>JAXCHO010000034.1:1270000-2700000 GCA_036630365.1 Acanthiza pusilla
TTAATCTGTTAAGTAACTACTGACTTCGAAGAAATGTGCTATTTCCCCACGAGAACTAGAAACATTTTCACAGGTCAGTGTTCTGTGCTTCATTCAGGTTTTCCATTTCTTCTGTGGGATGATATGAAGCCGAATCAGGCCTTTAGTCTTTATTTAAAGGGGGTTCTTCCAGTTTGCTTTATGTGTAAACATTGAAAACAAAAAAGTTAACCAAATATCTGTAAGAGTGAAAAAAACATAGACTATGGCCATTGCCAGTCTCATGCAATGTAGGAACTTCAATGAGCAGGCCATATATGAGGCTTTCCAAATCAAACATCCCAAATACTGGGCAGCTCAATAATTAGATAGCAACATATGATTAGTGCTCCTCTTTTCCATAGTAGTTAAAAGAAGAAAAATTCCACTCCTATCATAGTGGCAACGAATGTTTTTGATATCTGGCACCAATTTAATTGTTAACAGCACTGTTAGATCAGTGGTGCTAATGCCAATTCAAATATCATCCAGCATGAATAACAGCTTTGATACCAACAGCCTCCTATCACTGTACCATGCCGGTCAATCCCGGTAAAGTGAGCAACCACTGTTTATACATAACACTGGCCTTGATCCAAATTTCATTCATCCAAGTAACCCAATTCCATTTCAACAACATCTAACAGAAGTCAAGGCCAAAGCTGGAAGCTTTCATAAGTTGTTTCTGTTGATAGATTGGTGAAAAAAAACCAAAAACAAACATACTAATCAAATTCATTACCTTTTCACGCTAAGGACTCTGACATGCTGGAATGAAATTTATTTCAACACATTCTAACTCATTAGTTATTTGCTTCACCACTTGGAAGGGTGTTACACTCAGCTGTTACCATAATCAGCCATTCATTTGAAAGTATTTCATATGCCATTGATTTGGGCTTGTTACCACTGGCTACTTCAATGGGGACTCTAGACAGATGAATGGCAATGTTCAGCTCTTCCTTTGCGAAATGGTAACATGGATCCTTGGAAATTATGATTTTAAATTACTACTAGCATGGAGAACACATAAGATAAAAGGGTAGAATATAAGGCAACTGGGGATTATTTCAAAGTTCATTGAAGCCAGCAGCTGTTGATTCATTGAATTCACTGGGTTGTGGATCAGCATCATTCAACTGTTCGGGAAAAATGATGGCTCAGGGCAGCAATGAAGTGTGAAAGGGAAACTAGAATAAATAATGGGGGACCCTCTATACTACCTTATTCAGTGTGAAACATGAAACAAGCATAATTGAGATTAGAAAGAGATTTTGTTATGTGGTGAGCTATCTGTTTTGAACTCCAAAAACCACAAGACAACAAAAAAAAAGCAAAGTCAAAAGACCATTTATAAATGATAACTCTTAGTTTTAAAAGGAAGTATGAAGATGATGTATAAACCTGTATATTCAAACATTTCCATGCACATATTGCCTTTCCTGCTGCTGTGTACCAACCACCACACATGCTAATGACCACATGGCAGCACAGCAGCTGTACTCTTTGAAACACAGCTATGAATACATCAATATTTGGGACTGCTTCTCGCACGAGTGGTTGCTACCTAAGCTGTAAGCTATATTATCAGAAATGAATAAAGGTGGCCTGTGTAAGTCTGAGTGAAGGGGTAAGCATTCGTGACATGATCTCCAGACTCAGATGTGACCCACGCAGCAAGCTCAAGAGCCCCAGTTGTAAGTAATTTGAGCAGTGTTTTAATAAGAGTTTAGAGAGTACTGTGTAAACTACCAAGGCTAAGAGGTAAAGAGCCAGGCTAAGAGGAAGCTAATTGTGTTGCTAGGTGTGAATAAAAGGAATTAGAGGCTATGGTAGAGTGGCTCTCCTCCTAAGTACTGAGCTCAATCAACAGGAATAAATAAATCTGCTAGCAATCCTGAAAATGCTTCAGCAATGAAAGGATTTAAATTGTCTTAAAAGTAAAGGCCTGTTCAACCCTGGACACCAACAAGAGGCCAGTACTGAGAGATTTCCACAGGACAAGCTCAAAAACTGCACTTTTACAACAGGGACCATGCTGCCTTTCAAACTGTCCCTTGACAAGTCCATGGTCAATGCCATGGAGAGAGCAGGCCCATGGTGCTCCCACACTCCCATTACTCCCACTGCCACCTGAGGCATCCTCTGTGACACAATGCCCTCCTTCAGTGCCCACACCTTTGGGCTTTCCCACAGCTCCCAAGGGCCAGGGGGCAAGAGCAATGAAAAAAGGGGCGCATCCAGACCTCAAGCACCCAGAATGCAAGAAAATTAACACAAGAGAATCCTACAGAGGAGCATCCTGTAGACATTAGCTACTCTGCAATCTAATTATTGGTACAGTTTTCTTAATGAAAGCTGGACAATGACAGCAGAGATGGAACAGAAAAACCTGAACTTAAATGTTTATTTTCTACATTTGGACACAGCAACTGAAGATTCTGCTGCCTAAATACAGGCACTTAGGGGCATCTTAGATCCCTAATATATCCAAGACATTAATACAGAGTTAACATATATGACCCAGAATACAGGGGTTGACCAGACTGGGAGACAGACTACTTAGGATCCTCACAGGCATGAAAATGGCACACAAGTGCCAATCTGCTTAGGCAACTAAATTCCCTCCAGTAACATTGACCAGAAAGAACATCAATGCAAGAGAACCATCTCACATTTTTCCCCACCTTCCAGCTGCTCATGCCATAGAAGTTACATTGTAAGGACACAAGATCAGCCCAAATCCACTACAGATCTTCTGTTTTAAAAGCATTGTGACAAATGTCTGTGTATCAAGGGATACAATAACTTTGAAGAAGCTTTTCTCTGAAGACGCATTTTCTCCTGATTTATGGACAGCTGATCTGCCTTGATGCTCAAGAGATGTATTACATTATTTCTTGGCTTTTTCTTCATAGTTCTTAACCATGATTCTGAGGCTCTGAGCAATGAATTCTGTCTCTTTCCACGAAGGCAGTATACGACAAATACATAGTGCAGAGCATCTAAAAAACCTTTGTCTGAAAAAACAAATTGAATCCATTAGAGAAATATTTTTGCATTTGTCCTGTCTTTATCTTCCCTGTTCTTAAAAAAACCCAAACAAATAAAACAAAACCAAAAAATCACCACACACAAAACCTTGCCCCACAGCTTTCTTACATGCACTTGAACACCAAAAAAGGAGAGATTAATAGAATATTTTAACGTGATCCTCAAAACACTTTTACAATTTTGAAGTCCAACAGAATTACAGGGCTAGATATAATTTCTATAATTTCTTATTTAGAAATAAGAAATGTCAAATATTCTATTCTAAGCTTGAAAACAAAACAAAGTTAAAAAAAAAAAAAAAGAAAAAAAAAAAAAAAAAGAAAAAAAGAAACCACCCAGACCTAGAAGTTTACATTACACTTCAAAGTTTTCCAGATATGGCAGTTCTGAAGCCTGTCCCATGCTGAGGAGAGAAAAAATGCATAGGAAGGAAGAACATCTGTACATACTGTAAATATATGGGTGCAATTTTTGCTTCCAAAGGAGACCATCACACAGAGGTAGCAACTCTGGGGCTCAAGAGAGACACTGCTAATTTTTCAAAAGGCCTCCAGAGAAATGGGTAGGAGTACTTGTAATGAGCAGAACTTTTCAAACACAACACAGGAGGTTTGGGAGGCATCTTGGAGAAGGTATTTCAACTTATAAGCTGCTAAGCTTACAGGGTCTGCAGCGCCTTCCTAAATTTCATACTGAAGTTGCCTCTGACCATAAGTTTGAATTTGAGAACAGCAATGGTTTTTGTTGGAAAGATACTATTACATTTTAGACTCTTAATCCCAAAAATGTTTTTGCAAACATTTAAGACCCACACTTCCATTGCTCAGCTGACATGAGCAGTCTGACATTCACTTTTACAATAGAGGCTTTTTTCCTTGTGAGTTCTATTAAAAGCTTTAGATTTTACTTTTTTCAAGTACCCCTACTTGACAACATTTGGAAACCACCCCATAAATCACTGTCAGTAGAGAGTTTTGTTTACTAGAGTGCTTAAGCCTCTCCCCTGCAAAATGCTGCAGAGAGTTGAAGTAGAACCCAGATTTTCAGAGGCCAAACTCACTTAGAAATTGAAAAACGCTTAAATGCACTTAAAGACTCTGGCCCTAAATCTCTACAGGGATTCTCCACTGATATTCTCCTACCACAGTCCAACGGGACCAGGTAGAAACTCTCTACAAAAAGGTGTCCTGGTCTCCTGTCACCCAAAGACACTGGGAAACTAGAGGTGAGTTAAGAAAAGTGCCTGCTTTGGGGCTATCCAGAGTTGTCTCAGTTGTCCCTCCGGAGCCCCAAATTATGCCAGGAAGATGACAAAGCAGGCCATCACGTACCCCAATGGTGGTGACCTGGACTGCTCTCACCGTCCAATATGCCACACATAGCTGGCCATTTTGGTTCAAGACTCACTGTCATGAAAAGACACTGCATTTTAAGGCTGTTTCCAGTTAACAGTTTGCATTTTTAGAAATAGAATCCAATTCCCTTTTTTTTTTTTCCACACTCCATTTTCCTTTCCTGTGGGGATATGATGGAAGGGGAATTCTTGCCAACAGAAATTAAAATGTTGTAGATGAACAAGTGCACCTAGTGAACCAGCATTATATTTTCCTTGCTGGGGTCTTTTGTTCATGTTGCAAATTGATTTTGATATGACACTAACACTGGGTAATCTAACTCAGGCAGTTACGCAAGGTCTAGTCCTTACGAAGTGTAAGTCCAAAAACAGTAAGCGGGAACTGAACACAATCAATACCTTTGGAGGGCTAATCCTATGAAATGTGCAATAAGCAGTTCCCACTTCCCCAGACAGATACAGAAGCTTCAAAACCAGCAAAACAAATCCCTGTTGGGGGGGGGGGGGGAAGAAAATGAGAAAAAAAAAAAAAAGAAAGGAGTGAGCTCCTCTTTGAGATTAAATGATTTACCAGAAAGAGAACCCTGCCAGAACCCTGCCAGGGCCATACATTCCTGTACATATAAATTTTTAGTTCAGGGCCAAGTGAACTGTCACTGCTTTTTACTTAAGATAATTCTTCAGGCTTTGCTAATAAGGTACTAACAATTCTTTCAAATGAACTTTGAAACCCAAGGAAGAATATCAACAGTATGTTTTAAATCAAAGTGTTTACATCGGGAATGATTCATTTTTTCCATGAGGAATGACTTGTGAGACAGGCAGTCTTAGCATTGCCATAAATCTACATGAAAATTAAAATTGTGGAAGAGAATAACAAAGGCAAGTTGCTATCCCCATCTCCCCTGCCTCAGCCCCACCTCTAGAGACAGAATTTACATTAACAAGGGGCTCCAACTACCACTAGAATTAGTGTTTGAAAAATGCAGGATTTTAAATCCTTTTAAGAAACACCATGATTAAGGTCAGTAACCCTGCTCTCCTCAACAAAGAAAAGGAGTAAGGTATAAAGGCAAACTCCATTATTTCTGTCATCTGCCCTAAAGCTTTTTTAAAGAAAAAGTTTTGAAAAAGTTAAACAAACAAAAACGGCATCCGCGCCCCCCCCGCTTTGTGAGCTGTGTTTAAATAGTGGTTAAGAAATCCATAACAAAAAAGACAGAAAATAAAAATTTCTGGTTTAGGCCTGTGTTTTCCCTCTTATCTGTTGCACAACAGAAGGCTATGAGCTGAGCATGAGACTGCACTCACATTCTCAGTTCCTAAACGGCTGAGGGGCTCACTGGCAGTGCAGAAGGGCCGCCAGCTCCATAGCATGTTTCATCCCAGCTGTTTGAAAAGCTGGTTCACTTGAAACACAACCATTATCCCCACCCACACTCAGCAGGAGAGCAAACTCCCCCTCAATGAGGTATTTATTCCACATTTATGGTAACTATTATTACCAACGTTTACAACATCAGTTATTTTAATTAGAAAAAAAATTTTAAAAATCCTACAATGCACAAATAGGCACATACATATTTATATGTAGAAATGGAAAGCACTCAAGTTTTTTCTAAAAATACAGCTCATGGAAGGGACATGCTTTCCACACACAATTGACTTAAACACTTTTTCTTTTTTGGTCATAAAAATATACAGTTGTCCTTCTTCAAAAAAATTATTTTCCCTTTTCCTGTGTTACAGGAAGCCTGCCCACATTTTTAAATACAAAGTGGGTATAAATAGAAGCACAAATTAGGCATCTTGAAAAGTCTGTATTTTCTAACCACAGGGAAACTAAGAAATTACTGTGAGTGTTTGCATATCAGACTATGTAGAATTAAATGTTTTCTATCCATATGCCCAGCAATACTGGCAAGAAACTAAAAAAGGAAACAAGAGCCTCTCTGGTTCTTTACCTGTTGCTACAGTGGGACTGGTGCATGTTTACATTATTCAGCCTTCTTCATATGGACCACTAAAAGTGTCAGTCTTAATACAGTCGCCACGGTGATGAAAGCATGTCTTACATATATAAATGATACAACTACTATGAAAATTTCAGTAAGACTGTCTGCTTTCCTATAAATCTTAACTAGACATTTGTCTTTTTAGTTGTGTCTCTGTATCATAGCTATTAAAGGTAAATAAAAGCATGATGGCTCTTTATATGACATTAATAGCTTGAGGGACTTTATAAATCAGTGAATACAAATGTACTACTCACTAAAGGAGAGAGAAACAGGTCTGTCCATCTGATGCTTTCTGACTTAAATTTCTGCTTTAAGATCTTTTTGCTCATTTAAAATTTACTCATCTCCTGTTTCTCTACTGTTGTATGCTGGGTAACTTCTGGTGTTCTCTCAGCTTCTGATATCACTGTTTTTCTAGTAGTTCACACAGCCTAACTAGCTAGCATTAATGGCTACAGTACAGACACAGCAGCTTCATTAAATCTTGACAACCCTTGTCAAAAGGTGAATTTGAGAAAATAAAACAAACTAATTGCAAACCACTCAGATACATGCTGACTGACCAGACCTCTTTCTTCTGTTTGAACCTTCAGTAATTTCAACAACACTTTGAACAAGATTTAAGATGTGAGCTGGCAGCTGATCAGATGGTCAAAATGGCAATCTTTACCACTAAATTCAGCCTAAAGTTTGTTGTTTGTTTGAGGGTTGTTTTTGTCACACATTTCATTTTTTCCCAGCTGTACTGCCTACTAACAGAAAAGCTATTTTGCTTCCCCAATAATACTCGTTCGTTTTGTTGGGGGCTTTTAAAGCTAGATTTGGGTGTTCGTTAACCAGAAGGTAGGAATGGGGCCTCCAACCCCCAAGGTAATACTTGATGCACTGCTGCTCACGAGTGGCTGTTTGCACTCTCTAGCAGGAGTCTGCCGCTGCTGTGCGGCAGCACATCCTCCTCAACAGAGAGGTGAGTAACTTGCCCAGAACTTTTGAGCAGGTTTGTATGAGAGAGCAGGAGAGGAAGGGTGTACAAAAACAACTGACTACACTGAAAAAGAGCTCAAAAGCTTAACTGCAAACTTTTTCCCTAAATACTGATCTAAACTACACAGACAACAAGTGTTCCTTTTCTCATAATATCTCCAACCTTATTAACAATCAGGCACCTTTTTTTTTTTTTTAAAGGAGGTTGGTGAGACTTAAGGTTGTGCAAGACGTACTTTGATCTGCACCCTGATGAGTGAACATTCCCCTTTGCTGCTAGCCCAACTAATGAAGGGATAAAATTAGCTTTTATCCCTGGCACTTTCTTTAGCAAAAAAACATGCACTAATCAGCTGTCCTCACTAATCAGTCGTCTGGCTAATGACCTTTTGCCTTAAAACACTAAAATTTCTGAATGATGTTTTAAAAAAAACTAATGCAGACTGCTCTCTCTTTGTGGGTCTTAAGCCTATCATCTGGAATTGGAGACTTTAAGGTTAAATGGCAAATCTGTATCCTGACTGGGTGATAAATCTATAATCAAAAGGCACAAGCCTTGACACCTCAAGATGTACTTCTTTACTACACAACTAAATGATCTTTTTTCTCTTTTTTTGTAAACTAGAAACAGATGGAAAAAAAATTGCTTAACTCCTTCATACTTTGCCTGTGGAGAAATCCACTCCACATCTGTGTTCAAGTGTCAGTTAATTTCTTACTTTTTTATTAATGCCTGAGCAGGAATTCAGAAGTTGAAACCATTTGCCTTTTTCTCTCCCCCTTACAACTTCAGAGAACTATAGCTGGGAAAGAAAATTGCAAAACCACTCCATCAGCCTGCATTCTCAAACACACTCGTGGATGTCTAAAAAAACCCTCCAAAACAAAACACAAACTCCCAAAACACAGATATAAGCCTTCCAATTCCCCGAATTCTCACTGTGCAGGGAACAGCCCTTCCTCCTCTCAATACCATACCTTAACATTATTTAAAAGAGGGATTTTTAAGGCCTGTTTCATTTTCCCTCTCTGCCTTCTATAATGAGGCCCTTTTTCTTCATGTATTAAGGAGGCGGAGCAAAACACAACCCTGGATGGCTGAGGAGGATTAGCAACAGATGAGATGTCCTGTGGAAGTTGCACTGCAGAGGCCTGTGATAATTTCCAGTTGCAGTGCAACCACACCCTGGTTTTTAACTTCAGGAAAAAGAAGATTGTATTTTCCACAAACACCTCTCCCTCCAGACAAAGCAGTTCTCCCTGGGGACAATGTAAAGTGACAAATAAAATCACATTAAATTTGACAGCCTTCCAACTTTGCATCCCCAAATGAACCAGCAATCAATACTCACGGTAATGAGGGTCCATGTAACCGTTTCGGGGGTCCATGGCAAAGAGCGTCCCACGGTAAGGTACAGAAGGTTCAGGAAGGTGCGATATAGATCCATGGATCTCCTTCTTGATTAATGAGGCCCTTTCCTCACTCGACGTGGAAGGCTCTTCACTGATCTTGCCGAGGCCTTGCCCACCCTGCGGCTGCATTGTGATTGCGTTCCTTCTCTCTCTGTGATAGGTCTGCCCAGGACTTTCATCCTCTGCAAAAAAACGAGGGAGAAGAAAGAGAGAAGGGAAGAAAAAAGAGAGACACACACTTTTAGCCCATTTATAGCGAATACAATAAAGAAAAGTTCTCCCCCTGCTGCCCTCCTCCTCCCGGTGTAAGTTTGTGACAGGAGGTGCCTGTGTGGCTGTGAAGGATGGCCTGGGGATGCCTGCCCACTCGGAGCCGGCAGCAGCGGAGCAGTAGATCACCGTCACCCGTGCACTGATGCTCCCACCAGCGGGGCTATCAATTGTGCAGGAACAGACACAGGCTGTTTCCTTGCCTCTGGGACAAGGAGGCTGGGAGCTCCCTGATGGCGAGTCAAGAAATGATTTGTCACACAGAGCAGAAGATGAACCCCACCAGCTGGGCGTAAATCACACCCAGCCACCCACTGCACCTCTGTGGCCTGGCTCCAGGTCCCTGGGGTTTGTCTGTGTGAGGGGCTCAGGCCTTGCAGGGAGTTCAGCAGTGATCAGAACCAAGGTGGATGACAGTAAAATGGGTACAACTACTCAAGATACAGTACCAGCAGCATCACACACAAGCAAGGCCACCTGCTCTGACAGCATCACCATACCAGTGTTTTGCAGGATTGTTGAGTACACTCCCCCTACCTCTTTCTCCCATATCCCCACAAACAAATCCACAAACTCTTAATGAACAAGGGTGAAGAAGAAGTGGGGGAAGTAATAACTAAGATGGTCACAGCCAAGCCCTAGTTTGGAGTAAGCCTCTGGGCCTGTGGTACCTCTTGTAAGGAGAAATGAGCCTCCTGACCATGGCTCCACCAGCCTTCCTTGCAGACAGCTCCAGGACTATGTGCTAAAAAACCCCTCTGTTCCCACATGAATTTTAACCCATGGGGACTACACACGCCCTTCAAAAACCAGACAAAATGGTTCTGTTCCTCAAAACGAAGGCGCATGTTCCCAGGTCCATTTCGTACATGCCATGTGGCAGGGGGGCTTTGTTAGGTACACAAGTTTCTAATGTAAATGCTCTCCTTCAGTTGCATTATTGGTTTAAAACAGAGACGTTTCTCTCAACAAGCATGATTGATTGCAGGCTGTAATCCTTGGCCAATACCAGTGCTGTGGGTACAGCCTTGTTCCATCAACCACACCACGCATAAAAGTGTACACCAGTATGTCTTGAAGGAGTACTGATAAAGACTCTTCATTTCAAAGCTGCTCTGCAGTTCTAGAAGTACACAAAGAGTCTCAAAATATTAAATGCTGGGCACAAGAATGGTAACTAGAAAAGGAAATGAAAACACCCTTAGGAAATAAAACTAAAGTGCTCGTATTCTACAACTCACGTGCAAGGAAGAATGATTGACACCAGCACCAGGATTGCACTTCAGTTGTCA
Organism: Acanthiza pusilla; assembly: GCA_036630365.1. Lineage (NCBI taxonomy): Eukaryota > Metazoa > Chordata > Aves > Passeriformes > Acanthizidae > Acanthiza > Acanthiza pusilla. The sequence goes on from JAXCHO010000034.1 coordinate 1,280,404, forward strand.
GAGATTTGAGGTCAGGGCTAAGTTTTCACTTGTACCTTTCCCTGGTGTACTTGTTCACACAGAAAAAGCACCAGCCAGCAATTCACCAGGTGACTACTTTCAGCAAGCCTGACACCAGAGTAACTCAACCTATGTGCCTTTATATGAATCAGATTAGAAACAGGCTCTGTACACATAGATACCTGGCCATTATTTGTGTAAACTAGCTGCACCATTGCTTTGAATGAAGTGCTCATGAGTTTTTTTCCCTGCCCTCTCTCCCCCAAGTAGCAACAATACAAAAACTCAGCAGCATAGCCTATTGAGCACTTAATTCTTTTTCTATCTCCAAGTATTACAGCAATCAGGGTTTGCTGACTTATCAGCATCTTCCAGGGACAGCATTTTTTTTCACAGCCAGCAGTAATTCTACATAGAGAGCTTTTCCAGGGTTTGGTCTGAGGAGAAAGAGTTAATGGAAATAGACAACAACATTACAGAGTTTAAACCCTTTGCCCTTTTCTACTTTTTATTAATATGCACAGGCACTGGTCTCTGCTCTGGATTAGCAGGGTTTAAGGTTTCAGCTTTTTACACTGAAGCTGCTTTTAGTTAGAGAACTGCAAAACAGGGTCTAAAACTTTAAAACTTATATGAGGTTTTTAGAAACTCGCTTGTATAACTGAAAAAAAATATAAATCACCCCAAAGATATATTTTCCATCAGGTTTCTTTTTAGCCAGAGTCTTTTATGTTAAATTTCAACCTAGAGTGAACTTTCACTGATGAGACGTAAACTCCTATAAAAATAGGGTATTACACTCCATTTGAAATTCTGACAGACTCTGTAGAGCAAGCTAACCTGTGCTATAACAGTTCAGAAAGAAGAAAGCTAGAGTGATTTGTGGGGCTGTATAATCACTCAGATGATCAGATAGGATTTCAGTTCTTTTACTCTTCCATATAAAGATAATATTTGTTAAAACTGCCATCCTGGGATACAACAAGAAGCTGACATCTGTCTGCGGGCTCCACTTTCATACTTTCCTTCTCAAAACATGCACGTGTCGTGAATTAAGGTACTAGCAACTCTTATGGAAAAGGCTGATTTTTCAAATTGCTGAATGAAATTCAAAACCTACTTTCAGTAACTTAGAAACTAAAGGAAAAATATGGTTTGTTTTAATAAGCTTTTCCCTTTTTTGGTTACTTGAGAAAAAAAAAGAAAACAAAACTATTTTTCCCTCTGCATCAACAATCTCTCTCCCCATTATGAAGTTATTGCCATGTGCCATTACAAGTCAAAAGTTTCTGTGTGTTTTCTGCCACACAAAAATTGCCCCAGAAGTATTTAACTAAACATGATGGCATCTTTGCAATAATAATAAAGCTTATTCACTGGCCAAACAGCTTGATAAGCATTTACTTCACACCACTGCGTTGCTTTTGATAGGGGGCAGATGAGAAATTTGACAAGCACCCATACTCCAGGACTAAGAACCATGCAGTCTGCAGGAGCTCCCCCGGCACTGAGCGGGAAACTCCTCGTGCAGTAATGCTGCCGACTCTCACGGCAGGCGAGCCACTTCAGTTTGCCAAAAGAGGAAAGCTGTCTAATCTTGTTCTGGTTCAACTGAATCGGTCAATAAAGTTTCAAGAGTAAGTGCGGGCAAGGCGCACTAGGCCAAATTATTGACAGAAAAACACTGTCCACCATGGCAACAAGTGGGATTCTAAAGCAAAAATGCAAGCAAACAGCCCACTTCTCCTGCAACGTCTGCCAAAGGGCTTTTACAGCCAAATACACGAGAACTGTTCTGTTACTGCTCTGCTCATGTTTTAGAAGTGGCCAGCTTCAGGATCAAAAGAAACATCTGATTTATTAAAATGTTGCAGAGAGACAAATGCCAAAGCGAAGGATGAAGTTGGTGGCAGCCCACCAACTCCAGTATAATTCCTCCCACCTTTTGCCAGAGTAAGAGAGAAGGGTTAAATAAGAAAAGAGAAAAGTAATCATGCCCAAGAGTGATTTGCAAAAGCTTCTCTTTCTTCACATATACCCTTACTCTGACTTAAGCCAATAGCCAGACACACACATTAGAAGTGCCCAGTCTGTAATGATCACATTAATCCAGGATTCTCACATCCACTGAGAAATACCTGATTTAGTCCTGCTTTTTTGATCAGAAGCCATTTTTATTAGAAGTGCTGAGCATCTCACTTAATGGAGCACCTCTCACTTAATCAAAACGCTTTCTCAAAAAACTCACACTGGACAGCATGCCTGAATAAACATACTTTTAATTGCACAGCTAATTTACTCAGAAAGTTTAAAAAATCAGCACAAGCCAAAGTCCAATGCAAAAATTCATTAAACTTTCTTTACCTGTTGAACTTTTTTTCTTTTTTAAACATAGATCAAGACAACGTAGAAGTTACTTTATTTTAAACCACCTAAAGTCAGCAACTTAAAAAAGTTGAAATCTAACGATAGAGCACACTAAAAGTCAATCCCAACACACTTCAGAGACATCCCTGCTTAAACAAGACAACATCAGCCCAGTTAAATCTATTTATATGTTGTTTCATCTCCCTATTTCTGCTTGCAGCTTCCAGAGAGCATTACTATCTCATGAGAGATCTAAAAAACACACTTCAGCTGGGTAAGAGAAAAGATAAGATACTTACAACTCAGTCCAAGAGACCCTGGCTGATGCTCCCTCTAAGCTCTTCTCTTGACCAAAATTCTCTGACTACCCGGGCATGGGCATTCCTCCCTCTTTTCCTCTCTCTCCCTTCTCCCCCCCACCCCCATCTCCCTCCCTCTCTCTCAGAGGCAGTGCTTCTCCCATTAGAGGAATTAAAAGTGGTTGGTGCCATGCTAAATTTAACAAGCTCATTAGTATTCTTCCTGTGTGCTTCCTAGTGAACTCTCCCTATTCAAGCGGCTCTCTCTAGCTGAGGGGTCAGGCGGCTAATCATTAAATCAAACTAATGTCACCCTATCACAATCGGCCTAAGAGAAGGAGGGTTTATTATTTCAGTTTATGCTAAATAAACGGTTTTACAAATGGTCTCCAAGCAAGGTCAACAGCAGCTTCAATTACAAGACAAACTTAACAAGAGTTGCTATAAACCAAGTGCTCCATATTGACCTAAGCACAAGCTCAGCTCTGCATATTGCCACTAGCAGGATTGTACAGGAATGCATATTGTAAAATAAAGGAAAGGGTAATCTTTTCTTTGCCAGAATTTGTGACTGCACAGAGACTGCTCATTCACCTCTCCCCAACCAGATTGCTGCTCAGCTCAATTCACCCCACACAAAGGCTGAAGACCAGACCTCAATGGACCGAGTGAAACATGTTCAAAACTAGGCTCTCTATTGTGACTGAATTTCTTAACATCTTTTCAAAAAGCGGAGAATGCCTTGAGGCTAAAGGAAGAAACAGGCTAATGGTGAATTGGGAATACTGAGCAAATTTCAGAGCCCTTTCCTCCTAGCTTTTGAGGTTGAAAGCAAGCTCTTTCCTTTCAAGTTTCAAAGTCCTTTTTCCTCCTGCAGTGTCACAGAAGGATTTGAAAAGAAGGTAATTGTGCTCACAGTCCCCCTGATCAGAGCTTACGTCCTATTTCTGGTATTTCAGAATACTTCTTGCAATAATGGTGCATATAGCTCAATCCCTTAACCGTCCTGCACTCTGCAATTGCTCATTAAATGAACAATTGCTGGTATAAAATGCCTTTTATGTTCAAGGTCTGGATATAAGATAAGCATTCTAGTACTCTAAATTTGGTTTACTAAGGAAACTCTCCATCATTAAATTACAAAACTGAAGTCAGAATATTAGTCTTTCCCAGAAAAGTAGCATTTTAGGTGCTGTGAGCCAGAAGGAAGGGGGAAGGTGGAATGTAAAAAAGATTGACTACTTAGATTCTTAACAGAACAGATACCTAAGCAAGAAAGCAATTTCCTTCCCATTTAAGAAAGTCTGAGTTTTTGACACTCGATATTTTCTTCCTTGAAATAATGCAATAGAGCAATTGCCAGGCTCATTAGGACACCTGTATCCTCACCTTCTTGCATACACTTTCTGTTCACTAGTCTCTGGCCACCTTAGGAGCAAAGTAAGAGGAAACAGATCTGTAGGCTTGTGCCTGCCTTTAAAAAAAATGTACGTTGTGAACAAAATTTTGGTTTTGGTGAGTACAGTAGTTTAAATTGAGCACCGTTGTTCCCAAGTTTGTTATTTTCCTGCATTTCAAGCAACTGCACAAGAAGCACTCTAGAAACACTAATACAGATATGAAGGACAATGCTCATAATTGGTTTTAAAAATAGGCTTCAATCACACAAGAGGCTACAAAATCTGTTAGATAACAATACAGTACACACTTTATTTGCAATGCTTAAGCATACTGTATACAAGACTTTTGTGCTTATAAATAACATACATTATCTGAGATAACTACTGAAAATGTATACTTTTCTATGCCCACTTGCAATGGATTTTTAGCTTAGTTATTTTTCCATTATCCTATGTACAGTATTTTCCAAAAACTGATTTGCGACCTTTGGAAGATGAATGCACAGTTCTTTTGCGTTTTGTTTGTTTGTTTTGAAAAACATTTTATATTATTTTGCTGTCAACTTTAGCTTTCACTGGAAAAAAAAGGATTTATCAATGAAGGAGAGAGAGGACCCAATCCCTACAACACCGACCTAATACCCCACACACTCCCGTATTTTCCTCAAATGAGACATACTCATTTTTGCTGCACCTACTGTACAACTTTGTTCAGTTCCATTTCTGACAGTACAGAGGAGGACAGAACACAGTGCACCGATACAGTGCCCATGATTTTGAAAACAGAGTCTGATCCTGCTCTTCTCTGGGTCAATGGCAGAGCTCCCACCGACCTGGACAAGATAAAACTGGGCCTGTACAGAGTCCACACTGCTCCAACACTAAACCAGTAACGCACTGCTATCAAGAGAACATTGCTCACAGCCTTTTCCAACTGTGCGCATAACTCTTCCCCAAGACTGATGGGGAACGTGGGAATGGCATGAAGCAGCTTAAAAAACTCAGGTAAATGTTTTCAGACCCCTAAATCAGAGATAGCCTTGTAAGTAGCAATGCCTTTATCTCAATTTTTTGATTATCCAGATGAATTTAGAGTGCTTGTTACCTCCCCAACTGCTCCCAACTAAAACCAGCTGGAAGAAGCTAAACCGACATATAGGAAATTATGTAAAATAAAACCACCTTTAAAGTTTCATACAAGCAAACACCTACTGTATTTAACTGAGAGTCTACATCTACAAATCCCTGCACCAGATCTATAGGGAAATGCTAAAAAGCTCATATAAGCTGAAAAAATCCTACTTAGGAAACACAAGAAGTAGCTGCAGACACAGCCACCTACACACAAAGGCAGAGTGCTGTAGAAACTTCTTGTCAGTCCCAGGACTCAGCCTCAGAAGGCAGACAAAGAGGACAGGAGGCAGGGCTGGGCTGCCTTACACATGATCCTGCATCTTGCTGATCATGCAGGACATGTGGAAAAAAACTGGAGTAACATTTGGGTATATGCCTAAAGTTACTGACCTGACACTTGAGCCATCCTACTCTCTCCAATGACTTCGGAACAAGCTGTGGAAGTTGCTTGCTGTGAACCAGATTTCTGTAGTATCCTGTTGGCCAAGTTTGCCTCAAGCTGCCCAGCTGAACCACCAACTAGCCGAGGAGTGGAGCTTGAGCCCCTGCAATGCCCAGCCGCAGCCCCAACCTGCAGGGCTGAGAGTCTCAGGGAAGCCAGTGGAGGGACTAATTCCCAGCAACTTGCAAGGTCAGCCTCCAAAGATGTGGGAGCCTCACTTCTGAACAAGCCCTCTCCCAGCCCGTTGCCACACAGGCTTTAAAATAACAAAAACAAACAATTTAAATCAAAACATCTGAAAACCATTTTCTCCCAAGTTCAGGGCTACGTGTTTCTCCCATGGCAGACAGTGGATTATTGCAGTGATACTTAACACCACTGGCGAGTGCAGCCTCCAGCACTCTGGTTTAGGTGTTAGTGACGACACTGACTGCAGCAGGAGAAACACTAAACCCTGCACCTAGGTACTGAGCAGGTGGCAAGATTTTAAGTTTACCTTCATGGAGCCTACAAGGCCCAAATTCTACTTGCTTTATCCACACTGAAATCCTGGGGATTCAGTGAAACTACTTGTGCAAGTAGAGTAAGAGAGATTCATATCCAGCATCAGAAATGCTCCAACCATTGGACACAAAGAGTCTGTGTCTGGAAAATGCACTGAAGATGTTTGTTAGCATGTGGAAATGCTGTATCATTAGCTTGATGAGAAAGGCGCTCTTAGCAGTACAAGTGCTTTGTAGTTCCAGTAGACACGAAAAAAAGAAAGCCACAATGCAGAAGTAGAAGACATTTGGAGGTAGAATTAATTGGCAAAATTAGCATGTAGCATGTCATTTCACCTTTTAAATTTGCAAAACTAAAAGGCATTCAAAAGCATTTCCTTTTCTTGGTATAATAAATTTTATGTTTTGATTTTGCTACTGGAGGATTGGGAAACTCAAATGAGAAAAAAAAAATATTTCAAAAACAAAGTTATTCATTTCCCCTTTCAAAAAAACTGTTCTACCTTACAAAATTCAGCAAAGACTTCAAATTACTGTGCAACAGCCTCAGCAAAGTAGAAAATTTGCTCAAGGTCTGCTGATCAGGGCTAAAACTCAAGCTTTGCACTTTCAGAATATCTCCAGGATCACTGTCCTTCTCCAACATCTAGATTTTCAAAGAGCAAAGAGACACAAATATAACTTAAAGACAACAACAGACATCAGGATCTGACTATTGACAACCATGTCTCAGAAGGAAAAAGCTCCTCAGCCTATTGTAAAACTCTCAAAAGGATCCTGATTTTAAAACATTATGAAGTTCCTTCCATTAGCCAGTTATTAGACTGTTAGTCATTGCTTACTTTGAGCAGGCTAATTAGTTACATCAAAGGCACTACAATAAATTCCCAGGAGGGTTGGGGGGGGATATATTTCTCAACCATCTAATAGCACATTTATGCCTATCTGGGGGTAACTGCCTCGTTTCACTCAGACACTGGGGGACATATTCTGTACTGTCACTTTCTACCAAGCCAGCAGCAAGACCAGGCCTTAAAGCTGTTTGAAGCCTGATATAAATTTGATTAGCCATGCTTAAAAGCCACAAAAGAGTGAAAGAGGAGTTATAAACCCTTTGGTGCACCATCCCCTTTTGCAACATCTACAGTACAGATACCTTGGCCTCGAGAGAATAAGAAAAATGTTATTTATAGTGTTGCATATGAACAGAATTTTATTTCTTCCCTTCTTCCTTGGGTGGGTTCAAACTGCTAAACAAAATCATTAGCAAATCACTAAGTGGTTTGCAACAATCCAGGCAACCCTTCAGTTTAGATGGCAGATATCACCTATTTAGTTGCAAAATTTACTTATTGCTGCATCCTTTTGCACAATTGCAGTAAGAGTTTTGTTTCCATTATATCCCTGTTCTTCTGGTCTCTGAAGCATACCAGTCGTTTAAAAATATGTTATGGGTTACTGTGCCTTGATTTACAGTGTCTGCAATCTCAGTTGAGGACAATGACTTCATCAATGTTTCAGGGCAAAATCTGAATGTCATATACATTTCTCTGTGCAGATGTGTATGTGCTCCTACATACAAAAGCATGGTTACAGGCACCCACAAACTCAGGTCCACCTTCCTTTCCACAAAATCCAACCAATTGAGGATGTGTGATAGATGATGTCTGCAAATGACTGTCCATACAAGCAGGATGTTTTTGAGCAAAGGAAAACTCTCAAGCCCTGTATCCCAGGTGATCTGAAGCTTTGAATGATCTTCTGGACATTGGTGCTTTGGTTTAGAACACCAGAGCTAATTCACAGATATTGTGAAACATTCCTTTTATCAACAGTTTCTCCACCAGGAATATATTCTGAAGGCTCCAAACCTGGCACCATCTGTTAACCTCTAAAGTTAAAGTTCAGAGGCTGTCTTCCCTGACTGGAGACACTGTTTACAAAAGAAAAACTCTCCTTAAGCCTTAAGAAGATCTTGATCTTCCCAAAGACCAACCTGTTTTTTCTCCCCTCTGCTCACTTTCTTCTCAGGTCTCTCCATTAAAGAGAATGCACAAGTTCTGGCAGAGGTGCATGCTACCATACTACCTCTCACAGTTCCTGCCTTCACATTCCAGTCATCAAAAATACTGCTACCAGCCACAAGCAAGCAGCCCTGGGTCCCAGGATGGGTGCATGAGTGAGCAAGGAGGAATGGAGACTGGAGAGCCTGTAAGGAAAGGACAGAGCAAATTCTTCATACCATGATCTCCACTTCTGTCACCTAGGGGAAGGAATCCTCTTAAAAGCTTTAGATCTTTGGACACATGGAGTTGGAGAATTAAGACAACTGACCCCCACTCACTAGCTTACTTGTCAGTGCCTCTCCCCTCCCTTCTTCACTTCCACTGCACACTTCTGGCCAGGCTTTCCAGCCTCTGGTAGGGTCTGCCAGCCCTGACTGCTATATTTGAGAAGAGGCAAGAAAGCCTGAGACACACCAGCTTTTTCCAGCTTCTCAACACACTCAACTACAACACACTCATTACTCAACACAGGGGGAGGAACTGAATGCCAACCAGATCACTTTGTGGATGAAAACAAGTTGATGGTTCATGTTTTCTTTTGAACTTCAGGGATGAGCAAAAGTGGTTTTGAGACTTCATTTTTTTGACTACTTACGCATTTGTCTTTCCAACCTTAATGCTGGATAACAGATTTTAAAAGACAGTGGAATAGTGGCCTCAAGCTTTTACTAATCAACTACATACATGTACTTAGGTGCTTATAACTGTCTTAAGCAATATTGCAAATTTCCATTTATCGTAATGCAATGGGCACCTGAGATCATAAAGACAGCCAACTTAGAAAAACGCTCCTATGTTCACAAAGAAAGCATCAGAATAATTTGAAACAGCACTCTCCTACTACCACAGTGGCCATGGCAGCTCAGAAAGGGCATTCTTAAATTGTTAATCAGGTTTTGCTGGCTTCATCTATGCACAATCTGGCAGACGGAGATTTCAATGTTTCCTTGTTATTTTTTCCTTCTTATTCTTGGCTACCTAGATTTTCAGACAACATTCATTTCACAGAAAACTAAATGAAGTTTCATCCCTCAAAAACATTAAATAAGCATGATTTGTATGGAAAGAAGGTTGGGGAAGGGAAAGAAAATCACCTGCAAAGTTCATTTGGCTACATAGAAAGCAAAAGAGAAAAAATATCACTGTGTAATGCCCAGGAGTATAATTACTTCTGTGACTTTTGTGTGCTGCAGAGGGATGAAAAACTGTAGTCAGCAAAGAAGTATCCATTCCAATCCACAAAGTATTACAACAAGAGAATTACCAAGTTTTACTGTTTTGGGTTTGTTTTTTAAACAAAGTAGTCATGTCTCTTAAATGTAAGAATTTTTACTATTACTCTAAGAATTCTAACTATTTCTAAGCATGCCAGGATTTTTCCCATCATGACAGAATCAAAACTGGAAAACATTTTCCTCCATTTCTGTTAATATATTTTGTGTGATGAAAATATACAGCACTTGCATTGAACAAAAGTGAGGCAAAAAAACACCAAAAGTAATGTCAGAAAGGTTGCTTCATCGTGAAAAACATAGGAAAAGAACCAGAGCAGTTTTTAAAGGAAAATAAAATATCCACAAGCACTTCACAAGCAACTGTTATGAGGGACTGAACCTCTGAGTTCCTGCACAGTTAAAGCTGTTGTGGGAGAATTCATAGTGAACTCTGAACTTTAAGATCTTTCTGCTCCTCAGATCTCACCCCACTGTTCCATAAGCCACTTCACTTCCCCACAACTTTGTCTTCTTCATTTACCAAATGCATAAAATACTGATAACTGATTTTATAAGAGAAAAAATGTTTTTATATTGTAAATAAGCACAGTATAATTGAAGGATTCAAGGTCAATTTTATTTATATACAGAAACATCCACTTAGATTTGAAGGCAAAATGTGTTGAAGAGATAGCCCAAAGCTGCCATATAAATCACCCTGCATATTAAATGTTCCAATTCTGAAAAAACAGAGTGTGCCTCCCAGTTCTATTACATAAAATGCTTGTCCAAGGCTTGCACAACTTGTCCACAAATACATAACTGTTGACTAATAACTATTTACCATGTCCCTCTGAAGGCCAGGAGAAAAAAAACCCGAAAAAACACATGCAATCAGAAGAAAACCAACAAATTTAAACAAGGTTTAAAGGTGTTATTGCCCTGAATTCAAGAGGCCTAACCCATCCAGATGCCCTGCTATTCTACCAGCAGCAGAGAAATCTAATCCAAAACACACTGCTTCCCCCTTGTTGTAACTTAACTACCTTAAATGCTGAATCATGGTTTTTAATAAACAACCTGAATTACTGAACAGTAACAGTAGACCTGATTTACCAGCATCTCACCAGGTTGCTAGATAGTTGAAGAAGCTTTTTCTCCAGATAGCAGCCATGCTCTTTCTTCCCCAGTGTAGGCCAGAAGTTCCATCTTGCTGGCACCAAGAATTCATTTTTTCCTTTATAAACCACAGCCTTTTAGAACCATAATGCAGATACCTCCTACATCATACTGTCAAATTCATCTAATTAAGAATAATACTTTAATGCTAATCTCATTGTTCATACTGATTTTACCACAAGTCTTGTAAACATGAAAACTAGAAGACAACTTGTAGTCTAGATACCTCCAGGTACTTCTACAGTTACTCATGACTATGTTGTCAACTGTGCCACAAGCATTCATTGTATTAACATATCCTCCTTGCAGAGGGTATGAGATTTAACACATTTGTCCTATAAAATTCAATTAGCCATTTCAGATGCACTAGAGTTGTAACATCAAAACCAGCTAGCTTTAAAGAAGAAATTCCCATTAGAAATCACAGTTTTTTCATGGCAAAAAGACTGACAATCCACAGCCTTCTCACAGCAGAATACATATTGGGCTTGCTTGTTGCAACTCCTTTTTAAAGACTAGAAAAAAATCTTTTCCAGAGCAGTAAGGTTACCACAGTCAGCTGCACTGAACTACGTACTTCCCTCTCTTTTGGGTCTTATCTTCAAAAATCACGGAAACAAAGATGTAAACTTGGACATTAAAGAGTGTTAACATCAAAGTACATGCACTACTTTTGATATTAACCAAAGCCTTGAACCAGCAATCTAACTGGCACAAATCAGGGGTGTCTATGTAATTTCAGAAACAGCTGAACTGAGCTCTCTGCCGTGGCCTGCATTTGCTCACCGACTTTTCAAAGCACAGTATCCCTGTATGTTTTTACAACTACCTGCCAATCAAGAAAGCAGCAGGAATCCAAATTCACTTCTTGGAATTTTCACCATTTATCTGTTCACATTTCTGAACACATGAACTTTTCTGTTTCTCTCTTTTCCTTCAATACATTTTAAAAATTTTAACATCTCCATCCAGAGCAATTTCTTTGCATTGGAACGAATCATGTCCTGTATAAGAGCCCTGCCCTTTGGTTTGCATAAAAATTACTGTATATCACAATTCAACTGAAAAAAAAAAGAATACACAAGTGCATAAAGAAATTATGTAAATAGATGTCAATAACAGATTAGTATTTGTATATTATCTCACCTGTATTCCCCCATCCTCCCTCCATTCCATCTATTATCATATATATCACTCTCCATATTCCAAAAGAGCTTCAAATTCTCTCATCAAAGAAGTTAAGTAAGAAAGGATACTTTTGCTCTCCTAACCTTCACTATTTCTCACAAAAACCTGGATTTCCATCAGCATTCACACACACTCCCCCTTGTTGAAGACCATTCCAATGCCATTGCCATAACCTGGATTCAAATTAGTCTGGGCCAGATCTTACAGGCAGGACCTTACAAAAGGCTAGTGAACACACTCAACTAAGCAGGAGTCCTACAGAAAAGGCAGTGCAAAAAATGCAGGTAGACAGCTGGACAACACTTTGAATTTTAACTAACTCACCAGCTTAGCTCATACTGAAATCTACACAAGACTTTCAGAACATGTTAATTCATAATATGTCATAAAACTCTAACCAGGGCAACACATTATGGTTTTAACTAGTATAGCATATACATCTCAAGTTACAAGTATAAACTTCAGGAAAAATAGAAAGAAGACAGAAAAGAAAGCTCAGATTTGGATTCCCAGGATTTTGGTATCCTATTAATGTTTTATGTTAACAGGACAAAACCCAGGATGCCAGGATGCATGCTGTGATGCAACATAATATAGTACATAACTGTACTCAGAGGGATGGCTCTCCTCCCATAATACAATGTTCTTTGGCCCCATTTCTGAGGGAAACAAGGCTGAGTTATATCAAAGGAAGGTAGAAAGGAGTTTGCTATCTATTCTACATATCTTTGAAACTCATTGATTGGATTAAACCATTTTTGTCTGAGGCAAGAGTTTCTATACTAGATTTCTACCAAGACAAAGGCAGCAACTAGGTGGATGCTGCATTACCAACCCTCTAACATCAAGGTTGCAGAATAATTTCTCTACATCATACAGAAAGTATTAAGGAGCAAGGTGCAACAAACATCCCACCAGAAAAAAAACTTTGATCAGAGCAAGCATCTTACCAGACATTGGAGAACCAAGACAGAAAGCCATGCCCTAGCAGCAATTCCTAGGAAGGTCCATTTCTGCTCCAAGCAGCTTTGCATTTTGAGCAGAGCTGCTGATTAGGGATGTGATCTGGAGCAAGTGTCCAGGAGAAATCTTACAACAAATCAGCACCACAGTGCAACAGAATCCCATGAGGTTCTGTGGGCTTCAGAAGTATAGGATGATTCAGACACCCACAGTGCTTGTGAGTTATTGAGTATTCTCTTAAGGACTAGACATTTGTCTTCCACAATCCCCCTCAACTGCTGAGGAATAGAATGCACAGGAATACTTTCATATACCCAGCAGGTTTATCAACCACTCATGAAACTGTATGCAGGCATGAAGATGGAGACCGACTGTAGAGTCTATTTTGCCAGGCTGACCATAAATTTCATCACAAACTGAAAACTATGCATGAACAGCCTTGATGAAGTATAGCAAATAAAAGTGTGGCCCAGGAGTGATCATTGTCATCTTCTAGTCCAGAAGCATGGCTGCAGAAATATCAAACTTGTATATCAGAAGCTGGGTTTACTGACAAAAGGGCTTTCTCCTCAACTTCTCAACAAGATCTCTCTTCGCTTCAGCAGAAGCAGGAAAAAACGGCAGAGTGGGCCCACAGGAAGCTGGGAACAAACTGCACCTTAAACCAATAAAATACCTGTGGTCCATCAAGTTGTCTCATTACTGAGGAATCAGTAATTAAAATTTTAATGGCATGCAAGCAGGGTTCTAATTCATTAGGCAACAGAACACTGTGTCAACCATATCACTGAACAGAGGGATAGAGAAAAATCAACCATCACTGCCTAATCACTTAGGACTCTGTCCTGCAGCTATTCATCTGTGGAGCACCAGTCACAAAAGTCCCTTACGCCACTGCAACTACCTGCTCTGTGGCAGTAGGTCATTAATTTATCCTCCCTCATTTCAAATTGCAATGTTTTACTTGCAAGGACTTGAGAGTAGGTATGCGTTTTTCCTACAAGTGTAAAACAAAACTACCATGCACCATTTATGAAGCACACACAGAACTGTTAGAGCATGAGCAACACAACAAGAAAAAGGACAGTTTGAAAGTAACATCAAGCCCACAAGAGAAAGGCATGGCAAAGTTAAGGTTGCCTGTGCAGCATTGCATGTGTAACTACCATCTGTTTCAAGACACCTACAAAGTAACACTTTTTTCTGCAAGACCATGGCTTCATCCAGCACTACCCACAGGGTGAACAGTGTATTTTATAAGCAGTTTGTCACCTGTTTCTCGTCTTGGAGTTCACACTCCAAGCCATGTACAGGCTTCATTGAAGCCCAGCTCGGCAGATAGATTATTGATTTCCTCCTGGACTTTCTCTGGCACTCATTACAATACCAAGTGCTTCATTTGTGTTAAGAAAATGTATTTTACAACAGTTCTGCAAGGTGAAGATATGGTGTCACTATCAACAGAGACTACCCATTTAGTGTCCCTAGCTGTACGCACATAGTCTAGAGAGCCTGAGTTCACTTCATTTTCAGTGAACACATTTTCAGAGTATTTAGCATCAGATCCACTTTTCACAATTTGTGTTTTCAAGCAATATCTATGACTGTATTTGTCAGCATGCGCACATGCATGTCTTTCTGAAAACCAGATGCAAGTCATATATCAAGGAAAAGAAAGAAAAACCGTCTACATTGCTGGTGTTGAGTTGTTCCAAGTAGTAAGAGCTCTAGGTTTGATGTAATTAATGACACTGCAAAAATTCCTACATATTTGCACTTCCGTGGTTAAAGTATATAAAAAGGTGGGAGTTGTGACTGTAGATTTCCTCATTTCCAGGGCCATTTATAAAAAGCTGCTCTCCTAGCAGATATTTTACTATCTAAAACGTGAGTTCAGTCTGTAAAATCTCCTTCTATGGTAGCAGAGAGATATTTTGTCTTCTTCATCAGGTATTTTAATGAAATACAGAAATTTTTATCACCAAGACCTCCACCTCACTGTCAATGAAGCAAAAGCTGGCCAAGGGGGTGACAGACTATTATAAAAGTAGAAAGTGGGGGAGAGATAGAGAAATATTACAGCTGCATGTCTGTTTCTTCACATTACCACACCAGGAAAGGATAAATGCATGTGATCATATAATTTAAGACTGCACTCTAATAGACAGGCACAGAGAATTCCATGTTGGCATTCCTGATTTTGTGATATAAGTAATATTCCTTTAATTTAATGACTTGCATGTAGCTTCATAGTGTACAAAAAAAAAAAAAACAAACCAGAAGGAAAAAGCAAAATGGGAAGATGAATATTGCAGCCATATGAAATGCACAATTTTAATGCAACCCACTGACCCTATGAAAGCAAACAAAACACCTTGTAACCTTAGTAAATTATCATTTCCTAAGACATTCAGGGCAGAAAATGACAGACATATCAAGGGTTCACAGACAGTTGCTGATAAGAGCAAATTTTGCATGTTGAATCTCACCCCAGGCTTTAAAGAGGAAATCTGCTCTAGTGAGAACAAACTTGCTGCTTATTCAACTAAAATGTACATTTTCTGTTCCATCTTTCCCCTTGTTATTTTGAAATTGCTTCATCTTCCCCACTACTATCTCCTCCTCCGTGTCCCATTTGCTATTTGTTGTGGTTTGACCCGGGCCAAATGCCAGGCACCTATGACATCTTCTCTCTCCCCTCCCCTGCCACAGCTGGGCAGAGGGGAGGAAAAAAAGTTAACACACAGAGGGCTCATGAGCTGAGAGAAGGAACCCAGAGAAGATGCACTGAGGGCAAAACAGGCTGAACTTAAAGTTGCAAAGTGAATTATTGCTAACCTAACAGAGTCAGAGGAAGATAATGAGAAGTAAAATAAAGCCTTGAAAGACACCGTTTCTCCACTCAGCCCCCTCCCCCTCCCCACCAGCAGCACAGGGTGACAGGGTATAGGAGTTTGGTCAGTCCATCACCGAGGTCTTCTGCTGCTGCTCAGGGTGAGGAGTCATCCTCTACGCTGCTGTGCGTCTCTCCCATGGGAGACAGTCCTCTGCAAATTTCCCTGGTGTGGGTCCAATCTCACAAGCAGCAGCCCACCCGAATCTGCTGCAATGTGAGTCCCTCGTCCATGGGGTGCAGACCTCCACAGCCAGGCTGTTCCATGTCGGGAGCAAGGCCTTTCTCTCCACTGGAACTCCCACTGGATCACAGCTTCCTCCAGGCATCCACCCACTCTGGTGTGGGTCCTTTCCCACGGGTTGTGGGTGGATCTCTGCATCCCCCGTGGACCCTGTCACATTCCACTGAGGGAAACTATGATGAGTTCTTTTTAGATGGTCAGGAATGAAGTGATGTCAACTGAGACAGACTTTGTACCAGGAACCATTTATTGATAACGAAAAGCAAAAGAAAGGAGTAACTGCCCCACTAAAGAGGGCTGGAAAAGACAGTAAAGGAGAGAAAATGGAAAAGGAATGGGGGAGAGAGAGAGAGGAGACAGAGCGAGGAAAAGCGGGAATTCCCACCAGCAGAACCCGGGACCGCTGTCCATGTCCCAGCGGCAGAGGCCGCGGTGCGCACGGCGCCTTCGTGCGGAGCCTGCGCAGTGCTGGGAGAGGCGCGGCTCCGCAGGTGCGGCTCCTGCGGCGACGGACATGGCGGGACATGTGGTGAGGGGCGATCGGCAGGAGTGCAGGGTCCTGGACGGCGTCGCAGAGGGGAGCGGCACCAGGCTGGATCGGAGGCAGGTCGGAGGCACGCAGGCCTGGACACAGATCGTCGGCCAGGGACACAGGGAGGCAGGACATGCTGTGGCCGGGACGTGCAAGGGAGTAGGGCAAGCCAAAGAGCAAGCGAGTGAGTGACTGAGCCCCCGACTCAAAAGCAAATAGGCACAGTCTCCAAAAAGCCCCCCAAGTGAACCCCTCAGGCAGGCCCCAAGCAAACCCCCAAAAGTTTGTGACACATTTGTTTTTATACTGCCTGGCCCCTCTGATGGGAGGAGCGTCTCTCGGGTGCACAGTGCCTTCTGTGTATTGCTAGACGAAGTCCCCCCAGGGACAAGGCTTCCCCCCATCTTCCAGCTGCCTCCTTTCACATGTGCACCTCTTCCCTCCACATGTCTCTGACAACCGGTGTTGAGACAAAGCAGAACTAAAATGGCTCCTCAAAGACCCCGTGCGCTGCAGGGGGCCAACCTGCTTCACCATGGTCCTCACCACGGCTGGCTGAGAATTGTCGGCTGTGGCGTCAGGAGCACCTCCTCCCCCGCCTTCTCCACTGAGCTTGGTGTCTCCATGTTGTTTCCCTCACACTCCTTCCCACACCTCCTCCTTCTCTGGCTAAAAAGAAGTACATGCTCACAGTTTTGGTTTCTTCTTAAATATGTTATCACAAAGGCATAACCAACATCTCTAATTAGCCCAGCCTTGGCCAGCGACATGTCCATCATCTTCAGAACCATCAGAGATTGGCTCTGCTGGACATAGTGAAAAACTTCCAGAACCTTTACACAGAACACACAGAAGCCATCTTTGTGCCCCCTCCCCCCGCCCCACTACCAACACACTGTTGCAACACTGCACCCCACAAACCTCTCACCTCAGACCCATTCTCTTTAACCAATATCTGTTAGCCATGAAATCTAAGCTCTTTGCCCTGTTCCTTGTAGGAAGAATCTTCTTGTTAAGTTGTTCCTGTCTTCTCTTTCAACATGTCTTTTCCTTAATCTTCAGTTATCCATGCCAGTCATTGTGCCCCATTTCTGGTGATTCCTTGTCTCTCCCTCTAGGTTCTCTGTCCACTCTCAGCACACTGAGCATGGGGCTCCTTTCTTCAGCTTCTTTTAGTGGGATCTTTTCTCTCTTACCCCTTTTCTCACCTCTGACAGGGCTCCCACTCTCCAACACACATTCAACTAAACAGAAGCCTTCCCCCATCATTCTCAGCATCAAACCCTGGACTAGCACAGGAAAACTGGTGGAGGTATCTTTTACATGATATTCAGAAGAGTGGATCCCATAAGATCTTCTTCAGTTTCCTCTTGCTATTCCCTTTACATTGTTAGCATTGCATTTTCTTTGATGCCGCTAGCTCATAATAGTGATAGACCAAAAACGCAGTCCTAAGGTCCACTTGCATGCTTTGCAGGAAGAAGAAAGATAATACCTGAGGTACAATTATCTCTGCAGCTCTCACAGCTACAGTTAAATATATGGAAGATGAGAAATGCCATTTCATACAATCAGAGTCATAAAGTAGGATCCAGCTCACCTAACTCTAATATACTCTTGCTCTTTAGGCTCCTCCTGTTGTTGGCTGAGAAATGCACATCTGGACTGTGGTTCAGCCTATCTCAAAATGGAGGGACTCATCCTTTGAATGTATATCATTTTCTGTAGATCACCCAGTTAGACACCTTTCAGAAAGATAAGGGTAGATAATATGAATCTACTATCCAACTTTTGGAAATATGGCGAATGCAAACAGGTTTTTCGTAGTTTTCTGTAGAAGGTACTGTTTTGCCATCCAGTAATAATAATACTTGCCTTCAGTCTTCAAATTACTTCTGCAACTGTTTGGTCTGATTTAATCTTTCAATTACATAAGTAGCCAAACTGAAGCTAACAAATCTCATTCTCTATTTTATTACAAAAATCAAATACTGCAGAGGAAGTTGAAGAGCAGTGAATAATTCTCACTTTCAGATGATTCATCTAATCTTTACTGGAAAAACTTTAGTCCCAGTGATACATGCAGTTTCTTAGGATAGACCTGATCACCTTCTCTCACTGACTAGATAAGGAAGCCAAGCCAAAAAGCACCCAAACTGGAACATCAGCACTGAAACAGCAACCAAACAATATAATTCATCTTAATTGGTTATTTTAATCAAATATATAGTGTACCATTTTGTAACAAGGGTAAGATAATGCAGCCATATCAATACGGCTGTATTTTTCTAAAGCCTAGAGGAGAACACCAGGCATTTTCAGCCTTATAACCTGTAAGACTATGATAGGTGTTTTATGAGATAGGTAGATAGCCCCACTCCAAAATCAGTTCTCTGGGTCAGATGTCACACTTCAGAGACACCTCACGATAGACGTCTGAGTGCCTGAGATAAAAAGGTACTGAATGTTGGTAAGACCATTTACATTGGTGAATCATTCAGAAACTTTCCATTTCAAAACTATATGGACTGTATCATCACTAAGCAATTGCAGTCATGATTTACTGATCTATACTGGCTTTAGCAACTGAATTTCCAAAACATGTGTGCCCTAGTGAACAACTGGAACTAGTCTATGCCTACACAGAAGTCTGGAAATGCAAGGGACCAAGATCTCCATAAATGTTGTGCAACCAGTACTTCTGTGACTTCTGTCTCTCTGCCCATGTCTGTTTTGGCTCTTCAGACTATAAACTCTCCACAGCAGGAACTGTCTGTTATCAGATATATATTCACAAATGAGCAAGGTGAGGCCTCTCAGAATGGGTCCTTCAAAAGCATCACAAAAATGTTTTGGTTTTTTTCAGGCTATGCAATTTGAGTCTCTCAGAGAACTACCAGAGAGCCTGTATTTAAAAAATCAGTTACACAAATAACATATACTCTTTTACCTTTGCAAAAAAAAAAGGTGTACTGTCCATTCAGTGTAACTATGGTGAGGTCTGTCATGTTGGAAGTACAAAGGAAGTACAAGAAATTTTCCCATGTTTAACTGGCATCACTAATGTTTTATGAAGTAATCTCTTAAGTGCAACACTCAGAATATTCATCCTTCTTCACCACTGCAGAGGTAGTTTGCCTGGACAGCAAAAGATTGTGAACTTGGGAGTATCTCCCTCTACCTCCATCACTGTTACTTCCAATAATGATTGGGAAACATCAGTTAAGTTGGGGGGAGCTGTCTGGTATCACTGGTCTGATCAAATGGAAAAGAAAAAGCACATGTACCGTATCTTGCTGAGAACACCTTTTTTTTTTAAATTAAAAAAAAAAAAAATCCAGGATCCAGTGAAGATTGATGAACTGTACCATACAATTAATTGTCACTGTTCCCAGATGAGTTATTAAAGCTGTGAAGTAATTAAATCACATCTCATCTTTCTTCTTACACAGCCAGGACAATCTCCATGTTGGAGAAAGGAGAGAAGAAATAAGACAGAAAAACTCTAGATTGCTGTACTTGCAGAGCTTGACTTAAGACAACTTTGAAGCAGCCTACTGCTGGGATACAAAATCATCCAAGAATTGTTGTAAGTGTGGGTGTTTGTAAATAAGGCTAAGGGTAACCTTAGTAGTTCAAGAAAAATTCTCAAGTATTTGTGCTTAGCTGGTATACATTTAGATTTTATCTTCTGAATTTTAACTTGCATTGTCAAAATGTTTAATTTCAGTGTTGGGGGAGGCTATATTTACTACTGAGGGATAATGAGTTTTAGAACACTGTTACCATCACTTAACAGCTAACCAATCCGGAGAGAAAATCAACCACAGAACACAACTGGAACAAGGGAATTGTTAACAAAAAATACTTCTCCCTTCAGCTCTGCAAAGAGATCAGAGAACAGTTCTTTACTCAAACCAGATTTTAGATGCTTCCTTCCATGCACAGTACATATGGCTTACATCTGTTTTTTCTTTAAAACAGAGCTGCATTTCTTCCTGTTGGTAAACATATCAAGGTTTTTTTATGGGAACTAACAACAACAAAACTTTTCTTGCTTTTAATGTAGATTGAACATGGATACTCTAAAAAGAAAATAATTTCTCTGACCATCTGCATAAGCTGAATGGCTTTGTAAGAGGTAAAAATACTGGCTTACATAAAAATTCATTCATTTTTACACAACTAGCATTTGAGAAGCTCTGTGTATAACAGAAAAGTACTTAAACAAAGACTGAATTTGACTTGACAAGAATACCTGCATTACCTCTTCCCCTCCAAGTTTACTTTCCCACCTTTCTCCTTATGCCACTTTTTTATGTGCCACCCCTTTCATACTTGCCTTTTTTCCTTAACAAAAAGTCACTGCTGAGTAAAATATAAAACTCTAGCATGGGAACAGGTAATTCCATCCCACTGCCCTATCACCCCTTCCTCTGCCATCCTGAAGGCAATATAGTCACTCAGAAAAAAAAGTTATAACAATTTTAAGCAAAGCTAACAAATTAAATATCCCAGGTTTTCATGCTTCATGCTTCCAACAAAACACAGCACTGTCCACCCGCTCCAGCAACGGGCTCCAATGTATTTAATTTCCCTCCCAATCTTCTCATTTTTTATCAAATACAGTAGTGGATTTGACTGTACGTGTAAGTCAATTGCTAGTCCACATTGCTAGTAATGCTATTTGTCCATTTTGCACCCAGAGGGTGGTGAAAAAGAGCAAGGAATCTGCATAGAAAAATGCACAAAAACTGATTCAGCAGCTACATCTTGCTAATATTAACGATAAACCAAGCTGGCAGAATCCCAATAGCGAATGAGAGCATAACTGAGATATAGAGAGATAACAGGATCTGGGGGCAGCTTATGCAAATAGAGGCAAAAAAAAAGCTCTGTGCTATATGAAAACAGCATTGGGGGTGGGGTGATGCACAGCAAAGAGGAAATCCTAGTTTAATCCCATGGGCTACTCAGCTCTGGATGCGGCACTGACT
This sequence comes from Acanthiza pusilla, assembly GCA_036630365.1. Taxonomy (NCBI): domain Eukaryota; kingdom Metazoa; phylum Chordata; class Aves; order Passeriformes; family Acanthizidae; genus Acanthiza; species Acanthiza pusilla. The sequence goes on from JAXCHO010000034.1 coordinate 1,301,825, forward strand.
TCCAGCAGCAGCACAAGCCTGCAGTGGCACGCAAGAAGGGTACTGAGGAAGACAAGTCTATATGAGAGATGTTTAAATGCTCTTTAAATGAGCTTCAAAAACTAGAGACACAACAGAAAAATATTCCACAGTGATGGCATCCAGCATTATCTTGGTGACAACTGTACAGCAACGAGCTTGGAAATGGCCAAAACAACAACCACAGGCCAGTAATTTTGAACAAAAAGATATGACGTATCCACCCAACTCTGACAGACTAGTTATTTGATACTAATTGGGCTTTGCTGACAACATGGCAAGAAGAGGCCGTACTGTGGGGCTATGGACAGCAGTCATTTATCTAATCTTAACATCTTAAAAGATCTTTGTTATCACAGTTTGGCATCAATATTGTACTCTGAAAAGTGCTGTACCCTGAAAGCCTCTCACTCCACTATTTCCACAGTTGCTACTGTGCCAATCACAATGACTTTCTCCGAAGCATCCAACTTTCCCAGCAAAAGGCACATACTAAATAATGACAAGCCAGAAGCTCTCTCATTAACAGCCTTTTTCATCAGTCCATCCACCTACCCCCCCCCAAATTAAGAGCATGAAGTACATTGTTCCAACCTTTGCCCATACCTTGTCTTCCCATGGTCAAACTGCCCAGACATCACTGCACAAAAAAGCATCACAACAGTACCCTTTTTTTTTCATAGGTACCATACATCCCTTGACAGAAATACCAAACAAACAAGGTTTCTTCCCTCTCAGAATCAATACATATAAACAAGGCTTCTGTCTTAGCAGGTTTGCACACAACTGCATATCATAGATGTTATCACTGTTGACATTTTACTCACAGCCTTTAAGTCAGGGGTCTTGTCCACATAATAAGTATTTCTTTCAATACAGATGACCACTCAACAAATATGTGATGGCAAGAAGAGCAGCTGGGCTGTGTCTATACACCATTTGGAAGGGCCCTGGCTAAATGGCATGTGCTTTTCTTGAATTAATTTCTAGAAGTATCTGGCCGTCTACCCCCATGGTCTTTAGCAGGAGGCAGAGTGTAAGCAGACCAGTGACTACATGCACTGAAATGTCTCACTGCAAGAAACTGCCCAAATCAGGCGTAGAAGGATGGTTACAGTACCCCATCGAAATAAAGACATGACTATCCAGTAACAGAAAAGAGCAATTCTTCTGCTGATGGCCTTCATTAGCTCTCCAGATCCAATCACATCATTGCTTATAAACTCTTCTCAGTAAGAAGTTGTAACTTAGACTGCAAGAGAGGAAGTAGACAGGGTTCAAGACAGGACTTCTTTAAAGCCCCTGACAGTTATTCCTCATTAGGAGAGATGAACATTTCTTGGAATCAAAAAGACAAAATTTGAGGCTAAAGGAAGAGCAAGTTTGGTGTCACAGTATCCAGAAGGACATGACTTTGAAGTGTTTCTTCTTTGAAGTATGAAGAGTAATGTCAGAAATTTAAGATTCTTGTGAATGAAATCAAGCAACAAGGAAAATAGTCAAAATACTCCTAGCATTCCTGAAGCATGCTAGTAAGCAAGAAACCACAGCTAGGCTAGGCCAAATATGCTCCCACTCATGATACTGCAGTACCTCAACCAACACAAGACATATTGAGGAAGAGTTTTAACTGATACTACCCCATAAACTCCCCCTTCTTTCTCCTCTGTGCCCTTTCAATTCCCAGCATGAAGAGAAAAACAAAACAGCAGACTAGAAAATATTATTTCAGTCCATCATATCAGCTGCCAGGACCTGCTTTCCAGGACAATAAATCACCTGGCTGTGGATACAGAAAGCTCACATATTATTAAAGTTCACTTTAATGGTGAGAGATAAAGATCCATCCTTTCTACAGCAAAATATCAGTACCAAGGATCCCTCAAACAACAGCACCTCATTCTGCAAGACCTCTAGATTTTCCCAGTAAGACAGTGATAGTCAGCTCCAGTGACACCCTTAAAGGACATTAGCAACATCAGCCAGTCTCCAGAGTCCAGGGTTCCAGGACTTGGAACAGCGCACACCAAGGCAGAGAGATTAAGCTATCAGTGACAGAGCTGGAAGCACACTCCAGCAGCTGCAGTTTGTCAGAACCATACCCAAAACACTCACCATCCTCAAACTGCAAGAGCCCATGTGGTCAAAAATCTTCCTCTCAGTTGAGGCAGTAAAAATTGATGTTGAACTAAGTCCCACACCTTTTAGCTAGCTAATAAGCACAAAGAACACCTCAGTCCAAATGATCAGTGTTTACTCAGTGTGACGCTGTTTACTCAGTATTTACTGCATTTAAGATCAGTGCATACTCTGTGTGACCTCGTGTGTTTAACACATACTAGCTTGATATACTGGGTCAATATTAGCTCAGAGCAGCCTGTATTATGTGCCAACCGCTCTTGCATCAATTTTTGTCATGTCAAATGGAGTTGTTGTATCCAAAATCAAATGCTTTGTTTTATACCTTTCTTGTACAAATTGTTAAAGGCTTTGCACTGTTAAGCATCTGGCAAAAGTTGATTATGCACCATTAAATAGCTTTTTGCACAGAATCATAAATGGGTTCAGGGCAGCTATTAACATATGCCAAGGTAAAACAGCATCATTCAGTAATATCTGCATTTGTAAAAAACATCTTCAACATTGAAAAACACAAATAAAACACATACCCTTTCTGTTCAACAGTATGCCTCTTCATTTAACATCTCTGCTGTTATTCTTCCACTTACAGAACTTTCCCACCTTCTTGGGTGAAGACAAAATGTGCAGCCTGCTCCTTTAGAAGGGCAAGTTTTTAGCAAGTCTTGTGTTTAAGACAGTAAGCACCATCTAGGTGACAGCCAAAGAATGTACATTTGATTTATCCAGGTCAGAGAGTTGCCTCAGAGTATTAAAAAAACCCCAAAGTACTCACATCCCCAGAAATCATTCAAGTAAAAAGAAAATACAGCAGGGTGCCTTAAACGTCTTAGGAGGTTGCTTGGAATTTAGTCATTAGATTGGCTTAGAATCTAACATTTTTAATATTTACATCCCATATGCTGACAGCAACTACAGAAATTACCTGTCCAAAAGGAGTAACTACATGCACCTTCTAGCTAGGCCTAATGCATTTTAGCAGATTCAAGCAAGCAAGGACCCACTGCTGTGTGACCAGTCAGCAAAGCAGCAGCACAGAGCTGGTCAGCAGGTCAGCAGTAGTGCATCCATTTTTCCTGGCAATAATCTGGTATGGACTAACAAAATACTTACGGACCTGTCTATAAAAACACAGACGACAAGTCACACTCAAGTTGCCACATATACAAGGTATGACTTTCTCCACACCATTAGAGGCTCACAGAGGAGAGTGACTAGCTTAAATCTTTTACAGACTTGAGCATGGGGAAATCATTAGCATCTGTGTTACAATGTTATGAGTACAGATATGCAGTACAGACAATCCAAACAATAAATGTGATTCTGTCTGCACAAGTTAGCGAAATAGTATGAAATATGTTAAAGGATTTCAATGGATTCCATGGAAGTCTTCACCTTACTGGCCTCCCAAAGGTATGCTAACAAGCACAAGTAGCCAAGTATCAAATCCTCACTAGTAACTCATTGTGTTACATACATGTCATTATTCCCCTTTTTACAATGAAAACCAAAGACTGTTCGTCTCCACACTCATCTCATCCAGGCTGCAGATGGTAGCTGTGGGAAAAACTTGAAATACTGAAATAAAGAGAATGGGGTTTTCCTTTATTTCCTGGATTTTTGATCAGCCTCTGCAAGCTGAAAGAGAAAGCACTGTCCTGTCTCTGAAACTACCCCAAACACTACAACATGACCTCTCCAAAAATACTCAAATTTTGGTCGGAAGAAACTGTTTTCATATTTTCTTCTGAGTATCAGACTGAGTGCTGACCTTTTTACTGTGAGGTTGTATCATTCCTAGAAATGTGATAACACAGAAATCTGAGAGGATATTCTCTTGCAGCTTTATAACACAGAATAAAACACATTTAGACATATGCACATTTTAGTTAATAATATTGTGTTCATCATCATCATATTCAAGGAATCTGGTGGTAACAGTTGAAGAAGCATAACATTTGTTCTATATCATTTCTGTTTATAAACCACATGGACCAACACATCCCTGCTACCAGTTCTACACAGAAGGCACTCAGCAGCACCAGCCCTGCTCAGTAGTGCTCAGTGCAGTCATTTCAACTTTCACAGGGCTCTTTGTAGTGCTGGTCACCATTGCTGCAACTGCAGACAGCACCTGCCATACTGATGCATCAATATGATGACCCGTTCAATAGGTCAAATTCCTACCTGAGATGTCCAGACCTAACAGCTTTTCTGCTGGCTTAGCTCAAACCAGCCTCCAGGATGGCTGCAGAATGATAAAGAAAAGCTGCTCGACACCTGGACCTGGGCTTAAAGGAAACACTTTTTTTATGTTGGGCATATTTCTGTTAGCTTTTCCCAATTCTTACAGGCAGGACACTTTCAGGACAGGAATTAACAACTTCCCTGCCAGCTTCATCTGGAAAATAGCAACCAATTAGCACATCAAAATAAATGACAATGAGAACAGAGCAGTAGGCAGAGTATAGGTGAGGGAAATGACAACTATGAAATAATCTCTTTGTACCTTTAAACACATTCTGTCAAACTTTGTGCCAAACTTTGTGGCATCCATATCACCTGTTAGAGTGTAGCTCCTTCACAGTCATGAGACCAATATCACAGCATTGCTGACAAATATTCACAGGGCTAATCAAAGACTAACAAACCTTGGCAGAACTTTATTTAAGAAATTGACTTTCCTTTATATCAACATTTGGCATTGAAATAAACATTTATAAAAAGAGAAATAATTTTCTTTGGGCACACACACTATCAATAAGTGAACACAAAACACCAACACATGCTGTTTGCTTACTGCAAACTTTGAAACAATAATATCTGTATCACACTTATTTCTAAACCAAGTTTGAACGCCTACAGCTTGTAAACATCACCATCATGTGTCTATGGAAAACTGCCGTGCCAGTATGTGCAACCACCTATGTGATGTGATTCACAGATTTTTCTGTGTTTTGTGTATGTTGGCATATCTTGAGGGCATGCTCAGTCTAGTGTGTTGCCTGTTTTTCATTAAATGGGAAGACTTTTTAAAACAATAAATACAGGTTTTCATCAGAGCCCTGAGGCATCCATTCATCACCTTATCTTGTCCCAAACAATTTTTGAAGAGACATATAATAAAAGCATTCTCATTTTGCCAATTGCAGAAATGATTTAGGATAGTGAATGAACAGAAGTAAAACCTAGTGAAATAAAACCTAGTTACATACCTTCTACCTTTTATTTAAACATACTAGCGATGCTGCCTCTTTCATTCTCTCCATCCTGCAGTGACCAGAGTCACTTCATTAATTCAGTGCTCAAGATTCTCATTAAAACTAAAATATATAGGTAGCAGAAAAAGGGAAGCTTTGATAGATCTCCAACCAACCTGAAGAAAACTAGAACTGCCATTTCTATAAATAAGACAGAGCTGAAGAACAGCTCTAGAAAGCTCTAGGAACACAGAAGGTGCTCCAATTACTGCTCCAATTACATCAAGCAGTAAGTAAACCATCAGAGACAGGTAGTGCTGAAATCAAATAAGGTTATGCTGCCAAAGCAGCAACCCAAGATAGGCAACCAGGCTGGAAGATGTAAGGAAAATCGTGCCAGACAACTTCACCATAAAAGGAACTGTGGGGAGGGTTCTAGTGGAGACAGGGAGGGTGACACAGCAGACACTGGCCTCAGAAGTGCAGGGCAGTTTTAAATGGGATCAGCTTAAGAAATGGGCAGAAAAATGAGAGAGAATGGAAAAAAACTGAAATAAGCATATGATAAGACCAAAAAAAATTGAGAGTGCAAATGAGGTGTAAACAACAGGAACCTGGCGAAGCGAAATCCAAAACAAATCCTTAGCAAGGAGATCAGACCAGGAGAGAAGGGTAACGAGAAAACTAAGTGAGGAAGGGAAGAAAATTGAAGAGGACATAAAAGCAGGAGAAGAAATAGAAATGGCCAGTCTTGCCAGAGCATACACAAACAGAATTCCAGTTCCAAATTCTGGCAAATTCAGCGACTTCTTATGTTGTTTTTCCTTCTCTCCCACTCATGCAGCCTTATGTCCTTCCCCTGCAGCAGGGCATTATCCTGCACTAGTAACAGCTCCTGTCATTCTCCCCTGGGCAACTCCACCAAGAACTCTGCCACCAAGAAGCCAATGCCAGTTGATTTATGCTGGTTTTGTAAATCTCACTGCACTTCCATGTTTACCGCTACACACTACACCACTCATCACTTGTAGACTTAAAATAATGAGAAGCCTGGTGACTCTCAAAATACTTGCGAACTGAGGTTTCCTGTTGTGAGAGTCATCAGTTGGGGCCTGACTGAAGATTGCCACCAAACTGTGGTAGATGTTATTTTTGTTTCAGGTTTGTTTGGCTTTCTTAAGGAAAAGAATTCTACAGGCCACTTCTTATGCATGAGGTTGTTTCAGCAGAATGTCTGGATTTCAGCTCAAGCTGTGATCTCACCATCTCCTCCAATTTAAAAACACTCATACAGACTGTTTTTCTAACTCTCAACATCCTAACCAAAACATGTGACATCACTTTCTATAGGTGTAAAAATGCCATCTCTCTTTTCCACACACAGTATTGAATTACTTCATTAATCAGAAGGAAACTGAGTTTGAGAAGCAGGGCTAGAAACTGCAGTTTAGTATGTTAAACCAACAATATGTTGGTTTGTCATTAAAATGTCTTTTTTTTTCAGACACGAGTCTCTCTTGTATGTTTTTCTCTACTTGGTGATTTTCTATTTGTTTCTCTCTATCCTAGCTCTGCTACCCTATTGTCTATTCTATTTAGCTTGTGATTCACCACAGATGTCCTTTCCCAAAAAAATGCTCACACGTTCATTTTTCTTTCTTTTCATTTTAAGCTTATGTTTGTCTTCCTCCAGCCACTTGATCTCTTTCTCCTAGTTATCTAACACTTATTTTTAGCTTTGTTTTGGCCATCTTACCTCCTACCTATCACAACTTTAAAAGGGTATTTCTCCTGGTTTTTTTAATTTTTAATCCAGATGTTGTTTCCCTTACCCTGTCGGAAAGTCTCCTTGTTTTTCAATCTGCCATCTTTCACCACTTCCCATTTTATTTTCCAGCATCACATAGCCCAGTCTTCTCAGTCCAGAACTGAACCATGCCTCCAGCAGAGTGCAAAGCATAGGCAAGGAGAGACGAACCAAAGCAGGGAGCAAATAAATATAGCCCTGACTTAAATTCCCGTGGTCAAAGCCAGACTGATGCCCCCACCAGGTGGTGAGAGTCCATTCCCTTTTCTGAAAAAGTGAAGCAGCTGCCTGGCTGCAATGGCACCCAAGCTTAAGAGCCCTTGCTCCCTTTGTTGTCTGAGGAGAGCACAGGACCTATCTCCTGCACCACTCCTACAGCACAGTAGGTCCCTCCCCATTTCTCCCCCCTTGCCCTGGCAGTAGAAACATCTACAGCATTAGCCCTGCTCTGAGCAAGGCCAGTTTGATCTAGGCTGCTGCCTCTGCCAACACCTCCAGCTCTAATACCTGCTGCCTGTTACTACAGAGACAACACACCATGGAGGCAAAAGGCCTGGGAGGAGAGAGCAGCAGGAGCCCAGAGCGGTCTTTCATGGGGATGCAGTCGGCACACCACCCTTTGCTTCCCATTCCTCCACTCCCAGGCAGCAGGGAGTGAGAGCCTGAAGAGATCCTCCCTCCTGTAGGCAGCCAGTGGAAACGGCTGCAAACTCTTTTATTGTCCCGACTTTTCTCCTCCTCTTCCTTTTGCAAGGGTGAGCAAGGAAAGGAAAAAGATCTCGTTTTTCTGATTAATTGAAGCTGTGTGATACCTGACTTCAGAGTAACAGCAAAGTCCTCCAGGAAGCAGGACAACAGGCATCATGCTCATCAAGGTACCAACTTAAACATCTACATCAAATTCTGTATGCAAAATTCTGCCTAAACAATAGATGATTAAGTGTAAGATATGTAATCCTCCCTTTACAGAGGAAATCCTCCTTTATAGAGGAAAATAACATTCTCTGAAAGAATAAAGACCCAAGTTACACAGAAAGTTGATCAGACTCAGAATGCAAATGGTTTGGTCCTCAGCTCTCACTTCCTACAAAACAAGGCTGCCTCATTTTAACCATAGGAAACAGCTTAATATGAAGCCATCATTTTTTAAGAAAATCTGGCCAGTATAAGACCTCCATTTATTGCTCATAAGCTATTAAGGAACAGCATTTACAGGCTGTGTAAAGCTGTGCTCAGTGACTGAAAGCCTGGGTGGAGGTGATTACAGCCAGGGCAAATCACAATTGCTATTTAAAAATTTAAGGATCCCACTTCATGCTCAAATAGTCCTGGGGAAGACCTCAGAAAGCACTTCCAAAGGGCACATGAGACAGAGCACCATGAACTAAACGCTGTAAACTTGTTTACACTCTCACCTAAAACCAATGTAAACCAAGAGGAGCCATTCAGAGAAGGAACACTGAGATAAAACTGATCCAAGCCTGAATGAGCACTGCCCTGGGGAGATGAGTTTCCCCCTCGCCTGGGCTGGCTTACAATCAATGAGTGTCATTGTTCTCACTGCTGACTTTTGACTTCAGTGACTCTTATCTCATGAAGTTTCATGAGCAAAAATTACCCTCTGTATAATAAAGCCTTCCTAGGGCATACTATCACTGCTTTAGTTGCTAAGCCAATCTTAGCTACTCTGCAAACACCAGTAGCTCCCTATTGGCACCCAAGCTGACCTTTCCTGTATTACAGCACAATGGTTCTTACCATACCTTGATATAACAGCACTGCCTGCTTGATTTCGGCTCTCACAGGTTACTGCTTACTGGTTTGTTCTCATGTCTAGAGACCAAAATTCCTTGCTATCAGTAAATATCATTAAAAATGCTTTGTCACTGACAGATAGAGTTGTAGCTGTGCTGTAGGAAATCAGACAGAAATTTAGCCCATGATTCCAATAAAAGTCTCAGTGAAATGGAGCAAGAAATACTGCCTCTTCCTCACAGACCAGTAGAGCACACGTTGTTCTAATATCTCAGGGCTCATCAGCATCAAATAAAATATGGAACCTACACAGGAGTGGGCTGTTCAGCCTCTCCCTTCCATACCAAAGTGATTCTTTCAGGGGTATAGAGTCCACATATACAACAGCCAAAGACTTCTTTGCTCTGGTGCTCTGGTGATTCCTGAAGAACTGGAAGAGACTGACAAAAAAAAGTCAAAAAATGTTTACACTACTTTCCTGCTAAGTACAAAACTGAAATACCTGGCATTATTTTGGTATTAACTTGCCAGTGTAATTATAGTGATACCATGAGGTCAAGTGAACATGGCTGGCAAGGTCTTCCAAAATGGAATACTTTTATACCACCATCCCCACAGGAGGTATCATGGAGAATTTTGGGGTGTTGCACACAAAGTAAAATGATGCAATCTGCCTTTTGATTTCAAACATTCGGCTTGGTTTGCATTTGGTTGCACAGCACCATCCCCCTGCAGCAAATAGCTTAGTGCAGCTGGAAAGACAGCATTTTGTTCAGGAGAAGACTAATAGATAGAGTCTGGGAAGATGTCAAAGTGTTCATCAAGTCCCCTTGAGTTTTGGTGAGGTTTCTTCCCCTGTATTGAAAAGGAGACAAAAAACCCCATGATGAGTATTTCCAGTGCAGTGGCCATTATGAAGTTTGATGAGAAAGACCAACAGGCTGTTTGCACTGGCACAGGTTGTGCTGCAGAAAACTCACCAATTTCTCTGAAAGCAGAGTTTAGACAAGGCAAAGTATAATCCCACAGTAAATTCCTGCCAATGCATAAATACTGGACAATCATCCTTGCTCCTTTCATCCTCACAGTCCAAATGTGTGCTCTACACTTCACTGAAAGCAGACCCTATGCCCTTAATCCCGCATTTTCATTCCGTGACAGATTGACTCCTGACCTCTTTTATTACCATGTTCCTTTAAAAAAATGAAAATGATACACAAGAGACACGACTGAAGTAAATCCTTACATCAAGGAAGAACATTCCTATATTGTGAAGTCTAAGATTTTGTGGAACTCAGTTTAAATCAGTCTAATGTTACAATATCCCTTTCATTTTGGCTTCTACCAAAATGCACATAATCAAATTAGGTTAAAAAATCATCCAGAAAGATCAAGACATCAATACAAAAAATATGAAAAAAATAACAATCATACTTTAAATGAAATATTAGTTCTCTGAAGAAAATATTTATCTTGAAGCAAACTCTCATCCATTATACCAGAGGAAATCAGCTTAGGCTCATTATGATAGAACGTTAGTAAGAACAAAATTTACTTTTCATGCTTCTTTATTCAAAAGTCACAAACTTTGAAAAAGAGATTTAATAACTAAATAAACTGATTATTTAAGCCCTCAACCTGTGAGCAGTCTATGCATATACTTAGATTTACAGACTTAAGTGACCCAATTCCTAGCAGTGCCTGTGTTTTGGAACACACGCATTACCTTGAATGTCAGAGTATTTTGGTTATAGGAGCACAAACTAAAACCAAGGGATCTAAATGACTGTACGATACAGCTATATCTACAAGTTGAGAATTACTGTAATCAGTGGAAACAGAAACCCAGGTTTCCTCAAATATCACAGATTTTCTCAGCAAAGGAAGTTAACTAGAGACAACTAAAATTGTTTTCTACTCAGCAACACAGGATAAGTGGGAAAGAGACTGATCCTGGGCATGAACTATATTCAGTCACCCAAGTATTACAGTTCCTTGCTAGCAGTCTGCTAGCACCATGACCAAGTCAGGTTATCAGTATGGGAATGCACAGATCAGGCCTTCAAATATTAAATAAAATATTTCCTTACAACTCTGATGGTGTGGAGAATTTAAAAAAAAATATTAAAAGGAAAGAGGAGAGGAAAAGGGGGAGGGAGAGAGGGCCCATGTGTGTATGTAAGGAATGTGGGCTCAATATACAACAGCACTAAATATTTTATCTTCGAACTAAGTTGCTACAAAAGAGTCCTGATTAACATTTCATTGCAAAAGATGCAGCACTATACTAAAGGCCTTAAAAATCTACATTTAAATGGAATACAAAAAAAATGTTATTCAAAAGCATCCTCTAGACATTCCCTTTTAAAAGCAGTAGGTTAAAGGTTTGATTTATATAGACTTTAAAGAGGTTATACATTGCCTTTGTCACATCACAGTTTAACTGTGTAGTTTCACCTCGGCTTCACATTTATGAACTGGATGAAGACAATACCATTTCTGATGTGCAAATTCAGACTTTTTTATTTTTTCATTTTTGTCTGTTAGAAGTTCCCTTTGGTACATATAAATGCTACATCTAGCCTTTGAGGTGTTACTGGTTTTTTTATTTCACTTATTTCCCTCAAAAACTAACATATGCTGCAGGTTTTAATTTTATTTTACAGAAAACATCACATGAAAGCACTTGCTGGAATATTTACTAGATTCATCTGTTATCATTTTGTTACATGATCTGCAAAGAAGTAAAAACACACTCTTGGTTATACCAAAAGAGTATGGTTGGTGCACCATGACTGATGCAATATGGACTGTTAGTTCCTTTCTGCCCCTATGCCACAAAAGGGGCCTTACCATCTTTCGCTATATTAAGTGCTCACACCAAGCAATGTTGTTTGAATAATCTAAGGACTCTGTTGTGCACCATCTATAGATTAATAATTCTCACTCCATGCAAAATCCAACTAAGATAAGGACAAGCACTAAACATAAAACTCAACACTTGACAATCAGTTGTTCAATAGTGAACCATGACACAGAAGGGACATGCACAGCAGCCAGCCTCCATGGGATGCCAAACCAGGGGCCCACCTTCCCATCTAACCCCCAGAGTTTACGTATGGAACTGGTGAGAGATACTAAGCAAAAGCACCAAGCCACAGGGAAGCCAATACCTAATTAATGCAAAACACATCCCAACCTAAATATATTAGTGTAAATGTTGAATGACTCCTAATTATTTATAATCAGCAATCATTAAGAGTCATGCTTTTCTCCCTTGATTCCTTCAGCAGAGAGGAGGCAAGCGTGAAAAATGGGTTAGCAACCTTTCTGTGGGCCAATTGCTCCTGTTCTCAGAGGGACTCAGCCAAAGCCCATCAGGAAAGTACTGACCTCAATACGCTGTGGATCAGGCCCTAAATGCTACAGAAGTCTCTAGGTTCCAAGAAGGTTATGCTCCCCCTGGCTTTATATGCAGAGGGAGAAGACATGAGAAGCCTTATGCTACAGTCTGTTTCCCAGAAGATTTTTAAGTGTCCCATGAGATGCAGTCAGAGGTTAAATAGTGCATAACACCCTCTCACACTCCCTGCTTACCTCCCACAGACTTGCGAAGTGGGGGGCAAGTTCTGCAGAAAGTAAAGGAGGAGGGAGTAATATAATTATGCAGAAACTCAAAGGAATGCCAGGTGTGCCCAGTGTTGATGTACTGCTGCAGCACACATTTGCACCTGCAGATTGCTTTCTCCCACCCTTTGAAGAGAACCTGGTTGCACAGATGTGCACAGGCGGGTCCTCCAAAGGAAATGGTGATCTAATATAAAAAAATTTTTTTAAAAAGTATTTTTAAAGCATTCTTCAGCATTTAGACAGAAGAATTATCTTACATATCCTACCTCATATCAGACCTTTGTTATCCTCAGTGAAGCCCACTGTTTTTCTGCTGGGAGGATCTCTTGCTCAGAACAAATGCAATCCATATATAACGCCTACTAATTAAGAGGGCTCCAGCAGTCAGCCAAATTCTCTCCCCCGTCATCCTCACCCAACAAAATAAAACTTCTAACCAAAAGTTCAGTGATGGCAAGTGGAACCTTCCTTGATGTTGAAGACCCTAAAGGAGAAACACTTGACAAGCTGTTGGTAATGTTTGAGAAACATTAGAGAGTCACAGTGCAACATTTTCTAAATAGATGATCTGGAAAGTTGTACAGAGCTGCTGAAAATCATGGTTTGTGTTTCTAGCTACCATCCACAAGCTCATAATCACAATGCTTCTAAAACTCCAGGAATCTGCACTGTAGGATACTTGATGACATAGCAAATAACTCTTCTATTGATGCAGCAGTAGCAGCTCTCAGAAACAACTCCAGCATTTACTCCCTGAGAAGTAAATATTGACTTAACAGCATCTACCAGAGCATATGCAAAAGCCATACGAACAATTGCTTCTGCCAGTGCAGAGTCACGTGTTCAGAATCACACCTGCCACTTTATTCTAAATCGCTGAACCATGTAAATCATGAGAGAGAAACCTCCTCTTACAACTGCACTGAAAAGAAACCAAGAGACTCTCCTCTAATTTCATCCAATCCACAACTCTATTTTTAGATGGGCATTTTGCATGTAACATCCCAGTACTGCCAACATACATACATATAAATGACTCCAGGGGAGCAGCCCACCCATTGGCATCCAAAGACCATTTGACACTATGTGGATGTGGGATTTTTAGGTCAGGTTCTTATCTTTAACCAATCACTGTTTCAAGATAATTTTACAGTAAAAGGTTGGATTAGGACTGTTTGGAAAGCACTACATAATGAAGTTTCCTCCACTCAGCTTAATGGACTTCAGGCAAGGAACAAAAGGGACTTCTCAAAGAACAGGAATGGACCCCATCAGTTAGGCAGACATCAAAGAATTAAGGTAATATAAATGGCTGTTATACAGCCCCATGAGGTGACCTGTGTCACCTTGGCTCAGTGACCACTGTCATTATCCAACCACTTCCCAACCTCACATTGCCCTCAACAGATCTGCTCCACTGTAGATCTTGCTTGTTCTGCCAGGAAAGCATCTCTCTGCTCTGCCTGAGAGGACCTTCATGTTAAATGACTCTGTGGATCATAAATACCCTAACAGGTTTCTTTTTATTCTGAAATGTATTTTAGGATGTATTGTCCGTGTCACTCAAAGCTTCTCAAGAGTCCTCGGGGCATTCCACACCTCAACAAGCACTATAAAATGCAAATAACTAGCATCATCAGACTTAGTACCCAATTGCAAGGGTTTATTGCCAAACTGAGGGCAATTCTTGATATAAAATTAGTTCAATAAATAATGAACAGAATTGTGGAACAGAATTTTGAGAGCATGACTTCGTGCTTCTGCATTAAATAACCCAAACAGCAGAAGGAAGTGGTAAATTGTGTATGTGTGTAGCTGCACCCAAAATGTGGTCATTTGCAGGTTCCAGTTAGAAATGTGCATTCATAAAAGGCATCTGCCTCCACAGATACTTCCCAGTGCTACCACCATGGCAAAGACAAGAAGATCCAGTCTGCAGTGCTTAGAGATTCAAACTGCCTCATCTGCCCCAATGGTGACTTTACAATACTGGTCCTCCAAAGTGTGAAACACACAAATTTCTGCTTGACATCAACAGCTATCCAGTGGAGTAAGGACAAGACTTCAAATCCCATCTTAACTGCAGCAGAGCCAAGAGCTGAACATACATCTACAGAGATAAAATACCAACATATAAACAAGCTGTGATAGCTAGTTTCTTGAAATCCAACAAGGCAGTCTAACAAGGCAGTCACACATCCTTGATAATGCTGGCTCCAAAACAAGTTTAACTATTGTTTAGGCAATTCCAAAAACACAGCAATTGCAAAATAATGTATAACTCAACCATAACTGTTTATCCTGAGTAATGCACAATGCATGCTATTTTCAGATGATAGCAGAGAGGGGTAGCAGCCTGATTTGGCAAAGGTTTCTAATGACTGTCTTTTGTTAACCCCAGAAAGAAGAGAAAGCCATCATCCTCATCATCTCCACTACCACTCAGCTAAATGGAACATAGGGATACTTATCCTGATATAACAAGTTACAAAATAGTCTTTCCCAGAGGATACAGGCAAGCTTATATAAGCAGCAGTGAAACTGGGCAACTTTCCAGAAAATTTATCCAACTGCCTGCAGTCTCCCATTTCAAGGTAGCTGAATAAAGTAATTTGATCCACATCCTATGCCTTTTAATAAAGAATAGAAAAGAACAGACACCTATTACTGTCTGTTAATTTTTATTTCCTAAAATGCTGAAATATAAAACATCTTCCTCCCTTCACCTGCCTTCATGGTCTCTTTTAGTTTTTAGACACTCGAAAGCATTTCCAGCAGTGAAACAAAAAGAAATACATGTTTATGGATAGAGGCTGGCTGAGAGTTTTTTAAAAAACACAGAAATATTGTACCACATTCCAAATTTAAAGGAAAAAAAAAGGTTAAAAAATTAATGAAAGCACTGTAAATTTCTAAGTGGAATCTTCTTGTCCTTTTTCTATTGCCCTCTGTCTCTCCCTTTCGATTCCATTCCTTGAAGTCTTCTGGGATCACATGGTGGTAGTCACATGTGCCAGCTTCACAATCTTTGCTGACCTCTTAAGAGAAAATTTAGACTGGACAGACCTGTCTAGAAGGGAACAGTTGAAGGAGCCAGGTCACTGTTTGCAACATCTTTATTTTTATTACATATTTTTATTTTTATGTCTCATTTTTCAGGTTGGAGACTGATTCTGTCTGAACCCCAGAAGAAGCAAAAGAAAAGTCTATAACCTGAAAGGACATAAAGCCAGGAGACAAATTTTCAGTGAGATCATTTCATGCCTCTTCATGGCTTTATGTTTACTCTAGTTAACATCTACCTAACCTGAAGGACTCTGCATTTTGAAGAATTAATTGTTGCTAAGTTCTGAATGCTCTCCCTTTCAACTACAGCTTGACAGCCTGCAACATACATGTGCTGCCCTCTGCAACTCCTCCAGCAGAACCTAAGAAAAGCAATTTCACTGCTCTCTTAATTGCTAAACAAAATATAAACCCAACATTATTAAGGGTTTTACTTAGACACCTCTAATTTTCTCATTGTTTAGGTATGTTCCACATGAAATTAAGTTCAGCCCTGCAACACAGGGGACTTTCACTACTAGACTGCCAAGGATTTGGTTTCCACAGCAGCCAAGACTCCTGGAAACCCAGAAGCATCTGTACAAGGCAATATTGCATGCAGCCAGACCACGCCTGAGACCTGCAGATATGAGGGATGCCCGTGACATCCTTGCTGACCACATGCTCAGGGCAACTCCACTTGCACAATAGCCCGGCCAGTAAGTCTGACCTCACTGGGACATCAAAAGGCAAGCAGAAAATGCTGTGCCCACATCCTGAACTGCTATTTTGTTGGGCTGAGGTTCTGTCTTCATTTCCCAAAGAAGTGAAGAGCTTACACATCTCAGAAGGCAAGAGAAATCCAGCAGAGTATGTCTGGCCAAATGCAAACACAGAAACAGCAGCCCAAATTGTGTTCACACACTCAAGCAAGAAACTCTGTTGCTCTTCCTTTGTGTCTAAGATTTGAATCTGAAGGTAACAGTTTTCTCCATAATTAAAGAGTTTGAAATACAATGTTTTTCTCAGATTCACCTATTAGTAAAATTAAGTTTTTTCTACATCAATTATTCTGCACCTGCCTGTAAGACCTCACATTCCTGCAGTTAAAGTACTGGTCCCATGAACAACTATGACTTCTGTCTAAATGCTAAAATACTGATTTTTGACAGGTTCTAAGTCCAACATGAAAACCAAAAAATTAACCAGAAATCTGCTTACATGAGAGCATCACAGAAAAGCACAGAGCTTCATTTTTCTTTCCTTCCTTCCCGTCTTTCTTTAGGTCCTGCTGTTCTCTCTCTTTCTTTCTTTCTTTTCTTTCTTTCTTTCTTTCTTTCTTTCTTTCTTTCTTTCTTTCTTTCTTTCTTTCTTCCTTTCTTTCTTCCTTTCTTTCTTCCTTTCTTTCTTCCTTTCTTTCTTCCTTTCTTCCTTTCTTCCTTTCTTCCTTTCTTCCTTTCTTCCTTTCTTCCTTTCTTCCTTTCTTTCTTCCTTTCTTTCTTCCTTTCTTTCTTCCTTTCTTTCTTCCTTTCTTTCTTCCTTTCTTTCTTCCTTTTTTTTCTTCCTTTCTTTCTTCCTTTCTTTCCTTTCTTTCTTTCCTTTCTTTCTTTCCTTCTTTCTTTCCTTCTTTCTTTCTTTCTTTCTTTCTTTCTTTCTTTCTTTCTTTCTTTCTTTCTTTCTTTCTTTCTTTCTTTCTTTCCTTCCTTCCTTCCTTCCTTCCTTCCTTCTTTCCTTCTTTCCTTCTTTCCTTCTTTCACTCTTTAAATACCTGGTGGAATTTTTGGTATCTTCACTCAAGGTTCTTATTCACTTATAGACATAATTATTATTTTTTTTTTAGGAGTACTTATTTTTAGCATCTACTTGAGCCTTGAAGATAAATGTAGCAATAATTACAGTCCCTTGAAATATTTTATTACTTGAGATATTTTGGTATCATTCATACTAAGGTTATTTCTCAAAGGAAAAAAAATAATTTCTTGGTGCCAAAGAAAATGTATGCAAGGCTTTAATTCTGATTTAAGTTTGATGGCTGAAGAAAAAGGTCTTTGGGAATTTAAACAGCGAAACTCATCTACCTCCCCCTATCCTCTGAACAATCAAAAGGAAGTGTTCAAAGCTAAGAACAGGACTTTTAAAATTATTTTCACTTTTTACATGCAACATTAACCTCTACCCTATCAGCCAATAAAATGATGTCTTGTAACATGTATTTTAAGCTCAGGGTGACTGTCAGAAGAAGATGCTGATGCACCTTGAATTGAAAATACAAACTAAAATGTACTGTTAATATTTTTATTGGACCACTACCTAGCAAACTTGGCACTGACTTAGAGATGCATGTTGGAAATTAAGTTGGTAGAAATCTTGAGTGATTCCAGATCCATGCTTTTTTGGCAGGGACACTGTGATCCTGTACCTGTCCCGGTGTTTGAGAGATTCCAATGTCCATTCACTCAAACTCTTCAGCCAAATGTCTCTGAAGAATAATTCATCATATACACCTTCAGAAAAGAGGTTTAAAACAATATTAAGAAAGCAGCTCACAAGTCTGGTATTTCTCTAAGCAAAATTGTGCTGTTTTCAATTTTGCTGAAAAAAACTGTGAGAGGTGTGATTCTTTATGAAGGCCCTGAAAATGCCTGCAAAAACCAGATGGGTTTTATAGCACTTTGTGACTGAATATTTAAATATTGATTAAAATTAAGGATTCCCATGCTGCTCTCATGGAAGTCAATGTCAGTTGACTTTACAAAAGAGGTCAAGTTTATATCTTATCAAATCTCTGAAACCTGCAGTTGCTCAAACTACCAGATATGATTCTATTACAGCTGCATAGGAACTAAGACATCATTATTTTTTCTCTTCTTTCTGATCATACAGAAGAGCCTTCAAATAGAACATTTGTAAAAGAAAGCATGTTTCCGGATGAGGTCCTGAGATAGCTTCTTGAGAAGTTATCTCAAGTTTCAGAGATGTGATAGTTCAGTGACCAAGGGTGTAGGGAGACCAGACATCTTACTGAAGGGAAACAACTGAAAGACAATGGCTTGCGTAAGGACTGGAAAGAGATGCCTAAGACTGAATATTTAAAGCCTGGACTAGTTAAATTTGCTAAAAGTCTATTCAGTATTTCAGTGAGTTGTGGACTTTGGCCTTAACTGAAATAAAGATCAATCTTAACACTAAACAATACGAAATTACAACTACAAACACACTTTAAAAACACCTTTTATGGCATTAATATTGTCTCATCCCTGTGTCTCACTGTGGATCCTGCAAGTCATACTCCCTGTTTTGAGTCCTTATCTCTGAAAGGGATGGATTTCCCTGAGCTGCAGGGTGCAGGCAGCTAGGAGCAGCCCTACGAGCCCTGAAGGGTAAGGAAAGCACAGGCTCCTCAGCAGGGACACCACCTGTAACTCACAGAAGCCTGAACTACCAGCAAGTTAAGCAAAACTCCTGAGGTGGGGAGAGAATACCAAACCTCCCTCTGACCTCTGGCAGATGCAATCCCCAGCCACAGAGACATCCTGGCTGTGAGAAGCTGAGGATTCTCAGACACTTCCAATGGGAAAATCCATTAGAGTTGAGAGAGAAGCACAACATGCAGTGCAGCGATCTCCGGAGTGAGCCCACTCTGTATCACTATGCTGCGTGGTCAGCACTGAAACCAGTCCAGGTTTAAGGGCTCATCACAGATGCTGAGCACCCCAGGGAGCCTCTAGCAACTGGAAGGGTCTAGCCTCCACCATCCTCCTCTCCAGCAGAAATACAAATTCAAAAATAAAAGCAGGAAGACGGTTTATGAGGAGCATTTTATCTGAGTTAAAGTTGGAACGGGCTGTAAACTCCCACGGGACATCTAGGTTTACACACTTCAGATGAAACCGTAAATTGAATATTAAACACACATTTTTATCAAATCATATTTCTCCCAGAGAAGGCTGAGCACTGCCTGTTTCTTTTTTTAATCTGATTCACTATGTTTACAAGTGGTAGGAAAGCTGGTTATATCAGCCATTCCATCTTTTTAGCGTTATTCGAAAAACTTTGATTTTGTTTTTCTAACACTGCTAATAAAACTATAATGCAAAAAAAGAAATAAAATCTATATTCTGTGAAAAAGCACTCTGAAATCCATCAACCAAGTTGTATCCATAATTGCTTCCCTGGCTTATCAAAAAAAGGCTCATTTGCATTATCTGTCATCTTTAGATACCCATCCTGGTCTATAAACAGAGTTATCAATCCCATTCAGAGGCCAGGCCACAAATTGAAGTTTTCTATAGAGGGGATTAGCTATAAACAAGCCTGAAGCAATTTTTTTTGACAGCCAATGGTAAACCATAGGAAGTAACTTCAATAGTGATTTACAGTTCTTCTCTGGTTTCCATCCAACTTTTCCTTCTTGTGCTTCTGTTCCATCCAAAAAGGAATTTTTCAGATGTTCTAATTTCCCATTCAAGATGCAATCACTCCCAAGTCTAGGTGTGTCTAATCCAATTTTTACGGTATGTTCATGGGCCAGCACCAGAGAAAAAGAACTCTCTTTTTATTTTCTTTCAATTGCCTCTGCTGCAATCACAAGACTTGTCATCTCCTGGTGTGAAATGCACAACAGCAAAAGAGAGAGCAAAGGAGATTTGAGAGAGAGAGAGAGAGAGAGAGCGCAAGTGAGAGAGAATGCCAACCTACTAAAAAGAAAAGGGAAAAGCGATACACAAAAATAGCACTGACATTTTTGAATAACCCTACATACTGAAAACTTGTATTTAACAGAATAATTAATTAACTCCAGCTTCTTAAAGTCTGTGTGGAGTTTTTAAGCTCCTCATTCAAATCACAATATACCATTAGAAGCAGGATATTTAGGAATGAACTCCAGCTTCGCACCACCCATCCTCATCTATATCACAGTGAAGCCAGATTCAAGTCCTATACTGCTTGCTCATGCACACTACTCTTCCGTAGACAAGTAAACCCCATTGTCCAACCTCCCACACCACTGAGAGTCAGAGGACTGCTACTCTTTTACAAACCAAAGATCTTTTCTCTTAGCAGCTTAACCTACATTTTGGCTAGCTCCGACCTTCTGAAAAAAACCTGAAGATTTAAAATATTTATTTTTCAATCATTAATTTAAAAAATATCTCTAAGCCACTTACACGTACAGTGGATCTTAACGTGAACCCCAGGCATGGAAAAGAAATAAGCAGGGGCATGATTCCTTTCAGGGTAAGCTACAGCAAATGAAGGTAAAGCAGCCAAAAACCTAATGTGAGAGAAACCTATATGGATTTAAATCTGTGACAGAAGCTGCAGAAGAACAGAGAAGAATTACACTCAGGACTTTAGCAATTAATAAATAGTCCCTGTGTCAACACAGACCAATAAAAACTGTTTCCCTTTACATTAAAGGAAAATGTATTTATATCTCTGACCACAGAGTCTGTACACTTTCCTCTTTACCTATGGGACTTATTTGTGCATGTGTGTGTATATATATATATATATATATATTCACATATATATGCACATGGGTTATATTTCCCCTGACTGAAAGCTACCCTAATGGGCAGGCACTAATGGATTTGAAGCGATAAGGTGAAGGCGGACATGCAAAATGCTCCAAAACTTCTGTTCCTAATCAGTCACCAGAGATCAGTGACATCATTCAAGCCTTTGATCAGAGCTCCCCTTTCAAGCCTAAAATGGGGGATAGATTGACCCTCACCAGTGGAGAGACTGAAGGAACACCTAGGATACAATTCACAGTGAAATACGAGAAGTCACTGGCATCCCTCTTCAGAAAAACTATCCCTTCCCACCTTCCTCAAGGAATACTACGTACATTCCAGAGTAAGCAAGCACAAACAACAGATTTATCTTTCCCCAATAATTAGAAAACAGCCAGGGAAATAGCACATCACAAAATCCTTTCAGATTTTATTTTTGAAGTCTACACATGCATTTTACCCTGAGCAGGCGGTTTATTGCATTTGCTTGCATTTAAAAATCTCCTCAAGGTTCATTAATAAAAAAAAAAAAATTTAAAAAGAAAAGAAAAATCAAAAAAGGAAAGGGAAAAAAAGTAAAAACAAAACCTTATTTTTCCAGAATGTCCAAGCGGCTTTAAGATCTAAAAGCTGACATCCATTTTTAGAGAAGAAATAATTTTCAGAACCAGCATCACGGATAGCATTCAATAAATTTAGCACCAGCCTTTGTCCACATCAGAGTATTCAGAGAGTTTGGATCACTAATCCCACTTCAGTTAAAATTGAGCTCCATTGTTTCTCCTTTCATCTGAGTTTCCATGGCACTTACTAGGACTTAAGTGTTATTTACTTAGTGCAGTTTGTTAAAAACAACAACAACAACGAAAAAGTAAGTCTTAACATGAGCATCAGATTTGTTTTACTTTCAATAACCTCAAGATGCAGTCAACATTTTACAGTCTTGGAGATTTCTTCAATGTAAAAAATCATCAAGAAAAGTGAAGTTGAAAATAGATCTGAAAACATTCACTTCATTGTTTTGGTTTGGTTTTCCCCCATCTGTATTTTTTTAAATCTAATTGAGCTTCCTGAACTGCAGCAAAAATGTAGTTTATTATCTCCCTCATCAGGTGATCAATGATTTCATTAATAAGACAGATAACAAAACTGTCATATCATCGACACAGTTATGAAAGATGATCCTGGCTTCTTGCTCCATTTTCCAAGGTCTGGGATTCTCTGTGGCAGCTCTGAGTCCATTCAATATTTTCCACAGACAGAGAAAAGTGAAAATCCATTTTGAAACCAATTTCAATTAGGATCCAGAAGCTGTTATCACAGGTGTCGCAGAATGGGCCCGTAAGTGGAAATGTCGCCTATCCATTCTGAAATGAAACCTTATCAGGGGCTACGAAGATGGCTGAGGACAGCCTATCTGTAAATTACTTTTCGTCCTGTGTTAACTCAACCCTAGTTCTGTCATATGGAATTCTTTCCAGCCCCTCGTAATAATCTAATGACTAACTAGGCGCTGTACCAAAACGGCTTTTATTCTGCTCGGGCTTCCCCCGCCGAACGAACGGGGCTGCAAATGCAAATAACCAGAGGCGGCCAGGCGAGCCGGCATATTTAGTAATATCATTTAAAGCTCTCATAGTTTATTACAGGGAAGTAACGGGCTTGCATTCTGAAGCCTGTCTCCACCCATTGCATTCCTGGTGATTTTTCAATTGCAAACTCCACGGCCCAGTTATTTCATTAATTCAGCACCCAAGTAGTGAGGCTTTTCTCTCACATCTTTCAGTCTCCTTTTAGCAAATTATCCCATGACGGAGGATTTATTCAGTCAAAGACCTCGGACTTTGAGAGGCAACAAAAGAATCAAGAGACTTTCTGGTCCACCTGCCTGGCGAATGATGAGGCAGGGTAAAGCCTCCCCTAGAGAAACCAATCAAACCATTGTGTGGCACAGTCAGACCTTTTCAACTGTCAAGCCAGGAGAGCAGGAAAAGAGATGAAAGAACTCAGGATGAAGCTACCATTTACAGAACCATGTGGGAATGGTCTCCAAAGATTTAATAATTGGGATGGAACCTAACTTTCTGAAAACTAAAAGAAAAGGGAGGGAAAAAAAGGAACGAAAAGAAAAGAGAGAGAAGAAAAAGGAGGAAGAAGAAAAAGGAGAGAAAGAAGGAGAGAAAAGTGAGAGACCAGGAGGAGGGGAAAACACTGCTGGTCAGGCCCAGAAGGAACATAAAACCCTCTGTTGTTATGTATGAACCCCTACACTGGAAAAGATGAGAAAAGCAAGCACATGACAGGGGCAGAGAGAGCCCATGGTCTACAATACTAACTTCAGTTTCAGCAATTTATCACCCCATCTTAGGAAGAACTGTGTCAGTGTAAACCTGTTCTATTTAACAGGAAAAAAAATCCCCTTAGTTTGGGACATCTGTGTGCATGTTCGAGCTATTGCATGCATGGGACTTAAGTTTCCACTTGGCTGCATGTGGAACATGCATGAAAAGTCGTACTAAATGAATGGAAAACAGCATATTTTAAAAGGCTGGCATGTGCAAAGAATGTGCTCCTGTATAACAAGACTCCAGCTGACTGCAGGCATAAGATGAGGACCTGCTTTTTGATAATCTGACACTTAATGCCTTTTAAGCCAAATTTTAAAATCATTTACACAAAATCCAGTATTTCCTGTGTACTTCTCTTTTTCAAAGTGCCTCTGCACACTTGAAGTATGCATGCCTCAGTAGGTCCAGATCACATTTACAAGCAAAACTTTTTTCTGAATTGCCAGCCTTATGAACAAAAATAGAATCTGCAAATTAAATTGTGACCATTTGCAGTATACATCAAAGGCAAAGACTTTTAATGGAAAATAAGATAATAACACAGCACTAAAAATCCATCTCATTCCCTTTTAGTTGGGATGGAAAAGAATGCACTCCCTCCCACTCTCACCCCAAAATAATGAGATATGGCTTAGAAAGAATACAGACAATGTAGTTTTAGTATGGCACCTTCTTTACATAATCACAGACTATACCCTTAGCTCACTTCTCCCACTTTTTGGCATATGTATTTAGTAATAATTTCTTTGTAAGTAGAAGCCAAAGCAGAAGCCTCTGCAAATGAAAAAAAAAAAAAGAAAAGAAGGGGGGGGGGGGAAGTAAATAGAAACATACAGAGCAGGGATATAATCAAATGCAATACTGATGCCTGACTATTTCCTTTTAACTGGAGACAGATATGAAATAGAAAACATCTAGAAGAAAAAAGATGAATGCCATTTGAAAACCTGTTAAGTAATTTAATTACTTCAACTGCCTTAATTTACACAGTTCAGATCGTAAAGCCAAATACTGTGCCTGCCAGAGGGGTTGCCTAGCTTTAAATCAATTAGAAGGATTTTTAAAAATTCTTTTTTATTTACTTTAAGATGATCTGCTTCGCATAGCTCCTTTACTTGCAGATTCTCTTTTTTGGGACCCAGGATCCAGAAGTTTTCTGCCTTAATTTTGAAGTGCCCTTCCAATCCTCCTAAGCAGCCTGGCATCTGTTTGTTGACACCCATTTCCAGCAGCTGGGAGGAAGATGCCATCCCTCGGAGCAGCAGTGCTGCTGCCATACAGCCTCCCCACTTCAGTGGCACGGGCTGGCACAGCAGTGCGAGGTCATTAGGAGGCCGTTTCTCTTTTAGGGTATCTGCCCCTGAGACCAGCACTTGATGGCAGTGAGTGAGCCCTTTTCTGGAAGGCTAACAATATCACTGAAGCTTCAGCTGCCAGCGGCCTTTTTCCTTCTGAAAATCAAACCTCTTGGTTGCTTCCTCCTCACCAGTACTGTGGGCTGTAATGGCTGAATTTCTGGAGTTCTGACTGACACTAGACTCCTGCAAAATAGAAGTTACAGAGCACGGAACTGTCACCATACTGCAGAGACACCTTTTAAACCCTTTTATTATTATCACTTCTATGTCACAACACAGGTACAATTTTAATACAGCTGCTTGGGTGTTTTAGGTTTGAGACTTTTTTTTTGTTTTTCAGAAAAAGAAAAACCCTGACTTCTCGGTATATAATTTCCTAAATTTAACCTCCACCTTGTCCAGGTGGCAAGCTTCTGCTGCTAACTAATGTTTTCTCCTGATTCCACCTCGTGTTATCCAGCAGGATGTTAAGTCATTACTTACTGATTACAGTGATTGCAGGGATAAGCCACTCAATCATCTCTTTCTGGAACTTGCAAAGGGATACAGGAGGATTGACATTTAATATCCCTTATGCTATTAACCACTGCAGGGAGGGGAGAGAAGGGGGGAAAAAACGAGGGAAATCTCGGCAGAATTAATGAAGCAATACTGTATTGCACTTGCAGATTGCTGGGTTTAGAGTGGGTAGGGGTAGGGCTGGCTCACTGAGAAACAACACTAGAAAATAGTATCAGGCAGAATGAGTTATTACAGTCTACAATAAGCCATAACTTGATGACTGAAATTTTATTAGTAAGAATAAAGGACCACGGGTGCATTACTCCAAAAGAACATGTATTTAATCAGCTACTCACATCAGATTATAATACACCAAGACATGCAGTCCCCACTTAATTACAACTTCCAATACTTTCACTTCAAATACTTCTAAGCATCAGGGGAGCATATTCTCCTCTAGCG
Source organism: Acanthiza pusilla (assembly GCA_036630365.1). Lineage (NCBI taxonomy): Eukaryota > Metazoa > Chordata > Aves > Passeriformes > Acanthizidae > Acanthiza > Acanthiza pusilla. The sequence goes on from JAXCHO010000034.1 coordinate 1,327,607, forward strand.
AAAGTACCTTCTTTTAAGTTAATCGTCTTACAACATGGCCGCAAATATTGGAACAGAAGGGTACAAAAAGTCTTCCAAGTTCACGTCTTTGCCCTTACTTTTCTGGGCTACCATACGTGGCCATTCTACCCTTAACTTTCATGCTGCTCTATACCACTTGTAGATAGTGATTATTTGCAGTATTTGTCTTGCTGAAAAACAAAATTGCCAGAAAAACATGTTCACTGAAGTCATCATTCCCAGCACCTAACACTACAGGATGTTGTTTCCTCCTTGACCTGAAAATGAGAAGAGGGCCTTTCCATCCCCTTTGATTTCAGGCGAAGAGAATGGCATCTCCTGATCACTTTGTGGAATCAAGTCTCATATCATCAATTCAGGACTCAATTTACAAGTCACTAAAATAACACAGGCAAAGTTTCTTGATAGCTAATAACCTCTTTTGAACCCTGACCTCTCACCAGGACCCTGAGCACATCAGTCCAATGAGGGGGCCAATTATGGGTATTATGATTAACACCTATTTTATGGTGAGGCTTGAAAGCAAACAGCAGGACAAGCAACCACCTGAAAGTTTAAACAGGAAATGTGATTCTTATGGGGTTGCAGACTGCTGAATACTTCCTTCAATCAACCCTGAAAGAACTACTAGGAAGAAGGAAAAAAAAAATGAGACCTATATGAAGCTGGCTCTTCTTCTGAAAGAATCAAAGTGGACGCATGAACTTCCTCTCATTTATTCATCTATCAAGCTTGGTTTTAAGTTACATAATCATTAAGATAATAATTTCTGTTTTCTATCACTTTAAAGTATGTTCTCAATAACTATCTGATTCTGATAAAGGTAGTCAAGTCCACAACCTACATACGTTTATAATTAGCTTTTTTTAAAGGCAGAGTAATAGGTTAATAAGAAATATCAGATTACACTGGAACAAGCTCATGGGTCAAAAACTAGACCAAACATATCAAACTGAAAATAAGTGCTTGCCTGTCAGACACTGAAGGAATTCCTGTACAATAACTGCATTGTTTTAATGCAACATTAAAAACATCAGTTTTGAGCCAAAATGTCCAAAAGAGGAAAGCATTTGAGTCACCAACAAAATTCACAAGCCAAACAGTAAATAAATCAGTTTTGAATACAACATCACAATTTCCTAATGTTCTCCAAGCAATGCTGTGTAGTGCAGACATGCCTTGTACAAGTATCAGTTCAGGCCTTACAGAAATTCCCTCCACTTTTTTGAAATTAAGGCAAAAAATTAATTATAGGGATGGTACAGATTAAGTGAAAAAAACAAATGGTATTGAGCTGAGAGCTGTATTAAGTTAGTATGGGTTTTTTTGGTCAATGCCTCTTAGGAAGTACCCTGAAAATAAATCCAATTCACCTACAAAACAGAACACACAGGCAAAGCAACCAGCCTGGTAAAGCATTAAAGCCACTGCCTAATTTTAAGCGTGAAAATACCCACATTGTTAGGGAAACCAGAGCTAGTCCCGTGGCTAAAGCAAGGCATTTGCTCAAGTTCACCGGGCTGGAGTTCACAACTTTACTGCAATGCTCAGGAAGGTTGGTGACTCCCGGCACTGGGAGGGCACTGCCCCAGTGCAGCAGCACAGCTGCACAGGCAGGGCACAGCAGCGAGCAGCTTCTGCTCCAGTGCCGGAGCGCTCGGCCTGACGTACGGACTTGGAGTGCTGCTGGTCTCAGACAGTTCATCCATCAGGCTGCAAGGCACAGGAACCGACCGAGGAGCAGGTGTGAGGCATGGGGCAAAGGAGCAGTGGGGAGCAGCAGTCGAGAACAAGCCTTCATACAGGCATTCATCAAATTCAGCAAGACAAGTCACTGTTTGCACTCCTGCAACATTTCCAGCATTCACCTGATGATTTCTTTCTAATCCTGGAACTGAAATTACAGGAGGTACTGTATTATCCAGCAGACGTCTAGCAAGGCAGGTTTTGTGACCCACAACACCAGACAAAATCTCTCCAATGGGAGCACAGAACTAATGTTAATGAGTTTATCAATGGATACCACTGTAAGAAAGCCATTCTTTGCACAACTTGATAGAAACCTGTGTGTGCATGCAGCAATCTTCAGAACAGTCTAAATCCGTGCTCTGACCTGGCAAGGAACAGGGTCTTAGTGTTTTGGTTCCAGAAAAGTGGCATGAATGTGCATGTGACAACACAGCCTCATGTTAGTGAGGTGGTCCAGGGCACTGGCCTCTACTTCAATGTAATACGAGTGGCACAGTCATGACATAAATGCTTCTTATTTGTTGTTGCTATTACCTTGCCAAGCAGATCAGTCTGAGGTTATCAAATCCCACCATACACAAAACTAAGCTTATTTTACACGCTAGCACAGACTTTTTATTCTTACAGCCTTTTGTGAATTAACATCTCCATTAGCAGTTTTCTTAAGTAGTTTTTGTGCCCCTGGATATTAGCCTAGCAGTAAATATAGCAGTCAAACAAAGGATGAAAAGGAACAATTTGCAAAGGAATGTATCCTAGTAAACTGCATGCAGTTTGGTTGAGGCACACAAAATGGAACACAAAGAAGAGAAAAATCGAAAGCTCGCAAAAATGAATTCAAAAAAAAGCAAGAGTGGTCCCACTGGAAATTAAAGTGCACCAAATATTTTCCTTAGTTATTACATTTCTTTTTATTTTTCTTTATCACATGTATTTTTAAAAGTTTTAATTTGATCCAGTACACAGCAAATTTTAATGACATGGTTATAAATCCCTAAATTTAGGGGTTTATAATGGAAATTATGGAAGTTCCATAACTAACACATTGCAAGTATCTCAGCAATACAGTCAGAGTTTGTAGTCAGTTGAGTGCAGCAGAAACCTTTATGGTATTAAGTAATGACAAGAACTCATCAGAAGTGGCTAACATGTAAACTGTGGCCCATGCCTGCTCAGTGTCTGAGACACAGTGCAGCTGGTACCTTCCAAAGGGCACCCTTAGTCTGAGCCTCAGAATGTATACTGCGTTGCTCAGGTTAACATGTGAGCTCCCCTTCCAGGTCACCTTTCCCACTTTCTTTCCCTTGCATCTAGATTTACACCGGACTCTTCAATATACAGTCTGCACACCATATGATTTAAAAGTTTTCCACACTCAAAAGCCATATTAACATAGATCCTGCTCCTGGGTGTGTCACTCATTTCTGGGAGCTGTTGAAAGAATGGCATTTTCTTTGTTTCTTCATGACTGTAAGCTTTGCATAAAAGTCATAACTAGCAGCTTTCCATCTGTTTATCTGACTCCTTCAGAAGACAGCAGAGCTACTGAGAAAATACTAGTTTGTACATCACACCTTAGACAGGTGTCACTAAAGTACGTTCCCCTGCAAATGTTGTTAATATTTGAGTTGCCCAGAAGGACAGAAGCACCAATATTAGATATGATTATGAGGTGACATTGGTATGATAGGCAGATGTTGATCTGCAATGACATCAGTCTTCTGAGAAGAATAGCAGGGATCATTCTGTCCTTTTGTTATTTTTAAGGGTACCTTACCTTGTTTAACAGAGCATTCAAATTCAAATCACAACATTTAACATTACCACAGCCCTTTGTGAAAAAAAAGAGGCATTGAATCGACAAAAGCTGCATGTTTTGTAGGAGTGGTGTCTTATAGCAACTGATGATGTTTCTGTAATAATACTCATTCCAGCATTAAAGAACAAAAGATGCAAATTCGATGCGAGCTCCAGCTTTCATGCAAATTGTCCCTGTAACCAAAATTCATTATCATGACAATCACATCTGCAAGAAACAAAACTTATAAAACACTGCAAGAGTAAAACTTACATTTCAGTTCCTAAAGTTTTAGTACTAGTTTTTGTTTTGGTACATGCTCCACGAAGTCTCTAGACTAAGAGGAAATTTTTCATATCAAAGAAGGAATCGAATTTTTTATCTCTTGAAGCCCAACTCTGCATCTCTTCAAAGTCATTTGCTCTGTTATGCATGAGGGTAGATTAGAAACCCAAACCTTGGAGATCCTAATGACTTCCTTAAATACAAAGACTAACTTACCCACTGAAAACAAAGTTTACTGTCACTGTCTTAAGAAAATTGAAACCTTGGGCCGCAGGATGTGTACTACATTAGCATCTCCTTCCATTAGTAGGAGATAATTCCAGTGACAAAACTTCGTAGTTATTCACTAGACTTTAAGTCTTTCCAGCGCTTGGGAGTTTGGTGCCCCTGCCATGCACTAACACTCCACATAGGTGAAGCATGTAGTTAAGAACTAATACTACCATTAAAGAAAGAAAATTACTTGACCATGGTGTCAAGGTAGGGTAGATCAGTATCAGAATTAGGCAGAAACATCTTGAAGACTTTCATTTTAGCCCTCTAAATCTAAATGTTTACCGATAACATTCAAGCTAGCCCAAACAGTCAGAGATGAATGCCAATATTGAGTTTGAGTACAAACCCTTGACACATCAAAGCATGTGTTAAACTGTGCATCTGTTTGAAAAGTTGGGCCAATGTGGAAAATCCTATTATCAATAAAAAAAAATACAATGGGGAACTCTTCAGCTAATGTGAACCACTGTAATTCTATTGACAGCAACAGATCTGTGCTGACTTACACCAGCTGAGGATCTAATTTCATATGCCTGAGAAAACTGATGCAACTTTTTCCATAGCTGCTCAAGAGTTTTTATACTCTCATGGGGATCAATTCCATAGTAGGTCAGCAGGTGTTGAGTTTGCTTTGAATCTGAAGTCCAGTCACACAGAAGGATACTGGGACATGTGCCATCTAATTTTTACTGACCCACAGAGATTCCCCACAAGTATGGCTGCAGGATTCATGTATTTTCTGCTGTAGTCTAGTGGGAGATACCTGTTTCTCCGAGAAAGCAGAAACCTTTATTCAAGATATCAAAATGAGAACCTGACCTCAACCACAAGCCCAGATGAGTGTGCATGATGGGAGCAGAAAGTGTGAACAGAAAAAGTTTTGCCAGAAATACACCAGGACTACAAAATATACAGAAAGGCATCTTCTCTTTTTAGCCATCACTAGACTGATTTCTAAAGAAAACAACAGCTAATCTGCAAATATCTAAAATCCACAGTTCTAAACTCTGTCTACACCATTTCAAGCAGTTTTCTTTCCTAATGCAATAGGAGTTTTGCATTAGTAGGAACCAATATGCTCAGCCCTCTTACACCAAACAATGAAAAGTTCTAGGGCTGGGATTAGTTCACACCCTTCGGAGAGGCAGGAAATAAGTAAAATTGTCAACTGAGATAATCTCTTGGGAGAATTAAGCAAACTACTCCACTTCTGTAAATCTACAAGCTGTACATTCACAACTTTGAAATTAATCCACCAGAGGATACACACTCTAGCTTGATGTTTTGTTCCTGTCCGTTAAAGCCCTTTGAGGAGGTGGGACAGCCCTTTGTGAGAAGGAAGTTTATTTGTAAGAGGGAAAAAAACCCTTTGTCATTAATTTTGACAGATCTACTTCTGTCTCTATAATAATAACTAATTACCTAACTAGTGTAAGAGATTTCAATGGCCAAATGAAAAGTGCTTGAAAGCCCTGCCAGGCTAATCAAGGCAATTTCCAAAATGCCCAAACCAGGAATTTCCTATAATAAATAACTTAGCACATTTACATCTCAAATTAGAACATCTGGAAGAAAGAGACTATGCCTGATGCCTAAACAGGCCTTATTGTATCCTACTTTCCACCACCACTGCCCCTCCTCCATTAGTTTTCTTTAGCCTTTCTGTAGAACAAACACTGATCCAGGTGCAAATGCTCAATTCACAAGGAATGCAGTGAACATAAAATTACTGTAGGTTTGGCTGCTAGTAAATCCCTGCTGTTACTCACCATTGGAAGTTGTGCTGGAGGCAACAGCTTTCTCACTGACATCTGTTCGACTGGAGCATTTCACGATGGAATTCTCCACTTTTTTCTTCTCAGTCGTGGTAGAGCTATGGGACTGCGCCTCCATGATGACTTCTCATTACTTCAGCTCTCCTTGCACTAATACCTGAATGAAACAAGAGAGCCATAAACTTTAAAGACTGTTCAAAAGCTTAGCCCAAATCTTCTCACCCCTCTCACCTGAAGAAGAGCCTAGAGCACAACTGAATTAGCAGTTCACAGTTCTGTATGCTCATCAAATCATGTTGGCATGCATGAATTCCTGAGGAATTTAAAGAAACACTAACACCAAAAATAAGCATGTTTGCCTTTAAAGAGAATCAGTATCACAAACCACTATGCTATTTGATGGGTAGGTCCATTTTTTTTCAATTCCGTAGGGTTTTAATGGATCTAGGGGGGAAAAAAGGCCAGTATTTTTCTCTTATATCCAGAGCACTTTGGAACAAGGCAAAAAAAAATCAGGACAGACATTCATGTTGACTCTAGAAGCCAAATATTTAAATTCATGGTGTTGGAGCACATTGCAGTGGGAATTATCCTGTCTATGCCTACACCTTATTACTCATGGAAACATCTCTCACTTTGTTCAGAAATCTACCTCAAACAAAAGTGCATTGGTGAAACACCCCGAAAACCACAGGGAAAGACAAATATTATTGCTGGTAGCAGATAATGAGATCACCTTTTTTTGCATGAAAACACTGGAAATAGAAAGCTCTGTAGAGGTGTATATCTGGTTATTTTGCCTTTCCTGGCTGTTCTCAGTGTCATCTCCAATGATACCTTCATTTTACACTCTGCAAATCATTTTTCTTTATTCTCAGATATTTTACATTCCTGATAGAAACCCGAGAAGCCCACAAACTTCCAAAAGTGTACCCCTGCTTGTGCAGCAGTGCAGGCATGCCAGGCCCCAAGACTGCAGGGATCTTAGGCTGTGAAAGACACAAGAGTTTCCAAGCACGGGTCTGCAGCTTAACTTGATGCACACCTGTCTGTCCAAGTAAGCTTTACATAAATCATCAATATTCAACACACACCATGCTTAGAACCAAGTACCTCGGTACCTTGCTAGTTTGAACATGAATCTATGCAGCAACAACAGCAAAAATAATAATAAAATGTGCTCTGCTCAGAGCAGCACTGCTCATTAGTGAAATGAGTCTAAAATGGAAGGAATTCACACTCTTCTAGGACACCATTTAAGTAAGAATTTTAAAAGGCTTCAAAAAGCCACCAAGTAAAGTATAATGAAGTGTAATTATACTAGCAACCTGTTTCCCCAATTCTGACAGTCAAAAAATTAAAAAAAAGAAACAACACCAAAACAACACCAAACCAAAAAAAGAAAAAGGCTACAAAGCCAATTCATCACAAACACAGCTGTCTAGTAAACCTTCGCCTTCCCACCTTCTTAGTAGGAGTTCTTTTTAATAGTACAATAAAACACTCCAAAGCTTCATTGTTATACAGTAGGGATCAAAGCAGAGCCCAATCACTAAATGAATCATTATTTGGCTAGGCAGCACAGCTAAGGAACTGAGCTAGATACAGAGACTCTCTGCCACTGACCTACTGTCTAGCTTTGGAAGGCATTTTTCTTCCGCTGAATTTCTTGCTTGCTAAAAACAGGAATAACAAAGCTCTGCCTGCCATAGCAGAATACTTCTAAGACTGCTCTCAAGATCGGTCTGTGAAAGTGCTATAAATATTAATGTGATCTGTGAAACAACTTCCTACCAGAACACTAAGGGGAATGTCAGGTGTCTCCAAATTGGGAGTAAGAGATCTAACAACACTCAACTTGCAACAGCCCTCATTTTTACCCACCAATGCACAAATCTCCTTGAGGAGAGTTCTCACATGAGTTTTGTAAACAGCACCTTTCCAAATTTCCTGTATGCTTTCTCCCTCTTTCCCCTTGTACACCTCATGCAATGGCATCCCCAGTTTAGTCAGTTATCTTGAATATCTTGCTTTTCAAGTCCCTTGCATTAGTAGAGAGGGGCGAGGCTGGTACTGCTGCCAAGCTGCTCAATCCACATTGAGAGGAACGTGTTCATTTTCTCTATACAGCCCTGGCCACATAAACACCAAAATCTGCCTCTATGCAGCCTCCAGCCACTGCATGAGTGAGTCCTTCAATGAGTGAGTGAGTTCTATCCTCTGACTAACTGCCTTCGAGTTACTTAACATTCTCTCAATAACTTTCTACATATCTCTGAAGGAACTAAAAAAGTTATACATCTTCAGTTGCGGTTAGTTTACTTCTGTTTTGCCTTCTAAGGGCCAAGACTGCTATTGAGGCAGCATCTTCATTTGCATCAAAGAGTATGACTTTGAAAAATTGGAAGACGAAGCTGCAAAACTCATCCCCCTTTTTGTTTGAACCTTGGTTCCCAAGTGTGTTTCTTTTGACTTAAAGTCATGAAAGGAAGCAATTATACTCCCTATTTAACTAGAAAGGAAGAAGCCACATACTCTGCCTCTGCAAGGCCAGTGGAGTGGCATGAAACGTTTAGGTAGTGGTCATGAAAATGATGACAGGTATCTAAAGTAGTTCTACTGCCTCCTGCCACACAAATGTCTATGCAAGGAGCTCTCACATATTTCCACCTCCTTCCCCTCTCCATCATGACAGGACAGGACCTCCGTTACAAACTGATCCTACCACTGCTCAGAAAAGGAAGGAAATGAAGGTACTGTAAGGAGTTAAGATAGCCTTAATCTCATATAATGCATCTTTGGGTCATCTGCAATTCAAGAGAAACATGTGGCTGGTCATACTGACATCATCCATTCCCTTGGCTACCTTTTTTCTTTCCCCAACAGCCAGCCATTGAGATTTTTTTTGTTTTGGGGTCATCTTCTTTAGTGGAAGAAAGACTAGCAGACATAATTCCACATTCTTCATCACTCTATCACTTGTCTGTTTTATGCTCCCTGATGTGGACAACAGTACAGAAGAGAGGCCTAAAGCAGCACTTAAATTTTTGGATAGAAAATTGCAGAACTGGCCAAGAATTAATATAAACATTTGCTCTTTGTACCTGTTCTGGTTCATGTCCACTTAGTTTACATTCAGAAGGCTGCTTTTATTCATGTCAGCATGGAAGAGGGAACACCACTAGAGTAAACTTTCTTACTCGGCTCTACACCCTGCACCACAAGCCAATGGCCCCAGCACTGCAGACCTTTCCTCCCATGATTTTCTTCCTCTCCCAACCCACAGACACATGGCATGGACACCTGCTAGAATTCCTGCAGATCCAGCTACCTTCCAGTGCCATATCAATGGTGGTATGCATGATGGGGAAGGCCTGAAGAGATGGAGGACTAATAATTAGAGGGATGTGGTTTACTGTGTTTTGCCAAGCATGCCCCTTAGGGAAGCAGTCATCAGGAAATCAATATGGTGCCCAAAAAAACATTCTTTTCCTGAAGACTACCTTAAGACCAAGTTGAAACCACAAGCCAGATACACCTCTTCTAGAGTTATTCTCCTTAATTTTGGCTGATTTTTATTTTCTCAGAAATTGTACCGAATTATGGGAAATGCAGGTCACAATAAAAAAAAAAAAATTAAAAAAAAAAAAAAAAAAAGTCCAGGATTACGTAAAGATTTCTTTCCACTAGTTTTTAATCCCTATCAAAAAGCATTCTAAGAATCAGCCAGCCTAACATTGTCTCCACATTAAAATACAACGTGGCTTATATTAGGGTGTATGTCTCCCTCCAGCATGTGGGTCAGTGACTTCCCTGTTCCTGCCTTCAGGCCTGAGACAATCAGTATCTATTTGTAGCAAGGAGATCCACTTTCAAAAAACCTGAAAGCTAGTCTCATCAGCTATCCAGCATCTCCATGCGCATATGAATGGAAAAAAAATGCTATAACAGTATATATGGGCAAAAGCCTGAACTTCCATAGGTAAATAGAGGGATAAACATTCCTTCCTGAAAGCAAACATTCATGGCTTTTTCCCATTCAACCATGCTTGAACCTTTTGTAATTTCCTTAAAGCCTGAACCCACTGCACAATTAATTCCAGATCCCCATTTTAAACTTAATCCCTCTCAAAACAGTAACCTGCCTGCAGGTGTGTCTCTTCTTTTTAAAACATAAATGTAAAGCTTCCCCAGTTGCATATTGTATTGGAGGAATTCTAGGAACAAGCTATTGCAATGAACTAGTTAAACGAGGAAAACTGTCTCTTTTAAAAGGAGTGTCAACAAATGACAATATGTTGGAAACCTATTTTGAACAAAACATTCTTTCAAGTAACTTAATATTATGTAATTTCCAGTCCTTATGTATGTTGGTTATAAAACTGCCTTACAGTAGTAAAAATTATTTTACTAACATACTGGAGAGAAAAAACCCCACATCTTTTTGTTCACTTACAGTGCAAACTAACTGAAACCAGTGGAGCAGCCCTTGCTTGGAAGAACAAGAAACTTGACCCTCTCTGAACATTTCCATTTTCCAAGAAATCTTCACTCTGTATCACTTCTCCTCTCTGAACTGCTTTTTAAATCATTCTATTCATATTGCATACATTAGTTTTAAAGACCAGATCGTCCAAATATTTATACCTAGGAATAGGCTCACTGACTTCAACAAGCCTGCTTGCTTTGGTCTAAGTGCTGAAGTGTAAGCATTAAAAATTGTCAATTTGCATGTTAGACTGGTTTACATTTCTTGTGAACTTAAACCTTCTGCCTTTTTTTGTTTATTTTTATTTTTGAGGGGTATCTTTTAATGTGCTGCATTAAAAAATAAGAAAACAAACAAGTAAAACCTTTCCCTGTTTTACTTGATGCTGCTATAGTTGCATTCAATTCATTAACAAGTGGTTTGCATCCGCTGAGAAGAGCTGTCTGAAATAGCAGTGTCACAGCATTCATCATCATTACATCAGCAGTAGGGAAGTTCATACTGATTGCTATCAGCAACCAGAGTGCCCCAATCAGCGTGCAAGCAAACATAGCATGTTTAATTTTTCAGAAATGACTCTGGGTAGTTAGGGTGTTCATAGGTACTGCTTTGATCCACACTACTGGAAGCAGTCTTTGGGGATACAATACATCTTGAACAGCACAACTGTACGAAAGTGAAAAACACAAGGGGAGGCATGAAGAACAATCAGGAAATTACAGTCTCTCTCAACCATAAAGGACCCTTTATCAATTTTATCAACATGGGTTACACTGTTCCTCGGGATTATTTAAGGATAAAAAAAATGCATCTTGTTCAGCTACATTCAAATGCAAAATTTACATGAGACAATCTTAAGCTATTATATGGGAGCTATTTCCTACTGATTTATACAGGCTTGATTCACATACATTTAACTTCCAAAACCCACCTAGATTTCAGCATTGCTTTCTATCAAACCTGCTTGCAAAGCTGCACTGACGAAGCTACCCCTGACAGAACCTGATGAAAAATGTACAAGTGCTCAGACATTTTAAGAAATATCTCCCATTTGTAACATTAACCTCTTGGTATATCTCACCTTTTTTGTAATAGCTATAGGAACTTACCTGAATATTTTTTAAACAGTTTTATTCTTTCCCAATTCTTTGAAAGATAAACCAGAATTCTGCAACCCTCATTAACTATTCCAGGGCAAACTTTATTTGAGCTCTTCCCTGTTGAGACAACTACTCATATTAAGACTCTAAGACCAATATAAAGAGCACAAATAGTCTTATACCCTCTATATATAAAACCATAACAAATAATTAATAAGGGCAGCAAAAAAAGCTATCTCCACTTCCATTACATGCATGATCTATAAATGCACTAATCTCTATCTGCATACATCTAAATCTGTCTGTAGGTAGGTAGGTAGGAAGGACAGAAAGAAAGGAAGGAAAGAGAGAGAAAGAGAGAGAGAAAGAGAGAGAGAAAGGAAGGAAGGAAGGAAGGAAGGAAGGAAGGAAGGAAGGAAGGAAGGAAGGAAGGAAGGAAGGAAGGAAGGAAGGAAGGAAGGAAGGAAGGAAGGAAGGAAGGAAGGAAGGAAGGAAGGAAGGAAGGAAGGAAGGAAGGAAGAAAGGAAGAAAGGAAGAAAGGAAGAAAGGAAGAAAGGAAGAAAGGAAGAAAGGAAGAAAGGAAGAAAGAAAGAAAGAAAGAAAGAAAGAAAGAAAGAAAGAAAGAAAGAGAAAGTCAACAAAAAAAACCTTGACAGAATCAGATAGGTGGATTCATAGCTTAAAATTGAAAAATACCCCAAGTTGAGGGACACAACATGTATTAATACAATCTTTCGAAATTCATTACTATCTGCTGTCTTTTCCTTGTTACTTTCCTTTGATTTCTTTCCCCCCATAAAGACTGATAAACAACTAGACCTAAAGCATGGTTAATAACAATCTGATCTGTTCCTGATAGGCTAAATAGCTTGTGGCAACAATAATGGAGGATCACAAACACAAAAGCAATCAGCTAGGCAAAGCAGTGCTATTAGCATCCTCATGATTAAGATCCTAAGTGAGAGGATATTCTATGGCATACGCTGAACAACGGATTGATTGCAATAGTTGCTCAACTCCACGAGAATTTTATTTGCTTATGTATTTCTGCTACACATAAACTCAGGTACATGAAGTTCTGAAAATTATAAAACATACACATACAGTAGGATCAATAAGTGGCTTTCTACTGAGGCAGCACCTCAGTTGCTTTAAATACACATCAACCACACAGTCTTACAAGAAGATTATCTCTGCTTTTGTTTTTGGGTTTAGAAAGCTGTTAAGAATAACCCAAATCAAATGTTTTTTACTATTACTTCAACAGATTAAACTCCGTATCTAAATAAACCACATTTCTGCCAAGAAAAAAATATTTCTTTTCATACGTAGTAAACAGCACTCAATGGATAACAATACTGAGGGATTCAGGTTGAACTGTCCATATCCAACTACTCTATCCCTCACAGAAGCTGCTGTTTGAGAACATGCAACGCAAAGCTGAGGGAGACAGAGCCTAGACTTAAAGCACATCTGAGTGGCTTTACAATTCAGGTATGATATATCCTCTGAGATAAAATTTTATGATCAGTTCATTGTCTGAGAGTCTGTACAATAAGGAACTGAACTTTAAAATTAAGAAAACAAACAAACAAACAACTCCACAACCAAACCAAAACAAACAAACCAGGTCATTAACTCTGCATTTAAGCATTTATTATTTTAATCACATGGTCTTGGGTTTCCTTATTCCTTTTTCAACTCTCTTACAAGCTATCTAAATATAATGGAAACAATAAAGTTTATTTCTTAAAAAATAGAAAGTGTGCCATATCTTTCAAGTCTCTAAATACGTAAATATATTTGGGAGGGGGATGTGTCTAAAACCAATAATGCACTTACCCTGGAGAAATCAGAACTCCTTCCAATTAAACTGCCTAATATTGCTCAAAAATTCAGAGTAATCTGTGTTACTGCTTGTTTTGCAATCCCACTTGTTCTTGTGCTTCAAACTCTGCAGCAGGAAAAACTAATAATTGTGTCAAAGTAAGATTAGCTGTAAAAGAATTAGCACAGGGGGGGTAGAAAAAAAAATCTCCTGTGGACTGTACTGTTTGTAGCAATAAGTTACAATGAGGGGCGACACTTCAAACTAGACAGACACTTCAAACAGACCCTACTAGGTCTACACTCTGGTTTTGCCCCTATCTTTCTTCAGGAATTCAGCAGCACTAAATCCAAAACAAACTTAAGTAATAGTGCAGTGACTTCCTTTGGCAACATATTCATTTTATGAAACCTGAATTTTGGTTTCTTCATATGCTCAGGATCTGAAAGGCCAGGAATATTCTGAGAGAACAGCGAGGGGAACAGCAAGACTTGCTATGTGGATAACATACCCTATGACTTCCTCTGCTGACCCTGTTACTAGGAATACTTATGGTGACAATACAGGCTGTTTTTTTCGTTCCCTTCCTGTTGACAAACAGCTTGGCAAAGCAAATTACAAACATCTGTAATGGATGAGCTTTGCACCGCTTAAGTAAGAAGTCACTACAACTTCCACAGAAAAATGCAGAAATACTCTTATTTCAAGCACTGGAGCTCACCATTCCAGTGAAATGACCACTTTCTTAACAGTTTTTGCTTTATCTTATCAATCCCAACAGATGAAAGTTTCCTTAGAATCAAAACTAGATCTATATATCAATGTCAATCTATACAGGAACTGAGCTCAAGGAAGAATGTATTTAATGTACATCTATTGCAAAGATGTGCCTTCTGTTCCAAACTTATGATATGCAAATGAAAGAAGAAAAGACTGTATTCCATATTTTACTATTAGCATTTTAAAACAAGATCAAAGGAATCAAGTAGAATGTTTTTGAAAGTGCCATGTTTTGATCACAGTCCCATTCCTGGAAGCCTGTTTATCTCCTCAGCATACTTTCAGGTTAAGGGATGCCTTCATCCAGAATTTCACGTTCTAACCCAATACAGATGTTTTAACACATAAAAGAGCTAGGGAAACTCCATATAGTCAGGAAGAACTTCAAGTGTGAAAGGCACTTTATAAAACTTTATCTTCAGCTTTTACAGTTTACTTTAGGTTTTACACTTGTCTCGTAAGAGCAGCAAAAGTGCATCATGGTTCCTTCATGTTTTTGTTACTTGACAAAACACAACAGCACAACTCGGAACTGCTCCAGTACAAATGCACAGTCCACGTCCCAATCCACTATCCTTGTTAAAATAGTGTAATCATAGAATTATACAGCTCTATTATTTTCCTAGAAAAAACATCCATTCTGAGTTGAAGAAGCAAGCAAAACCCCACCAAACCACATCCTGATAGTTAAGAATCAGTAATGCTAGGATTTCATTTTAATATACACAATTTGGAACGGTGTACTGCACTGACACTAACTTGATCTGTGTTTCTGACTCTTCAGTTTCAGGTATTCATACATCTTATCTAATGAAGGCTTCATTCTCTGGGCAGCTAGACGATGTATTCTTTATACACAGTTGATTTTTTTGACATTAACAGATTTGTCGGCGAAGAAAACAGAGTATCATACAAAGCAGCAAACACTGCTGGGGGAGGTTCAGCTCCAAACCACCCAAAGGTCTGTTGGGTACTTTACCGTGAACTAAATACCAGATACCAAAAAAAAAAAAAAAAAAACCACACACACAAAAAAAAAACCAAACAAACAAAAACAAAACAAAAAAAAACCAACAAAAAAAAAAGCAACATTTTGAGCATCAATAAAAATAAAGAACAAATTTTTTAAAAGGCTTAATCATCTTGATAATCAGTGTAAAAAAATAACTTGACATTTGAGTGGCAGCTTCAGCTAAGAAAATTATTCAATCAGATCTCCTTGTAGTGGATTCTGATACTATCAGCTCTGACACCCAGCAACTATTTAGAGACAAACAAATTCTATCCCAATTACTTTGTCCCTTGTTGTAATCTAAATAACCTTGCAGGGGTTTTTAACATCAGTGTATTGTCTCACTTTTTATTTTGTTCTTAAAGAGAAAGAGAAACCAACTCTTCAGATCAGCAGCCAATTTAATACACTTTCAAAGTAAGACAGGTACAATTTACATGTACAGCGTATACCACAACAAAACCACAGTATGATGCCAGCTCAATCTTTAAGAAAGTTTTCCCCTAAATCTCTGCAGAAAGCGGCCTTAAAAGAAAGCAGGGATTAGAGTGAGCTGGAAGGCAGGGAGGGGACTTACCTCAAAACCAGCCAAGCGGAAATCAGAGCAGTAATTCTACCAGTCGGCAGAGTACACTTTTAGAGCTATAATGGTGAGAAGAAGTGCTGGGCAGCGTTGCCTGAAGGCAACACTAATACACTGCTGACTAATGACTGGGCCATGCAGACAATGAATTTGGGGGTTGAAAACTAACAGAAACCGTGCAGTACCTTGACAAATGGGCTTTCAAAATTTCATTCATTGAATAACCTTTAAGCACAAAATTGGCTCAAGCTCTCTCGGGAATAATATGACACATGTTGTTGGACAATAAGTATTTTCCTTTTTAATTAAAACTATTACACCGAATACATAAACATGATTACAGTGAATATAAGAGTTAACTGTTTAGTAGCTAAAATGACCAGTCTCAGAATGTGGGGTGTGATGCCATACGTTCAGAAGGGTCAATAAATCCCAGGGTTAACTACCTGATTCACTGAAATTCATTCTTGGCAGAATATTATTTTCCTTTCTTTGAGACTTAAAGGCGAATGAGAACTTCAAAAGTATGTTTAATGAGCTGCTACAAACACAATTGGTTAAAAGAGGCTCAGAAATTATGTACTAAAAGCTGCATTGTACTTAGAATTACAACTGAAAAAGTCTCATTTTAAAGAGCCTGGTCAAAGTCAAGCCCCATAAAACAAATCAAGCCTCGTATAAACTTTGTCACCTTGTTTACTGACAAACACATTAAAACAACAGAATCCCTCTTTAAAGGAGCTCCTTTTTTTCTGGTGCAGCTCGACTTCTAATTTGAAAATAGCAATTTTGGCTCTTTTTGCGGACAGAATGAAATACCTAAAGTGTCCCTAAATTAACAAGTACCACTTGCCATAGACAGCACCACCCTTAGCAGCTCCTAAAAACTTCAGAAAAGGATCTTAAAACAGGAAGCTTAGTGAGCTCATAAAACTGTTGTTGGAGCCAGGAACACATAGCATATTTAATCTGCAAACTGTGAGAGTCTACAATGATTTCAGCAAGATCTGAGGCATGCCCTCAAGGTTTGCTGGGATCTGGGATTAGGGAGTTGATAAGAACCCTCTACTGCCCATGGACATGTTTTTCTTCTGCAGTTAAACACAAATGCATAGAGACGTTTGACTGCTGCTTGGCGTTACTGCTCAAGTTATATAAAAGCTTTGCAGCTCCTTTTGCTGTCAATATATCAAAGTTTAAAAAAAATCATCAAAGTGTGAAATTTCATTTAAAGTCTGCCAGTCTACAGCTCTATTTCACAGACCTATCAAATAAAAGTAAAGATGAAAAATGCACTGAAAGAACTTGAAAAGTTTGCAGCAGCACCCATGCCCTATTTTTGTTTATTCTGTCTGATTTTATTTGATTTTAAAGTATAACAAATCAATTCCCTTATAAAAATGACAAAGTCTAAAGGGAGGATGTCTATAAAACCTGTGGTTTAAAGACAACTTGAAATCATTATTACAGCTGAATCTTTTGTTGAATAAAAAGCTTCCTCTGTAGCCATTTTAGTATTTTAATTGCCTAACTGCAAGTTGGCAGAAAACATCTTGAATCTTCCAAAACAATCAGAACTACTACAGAATATGAGTGCCAGAAAAACTAAAGCATTCTTCAAAGTATTCTTTAGCTAGGGATTTACAACAATTGCATAAAGAATAAAAGCCTGACTTTTAAGGTAATCTACTATAGTCTAAAAGCATTAACATTCTATTACTACGATTTTCCTGAGGATTTTATGACTCGTTGATTCACTTTTCCTTCAAGTCTGCTTCTTCTTCGTACATTACTGTCTCCATGTAGTTGAACACATGCAACACTGATCATTAAAATGCTTCCTCCCATAACTCCAAATAAACCCTGCTTTAATAGCCCTCAAATTCCTTATTTATCAGGCAAGGACGACTAACATTTCACTAACACTCTTCAACATAAAAATATGCCATTCCTTCCTTTAATATGCAGGATGAAATTCAAACACACTACAGGAGTGCAGATAATTGAATAGCTTTCCCCAAAACGAGGCAGGAAGTGTAACAAACTTTCATGGGTCAATATCAATGCATACATTTATCTTGTTAAAAAGTTAAGTAATCTACAAGGTGAACAAATTTTAATATCTACAAATGTGACTATTTTGTTTTTTTCAGCAACTATTCAGAAAAAAAAAATTTATAACCATTCATACTCTAATTTCTTAGCTACAAACTTTTTGTGTTTGAAAATGAACCATCTTTCACAACTGATGATTACATACAGCAGTAAAACACTGTCTTGGCCACTGCACACCTTCTCAATCCAACAATGTTACTCCACTCAAGCAGGAAAACGCAGGTGATGTCTTTGTTTTGCAGTACTTCTACAGAAAAGCTTTGGAAAACAGCATATCCTGCTGAAAACCATATGGTATTATGAAAATGCAAGAGTGCATTCATTTGGGCACCTTAAGCCAT
The DNA here is from genome assembly GCA_036630365.1 of Acanthiza pusilla. Lineage (NCBI taxonomy): Eukaryota > Metazoa > Chordata > Aves > Passeriformes > Acanthizidae > Acanthiza > Acanthiza pusilla. The sequence goes on from JAXCHO010000034.1 coordinate 1,345,759, forward strand.
AGTTTTGCTTCCACTGCTGCTTAAAAGAATAGACATACACTGAGAGAGTCCTTTTCTTACTCATTCTTCCTACTCATTCAAAATCACATAATCCTGCTTTTAAAGAAATAATCCCCCATCCTTAAAATAGCCTTCTCTCATAGTTACTATTATTTATGCTTTTAGAATTGGGCTATACACAAAACTGAAAGTATTTACATACTAGCTAGTTAAACCCAAACCTTCATTATATAAACAAACTCTCAAGAGGCTGCCTACAGTTTACATTGCTAAACTCATTCACCATTACTTTTAATATATATTTCCACGACTGAAATACAGTCGTGTGAATATGGCAATTTTCACATTTTAAGGTTACCTTACTTTTAAAACACTGCATTCATCTTCCTTCAAAATAATTATGACATATATAATTAAGAAACTGTCAGATCATTATTAATTTTTAATAAAGGACCTAAATGAAATAATTATAGGAATCAATCAGTGAGGCACCTTTCCAAATTACAATGCAATTGCACAAATATTCAAACTACTTAAGGCTAGTTCTGACACATTTCAATCCGTAATCTCGTTGAACACCACACCAAAAACAATTTTGTAACTCAGAGAAACGTAGTGATTTCTCACTATTTCACTGACTTAAACGATTTCAAAACAGACCCCTACATCACACAGAGAGGCAGCCATGCCCTCCTAAAAATGTGTTGGTTTAATCAGCCACACATCTCAAGGCCTCTGGAAAATTTTGCTTCCAAGTTTTTCCCTAGCACGCACACAAAAGAAACGAAGTCTGCACGCTGAAGCTTAAAAAATCATGTTTATTGAGCCTTGGAAATGAAGCGGGAAGTAGCAGGGGCGCGACGGTGATGAGCATTTTGCAGCGAGTTGCTACTTAACGCTCCTCTAGTGAAGTAGCCTCTAAAACGTGACACTGTGTATCAAACGGACAGCTATCCGTACCTCTGACTAAAAGGCTCTTTGAGATCCGTACAGTCCATCATTTCAAACTGAAGTGGCAGCTGGAAAATGTGGAACAGCTGGCAAGGAGCTGGGAGAAAATGTTTTACATAAATATATCTACATACAAACTGGCAGAAGGCCATGGACACCGTACCCGCAGGACCGGATCAAAACTACGTACCAGAGGGTTAAAAACAAAACTGGGGAGTGAGATGGGGAGCGGGGGGCGTGTGTTTCCTTTTACCTTTTCTCTTCACGTGGTGCGCAGGTTGGGGAGCGGGCCCTGGCAGCTGCGAGCTGGCGGGCCCGTCCGAAGGCGCGGGAATTGTGCCAACACCCCACCGCCTTCACGGGACAATCGGAACCGCGGCGGACGCGCTCTGCTCCCATCCTCCAAAGTTGGGCGGCGCACGGCCGGGCCGCGGTGCCGGCCCGGGGCGGCTCCGAGGAGTTCCCCTGGGGCAGCCGCCCCGTTCCTCCCGCCCGGCCTCGGCCGGGCCCGTCCCGCCGCCCCGCTCCCCAGCCTGACCCCGTGCCAGCGGCGGCGCGGAGCGGGCCGAGCGCTGCTCCGCTCCGAGAGGCGCCTGCACCCCCTCGCCCCGCTCCCGACCGGGACTCGACCGTCCCTTCCTCGCATGGAGCAGCCGGCAGGGAACGACGGCCCCCCGGGCGCCCCTCCGCCCAGCCAGATGTGACAGAGGATTCTCTCCCGCTCCTCTCGCCTTTCCCCCTGCAAAGTTTGTGCTGGCCTCCCGCCGCACGGGCGTGAAAACGCCCGGGAGTCGCTCAGGGAGTGAGGGCGAGGAGAAAGAAGGGGTGGAAATAAAAGAGCAGCTGTCGCCCGCACACCGACGGGTCCGCCGCGGGACCTGCCCGGCCGACCCCGGCCCGGCCCGGCCCGGCCCGGAGCGGGGACTGCCCCGGCCTCGCCCCTCGCCCTCGGCTCCCGCGCTCCGTGACAGCCATTTTGGGGGTTAGACACCTCGGTCCCCCCTGCTCCCCGCCTCCAAGTTAGGGAAGCGGGAACGGGGCCGGGAGCGGGGCCGAAGCGCTGGGAGCCGACAAGAAAGTGGCCCGGAGCAGAGCCGGGGGAACAAAGAACTTCTCGCCCAAGTGGGTACGTACCTGCCGCCGCTGCCGCCGAGCCCCCGCGCTGCCCATGGGCGAGGGCCGGGGCCGCCGGCTCGTCCCCGCGCCGCTCCCCCGCCGCCGCGGCTAGCGGGGCCGGCCCCCGCCGCGGCCGGCGGGCATCCCGCGGGGCAGGGGGACGGGACGGGACACAGGCGGGACGGGGGAGGCAGAGGAGGGCCGGCGGGTGTTGGTGGTGGTTGTTTTATCCCTGCCCGCCTCCCGCGGGGAGCAGCCCGCGCCTCTGCCTCCGTGTGGGGGTGTGTGCGCGCGGGTCCGACATCAGTTTCAGTGATCTTGTAATCTGATCCCTTCTGACTCACTCGCACTGACTGACATTTCTGATTTGGTTCAACAAAAAGAGCGGGGGGGGGGGGAGGAGAAAAAGAAGAAAAAGAAGAGAGGGAGCAAAAGAAAAAAAAGATATATCCCCAAGTCCACCGCCCGGTACCAAAGAGTTTTCGTACGGAAGGGGGGAGCCCTCCGTCCCGTCCCCTGCCGCCCGTCCCATCCAGCCCCGCTGCCGCCCCGCGTTGTTTTGGCTCGGCGCAGCCACTGAAGGAGGGGAACAAACACATCGCGCCGATGTACTCACGTGTCGGAAAAGTTGTCCCTTTCGCTTTCCTCCCTCTCGCGCGCTCCTCTCCGCCGCCTCCTTCAAGTTTTACAGATGTTGCAGGGCTGCTCGTCGTCGCCGCCCCCTCCTCCTAACGCTGCCCTCTGGATCAGAGCAGGGGAAAGGCTCTTTAGGGATAACTCCCGATGCAAACACCCTCCGCTAAACTTTCCCCCTTCCCTCCCCTTCCTCTGAGCGGCGGAGAGGGCTCCGCTCGCCTTCACCCCTTCCCTCCGCCCGTTCGGGACGCGGCTGGCTGCTGCCCGGGGCGCGGGTGCCCCAGGCCCGGCGGGAAGCGGGGCCGCTTGCCTGGGGGAGCGGCGGAGGGCTGCGCCCCAGGGTGCGGGTCGGGCCGCGGCCTGCCGGGCTGCGACGCGCGCTCTCGGCATGACACCCCCGCTCCCCCCTTCCTCCTCCTCCTCCTCCTCCCCCGCCATCCCCCCGGCCCGGCCCGGCCCGCCCCGGCGGCGGCCCTAGGGCGGCGACACCCCGCCCACAGCCAGGAGGCAGCGCGGGGCAACGGCGGGCCCCCTCCCCGGAGCGGCCCCTCCGCCTCGGGTCGCGCTTCCTCCCTCTCCCTCTTCTCCCGCTCCATCCTTCAGCTCAGTCTGCATCTGCAGCCCCGTTTCCCGCGCACCGGTGCCTTGGACACCCCTTTCTCCCGCCCGCCAAAAATTCAGGGCTTTTGGGGGAGAAACGTGCCCTCCGGGTGAGTTTTCTCTGTGTGCTGCGGCTTCTGGGCTCGCATTTGCTCTGGCGCCGCAGGCTGACTTGACCGAAGGACTTCGAGGAAAGTTTCACCTAAGCTATGTAACACTGAAAAATAGCTCTTTCGGGGAAAAAATACAAGTGCTTGGGCGAGGAGAAAGGTAGCGGTGATGCCGTCGCCTGTTCCTCCTTTCCCAGCCCACCTGCCAGCCTCCCCAGCACCTTGTCAGGCTCCTCTGGCCTTCACCCTACAAAACAGGGCTCTCTGCTGCCTCCCTCTTTGCCCCTCATCTCCGTTCTTCTCCCGGGCTCCTTGCAAGCAGGTTTCCCACAGCAATGCATGCTGCGGTTCAGAAATAGCAGGAACTAGGATGCCATTTGTTCCAATATCTCCATCCTTTGGGAAATGACACGTCCTGACAAGACACCTTGCCTTTTTCTGGTTCTGCAGAATGCTCCTGTGATATTAAAAATGTCTGAGAAACCATAAATGAACATTGCCACAACCATTTTCCATCAAGTCACAAGGTGGGACTGGTTCTCAGGAAAAGCATACATATATATATATATATATATATATATATATATATATATATATATATATATATATATAAAAAATATATATATAGATTTGTGTGTGTGTGTATATATATATATACACACATTTAAGTTGTTGCCATCACAATGTCAAATACTTCATATGCACCTTCCTTCATAGCTGGCTCACAAGGCAGACAAGCAAAGGTTTGTTACTTATGTATACAATTTAACAAATTATCTGAGCTCAGGCTGCCCTAAGCATTTGGGAAGTCCCCCAAAAAAAAGAGTGGTTCTTGAAAGAAAAGGTATGTTTGCTGATGGAAATAAAAGACTGGCCTTTGATGTTGTGGATTTCATAAAGCTTCCCTTAGTCTTAGCATCAAAAATGTTAATTTTATTACAAAACAAAGCTGCAGGTATTTGTGGTTTGAGGTGACCATGAGTATTTTCAGAAACAAAGAGAAGGCAATCATATCTGACTCAAAGGCCACTTCAACCTTAATTTCCTCAGGCTAACTGCTTTGGAGTTGTTTTTCACCTAGAAATCTTCTCTGGGTGCAAAGAAGTAGCTTCGGAGAGATGCCTACAATATATGAATGTCTCTGGCACAGACTAATTACCATGGCAATCCCAGGGATGCCTATTTGTGTGCTGGTTTTATAGCACCAGGTCATTTCACCCTGACTTTCAGGACAGACACAGTAGTCAGATGCTTTCCCACTGGTTGAGAGGTTCACATCACCCAAGCTACCCATGCATGCACATGTACTGTTAGAAGTGGGCACTGGGACACAGGATGACAGTGTGTTCCCTGGTGCCATGACTCCATAGGCAGTGATTTCACAGCACACTAAAAGACGAATCTGTCCCTGTTCAGAAGGAGCAGGCCCTGGTTGCCCAAGCACTCCTGCTGACAGGCACAGCACTACACGGGGAGGAGGCGTGTGCAACACCAGGATCTGAATACCAACCAATATGAAGAGCTGATATGCTTCCAACTTTTTTATCTTATATGACTTCCTTTTCCAGTCTCATGTTCCCAGGAAAATGTTAGCTGTTTCATGATACATGATAATAGTGATGCAGTGCTGCGGATGTTTTGGTTTAGGTATATGTACTGTATTTACCACCATATGTGTGTACTTTATGTAACATGTATAGCACCCCCTGATACATATAGATATATGCCGCAGGGTTGCTGGTGTACAGAATGATTAGGCAAACCTCAGGTCCCTTTACGGATCTATTTAAGAGCAATATGATTCCTTCAGCCCATTATACTCTTCTCTCATTTTCTGCCTATTGCATATTCTTTCTACTTTATGCAATCAATTTTCTTAAACTCTATTCTTTGCTCTTTGTATAATGAAAACCCTTAAAAGTAACAGGGGAAATTAACCAACATACAAAATGGTACTTTGTAGAAGAAACAAATTAATGTGGAAAATCCTGTTTGTCTAACCATTCAGTATTGCTGATGTTAAGATACTGGTTTTAACGAAAGCTTTAAAAACATTCAAAGAGGGCTATGATTTTAAGTTGGATCCAGGCCTTCAAATCAATACGCATCTCAGACTTTTTAAAAAAGAAATTATTTCCTCAGAGTTTGGACATCTTGTTATGTCATAAGACAACATTTCTTTTCTTCTTCTTTTTGTTAAGAGTTTTTGTTTGTTTCTTTCTTTCTTTCTTTGTTTTAATACAATTACATGAACTCTGATCAAGACACATATTTCTAATTTAAGATGAAAAATCCCAAACATTTCTCTACACTCAATTTGTATCAACATTAATACAGACAAAAAAAATTATAAACCAAGGAGGTGATAGAGTGCTTTAAGGTTTGCTTATGAAAAATAGCCTCCTAATGCATTTCTGGGCAATGAAAGTCCTGAGAGAAGGGAAACATAGGAACAATAACTGAAGTTTCTGCCTGTGCATGTGTCTTGGTTTGATAGACAGGTGTCTGCTAAGGAAGGTGGGAACCTTCCTTAGAGGAGAAAATGTGAACCCCCTTCCCTCCGAATTATTATAACTTTAGAATCAAGGGCTCTCAGGCAAAGGTATGGGAAAAGGAATAAGAGTTTTTACTAATATCTAGAATGAGGTAAACAATCAGTAATAAAAACAGTAAACAAGATAAGAAAAAACAATAACAAACACAAAAAAACCTCAGTGGCAAATGTCCCTGGGCTGTCAGGCACTTTCCCGTTTGATGCAGTCACGGTCACGACCAGCAGGGGCGCTGTTGGGCTCCTAGACCAGCAGGGCAGGTGCGATGACTCCCGGGAAGCTGCAGATGGCGCTGTGCCGCGGGGTTAGGTCTGTGTCACACACGTGATGGCCGACGGGCTGGATCAGGGTGACGCGCAGATGTACAAGGCGCAGCAAGGAGATGGAACGGCCAGGTGGGCTCACCTGAGCCAGCCAGCAGAGGAGGCAGCAGGAGCTCTGCAGCTGTGGCAGGCAAGCCGGAGGACGGCAGCAGGCAGGGTGAGGAGCGGCAGCAGGCAGGGGGTCTCATTCTGCTGCAGTGCAGCTGGGAAACATGCCCTCCTGGAGGGTAGAAAGGGCCGGGATCCCGTCCTCCCCCGTCCCAAGTGAGAACTCACCCCACAGGTAGAGAGAAAAACCAGTGCAAGACCGGGCCTTTTCTGCAGTTGCAGCCAAAAAAGCAGAGCCGCCTTTTCCCCGTGCTCTCTCCTCCAAGAACTCCGGGCGAGTGAGTGCGCTGTTATCAAATCTTGCAATCTCTAGTTCCCCTGCCTGGCAGCCAAAGGCTTTGTCTCCTTTGTGAGCATAGATGGCCCTTAAAGATCAGTCATTAGTTGCTTAGCAACAGAATGGGAAAAATTCCTCTTGCCCCCTGATCCCCCCCCCAACCTTCCACAGCATGTGTCTGGTCAAGTCAAGGAAAAAATAAAAACTGATGGTGAGTGAGAGACTGTCGTTGTTGAGATGGACACGACACATAAAAAAACTTGCCATGACGGCTTCTGGTCAAAGAAAAGGAACTGCTCTTTATTTTCCAAGGCCTCTTTTATACTATTTCTAACTTTCATGTCACACATCCATTGGCTTTCAGTTCACTACCCCACAATATTATTGGCTACCAATAGTTACAACAACATCTTGCAATAAACACCACCTGTGGGAAATCAGGTATCGTTGTTTATGAATTCCTGGTTGTTTTGAGCTAGAATGGAATCGTGCGAACTTGGACAAGCAAGCCATTCTCACAGTAAGGTAGTTCTCACTACATGCCTACAGTTCCCACAATTCCCCCTTTTTGTTTGTCATCCAAAAATGCAGCATTCGTAGTCTTCTGCTGGGGTGTCGAGTTGCTAGATTGGTTCCTCTGAACCCTGGTTCTTGATTTTGACCAGGTGAGCAGGTAACTGCTTTAGACCTGTTGGTGATAGAACACATGCATACTTTCTTATCCAGGTTAACAGGTTATCTGAGCTTTGTTATTGCATGCTATTACACATTCAATTGTGGGTATTGCATTATGAGCAAAGGTGATCAAGGCAACAGGTGCAACTACTAATATACAAAAGAGAGAACAGTGCTTCAAAAGGATACACATCATCAAGTATTTAACTATTAGCTACCACCCAGAGTCTGCAATCACTGGAAAGCCCCATTTCACAGGCGAGACCTGGATGATCTTTCCCGGGCAAGGTCTCCAAGTTTACCTGAAAAGGGGGTCCAGTTCTCATCAAGCCGAATTAGTGAGCCAAAATGACCCAATTGCACTTTTAGCACAGAAACATCTGGGATTGAAGGTACAGTACCCAACCAGCTAGGGCCAGGGCTTGGCCAGAGCCCAGGCCTTGACTGGAAGGGTTTCCCTAAGACATTTTAGAAACAAGCCTCTATTAATATCAATTCCTTAGTACACTTCTTACAGATAACTACACAGAGTTATGTGAAAATTTCTAAAGTAGCTGGCGTTGTAATTTAATTTTAACTAAAAAATCAATAGTACCATAAACAAATTGCAAATAACTGCAAACAAAGGAATGCATATGTGTAACATCAAATAATATCTTCAGGATAATGCGCTCCATAAAAGCTCAGTGAATTCATGTCATTACATTAACAACATATCCAGAATCATTAATACTGTAACAGTAACTGTTCTAAAAAGGTGAGATTATATTTTCCACACATCTATGCATATATGACAATAAAGCAGAATGAAAGCAAGAAAGAAAGCACTAAGCATTTTACAATTAATAATATCCATGATTTGAAATTGGTTCTCATTCTTCCATGTTACCTACAGAAGATAAAACTGCGAAGACTGTTATGAATGTAAAGAACTCCGTACCTTTTTTTTTTTACTTAAATGTAACAGAAAGTAAACCTAACAGAACTTAAAGTAAACTTAATACCACTTAAAGTTAACATCATTGAAACTGAACAGAAATTAACCTTCAGCACTCAACCAGTTACTTTTACCTCACAGGCAGCCGCAGGGCAGCAGCTAAGGTAATCATTTCATGGTCTGCAGATCCAACCTTAAAACACACTGTAACCATTTCTGTTAATGTCGGATCTCCTGGGAGGGCATCTATCACCTTTCTACAATCCACATTTGCATTATCTTGGGCTGACTGTTTACAGAGTATCTGTCGTAAATTATCATCCTCAACCTGCTTCTCCAAAGCTGCAGCAACATTTTCTACGAATTGCAGAAAAGGTTCCTGCATCCCCTGCCCTATCTTTGTGTATCAGGGTGTTGGGGATTTCTGTGGTTTTTATTATTGCTGTCATACCTATCCTTTGGCTTTGCTCAAGAACTGGGGGATGCCACCTGGCCTGTAAGTCTGGGTTATCAAATGTATGTGTTCCCATTAGGGCATCAGCCCCAACTGCGCATCTAGGATCATCCTTTGGTTGCCGCATGTTCTCTAATGCAGCTCTGTCTGTCATCTGTTTCCAACTAGTTTCAAACATCCCAAATTGCACAGGTTGAAACAGCACCCAAGCAAGATGCTTAATATCATAAGGGGCGAGTAAATCAGCATTTATCACTCAGATCAACTGTGTAAGCTCTGGGGACCCTAGGACATATTTAGCAGCTATCATCTGTAAATCCTGAACCACTTTCCATGCCATCACACTGTGGCTATCCTGTTGGTTGGACTCTGGCACAGCCTTGAACACTGGATACGCCTGAGCACCCTCTGCTGTGTCAATATTCCTGTCTGCACAGCCCTCCCCAACCGGCACGCCCAGTTTTTCAACCATGTCCCACTCCTCACACCTGAGAGCCTTCTGTTTAATTTGTTCCCAAAACTCACCAGGGTGTCTCGTTTGTACTCTCACCTGACAAGGTGGTAGTGTCCAGGGCCTGTGTCTCTGGACTCTATTAGAGCAACGGTCAGAGCATTCATTTCTCAATGGATATTCTTGCTGTGATATGACTAATGAGCCTCCTTGTCTGCTGTCCTGCTCATCCTCACTGTCACTGTCAGTGTTGTCAGGTGACAGCCAACGTAATTCTTGTGGGCGGTGCTCCGTGAGCTGCTGTGCAGGTGGGGCGGCTGCAGGCGGCACAAAGGATTTTGCTCTCCACTTTCTCAGAGTCAGCTGTGCCAGCTGATCAGCAGGTGAAGGATAAGTTGGTAGCACGAAGTCTCCAGGAGAGGGGTAGGTGGGTTGCACATAGTCTCTTGGAGAGAGATATAACTTTTTAGCAACATTGTTTCTCTTAGCAGGAACCTTTTGAGTCCTAGGCAGATCAGGGGCTGTCCCCTCTGAACTGCGCTCATCTCCTCCCCCTACAGCACCCTGCAGTTCGCTGCCTCCCGTTTGCTCCGCCAGCTCCTCTCCCGCTGGATCCATTTCTGCCTTTTCCCCAAACTGCTCTCTCTCTGCCTTGCCTCATCCTCTTGTTTCCACTGCTCCAAAGTCTCAAAGAGCAGGCACCAGGTTGGACCAGCCTCTGCACCTCTTTGTCCCCGTGAGAGATAGTATCCCACAGTTTATCCCCAAGAGCCTTCCAGGAGCTCACACTAAAGGCGATACTCCCATCTGGCGAAACATCATGTGATTTTGCCCATAGTAACATACTTTGCAGCACACAGTCTGTTGTACTAGCACCAGTGTGCTTCAGCAAAGACTTCCATGTAGACAGCACAGTCTTTTCCTAGCTAGACAAATGATTCCCCATATCTGGAGTGTACCCAGCAGCTCACCTGAATTGCAGATGTCTAAAAGTCTGGTCTGGACCCGAGCAGAATCCTCTACTCTTGTGCTTTGCTGGGCTTTGTCTCTGCGGTGTGCGTCCATCACTCTTTGTGATGTGTTGTCCACCATACTCGGCGATTCTCCGATCGTTACCCGAAGTTGTTGTATCACATCGGGGTCATCAGGTGTCATTGTTGAGATGGACACGACACATAAAAAAACTCGCCACAACAGCTTCTGGTCAAAGAAAGAAAGTACTCTTTATTTTCCAAGGCCTCTTTAATACTATTTCTAACTTTCATGTCACACATCCATTGGCTTTCAATTCACCACCCCACAATATTATTGGCTACATATAGTTAGAACAACATCTTGCAATAAACACCACCTGTGGGAAATTGGGTATCTGTCTTGGTTTGATAAGCAGGTGTCTGCTAAGGAAGGTGGAAACATTCCTTCGAACAGAGAATGTGAACCCCCTTCCCTCCAAATTATTATAACTTTGGAATCAAGGGCTCTCAGGCAAAGGTATGGGATAAGGAATAAGAGTTCTTTACTAGTATGTAGAATGAGGTAAACAATCAGAAACAACAACAGTAAACAAAGTAAAAAACAGTAAACAAAACCAAAAACTCGGTGGCAGATGTCCCTGGGCTGCCAGGCACTTTCTCATTTGGTGCAGTCACGGTCATGGCCAGCAGGGGAGCTGTTGGGCTCCCAGACCAGCAGGGCAGGTGTGATGACTCCCGGGAAGCTGAAGATGGCGCTGTGGAGCAAGGTTGGATCTGTGTCACTCACGTGATGGCAGACGGGCTGGACCAGGCTGGCGCACAGCAGCGGGATGGGGCGCAGCAGGGAGCTCAGAGCAGGGAGATGGAGCGGCCGAGTCAGCCCACCCGGGGCCAGCCAGCAGAGGAGGCAGCAGGAACTCCGTGGTTGTGGCAGGCAGGGAGTGGGGTGGTGGCAGGCAGGGCGCGGGGCGGCGGCAGGCAGGGATTCCGTTCTGCTGCAGAGCAGCTGGGAGATGCACCCTCCCAGATGGGAAGAGAGGATTGGAGTCCCGTGCCTTTTTTCCCAAAGCAAGAACTCACCCACCAGGTAGAGAAAAAACAGTGCAAAGCCGGGCTTTTTTTTCCACAGTCGCAGCCAAAAAGCAAAGAGCTGCTTTTTTCCCACTGCTGTCTCCTCCAAGACTTGCAATCGAGTGTGTCCTTATCAAATCCCCCAGTCTCTTGTTCCCATGCCTGCCTAGCCAAAAGTCTTTGTCTCTTTTGTAAGAGTAGATGGCCCTTAAGTATCTGGTCGTTAGTTGCCTAGCAACAGAATGGTTAAAAATTCCACTCCCCCCCCTCAGCCTTCAACAGTATTGTTGTTTATGAATTCCTGCTTGTTTTGAGCTAGAACGGAATTGTGCAAACCTGGACAAACAAGCCGTTCTCACAGTAAGGTAGTTCTCACTACATGCCTACTGTTCCCACAGGTGACATTTGCCATTTGAAACGTATTGTAAATGTCTCAACACCTTGACAATGAAGAGTACAAAAGAAGCTTGGAGGATCCAAGACCCTTTAGCTAAACAAAATGAAAATGGGCAGCTCTGTTCAGGAAGGTACCTTTCTTATCATCTTTCGTGTCTGATTCAGAGGAATCATACTTGAAAGATGCAATAGGAAGACAAAACCTACACATAATAAAATGTAATGATTTTTCCACACATCTAGATCACCTCTCCAAGAGAAACTGTCCTCTGAGATTTGTCTGTGATGTTTCCCTGCAAGTAGGAATTGGCTCTTGCAGAAGACCTGTTGACCCATGCCAAAACTCATTTCTCCGACACAATATGCCACAACCACAGGACATTTCTACCTTAAGTCATATCATGCACAATACTTTTGCATTTATTCAGCTTTGTATCCCCACTTCTTCTCAGTCTCTGACTTGAAAATTACAGGCGTCCAGGCTGCGTGCTTGAATTTCCCTTTTGCTGCACCTGTTATTCCAGGAAAGCACAATCAGAAGGAGCAGGGACTCTGTTCACATAAGCTGCATGCTAAAGACCTGACATTCAGTGACACCAAGAGCCAGTCTTCTCACCACTCCCAGTTGTACCACCTTCCACTTTCCCTCCATTCCCAGTGAATGCTCTACTGGACACATTCGAGGACCTTAACTCTTGCTATTTATCCAGGTGTCATCCAGTAGAAGACAAAGCTTTTAAGCTTTTTTTTTTAAAGTTACCTCCTTGCCAGTAGGCAAATACCTTAGTGGAATGAGTTCTATGAAATGGACAGGTCTGCTGTGCTTTCACATGGGCAACCTCAGGTGAAGCACTGGAATATGGAGCAATGGCACTGATTTCTGGTCATTTATGCAATATCCATCACAAGAGAACTTGACTGGCACATTTTACTCCCACTTATGCATCTCCCTTGTTGCATGGCTGCCTCACAGAGCAGAGAGGTCTCTAGAGGTACCTAGTGGAAGAAAAAGAGGAGTATGAGACAGTACCATGTCAAAATCCTCAAAGTCTGTAAAAGTTGCAGCTGGGGGCACAAGGAAAGGTTTACAGCCTAAGGTGGGATGCAGATCTGGTGTGTGGAGGTGACCACATTTGGGAAGAATATAAAGGTCAGGGCAAAAACTTTATCTGCAGTTACTGATGGGGAATTGTTGTAGAAAAGGCAAATGGGAGGGGCCTGAGTAGGGAAAGAGCTAATTGTTAGGAACTTCTTAGTTTTGAAAGAAATTATAAACTGATGTACCACTGCACACTAGTGTAAATTAGTAACTTTGGATTCTTTCATGATTTGATTGATTTACTTTTGATTGATATTATTGCCATAGGAAAAAAATATGGAAATTTATCAGCAAATATCCAGATGTGTCAAAGTAGCAACCCTCATTCAGGAGTCTGAGTTTTCTAAGGATGCTCATTGTAGCACTTCAGAGACTTGATATACATGGCTCCTCCTGGTGACCCATAGCAAGGAACCTGTAAGTCTTTCTCCTTCTTCTACTAACAGGGGGGATATTGCTAGATTTCAGTGGAAAAATGACTGATCCCTAGTGATCAGATTTATCTTTCTACTCTCGCAGATCATCTTTTGTACACCATCCACTTTCTCTTGAATGTCCAATTGTCTTGGTTTGAAAGACAGGTGTCTGTTAAGGAAGGTGGGAACTTCCCTCAGAATAGAGAATATGACCCCCCCCCCTTCCCTCCAAATTATTATAACTTTGAAATCAAGGGCTTTCAGGCAAAGATATGGGAAAAGGAATAACAGTTCTTTACTAGTATCTATAACAACGCAAACAAACAACAACAACAATAGCAACAATGAACAAAACCAGAAAAAAAAATGGTGGCAGATGTCCCTGGGCTGCCAGGCACCCTCCCCTTTGGTGCAGTCATGGTCACAGCCAGCAGGGGCGCTGTTGGCTCCTGGCAGGACAGGGCACGTGCGATGGCTCCCGCACAGCTGCACGGGGCACTGTGGCACGAGGTCAGGCAAGGCTCCCTCAGGCACTAATGGCGGACAGGCTGGATGGCGGCACGGACTGCAGCCAGGAAGACCTCAGAGCAGCAGGGCTGGCTCACCTGGGGCAGCAAGCAAGAGGTGGTAGAAACTTGGTAGCTGTGGGCGGAGTCGTGGTGTGTCCGGGGAGGCAGGAGGTGCAGGGCCACAGTGTAGCAGAAAACCAACCTGAGTCAGAGCCAGGAAAGCCACAGAGCTAGGGAGTGCAGCCGGACTCCTCTGTAGGGGGAACGGTCCCGAGTTTCCCCTGAGGCACCCGAGTGGATGGTGAAGGTCCTCTCTGGTCAATTTGGTGTTAATAAGGTCCCAGTTCAAATGGCTGCACTTACAAGCAAAAGCTCACCGAGTAAGGAAGAAATGCAGAGCTGGGCCCTTGCAGTCACAGAGAACCCTCTCACAGCAAAGCAGGAGCTCAGTTGTCCCCTCTGATGCCCAGCGCACAAGCAAGAAGCAGCCAGGTGCTCCCCTCACCCCACCCTGGCCACACCTTTGTCTCGGTTAAATACTGATACTTAGGGTATCTTAGTAACAGATGGGACAAAATTCCCAAAGAGAAAGAAAACAAAAAGGAAAATCCTAACCTCCAACACTAATCTAACTAACCTAGCTATTTGTAACAGATATTCATCACTTTTGAATTGTGTATAATAAAATTAAACAGATCAAAATGCAGCATTTTTTTTATCCCCGTCTATCTTGTAAATACATAAAATGACATATTTATGTTTCAAATTCTGTTGTGATTGCCAAAGTAAAACTAAAGCTAAGAGCTGGGTTTTACACACAGACAAAACTACTATTTTCTGCAGAAAATTCTATACTTGTGGGCTGTCTACATAGAAAGTCTGAGCTCTCCATTCAAAATATTTTTTACCCTCCTTGACTTCAGATGAAAGTTTGTATTAAAACACTTAATTACTGTGAACATTCTTCAGAAGAATATTTTCTTTTTCCATAAAATTAAAATAGTGTTGTTCTGCCTGAATTATTTTGATATATGACCAGAAACACACCAAATAAACAAGCAGAGTGAGTTTCCTTTGTTTGCTCTTAAAAGCACCCTACACATGTTACTTATCAGACAGGTAGCATATGGGGAAAGCACAGTGTCTCTAACAGGCTACATCCAATAAAGACATGAAAATCACAACATTTCACACAGAACTGATATAAATAATCTGTTTATCTCCTTTTTGCTGTCCTATAATAAGAAATGAAATTGCTAACGGTGCTGATATTTAGGGTGCTATAATTAGATCATCATTTAACATCCCCTTTAAATGATCTGGGATACTTTCAACCTCTCTCTAGGGAGTTGTTTCAGCTTCTCTCCCAACTGAACCATTGAACTTCATGTGAAAGGATTTAGCAGTTTTTTGTAGGGTAGGCACAAGCCCTACTTCAAGAGATGTAGTCTATATAGACTGAATTCTATTCATTCACTTCCTTGAATGAAATCACCTTTATCAGAAAAAAGACACATTTTTTTCTAGCATATCCAACCCTACTTTAACATTGCCTAGGATCCTAGTCGTGTCAGTCAGGATGGGGGGATGGGGAGAATATCACATATATAAAGGATTTGTCAAATTGTGGGTTTTTTCCCAGCTGCTGATGCAGTGAATTGGACAGACACATTCTGAGGTGAATTCACACACTCCCCTAGGAAATGACTAGGTTTCCTCCTAAGCCTTAAATCTATTAGCCAACATTTTAAAGCATGCTGAAATACCACGGAAAGCTTGTAGTCTTCAGAATTTTTGCCAGCCTCTTAAATAATTATTTCAGTAGGTGGTGGATGCCTATTGTTGTAGTCCAAATGCACATACAATGGCTTTGTTTGCCTTTTCTTTTAGTGGCAATAGAAAAAATAGGTTAACAGCTTTTAAGTAATTCCATCCTGGCCTTGCATAGCTATAGAGACACTGCTTAGTGGGCATTTGACAATGTCTTTTTCGTAATATATTAATGCTCTACTGCTACACTACTAGCAGATCATCCACAGTTAGAGCTGTCCTGGGTAAGGTGTGACAATAAAGTTTGTAAATGAAGTAGCATCCCATGGGCTTTAAGGGGGCCCTGAGAACTGCTAGTTCATCCTCTCAGCCACCTGGATGCAGACTCCAGTCTAAGCAGGAATCCAGCCAATTTGCTGGCCTTAATCTGTCCTTGGTGGACATTTGTACTTACAGAAAGATACAATGCAATACATTTGATGATATCTAGACAGGAGACATCTGAGATTAGTGAATTTAAAGCATGAATTTCTCATCCATCAAGACCTCATATGATATATCTATCTATATCTACCTCCCAATCTGTTTCACATCTATCTGTCTATACCATTGGGTGACTTAGTCTCTTTCTGAATGGGACATTGAGCTGTGCATCCACCAAATGGATAAAATAAAATGCATATACTGCATTGGACAATACTTTGAAGAAACTGTCTGTGACTGTGCTCCCACCCCTAATCCTGTCATCGTGCTCCACGTCAGGCTACAGCTCAGACTGACACTAAATCTCACTTTCCAACTTCGAGTACTGGGTAAAAAATGACACACCACTTCAGTATAAAGCTATTGTGTAGATAGAAAGTCAGGACATCAAGAAGTACTGAGGAGCTTGTACAGTCAAGAATTATACCAGACGAGATGTTTTCTATTCCTCTGCAGCCAACATAAAACCAGCACTAGCTCTGTCTGGTTAATTTGGCAGAAAGATGATCAGGTAGTCACAGCAGATCAAGCTGTTGCTGGTGTGTGACCCAGCAGCATGCACAGCTCTCATTAATGGCAGAGGACAACAGTCCCATGTACACATACACATACAAAATTGCTGTCAGAGCCTTTCATTTTTGCTGCAGTTATTTTTCCTTGCATGTCATTTATGTCAGACTATTTGAATTCTCTCTTTCCATCTTCGGTAATGAAGAACATTTACGAGAACCTAGGAAGAACTGATTAGCAGGAGATTTGCACTGTTTCTCAAGAGAATAACACAAATTACACCTCTCTTCCTCAGACTGGAAGTCCAGGTAACACCTCAGTTGAAGACAAGAAGAAATCTGCAGCTTAAGGTCACACAGTCTTGTTCAAAGGGAAACAAGGACCTGCTACTTCAGAAGCAAAAAATATACATACACTGATATGCCATGCTCCTTTTATCATGGCTTAATGACACACCCTTGCCTAAACACCTTCAGCAAAACAAACTAGCTAAACATGGTATTCCAGGATAACAACTGATCCCACAATATGCTCCCCTTTCTTTAAACTATCATCATTATTTAGTTCTTTGGTACTACTTTTTAAGTTACTCAGTCACAAAACTGAGAAAGATAAAATACAGTAAAGCTGAGCTCTCTCTATCCAGATTTGAGGTCTTGGACTGAAAGACTCAGCAGATAGATCTCAAAAGTACACCTTGATAGTTTTACAAAGCAGAAGTTTGGAGAGGAGCCCCATGGATTAAAACCAGCCATCCTTGGCGCTGGTCCAGCTGCAATGCTCACCACTAGTGGTCTGGAGTGGGATACAATGCCAGGTGGTAGCGAACAGTAACTGAACTTTCTGGCTCTTTTCAGGGTTCTTCAGCATGCCAGGGCATCCAGGGATCTGCAAGTCTTAAGTGAAAGCAGATGTCACATTTTCATCAATTGTGTCATATATGAATGTTACCTCCCAATTCAATATCAAGGTTCCCAGGTTTCATTGAAGTGGATGTAATTTTTGCCATAGGCTTTGGTGGGCATGAGGGATATAATTTCAACAGTAAATTCCGAATTTGCTGGAATTGCCCACACACTGAAAGTAAATAGCAATCCTTTCTATGTTTGCAGGAAAATAAGGAACAGAAGAGCATTTTCCTTAGGAAATTATGATACATCGTTGACATGCCTCAAATTTGTCAACAGTTGGCAAGAATATTTAAAGTATATGTGACAAATTTGAAGAACTACATGTTATTTTGTTTGAACCTAAAAGGTTTCTGTCCTGTAGTGCTCAAACAAACAAAAAGTCTGTGAATTTTACTTGAATGAACATTGCAGGCTGTTTCTGCCTTGTAATTGGTACTGACACAGACCAGCAACTTGCCAACCAAGAAAACACTAGACAAGGAAAGCAATGTGAGAGGTTCTATAACATATAGTCCTGAGTTTTGAACCAGTAAGGCAAAGACAAACACATGTTTAGAAAAAAATCACCGGACTTTTTAGGCAGAAAATATTTTCACAATCTGTACATTTACCCAACACAGTAAGACCAGTGCTTCATCAAAGGTAGTAGAATATTTTACAGTGGAGACCAACCATGGTTTTATAACTATCATCATCAATTCAAGTAACCACCACAAATAGCTATAGAGAAAAAGCAAGCTTGCAGAATATCTCAAAGTCAAAAAATACACCGTTAAAAACGAGACAAACATTTTATATGCATTTAGGGTGAAACACAATCCAAAAGAAGAACCAAATACCGTAAATGGGCATCTATCCTATGTTAATTGTAAGTTTTCAGCTTTTCCCTTTCCAAAAGTGCAGCCGTGGTATAGATGGAAGAATTCTTATCCTTTTACTTGATCTATTATTTTATCCTGTCAATTTTATTCTGCCCTTGCATTTATTTGTTTACTTTATTGAACTATTAAACTAGACTTAGAAATCAGATTATACCTACCTTCCAAAATATTAGTTACTGGGAACACAAACCGGACCAAACCACTTCCATTTTTATGTAGGTTTCTGAATATATTTGGTGAATGATGCACGTGATACCACACAGTACATAATAAAAAATGGAGACATTAAAGTGTTCGAAACCAACGAATTTTACTCTCATACATCATGAGATGTGCTTTAAAAAAAGTAAAATTCAACTGAAATACTGCTGAAATCGCCTCAGTTCCTTCTGGTTATTCAGATAGTGAAAAGAATGCTATAGATATTGAAATTACACTCCACTTAAAATTTTGCTTTGCAACTGTGAAGGCAGGGAATGCACACTATAAAGTACAATGATAGATGATTCTCAAAGGATTCTGGGATCTGGAGTTTAAACAAAGAGAAGTAAGTACTCACAAAACCCCACATGACATGGAGTCATCCCTAAATCCATGACATGACTCAGTGTCTTGGTTTGATAGACAGGTCTCTGCTAAGGAAGGTGGGAACCTTCCTTAGAGGAGAAAATGTGAACCCCCTTCCCTCCGAATTATTATAACTTTGGAATCAAGGGCTCTCAGGCAAAGGTATGGGAAAAGGAATAAGAGTTTTTACTAGTATCTAGAATGAGGTAAACAATCAGTAATAAAAACAGTAAACAAGATAAGAAAAAACAATAACAAACACAAAAAAACCTCAGTGGCAAATGTCCCTGGGCTGTCAGGCACTTTCCCGTTTGATGCAGTCACGGTCACGGCCAGCAGGGGCGCTGTTGGGCTCCCAGACCAGCAGAGCAGGTGCGATGACTCCCGGGAAGCTGCAGATGGCGCTGTGCCGCGCGGTTGAACACGCGCCTAATAGCAGACGGGCTGGAGAAGTGTGGCGTGCGGCAGACAGCCCAGAGCAGGGAAATGGAGCGGCCGCGTCAGCCCACCCGGGCCAGCCAGCAGAGGAGGCAGCAGGAAACTCCGCAGTTGTGGCAGGCAGGACGCGGGGCGGCAGCAGGCAGGGGTCCCGTTCTGCTGCAGCGCTGCTGGGAAACACGCCCTCCCGGAGAGTAGAAGGGGCCAGAATCCCGTCCCCCTTTTCCCCAAGTGAGAACTCACCCAACAGGTAGAGAGAAAAACCAGTGCAAAGCCGGGCTTTTTCTGCAGGAGCAGCCAAAAAGGCAGAGAGCCTCTTTTTCCTTCTGCTCTCTCCTCCAAAGATCTCAGAGCAAGTGTCCCTCTATCAAATCTCCCAATCTCTTGTTCCCTGCCCTCCCAGCTAAAAGTCTTTGTCTCTTTGTAAGAGCAGATTGCTCTTAAGTACCTGTCGTTAGTTGCCTGGTGACAGAATGGGAAAAATTCCATTCCCATTCCCCCACAAATGCCCCCCCTCAACCTTCAACACTCAGGTATACCTGAATTACAAATTAATTGAAAATCTGCGGATGCTGCAGAAGGGAAAATTTGACAAGGCTGACAGAAATAGAAGGAAGGTACTTTTCATTTTCCCAAGTATGTAAACCAAAGGAAACTCATAAGCAAAAGACAGTAATATGATCAAAAGATGACAGAGGGGTCTACTCATCCTTTGCCATATACAACTTCATGACTACTCATACTGTGATGCAGATGTAGATTAAGATCAGCTAATGGATGGAAAGCAGAAAAGCAAAGTAACAAGATAAAAATAATGCTGGTGAGCAATGAGAGCTTTATGGAGAACTCGTGGCTGTGATAATGTGTCCATCTAAATATATAAAAGTATATAAAAGCATTTTTGCAGTGCATTCCACTTCTCAATAATACTCAATCTTCACTCATACTTGTGAGCAGACATCATGTCAACTGTGCTTTAATGGGCTAAAAGCTCATTGTCCAGTTTGAACTTTTCATCTGGATGCCCTTGACAGTCCCTGTGTTGCAATTCATCTCTCCTAAAACAGGTGACTAAGACAGGATGAATCAGTCTTTGGAAATCCAGGGCCAATTAATCTTGCCGACTGCAAGGAAATCATGGGAGGAGGTAAGCATCTGGCTGCCCCAGCACTGTCTGGTGAGACAAATACCACCTGGGGTCCGACCTGCCAGCTCCCTGAGCAGTGCTTCCTTCCATCTGTTGTTCCTTCCTGGCAGCCAGTGACCTCACCTCTGACTTCTGCCTTTGCCTTCTTCACCTTTGCCTGATAGAAGTATCTCATACAATACATCTGCTATTAAAACATCAGAAAACCCAGTGCTCATGAAACTTCCTCAGCAGCACAAACTGTCCTTTGTCCTCTATACTGGTTTCCAAAGAATCCCAAAGAAGATGAGATTCCTCAACTTACTGTAGCTAAAAAATATGCCTAATGCTTTGAGGTGATAACCGCATGATAACATCATTCCTCAGACACACTGGAGCCTACCAGAGAGAATCTTGTTTGTATAGGAAACTGGGCTAAGACAACACAGAGGCAAAATCTACTGTATTCTGTTCAGCCGCAAAGCTGCGAGCTTCTACCTGCCATCTCCATACAGGGAAGAGAAGCACAAACAATTAAAAATAAACAGAGAACCTCCAGCTGTCAAGGTAGACCTCCAACATTTGTGTGCAGGAAGACAATGAACAGGGTTTACTCAGCTCTGCAGGGCTTGGACAAGGTATGACTCACGAGCAATATGGAGGACAAAACATTCTGAGGTGGGGTTGAAGAAAGCTTAATTTATAGTTATGCCCTCCAAATCCCATTTAGCAGGCCAAAGTGTGATTAATTTGTTCTACCACATCGGGTTGTGTAAGAGGATGTGCTGAGCACTAATATATGAGCAGTCTAATATCACAGACTGTATCAAACCATTAAAAGTTACTTTATCCAGAGCCCAGACTACTCGAGGAGGTTACAGGCGCCTAGCAATCTACCTGAGCATTATGATCTTTGATGCAATTATATCACTCTTTATATCTGTTCCAAAATAATGGAAGCAATGTCCAGAGAACATGGACTTTATTAAAAAACTCTTGGATCACACATAAATACTTTATCTACCACAGCATATCTTTATGGTCTAAACCAGGCAATTTCTATGAAACAGGGAGAAAATGTGTTGGCTTCAGAGTCACAGATGCATTGTGTACTTAAGCATAATATTCCAGAAAGTTTTTATAAGCCCAAGTATCTAACTGTGATTGATTTGTGTGCTCTGCTCCTTCTGCCTGGGTGCAGATCAGTGGGCCATACTCTGCAGTCCTTATCCAGTTGCCTGTTCATTGTTTTTTACTGCCTGAGTCTGGTAGTCATCAGTGAGAAATCTGCCTTCAGCAAGAACAGCCAAATAAAAACTTCAAAAACTGGTCCTGTATTTGGTCTACTATCTTTTGAAAAGTCTGTTGAGACTTGTGGTAACAAAATGAGGCTGTAGCTTCTCAGGACCCTGAATAGCTAAAAAAACCAAAATGGGCCTATTCTGCAGAGAAGGACAAGAACTCTTTGCCTCTTCCCAAGCATGTAAAGAGATTAACTATGCTACAGGGCCTGCAATGCCCTCAGGCTGGAAGAAGCTCAGGGACTTACTGAGGTACCTTCCTCCCCAGGGCTCTGCTGAAAGCAGAGGAATGCTGCTGAAGATGCTTGGCAGAGGGTGAGAGCCATCGTTGCAGGTAGGGCAGTTTCAGGACACCATGAATCTTAATAAATCAAAGCCAGTGCCAGCACGGTGTGTTCAGAGCGAGGCAGCCCAGCTGGAAGCATCTCCAAATACGCCTGAGATGGGGCCTTGGTGGGGACCAGTGAGGCAGTGGTGAGTCTGCACGTGATGAAGGCACGAACCACAGGAATGAGATCTGCTTTGGAGAAAAAATAACCAGAGATAAATGTGAAGAAAAATATCCTTGTCAACTAGTCTTGGATTCCAGTTATGCTGAAAGCTAACCAGAACTGGGAACATGAGTAATAAATGGCAGGTACACACCCTCCCAAAGGGGCAGATATTATCCCTACCATAGCTCCTGATTGTTTTCCCACTTTATTGACAGCAACACAGTCTAATCTGGATGGCACGGCCGCCAGCTGGCCCGCCCCAGTGCCCCAACCTCATGTGTCAGGGAAGACAGCCAACCCTTCCAACCAAATCAGTAAGGACAAAACCAGCACTGCACTTTATCTGCAAAAACAACAACACGCAGTGACCCTCACATCTGTGTTCTCACTACCTGCCCCTCTTGAGTTTAGGGTCAAACATAAAGGACCTCAAGGTCCTGCCCACAGAGAAACGTGTGGTGAGCTCAAGGGCACACACTTGGACTGCTCTGCCTTCAGCAGTTTCCCTTGCACTTATTCCCAGGTAATTTGTGAAGTTGTGAAGCTGCTGCTGCTTAGACTCCATTTCATGAGCTGAGTGACAAACGTTCCTTTCTATAGGGGATAAGGTTTGTGGGTTTTTGGTGTGGTTTTGTTTTTTTTTTTTTTCTGCTTTTTTGTTTGTTTTGTTTGGGGGGTTTTTTGGTTGGTTTGTTGTTTGTTCTTTTTTTTTTTCCTTGCAGAGTATCAAATGTGACTGAACATATTTCGGCTTGTACAACAGACCCAGACAGAGTGATTTTCATCCTCCTGAATAAAATGTATTAAACAGCAATGTTTTCATGATAAGGGATATAGAATTGTGGATTTCATACAAAATCTCAGACACTTCTTTTTTTTAGTGTACCACAGAGACCAGAGTACCACTCTGTTAGACACAATACTCATTAAGCCATTTACCCTATTTCAATGCCAATCTTACTTTGCCTTACTTTTCAAAAAGCTGAAGATTTTACAATGTTTATCTTAACTAAAAAAAAAAAAAAAAAATTCTACCAAGGCAACTCTGTTGACAACCATTGGGCTGCCAAGAAAAATAAAATAAGTACTTATTTTCTGAAACAATGTTACCCTTCCCCACAATACCGGCCTGTGACACAGGGATTGATTTGAAAGCATCATATCCCTCATGCCATTTAAAGATGTGGTATAGACAAGCTTTTCAAACTGTGTCAGGCTGGACATGGTCCACCTTTCATCATATTTCGAATGGATTGCCTTTGAAATGCAGGCAGAATAAATCACCAAATTGATACCCACCTTCCTACATAATTTGCTAAGGTTTTTCTTATCATACAGAAATGTTACATCTGTTACTGAAGATTCAGACATGCGACTGTATACAGACTCACATTTGTGCACAGCCAGTAACACAGTATTTCTAGTCCTAGGAAGATTCCAGATACATTTGTGGCTAGGCCAGAGTCTAAATCTGATTGGGGGGGGGTGTGGGGTGTGAAGTGCTTTAAAAGTTTTAGACAAAAAGAATCTTGTCAATTTTAATTAAAGGTAAATATCTGAATATCCAAGGTGGCTTTGCAAAAGTCTTAATCTCTTAGTGAGTAAGTTTCTAGATTTCGTTTCTCTTCTGACTGAAAAAAGCCTAAAATTTCCTTTATAGTGCTCAAAACTTCTCCTTATTATAATTGTGTTACTGCATGCAATCCATGAGAACCTGCTTCTCCTGGTATAAATAGGCTGCTTTAATTTCACTTCCCAATGTGAGTTACATTAACAGAAGAACATTTTTAATTCTCTTAAGTGTTGACATTGGGAAGGGATTCTTTAAAAACAAGTATGCGTGTTTTTCATCATCCTAGAGTACATTCAGAGCAATTCTGCTGAACTCACTGAAACTATCTCGGTGTTAATCTAGTTTCCATGAGGCAGACTTGAACTAAAACAAATAGGTATTTTTGACGAGTCATTGTCGAGTTAATATCTTTCACAAGCAAACTCAGAGGGCCAGCCTTGTAACCAATTTCAATGTCATTGCATCTACTTACATTAGAGGTATGTTTGAATTAGAATTTTCTCAAGTGGTGTATTAGCCAGACAGTAGATTAATAAACAACACAGAGAAACAAGTATCTTGTTTAGAAATGTGCAAGTGTTGCTACAGAGGAAGGAGTATGACCAGTAGAATGTTTTTCAAACTGTAAACACATCATTACCCAGATGTTTAATTCCCCTTTTAGACTGCACAGTAATAAATAAAAATAAAAACTTCTAAAAATCTGGTTAACATTCTTTATTGCAACTTATCAAACTATTCTTTTTTCAAGTCAAGGAAATTCTGTTTGCATTCCTGCTTCTTCACTACCACACACCTAATAATTTTGGTCTAGTGATCCTCAAAGCTGAGTATCCTCAAATCCCTCAGGAGTCAGGGAGCACCTTGAATTGTTGAAGTCACTCTTTCTACATCTTAAAAAGATGTCTTTTCAAATGAATTTTGCTTATCTATGAATATTTTAATAGACAGAATGTAATTTTGCCAAAAATATTCACACAGAAAACTGAGTAGGAATTTATTCAGTGTTTATAGGGAACCCACTTCCATTAAGCAATTGATCTTTGTCAGTCCCATGAGTGCTCACCATAAACAAGTTCACTGTAT
Source organism: Acanthiza pusilla (assembly GCA_036630365.1). Taxonomy (NCBI): domain Eukaryota; kingdom Metazoa; phylum Chordata; class Aves; order Passeriformes; family Acanthizidae; genus Acanthiza; species Acanthiza pusilla. Next base: position 1,370,554 of record JAXCHO010000034.1, read on the forward strand.
CTGTCCACACTTCCTATCTCTTTCCTTCTTCCTGCAATCTGCAGCACAACTGATACACCTGGAGCTTCTGAATCCATTTGTTTCCCACCCTCTGGCGACTTACTGCCCTGGAAGGCTTTGCCCCATCACTTACACTGGGAAAAGCTCTTAAAACTTGTGGGAAATAGCAGGGATATTGGGGCCAGACAAGGAAATTCAGCTCCAAGTGTAGAGTTAGGGAAGTGACTGGCAATGAGAGGGATCCTTTACACAATGATGGAAAGTGTTAGGGGTGGAAGGAAGACAGAAGGCATAAGAATGGAAGAGAGTCAGATATCTAACTGGAAAACTCAGGAAATATTAAAAGAAAAAAAAAAAAAAAAAAGGAGAGAGGCTGGAAATACATCAGCCCACAACTGACACTCTCATGGGTTTGCTGCAGCAGTAGGAGCTGAATTCAAGATGAAGGAGTTGGTTAATACTGGTGAAGAAAAGGATGACTTCAATATATTAAAGAAGAAAAAAAAAACTACTAACAAGCAAATGGAGTGGAAAAGGAATACATATTCTTTTGCTTTGGCTCATTTCCTTTGGCTTAGGGTTTTTTTTCAGTAAGACCTGGCACGGATTTGCTCTGCCAGGGGCACATCACTGTGCTACTCCTCTGTGGCTGCACTGGTCCCATTTCCAGCTGCAAACTGTCTTGAGGGCTCTGCTAAACCAATGGGAAGCACTTTGCTGGTCAGGGCTGCAGGCAATGATGACCCAGGTAATTAGAATGCATGGAAACAGCATGCATTTTCTACAAGCAGGAACCACCTTTCTGAGTGTTCTGCCACAAAACGACTCTGTGCAGTATGAAGAGGCTGCTGTGGCATCCAGCTGCTTCAAACACTTCAAAAGAACCCATTTGTTTAGACACATAAAACTTCATTTTCCCAAACTCTCAAGTTCTTTACAGGTTTTTTGGAGGAAAACATAGTGAATTTCTAAATTTCTGCAAATGCTACAATTTCAAATTTCAGTAACCTCCCTTTTCATATTTTTCTTCCTTTGGCTATTTTGTCTTCCTTTTCTACCCGCCCCCCCCCCCCCTTTCCATGTTTGGAGATTGTCCAGAGAAATTAATTAAACTTGAAGGACATGATATTTGTTTCTTGTTTCAACCTCTTTCCTAGATTCTTTCTGCTGGGTGTTGCCCATAATTAACAGCATTTTTGTTTGAAATCACATACTTAATGATCCCTGTGTTCTCACTGTTTTGTTTGGTTTGGGTTTTTCCTATTTCCTTCTTCTGTTTCTTTTTTGTTTTGTTGTTTTTGTTCAAAAATGTAAGTTTATTTATTTCCAAAGACTATACTGTTTATCCAAGTGAGTAGTATCTTTAAGTGGAAAAATAAAAGCCAGGCCAATTTCATTGCTTCTTTACTGTCTCAGCTTAATAGCTCTGTGGTTTCTATTTTTTTTCTTTTTTTCTTTTTGTGTGTGTTTCTAATTCCAGCTGTGCAACACACATCAAACCAGTCTATGGCTATACTTCTTGCTACACTATGCTACTTAACATTTCATTTAAAAAACAATTAGACTTTCTTCCCCCCAAGAAAACAAAATGAAACTACAATAATATTCTTTCAGTTACATCCACAGATAGAGGAAAATTGATATCCGCTGTACATTAAAAAGGCTTTTTTCTGTTTTGTTGGCAACACCAAATCTCTTTAATTTAATTAGTGTTTCAAAAGGTAAACTGATTCAATTAGGATAACTTTTCAATGGAAATAGTGAGATGCAGTATGAAGCATTTTCTAAGTTAGTTGATGGATTTTGTGTGACTTCCCCATGAGAGGAAGGCAGCCAAACTTGAAATCATCTGAGTTTCATCAATAAAAGGAGAATGGGGCCTAGTGGAATCGCTCTGGAGCTCAGCTGCTTGCAAAAAACCTATTTTATTTCCCACATTAATGTTAAAAAACTGAGGAGTTTAATATGAGGATGTTTTTCCATCCCCCACCTGCCCCCACCAAGAGCCAGTCTCATTAAGCCAAAACCAGTAAACAAAACACTTCTGTAAAAAAAATTGGATTAACTCTTTAAAGGTGCAAAATGAAGATAAAATCTTGTAATAGAGAATGGATGTGACTGCAGTATAAAACATTTATGTCTCAAACAGAAAATGTTACACCCTCCTAGGAAGTTTTGTTTCTCAGCACCTCCTTTGTGGTAGGTGGACAATAACACACAGACTATGTGCCAGAAACCATTAGAGACAGGTAGCATCCATGCAAGGTGTCCTACTTGGGCCAGCAACAGGGCAGGGAAGCCAGCACTCCTTTCACATCCATCTTCTCCCCTTTGCTCTGCCAGTGTACCAAGAAAAGGACTGCTCTTTTTCAGTCTGTGTGAGGATGGACTTTCCAAAAGGACAAGCATAAGAACCAGCCAGCTCAGGCAGCACAATCTGAGGACTCAGGTCTGAAAAAGCCCATGACTAACATCTGTAAAGCCCCTGCCCACTTTAATAGTTCACAAGAGCAGCAACACTGTTTTATGAGACCGAGAACTCATCCATTTACCACTGGGAGTGAGATAATATTACCCTGAAACCAACAATAAACAGTAATTTTCCTTGCCATATTCATGCAGTTCCTACTGGAGCCCCAAAACCCAGGAAAATCTGTTCTTCATTAAGGCTTTGGGTCACATGCCATTCATCTGTGTGCATGGCACCCTACAGATATTGGCTTGTGGGGCTGACACACAGAAGAAAACCAGTGTGTAGCCCCTTTTGTGCTGCATTTCTCCTGTGGACATATTTCTACCTCAAGTTCTAAATGGCTTAAAATGCAGGTACTGCCTCTCATTATTTGTTCCCAAACTGCCCACGGATGCTACTGATGAGGGCCATGTAGGAAATGCAGGGTATGTTGCCTTATCTCATGAATGGAGGTTATGGCACATCCTTCAAAACATCATTTTCTTAATCATCAGGAGTGACATCTGCTTTTGGTGAGAAAAGCTCAAGTCAGCTTACAGATTATGGGGAAATGGCCACCTGCTGTCACCCCTGAAATTACTAAGTAATCATTTGTCTCTCTTATAAAACAGTTATCTTATTCCTTTTAAATTTAGATAAGGGAAAGAGAAAAGAAATCTAGCAAAAAATGCTAACTACCCTCCAGCAGACCACAGAAGTCAGATGCTAGCACTGAATGAGGTTCACTTAGGTAGACAGGAAAACAACTGAAAAGAGGTTTTCACACACTACTTCTCCCCTCCCCAAGTTGTACAATGGAGAGTTACAAAGTCTCTGAGAACATGAGTTAGCAGAACATGCATGACAGTCAGAAATACCTGTGTAGCGAAACCTAAAGGACTGCATTTTGCAGGGTAGTCAGCCAAAGGGACTTTGTGTTGATGATGCAATATGTGTAACATGACAATCTGCTTGACAAACATGATGAAGTTTGTAAAACTACTTCGATCTGCACTGGGACCTCCATGTGTACTTGCAGCTGAACAGTTAAAATAAATCCGTGTTCGGAAAACACTATTGTCTCCACTGGTTGAGCTTGATGGGTACAACAAAGCCCATCTCTCCTCTCAAGCTCAGCACTCTGGCTAGCAGGCAAGACAGCATTGTTGACAATACAAATTACTAATTCCTTTCACACACCTTGCTAGGGAGATTAGATAAGCCCTGACATAGTAGGGGTGTTTACACTGGTGTGACACCTTGGTATCTCTGGTACCATGTCCTACTCTCTATTCATCTGCCAGGGAGAAGTCATTGGCTGAAGATACTGGGAACAGGAGAGGAGGATGACCATTCTTCACACACAGTAATACTGCTCAGAGTATGAAGTGTGAAAGGTGGTTTACTCTTTTCTCCTGATGAGACTGGGCTGTGGAAGTGAAGGAATATGAGTTGGATGGAGAGAGAAACACAGTAAAACAAAAGACTCTCCTCCCTGACTCAGGGAAATGGGAACTTTTCCTGCTCCCAGCCCTGTCCAGACACATTATCATGATCCAAATGGAAAAGATGTAATTCATACTTGGAGCAGGAAGCAGGATTCACTCCTCCTATGTTGAGGGAGGCCCACTCCAACAAATCCCTTTACTATCTCAACCCTGTAAACTCCTGATCAGACTCAAGGATATCAACCAAAAGAGCAGTTTACAGCTTAGTGTCGTAAAAATAAATTAATTCCATCAGCATATTAACAAATCAGGCAAGTACACAGTTACCCTCCTTCCCACCCCTGTCTTAAATTCCCATTGGGAACAGATGCCCAAGGCTCCCAGTTCCACGATCATTATTCGTGTATCACTTAGAGCTTTTATGTGACATTCATGGAATGGGGATAGCTACGGTCTTGCCATAGCTATGGCAAGAAGCTTGTATTTTCAATATGTCTCATGATGTTCCACATACAGCCATACCAACATGTTTTCAGAAGGTAGAAAAAAGGTGCAAACACAATAGAAATAATAATCAAGCAAGCTTAAGCAGCGGGGGAAGGAAATGAGCTAATTTCCAAATGCTCAGTGCCCAGTCATGGAGACTAAGGGCAGGTAAACAGGAAAAGAGAGGAAGGAGGAGGTCATTACACCTTTGGCTAGAGAAGCTTTTTGGAGTAGTTGTTTGAAGCAGCTGCTGCACTTATCTTTAAGAAGTGAGGAAAGATGTGGGCTGAAGGACTGCCCGAGAAAGGTTGAACCTTAAACAGGTTGTGGAGTCTGTACAGCCAGTCATACAAGTCAATTGAAACATGGTGATTGTTGGGTGCTTATTAAGGCTCCTGCTAGATGCATTTTTTGGTTTTTTTTTTTTTGTTGTTTTTTGGTTTTTGGTTTGTTTTTTTTAATTTTATGTTACTGTAAATCTATGTTGTTAACTCTTTGAGTTACAAATAAAAATGTATCTTGGCTAGAGACAAAGTTGATTCTTAGCCATTTAACTCATGATATACACACAGGGACAAACAAAAACTACCCAATCTCAGCTCACCCACACTTCATTCCATTTATTTTCTTTGAATAGTGGGGGCTGAAACTTGAAAGAATACAAACTCAGATCTGTTGAAATGGGCCAGACTCACTCTGGTTCCATGGTGATTTGCAAAAGTAGGAACCCATGGGCTGAGAATTCACTGGAAAAATGTGCTGCCATCTCAAGGTACAAAGATAGATTTTTCTCCATGCCAAGGGTACCAGGAGTGGCCAGGTGCGTATTCCATAAAGAGATTTGGGGTTTTGGTGCCCAGCCATCAGACAGCCTGCTTAGAGGGGCTTCATGGGTCATGATCCAGCTGTCATGCTTCCCTGCAAAACACATTCTAGAGGTGAATGTGGAGAATGCTTCGGGCAACACACCATCCATGCAGATTAACACAGGCCCATCAACACTTGGGCATTTGAAAAGTCCCTATGTCTCTTAATGAATCTTCTCTTTAGCCTTAAAAAGATAGAGACGTAGGGCCTAGGAATCGGAGGAATTTGTTGATTAAATTACTTCAATCAGTAGGAAATTGGGGGGGATCCTGGACTGTGAGGTCTTAGTGGGAACTGTGGCAGTAGGGTGCCAACAATAATATGGGCTGTCTTCCCTCATAGCTCAAGACAGACATTGGCACAACAAAATGTAATTTTAATTTCCCTGCTCTTGTTTCAGGGAATCTTTGAATTTGCATTTAATTCTCTTTTTTTCCTTTGCTGCTTGTATTATTCTCTCCTTATCCCAATAATCCAAAAGTGTTATTTTCTCTCTAATTTGTTCCCACAGATGGCAGGGTAGGAAAATAGAAAACAGAAGTCAGAGACCTTGGGAGTATAATGAAAATGAAATCATGTGCCTCCAGATTAAAAAGAGGAAACGTATTAAACCTTTAAAAATACAGATTAATCAATTATGTATGCAAAAGAGGACACAAGAATTACAGTCATGAAAAGCGGAAGGAAATTCAGAAGTACAGTATATGCCTCTGGGATCCTTCTGACTCAAATCCAGCAAAGGGATGTATTTTCCTTCCATGCATGCCCATAAATCCCATGAATGTCAAAGGGACACTGTTCATTTAGAATAGGCCCAAAATTTAGTTTTAGAGAAAAGAAAAAGGAAAGAGGTTTCATAAAACACTATCATAACAACAACAGCTTTAAAAATTTTAAACACTTTTCTGTGACCACTAAGTGGGGAAAGAAAAAGAGAGAATGAGTAACTTCTGTCACATTGTTACAATGCCCCCACCAGACAGTGTCATTTACTGGCACTGCTATATTGGCTTTCATTACACATTATATGAGTGGGAGAAGCCTGTGGCTCTCCAAAATGGATGCACCAGGGAAGTATGCATGGGGAAGCACCCTGAAAAGGATGCTTTCTGCCCTTTTAGGATAATCCAGTGACCTGGCCTGCCAGCAATACTGTAGAAAAAAAGAGGGATCAAAATGCCACCACCTAAATTTGGTGCTTAGTTTTCTTCTGTTGCAATCCTTGAGAGATATTCAGGGTGTCTTCTGGGTGAAAACATAGAGAAGGAAAAAAAATTAAGTGCCCATTTATATATGTGTGCTTGAAGGGCCAAATATTACCCAACCAAATTGTTTGAAACAGTAAGCTATTTCTTAAAACCAACATAAAAGTGACTCCTCACAGTGTTGATGGTGTTTCTCTTCAGTTCTTCCATTATTCTGACTAGGTTTCCAGGATCACATCTTTTACAATGAGGAGTGAATTCCTTTCTGTTGTGTTGACAAATTACGTAAATGTAAAACTTACATTATCTTATATAGAAATATAGAGAGACAGAAATCTCCTGTAGATTCCAGCTGAAATATTTACTGTCTCAACCAATCAACAATACATTAAGAACATTTTAATTACTGCCAAAACAAAACCAATGGAATATTTCCTTAAGCCCTATTTCCACAATTCTCAGAACTTGCCCTGAACATACTGTAAATCTAGATGAGCTGCTTTCTAAGGTCTCTCGCACGAGGGCCTTTCTATATCTTCACCACTCTGATGGTTCAAAAGCTTCTAGTTTTAAATATAGATATATTTGTGGCCAGTGGTTTTCCTTTGTGTTTGTAGCAACATTGACCTGAATAATGCTGAAATGCTGCTTTCCCTACCCACTCTTTATCCTTCTTACCACTGTAGAATTATATACTTCTCCCAGACTTTGCCTTGTCAAGCCTTCCTGCTTTCATCTGATCCATCGAAGTTGCAGCTCCCAGATCATCCTACCAGGTCTTTCTTGTATCTGCTTTAGATCCAGTCACTTAATATGGAAGGACACAACTACACACAGTCATTCTAGCTGGCTCTTACTCATACCTACCACAACACTGTTCTAACTTCCCTATCGCTGCTGGAAATACCTCGCCAGTGCAATTGGGATGGCATGTTGCTGCTTGTGGCTGTGTATCCATCAGTCTTTTTCCACAGTTGGCAAAACAAAAGCTCCTGGCCTAGGGCAGAAAAGCTAGATATTGGATTCTAAATGAACATTTTCTGCTGTTAGCTGCTGTTAGCTATCATTGCATTACTACTACCTCACGTCTCAGAACCATTCATGCAATACTTTTTGTAGGGTATTCTCATTCTCACAAATATCGGAAATGCCTTCCAATTTGTAAGGTCTAGGAAATTTTGTTAATATAAATCTAACTGTTGCATTCATTAAGAAAAATATTAAATAAGGTCCCACATTGGCTATTGCTGACTTCAGCTGCCAACATCTTAGAAAGCACTGAAAGTTTTTGTATAGTTAAATAATGATATTTCTGTTGAAGAGAGAACCATTCATCACAGTCAGTAGTAAAAGGTGAAGATTAACAGAGGAGATGGTTATACTGACGTCCAAAGAGATTTTAATTCTGGGTTTCCTTCTGTCCCAAAGGAATCTTTAGGTCTGTGAAAGACACGTATCTTTTCTTACCAACATATCTTTCCATAGTGTCAGAACTGTCCATACTAAAGAGTTCATATTTTATTCCTTCAGAAAACAGCTTTACAGCATTAAAAATATCGGAGTTTTTCTGTAAAGCCAAAAATGTGAGCATGTACTGCAATACGTAGTTATGACTATGCTATTCAGGTGTTATTGTAGGTGCCATGGAATTTCGCCAAGACCTCTGTAGAATCTGCATCACTTTGCAACAGGTGGACACTTCATCATTTCCTATAGGTTACATTACAGCTTGCAGTGACTACAAAATGCAAATATGCTATTTTGTTTTTTCCCATACACTGTTCGAAGCATCCACCAATTTTCTTGGTTAGCGCCAACTTCTTAGAAATAAAAATAAGTTTAACTCATGCTTAAGAGATTTCTTTGAGATCCCTGGGAACAGCTAGAAAGCACAATCTAGTACAGTTCCATCCAGTAAATTTTGGTTTCATTTAATTTATGTATGATTCATTTTTCCTTTAACATAATATGTAGGTATTTTATTCCTACCATTTTTCATCCAAAAAAGTATATCAGCCAATGAGATTTTGACTTCAGAAGGATCCTTTATTTCCATCTTGATTTTTTCTTGATTTTTTTCCACCACTTCATTTTTTCTTTTTTTTTAGCTTCTTATCTGAATCCATTTACAAACTGCAATCCTATTTAGAGAAATAAAATTAGTCAGTTAATTATCTCAAAAATACAGAAAAAAAAAAAAAACCAACCTGAAAAGACATAGATAAGCAAACAGTATCCCAGTGTGTATGTCAGAGGAAAGTACTCTGTCTTTACATTTCTCAATCAAATGCTGTGATTTCTGTGAAAGGACTCAAAGTATACTAAGAAATCTGTTGTGACTGCAACGTTGGAAGTTTTGTCATTGTGCAAGAAAAAAAAATAGACCTTTTTTGCACAGTGACATCAACCTGCAGTAATACATAATAATTATCACACACTAAAATACAAGCTGAGAACTGTCACAATTATACACATATGACATGGTAAACATCACAGTATTCTTATCATCTACAAGTAAGAAGCATTTCCTAATTCCCTTACCAATTTGTTTCAACATTAAGGAATATATGCCTTCTCAAATATGTGCACTGACTTTATGAGGCAACTTCAAAAAGATGTTCAGCCATGGCAGAGACTATCATGAAGGAAGCAGAAGTGGGTGTTTGGGGTAAGGTTCTATTATGTCAGGTGCTGACTCATTCAAAGTTGGTTGCAGATGGATAATAGGTAGTACACTGTGATTTTCATGCAGCAAATGGGGGAGCTGGGAAGAGATGCTCTATGCTCTTGGTGGTTCTCAAGCTGTTTCTCTCTCCATGATGTTGCCCTTCCAGTGACCTGCTTTCTTCAGCATTTATTTAAAAAATAAAATATGCTTCTCAGGATACTTTGAAATTCCTTTAGGATCAGTTTACCTTAAAATAAATAAAATAAATATAAATTTGTACAGTAATATAAATTTGTTCAGGTTTCTAACCTAGAAGCTACTGTGATCACTCCAACTTTTTGTCCTGTGTGCACTTAACCTGTTAGCAACCACACAATATTATTATTTCATATAATGTAGTATACATTTACTGTAGTAATAGTAAGATGTTGTCCCAGTCACTTATTCTTACAATGCTTTTTTCCCTTAAAATACAGATCAACTCACTTACAGAGAATTGCCACATGAAACTGTTACTCTGTTTTAGAGGTCCATCACAGCAGCCCAGCCTACCTGTGTTTACAGGATTGAGTTCAATCCCTGTTCTTAAAATTTCCCTAATTCATCTTTTCCAGTGTAGCTTATTTTGTTGTCACTGAGTCATTTTTCCATACCTTTCTATAACCTAGCTCATGCAGTTTAGACGGCATTGTCTTTAAAATGTCATGTTTTTATAAGGCCATGTAACAAAATGTGGTCTTCAAAGATAAAATATTAAGTTGCTATTTTAATAGGGTTATTTGTCCTGATCATTTGATTCACCCCCAAATTCAACTATAAAATCAAGAAGTCAGATGTCTCTGCCATTCCCTGAAAAACACAGTGAATACCAAATTATACATTCCCCACACCCCAAACTGCAGGTAATTTTCTTCTGCTCAATATAACACAAGCAACATTTGTTAAGTATCGCAATACAGACACTATTCAATGGAAGTTTTAATGTGAATTCAACTCATTCATTAATTTACTGGAATTTCCCCCAAAATGCACACATTTGACAATGTGCAAGAAAGACATGTCTCATTTCATATGGTTTCTTAACAGCTGAAAGCCATGTATTAATTTTTCACTTTGTTGTTTAGCATTTATGGTGTTCGAAAGTATATAGTATTTTTGTTCTGCAACATGTTCAGAAGTGCCAAGGAAAAATAATTAATTTCACTTTTGAATAAACATCAGAAGTCTTATAAAGAAGGAAAAGAAAACTAATTGAAGGTATTTAAAACCACTGCTTTCAAAACTATGAAACTGGATAAAATTTGGAAGGTTAAACTCTGAGCTTCCTGCCTCCCTCTTTCAGCTAAGAATTACTCTCAAAGAGCAAGATGTCCTGGAAACCTGGCTCCCTGAGTGGGCACTCAGGCAAGATATTTGGAAATAGGCAAGATTTCATGAGGATGTCATTAGCACTTTGTCAGAAGGGTTTTGAAATGGGTAGGCTTCTGTAAAATTTTTAAAACACTAGCTTTTTAAGGAATTTTCTGCTGAACTAAGTTTCAGAAGTGATTCAACGATGTGTCACTTTAGGCAATGATGCGACCACGATGTGCTTGAGATTTTAAAATCCAAACCACAGAGACATGTCTTAGTGCACAATGTTGCTGTGAACACAATGTAGCCTTCAGTATTATCTTGATGAAAAACGAACCCCTTATTTCTCACTCTGAACCCCTCAATAGTCTTCTACCTTTGAAACAGGTCAATATCACATAAACAGGTCAATATCACAGAAACTCATATGCCTTCAGAATTTCTTTTTTATTTTTCTGTGGTCTTCCACTCTCAAAAGATGTGTTTTTCTTTACAAATGTCCTGCTTAGGAAACCTGAATGGAGAACTGAGCTGCTTCAATTAGCATGTCTTATTTGTCTACATTTGTTTTTTGACTTCATGTGCTTAGGTCTTCAAAGCAGATCTTCAGGGCAAATTCTTGTGGATATCTATTCCCAAATGCATTTCCCACAAATAGCCTCTAAGATATATTTTAAAATCAGATATTTTGTTTAACATTCTTTCTAGATGACCTTTCGCTTGTCACAATGACCTCATCCTACCCTTTCTTCTAGTCTCAGTGTTTGCTCTTATCTGCTCCCTAACTTTTTCCTTCACCTCGCATTCTCATTTGGCTCTTTTCTCTCCTCACACTACAAAAATACCTAGTTTCTTCTCCTAGCTAAAATCTCCTATCTTTCACCTCACCTACATCCATAATTTCCACCCATCTCTTTTCCTTATAAACAGACGGAAGATTCGCTGTACAATAACTCCCTGAATTCCTTCCTGCTGGTGCTACCTTATATTCCCCATATGTTCCCTTCCCCCTTTACCTTGCAGAAACCATAAATGGCAGATCCTTAGCTAAATCTCAATACTCCTACTACATCTTCACCTTCCTGGCCCTGTGAGTATTACTAACACTATCAAACAGGCTCCTCTTGATCACCTCTCCTTTCTTTATTCCCAGTATTTCCCCTTCTTTTTTCCTCAAAGCATCTTCCCTTCTCCTGATTTCTGTAAGCATTTGACAAGACTCCCTTCTCTTCCTCTTCTATCCATTGTGGATAATTTCATGCACTCATGCAAAAAAATCACTGTTTCCATAATAGAGAATCAGAGCTCTGTTCCGTAACAATTTATTCCAGACACATCTCTTTCTATCTCAGTGAGAGGCTTGATAAGTCTCTGGGGATCACACTAAGGGTGACTAAAAGCCCTGAATGTTCACAAATCTCCTCCTTTATCTTCATCTTTGATTGTGGTGAGCAACACTGATTTCAGCCTTGGATGTCCACATGCAGAAGCATGAGATCTTGTCTTCTCCCTGAGTCTTCCATCTGTGTTCCCGATTCAGCCCACACCGTGTTTCCACACGCTATCTCTAAACAATAGTCTTTATTGTTTCTTCTCACTGCTGAAGTTCTTGTCCTGATGCTCATCTCGATTAGTGCAATGCCCTTTTCTCTGGCCCTCACAAAAGCATTCTTGCCCTGCTCATTTCAGGCCCCAGCAATATAAATAATTTTCCTGGCCTGTTGTTCTGACTGTGCCCATTATCTTTGAACCCTTTCAATGATTCCTTTTTCCTCTGGGACATCAAGCTTATTGTGACTCTCTTAACTTTCAAAGCCCTTCATGGCTTACTCCCAACTTGTCACTTTTTATTCACTATCAAAATATAAATGCCCAGCATCAGTCGGCCCCAGATGCCAGCTTCAATTGATCAATTTGTTAAATTTTCCAACAAGCATCTTTTGTGCTTTCTCCCTTGCTGCCCCTCAGGCTTGAGAAGAGCCTGCATGTGCATTCATAAAACCAACTGTTATCTTCCTTTGAATCCCTTATTAAAATTCTTCTTTGCCAAAAACTTGAACATGGCTAGCTTACAGGCACATGAAAATCACCCCCTAGTATGATCTTGTTATTCCCTTGTTCTTATCCATCTGTGGTCACTGGTCTTATATTTTGATTACATTATTTTAAGCCATTTGGGACAGAGCCTGGATGTTTCATGCTTCTCTGGCACTCGTTGCACAGTGGTTCTAGACCAAGATTTGGCCTGAAAGGTGCTGTGGTAATGTAAATGAGAAAAAAAAAGTATAAAGAAAAGTATTAGATTCATCCACAAGGCTGTGTCAGAGAAGCAAATGAGAAAGCAGGGCAGAGTGATTTCTTTTAACAGTTAGTATGAATATTTGCAAGAATAATCCTGCTGGTTTCAGTCAGTGCAGAAAGGAAGACTAGACAGCCTGTTCAGGCTTGGGCAGCCAGGCACAGGAACACGAACATGGCAGACAAGTAACTCACCAGTAAAGACCTTTACATATTCATGTCTATAAGCTAAACACAGACTGTATTTTCTAGAAACATGGCTTTGGAACTGCTCACAGAGCCAAGTCAGTTACAGCAAACGGTTTAAGTTGGTTTGAGCTTCCAGCACATAAAAGATGTATACTTACTTTCTCCAGGTTTCTAATTTTTTTTTGAGCAATTCAGTGATACTGCAATAATCTATTATTTGCCTACTGTTTTCATGCACCCATCTCACTAGCAGAGCTAAATTGTTCAGTGTTTCCTTCTATTGCAGTGCTGTTGAACATTTTTATGCTAAATGTTTTGAAGGCAGATGTAGGATGGTGAAAAAAACAGCAGCTCAAGTAGACACTGCACCAACTGTGTGCTTTCTGGGGGACTGTCCAGAACACTCTGACCATCCCTAATGTCAAAGAGATGGCTGGGAGAAAAAGTACCCTACACTGTATCCAAGATTTTAAAGTAACCACAGAGAGCCCTCTTATAATTAAGCTGCTCCACTCCATTCACTTTCTTTCTAAGTTCGCCGTAACCAAAATTGCAGTGAAAGAATTCAGGACCTTTATTCTCTTTCATTATAGCTAGACTTCTGCTACATGGATGATTCTCAAAAGGGGAATTGTTAGCGGTGGTTTTCTCTCTGGCTCAAAATCATAGCACCTATTTCAACTTCTGCACGCACAGCTCAGCAGCTCACTGGGGTGCACGCTGCTTACGAGACAGTGTTTCTCCTGCTCTGGGCTGGCTTTACGGCATGTCTCTATGACTTACGTATCTTAGGCTGATACTTTTTAGGAGCTTCATCGTTTCACCTTTCTGAGGTAAGGGCAACTGCTGCAGGAACAGAGCTCACCGATTAGAAGCTGCGTGCTAGATGCAGCAATCAACAATTGCTTTAGCAGCAATCAGGCTGGAAAAACAAAGGAAAAATATATTGGCCACATGAACAGCTTTGGCTTTGTTTTGACTTACATTAATTCAATTATGTTTAAAAAAAAATTAAGTTCCAAGAATGAGAAATCAGTAAATTTACATAGAGATTAGGTAATAAAAGGTCTGTTGCACTGTATTCTCATTGGATGTCATAGCTTTCACTCTAAGTCGGAATTACAAAATATCACTTTTAAGGAGATATAGGTGTCTTAAATTCCTTTCTCATTTCTTTTCTTTTAAATTTCACCTAAGAGCTTACCTCCTTTGCGTTGCAATGTAGAGTGCTGTATGCATATAGAATCCTTATTGCTGTGTTTTAAAGCTGCAATGCCCTGCAGGCTCCCCCTCCCTCTGTGTTGTATCCTATTTGAAGACCTTAATGAAAGGGCCTGGTTCCAGAATCACAGCAGCTTGTCTGCACAACCAAATTCCATCTCCTAATGAGTTCCTCTAAATCTGCCATCAGGTGACTTTATTGACTCTATGATCATAATGAGGTAGCAGCTCGCTTTCTGCAGTTTTCCTGGTTTCAAGCCTGAAGTTCTCCTCTGCTCCCAGACTTTAGCTGATATTTAATGATGAGGAATCAAGCAGGGTTTTAATGTCTGCAAGAAATGTCCCTGAAGTGCAAAAAGCCCCAGACAGCAGTCTTGAAACTTTCTAGAGCCATATGACTCTCTAATGCTACACTAACAAACAGGAAATCAGCCCATCAGTAGCTAATTGACATATCTGAAGGTTTAATTGCTTCTCTATTAAGGAAGGTGATGCAGTATTCAAGCTGTCATTAAAACAAACACGCTCTTTAATACATGAGGATCTAGCTGAAACATATCCTTATCTAATCTCCAAACCCTTGGTTTGAAACTGTTCATCTCCCAACATTGTTTCACTGTTTCATTCCAGGGTAATTGGAAGATTATCCTATGACATGTGAATAGGTACAAGCTGTTCAGAAAAGAATGCAATTTTTAATGAGTGCAGTGCAGGCAGCCCAGACACACATGGAGTCCCATTACCCTCAGGAGTCTAAGAGAAATTTCAGTGAGCAACAGCATCTTCCTACGTGGCTGTAAAATATCAGGCACACTTTTGTTCTCATATATCTAATAAGGGGATGGAAGTGTGGCAAATGAAAGTGAAGAGGCCACCTGCCCCTGACTGTTTTGTCAGGGTTTTACCAGGGTTTTCTTTAACTTTTTCACTATAATCTTTAAATAGTTTCATTTGGTCCTTATTTGTAAAAAATGGATGATGCAATTTTAATTGTGTTTGAATTCTTCATTCTACTCAGTCCTGAACTCACCTAGAAGCTGAGCATATATCAGTCAGGGATGGACAATGTTTATCTTTACTTCCATTTTTTCTCGCAGTTTTTGGTCTTTTTTTCACTTGAGATTAGAATTGAGGGTGTCCAATCACCAGCAGAGAATCAAACTCAGAAGATTTGCAATATCCATTGTGGTTTTGCAGATTGGATAGAAATTTTCAGATGAACTCTATCTTTTTCTGACTGAATTGAACTGAGCCGAACTGAAGCTGAGGTTCAGGTCTTCTCTTCATGACTTTTGGTAAGAGCTAAGAATCACAGACCTATAGATTGCAAAGTGTTCTTTTGGTAATTTGAGGCTTTTAGTGAGAGAATCCAACCCTTTACATTTCTGCTTTTAACTCAAGGAGAGATATTTTTACTATTCAATTTTCACTGATCCAGTGTTTTTCGCATATTCCCCTCCAGACTTGTAGAATTCTCACATAGCTGGCGGGAATTTGTATGCATATATGTGAGTGTGTGTGTGTGTATGTGTAATGTACAGTTAGGGTAATCCTTTAGGTATTAGGTCAGGACTGTTCCCAATAATATCCTCTCATAAATAGCACCTTTTAGCAGAACATCTGGAATTGGTATCAGCTACTACACTTTCTCCTGTTCAGTCTTTACATCCGTTCCATACCACTGACAAAAGAGAGAGCGGGTAAGAGTAAATATATCACTTCTGGCTCCCAAATTTTATGCTAATACTTTAAAAAGCATTCAGTTAGATACTGGTAGCTCTGGATATTATAATCATGTAATAGCATTCGCTGGCTTCCGTAGCTCTAATCACAATGTAATCACATAATTCATGAACTTGAATGTGGCCAAAATAGCCAACATGAACAGATTCAATCCTTCCATCAGCAATAGAAACAGAGAATAGAAACTGGAAAACGTGTGAGAAGAAGAAAAGTAAGTGTGAATTTAAATAATGGAGAAAAGTGTCTCTAAAGGATGCTTTCAAGACTGACCCTCTAAAATAGGATTTGCCAACAGTGATGGCCCTGCAGCCCAGCTAACTCTGAGATGACCTCAGGCATCTGAGTACAGGCACATGCACTACCACCTGCATTAGTTGCACAGTAGGGCTGGAATCATGCAGGCAAGGCTAGAACTGGTCTCAGTCTGCTCCTGAACCAAGTTTGGAATTTCCTGTACCTACAGCCACATATAGGGTCTCAGAGCAGTCTGTCTGCTGAACGGTGTGTCCCTACAGCAGCCTGGCTGGGTAGGTTCAGCATCCTCATTTTACAGCACTGTGTGTGTCAGGTCAGCACTGAATTTAAGTGAGAACCTGAACAGAAACTGGAGATGGCTGATCTCAGCCAGCCCCTGTGACAGCTGCCTCAAGGGGCTGCACTGTGGCTCAGCTCCTGCATGGCCAAGGTGCTACAGAGACTTCATTAAATTAATCTGACTTAGTGGTCACCTAGGCTGACACTAGAGGAAAGAAACTGTTGAATATACCGCCCTCTTTCCAAAGAGAAATGGCTGTACATGTTTCACCATTGCAATAGAACCCTACCTTGGAGGTGTGAATATCTGTTGCCATGGTTGTTTGAGAGACAGCTGGCATTTCCAGGGCAGTAGCAGTAGTAGCATGTATCACTGACCTGTCTCTTAAACCCCTTCACTGATGTTTGGTGAACTTCCCTGGATCCACAGACGCTCGTTTTTATTTGAGTTGAAATTCAGCTGTCTTTGTGTTGCAGATGCTGTCAAGCATTTAGAGAACAAAACTGAAATCAAGGAGGTGTTTCTGTTTTTAGAGTTTGTGATGCAAAAATAGGATTTTGGACTGTTTGCTTTAGAAACACATTATTCTTTTATAAAATATTGTAAAGAATGTCATTAAAAAGCCCCATATGTTAAATCCCTTTAGGCTTCTTAACACTAAAATCATATCTATCTATCTCCTTTTTATCAGTATGAAACTTTGCATACAGGGAAAAAAAATCCAGTCTTACTTGGGCCTACAGGATTTCCAGAGAGCCTGCACCATCAGAAGAGCATTCCTGAGACCTGTGGGACCAGGAATTCTGTTTAGTTGGAGCAAAACAACCATTCCTGTTTCTATTTCATATGTCTAACACCTATGACATGCATACAGCAAGACATTTTCTCTTACTTTGCCCAACAGAAATTCCAATAAGGGGCAGCTGTACAGTGGTATTCTACTGCGTCCCTTTTGGTGCAATCTCAAATGAAAACACCACCTTGCTTTTTCTCCTGTGATTTGTAGGAAACAAAGAAAGGAGCCTCTTTTGTGTTCTGACTGGTCTAGAGAGGATTTCACTGCAAAATGCAACAAAATTCTAAGCGTAAAGATCAACCATGCCTTGGCTCAGGCATGATCAAGAGACCCAACGCAAAAGAAGCCAAATCACAATCCAGAGGTCTTGGAAATGATCGTATACAGGTTCTGACTAGGGATGATGCTTTCCAAAGCCTTGCTGTTTGCATCTCCAAACCTCTGTCACTGCATCCCACAAATTTTGAGTGAACTAATCCACATTGTGACTTCCATTGGAGGTGTTGGTGAGATTCCCTTTTAAGTGTTTTCCTGCTTTGCATCCTGTAGCAAGCAGTGGGGCAGCCACAATGTGGAGTCTGAGAGCAGAGGTGAGTATGTCTTTTAAACCTACAATGCTGGAAAACACCAGCATATGACTCCAACTCTGAAAGGTGTTGGACAAAAGAAAGTGGGAAGGAAGGTCCACATGGTAAGACAAGTAACCTGGTTGTTCAACAAGGCTGCTTCATGGCAACAGTGGGATCAGCCATGTGATTGCAGTACTGCTCTCTGACCATTCTCTTATCTTCTCTGTCTTGTCTGATATTCACTCTGGGGGAATATCAGCATTTTGTCTATATGTTTTTGTGTGTATAGACATGGAGAGATGAGGCTTCACCAGTAAACACTTCTTAGCAGTACCTTGGATGTTGCTGCTGAGTAGCTCATGAGAGTCCTTTATTTTTATCAGGACAGTTCACTGTACAGAGACACATTTGGAAGCAATTAAAAAATAACGGGCCAAACTCACCCCAGGATAACCCCACTGAAAAAAGTCACTGAGCATAGCCTGGGGAATTAGTTGTGTTGCTTCAACGATAGTTTTGATCTCAAATGGTTTTTCCTTAGTCTGCTTTAGACTGGGAAAACTGAGTTTAAGAGTATTTATTTGTTCTCTTTCTCATCTTTACATGGTGGTGATTCCACTTCTATGAATATAAATGCGGTGCACAGTAATCTTGCTGATCACATAAGGCAGAATAGAAGATTTGGAATTTTTTCCTTGGCATGATAGTGATACTTTTAGTCATTTTAGTGATACTAAAAAGTGATACTTTTTATAATTGTTAAGAGTAATTGTTATTGTTATTTGCAATACTGTTCAAAGGCTGCAGTTGGACTGGGGTTTCTTTGTATTTATTATAATGTCAGAATACGGAATCCTTCTCTTCAAACAAATAGAGGCAAACAGTAGACAGCAATATACTGTGACAAACAGGAGTGGGGTATGATGGCTACATGCTTCATAGAATTCAAGCATTCTTTGGTTTTAATTAAGGTTATAATCAAGGGGAACATGTGCAGAAAAGGAGTAAAAAGGGAAGAGCCACCACTGGTCTTCCTATGTCCAGCAGGCTATGTTTGGCTAAGACCATCACAAGCCTAAGCCTTAAGAAAGGGAGTGAAAAAAGGAAAGTTTTTTGCTTTTTCTTAATAAGGAAAATGGGGTAACATGGAGAAATGAACACGAGTTTTTAATGGAAAAGGAACTGTGTTGAAGTAAATACTTGATGTCCCCATAAAAGACATCAGGGGCTGTTGAAAAGAATTTTAATGGCAAGACTGTACATACAGAAAAGTTGCCTTTCCCTTCCAACTATCTTTTCTCTATGTTAGTTATCTTTCTGTGATCCTCAGAAAAGGAAAATCATAAAACTGCAAAGAAGAATTCTTTTTCTCTCACATGTAGTCAGCCGAATTGCCTATTATGTCCCATTCACAGGCAGAAAACAAAACAGGAGCTGAGAATTTGGATTGATTTCAGATCCCAGTTCATGCCTACGGAGCTTCTAGCTGAGCATGGGCAAAGGCTGTTAAACTTTAGCTTTCTTTAATTCTAGCAGTGCAAGTGGAATTCAGCTTCTCTCTTGAAACCTTTTAGATTAAGCCCAGCTGAATTCCCTGTATGGCCGATGTGATCACTTGCAAGATTTTGTTATCCCTCAGTGCAAACAAAATTAATTAGATTTGGAGTAATGAAATTGACAGGTAAATAGAAGAATGAATCAAATGGACATTCATCTCTTGTCTGAACAGTTCAAGGGATTTGTCCAGTACCTTAGGCATCTCTGATTTTTGTTGTTCACAGATTTGAATAATTAAAGGCTATAGGGCGTGAAGTCTGCCACAGACTCTTGGCTACTGGGAACCAGCCACTATATGTGGCTTATATGTGCTTTATTAAAATTCTACTTAAATTATTGGTAGTGCTACACTACCAGTAAGAACAAACTGATCTGCATCATACCGGGTCATTTGCTCCTTCCCACTCCTGCTTACTAATTAATTCTGGCTGTAGTTGTGCATTAAGGGAGGTGCTGGAGGCATACAGATACTGTGATATATTCAAGTCATACATCAAAGGAGGTTACTGAACTATTAGCCTTGAAGAAAGGATCTCTGGCAAGATTATTAACATTCATGCTTCTTTGCCCTGGATTCCTTCTTTTGTTTGGATGTACACCAAGAGTTCCTTGTGTACACCTAGCTTTTCCTGTGTTGCTGTTTGTGCTGGCAACCTCACAAACTTCAATGAGTTACAGAAGCAATAAGTACAGTGCTTGCCTTGTGCAGTTCTGGGGATAAGAAGCTAATATTTTAGTGCATTAGCCCTACATGAGCTTTGCATTATGCTTACAGCACACTCTCTCCAGGGTTATTTGCCTGTTAGCATCACCATGAAAGAAGTGTTTGCATTGCTAACACTTCGGAAGCATAAGCTTCATCTTCCCTGTTATTTCCCATGTCTAATGTCATTTGCTAGTCTGAGTCTTACTATTTTTTGGAAGCCTAGACAATACTGCAAAGCTATAATGCTTCTGTTGGAGGGGA
Organism: Acanthiza pusilla; assembly: GCA_036630365.1. Lineage (NCBI taxonomy): Eukaryota > Metazoa > Chordata > Aves > Passeriformes > Acanthizidae > Acanthiza > Acanthiza pusilla. The sequence goes on from JAXCHO010000034.1 coordinate 1,390,908, forward strand.
GGTGGGAGGGAATGTAATTTTGCTTTCCTTGTGTTTTGAGTACTATGTTTTACACGACTAGTCAAATCTAAGATGATTCTAGTTCCTCACATTTCTAACATCTTTGAGTTGTAGCAATTTAGACGTGAATGAATTCAAGCTTGAGAGAAATACAGCAGAAGCCGAGGAGAGGATCTGAAAGAGAAAATATCAATAGGCAGTCTGAAGCCCCAGGGAAGTATAATACAGAGAGTATGATCAGCAAAGGTTTGAGGAGGAGTACTGCAGAGCCAGGAACTAGAGGACAGTAAGGCTTCAAAGCCTGGGAACCCAGGAAGCAGCAAGATCCGACTTGACTGAACTGAAAAAGGATGACAGAACCAAGGGAAGATTGGAGGAGGCAAAAATTCCACCCATATGAGCCATATCATGTCCTAATTTTGCTTATGGCAGTTAAAGGTTCATTGTGTCTTGAAATGTAGGGGTTTGCACAATTAAAGTTGTATTCAATGTGTTCAATGATTGCTGTTTTACAAAACAGGAAAAGGTCTTAGTTTGGAGTTCTGTTTGAAAATGGGAGAAGAACTGTAGGTACACATAAAATTCAAGATAAAGATATAGTCTTCATTGTAAACCCTTGCTTTTACTGTGAAAGCCAATGAGAGTGCCAACAAAGAAAACTTAAATCTGGATGAGATGTCTCTTTACATTAACATCCTAAGCATCCTCAAAGTAAGAACTTAAGGAAGCACTGGCTAAAAGGAATTTGGGAAGCTTTTTTTTTAGCAAATGCACATTCATGAACCAAAAATCAATGTTTTATGGAAAAAGATCACTTCTGAACATTTCTCATTTTGACAAAATTTGGGAAAACATTTTGAAGATATCAAAATACTGTATTTTGATGTTGAAAAAAAACCTCTGCCCTTTTCAGTGTGAAATTTTGCTGGTTTCAGCATTTTAGGTGACCAAATACAATATTTAATGGTTTTCATCTCTGTTTTATTTGAGACTTTTTTTTCAAAATATTAAAAACTTTCAGAGGATAAGAACATTATTTCCAACCCACGCACAGTGATTGGTGTCTATTTCAACAGCAGACAATTTACTTATCCATCCCATATGGACATGTGCTGATTTGAGCTTACTCCAGCTGCTTGAACTGTCTTCTAAAAACTCAATACCATGGACTCATGAGTGAAAATACATCCCCTTTAAATTTGTCTCTTAAATGTCATCAGTTATAAAACTTTTGAAGCAGAAGCATCTTGACTTGGAGCTACATAACAGACATGAATGACAAAGGACCCACTCCTGGGACATCTCCAAATGATATTCAAATACTGGACCATGGATATATCACAGTCAGAAGTGCTTGACTTTGCTTTTTTATTAAACTTTTATATAGGGAAGTATTTATGGGCCATTATTAATTTCAAAAAAAAAGGTCTTAACCTTTTTAGAATAATCCATGGACAACTCAACCTTTTAGATACTCCCACAACCGTTACAGTTTATATTTGCAACCATGCAAAAATTAGACTATAGTTTGAATGCTTTTTCATTTATTTTCTCTTACATTGTTTGCTTGCTAGCTTCCGTGTGTGAATATCAGAGAAAAGTCACGTCATTTTGGAAAAGGTGGGAATTTAAAATTATTTTGTGACGTAAATCTGATTGTCATTCGTCCATGAAACAAAAAAGTTAGTAACATATAAGTAGGAAATTTGTCTGATGGTAGAATGAGTAAAACCAGTAAAATCAGAGAATCTGCAATAGAAAGTACATATTACTAAGATCTGAAATTCAATAAATACTCGATTTTCTTCAGTTTTCACAGCTGATCCGTTCTTAATTAAACTAAAAAGAAAGTGCAGCTTTTTCTCCCCTATTTGTTTAATTTTGCAATAAGGAAAAAAGTCAAGCTTGTAGTTGAAACCTAAATTAAGAAAAAAAACCCTCAATTTTTTTAGAGAATCAGGAAAGAACAGGATAAAAGAAAGCCAGTTTGATTATAATTTTTAGAAATTTCTATTAATTCACAAGACATAGAATAGCTCCAGAAAGTTTGGCTTAAACTGTTACAAATTCATGGCAATTTAGGAAGGTTTTGAGCACTAAAATAAGGACTCAGATACAAATACAATGCAGCCTTTGCCACATACTGAATTTATGAGGTTGTCTCCCCCTGCTCGCTGAGGTGGCGAAAGTCAGGATGAGTTTTGAAGGTGACTGACACTGGATCAAGGTCTGGACTGTGAGTTTGGCACAGTACGTTGCCTGGAAACTGTGGCTATTTCTTCCTGCCATAATCTTGCAGGCTAACACAGGCAAAGAACAACCCCAAGAACTAGGATGGGAGCAGATCTGAGATCTGGAGGATAGGAAACAAGATGGATGTCACCTCTGCTTAGACGAAGAAAAGCAACAAAGATCTGCTGTCTCACTCAGAGGAAAAGAGACCTTTTAAGGCCTCTCTTCAGGGTGCTCATGGCTGGAACAAATTAAAGCAAATTCAATGTTTACGTCAAAACTTGCATTCCTCAAGTATAACAAGTGGTCCACAGCATCAGTCAGTGATGGTCTATTATGTGTAAAGCTAAGTCAGGTACAGATGATGAGCACAGCACTGATCTTCCTCTAAGTGGCAAGAACTCCTGCCTCCTTCACCACTTAGCATCATACCATGCATGAGTTGCACAAGGTAACTAAAAAGCTCTGGAGCCTACTGGGAAGTTTTCTCTCATGATGGTTCAGGCACTTTGAATCTCCTTCAGGAATAACTTTTCCTGATTATGCTAGACACTGGGAAGCATGCACTTTTACAGAGCAAAAGCTTAATTATATAATATACATAATGTACACAAATATGCACTGTATGAGTAAAGAGGGTTTGCACTTGTGGGAATTTCAAAAGAAAGCAGTAGTACAGATATGGTGTCATGTTTTGTGGAGCCAGAAGGGAAACAGACACTGGTATGCCTCATGAAAAGCATGCAAAGCAAAGCCTGGAATCAAGTATTTATCTGTATTTTTTTTTTTACTCTTTGGAGCAAAGAAGCAAACACTAAAGCTAACTAGCCAAAAAATTAAAATCATGTTCTGAAGCTCCCTGAATACCCTAATAGTCTTCACAGTTTGTTAATGAAGAGTTACTCAGCACAGGTGGTTTTGCAATGATGCACTGAAGAAAGTCCACGGTGTTCAGAGGCTCTTGCGGACATCAACCTGTGGAAGCTGTAATGCTCCTGGTCAGGGCTGTAATACAGAGCATACTGGCCAGACACAAGGCTTCAGATCAGAGCTTCAGACAAGAAAGGCCTGTCATCTCTGGGATATGTGAATATTAATTGGCACTAGCACTTTGGTGACATTTCCATGGGCTCAACATTCTCTTTCTAACCACTGTTTGAATTCAAAGATATGCCTTCTCCAACAAAATAGGTTTCCAGAACATGCCAGCCAAGTTCTTAAGGCTAATTCCAGGGGAATGACTATTCCTGTTGCCCAGACAAGAGTGAGCACAGGCAGCACACAGCCCTGCTCCCAGCTGGCCCCTTCTGATGTTCTTTGCAGAGAAAGTCCATGGCCTGGAGATCACTTCTCATCAGCGTGAGAGATGGTGGCCTACCAAGGCAGCAGGGGGTGACCCACTGCCTGCAGGCCAGGCAAAGGGGCCACAATGATCCACACTGCTGCTGCCCTGCAGGAAGACTGGGCTGTACTGTGGTGTAACAGTGGCTGCAGCCATTCTTGAGCAAAACTGGTGGTGCTGAGTGGAGCTGCACATTGCATTCAGAGCCAGCTGCCTTGCTTTCTGGTTGTAAGCTCCACTGCAGCACTCATGTAGGCACATCCGCATCTGTCAGGCAGAGTGGGCTCTCGAAAGCCAGCAGGGAAGTGGAGGGCTGCTAGGGAATCCTGAATTACCCAGCTCTGGGAACAGATGGTGTTTCAGCTCTAACAAAGTCAGCTCAGCAACTTTCACAAACTTTGAATGCACCTGAAAAGACATAAAGATCTTTTCTCCCACAAGTGTTACTTGACATGCTCAAACTGCAGATTCCCACCCTTGTGCCTGCTTTGAGCTAAGGACTTATTCATGTGTTTAAAATAATACCCCTCCACCAAAGCAATATTTTCCTTTGCCCTATCAGTTCCAGCTGCAGATTCCAATCCAGTCCCTGTTTTGAGTTACACTTCAATAAATACACTTGCAATTGAAATCATCTTTCCTTTTTGTCCTCCCCGCACTACAGATTCCCACACTGACCCCTCCTTCAAGCCACAATTAATACATAATTTATGTCTGAAATAAAAATCACCTCCTCCTTCTGCCCTACCCATTCCAGCTGCAGCTTCCCATTGCCATCCCTGCTTTGAGCCATGATTAATACATATGTTTAGAATAAAATAATAAAAAAGTAATCTCTAGCCTCTGCTCCCCAGCTGCAGGCTCCCATTCCTATCTTATCCTCCATTTCCAGCCTGCGAGCTCTCCTAGTGTTACCTCCAGTCAAAGAGGGAGCCTCCCCCTCGGGTTAGCAATGGCCTCTGAGGCACTTCTTCATGGATCACTTCCGTCTCCTTCAGGGATCAGACCCTACAGTGTGTGAGGGGGAGGTGGCCATAAGCCTTTCTTACATCACTAACATTTTCAGAAACAAAGGGAAAAAATGTGCAGTAAGTTAGCAGTCACCAAAACAAGGGCCTGCCCATGCCAGACACATCTGGAATTTTCTCTTCTCACCCTGTGGGGTTTTGCTGTTCTGCCTAATGACAGTGGGTTAAGCCTCTGCTTCAGTTATGTCTCTGGAAAGATTTACAATTGATTAAGCAGGACTTGAGTGACTGCATAACCTGGTGTGAGGTTTGGCCTTCCTGGGTAGCCCATGGCAGTGGTTCCAGTGGATGATTCCTCCTGTGGAGCTTGTCCCCCTATCCTGCACACATTTATTTATACAAAAATCCTCTCACAGGTGAAATTTATCAAAAGTGTTGGGTTACACTGAAAAAAACCCTGCCTTTGCCCTTCTTCAGTGAATGAAGCATCAGTAGTCTTCAGTGGAATGGAAAAGGGGCTTCCATTGCTGCCGGCAGGAGGAGAGCAGAGCCCAGAATTCTTCACCATCACACTCAGAGGAGTAGTTGCCAGGGTTGACTTCCTGAATGCTGTTCAGATGGAATCAAGGTTTGAGGCTGATTTCCCAATTGTTTGGATATTTACCTGAATTGACACCTGAAACCCCTCACTTCATGTTTTTCTCTACTGTCTTCAGCAGACATGAAAAACTTCTTGTGTGGGAAAGGTGAGGGCAGAGAGGACCAGGAAGAGCCTGAGGTGTATTTCCAGTACCTCAGTCATGGCGCAAAAATGAGATATCCTGGATGCCATAGTCTTGCTGTCCTAGCCAGGTCGTCAGTGCCTCCCCAGGTCTCTGGTACAGTCAGTTTGTTTGTGCACAGTGACAGAATAAGCACAGGCTGACAGAAAAGCTTTGTTCTGGACCACGGTTGGGGGACTCCAGTGTGGGAAGTCTTACTGCCATTCTTGCATCTGCTCCTCTGAGGGAGTCGTGCAGAAAGGGCATGACATGGGGCACTCCCATCCTGACCCTGCTGCCTCTGGGGCAGCCCCCTCTCATCACTCTTGTTAGCTCTAATTGCTTTTATTATGGACACTTGACCAACTTATTTCTGTTTTATTAAATAGTTTTCAGATGGTACAGTTAGCAGAAGTAGCAGCTTGTCAGTTGAAAGCAAATGTCCTCCCAAGAGAAGAAGCAGTGTGTTGCACACGGACCATCAGCTAGGTGACTGGCCCTGTCTTGCATGTGATATATAATACCATGTTCTCTTTACCTCTACCTATCTATTTAGCTCAGGAACTCATCAGGGAAGGGTTTATCTCCTTTTATGTTTTTGCAATGTGCCTAGTGCATTAAGGCCTGAGTGCTAGTTTGGTACTCAGGAAGTATTGATATAAGTTGCAAAATAGCAGTTGTTCAAAATTACAAGAATTTGGGATTAAGTTTGGTTTGCTCATTAAAACAAATATCTAAAATCTAAATTCAAAATCCATGTGTTAATTGGCTTCTCTGCCAAGGAAAGTACTTTTTTTAATAGAAGTAACCTTGAGATGAAAACACTAGTAGAAGGTATGTGGCAGCAGATTCTGCTTTAGATATATTTCTCACTGCACCTCATGGGAACAGGGATCAGCTTTTCATGTCTTAAAGCTAAATCCAGGAAAATATCCTCTATTCCACTTGCCTCAGTGGACACTGAAGCCCCTTCCAGGCATGGAGGAGTGTCAACAGTCCTACCCGGAAAGCATATGAGACTTGCTCTTCTCCACAAAACCAAAGAGGGGAAGAATGGCAAGGAAGGAAGCAGCAGTGCTGGGAGGCTTGGTTGGGACCCCAGGAGATGCACACTTTTTTTTACTTAACTCATTAGAGAAGGCCTTTTAGCTCTATTCATGGAAAGTCCTCCAGAAAAGGTTGGCATTGTTAATGAAAGCTTTTATATCTTTCTTACTTGGTCAGAGATGAAATGCAGCTGAGAGTGTTGCTGTCTTGACAGCAGTAAAGATGTTAGGCCATGACCTTGGTCCTGCACCCGTTACCTGCTCTGCTTCTCAGCAATGCTTGTGTCAGCTTTCATTTCTGCATTCTGGGTTGAAAAGTTTCTGCAGCGTTTGTTTTAAATAATGTCACTTGCCTGAGAGCAGCAATGACAAAGGATTGCCCGAGGTGTGCAGACCTGGTGAAGCATAACCACACATTACAAAGCACTGCCCTCTCCAGCTGCTCACACACCTACAAATTTGCCAAGCAAAGCTGATGGAACTCCTGCTTCAGCTGCTGGGCACAACTGTCTGGCAGGACTTTAACTCTGCATGTTGGATGGGGTAGCGAGAGAAGTTCCAGCCCCACAGTGCTGGGTCCATGCTCACAAGGTCTCACTAACAGGCACATTTCCCTCCTGCTCTCTGGAAATTTTGGTTTTCAATTTTGCTTGAATGCAAGGGATGTATTCAGTCACATCAGTGTGCTGAGGACTGAGCAAACTCAGCTGGTTTCTACCTTGGTGGAAGGTACGTTAATGACGGGGCACAGGGGACCCATAAAGCTCTGAGGACTAAGAAATCAGCTGTGGCTCATGCTGTGTGTTGCTACTGCCACGAGTTCAGTCAATGTGTACTCAACAAGAATGATCACTTATATATTTAAATTTTGATTGTATATGAAATGGGGGGGGGAAACCAAAATGAAGTTAGGATTTAATAGCTGTTTTGTAGCTTTTGAGGCATTTATGAGCACTTTGTGGATGATGGATAGTTCTGCAAATATAACTTTCTCAAGAAAATAAGTCCATTTTGCAGCTGTAATGAATCATGATATACAGGAGTCCAAACACTGCTTGCCAGCCAGCTACCTTAAGACAAGATGCTAAGGGAATATTTTTCTTGATTAGATAATGGGCTGGTTGAAATTCCTTCAGCTTTACTGAAACAGAAGTTAGCAATTTCAGACATATCAGATGATGCATCAATTTTCTGTAAACAGAAGACTGTGCAACCCACTTTATTGAAAAGGCCTTTATACTGCGCTAGATTTAATCTCTCAATTTGGGAAGCAGCCCCATGAAATAAGATGTTTGCATGCAAAATCTCCCAGATTTCCAATGGAAATATAAAACAAAGAAGAGCATGTTCCCTTGGGGACTGCACCTATCTTGGATTAGATTTTCTCTGATGTTTTTGCATCATATTACCAATGGCTTCAGGGAAGTGAAACAGCGGTTTTCTTTCTTGAGAACAAAGGCTTGCAGAGCTAAAAAAAATGTTAATATATTTAAAGCACTTTTGGCTGCTGTTCTTTTTATTACTCTGAGAATTCTGGACAAAAAAGGTATCTCATTGTATTATTTTGTCATCTATGTTAATGCAATTTGCATTTAAGGCTAAAGCCTGAGAATTCTGTAAAGAAAAATTATTTCTAAATGAGTGTTTTCTGTTTCCCGTGGACATAGCTGTTTTAACTATTAGTACTGTTCTGATAATACAGAGCTAGCTGCAGAACACACTGGAATCCTTAAAAGTATTTCCCCCTTCTTTTAAATTTTTAACTCCATGGATTTTGGAAAAGATCCTTCAGCCAGGTACGCAATGTATGTAAACTTTATAGGAAGTTTTTGAGAGCTGGGATCAGAATTGTGTTCTCGTAGCCTAGATTTCAGTTCTGACATTTTCCCCTATTTGCATGAGTTTTTCCCTTGGTATTAGATCAGTGGTAGGAGTGCTCAGTGCAGTAGGTTTTTCTCATGTGGTGTGTCCTGCTGGATGCAATGGGCAGGTGCCACGGGACAGAGCAGCATCAAGCACTTTTAGTAGTTTTGTGCCTGTTCAGATCTAAGGGAGGCACTTTGCTTTTGCTTTGCTTAATCAACGTAGCAGATAGTTGTAATTATTATAAATTAATTAATAATTTAAAAATCCTCATTTATTGATAAATAATTTAAGAATGTGGGCTTTGTCTTCCCTGTTTGGCCAAAGTGAATTAATAAAGCCCTTTGCAAAGAGGTAATTTTTTTTACACATTTCAGGTAGAAAGACTTAATTTTACACTCAGTGTTGACCTGAGCGTGCTTTAATCCTGAAAAATGTTATAATGCCCTGTTATAATAAGTGCTACAATGCTAAATGCTTAAAAAAGGTATTTTTAATAGATCATCCCTTTCCCGCAATAAAAGATTAGTGAGAGGTGCTATAATTTAAAAATAGATTAAATAAAACCCATGAGGGTAGATTGTCTGGGAATTTATATTCAGCCTTTTTAGAATATTCAGTAACAGAGAGCATGCAATGATTTGGAAAAGTATCCAAGGGAAAATCAACGCAGAAAGAGCTTTTTTTTAGGAAGTTTATTTGATTGTGGAACTTGTAGCCTCAGAAAGGTAAGAAAGAAAGCAGTGAGCAATTTGTTTTGGTTTTCTTCATTTTGCAGAGAAGTGGGGGAGAGAATTGGTCATTCCTATGGTTGGCAAGAGTTTCTGGATTTTTGATAAAGGATAAAACCGAGAGCTTGGGCATTATGTACCTACAATTCAACTGGTTATAAGCAAACAGCTAATTCTTAGATCTGAATAAATACCTCAAATACTTACATTATTCTGTGGGTAACCTCAAAATCATTGTCTGTATCTTCTTGTCTAAAAGAAAACCCTAAATTAATCTGTACACTGCTTTATTAGCTCTAAAAAAAATTGTGGTTTTACATTTTGACAGGTCAGCATTGCCTGAAAAAGCTTCACCCTATTCCCTCAAATTATTTTGAATCAAACAAACCAGATTGTAGACAAAACACTAGTAACCCCTCTGAAAAAATAGTCTGAAATACCTTCCTGGAAGTCATGCTCCTTAATTTTCTTTAAAAGGCTTAACAAAGGGGAGAGCTGAAATAAACCTTGTGCCTAAGCCTGATGGAAATAATTTGGAAATAAAAAGGAGTCAGAAACTGAAGCATAATAGACTTGAAGGTAGCACCTGGATGGCCATGGTGGAAGGTAGTTGCTGAGAATACAGCTACATGTTTACTTCCCTTTAAATTGTACATATCTGCTCTTCTTGAAGCACGTTAGTACTACCATTTCCAGTTCACAGACCAACTGGAAGAGCAGCATAAGACAAATTAGCCCACACGGCAAGAAGATGTGTTAATGAGAAAAAGAGGAGAGGGGGAAGAGACCAAACCACAATGCTATGGGTAGTGCAGCAATAGCTGTGTTTCCATTGGTGGCAAGTTGAGGAGATCTAAATTTCACAAGGTCAAGGAATGCAATTGAGCCTCCTGCAGAAAGTAAATGACAACAGAATACTGCTGATTAGCACTTCCCCTGCTTGTGTTGCTGGAAAAAAACCCAAAAAAACAGTGTTTTTTAGACCTCTGGACATGGAGAGCAGTATGTGCCAATCAAGAAACCAGATAACCTTCTTGTAAGTTGCTGAATTAGTTGTCTGTAAGCCGTGCAGGCAATCTTTTGAGTAAAACTTTTGTTGGTGTAAAGTAAATCAAGGGAAAAAAGAGCAGAATTAAATTTCACATCTGACATAAAAGGAAATATCACTAGAATTGAGTACAAAGGCACTAAAAATACGTGTACCAAGCAATACATAAATGTACCCATCCTATTGCTGTGCAGACATTCCTAGGTTTATATCCAGTAATAAAGATCTTTACAGTGTTTTCCTAGTGGTTAACATGAAACTCTACCTGTTCCATATAAAATCCATTTGAAAAACATCTAAATTTCAATTTAAGAGCATTATAGTTCTGCTCTGCATTAGTTGCCCTTCAATTTCTTAGAAATGCCTTCATATTTCAATGTCCATACATAAAAAACATGAGGATGGCTGCAAAATCTGTGTGTATATATATTTAATGAATATGTGATAATGTGATAATCAAAAAACTACATGGAAAGAACTGGAGTTTTAATTTTGTCATTGTTAACATGCAACCCCTGAGAGGAGTTCACCTCAGCTGAACTGTGGCCACAGCCTTGAACTACTGGTCCTTACCCCCATCATAATCCATGAACGAAAAATACATACTTGTAGTACATCCTTGACCTCCCCCTATGGTGGGCACCTTACACAGACCTGATGAATCCCTCCTCACATGATCCTGCCTCTCTCTAAGTTGTCTGCAAAGTCCAGACAAGGATGTCAGAAATGCCACCAGCCTAAGTAGCCATGGTAAGCACCTCATTGGGATGTAACTAAGTCTGCACTCAGATCATGTAGGTAGAGGTCTGACCCTCCACAGAAAAAAATAAAACAAACCAGAGCTAGGCATTAAATACTCAAATTGTATAAAGCTGCCAATTCCTCCTGAATCTCACTGTCCCAAATTACTGGATATCTTTGACTGACTTTTTTTTTTTTATCCCAGTTCTCCATTCTTCATCTGTAAAATTGAGACAACAGTCCCACTGCATCTTGCATTTCAGATATCAGTCTCACCATTTTTAAAATGTTCACCCCACTCTTGCTCTCATAACAGAGCACAAGTGAGACTACAAGGAAATTAACAATTCTGTACTCACTGCATGGCCTGATGATACGTATTAAATAAGGCCTGGGGCCTCATGTCACCTGGGGGAATAAAAATAAATAATGGATGTTTCTCTGAATTGTAAAACATCACAGAGGAATGACACTAGCAGAAGACTAGAATAACAGACAGGCAAACTAATGTCTTAAATTCCAGTGTTAAGCATAATGCGATGAATACAATATCACATATTTGTGCGTATACCCATTCACATACATTTTCTGTCTACTTCTGTGCTACATCATGGCTTTTAGAACACAGGCCAAGTAGGATGAGATTGAGAGGAATTATATCTAAGATATATCTCAGTCCCCTGAACACCAGTGTACAAGTAAATACAGGAAAAAAGCTCTATTTGTATAGACACATAATCTGATTTTTAAAAAAGTTAGCTGAACACTACCAAGAAAAAAATACCACCAATATTAATCCCTCAAAACCTGGGGTGGAGGGAGGTCACCAGAACTGGTCTTATTATGAGGTTTCAGGTTTTCAGAAGTGGTATGGGGGTGTTCTACTGGTTGGGGGGCGTTTACTTACAGCACCCAGAACATTCCTGTACTGTGTAAGACTCAGTAAATACACATCTGGAAACAGAATAGCTCACTGCCTTTGAACTAGAAAAAGACAGAAAATGAGAGCAAAAAATCTAGACTGATATGATAAAAATATTCATATGTGCTGGTATGAACTCCGCTTTTTTCTGAGTTATCTTCAGTTCAAGCTTTGGATAAAACAGATTTGCATGCTTAACTCTGGGCATCCTTATCTTAGGCCCATTGGAATGAAGAGGTTTGACTGTAACTGAATTTTCATCTCTGCTGTGAGAAGTGCGAATCTCACTTCAAACTCAACATGACCCTCTGAGTCACAGTGCTGTGCATACCATCAGGCCTTTCCAGGTTATCTGCAGCCCCTTTGTGCTGTGTTTCTCTTTGAATCATATACTATAAGATAAAAATGAATGAAACATGTTAAAAAAGCACAAAGCTAAGTTGAAGGGACACAAATTTATGAGATCATGTAGGATTTTTGAAAGGGTGTCTGAAAGAGAACTCTTTTCAGGCAGATGGTTGTTATGATAAAAAGCAAGTTCTCCCTGTCCATTTGGTGTGGATATGATCTCATCTCAGGTAGTTTAAGAAATCATCTCATAAATGTAATTAGGTTACACTCAAATCTGGAGGTTTTGGAAACACAGCATGGACTTCCGGTGAAGTATGACTGAAAAATGCAGAGGCAATATCACCTTCCTTCTGTGGTGATGTGGAGTTGTCCTAAGACACAGAAGTGCTGGAAAGGCAGCATGGGACATCAGTAGCTCTAGGCGCCCAGGGGCTACAGCCTTGCTTGCTAATTCTCAGACTGTGCTCTTTAGGCACAGAATTTGGGCCCCCTCTCTGATATCTCCTCTAGCCATGCAGTTCGTATTTCGAACATACTCACAACTTTCCCAGTCAACTACATCGCAGAGTCACATTGGTACTAACAGGACTTGAATCAAAGGACAACACCCAACAAAACCAGTGACGTCCAGAGCTGGACCTCTGTGTTTGGCCAGTCAACTCCTGTTGCCTTCATTAGGACTTCATCGTACAAGAACATCTGTGTTTCGCAAGGCTGAGCACCTTGAAAAGCAAGGTCCTTCGGTTTATACCTCAAAACATAGAAGGTGCTAACACCAGTATTTCCAGTGGGTGGATGAGTCCTTTGTAAGCTGGAAACTCTGCTTGACTGGCTGCCCACAGCTCCTAGACATGCGGCAAGAGACAACATTCTGCTGGGCTTCTTCCAGCAGCAATTCAGCTCCTCTGAGGCACCAGCAGAAAAGGGCTATAGAAGATACCCTATCCATCCTCCATTTGGAACGACATAATCCTAGGATATTAGAAAAGCCTTGGAGACAATAAAGCTAAGAAGGGCTATTCTGGATATTAACATCAGAACCTTGCACTAGTACATTTGCTATGGTGACTGGCGTCTTACCACTGAAATTCAAATGTTGATGGATGCAGTCATGTCTACAAAAGGATTTTTCAAATTAAAAGAACTGTAGAATGTGCAGAAAAAATGTGCTTGTCTTTAAAAAAACACACAGAAGTAGCATGCCAAGACTTTTTCTCCCTGAATTTTTCTTCCAACACTCAAGCTTCAAAGCAACGTAAAAATTGAGTGTTGCATTGTGCAACAAAAGTTCTCACAGACAGTGCTCAATAGTCTGCCAGGTATTTCCCATCTGAAAATAATGATAATTTTCCAAACCTTAGGATATGTATACTTCATATAAATGTCCAATAACCACTCAGCCTTGCCATAATTGGGCTTTTTCTCCATTAGAGAAAGCCCATATGTTGATTTGTAGTCACCTCTAGTAGTGTAACTTGCAGAGAAGAGATATAATTTAGCCAAATGTAAAATGTAAGCATAATTGCACTTTAAAGAACTGCAGTTTTCAGCTGCATAAATTGAGATAATCTATGATGACCAGATTCTGTTACATCTGGAAAAAGATTAATTCTCTGACATCGAACCCTGAATTTCTGTTTTGTTGAACTTGCAACTGTCTAAAGATTCTTTCTAATGTAAACTTTAGATTGGCATATGAGTACTGCAGATTACTCTGTAGAGCCCCAGCTGGAGCAAGTCTCTCAATGTATTGTATAATTGACTCACACAGGAAGGAAAGGAGAACCTGGTAAAATACTTCATTCATTTATAAAATATGAGCTAAATTTTTGTCTCTACTGGTGAGCAGCCCTGAATTCAATACAGTCACACAGGTATAACTGAAAGAAGAATCTGGCCACTTTTAGAAATAATAAACCTTCTATTTGTCATTTCTTAGCAAGATATTTGTATATATAAAACACTGGATGTTTTTATAACTGCATATCTTATTGCCACTGGCTTTAAAAAAATAATAAAATGTAGGAAAGAAGAAAAAGAGCAGAATCTGCCTATTAAAAACTGAGTAAAGGTGCTTTCCCTTTCTAACAATTTCTGAGGTTATGTCTTAGTCTTTTAATGTTATCCACTTTATTAGACAGAAAAAAGTTTTTAGGAAAACAATCAACAAAGGATCAAAGCAGTCAAAAAAACCCACATTTTCAGCCCTCTGTCCTACTCACAGAATCCACCATATATAAAGCAACATAATTTCATTGAGATGAAACAATCTGGACATGTTTCTTTTAAATGGGCAGAACTGTGAAATACAATATAAGCAACAGTAATAAAGTTCATTACAGTGGTGATTTTTAGATCCCTAATATACAGCCAGCTTGTGATCAATTAATTAGTTTAAACAGCATTGGACAAACCCACCACAAACTGTAGCACTTGCTAAGTACTGAGATGAAATATCAAGAACTACTGAAGGTGCAATCCAGCAAGAAAAAAAATCAGTTCTTGTTTTCTCTTCTTTTCAATATACATTTTCATGGACTCCTTCAAAGGGTTCTAGTGCCAAAAAGTGCCCCTCATATTAATCTGTTGTTATGTCTAGTACCTTTCATCTGCTAGTGGCTGTGTTCCAGGACACAGAGATTAGTTTTAAGTTATGAAATAGATTGCTTGCTGATTCCCCTCATATGCAAATTGTCTTCTCAGGTGCTGCCCTTGTCTGACAGTGTTACTCACTTGACAGAAGTTCTGAGGTGTACACACACACACACACACACACACACACACACACACACACACACACTCTCATCATGTACACCCTACACACAGCACTACATGTGCACGTGTATGTGCAAACACACACACACCCCGACACACAACAAAACTCTACAGGTATGTATACCGTGTCTGTGTCTGAGTCTCTTGAAAGAGACACTCATGCTGCACCCAAAAAATATCATTATTTTCCACAGTGACAGTGGCATGGATTTCCAAGTACAAGGCAGTAACACAGATCCTACAGACTGCTTGGCATGGGAAAAATGTGGAGGTTCCCTCGTAACAAAGAGAAAATATTTCAGGAAATGCACAGAAAGGCAGAAGTCACAGAATACTTTGTTGTCCATTCAGTTCTCATTTAGCGGTTTAAAATCTGATATTAATTTTGCAATTCTTTCAGATATTTTACTTCTCAGTTCACCAGCCAAAATTAACATCCTGGTGAGCCAATACTCCAACCATCCCCATGCCTACAGTGAGCATCACCTCATCCAGATGTTCCCTGCCAAAAACAGGCGTAATATGTGTGGAATCGGGATACATGTTGTATTTACCTTAATTTAATAATTATTCTTCTGGATGACAGTGACCACATCTCAAACATTAATAGCCTCTATTGTGTGATCCCCAATATCAATCACAGCTGTTCCATAATGAATCTCATAAAAATATTCAATCAGTGATGGAGAGGGCCTTTGAGATCCACAGAATGAGTTTCAGATGTTTGCAAAGTACTCTGAGGTAGGCTGCAGCTCACACAAGGGAAACTCTACCAGGTGTTTGCAGTTTCATGCCTGCTGCATAAGTAATGTAACCCATAAAAAAGATTTTTTTTCCTCCCTCAGAGCAACTCAGCCAGGGGAAGCAGAACAAATAAGAAGAAAAAGAAGCATTTTTAGAAATGGAAATTTTGACCAATAGGGGTGAAATTCACTTTAGTGTTATAGCATTTGACAGGGAAAGGGTAAAAAATACTGGGTTTTATTTCTGTTTTTTGTTTTGTTTGTTTGTTTGTTTGTTTGGTTCTTTTTTTTTTTTTTGGCAGGGGAAGACTTGAGGTGTTTTAGATATAGAAGAATGCGTGAATATAGTCTGAATGCTGAAAACCATAATATGTTCAACTTTGTGACTGAAATATTCAGTGTTTTCACAATTTTTGTGGATTATTTTCTCTCCCGTTTTGCAGACAGTGTATTAAATGTAAATAAACACATCTAAACTTTTATCCTGCTGGCCTTGGTGTGTCAAGCTATGCATCATAATTCTTCCCTCTTAAATGATTCCTTTTGATGAAGCACAGTATGAAAAAACCCCAAATACTTGAGCTAGAACACTGTGGCAACCATTCTTGGTTTGAAGAAAATAATGATGCTATACATTGGTCCTCTATACAGAAGGCAAAAAGGGATAAGGATCTAGAAAGTTTCATACTTGGTTTCAACAATATTTCCTTCCAACAACTGGGACTATGCCCACTGAAAGGAAGCCAGGATATAGTCGTATGCCCCGATCTCATATTGTAGATTGCTTTCAGGCTGTACACCCTCACAATTTTCCTCTAAACGTGTCTTCTTTTCCCTAAATGCATATCTGACAAGGAATTTTAGCCCTTAGCCTTGGTATGTTTTTATTAGTGTAGGTGTATGATCCATTCACTCTTGCAGACATGACAACCACTATGACTTACATACCAATTATCTCATTTCTTGTATTTTCAAAATGAGGCCATTACACAGCAGCTTTTTCTCAAGTGAAATCTGCCTATGAGTAGTTGTGCCATTACTCACAAGGAGAAAAAAACAAAACCAGCAAAAACCAAAAGGGCCAAAACCTGAGAGGGAAATCCCATGAGAGAAAACTGTCTTGTTAAGGTTTCCATTGCTGGCAGACCAGCACACCTCCAAAACAGCTTTCTGCAGTAAGTGACGTTACCTATTTCCAGAGACAGGTGGGGATGTAAAATTGGAACAGATTAGGAGGGGGAAAAAACCCAACATTTTTTTCAGCCAATGAAAGTACTGCTGGACTGGGCATCTCTGTTGCACATAGATATGCACATCCCAAGCTAAATACAGAGACTTCAGCAGCTGCCACAGCAGAGTACAGTTGGGGCGTCAGTCAGACGCGCTCCTTTGATTCCCTGCCCAGTTCCAGGGTAGCCTCCAGCAGTCTGAGGCTGAGGGACAGCCTTAATTTGTGTCAGCTGGTCACAGTCATCAAGGCACCATATGGCAGCTGGGAGAAGCCAAGTCAGGCCATTGCCTTTCTCTGCCCTGGGATACCCTTTGCAGAGGTGGGAGGGAAGCTCTGGCGCCACAGGAATTCCTCCCAAGCCCTGTGTAGCTTCAGCCCTGGGTCTTGCAAGGTGTCATAAGGGCACTGCAAAGGGTTTTATGCTAATCTGTCTCCAAACATCTGTCCATACACATCCTCCATTATCTAGAGAGACTACAGTCACGATCTCCTCCAGAAAAATCCCCCATGGAGTTAAATGCTTCTACAAATTACGCAAAATCAAGACCTTTGCACCAAGCCCATCATTTCTGCACCACTGTGGTAGCAGCCCCTGGGACACCCTCCCATGGTGTGTCTTGGGTGATAGAAGTTCCCAGGGGTCATGGATTGGACAAAGCACCACGGATTTTGGAGCTAAATGCTACAAAGCCATCTGGTTTCAATAAAACTGGAAACTGGGCTAAGTTTGGTCTGCAGAAGTTTCTTCCAGGTACAGCACTGACATCTTATCTCAGTGGCATCTCAGCTTTCCATAACCTTGCATTAAAAGTCAAATAATATTTATGTGGATACACATACAGCTCATGTGTCAATCTTCTTAAAATACATTAATGCAATATCTTCGTAGCTGAGATAGTAAGAATACCATAATTATAAATTACAGGGAAGAATAAATCACAGTATGACTCTCTGCATCCTTTATGCCCTTTCGTTTGTATTGCAGGATTCAGATTTGTTTGCTTTTGTTGGTCTGGTGGGTTTTTAAAAAAATCTATATGCAACCTAAGACAACAGCAGTAAAAGAAAAGTGAAAAATGTCTGTCCAAATTTCATGTGTGGAAACAGGTTTTTCTATCTAGTTTAGTAAAAAAAAAAAAACCAAGACAGTCTATCTTCCCAAAAGACATAAAAACAACTTTACTTGTGGCTTCAGACATACACAGCAACATTCTGGATTAGCTTTAGCCATTAGGTAATGTAAGGTTCAAAAAACATTAGCCCTTTCATAAACCAAATTCATAAACCTTCAACTGAATAGTGAATTCATGTATTTCATGGATCTAAATATATAAAGAAGAAGTAAGCCCAAGAAGTAAAAGTTTAATAAATTCTTGCATTCAATGACTGGATCAGAACACGCATCTTCTCTTTAGGAGGTTTTGAAGTAGATGTTCACACTGAACACAGAACTCAACAGCTATTTTCATCAGTTTCTTGATTTCCTCCACAAAGGTAATTTGCCTTGTGAGCATGATGAGCCATTTTAAAAATTGTTCAGGTCACTCCTTTTTGATGTTCACTAGTGGTTGAAATATCTTTTTTTTTTTTTTTTTAATTTTTTTTTATTTTCAATAAAATGAGAAAAATATGCCATGTTCAAAAGTGCTTGCCCTCTGCTACCCATAGGTTTTGCCAAGTGAAAAAATCCACTATCGGATATCAGAGAGTCGGTGCAACTTGAAGACAAAAGGAGAATCTCCTTAGTTCATCAGGTTTACACTTTCACTTTTGGCCTCAGAAAGAAAACACCAAGGCTCCTTACAGGCTGGGAAAATTTTACTGTTAGACTCAGGATCTTCTGGTGCAAACCAGAAAACTTTTTCTTCCACAGAGCCTGACACTCATTTTAAATTTGATGTGTGACAATGGGAAATAGAAAATACATTTGGTGCCAAAGATATTATGCTACTGAAAAGAAGCTTGATCCTTTCTTTGCTGGTTGTCAGTCAGTCTGCATCTTCTGATCTGAAGCTTCAAAGGCAGCTGCTAAATCTGTAGCTGCGGTAATCCCAAACTGAGGTATTACTCAGCACTAAGAGCTCCATAAACAAAAGCTGAGAGCAGCAATGTGCACCATAGTCAGCTCTAGAAACTGCCGCATTAACTCATTTCCCTCCTCTCCTCTGTGTAGAACCACAAATCCCTTAGTTAAGTATGGGGATTCTGGGCCCCTCTGGCTCCCTACCTCTCCCCAAGCAGCCTTTCCTCAACAGGAGCATTAGGAAGGAGGTGGTGGAATCAGGGAAAAAAGTTCTGTTAGCAGAACAATGTGGGGCAAGGATGGGCTTGCCTTGGTAGTACAATGAGAAACTTACAATGTATTGCTGTAATGAGATTTTGTTGACAGATTAGTTTGGAGCTGTTGAACCTCAAGCTCTCTCCTCCTCTCTGTGTCTCCCATGGTTTTTACTGTATTCCTTCTCGAGGTTTCCCTTTTGAGGTTTAAGGGGTAGATGGGGCAGAGGCACAGGAGGAAGGCAGTCTGCAGCATATGCCCTTCGTTAGTGGGAGTGTTATCAGAGGATGATTTGGGTGCAGGAACCTGAGTATCTGGCAGGAGTGAGCTGCAGAGATCAGTCACACACAAGGCACAGTGAGATCATCACAGAAAAGTCACCAAGAGGAATATAAGCCATGCCAAGGGTCAGAGGCTGCTGTGATTTGTATCAGTGAAAACATGTAATGGCAAACAAATGGCAGTACTTCGAATTTATAGCGGTAGTCCTTAGGTCAGAATGAAACCCAGGGGTCCGAAAAAAGTGGAAAAAGGAAAACTATGCAAAACAAAATATGTGAAGGCAAAATGGAGAGATAATAAGAGGATATACTGCACCAGGATATTGTATCAGCAACTTTGGATATACAAAAGTGGAAATGGTTAAATTAAATTACATGTAAGAGCTCATTCTGGTCTGCTTGACTATCATGAATATTATAATCAAGAGATTGATAATTTTGATATCCTAGCAGAACAGAAGTACACAGTCCCCAAAAAGTGTTAGATTGTATCAGCGTGGAAATCCCACTAACAGGAAATTTCAAAGATCTCCAGACAGATCCTTAACTGCTTCTGTGGCAGTGCACATTTCTCCAAGATTATATTTTGTTATTTAATTTTTTAAAAATATCTCTGCTAATAATTAACAAAGATTTGTATCTGGGAAAACAATCTCATTTGCCTGTTAGGTAGGAGGAGATCAAAACTTCGCAGTGACAGTCCCAGGGGACAAAGGGTGGCAGCTCCAGCACTCCACAGTGTCTCATCAAGCTAATTCACAGTGTCACAGGCAGCAGGAACCCACAGGTGCTAAATACAACCTCCACTATGAGCCTGTCCTCAACAGATTTTCCTGAAGAACCTTCCTGGGGAAGGGAGTTTGAAAACATGGTGTTTGGAATGACTGCTGTTTAACCAAACCAATGAATGAAGCAGCCCACTCACTGATCGAAATGACAAAGCAAAGATAGCCATTGGGCTCCCTGTCTGTCTTATGCCAGAGAACTTACTTTGCCAGAGGTGTATTTCTCATTGTTGCTGTGAAAGGTAGAGGGTGTGGCAAGACTTTCAGAACTTTATCCGTAAGTGCTAATGATTGTGCTGCTACCGAGAAAGGATACAGGGGTGGGAGGAAAAAAGCCAAGTCCTCAAAACAGACCTTTTTCTCCAAGCCGCAAATGGAAGCTCAGCTTTCTTTTTAATAAACATTCTGAATTGGATTGCCAATGCTGCTGTTGCAGATTTCTGCCAAATTTCTCCTGCAAATTTTGCTCAATTTTTAGTCTATTAAAATCATATTCACCTCAGTTGGAGTTCTATTGGCATTGTAAGTGAATGAAAAACCTGAGCAAGGACTTTGGAATGTGACTGAGATATTATATGTCTTTGCATGTGTGTCTATTCATTTTTAAACATTATTATTTATACCCTCTGAAAGCAAGAGAAAAGAAAAAAAAAAGGGGGGATGTACTATAGGTTAGTTTAACAAAACAACAGTGATTTGCATTGCTGCTGACAACTATCTTGACTCTCCAGCCCTGAGAAGTGCCAGATGGTGAATTTGGAAGAGTTAGCAGCAAAAAATGTGACCATCCCAGGTTCAGGGAGTCTCTGAAAAGAAGATTTGGAAACTGGAACTCCACACAAGGATACAATCCAGAAGCAGATCTCACTTTCATTGAAGAGGTGGATGCAGGTAGCGTGCAGTGCATAAAAAGTTTTTAAGGTCTCTGTTCTATTGTTTGTCTCCATTCAGCTGCTGAAAATAATAAGAAAAGATCTCTTCTGAATGTGTATATAAATATAGGAGAAGAAGAGACTGACTGGGACCAAGTCAGCTTAATAAATAGATACAGGTATCATTGCAAGCAGGAATCTAGAGCAGAATTCCAATTCAATGTTTTTGGGAAAGGTTCAGTGAGTATATTGATAATATATGCTGCCAAAACAAGCATTTTCCATTGACTGATGCGACTTGGTGGGATTTCACACCTATACTTTTTAACAGGAAGGGGTGGTCACATATCTGGCTAGCTGTGGTGGGTTTAGATTGACCAGATGAGACTGCTATGTCAGGGAGGCAACACATGAGCTTGGCCTGAGAGTCAGATGCTTGTTTCTTTCTCTTTTCTTAACAGAGTTGACCCTGATGGAAGACAGAAGGCAAAAGAAATGGCGTGTGGCATTCCTGTCCCAAAACTTTGCATTTTTTGGTAGTTATCCAGGAGCCCTCTAATCCCCCTCAAGAGGCAGATGTATGATCTGGGTGAGTTACTCCATATGGAGGTACATATCTAACACACCCAGGGTAAGTCCCACCTTTTAGGGTATGTATTTTTCTTGACTACACTGAAAGCCTTTAGGTGAGACCTGAGTGCCTAAACAGATACATCATCATCAGTGCCTCAGGGTGAACCCCTGGCCTCTCACTGCCTCTCCAGAGGGCACAAGTCTCTTGTAGATCATCTTCTTGGGCTGTGATCTTTAAAGGAAGATTTTAATTACATTTCACAGTCCTGTCAAAATGTCCTGAATGTCTCTGGACACATCTACAGTGTTGCCAAGCATCTGAATTGCTCTCCTGGTGGGGACCAGTAACCAGGTAAACACAAATTCATTTTGTGTTGTCAAAAAAATTTGCATTAAAAGACAGTAAGGCATTACATGTCAGAGCAAAGGACCATTGAACACATTATGCTTTCTCCGACTGTGGTAGTTAAATGGGTACCTAAAGAAGACAGACAGGCATATTTGAAATTTCCCATTAGTAAAGTCCCACTCTTAACTATTTTCATTCTGGGAGTTCTTGATTAAGATATGGTGCTTGTGTATTTAACAGTCTTCACTGGTTTTTCTTCCAAGAATATGTTCAGTCTGGCGTTGAACTCAAACTGACTTTTACCAAAAACAGAAGCAAAAAAAGACAAACATCCTGCCTTCCCCAAACACCTAGCAGTACAAAAATGTATCCAAAAATAGAGAACATCCTCAAAGACCATGCAATCACTGCTGGCTTAGTAAAAGATAAACAGAGTGACAGAGCAGAAATAATTTCCAAATATATGCCTCCAAAAGTGGTGCTGGGACAGGTTACAGGTAAGACATGTAAACGTCCACAGAGTTCCGTGAAGGCAGATGCAGAACACCCAACTCTGTGCTAGTCTGGAAAATACTGGCCTTTTTCAAGTCCTGAGGAGCTATAAGGAATTATGTAAAGATTTTTTTATCTATGCTAAACAATGAAAAGAAGTTATTGCAGTATAGATGGAAAATGAGTTTCCTTAAACATCCAGTATGCATCCTTGCTAATCCTTCAGTAAAAAAACTCACCTTCAAAGTAATTTTTCATTATCAATCTTGATAGTAGTACATTCTGCTTTCCTTCCTTTCTCCCATTGATTTCAAATTTAAAATGCATGTTTCCAAACCTCATCCATTACTATAAATTTTGCAATTGTATTTACACCCCTTTATTACTTCATAGGTTCATCTATTAAATTAATTTCTATTTGAAAATACCAGGGGAAAATATCTTGTAGAATATAAATATTTATTTGTTAAAGCAGAAATGTAAATACTGAGGTAGGAAGCAACATTGATATGGAAATCCCATGTGGCAAGTCCATTTGAATGAAGGGCAAGAGAACATCTCAGTAGCATAAGGCATGACATAAGAATAGTGATTATTCCAAACCCACATGTAATAATCTCAGGAAATACATAGTGAATATGGAAACAGCCTATAGGAAAATGCAGAAGTAGGGAAATCAAACAACCTGAAAATCTCAGGTGACAATTATTTTTTCCTCCTTTTGATGTCACCAAAGGGCAGAATTCAAACTGTCATGGATGTAAATAATTACAAGAGAAGATGGTAAATTAATTACTTGGACAGAAAAAGCAACATTGGTGTCCTGCTAAGGAACTGATATTTAGCTACTGCCTTGTGAGTTGAAGATACAAGAGTTGAAGTTACAAGAGACCTAGAGTAAATTACAGCACCTCTCTGGAGGCTGCTGTGTTCATGAACACCAGAAACTGTATTTCAGATGTTCTCTGGACAGTCTTTGGGGTCACTAAGAGTTGTGCAAAGCCAGAATAACTCCCCTGGCACCTCTAGATGTACTCTTCGAACTACAGGGTTGTAACAAAGATGAGACATGTGCCTGGGGACCTTCCACAGGACCAGGTTTTGGGACTCTGGTGAATACTGAATGGAATAACAGTAGGAGCTGGAGAGACTTTGGTAGAAGTTTTCATAAATTTACTGAGTTCAGAAGTGGTCTCTGAGGAAAAAGGATGACGAATGTGTAATGGCATAACTTTAAAAGTGAACGTATAGAGACATAGTAGGAAACTAGTCAGTTTGACATGAGTTGTGAGCAAAAGCCTTTGAAATGCTTTTAAGAGTCAAAAGGGAGAACATTTGGAAAAGAGCAGATTAATAGAAAATAGCTAGCATGGCTTCAGGAAAGGGAGGTCACCATGGCTCACTAGCAGAGGGGAATTCTTTGCGGATGTTACTGCTCGGCTAGGGAAGGGGCTATGGTGCAACATCTCTGGGACTGGGCATTTTTCAAAGCAATCTGACAAGTTCCACAGTGGGAGTAAATGGACAAGGTACAGTTTGTGGAACTGGAGGAGACTGCACATTCAGACTGAGTATGGGCTGAAGTGGAGACTAAAAAAGATGACTTAAAATGGAAAATTTTACAGGTGAAAAGTAAAAGAAGGCTACAAAGTGCTGCAGCAACTTGAACTGGCTTGAATAAATTAAAAAAAGAGAAAAAAGAGAGAGCGAGAGAGAGAAACAAAACCAAAACAAACAGAAAAGCACAAAAAAAGAGAGGAAGGCTTGTTATTGATTCAGTAGACAGTAATCAAGATCACCAGTCCTTGGAAAATAATAAACCCCTCAATGAACTGTAAGCTAGGTAAGAATTGCTGTGGTCTTTTCATACAAGAGGGAAAACAGAAGCACCACAATATTAATGGTTTGCTCAAGCTCACACCTCGTACTTCAGCTGTCTGGCTCGTCAGCAGCACTTGAAGGAGAAAGTGAAAACCTGGGACTAGGATCTTCGCACATAAGTAAAAGGGAAAATGTTTTTTTCAGTATTTTGTTTTAAAATGAACATGCTTCAAATCTGGGGTGAAAAATCTTGTGATACGAGGGAAAGATGTTGATTGCTTTTCCCTGGGAATCTGTACATTGAAGTCCACCTTCTTCCCTCCCTGGTAAGGTCCCCAATGCTGAGAGCTCTCAAGCACCCAAGCCCGACTCAGGGTGATTTCTTCCGGAGTTACCTTCCCAGTAAGATGATTTGTAAAAATCACCACCCTTTATCTCCTAGTAGGAATATATCATACCACCTGAGGTTTCAAAGATGCAGATGAAAATAACAAGATAGTGCAATTCCACTTCGCCTAATTGTCAGCAAGGAAAAAACAGAAAGCTTCGCACACCACACAAAAACATCCTGGAGGAAGGTCCACAAACACGTATTGCTGTTACCACTGTATTGCTGACAGCACTTGCAATAAGCCTACTTTTTGTTTCATTAGTAGCTTTCTGCTGCTCCTCAGTGCCTAGATTCCCTACCGCTACCACATGGACCCCAGCTCTGGGAGCCATGCCAGGGTGTAGGTACAGCAGGGAGGCTGCAACCCTGTCAGTGGGGATTGGGTTTTGTGGTTTGGGTTTTGTTTTTTTCAGAGAAGTCCAGGAAGTTAAAGCTCAGGTCTGCTGCCTGGGAAAGATTGTGATCCTGCAGCGCCGTCCAACTGCCATGAGACCAAGCAACTCTGTCCCAGGCACAGAAATGCTGGGGCTGCTCAGCCTCCTGCGCTGTGTTAAACCTCCCTTCGAAGTAATGAATCACAGAGCCACAGATTTCACTGTACAACCTTTTCCAGGCTTCTCCTGCTGTTGACAGGAACTATAAAGGCCAGGACTTTCCTCTGACTGCTTGTGGGTTTCAAGGCCTCTTTTTCCTTTCCTTTTCTGGTGCTTCTTTGCCCTGTCTTACATGTTGTAATTAGCTTTCCTGGAGGAGTTTTACAAGATGAAGATAAGAAACAGCTTATCCTAGGCAGTTGTTTGTCTTCACATTTTCTCTTGGGAAAGAACAAAAACTTTTAAGAACTGAGTTTCTGTCTGAACCGTTATTTGAGGGGCTACAGAACAGAAATGCTCTGGGCAGTCAAGCAGGGAACTTTAAAAAGAATCCAGCTGAAATGCAATAAAACAAATATTTGAAAGGATTTTTGAGGAATTCCAGGGCAACCCACTCCTCCCTTTTTATTAGCTTCACCAGTGCTTGATAAGGTGGTTACATTCTCCAAGTGACTGACAAAAGCCCTTTTTCAACTACTATTTAAGAAGCAACTATGTGGCTGCATAATTATGTTACCCCACCAGGAGAGAAGTTTTTTGAGCCATGCGTTGGGTTGACATTTCCTTTTCCCAATCTCACTATTTCTGGGAAAGGAAATATTTGCTTTCCTTTACCAACTAGCTTTTGGAGTCAGCTAACTGTAGCTGGGAGACAGCACGACAAATATTGCTAAGCCACAGGGTAATTTTTTTAATAAAAGGTCATAACCTGGGTCTCTCCAGATAGTCTGGCACTTACTACCTCTGTATCCTGTGAGTGTGATTTCATAGACTACAGCTTGGACCACAAATCGGTAAAACGGAACTTGGCTTTCCTCATACATTCATTGCAGTCCTGGTTCTAGTGTCATGATGGAGGTCAAGCTTGTACTTCCTACTGAAGTGGTTTTCTTGCTTAGGAAAAACTGTGGAGCTTTCTCCTGCCATATGCTGTAGAAGTCAAAATATATAAAAAAATCTTTAAAATATAAACAAACAAATTAATCAAAGTCCACGAGAGGTGATTAAACAGGGAGATACAGACATAACCTCTAGTTCAAAAGTGCCTAGGCTGCAGACTGCCAGAAAGGAGGTAGAAATATTGAGCAAGTATCACTGTAAGATAACCCTGTTTTCATGCTAAGATATTCTTTTTGGTAAAGCAATGATGCAGTGTCCACTAAAGAGCTAAATAGCCTAGCAGATGTTGAACTCACAGTTGAGCCCTGTGAGGAGGAAGACATTTTTCACAACACTGAGTTACAGAACATATATTTTATTCTGCACATGTTCCTGTTGCCATCTCTTTTTTTCTGAGCTTTATTTTGATGTATGTACAACTGGTGTTCAGCTTGTAGAAGAGGAGAAAAAGTAGGTATGGGTACACACAAGAGGACTACAACATCTGCCAAGGTGGTAATCAGGTGAAAGGCTGCGTAGTCAGGGGAGGTTTCTATGTAGGAAAGAATGAGAAGTCCTGGAGGTGATTTTAAGATGGATCAGGGATTAAATGGCAGAGAATTTTGAGGTTTGAGATGGGGTTGGTGAAAAGAAAAGAGGAAATTTTCTTACTGGATGGGAGAATAATGAAGAAATGAAGAGTAATAGGGACACCCTTTTACCTCTGTCCACATGCACATGTCTAATCACCATCACCTTTCTGAAGGGAAGAAAACAAACTTGCTTTCCTCCTATATTCTCTTTCTCAAAGACATACCCAGGTAAACAAATGCACATGTCCCTGACTGTCCAGTTCTCACTCCTCCTTCCCGTTTTTGCTATTGGGACCACAGTATGAGCTTTTTATTCTATTGGTAGAGTTTAGGATAGTGAGAATGTCTTCACTTCCCGTGGTGATCTTGACACACTTCAAAGAAGTCTGATTGTTGAGCAGGTTCCCATATGAGAGAAAAGGAACAGACTCTATGGCTCCCTAATTCCCCATCCCAACCCATCCTGTCCCCTGCCTTATTGAGAGGAATATATATTTGAATCTCTGTCTCTTCTCCTTCTTACCTAGCATATCTTCAGTCCAAGAGAAGAGGCTCTTCTATTTAGTTAGGTCTTGAGGTTACAGGCTAAATAGCTGGAAATGACCTGATCAGAGGCTGCGTTATGGGCACCTCATGCCCGAAGATGATCAATGAATCGCAACTTTGTCATGTCTCCTGGGAGAGAGACTTGCAGCAGTTTTGGGTTTAATAGCAAGAGCACAGTTTATCAAAGACGTCACAGGAGAACATAGTTGCCTAGCACATGGCTGACCAGAATAATTACGTGAGTTCAAAGGACTTGAGAAAGAGCATAGATATACCAACTGACAGAATATACAGGCAAACACACATTTAGTATAAATAATATTAATCAGAGTAAATTCTCTGCATTATTATGGATTTTGTAAAAGTTTTACATGATTTTTATAAAGGAAAAACAAACAAACAACTTTTAAGAAAATTTTATGAAGTACTATATGCTTACTGGGATTGCTTTTTTGCATGTCTTTCCTTGGAGGGAAAGAAAACTAACTATAATATTTTTCTAGCTCAGGAAAAAATATGGAGTATATATAATCTGAGATATTTACGATGTATTTAAGGTCACCATCAAATTTTCATTATATACAATCTTGTATATAATGAAATGCCTGTCCTTGTAGTATATGCATGTCTATCAAACCAACAGCAACATAAAGTTCAAATGTGTTTAAGCACAAGAAGAAAAGCCAAAGCCAGAAACCATTCCAAACCACACCTCAGCCAAAAAAATCTACATCCAAACAGTCCCTGAAATGCTAAGAACTTAAAAGTTTGGGAACATTTCCACTGTTAATAAATCTATCCTTCATTATTAGCTACCACATGGGTGCTTTAATTTCTGTCCAAGTCTCCTACGGACAAAGCAGACAACTAATGTGGTGAGTTCTGTATCAGATTCTCCTGCCCTTGTTGCTGTGCACCTTTCCTGTGTGCTGATGACATAATGCCATTTAATTAACCCTGACAATTCTTTTTCTTTCTTTTTTCTTTTTGAAAAAATGGATGTGAATAACATTCTTTTATGAAACAGTTGTATGGTTTTGAACACGTAATATTTTCTCCAGAATCAAAGAAATAATTTTTCATGGGCTGTGTTTTTTGGGTTTGGGCTTTGACTCAGTCAAAAATTTTTCTTTAGCATTATTAAAAGAGGTGGCAATTGACCTCTGAATAACCGAGGAGGACTAGGAATGGAATAGAGGGAAACAATACGGAAGGGAATATTCAAAATACAGAATGTAGTTTAGTCTATCTGTCCTTTCCTCTCCTTGGCAGGCCACTCAAAAAAGGAGCCAGAAAACAAATTAAGGGAGATGAAGAACATGAGAAATATGTAGTGGCTTCCAGACAGACTAGGATTCTTCTTCTCTGAGAGGAGATGACTGTGAGAGGGAATGATGGAAACAAAATTATGGATATTCTGTTTATTAACTGCATTTCTCTGGTTATTGCAATAAAAGGTGAGAGCCAACCACTGAAACTGGCCAGTGAAACCATTTGATGGCAAACCAGGTTGAAAGCAAAGCAGCAGAAGTACTTTCTAGTTTGCCCTGGCTTACATCAGGCTCCTTATGCTGAGACATCCTCTGTGACTCTATTTCCCTCTCTCCATTAATTTTTAAATTTATATTCTACATTGTTTTCCACATATCAGGTTCTCTCGTGACTTTTCCCTTCCACCATGGACTATGGTCCTCTTCTCCTGCCTGTATGTGTCCCTCTAACTGGACTGTCTCCCAGGCTATTGCCTCACTTTGCATCATACTTCATACTACATTCCCACCAAACCGTCTTTCAGCCACTCTTTACTAAAAACTGCTGGGGAAGCTTTTGGTAGACCAGCCTTAGATCTTCCACATTTTGCTCTGGGTATTTCCTAGGGGATTTCAGAGTAATAAAAGAGGTTTACCACACTTTTGGGCTTGAGCTAGTATGACTCTGCTGGGTAATTCTTACACTTTTCTGATGGTCCTTCCAATTCTTTCAGGTTTAGACTTCCATGAATTCTACTATTGGCCCACAACAACCTTGATTTTCCTGCCGCTATAGCTGGATACAAGAGTTTCCAAACAGAGATCTGGTGGTTTTGCAGATGGGCACACTGGCACTGGCACTGTAGAGGCACGAGTGCAGTCAGGACACGAGGCACAACAGTGATTTAGGGGGAAAAGGTGGCCAAGGACGAGTACCCATATCAGCTTTGCACTGATGACCACCAAGGTAGAAACACCATGACAGTGTTTCTAAAATAAAACATTTTCCACAAAAGCTTTATTCTTGCCTTCACATAAGTGGTAAGACAGACAAAATTAATGAAAAAAAAAGAGACCTTTGTGGTTCTTTTGGATGTTTTATTGTGATAAAGATTCTTCAATTCTCTTATGTCATGCCCAGCATTTTAAAAGACCATCCCAACCCATCTGGCTGGTGCAACTTGGAAGTACAGTTGCCAAAAGGAACAAAAAAATATGTGGATAATAAATATTCATGGTGCAGGAAATCAGAAAAGAAATTATTCCTTCAGTGAGAGAAAAAGATGGTAATACCTAAAGTATGGGAGATATTAATGACTACTGTAGTGTTGGCAAGGATATGTCAAGAATTGGTGCACATATGCAATTCATAACTTTTTAGACATCATCCTCTTTGCTGCGCAAATAGATTTACAGCATGTTTTTAACCAGCTCAGTAGACAGAAGAAAATGGTACATTGCGGCAGAAGGCACGTATTTCCAATTCCTCCACTACAAAGACGCAATATCCTTAAAACAAGACATTTCCCATTTCTTTATCCCCAGCTACTCTGCCATAACAAGCCTCTTGTATTGGCTTAAATTATACATATGCTATATTCAAACTCCAGAGTCAAGTACCTAATTTTCTGAGTTTGGAGGTGCAGATTACTAGATAGTACCAGTCTCTACAGCCAGTGAAATTAATCCCAGAGTTTCAAACTCCTTAGTGACTTACGTATACATTCGACAGTTTGATTCTTCCAAATCCATGCCTTTGTTTTAGGTACTAGTGGCCTAAGTTCTGGAATATTACACACCAAATCATCAGGTGCACAGATTTATACACTGCCTTTCAGTGGCATGGAAATCTGGCCTGAGAGACTGGGAGAAAACAGTTAAGGCCAGAACTATGTTTAGAGTGAAGAAATGCAGGAAATATAGTGAGTGCCCACATCAAAGTCTCTGTGACTACTCTGAATGGCATCTGCACTTTCAGGCTCCCACAGTATTATTTGCTTTAGCATTTGTGGTTGATCTGCAGTCAGACCAAGCAATATACTTCAGGGGTGCATCTGAGGAGATAATCTGAGAAAACAATGGGCTTTTGCTCTGTTTCCTGAACAGCATCATCATCAAAACTTACTGAAATAAAAAACAAAAACACAGCAAAGCACAAAAGGGTCAAGTCCCGGTCAGGCTGGAACCCGGAGAGTGGCACATATTGCTCTCCCTCCAAGTAATGAATTCCTACAACTACTTTAAAATTAATCACTAAACAAATATTTCTTGGCCTAAATGGGGTGCTGAAGAAAGGTAAATTAAGATCAAATCATGGAAAGGAAGGAGGAATTAAGCTGTGGTCAGAAGCTGATTTGAAAATTACAATTAAACAACCAAAAAGCTACTGAATTTCACCTGATGCTTGTGAAGTGACCCCAGAGGTTCACCTTTTTCTGGTTCTTCTCCACAGCCATGATCAGTGGGATGTGTGAGCCTCGAGTAACTGTATCAGTGTGTATGTGAAGAACAGCCTTATGCACTCCTCTTAGCTGTACACAAAGGACGGAATACATTAGCAAGGCACACAGCATTTCAGTACCAAAGCATAGCCCATTTCTGCATGTCTGTCATTGGCTCTAGCAGGTTCCACTAGTATTCTTTTGAGCTAAAGCTTGATGAACCATATTTTAAAGAAAAGCTTAGAATCAGTTGTCATCCTCCTCCTGTTTCATTACTATATCTGCCCTGGGATAGGAAATGGAAATTACCTATCTTAATTATTCTTTTTAGATCTTTTTAGTGCTGAGGCTGGAGGATCTCTGCAGTAGGAGCATTCAGTTCACTAAATTCAAGTACAGCCTCTGGCACACAGAATCCTAAATGAAAGGCACCACCTACAATAAAATATACACTGCCAAAAATGAATCCACGAAGAATGAGACCTGAAAGTAATTTCAAATATTATTTTCACAAAGTTTTGTAATGTTTTGTCTGTATTATGTGGTTTGATCCATTTTGTTCTTTACTACAAAATGTATTCTTAAGATAAGAAAACCTTTTTTGGAACCATTTCCAGTATTAACTGTAGGAACTATTGCTGGAATAGGTAAAATACTAAAACTGGACAGACCTTCCGAAGTTCAGTCTTCCAGTACCTACACATCATCTTGTCATTTTTACCCATGCAGAGTGAGTGTAGACAGCTACCAGGCCAGAAAAACAACAAAAGGCTGAAACAGGAGGTCCTGAATGCCATAGCAGAAGAGTAGTCTATGGTCTATTCTGTATTACATGTTCTGAGTCAGAGACTTCTCTGCTTTGCCAAAAAAAAAAAAAAAAAAAAGTATCTGAGACAAAGGGTCCTACTCTGTCATCATTTTCCATCCTATTTCAGGGTAGAGAAGAACCAAATCCCATGTACAAATACCATTCTCAACTTTGAAATGCAGAAAAACTTCCAGAGGATAATAATTCACTTAGGACTGACTTATTCATTTTATGAGTCTCAGGTTATATACTCAACTGAAATAAGTAACTGAGTCTCAGGCACAAATTCATGTGTGTCCTTTCCTTTCAGATAACAGGGAGTACCTCGCACATTTTGTATTCCTCGCACAGATTTTGTATTCCCTCCCCTTCCCTTCCCTGAGTTTTTTCTGCTTTCTCTGGGTTCTGATTGGTCTGTAGTCACTAAATATAGGAACAGTATCCCACAGATTAAGTGAACACATACCACATACTTCATTGCCTAATGGTCTACTAGTATTTTCCATGTTATTTTTCCTCTGTACCTAATGCAAAATTATTCCATCACTTGTCTGGCTTTTGTTTGGTTGGTTTTTTTTACCTACCATTTAATATTTAGCAGATACCATTACTGATACGCTGACATGAAAGCTATTGATTTTTTTCCAAAACAAAGTAACTCCATCCAGCATAAATATATATAAAACCTTTGTAAATAAAGACAGCAAAATTAGTAACTACTGAAAAATTCCCCAAACAAATTATAAGTAATTTTTCAATGCAGATATAAGAACTAATGACAACCCAAGGATAATCAATGAATTCACCACGACATCTTAAATTGTGTGCTTGGCACTTAACTTATGGGATGGTGTATTTGTTGGCTGACTGAGATGCATAAAAAGTTTCTGCCCAAACGGAATTTCGTTACTACACTTGACTCTGAAATACCTATAAATATTTGTACAATCAAAATTCTTCCCTTACTGATGTGCCTCAACAGCACATAATAAAGTGATAAAAACAGGCTGAATGAAAATTTATTTTTAAGGTGATATAAGACTTTTCTGAAGAAGTTTCATGGTATGCAGCCATTTGTTCCTGGTTCAATAGTCAACAGTAGTTCCTACAAAACCTTCCTTCTAAAAAACATAATTTTCCAGTTCAACATATTGCTATGAGTTTCAGGACCAGCTTATTGTGTGGTTGTGTAAAGTTTGTTACATCAGAGGAATCTGGAAATTACAGAATAATAGCAGGAGAAAAATGTCTAATCTCCACAGGTTGTTTTAGTAAGCAGATGAACATGGAAGAGCCGGAACAATAGTTAGAGTGGTCTCTTCATAGGATGAATGTCTTACTAACACTGAATAAATGCTGATATGAAAGAGCATATTTCTTATTATTTATTCCCATGTGAAAACATGGTGGATTTTCATCTTCTCCACAAACTTTTTTAATCCCTTGAAAACTATTAAATTCCTTATTTTAGCTTCTTTGGAAGCCTATGAGCCCTTTGACACAAGTCAAGTATTGGCGAAGCGGAGGAAGTTGCAGTCAGCATTGCACAGTTAGCTTTGTATTTCACCATGTGTTTATCTGTGCACAGTCAGAATATTCACTTCTGACCATTGCATTCTAAGAGGTGTTTTATTCCAGGAAATGTGGCAGGCAGCGGCAAGCAAAATAAAAAGATCCTTATTGGAGAAAACCGTGAGAAAGAATGGAAGATGGGATGAATCTGACCATCAGTCCCTTGAGCTTCAACCAGACCACAATTATCTACCAAAGAGCTCGCTGATGGTGCAATAGCAGAGCCCATCTCAGCTCTGTGCAGCAACCCCATTATTCACAGTCATCCCAAACAACTCACCTCCCAGACAGAGAGGAGCCAGTGGGGGTACATGGTCTTGCATCTCTTGCTCATTCCTTCAGGCAAAAAATGTCAACAATTTTTATATAGTTCTGAAAACTAAGCATTTTATAAGGTATGCTTTTATATGCACACATATGTTTAGGCATTAAATAATGGGTTTTTCTTCAGTTATGGATTTTACTTCTCCTCCCTTTTCTTTGTCTTTTTCTGTATTAATTCTGGGTGTTCTCACATAGACAACATTTCTTATCATTATGCTTGCAAAATTATTTCCAACTGGAAATGAGTAAGCTATTCCTGGGTAACCCATCTCATGGATTTATAAGATACTACAATTACTTAATCAAAACACATGTAAAAAAATCTTTTTATTTTATTTTTTTTTATTTTGAACAACACAAATTTTTACAGTTTCCAGAACGTATTTTTTCTGTTTCAAGTCCTGAATTTTAAAACAAACTAACCCACCCAAAGCAAACAAAATCAGACCCACATATTAGGACAAATGAAATAAAAGAAAATAACATGTCCTCTCACTGGGTCCCTTATCATCGTAGCAAATCATAACCTAGCTCAAAAATTTATGAACTTTGGATTTTCAAAGTGCTCAAAAAACTAGTGTCGATAAAGTTTACCAATAGAAAGTGTTTTTGTTTTAGTAAAGCTAAAACCCTTGTGTTTTCTATTAATTTGAGGATTATAAAAGATGACAGAATCCATAAATCAAACAAAAATATTAGTCACAAACAGTCCAACATGTTTTCTCATAGTCATACAATAAATCCCCTATGCATTCAGGTCATTCCCCTAATCCATCTTTATGCAGTTTTATTAGACTGGCATTCAGAGACTCCTGATTAGTTCTTTCTTACAGTAACCATAGTTAAAAAGCAGAGATATATTAATGCACAAACTTCATGGGATATACATAAGGCCAAAAACCACAAAGAGATCAGCAATGTCAGAAGAAACCATCTGGCAGTGAGGTTTTTGTAAGCTGCTAAATGTGCTATTTATTTTTATTACAATAGTGTATCAATAGAGACTTCAGATTATTGCCTACTTACAGCTTTGTATCACTGACATTCTTGACAGTGGGCAAGTAAATGTAGCTTCTATCAAGGAAAGATAGCAATCTAAAAATCGGGTACATAAAGGACAAAACAAGCCAGGAAATTCAGAGATGGAGATGGGCAGCTTTTAAAATATCTGATTAATATACTAATTTCTTTTGAGTACTGCTGTTATTAATGAGTTAGTGCACAAAACAATAATCAGGATCTAGAGACCATTTGCTAGGTGTTCTGGGAACACACAGATAATCATCAAGAGAAAACTGATGGAGACACAAGTGTGACCTGGAAATAAATGGAGTGTTGAGGCCAGATTAATTATTAGTAATACTGGGAAAGTATTACTAATACTCTCACTTCCCTCACTAGGGAAGAGCAGGTGGGTACATAACTCATGTCTAAGCCTGTCTAAGCTCTGGGATGTGCATTTCCATATGCCTTGCAGGGTTCACCTGAGCACCAGTGGAGACTTCAGTGACCAAGAAGAATTCTGGGCTTGCCTCTCTTCCCAGAGGTATCAGCAGCCATGTGGATGACAGCCTGTGGAAAGTGCATGGTGAACAAGCTTGTCCTTCCACCCTCTTTGTCTTTTCCCCCATTTTCTGCCAGTTCCCAGGGTCCCACATTAAATTGTTTCTCCTGCCCAGTGAGGTGCAACCTCACAACTCGCTCCTCTCCTCCTCCTACAGATGCTATTGTCTTAGAGGGACAAGAGGACAAGAAGAGTAGTCTTTCCACAACACACAGATACGGTCCAAGGGCCACACTCTAGAATGGAATTATCCCGGTTCTCAGCCCAGGGCCACAGCACCAGAGTGCATTACAAAGAACCCTAGTCCTTGCTTGTCTCACCTGCTGGGCCAGGACGTCTTAATCCATTTCCTGGAAATTCATACAGCCGTATTGGAAGGAGTGAAAAGTAAGGAGTATGTCACCCAAAACAGTCTCTTATTTATGATCCAAGTACAAAATGGACAAATTACACCACACTCCTATATGGGCTTACCTCTCACCATTTTTTCCTTTTTATGTACCTCCCACCCTTCTTGTGCAAAACTGTAGATCTCCCAGGTGAGTGCTGAAGAACTGGGAGCTCTTTTGGTGGTGTCACTTAGCAGCA
Source organism: Acanthiza pusilla (assembly GCA_036630365.1). Classification (NCBI taxonomy): domain Eukaryota; kingdom Metazoa; phylum Chordata; class Aves; order Passeriformes; family Acanthizidae; genus Acanthiza; species Acanthiza pusilla. The sequence continues at coordinate 1,426,662 of JAXCHO010000034.1, forward strand.
TGAGATCACCTTCAGCAGGATGCAAGGAATGCCCTCAGCCTGGGCTTGGAAAAACCACTTTGTACACTTGGCATAACTTATGTATAAGTTTATGGCTGGAGCTTGAAGTCTTTTGATTTTGAACAATGATAACCAGTTCTGCATGTAGCATCCCACATTTCTACATTTAGTAGAAATCCCTGCAGAGATTTAACAAACATTGCCATACCATATTGTAGGAACATGCCTTTCTTTAAGCCCTGATTACTTCTAATATTATCCACAATGGGTGAGTCATCGTTACTGTAAACTCAGAGGGAACTGAATTTGAGGATTTGAGAACAAAGAACACAAACCTTAAGGAAACCAGGCTTCATTACCTACATTGCTTATGGAACAGCTTGTTTCTATATATATCACTTAAGAATCATATATAGCATGGTAATTTTATTTCTGAGGAACATGATTAGGCATCAGAGAAACATGTGCACTTTGTTTATGAAGTATTTTTCCACAGTGCATGTAAGGATATTTTCAATGGGTTTAGATAGGCAGCTCATGTTTTCCTTACATAGCTGAGACATTGAACTTGATCATTGTACCTCAGATTAAAGAAAAATATGAAACAATGTGATTAGAAACACTGTAATGAAATTGCAGCAGAGCCAAACTGACATTATCAGAACAAAATGTTTATGTCCCAGTCCAATTTTTAGCCTGTATAAAACCACCCTGAATGAAAGGATTGCTTGTCTTTTCACTTGACTGCTCACGACACTTTTACCGACAGGATTTTTAATTTGCAAGATATTGACATAAAAATCAATAACAACATACAAATACAGGTGAATTCCTTTTCCCCTGTGCAGTACCAAACCATCTTTTCAGCACTGACCCACAACTGCCAGATGAAAAAGAAGAAAGATTTTTGTACTACTTTTCTGTCAGAAGGGCTGGCCATCAGGTTACTTCAGCACTTTGCTGAATAAACTAAAAACAGGACTTCAAAAATATGCAACTGTAGATTATTGAGCTACAGAGATGCAATTAGAAAGGAAATTAATATGGACAGTGGGGTGCCTTAATGTAAAATGTGACAATGATTAATCAAAGGAAACCTGGATTTTCAGCAGTAGATATTTCAACTGACTACCAAAGACAACATACATTCTTTGTTTTCATAGTCAATTTTATATTTGCTCAGAAAGACTAAGAGGCCCAATAGCTGCAATATTATAAAACAACAACAAAAAACCCCCAACAAAAAACCCCATGCTAAAACCAAAGAGATTCATGTAAATAAATTATTAGGGCTTCCCTTCAATTCCTGCTATAGGAGGCAAAGACACCAGACAGCTATACACCAGGAATTCTCTGGGACAGGAAATAAGGGACTCTTCATTACTGGAACAAAACACTCATAGTTTCCAGAGTAAAGGTCCTAATTTTTCCATAAGGCTGACCGTATTTAGGAGAAAATCACAGGTTAGGAATTGAAATGGGCTGTAAGTGAAAACAGAATTAAGACATTAAACATATGCTAAGTGCAGTAAACACATTCATAGTTCTTTTGCAGTAATAGAAAACAGTTACCAGGTAATGTTTTATACCTTAAATATAACAGCTGTATACATTTTATTTTAATTAACATATTCTTTTTATTGATTCACTGAACTTTTCCAACTGTCTGATTTTTAGAATACAATGCAGCTTAGGTACAGAAGGCAACAGATTATGAAGGACATAGTATAGATCACTTTCCTAACATCATCATTTTTAATTAGACTTGGTTGTAAAAGCTGGCAAAGCCACCATAAACCCCTTTGACTCACAAATATTCCAGACTGAGAAACAAATGTCCATTTTTAAGGTGTTTAGAGCAGCAGTTGCCCAACCATGGTGCCTAAGAAGGGGAATTTCCTATTTATTTGCTTCATAACCTCCTCCACAGTCAGCCTTCCGTAATCTCTGTGGCCACAGGAAAGAAACAAGGTCCAAGGCATGAACTTAATATGTAAATTTCAGAAGATTCCAGCTCCCTGCAATTTTCAAAGTATCATTAATCTCAAAGTATTTGTAGCAGACCCTGTTGGTGAAAGATGGATTTTCTGAAGGGATTTCTGGGGTGTTGGTCCTGTTTTCCCAAATAGGTGATAGACATAAACATCCTCAGGGACAAGGCAGTCTTCTGTCATAAGCTCAGCTTATCTGATAGAGGTCCAAACCCACACAATTTACAACATTTTGCTTTTTACAGTCCCTGCTTTATAGTAAGATGTAGGTCTCAGACATCACTGCAGAAAAAGGTCGATTTGTAGTGAGATGCAGAATGGAGTGAGCCATCTCTGTGGGAGGAAAATAATCCATGCAAAATTCAAAAGGAATATATGCTTACTAGGACATCCTATTCTGCCTCGTTTCTGTTAAACAAAGCACTAGACAGGATGGGAATGCCTGCTGAGGAGCGAACAGAAAAAGCTCAAAGCAGTATCACAAGCTTCCTTCAAAAATGCACGAGAACCCTTCCACTACTCTTGTTGTGGAGTGCTTTGCTAAAAGGAAATCACACACAAGGCTTTCTTCACTAGAAGGTCTGTTTGGATATAATTTGTATGCTTTACTTCTTTAAGATGTATTCATTTAATTAGAAACACAAAAATAACAACATCTAGCATCATGATGAAGAATGGGGGATGGATGCCTGGTCAGATTCAAGAACCTTCACATTTGGTAGGTAGCATGGTAAAGATCATGCCAGTTTCTCAAGTCTCTTTAGGCAAAGACACAGAAATTAGGTGACATGCTTTAAGTATTGCTAATTGGAAGAGTAAAACCAAGAATGTGCTTGGCTGCTAGTTAGCAGAGAGATAGACATAATGCACTGAGGCAGCTCTCTGGGGTGATGAGCACTGAGAAATTAAATACTGAAAGCATTCCACTAGGTCATATTAGCTACAGTGTTAAAACAAGAGTAGTCTCTAAACCTTTTCCTGCCCAGCTTCCTCCTACCAATTTGAAAGAAAAATTTTACTCTGTCTAATCTGAAGAACAGTAGAGAAATTTTGTCCTATCTCTGAGAAGCAGAGGCATTGGTTCTACTTGCTTCCCTTGAACCGGTGAAGACTATACAGCATTCGTCTCTCAGATCAGGGGGTTTGTAAGTGGTTTGTAGCTAAGGCAGTATAGCAGAACACTTTGTTTTCAGAAATATTTTACATTTAGAAAAAGGATATATGAATAATATGCGAAGTGTGAAATGCAAACTTACCCAGGGATCAGCAAAAGCAGAATCTGTTTGGGATTCCATAGTGGTTAATCAAAGCTGACATTGCCTGGAGGTGACCTATTTGCCAATTTAATACAGCTTAGAAGTATGCAGACCATTGAGTGATTACACAGGTTGTTTTTACGAAACTGAAAATAAGTAGACCTAGGTATATAGCTAGAAATACACTTTTGGAGCATAAGGGAGGTATTTTAACAGCAGTTAAGTAAGTTCTGCAATAGACAAAATAGCAAGGAAGAAACAACAGGAAAATGATAAACGGTATCTTGTGTATCACAGTGAGCTACACTGGTAGAAGAATCAGTCTTACAAGCTTTTGGTGTGTGTACAGATTGCAGCAATGTAACAGTGGAAAAATCCATGCATCTGTGAGAAATATTACAGAGGTTCAACTGCAGACTGAGTTTGTCAAATTAGTTAATTAAAAAATTATGCATATATGTGTATTATTGTATGTGAAATGTATAGCATATGAATTAATGCTTTTCTTCTCTACAGGAATAAAAGCAGAACAATTAAACAAGAGATGGCAAAATATACGTGAATTTAAGATGATTGTCATTTAGGAAGTATCGGATCTGATACCAAGAATTTCTGCAGGATCTCTTTGAAAAGCCTTGTGTAATGCAAGCCGCAGCTTCCTCTGATTGCCATATTGAATGACTTTTTCCTTGGAATATTGACCATCCACAGAGCTTTTAAAACAGTAATCATTGCTATGTGGATCCTCCGATGGGTATTGCAGGGACTTACATCTCATAATTATCTTTCTCAGTTGAGACCTACAGTCACAACTAAAATGCAAGTAATAAATATTAATAACTCTTCCTAAAAGCTAAAGTGATCACTTCAGACAGTTAAATATTATTGAAGTAGGCTCCTGATGTGCTTGTCCTGGTCTCATGTACTTTTCTGCTGCAGCATAAGCTCAGCAAAGAACAATTCCAGTGTATGCCATGTATATTCATTATATGTCCTTCCTTACACAGGATCATAGCAGTGAGTTGGTGGACCAAGCTCCACTTTCAGTTACAGCAAGGTGGCTCTGGAGTAAATCACTTGGATTCAGCTGAATTACACTGGTATATAACTGAGAGGAATTTCCTCTGATAGATATAATTTCCGTGCATGATATACGTACGTTCCCCAACAGTAATTAAGACCAGATGTTGCTTCACATTTATGCTGTAAGTGCGTGGCTATTGTTTTTCTCTGATAACTCAGAAGACAGTTTTCTGCCATTTCCCACACATTCTACAGCTAATAAGTTACAAAGACTCCCCTGAACAAGCATCCAATGCAATTTAAAATTGAAAAGCTTGGCAAGGAATTAGGCAACAGGTGCCTGGCATCCATCTATTGTGTATTTACAGCTGGAAGGATTACAAGGTGGGCCTTTCTAAAAAAAGCTTTGGAACTCGCTGTCTCCAGAGGAATGTGTGCCATGGGAGTGACACTGGAGCAGGGACACCACCCACTCTTTAGGGACTGCAGCTACAGAAGCAAGCATGGTACAGGGGGTAGGGGGGAGTGTCTGCGCACAGGGGTACATGTAGAAAGATGAGATTAATTTACATTTTTAAACTGGCAATCCTGGTACTTTCCACACATGCATTGGGCTTGGGAAGACTCCAGAAAAGCCAGCCAAGATTGTCAATTTATTAAGGCTTTGTAAGAAAAACTTTGAAAAACTTTGAAGGTATGTATACTCATTATATACTATATATCAATATATATTTTAATATAAATTTAATGTATAAGTGCATATACACTCAAATATGTGTGTTTGTATATATATATGCATATTTTTAATGTTCACAACCCTTTACTTGCTGCCTTTTAAACTAAAAGAAAAACATCTTACACTGACAGAAACATTAGTACCACTATAGGAGTTTAAAAGGATACTGACTGATAATTGAAGTCACCTTCTGTGATTCAATTAATTTCTCAGACGTAAGCTCTGCATAAACTCACAATGAAAGACTCTTTCTGTGGGGTGGAATATAACCCTAGAGAAATTTGAAGAGGCTACATTGAGGCTCTAACAAATTTATTACCCTGTTTATTTTGTAAGATAAAAGCCTCTAATTGTGTCAGTCATAAATAACAGCTGTAGTGCAGGCTATAGGCTTTTTATCAGTAATCATGTTTCTGAAAAGACTAGCTTTTGCTGAACTGTTGCACTGAACATGACTGAAAGCTTAGCAGAAACTTTGTAAACAAATTCTTTAAGTTCTCATGGCTGAATGAAGATTTTATTAGAACAAGCCCAGATTTTAAAACAAGATCCTTTTTTCCCTTCTGATTTCTTCATATATAGCAGTCAGCTGTAGAAGGTCATAGATTCATAATTGGATAACAAATTCTGTGACCTTCATAAGAGTACTAGTAAGTGTTTCTAGAAGACTAAGGAAAGGGATAATTTGTCTTTAATGGTTAACTACCTTTTTTCCCACAGACATATACACGGAGTATGTACCTTGTTATATGCCTGCCCAGTATTTAGCCCAAAGGTGGTTTGGACCTAGACTGTAGCTTATAAGTACATCTGCAGTACAAAACTCAGAAAAGGCAACCACTGAAGACAGATATGGATGCTTTTCTTTCTAAAATTCTCCGAGGTTTCTGTTCAGTATGAATATTCTGTTTCAAGCAGATGAAAGTATGGATCAGATTTTAGAAAGTACCAGGATGAATTCTTACAGAACAGAGTTTCTCTTTTCTAAAACTTCTCAAAACCCTCCTCCTCCTTTGCCCATGCCCAGGCACAGGTATCTGTACTTGCCCTTGGGGTTGTGCATGGTTAGAGGGAAGCAGAACAGCCACCAACATAGAAACAGTGCCACTGTCCACATCTCAGCTGCTCCTCCCAGCTGTCTTGCTGTCTTGTCCTACTTTTATCCAGCAAGAGAAAGGTTTTGCTAGTAGAGACAAGAAAGCATTTTGAAGACTTTACCTTCTCCGTACTGCCAGGTCTCATAGCTGTAAGTATTGTTTGTTTTGCTCGGAGCTCCAGATTCTGGAGTTGTGAAAAATCTCAGCTTTCATTAAAAGAAAAGGTAGGTCTTGTGCCTGCAGAGACAAGTCTGAAAACATGAACTTAAGGCCTGGGGGTTAAAGAAAAAAAGATAGAAAAAAAGTACTTAAAAAGGTATTACCTTAGAAAAAGTTAATTGCATGAACTTTTAGGACTAAAAGTTTCATTTCTAAATGCAGAAGACTGGCTATGATGTACCTTACAGTTAAAAAATGCCTTTCAAATGAAGATAACTTTACTTTTCTGAGTGTGTTTGGCTTCCACAGAGCTTGCAGAAAGAATGGAAAGAAAAGAACAAAGAATTTCACTCCCATGACAATCAAAACTAAGCCACCATTCAGCTGCTCAGGCACGTTGCTGAGTGCAGCATGTCAGGGTAACCTGTCACTGGAAATCATCTGAGAGATGGATGGGAATGTACCAGATACATCCTTATGATGTTGGTGCTGCTACAGCAATATGAGCAGAGCAGGCCATGGCACCCCACACAACTTCTGACTGGAAAATATGCCACCACCTGCCTGCTTCACACTGCCATTTACCAGCCATGCCTGTGCTGGACTTGGCTCTCCAGTAAGGAATAGGAGAGTAGGTCTGCTCTAGTTGTCTCCTATGCCTTAGTACATTGGCTTTCACAGCAATAGAACTGAAAGTCAAGATGAGACAAAGCTTCGGCAAAGATGAGTCTGCTTTTGTCTTCACAAGGTCAACAAGTACCCTTCCAATTAAGTTTCTTCACAATGTAATCTCTCCTTTTCCTCCATATTAAAAAGTCAAGACATTTTTTTCCCTATTTTCTTTTTCCTTTACAGGCAAGAGGATGGATTTTCTTGTGGCCTCCTGTGTTGGTTTTGCTTGGCCCAGTTTTTGCTAGTGAGTAGGGTAGGGTACAAAGATGGCTCCTGCGTGTCCTGTGTGAAGGTTCTGGAAGTTTTTCACTGTGTCCAGCAGGGCCAATTTCTGATGGCTCTGAAGATGATGGACATGCTGCTGGCCAAGCCTGGGCCAATTAGAGATGTTAATTACGCCTCTGTGAAAACATATTTAAGAAGAAATGAAAACATTGTGAGCACACACTTCTTTTTAGCCAGAGGAGGAGGAGGAGGTGAAAATATGTGAGGGAAAACAACATGGAGGCGCCAAGATCAGTGGAGAAGGTGAGGGAGGAGGTGCTCCAGGTGCCAGAGCTGAAAACCCTCTGCTGGCCGTGGTGAAGAACATGGGGGAGCAGGTGGTCCCCCTGCAGCCCATGGAGTCTACAGGGATGCAGAGAACCACCCACAGCCTGTGGGGAGGTGCCCACGCCAGAGGAGCAGGTGGATGCCTGGAGGAAGCTGTGATCCAGTGGGAGTCGCAGTAGAGACTGAGAGTTACAAAGGCCTTGCAGGAGAGAGAAAGGCCTTGCTCCTGGGATGGAAACAGCCTGGCCTCGGCTCGGAAGTCTGCACCCCATGGACAAGAACTCGTGCTGCAGCAAATTCAGGCGGGATGTTGCTCGTGAGATCAGACCCACAGGAAGTTTGCAGAGGACTGTCTCTCGTGGAAGGGACCCCCATGGCTAAGTAGAGGACTCTTCTCCCTGGTGGACTGACCCTGACTAAAGGAAAACCCCCAAACCCTGCTTGCCCCCACCCCCTGGAGCTGTTGGTTGGAAGGAGGGAGGGGGTGATCTGAGAAATAGTGTCTTAATAGGGTGAGGGGTGAGTAGAGAAACAGTGTTTGTAGCAGAAGAATTGTGGTGATGGACTGACTTAGAAAAAACCCCACACGCTACCCCTGCCCCAGAGCTGTTGGTTAGAAGGAGGGAGGGGTGTGAACGGAGAAACCGTGCCTTAAGAGCTTATCTTTACCTCTGATTTACCCTCCAACTCTGTTAGGTTAATAAATCACTTTGCAACTTTAGGTTTCTCATCTGTTTTTGCCCTTTTTCTGTGCGTTCTCCCACCAGTGGCATATCTCAACTCATGAGTCCAGTGTGTGTGTGTTAGTTTTTTCCCTCTCCTCTGCGCAGCTGCGGCAGGAGAGAGCATAGAGAGCAGACGTTGTAGGTGCCTGTCATTTGGTCATGGTCAAACCTCAACACCTCCTTAGTGCATTTTCCATTCCCACTCCTGCCACATAGGTAAGGTGCTGACACCCTTGCAGGCTCTAAATCCACCTTTCTATAGGTGAATCCATCTTTGCATACACCAGTGTGGTGTACAGTGCTTCACACATCACTGAATGAAACTACTTTATGGGAGTGATTTTCCCCCGGAAACCAACTTCTTTCACAAATTTTTGTGCCTTCATTTTCATTCTGGTCCTGGAAGGCCTCAGAGGAGATACTACACACATATGTTACCAGAAGGATTGAGGACACAGTACAAGCACTAGGAAAGGAGAACTGGGGGTTGCTGAGTTCATCTATAACAGCTTGGTAGGAGCTGGAGACAGCAGCAGGAGACAGGTGCTGCTCAGAGCAGTGGGAAGTGCACAGAAAACAAACTCTCTAAGACAGGATGGATCAGGAAAATCACAGCGTGACCAGGTGTAGTCAGCCAAGATGCTCTGTAATTTTTTTACGGGTCCCCAGGAATTGTCCATCTGTGCAGCCAACTATGTGTCTGGGGAAAACAGTTACAACCTCCAGTTTGCTGGGAATGAGTGAAACAGATGACGATGAGAACTCCAGTTCCTTGGAAAGGGAGGACCAAAAGGGTATCATGATATGAGAGCTTCTGGAATTTTGACATGAATCTAGAGTCTAAAGGTAACAGAAAATTGTGCAGCACGTGTTTCAAGTAGAGTAAACATAAGGAGAGAGGAGGCTTCTCTTATTCAGTAGTTCCATATTTAACCATTAAAATAGTAACATAAAAGGACTAGCTTTTAAGAATCAGACTGAGAGTTTGTGTATTGTAAGACTAGCATTTTCAAGCTGTAGAATTGCAACCACCACTCACAAAGGGATTAAACATCTATTTCTTATTGTTTACATTGCCCCCGTAACTTCCAGCTTGTTCCATTTTAACTACATTTCCAATCAATAACCTTAATTTTGGCATTTCTCTACTGCTGATTTTTTATTTTAGGTCTTTGACATTCTTTTATCTTTGTACCTCATAGCCACAAATAAGTAACTGATGACTAACACAAATCACTCACTGGCAATGTTGGCCTCCTCTCACTAAACCAGTATCAATAAATAAGCATGGTCATTATTTCACCAGTTTTTATAAAAGCAGCTTAAAATATCCAGCGCAATCCTCCTCTATTTATATTGGTCTCTGTGAGCAATTGAAGCTTTACTAATTAGATATGAATCTCTGCGGCCTGTGCCTAATTTCTTCTGTCTCTTCAAATGTTCTCTTCTCTCTGTTGCTGTGTAAAAGGCTTGCACAAACAACAGGGGAACCACTGGCAATGGTGCATTAACTGTATGTAAATGCTCTTGATGCACAGTGTAAACTAACTGCAATAAATGAGAAACTTCCTGTCCTTCATCACTTTCCATTACAGTTATCTTATGTATTATTTGTTACCCCAGATGGTAAAAAAATTTAAATGGAAATTTGTTTTTATGGTGTCAGTGCTCCTGCAAGTGAAAGAAAAGAAATGCATTAGGACAGATTGGCAAAGTCAGTATGGCAATGGCGACACCTAAAGCAGCAGAAATGCTTTGGGGTGACACAATACTGAGGCAAATGGAAAAGATCTGGACCTTTCTACACCCAAGCTTCATTAACCTTTGTAAAATATATTAATAGCCTTTCTTCATAGTCAAAAGGAGCCAACACTTAGGACTGCTTTCCATGCAAGTTGGATTTCCTTAAACTGGCTTAGCAACCAAATCAATTAAATCAATGTCTCCCCTCAGCATGGATTCTTTCATGCCCTGCAGCAAAATAAATGTATGAATCTTCTTATCTAGAATAATTCCATCATCCCCAATTTTAGATGCTTGAGAAAAGTGGGCAGGTAGAAAGTTCTGGAGACAGAAATTCATTGTCATCCTTAAGTACAAAAAGCATAACCAATGCTGGTATTTATTTCTTAGTATCCCACAATCAGGTCAAACCATTTCCATACCTGTTCTAGGTCTAGCCCTTGCTTCTGTGAACATCATAATTCCAGCCCCACAAGGAAGCTTCTGTATATATCCAAGACCTGTTCCCTGTCTCTCAGTCTAGCTGGCATGTTTGGCCATATTTATACTATTAGTCTTTTTCATCTTCTAAATCATAGTTAAAGGAACCAACAGCATCTGAGTTGCAGCCAGACTGCTTTGGGAATCATCCCTGGTCCATGCAAATTCTTGCAGCATGCTTGGAAGTTGTTGGGAGAGGGCAGGTTTGTGCAGGACAAAACCGTAGCCAGGAGCACACTAACAAAGGTGCCAATAACTGAGCTCCAAGGCTCAAACCTTGACACTGCCTAATTTACAGCTTTACCTGAGCTAAGAAATCCAGGAACTGCCCTAAATTGTGTTAGTAATCTTTCATCTTAGATCTGATATATTGCTCAGAAACTTAATTCTAGCAGTGACCAGACAGTAAAGACTTTTTTCTAGAGCAACACAGGCTGTTGCATGTTATCAGCATGCAGAGACTTTGGCTCAATCCAAAGGCACCTCAAGTCAGTGAGAAGCAGGAAAATTAGTGAAAAGAAAAACATGGAAAATCAGTGTCACTGTACCATTCCTCCATTCCCTCCCTTCAGTACTGCACCCAACTTGAGAGCCCTGGAAGAGGGACTCAAAGAAAGGAAACAGGAATGATCAAAGGTATGAAATGGCTTTCATGTGAGGAATCACTGAGTAGTCTTGGACTCTTCTGCCTGGATGTGGTGGGAATACAATAGAGGTCTACAAAATCCAGAGTAGCGAGGAGTGGCTGGATTGGGAATGACTGCTCATTCCCTTTTCCAATGAAAGAACCAGAGCCAGCAGATGAAGTTAAATGGAGCTGGGTTTGCCACAGGGAGAAGTACTTTCTTTAGCCAGCAATTAGAGGTCCTGTAGAGCTTTTACCAAAGAACGACATGAATGTAAAAAGTTTACATAGGCTCGAGGAGAGACTGGACAAGTGCTTGAAATAGAAATCCCCTGGGTGACAAAAGAGACAAACTTCACCAGGGCCAGGAAATCCCCTGAGCTGAAAATATTTGTGGGCTAAAAGAAGGAATTATTACATAAGCTTGCCCTGTTCTCATTCTTGCCTTTCTAGAGCCACTACTGGGAACGCAGCCCTGGAAAAGGTGGTCCAGGGTCTGAACAGCCTTAGTGATTTTTACATCTTCACTGGTGATGCAGAAGAACTCTAGACGAAATACTATCTCTTCATCATCCTCAGAGCTGAAGTCACACTGGCAATGTTCCTATGGGAGTTCCTCTGTTTTCTGAAGGGTCCTGGCCTTGCACAACACCAGGAAGAGGTTGTCAGGTTGTCCCTCCTGAACACCCCATACTGTCTGTATTAACCCTGCAGGGTGGCCAGGTGTCTACATCAACAGTACCTCATCTAAACAACACTAAATTAAAGAATCAATTTAGCCAAAATTTAAGGAATTGGGAAATGATCCTGATGGCTGCACACTAGGTCATAACCCTGGTTAACACAGCAAACATAAACTCAACTTTTTTTCCAGTCTATTTTTTAATGTCTTTCAGAGGTAGCATGTGGATCCTTGCCAACTGTTAGCACTGCAACTTTGAATCCTCCCTGAAATCCTGCCGGATTCAATTTACTGTTTAAAATTTTGCTTGTGATATTACACAGGATTTGGGAGTAAGGGAATAGGGAAGGGTGAGTATCACTGCATCTGGGATTTGAAAGGCCGTTTCAATCAGTTTTCTCTTCTGCCACAGGAAACGGTGATTTATTGGTGAAATGCCTAATGCAGCTGGGAAGCTCTGCTGAAGTCTTGAATTTGTGTGAATGTTTCCCACTTGAGAAAAGCCCAGATGGGAAATAGTCGCACAATGGGAGGGAGAAACCTGGAAAGCAGTAATGTCAACAGAGATTTAATAGTAGTAGTATGCAGCAAATTGGACACACAGTAAAGAATAACACAGTAGCAAAACAGACCAAAGATGTTTTGGCTTGAGTCACCAAAAGCTTCGTTTCAGACACTGGAATGTAGCCTTAATTTCTGGGCATGCTGTTACCTGAAAGATAACTGGAATGAATTCTGAGAAGGGCAGGAAAATTAGTGCAGAAAGAGAGTCCCGTTGCTAATAGCACATTCTGACTGAGCTCTGAGCACAGAGGCACAAAGGGAGAGAGCAGAGCTACCCGCAGGATGCAAATGCCCAGCTGAGAGGAGACAGCAGAGAGCACGGTGCCTTATCACCAAAGACAAATGTTGCAAAAAACCATGAGATAAAAATTACGGAAGAATTTCTGACACTGGGATAAGTTGGGCTGCGGAATGGCCACCGGAGCAAAGATGCCAATAACTGAGATGGTTTAGGCTGTAGAAGGGAGGTGAAAACACAGCACAGTGGGAGCATTCTTCATAAGTGGACATACATAGATGGGCTAGAAATATTAGGGCTTTCCCAGTGCTGAGCTGCACAGCCTGTCCATTCATTATCTACTGAGTGAAGATGACACAAAACACTCAACGGCAGACTGTGACAGATTTTCAGTCGATTTTCAGTCAATCTTCAGAAATGGCCCAAGTCTATTCAGATCTAACCCATCCCTCATGGCCATGTTCACCACAACTGAACATCTACAGTTGTCACATAGGAGAGGAGGAGAGAGGGAAAGTCACACTTCCTGGCTTGAATACACAAAGCAGATACTACACAGTTTAAAGTAGTACAGTAACCCTGAATGTAACTTGTTTCCAAAGCCTTCTATATGAGAAGTTATTACATCATGTCTACACTTTTTCACTTAAAACAAACTTCTAAAAAGCAATCTTGTTACAAAAACAAAAAAAAAAAAAAAAAAAAGAGTTGTTATTCTGATTAAATAGTTTTTCAATAGAAATTTTATTCTAGCATTTTTGACAAAAATCCCCACCCCGAACCCAGTCCTTAAGGTTAGTAGCAAGTACTAGAGAGTCAAATTAATCATTCTACTTCCTCACTCTTCGAAGAAAAAGAAATCAAAATTAATAAAAAAACCTCTGATGCATATAAGATTATTGCCCTGAATCTTTGCCATGAAGTTTTTTTGCAGTAGAGAGTAGTACATATCGTTCAGCAAGCTCAGCCTGGGTGAAAAGAGTTAACAAACAGCTCACACATTACCAGGGATCCTCAAAATCACTACAGATGTCATCTACCAGAAGCAAAAATCATGGGGTCTGAAGGACACGTTTAAAGACACAGTTCGAAACTTCACACTGAATTTTTTAGATATTTTTGCCTTCTCAGACCACTAGAGTTATCTCAGTAGGCTGTGTATAAGTCTGATTCTCAGTTTTAAGCAGACTTCACAAGGTAAGTCTCAGCAGTGTGGCTTTACAGTGATCTCCTTTGGAAGGCTGAATATGAATGAAGCTAGAAATCTAAGAAGTCTGGATCAGCACAAGGCACTGGTGCACACTGTCAGCATTTCCTACTCCTGTTCAAAGCTGGGATAAGGGTGTCTTGTTATCTCCAAGTTTATTATTCTGCAGACCCACAAACTGTACTATGACAAGTTACACTTAAAGCTTCAGGAGACGTTTCTAGGTATACTGAACTTCATAAGGCACATGGGCAAGTAGATCCTGGACTAACTTCTGCAATTGCTTTCACTTGCATTTCATCCATATTTAAGGATGCATACTTCTTCATCTTCTTCTAGCAATTTCCAGTAGAAAGAAAAGGAGGGGGAAAAAAGGAATGGTTTTGTACCGACATTCAAACAAAGATCGATCTTTTAAGTATTAAGCACTATTTCAGCTCCTTACTCCTCCAGTGGCATTCAGCTATCATGTTATCAAGGTCAGCATTTATTTTCACATGTTGAATAAACTCCTAACAATTAGAAATAATTTTCTGCTGGGTATGGGATGCAACACATCATGGGCCTCCGGCAGGAATAGTGCAACCTAGAAGTTTCCCACTAAATGTTTCATAATTTATTCACCTACTTCACCAAGGCTTAGAGGGCTGGTGAAGTGGAGCAAGTGTGGAGACTGCTGTTATCTTTTCTCAGATGCACTGCCTCTATGGCACACATAAAGGTCTCCAGGGAGGACTAAAACCGTACTATACAATGTCACAGATTATTTCTGTTGTGTACTTGACCCCAAACAGGAGGAAATGAAACATAACCATTTTGTGGGCTATGAAGCTGGGGAAGAGAAGACCTGTGCCTCAGGCATGGCTGGGAGGCAGCAACCTGGGTTGGGTGCCAGCTTCGAGAGATCAAATTCATACCATGATGCTGTGCGCTCACCAGTGAATTGCAGAATTGCATTTCCTGTCTTTCATTTTCCTCCAGGTGAAACAAAGATGATATCAGCTGAGAGGCCCTCTGAGGTGAAAAAGCCTAACAAATACTGTAGGCTGTAATTTTAGCATTTCAGTCCATCTTCAAATGAGTGTTGCTCTTCTAAGGGCAAAGCAGTATTTTCCTCCATCCTCCTCTAGAGTAAACCAGGAATCCTGACAACAGCTTCAGGGGTTAATGTGACAGCTACACCCACTGCACAAAATCCAGATGTATTTTTGTTAAGCAACTACAAAAGGACTTCTTTCAAGGCTGTGTGGTTTTTGAGCCTTGAAAAATCTTATTAGTCAGATAGAGGGAAAAAAAGTATATATAAGCAACCTGTTCTAGGAATTTAGCAGCTTGTGAATAGAAAGAATACAATTATGCTGGGCTGCATGGCCAAAAAGTTTAATGGATCAGACCTCATATGCCCTAACACAGTCTCACTCTGACTTGCTGAGCTGCTTTAAACCCTCTGTCAAAACGGCATGAGCCTCAGCAATTCGTTTCACAAGTACAAGACACCAGTGTAAGGTAAAGCTGATGCAAGCTGGGAGTAGCTGGATCAGTGAGATATGACTCTCATGTCTAAACAGGGCTTTGGGCTGAGCAGAGCTGGCTTAAAGTAACTTTCTCATCACAAAACAGAATGGATAAACTAAGCAACTAACGCACTTCCTCTGACCCCCAGCAAACAGAACCAGTGCACTCCATTGTTACCACTAGGCCCTTTTTATTTCAGCACAGTCATTGCTGAGAATTATTAGCGGTAAAATTCCTTAATAAACCAAGTTGCCTAAAAACTCCAGAGAACAGAGGCTTCCAAGTCTTAAAATTTTATTAGAAAGTTATTTTCTCAAAGACTTCATTTTGAAAATTAACCCCAAGGCTTGGAATAACTCTAAAACCTCAGTGGCTCTTAAAAAAACTAAGCAACCCTTCTCTTCCCATTTCTTATTTCTTAAATAAACTATTAAACAACAAAAAAATCCCCTTATATCTTAAGTACTTACAATTTAAAATTTAAGGGTTTTGCTTCAGGAAGCAGTTTTACAAATAGAAACATTTTGTAACGCAGCAAGCTTGGGCCCAGTTTTATTATGGTATAACACTGGGTTAATGCCCTTAATTCAGGCAAGTTAAAAAACACTTCTAAAAGGGTTTCAGGACAGAAACCTGCCTACTCTCCTTCCCCAGTGAGAACTGCCATTGAGGAGTGGCTGGAAAGCAGCTGCATGTTAAAGAAACACGAGAGAAAGCCAGAGATTGGATTTAGGCTTCTTATCACACTTCTGAAGAAAACTGGAGATCATTCTTTGTCTTATTTGCCCATCTAAAACTTGGAGGTAATTCTCCTCCTGCATTGTACCAGTCCTGAATCTTTGCAGGATGGTGCATCACTAACCCCAAGTTACTCGTCCACACCAAAGCCGGAGCTTATATGTCCTTTCCTGTCAGTCCCACAGCAGTGTTTTGCTAGTGTTGGGAAAATGAATGCCAACTCCTGCTTGAAAACCATCCCTGAATCTTCTCAGCTCTTCCCTAAACTAGACATTGTGTTCTTGTTTCCCCTGTGCAGGATTATTCTCCCCCTCTCCTCTCGTGTTTGGATGGTGGATACAGCAGCGTGCTTTTCTCTCTTCCCTGGGCCCTTGAGTATTCTTGCAATATAATGATTTATAAGGAGGAGATGGGTTGATTTTTCTCCTCCGTGCCAGGCTGAGGACTTTGTGAGCTTCCCTTTGGCAGGCTGAGCCCTGTTGATTTCAGTGGGAAGAGGGAATGCCCTGCACCTTTTTGAAAAGACAGCAAAGGTCCCTCTGGCAAAGGATCTCCCTAAACAAGGGCTTTTTACCATTGCAAAATGGTTCAAAAATTAGACTTTAAAAGCTGTAAATTACCCCAGTAAGCCAAGGAATTTGCATTTGTAAAGTACACGCCTGAGGTGCAAAACACATTAACAAAATATACAAATAAACAAAGCTGTTCAAACCCAAATGCAATTATACATTCAGGGCAAGGTGCCATGGAAATCCATGTCAGCTGTGCATGTGTGTTTGAAGGCAACGTTATGCCCTGAGTCCAAACTGGTTTGTTTTCCCCAAAGGGAAAATATACTAGAAAATACTGGTGCTATCGTATTATTTACAGGGTAGCAGTAGCTAAGGAAATTAATTGCATTTTGTACTGGGCATGGCCAGTATGCACAGGCACACATCTGAGAGCTAGTCCTTTGCCTGAGAGCTGGGTGCTGGCATGCACACCCCTGTCTGTGACCATGTTAAACACTGTTCCTTACGCAAGGAGGCTGCTGGCGGGCACCTGGGGGTGATTTAGGTGCTGAACCTCCATTTCCGTGGGAGGCCCTCCAGCCCACTCAGGAATTTGCAGTAATGCAATGTATCTGTTCAGCTGCTATATGCAGGCACCACCCAATCTCCCCTCAGTGGTGCTTCTAAAATACCAAGAACTTAGTGATGGTCCAAGGACACAGCAACAATACAGGCATTCATTTTAGTAATCTTCTCCAGCATCCTGGGGACTGTCCTGAGGTGGAAGCCTGACCTTGGAGCAGAATAATTTTTCATATATATATATATTTATATCCTGATACATCAAGGGTGGCTTTGATTACCATACTGCTCAGCCACTCACAACATTTTGCATCGCTCTCATGCCTTTCCAGCAAGAACTGTGGAGCCTTCCTGAGGATAATGGAAAAAGGAAACTTAATCATTCCTGCATGAAGCACATTTTTCTTCAGCATTGCACCAGTATGTCCTTCATTGCCTTTAGCTTCTGTCATTAGACACTTATATCCAGCTTTTAGTTTTTACGTCCTTTGCCTAACTCTTGTGTTTGATGTCATTCAGCGCAATCCAATGATTTTTAAAAATGCTTTGCAAGCCCCACAGGAAGAAGGCTTCCACCCTTGTGGACAAGTCCTAGGGGTCTCCAAAAGGTAACTCAGCTCAAGTCCCTGCTCAAGTCATACAGCCTTTACAGGTGTATGGACCAGAGCACAGTGCATTCTACCTTCCTGCTTTGTACTTGGTCTCTGTGGCCCAGGAACCTAAGGGTGCAGTGAAGCTGCAGATGTGTATGAAGCATGGAAAAGCTGGAAATTGCATCCTCAGGGAACTCCTATATGAAATATCAATATGCTTTTCAGAAAGTCACTGTCACTAGGCTAAACGACATTACATGGGGGCCCATACCTACATGAGACATTTTCTACAGGTCCACAAATCAAAAGTGGTTGAAGGCAAACATTCAGGGAGGGCTGGTGGGGAGATATCCTAGACAAGTGTTTTGAAGTGTGACACAGCCACAAGTCATATTTTCAAGTGGGAACTTCAAGTGTCTTTTCTCTGAAAATTTGTTTGTCTTTTCAAAAGGACTACTAGACCATTCTAAAGAAGACCTTTCAGTCTATTCTCAGCTTAGACCATGGTTACCCAAATTACCTATGTTTAGAATATGACCCCTCTTCCTGGTGGCAGTCACAGGCAATGTTACACTGACAAGTTAGGTTAGGCCAATTCAAATCTGATGGAGAGGTCTGAAATAGTTTCCTGGCTGTATCCATAGAGATTTAGCGTTAACTATGGGTGGTTTTTCTGAACCTTGTTTTTGGATTTCTTGGGTGAGGAATAGAAAATGTATCAAATTAATTCAACAGACAGAAGCACAAATTAAAAAGCAAACAGTGTCTCACTAGTATGTCCTTGTCTCATAGTGTCAACTCCAAGTACCAATCTTGCTCCAACCATTCAATTAAAAAAGCTTTACATTTCAACATAAAGAGGTCCTACATACACTTGGTGTTGGATTTTCTTGGCTACAGGACAACTGAAGCTCTGTTCTGCTCCTTTTCATTTTTGTCAGATTTACCTCTTACAGATGCCAAGTCTGCACCCCACCTCAGGTAGTTACTGCTCTCTTCCCTAGACTGGGTTCTAACCGCAATGGCCCCTGCAAGGGCAGATCAAACCTGAGTCCCAATGGCTGCTGGCCTAAGATGTCAATCAGAGGCATAATGTGGCCAAGCCATAACCCTACAAGCAAAACTATACTGAAAAAATAAACTTTTTAAAAGTAGGTTTTAAAGTAACAAAAAATCCACATGCATGTTCTTCTGTCTAGAAAATTATCATCTCCAGGGGACAACCTGGTGAAGTTTCAAGCAGCCCTGGAGTTTCCTTGGCTCTATTTTGCTTCCTCCTGGCACCTTTCAGCTAGTTCTTGAAAAAGTCTCTTCCCTGAGCTGTGCCAAGTTCTTCTGTGTATCTGGGATTCACTCCACTGTTAACTGCAATCCCAGGCTGAATGAGTCTTCAAGGATAGTGATTCTATCTCTTCAAAGACTTTAAAAACTTTTTAGAACTGGTTAATTGTAGTACAGTTCTCCTTATGCCTGCTTTTTCCAGAAAAATTTTACAAATTATAATAAGAAAATACAGTTTCATAATCCAAGCATAAGGCATGGTCTGTCTCAAAACACATGAAGATTTCATTAATCTCTATGGAGCTGGTTTTTTCACTGAGGAAACAAAATACATGAGACTTATCTCAAGGGACATACAGACCTTATCTGGAGTTTATTTAGGTGACTATGTGAGCATAAGATCTTCTCAAAACACAGTGCCCAGTTATGGATGTCGAGCACATAATAATAACCTGGGACAGTGACAATGAAAAGCAGGTTTTGTGTATTTGCATTTGAGCACTGAACACGGAGGGAGCCAAAATTCATAGATTCTTTTGAAAAGCCTGACCTTAGTGACTTGGTCAAAATCCAGTGAGTCATTAGATAAACCATAAAAAAGGAATGTTGTCACATTATATGCATTTATTTTTAGCTCAAATTTTTAGCTCTTTTTTATTTTAAATTCAAAATATCTGAATAGCCTATTTCTCATTTCCAGACAGCTTCTTTATGATTGAGATAGAGACAGAAGAAAATAAAATTCTGACATACCATGACAGATCCTGTTATGCTGATGTAAAATTGATTAGAAATAGCCCAGTTGTGGAATTTACCAGCAAAAATTTGAAGCTTTGGGAGAGAAAGATAATAAGCAGACATGTATTTGTTTATGGGAACTGCAAGTAGTGAAATTTGCTTATCAACAGAAAAAAGGGCAGAATTTGGCCTTACCCTGCATGAAAATACAAGAAAACACAACAAAATACATCTCATGAAGTTTAGATTAGATGGGAACTGCAAGTTGCATAGCTCAGCTCAGGAATCCCAAACTTTCCAAGAACACAGAGGACCTTGCTTCAAGGGTTCAACCTCTCACAGGTCACAAAATCCAGGGTTATTTGGACCTAGTACTTTGCAGCAAGGACATGGAAATTTTAATTCAGTTTGCAGAGAGAATACAACTTCCTGTTGGAACTGACACAAATCTGTCTTAGATAATGACGCACAAATACGTCAGTATTTTTCCACTTTTCATTCTATAGTAGGCAGTGAATAAATATTATCCCTCCTCCTGGGAAGACTGCAGGGAGTTTTCCTTTAAATTCTTTCTATGCAGTAAACATGCATATATTCACTGTACCTTGTTAAGATAGTAATAAAATTTTTAATGTGGGATGTATATAGATGTAGATGACATAGATTTGCAAGGAGTAAATAATCAACTGTGTGATTATAGGACTATATGTTTGTTCTGTGATCATCTTTAGTACATTGCAGAATGAACCCCTATAGAGCTAACATTTGTAAAACAGCTTTGTAGTGCTCAGATGAAAGACACTACAGGAGTGCAAGACATTATTATCATTATTCAAACAGTAAGTCTGAAATAAAGCATGAAACTACTGCCAGAGTGACTGTGAGGAGGTGGGAGCAGGACAGGGGTGCAAGAGAGGGTGAAACAGCAGCTGGCATTCTCATTTGCTGCCATTAGCACGGATCACATATCTCTACATGGAGAATCATTTTCTAATTCTACCTTGGGAGAAGAGAGGGGGGAAGAGAGAGGCATTCATTCCATGTCATTCAGAAGGGACCTTAAAGACCTATTTATTATGCCGCTTCCTTCAGGGAGCTTGCTATAGGGTTTTGATTTCAGCGACTGAAAGCTGACTGCTTTAGGAGAAAAAAACTTCCTGAACCACTGATCTCCCTTCCTCTTCTCAACCCTGAATTTCACATCAAGCTATATTGTTCTCTTTCCCCTTTCTGTTTGTAATGTCAAAACATGTATGCTCATACACACACACACAGACAGAAGATCTCTAAGAGCTATGAATATTCTTGTCTCAAGAACCAGAATAGTGAAAGGCAGTCTTGACCCTGTCTAGAAAAGGTGGAGAGGAATTTGTTTAACCCTCTCAAGTGGGATTCCAAATTATTTAGATCAAAATTCAGTTTGATTTGTTCAGTACTTTAAACCTGAACAGTGGAGTTTAAATTATTTTCATTTAATAACAGAGTCATCAGAGCTCCCACCCTTTGACATGCAGCTCCTGATCCTAATTGCAGCTATCCTTCTTTACAATGAAGCAACAGTTTTAAATATCAGTTCATTGTGTCTACAGTTCTTACCCAATAAGAGGTTTAGCAGCAAATAAGCTGCATTTGTCTATTCATAGATGATAAATGCAGAGCAAGCAGGAATAATCAGGTTTTAGAGCATCCCTAAAACACTGACAACAGACATGTTTTAGTGTGAACACATGAGAAAGCATAAGCATTTCAACAGTGTTTGCCCGACCTTCCATCTTCATTATGCTGTCAGTGGTACAAGCCAGGGGCCCTTACACATTAATCCATTGATCCAGTCCTCTACTTTTGTGTGTTTCCTTCAGGTTACCAGATATTTAATAGCTGTTGCAAAATCAGGAAATCTAGTGGAGTATTTGGGGGGGGAAAAGAAGATCATTTCACCACAGGCTAAACCCTTATGTAGTCTGAACTAGGGTAACTTCACACTAAATCAGTGCAATTGTGCCCATTTACTTCAGTGAGAAGCTGTGTCCATTTTTTCCATTAATCTTCCAACTGAACAATGTGCAAGCACAACTCAGGGCCATATTTATATTTAATCATGTGACAGTATTTGTCAGAAGTGGACTGTCCCTGGTTGACGGATTTACCTGTGCTCCTGAATGCAAAAGCCTAAACCACTTAATTTCTGCAAAGGTGCGGGTAAAAATTTCAGGATGTCATCACAAATCACCAGTGAAAAATAAAAAAATTATCCTTACAACTGAGGTAAATTCAACTCATTTAGATATATATTTGCACTGTACCATTGGACCTTCATAGGTGATGCTGAGGTAAGTAAATTATCAGCTGCTACTTTTGCCATCCCTTTTAACCCAGCTGGCCCTGCTGACTTATCACAGCACATTGTTTGCCTGACACAAGTTCTGGGATTTCACAGGCCTAACCACAACAGACTGGGCCTCTGACAGCTATGGCAAGAGTTTGTAACACTGGGATTTTACTTCTATATCTGCCAAGAAAGGAAGGAAGGAGCAAGCAGAAGACAGAGAAATCCCAACTTACTGCTGTGTCTTTTGTCCCCCTTCTTTCACTCTTTAAAAGCTAGTTGTAAATAGAAGATCATGTGCTATGCCAACAGGATCATGGTCACTGTAAAATGGCTGTTTTGCCCAAATTCTCCTTTTCCTGAATTGTCTCCACTGTTAACAGCTTTGCACAAGCACAAAACAAGAAATAAAGTTGCATTTAAAACACAGGCAGAAAGGGGAACTATGACAAAAATATCAGGAGAAAGAGAGGGTTAAATGTAATAGTTTATGAGATAGAAATAATTTCTACAGGGTTTGCCCTTTAAAGTCCATTATAGTACGTTAATTGTGATTTTATACACTAAGTGACGGGGTGTACTCCTCTTTAGTATTGAATTTATGAATAAAAGACGATCACCAGCCTGTGTTAGACACTGGTGAAGGCGTTTCACTAGAGCCTTTGGCTATAGAATTCCATTTCTCCAGCTTCATTCACATTCAAATGTTCACACTGATAACTCAGTTCTCCTCAGCCAGGGGAATAAAGGACACTCTGATGCCTGATTCCATTTTCAATTACACTGCTGCAACTCCAGAGCAGCTCCAAGGAAGTCAACTTTCACACTAGTATGAAAATCAGCACAAGAGCGGATTTGGTCCAAAGGCTGCTCTGACAACGTGTCAGTCAAAGTTTTTTTGTCAGACTGGATGGGTCAGAGTCGATGGTGTGAAAAACAATGACCTGGATGGCACTGCAGGATCCCATTAAAAAAGTGAAACAAACAGGAATGACCCAATATTGACTAAGTGCAAAGAGCTCCCCTGCCACAGTGGGCTGCATGCAACAAAAGTGGACTTGATGCCTCTGAGAGTGATGGGGGTGAGGACAGTGACAAGGAGCTCAGAGGGGAGAGGCAGGGGCAGCACTTGGTCTGCCATCACATCCACCACCCTTCCCCAAGGACCCAGTTCTGGAAACCTTAGTGAAATGTATGTGACCTTGAATCATCCAGCCCTCTCACAAATATAAACCCCAAAACAAGCGTGGAGTCTGTCCTCAGCCTCACAACAAGGGGCCAGAGTACTGCCTGGAGTTTATAGCCAGATGTTAACTTTGTAAGCCTTGAAAATACGTTCAAGGTTGTTTTCTTGTATTCAGGCCTTTTTCCAACTTGGGTGTGTAACTCAAAGACCTCCAGAAGTATGTCTACAAATTTATAATCTAT
Source organism: Acanthiza pusilla (assembly GCA_036630365.1). Lineage (NCBI taxonomy): Eukaryota > Metazoa > Chordata > Aves > Passeriformes > Acanthizidae > Acanthiza > Acanthiza pusilla. Next base: position 1,450,104 of record JAXCHO010000034.1, read on the forward strand.
TTGCAGAATTTAGGAGACTCTGTCAACGTATAGATACTGTATCTGCTCTAATCTGTCTGCACAAATGTTGTGATTATTGTAAGACTTTTTCCAGGCTTGGTCTGAACATTAATGCAAACTTCAAGGTGACTGAAAGTGAAACCAGAAACATGAAATTTGTATTCATTTTGAGAGTTTGAGAAAGTGACTGTATGTTACATGATTTGATCATTGAAGAACTTCAGCATTAACAGCAGTTTTCCCTTTCGAGAAAAATCTTTGATTCACACAAGTGAAGGTCATGTCCCAAATCTGTACTCATATCTATTCACTAAACTTGATTCCACATGGGCCAGTTATTATTATCATATAAACTATGAAGGATGTTTGTATTCCAGATGCAAGATCAGAGATGAAAGGCTAGAACAATAAAGTGATTTTCTAGGTGGGCCTTTCTTGAAGTGTCTGCATAAAGAATGGCCTTTCTACTCATAAGGTCTGTTTTCTTAATATTCTCATGGAAAACTGATCCAGGACCCCAAATTCCATGGAGCAAATATTAACTTAAAGTGTAATTACAGTGGAAATCACTAATTTGGAGGGTCATTATCCTCCAGCCAGCTATGCTCTTATAATGCCTGTAACAAGTGCAGCATCATGCATTGTTGTGCCAAATAAGTGAAATTTTATATCTAAATCCATCCAAAATACCTTCTTTTTAGCAGAGATTTCTAGCTAACTCAGGGTTTGTTCATTTTCCTCCAGTGTAATTAGCTATTAAATTACTTCTTGCTCAGAGCAGTTAATGCTATTCTACTTGCAGTTGCCATGTAGTCATGATAACCAGACACTACATATTTAACACTAATACGTTGGAAGGGCTGGAACACAAAGTAAAAATTAATCTATATTCAGTGTTGCAACATACATGAGGAAAAAAAATCCTTGCTAGTGGTCTTGCCCTGCACCAGCCAGGAAAACAAGAGCTTTCCAGTTGACTTCAGGGGACTTAGGGTTTCACTGATCAGCTCTACAGAAAGCTTAAATAGGAGTTACTGTGACACACAGCTAAAACAGAAAAGATTTGTGGGGTTTACATGTCTCTCAGTATCAGAAGCACGTATCAAAACTGAATATGTCACTGTATTATACTTCCAAACTTTCAGCTTCTTTATATCTCCATGCCTAAGGGAGAAAGTGCAACAGAGAAGCCCTCAAGCCCCCACTGCCACTTACACCTCTTCAAGTGCTCTATTTTGCTTATATTGCCCTGCCTCACTCCAGTCAGCCAGGGCTCTTCCCTCTGCACTCCCTAGAAAAGCATCAGGGAGAGGCAGCAGCTCTCCCTCTCCTTCCACCGATGACATAGAGAGCAGTCTTGTTCCATCCCACCAGGGCTGTAGGCAGCTGGTGACGCAGCAAGACACTCACAGCCCTTCTGGAAGCTGGAGGAATGCATGTGGAGTGCGGCTGGGAAAGGGTCAGAGGAAGCCCTTGGAGATCAGTCTGTGTCTGTTCATGCCTAGCACTTTAAGGATCAATTGTTTTAATAAAAGCCTATTTTATTTTACATATTTTAGATGGAGTTTTTCAAAGAAAAGTGCTACCAAAGCCACAGGCTTCTGCAAATTCCAATTTTTTTTTTTTCTGAATGTTTTAAATTGACTCTATCTTCCCAGCATAAATGCAGTAAATATTGTGGCAGTGGTTATTTTGGTGAGTCCAAAAGTAAATAAAAACATGTGTTTACAAGGTAAAAGATACAGTACATAAAAAGGAGGCAAGCAGCTGACGTGGAGGGACGGATGACCAGAAAGATTAATTTCTAGTTAGATATCACTGTACAAGCCCTGAAGAAGAGTAACCTGAATCTGTAGCCAGGCCGAATCACTGAAGGTAAGAAAGAGGAAGTAAAACATCTCCTTTCTGAAAAAAGACAAGACACGAGAGAGACATTGTTGCTGAGTAATTCTGAGAGCCCATGGCAGCTGGGAAAAGGCATTAGCAGACTCTCATCCCAGAGGAATGAAACCATGCAAAGACTGTGGTCCTCTCTCATCCCCCTCTTGCTAGCCCTCTTCCTATTCCTCAAGACCACAAGGACTGAATAGATACTGGTATCGCAGACTGAGAATAGGATCTACCCGTGATTCTGGATTCCCTCAAGAAGACTGTGGTTTTGTGTAAAACGTGAGATTCAAATATTCCATAGAGGCTATTGAGGAGCAAGGGTCTAATCCAGATACACATTTCCAGCTAGCAAGAAGAGTTGAAAAAATGAGAAATAACCAAGGTTGTAAGGGGAAAATGCTACCATAGGACAAAGACAAAAAAGGGGGAGAGGAAGGAAAAAGTGAAGAGGGTGGGACTCTATATATTTGTACAGAGTTATATAGCAAGCATAGAGATCTGTACAACAACAACAACAAAAAAAAACAATGTCACCGTAGCTTGTATGCAGCAACCCATGACTTCATGGGTTCTCTAATTTTGCTAGTCATACCACATGCACAGCACAGACCTCCAAAGGGCTGGAGAAGCCACTACACACCTTGCGTTCACTTACACTGAATTTTGTGTTTCTTGTGCAATTTTTACACAGTCATCCTCTCATTTTCTAGATAGATACATTGTCAAAAGCTTTTCTCATTATTGCAACGAGACCTTAGCAGATGTTATAGGTAATTAACAAACACACATGCTGCAGAAGGGTGTAGGTAAGCATTTAACTTTCCACATTTACAAGTGTACTGTTAAACAAGTTTTCTTCCACCTGGAAAGTGGCATCAGCTGCAATGCAATCCCATGAACATGGATAAACAGCAATAGCTGACTGAAGGCACACAACCATACCTTAACCACATACAGGGAAAAACACTTAAAGGGAAAACACTTGACCAGTAGGCAAACTCTGGCTTTTGTGAGAAACACACCAAACATGGGATGTTATAACTTGAAGTTTATAGAAAGAGATGTAGGAAGAACAGGACAAGCCTCAGATAGGATGTAGTTTCATGTCTGGTGCTCTCAGCACTAAAGGAAAGGGAATACAGTTCCTTGTATAGCTTTCCTGCTGAATATATAGATATGTGTCAAGGACAGACACATTGAATAAACTAAGGTTAAAAACAGATCCCTGTTGGCAGCCTGAGTCTGCTGAAATGTGGTGCTCCATTACGCATGATGGAGTCTCTAAGGAAAAACCTGGCAGAGTTACATCTTTACTCCCCCTGTAACTTCCAGCCTAACAGCGACAAGGAAGAGTTCAGGTATACCAGACTTGCACCATTACACAGCCGGAGAACCAGTCTCATTATAAATGTACTCCATAGGGCATTTGGGGCAAATCATTGCCGCTAGTGATGCCAAAAAGTGAGCCCAGACATACCATGAAGAAAGAGCTCTTCTGTACATTTTGGCAATTACACAAATACCTCTGGCTGGTCACAAATACCTCTGGCATCAGCCCCGCCTCATGGGTAAACTGAACCATTCATTAGAGCAACTTCCAGTCACCAAAGCTGCAGCTATTGACAGAAGGAGCTGACAACAGAGAGGCAATTCAGGATTATGATATCAAAACATTCTGAGAAAACAGAAAGCATTAAGGAAATCACCAGGGCAGGGGCTATGAAAGAAGTTCTGGGCTATAGAAAGAGGCAGCTATCTTTCAAGAAGAAAGATGCACAGTAGACAAAAGACTGAGAGCCATGAAGCACTGGTATTGTCAGAGTAGATGCAGAACCTCATCCTATTGGAAACGTAAGAGAAATAATGAGCAGACATTAGTGTGAAGTCATCACACATGGAAAACTACTGCATGGGCTTTCAGGCCGAGACTTAGGAGCCATACATGTGTCCACAACACATGTGGCTGGGAATCCAGCTTTAGCATGTAAGATACCAATAAGCCCTAGAAATACCCATCTTATCACTGACTCCCACAAACCTTTCTGAGACCAGCATTTCTCCCTTGGGATCAAAGCTGCTGTGGGCCATGGCATGAAGGAGCAGCAACATCTTTCCTACAAGACCCCAGAGGACACAAGGGAGGCAAATCCCAGGGCTGATCAGGCAATCAGGGTGATCACGAAGCAACTTTTATGAAAGGTAGCACCATGCTTGCAGCTGAATGGGAAAAGTAACACTGCTTCAGAGTGACTGGCAGTCATCCCAGCAGATTGGGAATTATCTCATGAGATTGGTATCTGCTTCACACCTGGGGCTGGACTCCCATGAGTTGATCCAAAAAAAGGTTGCACTATGCTGTTTATGAAAACAGAATCTGGAATGTGAGGCCATAGTTTCTAGTTTTCAGATTCTACAGCATCAAAAGACCCAAACCTCAGCCTAGGGTGGCTTCTCAACAGCAACAGGGTCTGTACGGTCACAGCATATCACTGCTCTTATTCCTGCCAGGATGGTCTTCTGAGGGACATGAGGGTTAGAGGCAAGCTCAGGGACCTGCTGTTGTGTTCTGTGGAGGGTCATAACCTAACACCCTTTGCTCAGTCAACTGCCCACTGTGCCCTGCAGCAGCATTCATGTAAGTCACTGCCAAAGGGGAACCCAAGTGCAATGCATCTTCCCTTGAATGCCTGAAAAAGTACCATCAGCAGCAGAGACAGACAGAGATTATGTCAAAGACACTGAAGATAGAAGTATGCTCCTTATAAGACAGCATGGACCATTGCATGCCAACAGGAGACATTTTCCTGAGGACTAGCTTGTTACTTAGCATAGACTGAAGGAACAAGGAGACATGATAACTTCTCATGAAGAGCCCAGAGAAGGAGCAGTGCAAGGCACACAGAGAACAGAGTGAAAGCCTGCTTGTCACAAAAAAGGCAAAAGACCTGGGACCACAGTGCACATGGATTTTTACTTTGCTGTTGAATAGATACATAAAATAAGGACAAAAGATAATGTCCAAATTGCACTGGAATGCTCATTATGTGAGGTAGCTCCAGACCCAGGACGGCAAGACTGCATATAAAAGCCATCCAGCACATATAACAGACATCCAGAACACAGACAACCTAGGCCAGAAGATGTGGGATAAGCCTCAGCCTGCACCAGTGCATTCAGAAAAATAGGTTTATTTCACAACATTTCAGAGAGAGAGAGTCAAGCTGGCAGCAAGAGGAGAGCAATTCCTCTGCCAGCAGATCTCATGTGAAGCTTCTTCAGCCTCCTGAACACCCATCAGCCACAGTGGCACAGGATACATTCTTCTTTACCCCAGCAACACACGCCTGGAAGAAAGGCTCCAGAAACTGGAAAAGGTGATTACCAGGCCTCTACCAGGCCTAATTTCCATATTATACGTAGTAACCTGCATGGAGGTGGGACAGAGGGACGGGTGTTGTCACCTGGAGGAGCTTGTGGGGAGCCCGTGGAAGCCAGTCTGTCTGCACCTGGCCAGAGCACTGCCTGCATGTGGGGCATCTCACACGTAAAGGGTTTCAAGCCTTTCCAATATTCTGAGCTTGAAGCATTCTTCTCAACCAGAATGCAAATTGCAATAGCTTATTCCACTTAGAGGGATAGGAGGTACTTACTCTCTGCCAGACCCCAAGGGAGACTAGATGGGATACAGAGTCTGTGACCAAGTTGCAGCTCACCGCTTACACAGGTCTGGGACAGCTAAGTACTGTGAATTGCTCCAGGGAGGCCGTAAAGTTACAGACCTGTGCATGGTGTTAAAGAGCGCTGTGATATGAGGGGCAGGGTTTTGAGGAGGACATTAAAACAATTTCTTGAACACTCGCTCATTAAAAGTTCTACTGCTATTTTAACAAGAGTAGGATGCTATGTGAGGCACTGTGAGTTTTTATTAGGAAATGCAAAATCATGCCAAACATTCCTGGCCTGCGTCTCATATCAGGCTTAAAGATCAGCTCCCTCAATGTGTCAGAAGATCCTGTACTTAGTTTTTAAACCTATGTTGCCAGTTCAGATCATTTGTATAAACGATCTTTATCTGTTTCAAACCTTACCATGTCTCTGCAGAGATAAAACCCCAAAAATGTAATCTGTAATTCCTTTTACACTTCACTTGCCAGACCTGCTTCATTGTTTTTTCTCTTTTCTTTATCCCTTCCACAGTGAGTGTACTCAGTCTGCCCCTTTCACAGCTCTGCTGTGAGTGCCTGCAAGGATGAAGACATTTCCCCCTACATGTCAGGCTCACTGCTGCTGACCTCCTGCTCTTACAGTACGCACCTTTCCACATAAAGGCAGCAATATGATTGTGTGTGCCAGGCTTTCAGGTGACTGGCAGCTGGGGTTTGATGTTCCTGTGGAAGGAGAGGATGTGCTCAGCCACATAGACATGCTGATAGAATGGAGATGACAGCTGGGAAAGCCCTTGGGAAATCCCAATGTTCTATTGAAATCAGGACAGATCCCAGTTTCAGCAAATCAGCTGAGACCCTAAGAATGCCTTGCACACCTAAAATAATCCCAATAACACAGCACATCTGGTAACCCCATGGACAGAGTTAAAAAGAAATAAAACTTCCCAGGGAAAAAGTCAGAACTTTTATTAATACATCCTAGAAAAGCTAAGTGCTTGATAGTGATGTCACAAAAGTTTTGCTTTACTGCAACTCCATAAATTTTACTGGAGTCACCACAGTCTTTCACCACTGTTGGAGAAGCATTTTCTGATGGGCAAACTTTGGTGCACGATCCCTTTCTTCCCCAAATTTCAAGTTATTCACTCCACAGCTCTGGGAATTTCTCTGAAACAGCTGTCAGGGACTTTGATAAGTGTATCTTAGGGTGTATATTCCCAGTTGCTCCATATCTCATGTACTTCACTCTCCAACTCTGGCAGGCACAATCCCAGAAGATGGCTATGCATGGACAGCTCAATGGACAGGTGATTAAATACCCTATTTATTTATGAATATACAAATACTGATACATTTTTGTTTACTCACTATTGTTTATACACTTTGATCTGGACATCCAGACATTAAAATAAGTTCCTAGTCCAGGGCCTAAGCACTGTAGCAGATCAGTCACATAATGAAGCTGAGATGAGAATAGCAGTAGCAAAAAAAATGGCTTCTCTTTGGAGCAAAACATTCTAGGTGTTCATCCCAAACCTTGTCACCCCCAAAATTGCTACAGAAAGCTAATTCTTTCAGCTAAAATATTCGTGTTACCAACTAAAGCTCCCTGAATCCAGCCTCTTACCATGAACAATGCTTTCTCTCAAATGCTTCAAAAGCACCACTTGGGCTACGGCTACACAGAAGAACGACACACCCCTCTGATCTCCTGAGTGTGCATAGTGCTGCACAGGTAGGCTACCAGCTCAGGCCTAAGGTTTTCTGTATGCCCCAGAGGAGAGGTTCCCACAGCAGAACCATGACATGAATGATCCCCATACCTAAGATAAAATATCTCTTTGGCTGTGCTTTACCTTAAGGTAGAGAATAAACTGCCAAGCTGAGGGTTCTCAGGGATGAACACATCATGCACAATTTTCACATGCGTTTACTTTCCTCAGGTCCATGTGCAGGAGCACAAAAAACAAAAAGTGCATAACCATGAGCATGGCTAATAAGTATTTTGATAACTTACATTACAATGAAGTTGGCAGAGACCCCCAAGCCAAGCTTGCAAAGCCAAACTGTAGAAGGAGTGATTCCATACCTGGAGCACAGGTCGGGGCCTCAGTGCCATCAGACATGCAACTTCAGGGCTCAGTGTCAGACCTACAGGTGCAAGAGATTGCTGCTGTGAGCACTGTAGTCAGGCCAGGCTAGGCTTCTCACAGGGAGGCTTGATGGCCCTTTTGCACCTCCTGCATGGAAGTCAAAATGCTATCCAGAAACAAGAACAAACTATTGTCAAGCGCACAAATAGTGTGTGTTTGTTTTGTTTACTGAACATTTCTTGAACGCTGTATATTGAGCAGTGTGATTGCAGCAGCATATGTATCCAAAGAGCAGGAAACAGACTGCCAACGACCTTCTCAGGATATCAGCAAAATAAACAAACATAACATGCACATCAGGCGGTCTAAGTGCCAGCACTGGGATAAACTGAATCTGCAGAGAAAGTGCTGTCAGAATTTCCCTTTAAACCACACCAAGCTGTAAAGTTGCCTGGGTGCAGGGAGCAGTCAAAATCAGACCAGCGTGTGAATGTTTTAAAAGGAGTGGATGAATTCATGTGAGCCAGGCAGCTCAGCTGGAACTGCTGCTCAGCTGCTAGCTTCAGCTGCCTGCTTCCTGAGAGCATGCTTTTCCTTCCCCTGAAAAAGATTTTCCCTGGTGGGAAGGCAAGTGCCCACTATGGGCACTCGGGTGGTGCACATGCTGGGCAGTGACCTGCCAGCCTTTGCTCCATGGCTAATCACAGAATCACAGAACATGCTGAGTTGGAAGGGACCCAGAAAGATCACCAAGTCAAACTCCTGGCCCTGCACAGCACTATCCCCAAGAGTCACACCATGTGTCTGAGAGTATTTTCCAAACACTTCCTGAACTCTGTCAGGTTTGGTGCTGTGACCACTTCCCTGGGGACCCTGTTCCAGTGCCCAACGACACTCTGGGAAGAGCCTTTGTCTAATATCCAACCTAAAACTCTCCTCCATGCTGAACAGACCAAGTGACTTCAGCCACTCCTCATACAGCTCTCCTCAAGGCCCTTCAGCATCTTTGTTGTCCTCCTTTGGACACTCTCTAACAGCTTTGTATCTTGCTTATATTGTAGCACCCAAAACTGCCCCCAGCATTCGAGGTGAGGCCACCCCAGTGCAGAGCAGAGCAGAGCAGAGCAGAGCAGAGCAGAGCAGAGCAGAGCAGAGCAGAGCAGGACAATCCCCTCCCTTGCCCGGCTGGTGATGCTGTGCCTGATGCTCCCCAGGACATGGTTGACCCTCCTGGCTGCCCAGGCACTCCTGACTCACATTCAACTTTCTGTTGACAAGGACCCCCTGGTCCCTTTCTGTGGTGCTGCTCTCTTGCCTCTTCTGTCTATTCATAGATCCAGGGTTGCCCTATCCCAGGTGCAGAATCCAGCACTTTCCCCTGTTGAACTTCTTATTGTTGGTGACTTGTGACCTCTGATTTGTCAAGGTCCCTCTTCAGGGACTCCCTGCCCACAAGGAAGCCAACTGCTCCTCCCAATTTTGTCTCATCTGTGAACTTGCTTAGTATCTCTTCCAGTTGTGTATGCAAGTCGTTTGTATGCAAGTCATTTATGAAGATGTTGAAGAGCACAGGGCCGAGGATGGAGTCCTGTGGAACCTCACTAGTGACAGGTCTCCAGTCTGATGTCACTCCATTCACTGTAACCCTCTGTGCCTGACCCATGAGCCAGTTTCTCACCCACTGCATGATGTGTTTATCCAGCTGTGGGCTGGACGTTTTGTCCAGAAGGATCCTGTGAGGGTCAGTATCAAAAGCTTTACTGAAATCCAAAACGGAGGCAGATGGAGAGGGTCTGTCCCTGTCGAACAGAGAAAGGGGACCTGCCCAGCAAGGGTGATTCTGATTGAGAACACAAGTGTGCAACATTCTCCCCGGGGAGCCTTGCTCTGAGTAAGGGACTCCAGAGGAACAAAATACCCACATAAGAGTGTGTGTGTGTGTGTGTGTGTGTGTGTGTGTGTGTGTGTGTGTGTGTGTACATATATATATATAATGGGTGCATATGGCTAGCGGATTGAAGTGATTGACTTCTGGGAAAGATGAAAAATGTTACTGAACCCTTGTGGAAAAGCCTGAAAGAATTTAATAGAAAATTACAGCCTTTCTCAAGAATTTAATATAGAATTATATAGGATAGTTAAAAACAACAATAGAAAGGATATTACTCTCTATTAAACTCTATAGGTTTCAGAGCAGTTTAAATAGGGCCTTTAAATGTTTTTGCAAAGATTCTTGTTACATCCTGTAGGGCTTTTCCACAAAGATCTTAGCAGCCATCAGGGAAAACCTGGTGCCAGTGAGTTCCTAAGCAAACAAGTCAAGTAATTCTGATAATTTACATTAGACTGAGCTTCGTGGCTCTGCTTCAGCTCCATGAGCCTCTATGGGATTACAAACAGCTCAAGGAAACTGGGACTTTGGAAGAGACTTTCCGTTCTGGTGTCCCAGCAGTATGCGGTCATCACCACATAAAACAACCTTTCCTCTTTGTGCTGAGTGGACCTTACAGGGATGTGTTGATGTAATACGTAAACACAAAGAATAGCCTTCATTTTGGACTAAGATATGAAAGTAAACATAGCTGCACAAAGCAGGATAAAGTATCTAGGGATACCAGTCGCTGGGGCACCCTCTGGAAAGCAGTCTCTGAGGCATGTGGGCACTAACCGTTGCCTTTAGCCAAAATGCTGCCTTTGGCCAAGGTTTTTGTTTCAGATTTATTTTTCTCACTGAATAATACATACATGGTGGCTTAAGCATTTTAAGTGTGTTGAATTAGAGACTTTATGACAGGAATTCATGTTCATAGCCCCATCTTCAACCATTATAAGAACAGTGGAGAAATTATTTGGGCTACAGCACTCATATAAACTATTACACAGTAAAATGCATATACAGTAATATATAATTAATTTACCTCTTTTTGACCATGAAGATACATTTTGTGTGTTCCACTGCCTTCAGTTTAGTAGTGTTTAAAATTACTAAATACATATTGCACATCTCCCCCTCAGCAAAGTCATCCTAAGTATCCCAAAAATCTACCTCTCATCACTCATAGTAACTTGAAAAACTGATGCCCATCTTGTTCAGGCTGCACAGCCTGACAGTACTCCATAGCTTAAAAGACCAAATGAAAACCCCAGCAGTGCTTACACTAACATTCAAACATCTGAGCTTTGCACCAAACCACTCCCTGATCCAGACAGTGACATGTGCCCATGGCAAAGTACTGTTCCATACAAAAACTCTTTTTGTTAATTAGGGGAAATGGCAAAGGTGGGAAGCAAAGAGTGAGCTTGCGGTATGTGTGGTATTGTAGTATGGTGATACTACCACAGTCCAGAAATATTTTCATACCATTGTTTGAACCCTGCTAGACTCCTGTCACTGGAATGAACCTCAGCATTCTATGACTGAGAGATTCATACGCTAAGATGTTGAAAGGCCCTTTGGTTTCATTGAATGCCTTCTGCTCATAATTTCTTTTTTTTTTTTTTTAAGTATCAAAACATAAAAAAGGCCTAACTGTACTTCATCATGTAGCTTTTGATAATTTCTTGATATGCTTGTCTTCCCTAATATAAGCCCTAACTCAACCCACCTGCTATTGATTTTCTTTTAGACTGTATACATTTAGCTTTCTTAGCAAAAACATACTTTTCAAAAGGTTCTCATCCTTTCAAGTTTGGAATTCAGTTATTTCAAAGTAAAAATAATTTGCTTATGAAACCTCAGCAAGAATTAGTGCATGGGTCCTAAATACCTAAATACCTTGCCTAATTCACCCAAGTCTACATATACCTCACTTGAGAGGTGTCTAAACAGAGGAGGAGAAGGAAGCCAACTATGTACCTGAGCTGTCCTTCTACCCCATCTGGAGAATGACACAAAACTCCCTGTCAAGGTTTGACCCTGGCTAAATGCCAGGCATTTACAATGTCTGCTCTTTCTACTCTCTCTTGCCACAGCTGTGCAGAGGAGGAGGAAAAAAAACTAACACAAACACACTGGACTCATGAGTTGAGATAAGCCACCGGTGGGAGGATGCACAGAAAAAGAGGGAAAAATAGGTGAAAATTTAAAGTTGCAAAGTGAATTATTAACCTAACAGAGTCAGAGGATAAATCAGAGGTAAGAATAAGCTCTTAAGACACCGTTTCTCAGCTCACCCCCTCCCTCCTTCCAACCAACAGCTCGGGCAGGGGGTGCAGGGTATGGGGGTTTTCTTTGGTCAGTCCACCAGGGAGAAGAGTCCTCTACTTAGCCATGGGGTCCCTCCCATGAGAGACAGTCCTCTGCAAACTTCTTTGGTGTGGGTCCAAATCTCACGAGCAGCAGTCTGCCCGAATCTGCTGCAGCACGACTTCTTGTCCATAGGGTGCGGACTTCCGAGCCGAGGCCAGGCTGTTTCCATCCCAGGAGCAAGGCCTTTCTCTCTCCTGCAAGGCCTTTGCAACTTTCAGTCTCTACTGCGACTCCCACTGGATCACAGCTTCCTCCAGGCATCCACCTGCTCCTCTGGTGTGGGCACCTCCCCACAGGCTGTGGGTGGTTCTCTGCATCCCTGTGGACTCCATGGGCTGCAGGGGGACCACCTGCTCCCCCATGTTCTTCACCACGGCCAGCAGAGGGTTTTCAGCTCTGGCACCTGGAGCACCTCCTCCCCCACCTTCTCCACTGACCTTGAGGTCTCTGTGCTGTTTTCCCTCACATATTTTCACCTCCTCCTCCTCCTCTGGCTAAAAAGAAGTGTGTGCTCACATTGTTTTGATTTCTTCTTAAATATGCTTTCACAGAGGCATAACCAACATCTCTAATTGGCCCAGGCTTGGCCAGCAGCATGTCCATCATCTTCAGAGCCATCAGAGACTGGTTCTGCTGGACATGGTGAAAAACTTTCAGAACCTTCACACAGGATACACAGGAGCCATCTTTGTACCCCACCGTACTCACTAGCAAAAGACTGGGCCAAGCAAAACCACCACACTCAAATATCTACAACAGAGGCTCAAGATGCTTCAAGGATTTACACAGTCATACCAAATTATTGATGTGAAGCTATTTATTTGCGTAAACACATCAGCAAGATGAGGTTCCAAAGGCTGGAGGGAAAAGGAGGTTATATATACTGAACAGACTTGTCTCTGAAAACACATTTTCCAGATTTGTTAGTGGAAGAGCTCTTGGTGTGACTTGCTGGCTAATACTCTAAAACCAGTTGAAACATTAGTTGTGTCTGAATCTACTTTTTCTCTGGTTGCCATTCTTTAAAGTCCACCCATATTCAAATGCTCATTGGAAGCACAATTGCAGGGAGGGGAAAATACCTCTCCCTGGTGAGAGAACCAGAAGCAAGAATCCTTCCAGGGGCATTCTTATCAGCAAATCCATGGAGACTTATCAGAAGATATACATCCAGAGGTTTTCAAGCTGCCTTTTTGTACTTCTCCCTAGGCCTGAAGTTTGATATCATTATGGGACATTTCCAAGGCAGCAGCAGCAGCCACTGCCTAATCTTTTCACAAGATGTAAATCAGTTTCAGTAATTATCATAATAGATGGTTTGCTCATGGTTTTTTTGCTGGGAAAAAAACCCCATGTCTTATAAATTCCTCAGTGCTGTAACATCAAAGCAGCAGGGTCGGCATGCAGATCCAGAGGGGAGGGGAGACTAATTTGATGAGGATGTATATGTGATAGACAGAGATTTCATTTAAGGGACCATCCTGAATGGTGTATGCCAGACTGAGCCCTGGAATCTTATACACTGGCACGAAAAACATGCGCATCCAAGGTGCAACCCTTGAAAAACTGAAGTGATAGCTTGTACCAAATACAATTAGGAAGAACCAAAACAGCTTGAAATAGCACTTTAGGGAATTAGAGGGGAGACGGGGGGGAATCTTACACTGTTAGCAGCACACAGAGGGAAAGAAGACTGACTCAAACTGGGCTTCTGGGGATCAGCAGGGCTCCTTTGGAACTCACAGAGACACAAGCACACAGTATCTCTTTCCCTTGGGTTGCCACCCAGCAGCTGGGACCAACAACAGTCAGGCCAAAATGGTCCTGGTCTCCCCACCACCAGGCTCCCTCCTGGTAGTTTTCTGCAGCTGAACACAAGTCCCAAGAGTCCAACTAGGTCATAAGCCTGTTTCCTATGAATGCAAAATTTGTGTTTAGTGAATCTGGCAGCCCAGCCCCCAGTTTTGTACCTCTCTGCAAAAATGTCTTGCAAGTGCAACACCCATGCAGCTTCACACCTTTACTTTTGCTCTCTTCAAATTTTACTCTCTTTGACTGAAACTCAGAGAATTCAAGAGTGCCTTAGGTATCAGGGCACACATACTGTCTTAGAGTAGCCTTTCTAAAAGAAATAAATGGTATCACTTTTTTGTTCAGGAAAAAAACACTTCTGTACGTTATACACCAATGAGCAATAGGTCCACATCACAGAGAAGTAGTAGAAAGAGAGGAAATGAAATTTAATGTGAGAGAGGAAAACAAGTAAACATTGCATACTTTTTCCAAGTGAGTCCATGTGCGAGTGATTAAGTTTTGCTATTGAGGGAGGATAAAGAGGGAGCCAAGATTCTGTGTAACTGTTAAAAGAACTGAACACAGCAGCAAATATGGAAAATTTCACCAGTTTGGCAGATGCTGTAAAATATTTTTATCTCAAACACCTTATATTTGTGGTCCTAACACTGACCCCAGCCTAGCAATTTGTAATCTCAGGAAGCATTGCATTAGCTTTCACAGAATTTCACTTGTGACCAGCTCTCACAAAGCTGCACCTCTCAAGGAAAATTTACAGCCCCTGAAGTAGGAATGTGCCACAGTGCAATGACAAACACTAGCTGGTCTGCAGAGATAGAGTGTTCCCATTCTCAGCATCCTTGGGACCGAGGGAGACAGACTGTTGTTGTTGAGCAGCTGAAGAATGCACACTGCTCAAAGCTCAAGAATGTGGAAATGGCAGAGCTTTTTCATAAGGCCATTAAAAATGACATCTTAACAACATCTGCAATTAAAAATGCTCAGAGTTGGAAGAGACCTTCCAAAAAAACATGTGGATCATAGAACTCATTCTGTTCTTATGACTTAAAAATCTGACAGCATAAGCCTAGAAAAATGAGAGAAGTGCCTCTTCCCTGTCTGTTGTTTAAGCAGCTTCCTCAATTCAAAATTCCAGTGACAAATGACGGTTGTGTTCACCCTAGGTTATCCTTCAGCCCTGTGCAGCAATCCACTGCTGCAGATGTTATTGCAGGAGAAGGGTGTTGCTTGGTGTATGCCATACTTCTATATGTCACGAATATCTTTAATATTCTGCATATTTAAATACATGTCAGGCTAAAAACTAATACCAATATCTTTTAAAAGGAGCTGGATAACTCAAGGGTTTGGTAAAGTAGTTGCACTTTCATTTCCCTGTTGTGGGTTCAGGTGCACCCATCAAAAAGAACTGGGATATCTGTGAAATGAGATCATGGCTTTTGTGATCTTGGTCTAAGCAGAGCTGTTGGGCTCTTCTTAATACCTACTGTGGTTATTAGCACTATCAAGACACACTTGCTAGTCATCTCGGCAAATGGGCCATCAGGGCACAAAAGCTCAGCTTAAGTCTTCCATCTGATGTGAAGTGACCCCCTACTACCACTTATACCATCATACCAGTTATGATTTATGTGCCCTACAGCTTAACAGGAATCTTCCTACTCCAAGGCTGGTAGGAATGCCACCCTTTTCAGGGCTCAAATTCACACTAAAACTAAAAAACACCCAAATGGAAAAAAGTAAGGGAAAAGAGAGTCCTTGGTAGGTTTTCTGGGAGCTACTTGGCAAATAGGATAAAATGGCAGCTATGAAAGGAACATTCAAATTAAAGAAATGTTGGGATAGGGTTAATACAAGTTTTTTAATTATCTGGTAAGGATCTGCTCAGATGTACTTTGTCTCTGCATGTGCACACACACAAACACTTGCTTCAGTGCCTTGCTTGAATAATAAGGCACAACAGGGCAATCATTGTTGTACCATAATTGCACTCCTCGGGTGTATGCCAGCCATGAACCCGAAGGAGGAGTGCTATCAGCAGCCTGAGAAGTATGATTATGGCCCAACAAGGCATGCCCTGTTGTGACTTATTACAATTAGAAAAGCTATCTACAGTGTTGCAAACCTTGAGGTGAGGGCTACGAGAAATGCTTTTTAAAAGCCTGTGTTCTGGCAGTGCATATTTAAAATGTTGTACCTGCTGCTAGGACTCCCCATTAGCCAATCATATTGCTCAAGTATCCTTTGAATGACATACTTCATGCCCCATCTCAACTCTATGTTGAAAGATTAGAGGAATTAGTAACATTTTTCAACCCACTTTGAGCTCTCAAGAGACCTGCAAAGCAATAAGTGGTATACAGCAACTGAAATTACATGCCCGTTACCAACACCAAAAAAACATTGTTGAATATCTGGGGACTATTAACTACTTCCAAACAGATACATTTTTTAGCAAACAAGTTTCAAGAGACATCAGCCGAAAGGAAAAAAATAGGGGTTTTACCACATGCTTTCATGGATGCACATCTATCCATTCTTCAGCTTTAAAAACAGGGCCAAATGGGAATGAGGAGACCTACCTATCTTATGGAGCAGTTGTGAAGATTTATTAGCACCTATAATGGCCTCGGAGATGTTTGACTGGCAGGCATTCCAAACATGCAAAAGTGTCAGGGAAAGCATATGTGTACAACAAGCTGTAAAATATCCAAATGGGAGAACTTGTTCACCCTAACATGACAGGAATTGTTAAAACAAAGACTGTGCCTTTTCTGTGTAGGGATCCAGGCAGAAGTTCTGTAGGGGGTGCTTGTTTAGTAACCCTAAATTAACTAGGCACTATGGCAAGGATGCAGGATTAAAAACAGGCATATAAGGCTCTTCATCCAACACAAGAGCAGAATGTGTCCTGCATGTCCAGAAGGCTCTTTCACCTTGAATGTGAAAGATAGGTTCAAACAAACAAAGTGATTGTGCACAGGTTTTGATGAAATCTGAGCACCCTCTAATTCACATTGGAGTGAAAGCTGCCTCAAAACAGTCCCTGTAAGAAAACAGCTAATATAGACATTGCAGCTTCAAACCAGTTTGGGGAAAAATAATAACAGGCAGGGGGGATTGCATACAGTATTAAATTCAGAGAGCTTTACAGCCGACATCTGGACATCGGGACAGCTGGAGCAGTGTTGTGTAATGCCTGAGAAGGGCAGAATAAAAAACCCTAAGGAATTGCCCGATGATACCTAATCATCAGCTAGTCAAAACACGTTGGAGCTAATGTATATTAATCATTGGAAACCTGAGATAAGTTCAGTAAACATTGTCTATCACAATATATTAAAAAAAAAAAAAGTCTTTGAAACAGCCCTGTGCTCTGGAGTCTGATCCAGAGCTCACTGAAATATGTTGGAATGTTTCCATTCACCTCAGTGGGTTTTGTGCATTAAGCTTTTTCAAGCCCAGGCAGCAGTTCAAAAATAACCATACAGCATTATCCCAATAGTTTATTTGTGTATGAACAGCACAGAAAAAGTACACATGGCCAAGCAGAAAAAGAGCACTTACGAATATTTTTAAATTGCTGTCACCAAAACCACTAACAACATAAAAATTCGACTATTTATGATTTTGTAACACTGACTTTAATGGCGATGGTGGTGGAGAAACTATGTGTAATATAATCAACAAGCTAACAAACCCCAAGGCTCTCCTGAGGATTTTAATATGCAGAACATTTAAAATATTAAACAAACAATAATAGTGAAAATCATGATTAATAATTTTAACAATCAATCCTGAAATGTTCTCTCCAAAATTTGTTCAAACTGTTTTGTAATAAGCTCACAAACTGCAGAAAACATGACATATATTTTAATGTGACCCAATAGGATAAAAAGAAAGCCCTGTTTGTCCACTGTTGCCTGACTGTGGGTTCATTGAGCTAGGCTGAGTAGATTTGAAATAAATCAGGATGTTTAACATCTGCCTCCTGTTATTAGGATATTCTCTTCCTATTTATAAACAAATGCTTTGTTGGGGTTAGCCTGTGGATTCCGTGACTCTGCGGACTCATGTTTCCTTAGCAAGCTGAACTTCAGGCCAAGTAAAAGGTACAATATAAGTCTTCTGAAATCTGTCAATGCATTTAGGAAAACAGGATTAATTAAGAGACAGTACAGACTATTTGCTTGGTCTTACACAGCTGGCATCTGACTACATGCTACAAGATGTCACATTAAGGCAAAAAGAGATTTTTGATTTAAATTAGCTCATGAAAAGCATGTCTCAATGTTTTAGTCAGAACAAATGACATTATGTTAGTGCGCATGGTCTTGTCAAGACTCTCATGCTAGCTACTGACATGTGCTTGGAAATCCCAACACTTCCATAAACACCACAAATACGAAACAACTCCTTTGTTCTCCTAGTTCCTCTTTATTTCTCTATTTCTGTCTCCTCCCTTTCCATGAGAATTTATGTTAATCTCTCATTCAATCTACTTTCAATCTCTGTGTCAGTTTGGATTCCTCCTTTCTTACATTTGTTTCCTTGCTTCACTCAAGTCTTTTCCAGTTAATGTACTGAAAATTGACCCTTTTTCTCCACATTTACTGACAGCCTGATTTGTGCCTCTGCTCTGTCTCACTCACCCTAATGTAACACTTTCCACTCTGCCCTTCTTGACAGCATGTCTTTTGCTGTCCCTGCTACACTGCATTTTGCAGAAAAATAATCTTGCCTATCATGCACCTTCCTCCCTCTCCTCCATGCAAAAACCCCCAAAGCTAGCACCACTTCCCTCCTTTGAAACTTTCTTCCAGAACAGACTTCTGCCCATTCCAGCTCTGCTCTGTGTACTGTCTCCATCTAAACCTGCTTCATTAATACTTAACAATACCTGAATGTCTTTAACATAGCCTTAGAGTTCAAATTTATAGTTTTTCTGTTTGCGTTCACAGTATGTTCATAGCCAAAACTTTTAAAATACATTACTTTACAGCGTAATACTGCATAACATATGGGTAAAAATTTATATGGATACATTCACATCCAACTTCATTACAAACAAGCAGCATCTTAGAAAGCAGGATTTCAAAAAAGGGAATATTTTTTGAGAGCAAGATTTTATGAGATCGCCTATTCCAACCAGAAGAAATACTAATAAAGCAGGAACAAGAAATATCTACCTGCAATTTTCTAATCTGTTCCTAAAACAAGTAACTCCACTATCCCCAGCTCAAAGACCAGTGATGGCACCTCCTACCAAGTGGCAACTAAATTGTCCTTTCCTCAGCATCAGACAGTCACTTACTATTCTACCTAGAGAGGGCACAGAGAACTGTGTATTCTCATCCTCTTCTGGAGCAACTTTTAATGTACTTGAAGGCTGTGATCATCTTTCTCTCTAAGCCTTCTCTTTAGACTAAACAAACCCAAATATTACAGTCTTTCCTCAGGAGATCATGCTTTCTAGGCCTCTGAATATTCATGATTTTTCTTCTTTGGGCTATCACTAATTGGTCTCCTTCCTCCTTAAAGCTGAAACCAAAGCCAACAGAGCAATGAATAGAAATAATTTCAGAGCTGATTTACTCTTTAACAGTAAATGAAAGATACTTCCTCAAAGAACTTCCTTCACTTTATGGTTTGGTTTAAATATTACTTGATATAAAGCCACAGTGAGCACCTTAAAACCAAAGGTAACATAACTGAACATGATAATGCAGTTCATTATCATTTTGCATAGCAAAACAGTAATTCATAGTCAATAATCTTTCTTTTCCTCTTTCATTTCCCACCTCCCCCATTTTTCACTTTAAAAAAAAGATGTATATTCCTTACCTGAAGTTCTCCACCATTAGAATTCCGTATATGAAGAAACTTTGGCTAACAGATTGAATGTGAATTGTTCAATATGTTTCATGTATGGAACTAAATTGAATTTCATTCCCTCATTTTGTGTATAAACTATCTGGTATATTCTTGAATCTCTAATTCAAAGAATAATCACAGATCTTATTTCTTAGCCTACATAAGAAACGTTACTGCCAATGTTGTACATACAAAATGAACATATTCTGATGATTATTTAATTGACTCAATGGAAAACTTGCAAATTTGGTGTTAATTACCTCATGTCCTAAGCAGGAAAAATGTATAACACATTCAACCTAATACATGGCTATAAACATGATAAATGTATTTTCAGAATGCCCCACACAAGCATTATTTTCTAAAGATGACATTTTAATGACATTTGACATGCAGTATGTCAATCTCTCGACGTATGCACATACATGCATACAATCCCCATGGCATGTGCTCTCTCACTGAATTAATTTACATACCTAGAAGGACCATGTCCATACCTACTTTCACAGGCAGGGAGCTCAGTTAGTGCAATTCCCTAAGTTTGGTTAATCAATCCAAGTGTCTTCAGATTAAGTACTGAATGATCCTCTGCATGCAACCTACACTTCAACTTGTAATGCCCCTCAAAGTGTTTTGGTTTTGGCCCTCTTCATCACAAAACAAGCATATGATTACCTCAAGGCTACTGCACTGTAATGCTGGCCTGACACAGGTTCACACCAGGTGTTGAACATAGCCTTTGGGCCACTTGCCTCTCTTTCTCCTTTTTATTTAACACTACTCATCAACTCAGCACATTCTCAAAAAGACCTGGCTCATTTTAACCAGAAGGGTCAACTCTTGGACACAAGCACAGATCCTCTGACCTACCTTTGGCTGAAACCAACTTCCACCTACCCTGCATTTGTACTGGAGACACGAGCCCAGGAGGGCCTCTCCTGCCTAGCATCCTTGGTTTCTCACATTTTTATTTCTATCATCCCTGGCTGTTTATTTTAATGCACACAATGGTTAGGCCTCTGCCTGGCAGGAAGCAGTACAAAAGCAGCAGAACTTCACAGCTGCTGTACATACCAAAGGAAAAAAAGCTACTGAACATCATTTAACCTATGCCTACCTTGACTTTACCTATTCCAGATTCGGAATTACGACTCTCTTGGTGACAGTGGCAAAGCCATAATGTAAATGTGAAAATACAAATGTGGTAGTACAGAAAAACAAGGCCCATTTTCCCTCTTAGCAACGTCACACTACTACACTGTTTGGCCCAGCATGGCTGTCTTCCCGTCAAAGGTGGAGTCAGACTCCGACTGAGCTGAGAATGGGTTTGGTTCAGAGAAACCATGCTCAAAACGCAGAGGTGCTTGGTATTTTTGCAAGGCGGTGACCTCAGCTGGCCAGTACCCCAGGAGACCATGTGTCATCATCAGATTGCTGTGCTGGCACAAAAAGTTAAAACCACCCGGCTGCCCCCCACTGCTCCGACCTCAGAGGGAACAAACCCAAACAGGGCTTGGAGGCAATGAGGCCAGTAACTGAGTTCTCCTGCTGGCTGCCTGAGTGGGTGGTTTTTGGCACTCTCAGCCCATTCCTAAAAGCCGTATCTCCTCCTGAAGGGTGGGAAGGATCCCTATCCCGGGAAATAACTCAGGGAGCAAAGTCTGTGCGTGGGGGTGTTTCCTGCCTTGGAGAGATAGTAAAGGGGAGCTGCTCCAGCCCAGTGGCTGGAGGGGTGCGCTGGTGTTTGTGCCAGATGGAGGCAGCCACTGCCTAGTTCAACTCCACAGCAAGATTCACATCACTAAGCCCACTTCTCAGTGTAGCAGAAACAGGAAGGCAAGTTGCAGTTTAATTGGAAACAGCCTGGTTCAGCCGGTGCTATAAACCATTTGATCCCTGTTTTCAAAGTTTACCTGCTCAGGAGCATGATTATCACCTAATCAAGCACCACCTTATTCTCCTATTACCTAGATAATGAAGGAGACCATTTTTTTCCTGAATGTTTGAACCATTATGATACATGGACAATCTTTTACAGAACAATCCAGCCTTGTTTATGACACAGAAACATAAACAGCAGGTGGGAAAATAGAGTATAATCAGCCAAAAGCCACTGATGTCTGAGTGTGTCAAGTAAAATCTCTATCGGAAGACAAAAATGAATCAAAAATCATGCATGCGTCACACACATGTATCACAATCACAGAAGCATAACTCATGCACTGTAATGATATTCAGTGCTGTCCATTTCCAAGTAGGCCTAAAATGCACAACCCAGATCTGGTGGAGTAGATGGGGATGAAGGGGATATCAATTATCTAGAAATAGAGAAGGGCCCCTATGCCATCAAAGCACCAACTCCCAGGAAAAGAGTGTTGCATAGCTCGTGTTCTAGAGCAAATAGAGGAATACCTGGGAACACATGTGAAATGAGGATTTGAACACTACTCCAGGTTTCCAAGGGAAGTTGTGGAGTCTCCACTCTTGGAGATAGTCAAAACTAAAACCAGGCATAATCCTGAACCACTCACTGTAATGACATTGCTTTGAGCAGAGAGATTGGTCTAGGCAACCTCCAGAGACACCTTCTGACCTCTGTGATTCTGTTAAAGAGACATCAAAGTAAATTGGACTTGGGTTCAATGCCTGATTTTAAGGACTATGTGGAGAGGAAAGCGGAAACACAAGCAATGCAGAGCTTAGCAAAGGAAGAGAAGATTTTCCCTGTTTCTGCTGTGTGGTGCTGGGAAAGATAAAAAGGAGGAAGGAAGCCTGGTCCAGTATAACCACTGGTTCTGCAGAGTTGGCAAATAAAGGGCTAGGACAGTCCACACAAAGGCTTCAGCAGTGCATGTAAGTTATTTTAGTGAGGCTGCAAATGGCTGACCAGGGGGCTGTTGCAGCCCAGTGCTGGCTGTCAAGAAGAAATTCCTTCTGCCAGGAAGAAAGGAGCAGTTTTCCTGCAAGGAATGAGCAGCTGAGAGAAATTTTGCAGCTCTGGGAGAACCTCAACTGTTGCCAAGCTGCTCCCTCTCAGCAGCCCAGTCCTGTCTCCCGCCTCCTCACTTTCCCCTGTACTTCAGCCACCTGGAGCTGTAGCCCTTCCCTTGGGGTCCTCCTCAGCCTTGGAAACAGGATGGTATTTGGCTTGGAGAGAGCTTGGAGTTTTACTGTCAGACTTGTTACCAAGGAGGGTGTTCACTCCCTGCCCTGTGAGAGTCACAACAGGCAGACATATGTACTCTGGGCTGCGGTTCAGATGGGACCCCAGCACACACCACTCAGCCCTACTCCCTCCTGTCACTCCTGCTTCTTCCTAATGTGCATCCCCTTCCTCTCTCCCTGGCACAGCCATGCTGCACAGATAGCTGCCCGTTACTACTCAGTAGTTGCTTGAATCCTACTAAATGCTTGTCAAAATGCCCAGAGAGCTGAAAGTGAGCTCTTTAAATTACATTTGTTGAAAGATCCCTGGTGCCTGTTCCTGCTTTTCATTTTCAGCAACTCTGAAATCATAGTTTGTTTTACAGTGATGTTTTGTTTTTCTTTTCCTGCATCCAACCTATAAGTCATGGATGATGCATATTAAACACATTAAATGGGTTTCAGTGGGGCTGTACACCATGTGTGCATAAGGCTGAGGTCTGGGACAATGGCATTTTTGTGTTTACTTTCTATACTGGGAAACTGTATGGTGTGATGCTCCCTTATGCACAGCTCTGGACAGATATTTAGCCTCATTTGAAACCTAAGAAAGAGGTTGTATGGAGGGGAGAGGCAGAACCACTGAGGCCATCACCCAGGAGGAGGAGGAAAAAGTGGAGTCTGCTTGACAGGTTAAAGCAAAGCCTGGAAATCAGGACTGCTTGGATGGATGCCTGACCACAGCTGACAACAGACAAATCTCTTCACTTTCTATGCTTCTGTTTGCCCATCTGTGAAATTTGGCCCCCTTTTCTCAGGGAAGATATATAGAGGAAGTGTTTTGAGCTCCTCACATAGAACCATTTCTTCATATACAAGAAGCTCTCATATATTTTTGGAAGAGTTTTTAATTAGAAGGGGAATAGTTCCCTCCATTTAAGAAAAACTGAGATTTTTGTTCTTATTATACATTTTTGACCATACACCAGGTTATTATTTTTTTTTAATCCTGTGCCTTTCCAATTTTGCTATTAATATGTCATAAGAAAATCACGGATGGTGTCCAAATTCCAGTTCATGGGAGTGGAATTAATATCTCCATTAAAATGAAAAAGGGGGAGTAATGTGGGGAAGTCTCAGAAGCGCTGGCGGATAGTAATAGTTGGACTCATCTCTCCTGTCCCAGTGACTCATTCAATGATTCATTCAATATCCATTCAATGGATAGTGCCTCTGTCATCTTCAGACATTTAACACCTCTCTGACAAGATTTAACATCAGCTGGGATGTGTGAACAAATAATATGGAGCAACCTGAGAGTTCCTGGGCATTTGTCTCTAAGTTGTGTCAGGGCCTGATTCTGTCAGAGGTGGGTGGGAGTTGGAGAGGCTACACGTTGGCCTCTTTGTTTTTAATACCAGCAGAGGGGAATTTGGGTTACAAGTCTTCCCTCCCAGATCATGTTTCTGAAGATGTAAAGAAGAAAACAAGGTTCAGAAAAGAGCAGCCTGCCAAAAGGAAGAATATTTTAAGATCTCTCTGACTCTCTCCAGATTATGTGTAAATTTAAGTTACTAAGAGAAAATGAGAACCATTTGTTTAAAGTTCAAATCCTGTCTGGCCTTTGCTAGGCTAAGTTTCAAGCATCCTGTTTTGCCTAATCTCTGTGTCTCAATCCATCACCTTGATGCAACTTCCTCATGAGAGATCTCCATAGCTCTATCTGAGCAGTTGGACTTGGGAACAAAAATATCAGCGCTGGAGCTCTCTCCTGGCGAATTTTGTGTGTTGTCAAGTGTTTGAGCACAAGAGTATGAAATACCCCAAAGCTGTGTGGTTTCAAGGATCTCAAGCTGAGTAGGTGTTAGAAAATTGAATTCAAACCAAACCCTATTCTCAAACTTTTCTGATTTTTATCCTCAAGGGAGCCCCATAGGCTGAGTTCGGGCTGTGGATTCCAAAAATCAGATGGTGCCTCAACTTGCCCTTGTAATTTGGCTGTCATGGCTCTACCACAGTTCAAATTTATGGCAGTCCCACTCAACTGTATTGAGACAGAAATCCTAAATTCAGAAGTACATGGGACAGTCTAGAAACAAGTACTGAATATTCATTTTTAAAAAGAAACAGTTTTTCAACAGTTTTCCTTTTAGATATTGTAAGTAGTTTCCAGATCTGAATTACATAGAAACAATCCAGAATTTATATGTAGGTACTAAAATGGTTCTGTTCATTGGGAAAACTTGAGGTTCCTATAATAAAAATGTAATGAAAGCAGCATGGCTTCCTGACATTTCCAGCATATAATTCATTCTATGTAATTTATAAGCCCTCAATTTATTTTTCAAAGTTCTGAAAGCTCAATGTCTCATTGATCTATTCCCCCTGAAACTTACCTCAACATGTCTTTGTTTTTCTGATGGGGAGCTCTAAAAGGTTAGCCAAACTATAGGCACTGAAGGAAAATCCATGCTTCTAAATCTCTACTCGTGTTTTCTGGGAAACACCTTTCCTTCCCCTTTTTTTTTTTTTTTTTGGGGGGGGGTGCAGCAGCACAAACGCATACCCTGTTCTGCCTACAGACCTCCTGAATGGACCTTCAGGCAGGGAGTGGAGATGCCACCCCCTTAACAAATTACAAGGAGCAGCACACACTCTTTTCTTACCAACAGCTTTTAAGGCAACTTTGGTTGGGCACTCACAATGCAGACACATCCAGAAAGATCAGTCAGCTCTTTTCTGGTGACACTCAGGATTACAAGAAGCATGCCCAGCCAGTCAGAGAAGTATTTATGAGAGATATTGGTGAAACCACTCCCACCCATCAGACAAGGTCAGAGTCAAAAGGGAAATGACAGTACTGCAGCCATTGTCAGTCACCCAGCAGGTAAAGAGATGACTGTGCGTAGGAATCTGTTTGCCATTGCTAATATTTTTTTTCACATTATATATGCCCCCTTTCATTCCACAAATACAAAATCAGGCCTATATCACTCAACAAAACCTTTGCTGCAAGCACTTTGTTGGGTTAGATGGTCACCTGTAAGAACACTGAATATCTTACAGGGTATGGAGATTTAGGAAGACGAACTCTGATAATGCAACTATTGTAATGATGAGAAAACATGATGAGAAATCAGTGGTTTCCATTATCAATTACCATGGTGAGGGGGAAACCAACCTGATTTTACAAACCGGAACATGCGAGGGAGGATGCAGTCCAGTATATGCGATGGAATCTGAGCTTTTGATAAACCCCGAAGGCCTGCATCTGTGTTGATGGGTGGGGTGTACTTGCTACCTCCCTCCATGCCCAGGATCTTTATCCCTTCACGATAAACACAGTAGCCTCATGATAAAACTGCTGTGTTGAAGCAGGGAGACTGCTGCTGCTGCAAACATCCATCTTGCAGCAAAGCATCCCAGGAAGCAGCAACAGAGAGGAGAAAGCCTTTTGATCACTTCTGAGCCCCCTCATCTCATGCCATCAGCCCCCAGATGTGGTTGATGGACTTATGTCCCCCAGAGGCCTGCTGAAATGTGTTTCATGGACTTACAGGACATTGAGGTCTTTAATACTACTGACCATAGGTGATGATCATCACTGAATGGTTACTGAGATGGGTGACATTTTCCTGAAAGCCCTGACTCCTGAAGTCATCCGGTTACATATGGAGTTCAGTTTCCATTTTAAAAGGAAAGATTTCTAGCCCTGGTAGATGCAGAAAAGTTCTCAAAGTGTGGCATCTAAGGCCTACAATCACAGTATCCAGTGCAAAGAAATGAAATTATATACTTTTAAATGTTTTACTATTTTACAATCTGTCTTACGATTCATTTTTTAAATTTCTGCCATTTTATGCTCAGGAATGGAAGTATCTGCTCCTTGACCTCAGAAAAGTCTTGTAATACTGACAAGTAATTTCATTAAGATATAGCAGCCTCTGTGCTACAGCAGCCACCTCTAAAATCTTTTCAATTGCCCGAGGTAACTAAATAACGATATTTCATTATTCACGGGTTGCTTAAGCATTCTCTATATTAAGTGCAGGGCAGTTTAGATAACATCTAATTGCCAAGAGAAGCACTGGAAAGTTTCTGAGGGTGGCAACTGCATACCTAAATGACACTTATTTATTTAGAAGTGTTTAAGACACACCTTTCCCTTATCCTAGGCAGACACAGAGCCCTGAAATCAAAACTCATGCAATATCACTTGGTCCAGTGCCTATACTTGGAAGAACTTTTTCATCACACCCAAACTAAGAAACTCCTTTCCCAGTTTCTATCACTTAATCATCCTTCTTCTGCAGACACCACCCAGAGTAAAAACTGGGGTAAGCAGGGAAATCCTTGCTCAACTACAAGGCTGCAGATGAATCTTTTAAACATGTTACCAAAATAATAAGAAAAAACACAAATTAATTCCCTGAGTTTTGGCTGTCATGATTAATTCCACTGCTAAATGTTCTCCAGCTGTATTAAACTCTGAACATGGATATTCTGTCTGAAACACTGACACAACTGTAGCAATGGCAGTAAGGATGTGATGTAGCAATACTATGAGCAAGGCAGTGGAGTTGTCCATGATTTAGTGCTGACAAAACTGTGGCCACAAGGCATAGTTTCAGATTAACACTTACAGGACAGGAAAGCATGTTATTGTCATTGAGCTGGAATGACCCACTGAATACAAGCCACGGAATCAGTGATTGCCTTTGCGCTGAGCTGCATTTTATCATATGTTGATACAGGCAAGGCCATATCCAAAAGTTCTTTATCATCCCAACCCTATTACAGAAATAGGTTGGAGGCCTCTTTTGAAAGAACCTCCAACAATACCTTTTAAAAATGTCTTCCCTTCCCCCAGCCCCAGAGCAGCATATATCAAAAGAAGCTTTTCAATACTGCAACCCTAACCCTCCCCCTTAGAAACAGGCACTTTGTGTTTCAGATAAGCTGGACCATATTTGGCATTGCTCCAGCCCCATTTGGAATACGCACATCTATCGGTAGTTTGTTAATTGTAAAAAGCTTTAGCACTGCTCATTTTCAGTAAGGCACCTTTCCAAGGGAAGGAAGCTTGTGCAGCTCCCAGCCAGAGAGCGCTGTGTTCAGCAGTGTACAAAGAAAAGCTTCTTACTCCAGGCAGGCACACGCACATGATTCCAATCTCCTCACTCTGAGTTTGGAAGCTGCAGCTGCTACTTTAGACCACAGCAATTGAAAACACCCCAGGGGGAGAGCAAGCCAGAGGTTCAGATCCTGGATGTAGAGCCATGACAAGAGTGTGGTTTGAGAACTGCTGCAGCGATCGGCCATCAGTGTAGCACATCACACGGGTGCTGAGAGAGCTCTTTGAGGTGAGTGGGCATGCAATGAGTAAAAATAAAATGAAAACAAGCTAGTTTTCATCAAGAGGAGAAGTGAGGAGAAGAAGCCATGGCAGAGGGTTGTTCTTATCAAATTATTTTCTGGACAGGAAAGTGATACTTGTGCATAAAGGCAGCAGTGCAGGCAATTTGCATAAATGCCTCCAATAGTATCAGAGACAACACACAGCTAGTCACAGAATCAGGCTTTTAACAAGTAAGGACAAATAAGGGTAGCACCACAGCATATTTTCCTACTTATCACCTCTCCTGCTTCTCCAGATCTTACTGACTCCCATGGGGCCTCTCTGCTCTGTTCAGGTGGTGTCTGTGCTAAAACATTCAGTGACGCTGCAGGGAGAGAAGAATCTACATCATCAGGACGTGTTTGGGCAAGCCCAGTGTGGGCTTGTTTGGCCTGATCCTCTGTAAAATGGTAAATATACTGATAGCCCTTCAAAACAGTACTGTATTCATATCCAAGAGTGGATGGTTTTAATAAAATCTGCTTTGGAGCACTTTTTGGTGTGCTGTGGGTCTGAGAATTCTCTGTGGTTTGTGGTCACTTGTTTTTCTAATATTTTGGTCAGTGTCCAATCACACTCATGTAGCTGGATATACCCATGTAATTTCTGGTAGAAATGAATTTTCCACACAGCACAACTTTATAGCCCTCTGGTGTTCCCTGACACATGAAGAGAGGTTACTGCCAGCTTGACCAACTTTTATGTATTTGTGCGTTCAAGTAAGGGGCAGAATAACATTAACTGATCTCTTCAAAGTCCTGTAAAAAGTTATTTAAAGTGGTCTAGCCTTCCCAACAGGAAACAAATTTCACCATCTCCTCTTTGTGACAGCAAATGTTTCCTGAGGGGTGGTAGAGAACAGAGGGAAAGTCGAGATTTGACAGTTTACAATCCCATCACTCATTTTAAAGCACTCAGCTACAGTTCATCAACCACCAAAGGCCTTCCTCAGACACTGGGTAGAGGGGTGCTGGGGGGCTGTGGGGGCTGTGGCAGGCAGGGTTGTACTTTGGGCAGGGGTTGCACCATCAGGAGTGCACCATCATCACCCCCATGGCACATCATCGCCACCCGACAATGCAGCAATAACAGAGTCCCAAGGCAGGATAAAAGGGGATTTTTCCCATGTCCCCCATTGACAGATCTGGCCTGAGAGACATCTGAGAGGACACCCGCAAGGAGCTGGTGGAATTACTTGGGCTGAGGGAGGAAGAGCTGGGCCTGGATGAGGCTGCTAGATGTTCTCCATTGCAAAGCCAGCTCCCAGTGGGGCCATATTCAAAATCCATCTGATGGATGCAAATCCTGCTTCAGCCTTCAGCAAATGGATGCAAGCTCCTCAGCAGATGACAAGAACCATCAGCCACTGGAGGTGCCTGAGGTGGTCAGGCCTTTTTAGCCGGATAGCAATGGCCAGACCAAGGGAACGCCTTCCGGAGGAGCAAAGCAGAGGTTGCCATTCTCATCCCCCTGCAGAGCCAGGGGCAGCAGCCACAAGAAATGGAATGCAGAGATGGTGCCAGGGGTCACAGGGTTTTGAAGCACCCACTGGTGCCCTGACAAGTGCGGAAAGTATTTTTGCCCCCAAGGTAGGTCAGACTGGGGACATTTGGTTACTCTCAGAAGCCCCTGAGATGGCTCCGGGTAGGGCAGATTAGGGCTTGGATATCTCTTGGGAGGTGTGAGAAGCCTGTGGGAAGAGATGCCATGTCTTGGTCACATGCTCAGGGAATAGCCAATCACCAACACTGGGGTCAGAAAGCAATGTCCCCCCAGGACAGATTGGCACTGGTCCCTGGGGATTGTTTCAGCTTCCGGGACAGCACTGAGCTCAACCACTTGTCAGGGCTCCTTTTGGACCATTTTGGCCAGGTGCCAGCAGCTCATGCTCCACAAAGGTGGCTCCTGTGCCCCTCATCTAAATGGAGAAAAATTTTGAGACTCCCAGAGTGGCTCCAAGGGTGGAGCCACTCTGGGAGCCTCAGGGATTGCTTCTTGTTCCCTGTGGCACAAAGCACAGCACCTTATCAGGGCTCCTATGGACTCTTGTAGTTACAGTCATTTCATCACACCGACATTCACAGATGAGTTTAAGTGGGCATATAAGAAGCAAACTCTTCAGTCTCTCTTGGCAGCTCTCCTCCAGGCACGTAGGGCCTCTAAACAGAGGCAGTTGCCTTTCAGTGTCTGATGCCCTCTGGTCCAGCCACCTCCTTATCCATGTCAGCACTACCAGCAACAGCCTTCCTTTTCACTACATAGCTGCAGAATCCATTTAAAAGTTCATCAGCAAGCTTTATTGATGCCCCTGGAGAGTAAAGCGTATCCCCACAGACAGCAGGGACATGAACTTCATCACGCTGACCCATCAAGGTTTGGTCTCTTGTAGTTTTTCAGTGCCTGGACTGGTCTGGCACTGTCTCCCATGAAACTTCCCAATGGAAGCTCAGTCAATGCCAGCTGTGGACATATTCTCTTTTAATAGGCAGACATCAGTTTTGAAAGGGGCTGGACTGACACCACCAGCCCCGTGTTCAGAGCCCACCCACACACCTTGTCTATGGCTCAGCCGGCTGGCAGAAGCTGGATCTGGTTGTGACTGTGTGGAGCTGGACTCCAGCAGATTACTCATGGGTGGAAGACCCCTTAATACATCTCTCAGGCTCCACCTTTCACACTGTGCCATCAGCAAATGTAGGAAACAGGAAAGTTCATGGTCAGGTCTTTTGAATTTAGATTGCAAAAAACATTATTCAACAATGTATGTTTCCTTGTCCACTTCATATTCTGGATTTCTTGGCAATCATGAGGCAGAAGCAGATCTGTCTCATGGTATAGTTCTACAGCCCCCATCCACCCCACCAGCGGAAGCTCTGACAGAAGAGACATCCCTTACATCAATAAATGCCCCTTTCATGAGGAACCGCAGGGTAGAAATAGGTACCACCATGTCAGGTGGAATGGCACAAGTTTCTGCTCCAGTCTGAAGACATGGGAGGAGGCCAATGCTCCTGGAGGCATGAGTAGATTACAGAGTGACAATGAGCTGTGAATGGGATACAGACAAAAGTATTCCTGTATGTCAGGCAAGAAAGATAACCATTGTGTAAAGCCCTGGTGAGAATTCACCTGTACCACTATGGACACTTCTCATTCCTCGGGTTCTAAAAATACAAATTTCATCTGGAATGAAGGCAAACAATGCCTGAGCAGTTGATTAAGGGCTTGAAGGACCTCTAGGAGAGGAAAATGACTGGAAGGACAAGACAAAGGCTGAGAGGGCTGCCATCCCTTTCTAGAAAGATATCAAGAATGAAAGCCAAAGGAGGAAAAGTCTACTGACATGCATGAAAAAATATTGTAAAGAACATAAAACCATTCAGGATTTTTTTTCAAGAATAAGACCTCACCATAAACGTGTACTAGCAAATGTCACTTGGTGCACCGTTGAGGAATGGTGAGGAAATACTGCATGATCTCTACATCTC
This sequence comes from Acanthiza pusilla, assembly GCA_036630365.1. Lineage (NCBI taxonomy): Eukaryota > Metazoa > Chordata > Aves > Passeriformes > Acanthizidae > Acanthiza > Acanthiza pusilla. Next base: position 1,481,723 of record JAXCHO010000034.1, read on the forward strand.
TGCAAAGATTATGTGGAGTGAGTCAAACCCCTTTCTTTCACCTCTGACACTGCCACAATGAAATTAATGTATATGGTATCAATTCCCTTATTTACATAGTCTGAATGTATGTACAAATTTTGGCACAAATGTATAAAATGTCAGCAATAATACCATCCTTACTCTTTCAGTACTCAAAATACCAAATCCTAAAGGAGCAAGGTATTTTCTAGGGTTTAAGATAAGATCTGAATATCTTCCCACAAAGTGAGGTAGGCAAATAATTCTCAGAAATGTTAACATCATAAATGGGCTGTGAAGTGCATTATGGTGGATTGACCATGGCTGGCTGTCAGGTGCTCACCAAGCCATTCTATCACTCCCCCTCCTCAACAGAACAGGGGAAGAAAATACAGTTAAAGGCTCATGGGTTGAGATAAGGACAGGGAGATCACCCAGCATTTGTGTTCTCTGTTTCACCAGTTAATTTTTAATAAAAACAACAAACTGCATCCCTTTATGGGAACAGAGGTCCTCTCAATCTACTTTTAACAGTTTTACTCAAAGAACTTTACACTCAAATACAGCAAATGGTAAAGAAGACGCACATTACTTCTGCCAAAACTGTCATAGCCCTTCACCTTGTACGTGGCTGAAACAGTTTCAGGCCCTGTACAAGTCTGTCCACCTGTGAACAGCTGCTCTAGAACCCTAAATCAACAAACCATTCCTATATGAGCACTGAGTTCAGAGCTGCTAGATGTTCTCAGTCCAAGGGGTTTTAGCTGCTTTATTAAAACACTGGCTTTAGTTATTTGGGCTGGGTTTTTTAAATGCCCGCAGACTCCCAAGGAGTCCATTCCAACACATTAAAATGTATTATATTATTGCAATATTTGTAGTAACACTTATTAAAACTGTGTTCAGGGAGTTAGGATCATAAATCCTCCTGGTCTGCATCCATACCCGAGCTGGAGTATGTTTATGTTTGATAGATGGGCTGTAAAATGAGGGCACATTCTCACATGTGAAGTGTGAATAGTTTCTCCACTTATTTATTGCAGTTGATGTTATGTGGGGCCTGGGACAAACTGTGTGTTCCAGACAGAAACGACAGAAGGGGAAATGATGGTGAAAAGAAAGTGCATTGTCAGAGCCCCTGAATAAACATCAATTAAATCTTCCAATTTATTTCCTTGGACTTTGAATCAAAGAAACAGTTTTAAAAACCATTCCTGATCTCCATGTGTTCTTTGCTGTAGCTGCTACACCAAAAGCTTCCCAGTGCTGGAGCTCATTCTGAAGGGCTGAAAGGATGCATAAAAAGTGCTCAGTTAAACCCCACAAACACACCTAGAAAATTGAAGCAGGGAGACATGAGAAAGATTAGGCTTGAACAAATGTGCAAAATATACTGTGCTGTCTGTGCTAGAAATTAGCACTCTGAAGCTACTTCTCTGCTACAGCTGGAGAATGGTGCAAGTGATGGCTAGTTGGAGCTTTTCATCTCAAACTATTGCCCCTTCCGTAAGGCTGAACTTTTCTTCTTACATGAGGGCCTTCCAGGACTGTGGCTGGTTCATTTCTCTGAAGTTAAGTAAAGCAATGTCTTTCCTAAACATTAAAATCTTTCACTCTTTTACAGGTAGAAGAGTGAGTGAAAAGCAAAGGAAGACAAACAAGGCTGTAACAGGAGATGGTGATACACTAATCATGCCTCAATCAGGAAGGCACTTGAGGGAGATCTCACTATCTGCAAGTTGCTTGCAAACATGTTGTTCAACCTTGCCAAAATCAAGCATTTTGTATTTTGACTGAAGTAAGCAAGTACAGAGAAGTGAGTAAGGCAAAACAACCCTTTATCAAAGCAAATGACAATAAGAGAGCATTATATCTCCTTCAAAACAAGACAGGAAAACACACCACAATTTAAGAATGCACCACACTTTTCAGAAAATAATGTGGAGTAAGCAAGAGACAGATACTTTAGAGTTACAGCTCCTCTTCTATCAAATTTCAAGGGACAGATTCAAATGGGGATGTCACAAGGGTCTGGGGAAGGAAAGGTATATGAAATATAGAGAGGAGCTGATGCTTTGGGAGCAGATGATGACAAGGAAAGTAGTGTAGGCAAGAGAGGATGGCTTTCAGGTTGAACCTACATTTTCTTAATTTCTCATGAGAAACACTAGGACTTTATATGTTTCTTTCTTATTTCCTCCTCTAAGTTCACTTTAAGTAGACATTGTATTTACAGACATTCTATAGCCTCTATTTAGTATTAAATGTATAGACAATGATAACACTACCAGAAAATGGATGTGAAGGACATGTAAGCACCCCCACCACAGGCCTTGGAGATAAGGTATGAGAGAGGCCATGCACCCAAATGCACAGCACTCTTCTCTCACACATGCTCAGGCTCAGTCTGTTAACAATTATAAGGGTCAGTGACAGAGAGGACTGTTACTTGCAGTTGTGTCACCGGGACTTTGAGACCCCAACCAAAGTGCTAGGATAAGTTGCAGTGCCAGCTGCTAATGTCTCTGTGCTCAGGTGGAGGCCAGTGATGAGTGGTGTCCCTCAGGGCTCCTTCTTGTGATTCGTGCTCTTTAATGACAAGAGGGCATAGCATCAAGCTGTGCCAGAGGAGGGTCAGGTTGGACATCAGGAAGAATTTATTCACAGAAAGAGTTGTCAAGCATTGGAATGGGCAGCCCAGGGAGGTGGTGGAGCCACCGTCCCTGGAGGTTTTCAAGAAATGACTGGACATATTCCTCAGTGCTATGATCTAGCTGACAAAGTGATAAGTCAGAGGTTGGACTCAACAGTCTTGGAGGTCCTTTCCAACCGAAGCGATTTGTGATTCTGTAACATCTTTACCTATGACACAGTGAGGTCGAGTGCACCTTCAGCAAGTTTGCCGATGACACAAAGCTAAGAAGTGCAGTTAGCACAACAGAAGGAAGGGATGACATCCAGAGGGACCTGGACAAGCTTAAGAAGTGGGCCCATGAGAACCTTACGAAGCTCAGCAAGGTCAAGTTCAAGGTGCTGCACCTGCATCAGGACAGTCCCAGACGTAAGTCCAGACTGGGAGAACTCACTGAAAACAGCCCTGAAGAAAAGGACTTGGGGGTGCTGGTGAATGAAAAGCTGAACATGAACCAACAGTGTGTGCTTACAAGCCAGAAGGCCAATGGTATCCTGGGCTGCATCAAAACAAGGGTGGCCAGCAAATCAAGGGAGGTGATTCTGCCCCTCTACTCTGCCCTCATGAGAGCCCACCTGGAGCGCTGTGTCCAGGTATGGGGCTCTCAACAGAAGAAGGATGTGGATCTGTAGGAGCAGGTCCAGAAGAGGCCACAAAGATGATCAGGGGGATGAAGCACCTCTCCTATGAAAATAGGCTAAGAGAGCTGGGGTTGTTCAGCCTGGAGATGAGAAGGCTCTGAAGAGACCTCATTGCAGCCTTCCAGTACTTCAAGAAGCTTATAAAAAACAGGGAGGGCAGATAGTGATAGGACAAGTTTTAAACTAACAGAGGAGAGATTTAGATTAGGTGTTAGGAAGAAAACCTTTACTGTGAGTGATGAGACACTGGAACAGGTTGTCCAAAGAAGCTGTGGATGCTCCCTGGAAGTGTACAAGACTAGGCTGGATGGGTCCCTGAGCAAGCTGGTCTAGCAGGTGACATCTCTGGACATGGCGGGGGGCTAGAACTAGATGATCCTTTAAAGTCCTTTCCAACCCAAAACGTTCTATGATTCTAAGTTGTAAATATAACATAAGCATAATATGCACAATTGGCAAGGGAGAAGAATGTATAGAATGGCAGTGGAAACCAAAATTATTTTAGAGAGTCATGAAACAAAGTCAACAGCAAGAACTGGGAATAAAAAGCAACCCAGGATCCCCTTCACTTCTGTCTGCAAGTCGCTGTTGATGTGCCCTCAGAAGGTGGTATGACAGGACAAACTATATCTGTGTTAAACTGGCAAATCAATCTCATGTTCTACTGAACACATGTCCAAACATAGCAGAAACACGAACATACTAAATTATGTTCCACAGAACATATCTGCCCAGAAAAGTTACTTGATATTCCGGTGAAGAGCTGCAACTGAGAACCTATTGAGGCAGTAGTCTCTAGCTATCAGCTTTGAATTATTACACTCCTGAATCCTGTAGGGAAATGGTTTTCCATAGAGCAAATGCCAGTATGAATAGGGAGGAGGCCAACACTTGTGAAAGCAGTGGTTGGCAGAGACTATTTCAGCATGTTTTGCTGCTTGCAGTATTCCCAAGAAAGAGGGACAAGCAGGAGAGAGCAAGCGCAAGGTAGCCCCACTGGCTTCATAAATTTCAGACTCATGCAGGAGAAAGATGGAACTAGGAGCTTTCTGCATCCATGGGTATTCCATAAGAGTGTAATGGTTCTGGTTAAGAGTGTATTTGGCTATGGCAGCATTCCTGCAGTAAGTATCTCCCTCATTAACATGGTACCTTTAAGCAAGGAGTTCTATACACCAATAACCTCAGACGGCCCCTGACATTGGTGGCTGGGGTGCTCAGGAGCTCTGAGTCTCTGGTCCAAAGCAGACAAAAAAAGCCTGGAGAAGCTCTTTTGCCCAAGTCTGATCTGCTGTACAGTCAGAGCTAGAAACAGTGTCTCTGCAGTCCCATGAGCTCCACAGCGTGTCAGACCTCCCATGTGATCAGCTTTTAACAGGCTTGTGATATCAACTCAGGCAAACTGTGCTAACCATTACAAGTTTGCAACTGCAAAATTTTGCCTGAAAATGGAAAAACTTCTTCCTCATTGCTACAGCAACTGAACTGCCAGTCAGTGCCCAGGCCAAGCCACCACTGTCACAATTGAGGCTGGGCTGAAAGAGTATAACTTCCTCCCTTTCTGAGTTGAAGGTGGAGAGAAAAAAGGGCTGACCTTTAAGAAACTGCCTCACTGGTGTCTAGTAACAGCAAGGAAAGCAAAACAAGTCAAAATTTATATGAAGCCTGTGGATGGAAATCTGCCAGGTATGCACACAGCTTGGGTTTGAAGAGAGGGAAGGTAGGATGTATACACAGGTGAAGATAAAAACCCTGGAATTTCAGTGATTACATGGAATGTGAAGTCAGCATTAATTGAACTTTTGATTCAGATCCCACATTTTAGTGTTGTGATAGTACTCTCTGATCAGAGATAAGAGCAGTGTAAGTAAAGACAGGAACAGATGGTTTGGGTTAGGGTCAGATTAAACTTTCTTCCTGCAAAATAGCTTCTCACACATTACATTTAGACCTGAAGCTCCATATTTTCCCTCATGCTTTCATTTGCTGTATTTACTTAGACTTGGCTATTTCCCCCTGTATGTAATTTCCTGAAGCAAGGCATAGCAAACCAGTGGCTACTTCAAGTAATCTCAAGTTTCATCTGTTTCAACAACCATAAACTGTTCAAGTAAGTTTCCTTATCTTCCAGAACCATCATTCTTTTCTGTCTTTGCCATCTCACTATCAACCCAAAATTTAGCAACCCCCCACTTATATTTGTAAAAAGCTGACAGCGCTTCTCTTTTTCACCTACATAGGGCCTGTAATGTGTGTTTATTGCATATTGTATCTTCCCATTACTCCTTCTGTAATACTAAAATCTGATTTCTTCATGTCCATTCACCTGTCCAGACCTTTAGCAATTTCTGTCCTGACAGCCACAACTTTCTCCTCTCTTGCCTGGGTGACATCCACATAAAACAGAATTGGAAACTTTACCTTCTTTGCCTGTATTTGCCTAAATACAATCACATGATCACTGACTCCCCTTTTTTTCATTATTTCATCAGTCTTTCAGTCTTGATCTTCAAAGCGGTTCACAGCTCTCCCAGTTACCTACAATAGGCTGCTATCTTCTTTTAACTCCTTCCACTCTCAATTACAGATCTTAAACCATCCTGATTTTCACATACGAAAAGCATGCATATGTGTTTGTGTGTGTCTCTCTCCAATCCTAGATATACACAGTTTACACTGCTAGTCCTGATGACATATACCTGAACAGATGTTCCCACACTTTCAAACTGAAAGGATGAAAATATGCGTCATTATTCTTATTTATTATATTTAAATTATTTTTGCAATTCCTATATTAACACAGATCATATTTTCTTCAGAAACATGCCAAAGACAAGCTTACCCTTTTTCTGACAGGACAATATTTTCTGAGAAAAGTGCATGGCAGAGAGCCTCAGCTTGTTAGTCTGACAGAGTTCTTAGGGCCAGCCTGGACATACAAGTGACTGCTTGTGTACCTATTTGTTGTTCAGCTGTCAGACCTGGTAAAACTGAGAACTGCTTGACTTGCCAAGGGAGGCACATATTTGCTCTGGAGAGCATTTCCACATAGAGGTTATGGTCCTCTTTTATAATGGCATCTAGTTAGGGCAGTGGTTGATGAACTGCAATGTACTGGGATCGGCTTCCTCCTGCTGCTTCTCTGTTACCCAAGACTCAGGGTATCTCCTGAAATAAACTGCTTTTATGATTTCCTGCAGAATATAAGCCTCATGTTATCTTACTTAAGGTGAGATTCAGCCTCCACTGTGTTAAGTCATGTCAATTAATTGACATTTATCCACTCCTTGCCTCTCCCCATCAACTGCCTTTCTCCTCCCTCCTTTCGCCCACTCCTTTTCCTTAATCAATGCCTCATGTACTTTGGTCTGTTCAGAGTGAGCCTTCCTTCCTGCTGTCAAGTCAGAGAACAGACACAGGCTTCATCACACCAGGGAAAAAGGTATTATTATATAATACTACTTAGCCTTTTTAAGAGTGATTAATGCTCAAAACTGCCCAAGCACTAACTGGTGACACAGAGCAGGAAATTATTTATAAATGGAGAAACAGAGGCAGAAAGGTAACAGGAGTTGTGTGAGGTCTCACAGAGAGACCATGGCAGGGTCAGAAGTCTCCTGACTTTTAATTCCAGACTTTTAACTGCTTATTTTTCAGAATGTACTATGTTTTATGTGTTTCTTTTATACCCCAAATTACTGACTGGTATACAGTGAGAACCCACTGTATCTTCATTCAGCATACAAAAAGCTGAATTGTGCAGGCAGGTATGGCAAGTCCCATGGGTAAAGGAAAAGCTGAGTCCTTGCTTCCAGGGCAGAGCTCACAATGACCCTGAAGTCCAGGCTGGGGCTGGTACTGCCACAGTGCTGGTTCCATAGGAGCTGAAGTGCTCAGCTCTACCCTGCACCCAGAAGGGCTGCACCCAGACTTTCAAACCACCTCCAGATGAGCTGGTTCATCAACACAGCACAGCACAGCCATGCAGAGACACCAACAGGCTCCCTGCCTCAGGCACAGGCACCTCAGCCTGGAGCCAGACCCCAAAGCCAGGGCTTCTTTCCTTAGTTCTGGCAAATCCAAACAGGTGAGGACATCTATAGCACTCAAAATTACTTTTGGAGCCTGGGGCATAATGCTGGCTCAATTTAGCCTCAAATTCAGAATCTGGCCTTTTACAGACAGAGCAGTATTTTAACATTTCATGAAACCTCGACTCCTTGTAATTTTTTTTCAAATACTTTCTGCTAATTTATGCATGTAAGCATTTAAACACATGTTAAAATTTTTCTAGACTTATGAGTAGATACAAGTCAGAACTTCCAAAGTATGTATACACAGACGCACAGGGACACATACATATATATGTATATATATATAAAACCATACAGACTATGTCAAAACCAGCTGCCTACCCACTGCCTCTAACCAGACCGGAACTACAGTGTAAACACAGACAGGCATATCCCCTCTCCACGCAATACGTCTGATTAAATATTTTGTCAGCCAGAATGTTTTGCTGGGCTGGTAGAAGGATTTCCAGAGCCTTAAGTTTTATTTCTAAAGGCCTGTTGGATTCAGATGTATCCTACATTTTTCTGTTTTGTTAGATTTTTCGAAGCGGATCAGAAAACATGAAAGTAACTCCAGAGAAAGAGGCTAAAAATATAATTCTGTAAATTACAGGAAAAAATACTGGAAGTCACATAATGTGTTGACTTTTAGGCTGAAAATTAACTCTTAAGAAAACAATGGCATCAGCATTCCCCCTCACACATGCTTTTCATATTACTGTTGTTTTCACTAGTCATTTAAAGGAGTCTATGCTACCCCTCACTAATAACTGCAAACATAAATAATAACAATTATAGTAATAATGGACTACCGCTACCAGGCAGACATCAGGCCAATTCCGCTCCTACCTCCCAGGGCTCCCAATCTCGTTTTCTCCTCTCCTTTCAGAGCAAAGAAAAGAGGGAACCCTGCCCAATTTCAGCATGGAGGTGCTATCCTCCACTGACTTCTCTTGCTCGTGGCTTGAACACCAATAAGTAAGAGCAGAAAACCACCCCCAGTACAAACTAGAAAGTCAGTAATATAAGAGCACGATAAGCCCAGTGACTTGACACATATCCTGAGGCAGTGAATTTGAATCCATTCCTTGATCTGAACTGCCAGACAACTTTCAGGTTTTTGATATGCGTATGCTGCTGTAGCTTTTATTGAAACAAAGAAGAGAAGGAGAACAAAGGATGAGAAGAAGAAAAGAGAAAGCATCTTTTCCCAGTTGTGGCATATCCAGTCAGAAGATTTAACTTGGGCCCACAAGGCTTAATACTAAAACTGCAATGATAACCCTGCCTTGGAACGTTTGCAGCATAGACTTTGTGGACAACTGTGCCTCTCCATCCTGATGTTTTAGGAGACTTTTTATATCTATTAGAAAAGACAGAATGTCTCAACAGAGGGGTCACCTGGGACAAAAGGGACTAAGGGTGAATTTAGGAAGAGCAGTTTAAATGTGACTGATTTCGCATGTGCAAATCTCCCTGCTCACTACTACAGAAAATCCACAGCTCTGGGCTCCTCTGCACCACTCTACCCTTTCCCTGGTCAAGTGCTCATGGCACCAAACTCACAGATAAGCACAGTGGGCACGACTCTGCTGAAGCCACGCAAGGGCTGGGACTTCAGCTTGTCGCTGCCGCCCCATCCCTGACCAAGTGTTGCTGAATGTTGTCTACCCTCATTAACGGAGGGTAACAAACATCTGATCTTCCTAACACCCTCATGCCTGTTTACATGTCTCTTCCCAGGCTTCTGTTGTTCACACTGAGCCATACCTGATTTTAATCACTTTCCTAGTTCTTGCATTCAAACCTGTCATTCTAATAGTTCATACTCTACTATTTTGTCTGCTATACATCCTTATGTAAGAATTGTGCTACTCCAAAATGAATGAGTCTTTTTTGCAGCCAAGGACTATGGATGATTGCAGCACAAGTGATATTCCCATTTATACCACTCAATGTATTGAATTATGGTTCTTTGGGGAATTCTAATTAGTTTAATCACATCTTGTGTGGATGACTCAAATCTACCACATTAGTTTGTGTAAAGATACTCACTTTTTTCATTCCAGATGCATAATTTACTTATCTTCTACAGAGGAAATGTCTGGGGTTTTTTCTATAGTCATAAACCACTTAACATTTCTTTTACTGAATATCATTGTATTAAAACTAGTGTATCTTCTCTCTAATTTAAAAAATATTATACAATGTTTTAATTTCATTTTCAGATGGAGGTGGTTTAACATTTTTTAAATGATAAACAATGGTGAGATTTTTTAATAGTTACTCAAAGAAAATCTTCACAACATTCCTTGGCTCATTGAACAGGTATGAATGCTTGTCTAATTTGGAGGCATGCATGTAACAGGCAGATTTCAGTCTCCTGAAATCACAAGCAACCATGTAACTACCCACAAGTACTCAGAACAGTCCTTTTTATGTGCACACAGGTTATCCACACAGGTGCTTCCAACACCTGTAGGGCAAAGCCACTCATGTGCTGGCTCCATGCAGAGTCAGGGGATCTGTGGAGCTGGAGTGTCTGGACGAATGCAGGAAACAGTGCCCCATACTAATAAGGAAGACCAAAACACCTCAGCAGCTCCTCTCCATGTGACTTGGGCATACAATCGCCAAGCTGACAATCTCTGCTTAGTGGCGTGAGTGGTGCAACCAGGAACATGAGAGATTTCCCAGTATGACCAGGATGCATCTGCTCTTTCCAACTACAATATTTGGCCATTCCTCACGCGTTCACACATTCAGGAATGTGAAGAGGCTTCATAAATTATCCTTTATGGAGAGAAACACATGTTTTTGCCTCTTGGTAAGACCAACCAAGGCAACTCTTCCAATATCAATACAATTTGACAGCTTAACAAGAAGGAAGTACCGGATTTTCATTTCAGCAGCCTTTCAGGGACAGCAACACCAAAAAAAAAAAAAAAAAAAAAAAAAAAAAAAAAAAAAAAAAAAAATCCAGGATGACTCTGTTAAATAATTCCTATCCCAAATTTACCAACACTGGTGGAAAGACAACTTTGGTTCCTTGCCCTAACATCTGCATCAAGAGGTCAAGGACTTCACTCTTCCATTGCTTAAAAATTTCCAGTTCCACTGTGAAGCACAAACTGCAAAGACCCGTTTGAACTTGCACCACTTAGTTTAATAATTTTATTATAATCCTTGTTTTGCTTAAATCCTGTGGTATTTAAAAGAGCACTATATCCATCATACCTTAATAAGCAAGCTGTGCTGCAGCCAGCACCAAGGACTGTTCACTATCTGCCTCATGAACACTATCAGCAAATCAGAGAACTTTTTTAGTTATTGAGGGCTGAGGATATGTGTTTTGACCTCTTCTCTCTATTTCACAGAGACATTCATGGGTACAGAGTCCTTATTGTCTGCTTGGTAACATTCTGGCCTTTGATGCTAGAAGCATGCAGCAACACTAACAGGTAACAGCAGACCATCACATAAACCAAAGTCCTTTGTAGCTGTAGAGCAAAAGTCACAAATCATTCTTCCTGTTGTAGACCACTGATTTTTACAGCTCACAAAGCTTCTACACAGAGAGAATACTCTGAAAAAACTATGTGGGAGGTGCTTCATGGGGATTTGGTGATGACCCATCTGATATCCCAGATGTAGCTCATTGCCATAAATCACAGGGACTGGGGCATGAAAACTCTTTTCACATGTTGTGTACTGAAATCAAAACCAGTAAGCAACCCTCATTCTGAAGAGGCTGTAGGCTGTATGCCACACAGTACATACTCATCCCTGCTTGAAAGCAGTTAGATTCAAAAAGGTTGTTGCCCTTATTGTTGCCCCCCACTTCAAAACATGCAATAGTAGCACAAAGGAAAGGTCTGCTACCAGGCTGACCACAGATGCCCTATAAACTGAAGAAAAGCATCAAAATCTGTTAGCAAAAAATGGCCTTAACTACTTTTTTTTCTCCCCAGTTCCTGTTCCAAATCCAGCTGCCATTCAGGAAATTAAATTCAATACCTGAAATGTGATTTTTGAAAGTGCAGCTTTTCAGCAAAAGGAAGATGAGGTATATCCAGTATTTCTGAAAAATCAAACTATTTAATTGAGTGTATGTCTGACAAGGACAAAAGCCTAACTTGACACCCCTGTTGTGAAAGCCTTGGGCTTCAATTAATGGCAGGCAAAGGATGCATAATTAATATAGCAAGACACCAGGAAACGAATATGTTAAAGTTCCTACTGCAGTTTTAACTTTGTCACAACATGAAGGTTTTTAGTTGGCTTTCTCCATAGAGGTGAATTTCCTGTTTTTCCTGGTTAAATGTATATACCAGAAATTACTCATTATATGTCAGGAAATGCAATTTGACTGAGTTACACATGTTACTGGAAAAATCTGGATGAAGCAAATTATTTGGTGTCACTTATTGAATAAGACACTACCTTCCTTTTCTATTCATGAATTGTTTATGAACAGACTTATATTTTTACTAGGGATTTTCCTCCTTGCTTAAAAGCAGCAAGGAGATGACATAAGTGATTATATTCACTGAGAAGGTGATATCATTCAGAAGATATTCTTGACTCCAGCTTCAGAGACTTACTATTCTCTACTCAGTCCCTGTGCAAAGGTCCAGCACAGGGCTCTTGCATTAGTCCTGCTTACGCTTTCAAAATGTAAAGTTTAAATGCTCAATACTCAATTTTACCTCTGTGAGACCTGACACAGAATTCACAAGCTCCTGAATACACTCATTTTAGAGGGAGTGTTAACCTGAGCAATGGCTACCAAATATGAGGTACAAATGTTCAGATGACTATAATATTCACATGTATTTTTGCCAACAGACAAGCAAGCCCAGTAATTTCCTCCAAGTACAATTTTCTAGGTAGCAAATTTAAAATCAAAACCCAGGATCCACTGTTTAATTCACAACCCTGTGTTGCTAGTAAGAACCTCCTGTTTATATTTCCTTATCTTTGAATTATTTGGGCCATCTTATCTTTGAGCTAAGCAGGGCTGTTTGCATATCCCAAAACTAGTGCATTAAATCTCCCAACACCCTTCTGGAAGCTGAGCAGTTGCACATTGCTCTTTATCTGAGGTACTGGAGCGGTTTCATTATGCAAGGTCACATAGCAAAACTAGCTGAAGGTGAGGTGCATAGAATGTTATTTAAAAAATCTGGAAGGAGGGTTATTTTAATAAAGAACAACTGTGTAACCAGTGAGCAATAAACTTGGGCAAAATTTAGTTTATGGACGAAATATTACTAAATATCCCACAAATACGATTTCCACATATGGGAATATATGGAGGGATGGAAAAGAAAACCAACAAAAACCCAGGTTACAGAAATGCATACGTCGTCAGAGGTACTAGGCTATATGAACTGTTTATTGGAACTGTGTCCCATGTCAATACTGAGGAAAATAAAGAATGGAAAATGAGTTTGGAATTGAATAGAGACTCTGTCACACTTAAATTTGATACTTGGAGCCCAGGCCAACATTCTGCCAAGACAAAAAAAAAAAAAAAGTATACAAGAAAATCAGGAATAAATCCAAGATGGAAAAAGTAAAAGTTAAATTAGCATCATACGGTGGAGAGAAATATCAATAATTAGGCAAAGGCATAATAACCCTATGAAGTCAATTACTTTTATGATAGTGGGACTGGGAACACAGGCAGCTTTAGGGCTGAACATTTGCAAAGAATTAAGACTGGTTAGAACATACAATGGGTGCTGTGTATGATCCAAACAGACAATGAGAAATCAGAAGTATTCAAAGATATTTTTGATTCAGCAGAATACAATAAGAAGAAATATTTTTTTTTCAACCTGGGGTAACCCTTTCCTACCCAGTCACTGTTGCACCCAAACTGTTTCCATCCAGCCTCTACACTTAGTAACACACACAAAAGTTGTAAAGAAAGTCTAAGTATACCCCATGAAAGAAGCCAAAAGGAAATGAACACTTTGTTGTCACAAGTCCTACATTTTTCTGAATTTTCTTCTAAACTAACTTTATTTCACCTTCCAGCTATGCCTACCTTTGAGCTCCCCAGGGCACAGACTCTACGTTTGCATGTGCACACCTCACAACAGATCTCACTGGCGAAAGGTTGCTGCCTCCCTCTTTTTGATGTGAGCCTGCTCTGATTCCAGCTGTTTGAGGCTGTAGGTGAGGACAGGTCTCCTGCAGCAGCGAAACACAGACCACTCAGGGGCCAGGGCTGTGCCTGCCCTCCCACGCTCTGCTGAACCAGGGCTACATTGGGCCATATTTCTAACATAGCCCAAGGCTTCCTGCAGTGCCTGGGCTGGGGGAGCTTCTTCCCTTGCAAAGCAAGCCATTTTCTCTTATGGAGAGCCCTGGGAAAACACTTTGAAAAAAATACCAGACAAAATTTCATTTCCCAGGAGTCTGGAAAGGCAAGGAGAAATGACAGCACTGAGACCATTCAGCAACCCCATGACAGAGCATGACAGATTCTGGTGTGGCACTGACTTCACTAAGCAGCAGCAGCAACCAGGTCCTATTCTATAGAAAGTGACTGCTTGTGAAATAGAACCACTGGAGTTCACACAAACAGGAACATGTTTGGTACATGCTGTAGTCACCACAATTCCAAAAGCAGATGAGCATTGATGCTGTGTTTCCCAGTTTCTCATGCTATTTTGATTAAGTACATGCAAGTATTATCTTACTAATAATAAAATAGGCTACCCACCAAAATTTAGAATGGATTTTTTATTAGAACAAATATTTTAGATACTCGACTATAGTACATTCCATGGGAAGGATTCTGGAGTGCTTTTGCACTTATTTACAAGAGCTCCTCCAAGGCCTGTGAAAATCACAAGTATCTTTACCTTAACTTCATGAATTTAGGTGGCAATAAAAGGAAACCTTACAAATAATTCCCATATTTCCTTTATAATGCAATTACTTGGCAATTGATACACCATTTATCTTTCAGAAAAATATACCAATTTCTTAGCTTTTGACAGTTGAGTTTCTAAAGTGAATAAGAAATTAGACTCACTTAAGCACAGAATAATTCTATCAGTAGCCAGAATAAATACCATAGCTTGTATTTAATTTTATTTAACACATTTGGTACAAAGGAGAGACAAGCTTTAAAATTATAAAACTAAAAGATCAAGCAAGCCAAAAAACCAAGAAATAGCCCCAACAAACCTGATTTGATGAATTAGCAGTCTGCAATATACTTCTAGTCAGGCCTTCTATTAATGGGGCTTCTTTTCTTACTCTTTGAAGAGGTAAGACCAAATTCCTTGAGCAGAAGAGCCTCATTTGAGTGATTTTATTTAACTTAATGCTACTTTTGCAAGGTCATCTATCCCCATGCTTATCTTTTCTACCCACAAATACAAGTAGTTCTATACATCTAAAATACACCTCCTTCAAGGTTCAGTTTGAGAATTTCATGATGCTCACAACTTAATAAGTTTCTTGCAGCCTTGATACAACTGTGGGATCACCTAGCTAACTCCATAAAAATCAGTATTCCAGGACTACTTAAACTGGGGGATCCTAACCTCCTGATATGTACCAAGATTAACTCCATCTATTTCAGTGAAGAAACAGTTCTGCAAAACTCAGGTATCCAGAGGTGTTTTACATAAAACCTTTTCTACAGATACATAAATATGCCTGCAAATTTAACTTTTTGGTGATTACCCTTGGAGTGCTACATATATGCATAGAAATAGCATGAATGGAAACACTGCATGCATTATGAATAAGAACACAGTGTTTACAGTGATCAACAGCAAATCCTAGATCATTTATTTGGTGTCTTTTACAAGACCAGAGGAAAGCTCTCTATTACAAGTTCTGTTGCACATAATGATTATTCTGGCCAATTAAAGTTATTGCATGGTTTCTGAACGTGGCAAAAAAAAAAAAAAGACAGCAGAGAATGGAAGCAAAGGAGGGAAGGGGGAGGGAAATACCAGTTTAAACCGCTTGACTCATCAGAATAGAAATGTAAACTCAGAATATATGGCTGAACTTTGTTGTCCCTGTATATTGACTAAAATTATAGAAAATAATTGCTACAGACTTTGCAGATTTTTTTTTCCACAGTATCTTTAAAGGATTTATTTTTCTGTTATACTGTCATACTTTTGCTGACCCTCTTCTATTCCCAGGACAGATGACTGCATCAAAAAGAAAAGAAAAAATTTAAATTACTTGTTTGATTTAAAAAAAAAAAAATCTGGAGGGGAATTGTAGAAGCAGTTATGGTGAGCTTTGAAGCTTTTTTTAATTAGAAGGGTTACCAATGCCAAAAAAAAAAAAAAAAAAAGAAAAAGAGAAAAGAAATGAAAGCATTTCAATTATCTTTCCTTAGGTTGAGGCCTAAATCCCTGAATGAGTTCACTGTAGGTGTCTCTTCCTACACCCAGGCAAATTGGGGTTGCCTGCTATTAGCTTGTGGGGCCCTCGGGGTCAGAATTCTTGATTTGTATTCCCTGACTACCCGCTTATTTGCAGTGGGCAGATCTCAATCTTTCTATGCCACCATCTTTTCCCAATATGGATGTGGAAGCTTAATTAGGCACTGGAAAGTTATTTTAGTATCCTAAGTGGATGCTGTCATAGAAGGAAAACGTAACTTTCCATTGAGAGAACACAAGATAACTCGTGCCAGCTTGTTTCACTCCTCTCCAAGAGGCAGCTGTAGTCCCACTAACTGGCTGTCAGAGTAGAGGGCTTTGATTTTGGAAAGGGCACCAGCAGGACAGCTGCAGTCTGCACAGAAATCCAAAGGATGGTAACTTGGACCTAGCTGGTGGTCATGTTTTCTTTGATTCTGGGAGATTTCATCTGCTGCCATCTCTCACAGCCCCATGCAAAGACAAAGGCTTTTCATCATCTGAACGTTGGTCCCTCCAGGAAGAAATTAAATTACCTGACACAAAAAAGGGACAGCTTGGAACTGAGGCTGTTTCTGTACTTTTCAGGACTGTTGAATATGTGAATTGAAGTGCATGAGCAGCAGTTAACTTGGTGGCTGGGTTCCCTGCATCCCTACCTGGCTACATGCTGACTGGTTCCTGTGCAGCACTACTCTGCTGGTTCTCAGCTGGCACTGGAGCCAGGACCATCACCCAGTGGGACAGGTAGCTGTGTTCCCCCTGCCCTCAGCACTCTCTGCAGGGATAACGAGGGAAACCACCTCCGAGCACTGTGTACTGTGCTCACCAGCAAGCAGAGGCACAGGCTGTGCTCCCAACTCCCACAGTATGCTGGAGAGAAGAGTGAAGACTTCCATCTGCCTCTTGCTCTTTGGGACTAGGGCAAGAAAAAGCGGTCCAGTGTTTTTTCCCTATTCTTCAAGCACAAGGAAAGAAGGTCCAATGTCTCTTGAGGAATCTTCAGCAGTTTCCCTTTCCCTCCAAAAAAGGGAGCAGTGGGAACTGTGTGGTGTGAAAGAGCAGCTGTGAGTGGCAGAGAGGAAGGGGCAAGGGTAAGCCCTGATCCTGTGGGACTCCCCAGGCTCTCTGTGCAGGACAACTCAGAGAGCTCTCTGGGCCTAGCTTATTTTCCCCTGTAAACGATAAAAATAGTGACACAAGTTACAGTATGCACTTCTCACAGGTTTGAATCAATAAAAACTGAACTCCAGAGCCGCTTCTCAGCTGCCTCTGCATCCTCTGTTCTCCCAGTGCCAAACTCTCATACAGACTTAACTTCTATTCTCTGCTGCAGAATGAACCATTCAGGGTAATTAGCTATTATTTTTCCTTTCCTCCCCAAAACATGGAAATTCCTATAAAAGGGGAGGGAAGGGGGAACTCTATGAGTTTTGCTGCTGGTCACGTAGTTCATTCTGCAGATTGAGTCATGCTCCATTCTCTTCCTGATGTTTGCAATTATGCACGTAAAGGCAACAGACCACCCCATAACTCCGAAGCCCAGGGCCCTGACCTTTACCATTTGCCACAAAATTATGGTCTTTGTGCCCCTTCCAGAACTGGCACATGCACACCTCATCAAATGTCTGGTCCTGAAAGAAAGGCCTGATGAAACTGAGCCATTTCTTTATAGGCTACATTACTTTTTTTTGTACTTTCCCTTCCCCAGTGATACACTGTATCTCTCCCCAGATTAAAAAAAATAAAGGTAACCGCAGAAAAAAATACTTAAAAAATAAGAAAAAACAAAATTAAATCACTCCTGCACAGGAAAAATACATGGACACTGCTCATTATTCTTGGGCTACCCAATATTAGTGATACCCAAAGACTGCTCCTTTTCACTCAGAAGCTTTTCCACCTGGAGAAATCAAGTTATGTTACAAAAAAAGGGATAAGAAACAGCTCCCTTCTCTTACTGGATAAAGCATACAAAGTGTTTGCAGTTTCACACATCTCCTTTCAAGCTGTTTCCCTCTCCCCTACCCTGTCTCCAGATCTGTAAATCTGGGTATCTTCCCAGCACAGCTTCCTGATTCCTCTTACTTGCATTGAACTTTTGAAATTTTCCATGTTATAAATATCTGCATGTTTAACTTGGACATGTCCTAATTTATCTAAAAGAGTTATGGAAAGCTTGAGAATTTTCATTGTGAACCGAAGAGATGGAAATGCTAAACAAGTTATCTTTTCCAAGTTTTAGTCACTCATTTATATGAAACAAAGTCTACAAAATATGTTCTTTACCCTACTGCCTCTCAAATTTTATTACCTTTATTCTTGTGATAGCATTTTGCTGTTTCCTTAGGGATTTAATGGTCCAAATAAGACTCACAGTTTCAGTGCAAAGAACAGAAAACAAACCTCCAAACTCATAATTTCAAAAGCCACTCTTCTTTTCTTTAGAGGACGAAGCCCACTACCTCGTATGCTAGTTCAAATCTCTCCTGCTTATTTTCAAATTTCTTTTGTTTTGCCTGTCATCCATATTCTGTTCTCTACTCTTGCTTACTCTTACTCAGGAGAGAAAAAATATTAAGATGCTCCTATTAATTTACTTTGATTAAGCAATCCATTAAATGAGCAAACCACCATTTCAGCTCCTGTTCCTGGTCACTTGGAGTAGTTCATCAAAGCAAATTATCTGCTTTGCCCTGTCTGCCTTCTCTGGTCACTGGGAAAGTGAGTGTTACCCCCAGTGGAGGTGGCTCTTGGTCAAAGGCCAAATAATGGAATTGGTAATTTCCTGTTTCTAATTTTACACTGCAGGCACTTTCTCCTTGGAATTTTGTAAAGCTCTTGAAGAAGCTCTTGGATCAAGTCAAACATGGAAACATGTTAGGTTTGGAGGACAGCAGAATAGCCATAAGGAAGGGAAAGTTTAGTAGCCTCCTGTGACCCTTAGTGGCACATTCTCTGTGTATTGGAAATCCATGGGGCAGCATACAGATATCTCCTGCTTTCGGAAGAACAAAATGATTTTCTCCATCCAATGGTGTCCCACTGTTCAATGCCAATTATAGATGTTGCCCAGGAAAGAGAAGACTGTGTAACACCCATACAGTAAATTTCACAAGGCCAGCATGATGCCAGGCAAGTTACTTGCTCGGTGGTGTTAGCAAAGGCAGAATCATGCACTGCTTTCTGGGGCTAAGCAGAGTACCTAAGAAGTTGCTTTTTTTCCCTTAAAAACACTTGGCCCTCCAGCAGAACTCCATTTCTCACAGCACACCATTCTCCTTTCTGACTAAACTGGTCCCACTCAGGATAGAAGGAGCCATTTAGAAAAGGAGTGTCACTTAGAGGATGCAGAGGACTTTGTACCACCTCACCATCTCTGCTACTGCCCATATGGAAGATGGAGCAAGATACTTCAAATATTCTGAAGCTTCAAGTTCAACTGAGTCACCATCAAGAACATCTTTGTAGGGGTCAGGTGTGGTTTTTGCCCTGAAAATGTGATTAGAGACTCACACAGAGTTGGTGAGCTGGGGCTTGTGGAAAATTCCTCAATCCCACCCAGCCTGACAAAAATGAAAGCACTGGCATGTCTCACAGACCAAGCAGAGAGGTATGGCATGTTGGACACCCTGTTAATTATTTTTCAAGTCCACTAGATCAGGAACTCATAAAGGGACCCATTTATACAGATTGTGCTTATGTTTCGCTCTAGAAGCTGTGCAACTCCAGAATAAGTTTTGTAGTGACTACTGAACACTCAAGTTACATATTTCAGCACAGAAGCTTACACAGAAAAACCTGAAATTCTAGTAAATCTGTTCTACTAGACCTCTTCTGGTTTGCTGCATCATGCTGCCAAGTACACAGGCTCAGAATTTCAGCTAGAGGGAAGAGAAGGGACACCATATGTCATCACTCCTAATATCATGCTATTCTTACTGTTCAGCCTCTGGGGAGCCAGTACTTTTAAAGCAGCATTTTCAAAAAAAGAATTGCAAGCACATTTGCAGAGAGAAGCCCAGTGACAGCTGATCAAACTGGTTAATTAGGCATCTGCATAAGTGTAGTTGTGGAGGCAGTAACTACACCCCATGCTCAGTCCAGGGCTAAATGAGGGAAGCAGAACAGATCAGAAAGCTCATTGAAGCGTTACCACTTTTGCAAAAAGAAAATGTGAATTCTGCCAAATGTGCCTTCCATGAGAAAGTTTTGATTTTATCAGAAGTTTTTGATTTCCCATCACAAAAAAATAAAATTTTTAGCTCCAGGGTTTGCTAACACAACTCACAAAAAGCGGTCATAACAAAAATCATAGTGTCTCTTTTCAGCCTCATTTTCCAGTCATCTTCTTAGTCCTATTGTCTCATGGGAGCAGTAATTCAAGTGCTATGAGCCCCCCTTCTCCTTCCTCTTTGGCTCTTAGGCTTGAGCACATTTTCCACAGAGCACCACAATATTCTTTTTATTTGGACTCCCGCAGCTCATGATGGAAACAGTCATCTGAATGGGGGGCGCCAGCCCTGGAGGAGAGCAGATCACGAGAACCGCAGCTTCCATGAGTCACTGTGGTAGATGCATGGGACACAGAGATCAGGCCAGCAACTTCCCACATTTCCCATTTAAACATTGCTTTTTGTACCTTGCTAGGAAGAGAACCCCAGAGCTTATTTTGTGATACATATTCACATGCTTAACCATCTCTAATAATATAAAAAAACAGGCTTATTGCATGGCCTGTTTTGTGGTCTCTTTGAAGGCTCTGATTCCTCAGCCTGCTTCCATCTGCCCTGTCCCAGATGTATCTGTGACAAAATTACAGCTTTCTTTGTTTTATAATATACTAGCAGTGTAGCATATGGCAGTGTGGTTTGGGGTTTTTGTTTTGTTTTGTTTTGACTGGAAAGAAACATCCCAAATCCTCCAGTCAAATCCCCCCAAAACATTAAATCAGCATTTTTTTAACTTATGCACAGACGGCAAGGGAGGATTTCCTGACTCATCAAGTGAGAACACAGGCACCAGGCACCAATGCCAGCATACAGGTGGCTGTCACATGATCTGACATCGTGGTAAGAGGGAATGGACACCCTTCCACTATCACACAGCCTTGCAATGCAGGCCAGCCAGCTGGTGGGGAAAAGATTTTGGAAAAATGCACCCAAGATGATATCCATCCACATAGTGGGTCAGTTGGCAGGACACAGGCTCCCGGCCTTCTGTCACACAGAGCGCCTTTTCCCATACTTAGAAGAAAGGTCTCTGACTTCCCATGTATGCAGGATATTCCCCCTGCTCCTTTTTATCATTCGTTGTAGTGAAAGCCCTGTCAGTGAAATGTGCATTTCAACAGTGAGTCTCTCATAGCTCTTCTTATCTTTAATTTCCTTCCACTATAGTATATTTTATAGAGCCTTTCCCTTACTGGCATTTTTTTTTCCTTCCCATTTCAGCTGCAATGGCCAGATCAGGATCAAAACTTCTCAAAAGTTAAGGGAAAGTCTGGAGGCAGAAGATGTCACTTAAGTCAAAGAAGAAATGCAGGCCAGGGCAATAAATGTGTTTGTCCTTTGGGTTTAGTTTAGCCAGGCACCTTTTCAGCCTTGTGTTCTGTGACAAAATTATTTTATTAATTATCCCTTTTAATAAGTCAGAGTCTTTCCTTCAGATTAGGCATAAACAGCAGAAGAAGTAGCAATCATTTATTTCATAATCAGTTTTCTTAGAAAGGGCCTGTAGGGGAGGAAGGAAAAGCCTCATGCCTGCTAAAAATGTCTTCTTGCAGGGCAGGCAAGGAACTGTCTCCCTCTCTTAGGTGCTGCCCTCATCCCTGGATAGCCACCACCTGTGGAGGGGGCCCAAAGTGAATTCTCTGTTTCTAAATAGGTCCTCTCATACCCTCCAGAGAGGTGCAGTAGTGAAGAGGATGGTGAAGGGGAGGAAAGAAGAGGAAGGCCAGGAATGCCCAGGCCAGCAAGAGCCTGAGCTGTATTACAAGGACGGTAGCACTACAGCTTGGCAGCAAAGAAAGAGACGAGCAAAATATTTGGGAGGGTGGGGAAGAGGATGAAAAATCAGGCCAACTTTCTCTTCAGTTTGACTGGTGAATGAGACATCCCTTGCCAATGTCTCTGGAGCACATTTTTTCAGTTCATAGGAAATCAAGAAAAAAGTTTCCAGGCCAATTGGACCAAAGTCAAATTTCTAGAAAATGAAAAAATCCTCAAAAACTGTGAATACTGCTTTTCAGCAAGCTCTGAAAATGCCTAATCAAACAGTTTCAAAAATCCATCAACTGTACGTTATTTACCCTAGCTGTAATTCACACTCTTCCTTTCGGAAACACTTACAAACAGCATGTACAGTCACAGAAACTGGGAATGTTTCATGCATTATTAAGTAAAAAGTGGGATGAGGGGGGAGTATCTGACGGTGAATATTCAAGGAACATGCATCTGTGAATAGCCTGATGATCTCCTGTTCCTGTAAATGAAAACTGTTTTTTATGAAAGCCTGCATGTTTCCCCACATCATACGAGGTTGGTCATGCAAAGCTTCACTCTTTAGTGCTCATGGCAGGTTACCCTGAGAAGGGAATGCGTCTCCTATTTCAGGACATAGGGAGGGTCACCTTGTAATAGCGCAGAGTGTAATGGGTTTCATTGCGCCTGGGAACCAAAGAATTCGACCTTTGAGAGAAATAACATGAAGCAAAAAATGCATTCAGATCACAGTTAGGCTGAGTTGAGAGTACAGGTGGCGAGGGAGCACTTTGAACCTTGTCCATGTGGCCTCACTGTGGCTCCACAACCATAAGTCCTCCCTTTTGAAGAAAATGTATCAGTGTTTTAAATTTAGAGAGGGAAAGGGGAAAATTCACTATGGGTAGTTCCTTCCCTAAATATTCAAACATCATGAATCGGGAATCAGATGTTTGAGGAACTGCCATGAGCCATAAAAAACCCAAAAAAACCAACCAAACAAAAAACCCAAACAAGCAACAACAAAAAATCCCAAACAAACAAAACAAAACAAAAAAAAACCAACCAACCAACCAAAGAAGGTTAGATACATGCTCATTTTCTCTGGGGTTTGTGGCTGTCTTTAGAACGCCCCTGGGTCATACTTTCAAACTTCTTCATAGTCTGAGGAGTAGAAACTGATTTCTATAAAAATGAAAACTGAGATTCTCACCTAATTAAATGTCTCTGGGAATGAGAAGTTACAGGGGAAAAAACCATCAAGTATCACGAGACCTGCGATAAAAATCACAGGATTTGGCAACACTGAATCCATCACGAGTTAGGAAGTGATAGCACTTGTTCTAGCTGAACAGCAAAAAACAAACAGGCATAAACCTTATTCAAAATATTTTGCAGGCATGACTGCCAAGCTGACAGCCAACTTCAGTTGGCTGTGAGTAATGCTATTCATTATTTCAGAATATTCATATAGCCAGTAGGTATTTCTGGAAATCCTTGAGAATCCAGCATTTTCCATGATGCCAGAATGATTAATTTGTATTGAAAGTTTGTTACTTGCCAATTATTCATCTACTGCTTAAAAATCTGAGTCACAGGCTCGGCAGCCAGAAACAATACCATGCTGTATGTTTAGACATCCGAGATGCATAACGAATATTCAAAGGAGAAAGTTTGCAATCAAACCACAGGCTGAAAGTTATGCACTGAAACTGTTTAGCTAAGAAGTGAGAATAATTAATACCTTCTCAAAAAGCTAGACTGATTTCAAGAGAGTATGTGTTACAGAAAAGCAATTACATTCAAAACAAATATTATTAAAATTAATACTTGGATGACCACAAGATATTAGTTTGAACTACAAACAAATAAACAGAGATGCTCTTCTAAAGAGAATATAAAGGGATTCCCAGTTCCCATGGAAGATTTCAGACCATCAGTTTAGCTCTGCTCATGCAAACAATGGATGAAGCAGATGTACTTCTTAGCCAGTCTGTTTTGGTCCATCTATGCAAACTTCCCAGTAGAGCTAGATTTGCAGTTCAGCATATATTCAAGTTAAACAGTGCACTGTATGATTTATATATGGGTTATTGTTCAGCCAAAGTCTGGCATTTCATTGATATGCCTGTTATTTAGATGTATTCAGAAGCCTTCCAATGCATATGAGTTTTTCCCTTACAGTCACTGTATTCTCAAAAGAGATGCAAGAGCAAGATCTTTTCTATTCCCCAAGGTTAAAGAAAAAGTGTCCTTTGCTTTTTCAACTCTTTACCCATATAGAATAATTCATCTGCTGATATTCATAAGGTGACTTCCACCAGCAAATGTAAAGATGTCAGGAGGAGAATTTTTAAGCACATATGTAATTGTTTATGATTGGTATCTGCTTTTATTTAGCATACTTGCTAGTGCTCTCTTTCTGCCGCTAAGCTGTAAGAATCTTCCTAGCCCAAGAAATCTGCTCTTTGGGGAACTATATTTCATGTTCTTTCACCCTTTGCAAGCTCTGCCATAATAGAATCAATGTATCAAATCAATCCCGCAAAGCAGCCAAAGAGGCTAATGGTGAAAGTAGGAGACAGAGGTGTTTTCTAACGGAAATTTTGGCAGGAAGGGATTAATCTGTGTTTGCCCATTTCCTATGCCTCTCCTTCCCTTCACACACAGTGTGGGAGAAACTAGACACGGAGAAGCGAGACACGGATCTTGTGTGATCCCTGATAGTATTTTTTTATTTCAATTTTACCCCAAAAAGTCTTGCTGAGAAAACCCTTTGAGATTTTTGAAATCACATTGTTGCAGCTAAGTCCCCATGATTAATAAAATATTTAGGAACGCTTGTTGCAGCTCTCTAAATCTTGCATTCCTTTGCAACACAGAGCAAGCACAACAGCATCACAGGGTGCCGGCAGAGCACCCCACTGCTCCTCCAGCTCTTTCCTCCCGGGAAGTACAACTTACAATCCTGGGAACAGCCATATGCAGCGGGGCACTCTCCCTGTCCAAGCAGGGAGCTGGACAAGGGGTGCATGGAAAAAACTGTCGCCCTATCCCAAGTTTACCACTGACCTCCGTCCACTGCAGGAAGGGAGGCGTCCCCATTGTCCCCCCGGGACACCCCCCTCTGCCCCAGCCCCGGGCGCGGTGATCGCTGCGGGTGGCAGCGAGGAGCGGAGCTGATCCCGCTCGGCGCCTACCGCGGGAGGCACGGCGCTGACAGGCAATGGACGAGCGGCGCTGACTTCCCGACGCTCGGATGTTCGGGGAGCGATCCAGGGCCAGGATCCGAGCGGAGCGATGGAGTCGGTGCCGCGCGGGCCGTGCCGCCAGCGCCCCCGCAGGGCCGCCCTGGGCACTGCGCCTGCGCGCTGCCGCCGCGCTCGGTCTCACCTGCGAGCCGCGGACGGCGTTCCCGGCGAAAGAAAGTTGAAACAAAAAAAAAAAGAAAGGAAAAAAAAAATCAACCTGGAGTGCAAAAGGGTAGCTCGCATGCTTCGTGCAGCTGTGCAACTGTCCCAGAGCTGCCTGCTTGAGTTATGGCTCATAATTTTCATGGAAAGTTCTCACAGTTCGTAACCCAGGAGATCCCAAACATAAGATTTAATCGGGCATTAGTCAATGTCGAATTTTTCCCTTCCCGACGCGTCGTCTGATCTATACCACATTGTCAGCATCTCCCTGCAGCGCGAGGGAGGCACAAGGCACCTTGATGCAGGGTGAGGAAGGGAAGAGGGGAATCAGTGCTTGGATTAGGACCAACTGCAAAACTGGATGGATGTGGCCCTTAATGACAGCACATGCACATTCTCAGCCTATCACTCCCACAGCCCATAACATGTCTGAATTTATGGAAAATGACAACGGCTTAAGCCACCTTCCAATGAACACATTTCAGCAAACTGGCATCGCCTTCAAACTCTTTTTATTCTCTCCTTCCAGTGAGCAAACTGCCACCTCAAACCTACTGTGCCACACATCCAAATTGTACTGTCACCCCCTTGTAACCACAACTGAACAAAACTTCTGCTCTTATTTACAGGGATCCTCTCTTAAGAGCTTTCACTTTCCACACAACCCCCACCACAGCGCTTTGGGATGTTGAGTTCAGAGCTTCTGAGTGTGACAAAAGGAGTGGGATAAAGTAAGACCTTATGGAAATGAATACTAAATATGCTACTAACTTCAGGAAAGGCATGCTGTCCTGATGTGCTTATGGACAGTAGTTACCCATACTACATGCTCCCACCTCCTAATGGTAAAAACTGTTTGAATGATGATTTTATTTAGAAAACAAGTGCATTTATATATTAATGACTGTTCATTATTCTTTGGTTATTATTTTCTTCTCCAGAAATTTCAGGCAACCAATCAACTGAACTGGAAGAAAAACATTGTGCCAGATTTTTTTTTTTAAAGAGCAAAAGAGTGTAGCTGTGTGATTGATTTCCACCAAGAACAAGACTTTATGCAATTTAGGCCACAAACCACTCCTCACAAACACCAAACAACTAACAGATGGAGTGGGTAGTCTGCTAACAAAGCAGAGGTTGAAATTGAATTCCCCCAAATGGTCTGGCAAAAATCTGTGGAAAACAGGATGTCTTTCTGAGTGATTTGCAAAAAAAAGAGAGGCCTGAATTAGGGAACAAATATGCTAATGCCCTAAGAAGATCTACACACGAGATAGTGGGGCTGTTGTTTTCCTTGAAGTTGCAAGACTGGGTAGACAATCCCAATTTTAGACTCAGGAAGAATTCCTTCTCCCTGCAGCTGCTCCATGCAGACATAAGAAAAGGCAACAGGAAAGCTCTCCCAAAACTTTTACCTCTTAAAGTCCTGATGCATAGGGGGCCAAATCTTGTCTTGTGAACAGCCTCAAGTTAGTTCAAGACAGTAACGGAGTGTTCCTACCTTTCCATTTCTTCACTCCAGAACCATGGAGAAAGGGATGAGATTATGATTAGTCAGAATAACTTTAGTACCAACCAGATAGCTCAGTTCATGCATTTATTTACACAATCATACTAGAAATAGTTCAGGTACTGAACTACCTTAATGCAAAAGATGAAAAACAAGGGACTTGGGCAGAAAAAGCGTATGTCAAGAGAGAGACTTTGACATAGATTAATGGTCTGTGACATTTGGATCATACCATGTTGTTTTGGTTGTTTTGGTTGAGTTTTTTTGTAGGATGCTGTGGCTTTGGACAAGATAAGCTAATTGCCTCCTGTAAGACCTGTAAAGATGAGTCAGTCTTTGTCAGGAAACATTCTGGGATGCCTGGTATCCACTTGATGTTATGAAACATTCCTTCAGATCCACAGGAATAGCCATAATCCTTTGTGGTTAAAGCTACCCATTGGAAAATCAGCTGAGAGATGTGATAGCAATCAAGAAAGGCCTTGGGAAATATGCAATGTCATATGGTTGCTCCCCAGCAGAGTCTCCAGAACTGAAAGGTCAGGCATTCAAGGCTTTCAGTGAATCTTGTTTGTGAAAGTTTTGTGTGCTTGACCATGACTATGGTAAGAAATCTCAGTCGGGGGGGTTTATCTCAAGGAACTAGCTGGCAAAGTCAATGGTGCTTTTGTTATAACGCTTGGCTGAAATGACTCTTCAAGAATGTCATGCAGAAAGCCCTGGACAGCTAGGGCAGGCAAGAACTGCTCTCTCCATAGCCTGGGTTAAACCTGCTGTAGGTGAAAGGGCAGGCTGAAAGCATTCTGGAAGCCCACAGCAGATATCTCAGTGTTTCTCTCCTCCCCCACAACTCCCTACCCCTGCTTCTAATCCAGTAGGAGAGAAGAAAGAGAAAGTAAAGCCCACTTGCTACTTCTCCTGAAAGACTAAAACTGATGCGGACAAACAACACGCTGCAGCTACGCAAGCTGCTGTGGTCTTGCCTGGCACCAGAACACCAAGGATGAAAGCTCTGATGGACAGTCATCATAGATGCTGCACAGCAGGTGGCTGTGATCATGATGACATAAAACACTTCTCTTTTTTTGTGACAAAATAAATACACCTCATCATTAAAATACAAATCTGTTCTTTTTCCTAATAATTTTACTGGAAATACATAGTCTGGAACTGTATGGAATGGTTTTAGCTTAAGAAATTGCTCAACAGGTCACCTAACACAACAAATCCTTGATGAAAGCCTCTTACCAGACTGATACCTTGGACTGTACTTATGTGTCCTACATGCTACATACAACCTCCACTCTCTGGAATCTAGAGTGCCCTTTTCAATAGGAAGTATTAGGCTAAACAGTTCTGTAGTTTTGCCTGAACTTCAGCTATCCCATCCTTAGTGCACCCAGCTCTCCCAAATAAAATCACAGCCATTAATACTGTGTAAGAACTGAGACATTTCTTTCCAATTCCCCCATCTGAGCCCACAATTTATCCCACATTGGTTTCCCTGGCAGAATAATCAGGCACACCATCTATTAATAACAAGAGAGGAGGCGGAAAGACATAACAAGAAAGCTGTACCGAACACTTTATTCTGCCTGGGATGTAGAAATGAGACTTGACGTAAAGAATAACTGCAATAAGCATATGATTTATTGTTTATACTGTGTCATAAGACAAAGCTCTCAGGTATTAGTGGCCTAATAAAGTGATATAATGCTTGCTATGTGTTTATCCATGTGGTAAATAGATAGCACAATTGACACTTGAAGCACTGTAAGAGGAACAATGGCTGCAAAATCAGAACTTTGTGAGGCAGTGGCAGAATTTATTGCTAATTCCATCCCACAGGAAATAAGGAAAGATTACTCTCCAGTAATATTCAGATATCTGCTGAATTAAAAGATTATTGGTCACAACATTCCAATACTGGTCTCCTTTCCTCCACCTCTCCTCTACCAGGAGAGTAGGACATGCGTTACAGGGTTTTCAGCCTGACATAAAACTTGCAGCATCTCAACACAAAAGAGGCTCAAACCCAGAAATTCCATTTTACAAAGACGCTGAGAATGAGGCATTGTTTCTGATGCAGAGGAAAACCTCTTCATGACAAAAAAGCTCCCAATGGCACCACTGCCCCTGTGATTTGTGCATCAGCCTGCGTGGCCCTAGGAGCTGACTCCAACAGTGTAAGGTGCGACCGTCTGTAGCTACTCTCCACAATAACACCCTAAGAGCAAGACAACTGCCTTAATGAGACAGAGATGGCTGTTACTGAGTTGAACAGTACACCCTGGAGTAGGATAACCTTCTGGACAGAGATACCTGAAGCTTTCTGGTAAATATCAACATCATAAAAAAATATCCCAAACTCTAGTGGCTATACCCCATGACAGACCAAGCCTTCTAGCATGCAGGTGGCATCAAATATATTTTCAAATTCAAAATTTTCAGGCCACACACTTGGGGGCTCATGTCAACTGAAGTCATCTGCCTATTTTCTGTGAGAAAATGTTCAGCACAGTCCCCTCCTCAGTCCTCATTTTTGGGTAACTTTTTGAGATTAACGTCTACAGTCTGATCCTTCGCAAAGAGTAAGGCAAACTTGAGGCTACAGAGGGATTAGACCTTACTCTCAAAGAGCAAGAATGGCATAATTGGGAAGTGAGCATATTAGAGGTGAACAATGTCATCTTAACCCATTTTAGCAAAGAGGAAATCCAATCAATGTGTCCAAGTTTACCAAAATTCAGTCATGAAACAGCTGTTGGCCAGACTGCAGAATTCTTCTGCCTCTCATGGATCATCTATTTGTATAAGAAATAAATCCCTGTGACACTGGAAGTGTCCCAGTCTAGCTCTATTCTTCTTCACATCCATAAAGCCCTCTAACTCGAGTGGTAATTTTGCAGACTTAGACTTCCCCTAAGTAATACTTCTTCATATCATGGGGAGACAGTAATACCTCTTCTCAGCAAGTGCAAATTGGCAATAGTCTCTTCTACCAAGAGGCACAGCCTGCTTGTTCTTTCACAGCAATATTTATGTCTGTCTGTGTAACAGTTCCTTTAGCTAGCAGCAAAACCCTAGTTAGGCAAAGCACTGGGAAACTGCCACATGCTCCTGCAACTATATGTTGCACATAAGATAATTTAAACACACTATTAGAGTGTGTAATTTAGCTCATATGTAGTTAGAATATGCAGAGTTTGCCAAGTGACTGCATCCAGCTGGAAAATCAATTTATATATGCCAGTTTAATAAAACCTGAAAGTCTTCCGCAATACATGAAGAAATGTTAGACAATGTTGAAATTGTACATTATGTAAAACCAAACGTAGCTGTAAATTACAGGGTGAGTGTGAAGGATCATTTGTCTCCTGCCAAAATTCATATATATGTTCACCAATTTGGGGACAGAGGCAGAAACACACCATAATAAAACGAAACTTTGTACAACTCCAAGTACAAGCTTCCAGGGCCAAATTTTGGTAGACGAAACTTTAAAACAAAATTGACTCTGGCTTTGAGCCATCTCTTACTGATTTAAATCTCCAGTAGTCAGGGGCTACACTGGTGCAAATGAAAACAGAAAACAGGTGATTTAATGGTGCAGAGGTCTTTCTGTGTACTACAAGTAAGCCCTGAGCTCTCAATTTGGACTAATCACATTGTTCGCCTCCGGAGTTTCCCGTGCATTCTCACTTTAGAAAGCACTATTTTCTTGTCCATGAGCTGCATGCTCTGTTGCTCTGTGTGTATAAATTCAGGCCGAGCAGTAACTAGGCTATCCATTCTCTTGCCTGTGCTTTGCTGAGCACCTGAGGTGTGTGGGTAGGAAGAGGAGATGTTGCCCTGTGATTGCCATTGTGGCATACAGGTGCAAAGCAGTGAATGTCTGGAGAGACAGAGATCAGCACTGCAAACCCCATCGTGTGGACGCAGCGAATTACCAGGCCTGCTTCTGCTCTCAGCACAGGGATGAATAACAAAGTGGCACACAGATACTCTGGGAGTAACACTTCCTTCTCCCACTAGGTTCTTGTTTGAAGCTGTACAGGATGAGTTGGGAATGCCTGTGTCCAGGCAGGAGACAAACATGTGACTTCAATTTTCAGCCCTATCTCTTATTACCTTTTGCTAACACCAGAAAACAAACTCTCATTAGTACTAGGGAGCACACAAAACTGCAGGAGTGAACCAGGCTTTATTGCACTGAGTTGATTACTCTGTTTTCTGGACAAACTACACAAGGCAGGAAAAACAATACTTATCCGCAAAGCAACGCTAGTCTGATCCTCATCCCACACATGTGGTCATATCTAAAAAAACTATTCAGATTAAATAAACTCCCCATCTGCATTTGCATAAAGGTCTCTCTGCAGAAGAAAGATGAGTACCACAGGTATTTGGTTTATGCTTTCAGGGTGCTCTTGACACAATGTGACCAAGAGTAGCCAGACAGAAAGTGTTTAAAGGGCAGCTAATGTGAATTCATGCTCTTCTAGTGAATCACTCTGATCCAAAATGAGGAAAGACACAGGCTCTTCATTCAATGCTTAGTAGTATCTCATGGATCAGTTCTGTTCATCATAGTATTACAAAAACTCCAAGGAAACTTTATTTAGATCAATGGCTACATCAACAAAATCCTGGAAACTGAATTTGGCCCAGTTTCTAACATTTGCATCCTAAAAGCATTTCCAGTTTGTGGACATTGGAGGAGAAGTTTTCAGATACTCTGGTTCTCAAGGCAATTCCTCAAGCCTTTCAGATGAGTCACATTTATCTTAGCAAACTATTTCCTCCAGGGCTGCAGAAATCAATCCTTACTTACATGAACAAGGTCTTACCTTGCACCATAACCTGCAAATCTCTGCACCAGTCTCCTCATTCACCCTCGCTTAGGGCACGCTGTTTGTTGGCAGGGAGTATTGGCACGAGTCTTTGTTTTCACAGAATATACAGTTTCACCTTGGCTTAGGACTTGGCATCCTTGGTATCAATGCAGCCACTCACAGAAGTAAAGGTCATTGATTTAAACCACAAGTATTTAAGATTACTTTTTTACTATTGCCACTGTCCAACATACAATTAGGCTTTCATGTGCAGAATGCGTTTCAAGAACTGCCAGTAATTTTCATTCCGTATACAGTAGTTTTTATGCCAATACATGTGCTTTATATGTGATGGCAAGAATATTTAAGAGAGTGGAAGGTCAATCTTTTATAGACAATCCAAAAAATAAAATAAAAACTGAGAAAGATATGGAAACATGCATACTCAGCAAGAACCCTAGCAGAAAAAACTTTCTAGGTGATAAAATACAAAAATGAGTGCTGTCCAATTGGTAAAACCATTGTGGGATGTGTGCACACCAGTCACCAGTCCAGAAGTGCCTGGAATGCAGAGCCATTCAAGCTCAGCTTTTAACAAGGCAGTTGTGGACCTGGACACAGGCCAAATATAAGGATCCTGGGCCCAGCATAGGCTAATTTACCAAGCTCTTATGATGGCGATCTAATCTAACCAAGTTTACTGGCTTTGAAACAAACTGGGAACACTTCCACAGCCAGTAACCATTTGTCAGCTGGGGAGACAGCAGTGAAGAGCTGAGCACAAAAAGATAGTCTAGCTAACTTTTCTAAGTTTGTTCCTCAAGGCATTCCTTTCTGTGGCCTTATACTTCCTTAAACAAAAGGAAATATGTACAAGGCATCTAGTACAACTATCTTTCTAGATGCAACAATGCCAGTTTAAAGAGTGTTCACCTAAAACTAGTTCTTCTTCCCATTACTGAAATACAACTATGATAAAATAAATGAAGTACCATTACACTGTGGTCTGAGATAGTCATATTGGCACAGGAGAAAAATTGAGAGTTATTGTATCATTTTACTTATATGAGTGTGATTAAAGCAACACAACTTATGCATGTAGATAAATTTTAGACTACCGTGCAAGGTAAAAATGACAACTATTGTTGCATACTGTGTATGCACAAGACTTGATCTCATTACCTCTGCATAAACAGTTTCTAACCAGGCCACACTCAAGCTTTCTGATGGATGCAAACCACATAACATCACTGGAATGACTCAGGTTCACCTCCAGATGTAATTGGTTCAATGAAATTAAGCCAAAGCTCTCTTCACTTTCAGAAAAAACATACAAAACTTCAGCTTCCTTAAAGAGTACTGGAAAGCAGGAAAAATAACTTTCAGAAAAATGTTTTCACTCCTAAATAAATACCTTTCCACCTATTGCACCAATTTCATGCTCAATTCAGATAAGCAATAAATATGTATGCCATTTTGTTTAGCTTCATTTTGCCTTCAGTTTGGTGAGTTTATATTTCAAAAGGAGGAAAGTAGATCTACCATTGTTAATAACAAAAAATAAGGCTTGCCTTTTAAACTGGAAAGTGATAATGATTTTGAGATTTGAATCACATAGTTCTTTATCTTCTACCCTTGACTATTTCCAGAGAGAGACAGGAATGTGTGCCAATCTTTATGAAACAGACCAAAACCTAGCATTCGGTAAGTAAGCAAGCCCCTAGATTTTCATCTTGAGGGTTAAAGGAGCCTCCTTGCTCTCTAGCCTGCCAGGTTTTATTGCTGCTAGCAGGAATTGTGTGCTTAATCCTCTGCTCCTGTCTTGGATGCAACCCTAGCAAGAAATGAATGATAGTTTTATTGTGAAGGAGTACTACACCATCAGTCCCCACGAATTCATATTACTCAAGAGTGTTTTGAGGATGTAGCATTTGATTCCAGTGGGGCCAAATTTATCTTTAGCCCTGGGGAGATCCACAAGACACTTCTGTCACTAGCTCTAATGAGAGACACAGATCAGTCACTCAACACATAGGAGGTTCAAGTGAGGGTGAGGGCCTTCCCTTTAAAATCCAGACTCTTGCAAGTAATTTTCAGTTGGATTTCCAAAAATCAAGTCTGAAAGAGGCACCAATCAGGATCCACTAGTGCAGAACAGAGCAAGATGGTGAGGACAGAATCCAGGTTTCTACAGACAAAGCAAAATATGTGGGATTTTTGAAAAACGGTTGATTAATGGGAGAGATACAGCTGAAAAGCAATGGCTTTCCAGTTCTGAAGGAGCATCCGCCAAAAACGAGGTATTGACCCAAAAGGAGGAATGGAAGATAAGGCATTCAGTCCTGCCATAAATGTATTTTGAGGTGAAAGAGAATAAGGTCAGGTATCTGTATCACTTCCATTTTTATGATGGCTCCCAGAGCATAGGCATTTCTGTCATCATACAATAATTTTAGTGAAAGCATCTAACATGGAAAACAGCATTTCAGATCCATTTTTATTGCAGATTTAGTTTCTAAGCAACAAATTACTAATATTTCAGGGGGGCTGCATTTATAGTTGAAAACCCACAGTCATATAAATTACCTATGTATATTTGGCAGAAAAGAAGGTGGAAGAAATTTCTGGAGCTTACTTCTACTAAAATCATTTTATTGAATAAAAAAAAAAAAAAGGAAGAAAGAAAAGTTGAAAGCCATTTTGTATTGTGAAGATATTGACACTTTTGAGATGGAAAGGGCATATAGGTCTCTAGTCCCAGGTCCATTCATTGAAGAATCTTGTTGGGCTGTAATAATCAAACTTTTAAGATTTAAAGAAAAGGAGATAATTCTGATAAAGGCAATACAATACTCTAAAGAAAAAAAGCAGAGGATGTAGAAAGGTGAAAGAGAGTTCATATTTTTGCCTGTTCTACCCAAAAAGAAAAGACAAGAGAAGAAAGGAACAGTTGAATTTGAGTCTTTAATGCCAGGAGGGGAAAAAAAAGTGAGACATGAAATTTTGCAACCTACTACCCCCATAATAACAGCAGGAACTATCACCATCTAGCACAGGCAGTTGAACATTTTATCAAGGAGATTTTTCCTTCTGCTATGGATTTCATTGCTGCAGCAGTGCATAGGCTTTTCCATGTTACTTGGCCCTATTCCATGGCTTTTATTGAAGATTAAGGCTTAAAAGAGAAGAGAAAGCAAACAGAAAACAAGTACAGGCTCGACATCTTGATAGAAGTTTTTACTGTGGGTTTGCCTTGTTGCTTTAAATACAATTGTTTAGCTGCAGGCATTACAGTTTCAAACTGCGATTAGTTTAAAGGCTTATTGAATGTGATTTTATGGAGACACTAAGTGTTTTAATTTCTGTGCTTATTTCCAATTCATCATATACCATCCTTAAAAGGAAAAACAGCCCAACACATTTTCATGTTTCTCATTAGGAGGTATATGTTCCAGTAAAATATGCAAGTGGAGGGCATAAATGGGAAGTGGGAAGCTGTCTTTGGCCAGGTCAAGTAGCAGAAGTATGAGTTTGTACATAATTACTTTTAATACTATGTGGAGAGCTGGAACTGATGAGGATCTGATTTTCAGAGTGCTAAGTTTTCCAAGCTCTACTTCGTCATGTTGAATTTGCAGGTGCTCAGCCCCATTTAGAAGGCTGACAGCCTTATGAACAGGTTATGAACTCTTTTTGTCGTGGCGAGATGTCCAGCTGTAAACCAGGGCACTGACTCCGATCCCAGGCTGCCCACGTGCGCTCTCCACTGCTCAGAGTATTCTCTAACATGCAAACAGAAAAACCCTTGATATGTTGTGCCTCGCTTCTGTACTCTGGAATCTCAAATGCCAGGTAAGATTATCATGTGACACCAGGTTGTAAGAGGGGTAATATCTTCCACGATTTGGGACCTCACAGCAGGGTGGGGAAACCTGCACAGCCCACTTGCTTCTGCCTCATTCTGCTGCATAAGCCCAGGCAGGGTGCTTGCTGCCTCTGTGCTCCTCCTTTCTCCCCTCTCCACTATTTGTCCTGGCCTTTCATGATGTCCACTGCTGGGGCTTGTAACAGGAGGGACACTACAAAAGCAGAAAAGAGATGTCTTCTCCAAGTGGTTCATCCCTCATCAAACCTTCAGGCTCAAGTTTCCACCATGGACTTCCTGCAGCTCCTGACTGCAGCAGTGACACCCCAGAGTAGTGAATTTGTAACGTCCCATACCATGTGAGAGGACTGGCCCCTCAACTTTGCCCCTCTAAGGGCATCTCAACCCCACATCTCCCAGCATTAAGGAGGGCCTGCAGGAACATTTTCCATCTGTCCTACCACAGCTGTTACCTGCCAGCTATGGTGGGGCCAAGGAGAGCGAAGCAGGGAGCATGACTACAGCCTGGCAGCCAGGGCACACACCTGGAGGGGAAGCAGGTATCCAGCAGTGGTTCAAGGCTCTTCCCTGCGAACACAGTATTTTTTTTAACTGCTGGATGTGTAGCATGAAGAGCAGGAAGCAGAAACAGAGACCCAAGTCCCCTGTGGATCCAACCCTCTGTTTTATTATGTGCATGTGCAACAGTGTTATACAGCAGACCTCTGGTCTGGTTTTGTGTCTTCAGGCTGCAGTTTAATGATGAATAATTAGGTTTTGGACAGCTCTTGGCAAAGGCTGCCACTGAATACTTTATGCTGTAATGGATGTTAATCTGAAAATTGTGTTTGCAGTTCTGTTTGATCATCTGTAATGAAAGTGGTCAAACTGTAATTTGGTCTTACTGGGGAAAAAAAAAAAAAAAAAAAAGTTAATCACCAAACCTATTCCAAATCCTAAAATCCTACTCTTGCCTTATACTAGTAAAAACAACCAAGAATTCCACTACATCCAATGTTCTTACTGAACCACAAGAGATGAAAAAAAGGTTTCAAAAAACAATTTGAAAGGGTTAAAGGTTCAACTGCGGCATCAAACTGTGGGAACTCAAGTTTTGCTACATAGGCAGCTAGAGCTCTATCATTGCAATATAGCAAGTGATAAAAAATATAAATGATAAATTATATTAAATATTTAAAAAAATTGAATCTTCCAAGGCACCTAGTTTTGCATTTGACTCTGCTGGGAACATCATGGCAAATTTTTTTCTCAAAAATGGCAAGATGCAAGAGAATTTCAAAGAATAAATAGTACCTGCATGTCAAACATTGCTTCCACATCTTATGACTGATACGAGACACTCTTGGCACTTGCTATGAAACACAGAGTGAACTGACTGAAATACTGATCAAAATACCTCCACGAGTGATTTCACCTTCTTATGATCCAAACTGTCACCTAGAAGAGTGTGTGAAATTCAGAGTAGTTCCTGACTATATCAGCATGGATGAGAAAGGAAATGGGATCAGAACTAGACAACATGGCACAGTCAGTGTGACCCAGCAAGGCAGTGACAGAATCACAAATTACAGTACAACCAGACAATTTTTTTTAAACCTTCATATAGATAATAACTGCAGTATTAATCAGTGACTGAAACTGTTAAAACAGGAACTTTTGACAATGTTGAAGTGAGAACGGACAAAAACTGACAAAACCCCAAAAAATTGTCATTCCAAGAATTCATGTTGCTCATGCAGTGTCCGTGCCTCTGTGACAGTGTTGTGGTGGGAGTCTGAGTGACACTGGACTGAAAGGCTGAAATAAAGTGGAACACACCCTGAAGTTTTTATGGGGATACATTTCCACTGATTTTAATGAATCAGAGACAGGCTAGAGCCAATGAGAGTTTAGTATGGATAAAGAAGAAGACACAAATGAAT
Source organism: Acanthiza pusilla (assembly GCA_036630365.1). NCBI lineage: Eukaryota > Metazoa > Chordata > Aves > Passeriformes > Acanthizidae > Acanthiza > Acanthiza pusilla. The sequence goes on from JAXCHO010000034.1 coordinate 1,519,087, forward strand.
AAAAATTTCAGCATTTGGCTTTACCTTTGTAAAGGAAATAATAAAAATATATTGCACAAGTTGCATATCTGTCAGCTAAATTCATTTTATCTACAACACTTTATTGGTCTCATGCAGCTCTAGAGAAAAATTCAAATATCAAATTACAAAACTACCTAATTTAAGGCTCCATCAGTACTGAAACCCTCAGACCCCGAAATACAGTCTCCAAGTTCCCATTCAAATTGTCATCAAAGCTATATTCCAACATTAAGTCCATGTCAGCCTTAGTGGAAGCAGATGAGGACTCCAGCTGCATCTGGTTTGACTTCCCTTTAATAACTACAGCCAACTGAGCCATATCAAAGAAAATGTAAAAAGCAACTATTTTTTTTCTTTCAAGAAAATAATTGCAAAAAATGTTAATTTCATATTTAATAAGTCTTATTTTAAAATGCTAGACTAAAACATGTCTGCTCTACTGGACTAGAACAGGCAGAAAATATGGAGCAAGCTACACATTTTCCCTTTGAGCAAATTCCTTCCTGCATAGGAAGAAAAATATTTGAAAAACTCAGCTTCTGTGACAGAAGATAAATTTAAACTCAAATATGAGCTCTTCGAAGACTCACTTAATCCACAGACTCCCACACATGCCCTGTACAAAAGAATGGCCCATGCAAGTCCTTCACAAGCTCTAGCCCTCACTCACTCCATCACACAGGCACTTGTGCTCTGCCTCTACCTGCTGGAAAATTAAACCTTCAACAAAATGCACTGGGAGGGATTTTGCTGTTACTCCTGATGAAGGCAGCAACACTGGCATGCAACAGGAAGGTACCTCCAGGCACTCAGGAAAACATATTAAGCATATTTTCCACTAGCTTTATTAATTTCTTTAGGTCATTGACAAATATATAAAGAACTTCTCAATTGCTTATCTAATATCATGTTCATTGTAATGTTAATAACTTTCTCAATCATTGATGTCTATGTTCTTGCTTTTCTTGTCACAAACGGGAATGTTTTATAGTCCTAACTAAAACTGGAGACCCATGGCATACAAAAATTAAATCTCAGGTAGATTTTCAATTTTTAGAGCTCCTTCTTAACAAAAAAGATAGCAGTTTTCTCTGGTTCTTTTGCAGGCTGGTCACATCCTGCATGTCTCTAACAAATTCTTCATTAGATATTCACATGCCAAAAATCAATTAAGTGCCTATCTGAGGGGAGAATTTCTCCTTGCATCTGTTGATAAGCTCTAACACAGCCAGACATGGCTGGAAAGCTGAGACCTGAACCCCTAGATTGTAGTTTACTGATACAGGTATTATATATGCTCTCTGCTCTTAACTTCTTTCAACCCCTTCTCTGAGCTATGGCTGTAAGTCAGGCACCCAGCTGGGTGGATAGAAGTAAATTAAAATTCCACAGTGCTCACAGAGCACAGACACAAATGTAAATCTGACCGACACATAACAATAAAAATGTATCTTGATTTTTCGCTATGACAAAATATTGAAGTGTTTAAGAACATCTGGAGGACAAAAAAGGGACTACCAACCACAATTTTCCTTTAGAAACATGTTTAAGGGGACTTCCTCTCTGACATAGGCACAGGTTAAACGTAATTCTTATTGCGTGAGACCATTTCCTCCATCACAGATGTGAACTAGTGAATTTAGCAGAGATTTTGGAACTGATGCGTTAACAGCAAAGATAAAAAACTTTGTTTCTTTGCTAAACATTTGTATGATTCATATCACTAATATCTGAAAATGTCTCAAGTGAAGCAGAGGGAGAATAACATCTTTCAAAAGGGGAAATTTCATATTTATTTAAAAACTGAAAATCAAAATTTCCCATGTATGCATTAATGAGTCTATCATATTTTGGGGATCCAAGGGAGATGGGAGTTGGTTGGGGGAAGTGTTGGTTTACATCATTCATAGTATTGTTTTGTTTTCAGATGAAAATGGGAAAAAATTACCTGGTTTTACATGAGTATTTGCAGTTAAAAAAAAATTAAAAGTCACTTTTTAACACAAAAAATACTATTAACAAAAATAAATCACCAGGAGAACAAATTTTCATGCTTGGATATTTTTTCCATTAAAAAAGCCAGAAATTTTAAAATAATGAAAATTTTCTGCCAAAACCCTCTATATTTTCACTCTGCAAAACCCCTTTTAATTAAAATATAAATTCAGCAATAAAAATTCTACAAGTTTTCCACTAGTCTTTACAAATTGGAAACACTCTTTCATCTTTCCCACACTGGGTAGAAAAAGCTTATGTTTAAATTAAAGAGGTGACTGTTGCATAAGTCTTCGTGTGAGGAAATCACTGAAAGAAAGTCTGAGGAATGTATTTTAAATCTGAAAGTAATTGTTTTCATTTGGGAGGGTTTTTTGCCTTTTACAGGAGAAGTGTTGTAATCCATCCCATCCTTGTCAGGAATGAACCCATTAAGTGTTCCTTCCAGTGGTCAGCAGTTTCCATTGGTTCAATTTTCAAATAATTTTTTAGTCTTGAAGAAGGAAAACCAGAAAAATGCTGCTGATCCATCTTTCAGAAAAAAATATTGAATCCAAAAATGCTGGTTAGGCCTCATGGATATTTCAAACACCTAGGACAGCAGCAGCACTGATGAGTAGGAACCACACATGGGTTTGCTGAGGTTTAACTGCATAACTTTATTCACTCCAGCTAAACTCCCTTGAATGAAGGCAAAATCTCAGGCCACTACTGACTACCCCAAGGAGAGTTCTCAGTACTAGGAATACAGATGGTGAACTTCAAGAGCAGGAGGCCTATATGGTGAGAAAAACTCAAAAGTACTGTGTACTTGACAAGTTACTGGGATAAACAGTAAGGTTTGTTTGGTTTGGATTACGCAGAGGTTTTCCTATACACTCCATATCTTTGCTATTTTAGTAAAAAATATTTACTATTTAATGGTTTATAAGTTAAATAAGCACACTTTTCCAAATACTCATGTCAATCCTTCTTCCATAGCAGTATGTGCTAACAGTACACTAGTTTGTTTGCATAGAAAAAGAACTGGCTTGAATCTACCCTCAGTAATTTTTGGCTATTGGTGAAACAGTTGTATTCATTTTTCCCTGCACAAACCGCCTAGATGAATGCCATTTTCCATTATTGTTAGAAAGTGGGCCCAAGCACAACTCACTCTTTATTTCACTGATGATGGAGAATAAGGGTAAAATGCTAAACTAGAGTCCCAACTTGCCTACCAAATCCTTTCACGAGTTTCATGTTTTCACATGAGCTGATTTGCTTCCTTTAGCTCTAACCATGGTGCAGCCTTGTTCTCACCACTTTTGCCAGCACTACCAGGAGCTCAGCTACCATCAGAAGAGTTTGTGCTTCACCACCACCGAACCAGGAGGACAAAGCAGTGACACAAGAATCAGGTGGAAGAAATTCCAATGAAGAGCAATCAAGAGGGTATAAAATGCCAGTGTGAATACATTCCAATGGCAGGCAGTAGTCATAGCCTAGGCGCATACAGGGAAATTCTGCAAGGCCCTTGTGGGTCAATGCCATGAGCATTACAGGCCTGCACAGGCTGTGTGAGTACCTGGGGAAAGCTGGTAACCTAGGTGGAAAATGATAAAACTCTGTGTTCATGCCGGTTGTTATAAGAGTTCAAACTGGTTGCAAGTTATTAGACCTTTTTCTTCTGTGTGCCAGTTCAAGCAAATCCTAATGTGAGCAATGTGCTCACACCCTTACCAATGCTCCAGTGACCAAGCATGGCCCACTCAGTTAGAAAGCCTCCTTAGCTGCCCTAGGGATTGTAGCAAAATCAGATCTCTTCAGAGGAATGTATCAACACAGATTATTCGCATGGCACACTCCTACCTCTTGCAACCAGCATGGCACACCCACCAAGCTCTGCACCTGTGCTCAGTGCACCATTTTATGTGCTCCTTCCTGGGGTTTAACTTACACCACTGTGAGCTGGAGCCACACATTTTAAATTGCAAAGGGCAAGTTCTGCTCATGGTAACACCAGTCTAACCTCACTAATTTCAGTGTTGCATTGCACTGGGTTAAATCAGAGATGAATGCAACCCAAGTCTTCTGGTTTCCTTTATAGCATTAGTGCACTGCCATTTTCAATTCTCTCCTGAGCAGTTGATTCAGAGAATTCAGGACTGTTGAAAGGTCCTGCAAAAAAATGACTGAAATAGTTTATAAATCCTAGGAGGGAGCATAACTGCACAACATTTGTAGGACAAGGAGCATTCTTTACAGCAGTTATTTTATCCTGTGATTTATACTGGTCTCCTCCATCTATCACATGGCTACAGCATTCAGTCCTGCCTTGTAGGAATTCATTTTTGGCCTCATGCTACACTCTCTCTGCCAGAGGAAAACTTTCCTTCGGTTTGTGGAAGCCTTCTGCATTTGTTTTCTGCGTTGACAATGTCAACAAAACAGTATTGAATTCTGTGGATGCATTTGTTCTGTGGCCCTTGGTTATAAGGCAGGGGTTAATACTATTTCAGTGAGAAACTGGAAGCATCCCATGATAGTCTGAACTCTAATTCAGAGGTTTCAGGTATAACTCAACAGGAAAGTTTGAGTCGATCCTCCCTCAACATTTACCCAACTGCTTCAATGAAAACAGGGACAAGGAGAGGAACTAACCTGATCCAAGGACTGAGACACCTCCTCACACAGGTTCAAATACTGAATTTGATGGTTCATGAGTTTTGAGGACACTTATAATTCAAACACAGATGAGTCTTTTGGAACTGATCCACTTTAGCATTTAGCAGAATTCAAGTCCTGCTTATTAAGTTTCTATGATAAAGATAAATAGAATTTTTCTTTACACTACACCTAAATTTAGTTTGTTTGATTTTAAATACTTGCCCAAAATCTTTACATTGCACAGTTCCTCCCTCTTTGACCAGAGTCAAAACCGGGTCTTCAAATACATTTCCGGGCACTGCTTCAAGCAGAAGGCTGAGCCAAGCCTCTGTCTTACAGCACAAGCAGGTGGGAAGTATCACTTGCACCTTCCTTCCAAATACCAAAAAACCCACATAAGATTTCCCAGAACCATAGTCGCACAGGCCACTCACTTTCACAATATTATGACTCCCTACTTTAATTCTCTGGCTATAGAAATACAGATTTAAGCTGCAATTAATAGTTTGGATTCGGCAGCTCATATACCTTCATAAACAGTATTTTAACTTTCCATGACAGCAGTTCGTCAGTTCTGTGCACCCTTACTACACATTAAGCGCAACAGGAATTTGCTGCCAGTACTAAGCAGACCATCAGAGATTCACAGAGTCCCTCCGCTGGGAAAGGCCCTCAGGAGGTCTCTGATTGCCACTCTTGATGCTCTCTAACCTCTGCCCAAAATGATTTTCAAGTTTAAGAATGCTACAAAGGCGTGCAAAACGGTAGCTATGAAGGAAGTCAGGAAGTTTCCCCTGCAAAAGGGTGGCAAGATCTCTTCAGATCACTGCAGTAACATCAAGAGATGTCTCTGCAGAAAGAAGAAACCTGTAGTAGGTCATACAGGTTCCTCTACTGCCATGGCAAGCTTGATGCCACTGCTCCAGGCTAACCTGTAGCCACCTGAGGGTGAGCAGCCTCTTCATCTCATCAAGAAGTCTGATCAGTCAAGCTTTCTTCACAAATCTTCACAAATCAACTGCATCTTTCAGTAGAAATAAAATCTGATAGCAGCCTTCTCCTTAGCCCCAAACCAACAAAAGCCACCCTAATTATTTCCTATGCAGGAAGTCCCTTCGGGGATAAAAGAAGTCATACAGGATTTGGATCACTTCCTGGATTTCTGTGCATCTATCAAACGACACACAGCAGCAAAGCCAACAGCACCACATCTGTACTTCAAAGTACAATCCGAGAGAAAGGAAAGAGAGATTCAGAACTAAGAGATGTGGATTGCCTTCTCCACTATTCACAAGATTTACTTGATATGTAGGCCAGCAAAAGGTCCCCTTTCCTTTGCCTAGGAGGACCCATCCTGCTAACGTGAACAAAGGAGTTGACAGAAGCTGCAATGCATGTTGAAAGCAGCAGAGAGACAGACACAGGGGGTAGAGATTTGATAATGCAAGCAGAGCGGAGAAAAAGAAAGGAAAAAAAGGAATTTCTTAAGATTCTTTCTAAGAAAAATGAATCTTCACTGCACTGGTGCTTTTATTAGAACACCTCATGCTTTTCTCTTGCTTTCTCTTCTTGACACAGTAAGTTCAGTTCAAGCTGCCTGCCACATTTGTCAGGGCACCTCACTGTTTTACTCCCAGACAGCTCCCTCATGACTCCAGCACACAGCACGGTTCTCCACAGTGCTCCACACCTCCAAGGGATGCTGGTACTCATAGTGGTGACTAGAAACAATCATCTTCAGCAGGACCCAGCACACATGCCTGTATGAAATCAAGAAAATCAGGAGAAAGGACACAAAGCAAGTCTGATATAAAATGAGGTAGAGCTAAGGAAGCATCAAACCTTTTCATGAGAAAGTTGCTCTTCCTACTCAAGATAGTATATCAGAGGCAGAAGAGGCACCTCTTTTTTTGGAGCTTCAAATGCCTTGGAGTCTGCCAAAATTCAGCATGCAAGTGCAGAGTTCACAGCAATTTAGCTTTTTTTTAGCATGATTTTTCCAGGTGCCACTTTATCGAACCGACAGTGTTACAGCAGCAACTTGAAACCCTGCAGTGGCATTGTTCATAGATAATGCAGAAAATCACATCTGTCCTAAGGTACTTGCAGTCAGATATAAACCAGACAAAATGCAGAAGACAAGTATAATGCACATTTTACAGGAGGTATAGGAAAGCATGCTGCAGGCTTGACCCATGTTTCACCAATGGGGAACCGAGCCCAGGTCTCTGCAGCCTTGATGCCAAGCCTCTCCAAGGGAAGGTGTTTTCCCTTGGAGAAGGCATGGAGGTGGTGTGCCTGCAATGCTGATTGCAGCTGATGTTACCAACAGATAAGCACAGTCTGCCCAGAAGAAAAGCCATGACCCACATGCTCTGAAAAACAATACCTACATGATTTTAAAAACAAAGTAATTCTGTGGAAAAAACACAACTTCAGTCACAAGGTAAGACTTGTTCTTCAGTTTCTTACAGGATTCTTGAATCATGTTAACAAAGTTATTTAGCCCATCTTTATTTTAGTTTATTCCTTTGAAAGCAGAGCTTGCATGAGGTACACTGCACATCTAACACTTCCATTCTTGACAGAGAAAGAAACACAAGGGTAAAAAATATTACTTACACTTTTCTCACAGAGCAGGGATAGGCAGTTAATTAAGAATTCTAATGATCTTAATACTCTGAACAAAGTAATACAACCACCAGCCGACAAGCTCAAAGTAATAAGGTACAGCTCCTGACTGAAATGATGGTCCATCCTGGTCTAGCAAACTGCATGTCCAGAATCCTCATGAAATACTGCACAAGCTTGAGGTTTTCATGTAGTTTAATGTTTTCTGTCCAAGATGAGGTTACTAAATTGATGAGTTCTTTCAAAAATTTGAATCTTAATTGTGAATCTCAGGCTGAAATACTATCTTTTCATGCACTCACAAGGACAAATGCAAGTATTGCCAGCTTTCCAGGCAGAAGTGCATCCAGAGCTACGATAAGATATTGTGTCAAATTGTGTGTGTTTCCTGGAAATCTTTTAGAAGCCATCTGTCCTTCTTCCTATTCATGTGTGAATACTCCTTGTGCACTTAAAGGCACAGTTAAGCCTATACCCATTTCATATGAACATGACTGAAGTAAAGTTTCACAAGGTTTACCAAGCTTTCCTTAAAGAACCAGACTGGAAAATCTTAAAGAAGCCATAAAAGGCTTCCTACTGGAAAGAAGCCACAGGATAAATCTTTGAGCAAAATTGATTTTCTATTAGAATTTAGGTCATTTGGCCTAATGTGGTGGAATTTTAACAGCTGTAGTAACTTTGGAAAACTCCTACATTAAGTGATTTCCAAAAAATATTTTAGTCAATCATCTGTATTTAAAAAAATGGGGGAAAAAAGCAGGAAAAGTATCATGTTGTGCATAATTTCTCTTTACTTGCCCATAAGCTACATCAAGTCAAAGCATAAAAGGAAATTAACTGTGGGTATTTTTAGTAGTTGTTTTCTAACCAGTTATTTCTGTGTTCTGTTTGCATGAGAAATTGAAGGTAAGAGGCTTATGTTCAGATGCCACACTCCTCTGAGATCATCTGTTAACTGCCATGAGACAGAAAGCAGTTTCAGAAGACAGAAAAAAAAAGTCATTTGAGTATGTTTGCCTCTGGCAGAACTCTCTTTTTTCCTACCTCAGTTAAAATTTCCCCCCGGCAAAACAAGGCAGAAGCATTGAAACATTTGCAACAAAACATGCAATTGCAAACATGGAACTACATACAATTAAGCTCTATTATAAATGTGGAAAGGTGTGCCAAACTGGGAAAAATGGTCGTTGCTAGCTTGCACTGTGTAAGCAGAAAATCTTTGCAGAATGGCTTATTTTGCTCCAGATTGCAGTTCAGCTCCCAGATCTAATGAGGCAAGCTCACACATCTCTATGATACCCAGCTGCAGATGGTAATCCCATCCAGCAGCACAAACAGATCCAGGAGACAAAGCAGCGCCATAGCCTGTGTCAGATGCCTGAATTTGGAGAGTATAAACACTACTCCTTCTGCAAATGATCAGGTCAGAATCTGAGAAACATCGACTAGGCATCCTGAGTTTCATTTTTAGCATGTTGCAGGGCATAGCTGAATAAGGAATTGAAATTAAATTCAGGGATTCACCAACATGTCTTCCAGTGAAGGGGTCATTTCTGCCCTGAAAAGGGCTAAGGATACAGTTGTGTCTTAGCAATGGTTTTGATCAGCAATGCCTTCTTTGAAAAAGAAAACCATGAAGAGCAGAAACTGGTTAATTTGTGCAACAAGAAGAAAATGAAGGCTTTCAGTCAATAGGTAGGACCTAAGTTGATAGAGTCAATTGCAGCACTGCTGAAATGCAGGCATTTTGCTGCAAACAGTGGGAAAGCATGGAACTGGTAGAAAAATCCTGGCTCTTATGCCCAGAGACTATTGGCATCCATTCAGACAGAGCAGACCCCGGACATACCAAGGTCTTCCACCAGAAATCATATAAATCAGCATCTCCTCACGACGAAAAACTTGGGTTAAATCTAGTCAGGACTTGAACTCATGACTCCAAAAATCAAGACTTCAAGAGTCTCTTACTCTGGTTTGTTAAGTTATACCAGAAAAAAATTTATTTAGTGTATAGGAAGACAGAGATACACTGACAAAATGGATCTCAAAAGAATCTGTGAATGGAACCTGAGTTTTAACATAACTAAAGGTTACATGCCTAACAAACAGACAGGAAGCCTAAGTCTGCAAATTGAGAAAAGGAGATCCTGGAAAGGAGGATTTGGGGAGTGTAACATCCTGCTGAGGCCATTGGACTGGCCGCGCAGGAGGGAACCTCCTCCATTTCAGTGATTTCAGTTCCTAAGGAAAAGGGAAAGGACAGTGAGATACAAAAAATTAAAAGCAGCATCTCTTGCAGATGGGAAATAGTGATCAAACATGGTAGATGGTAGATCATTCATATCTAGTCACAGAGAGAGCACTAGAGGGGCTTTGATAGTCTCCAAGTCACTGCTCCCATCCCTAATGTGTACAGTGTGTATTAATATATTTCATACATTTTCTTTGGCAAGTTTAATGGAAACAGAGGCTTTCAGTGAAAAGGCTAAATGAGCCAAAACTCACAAATACCCAGCTATACTGTCGATACGTGCTTTTATTTCCCCCGCCTTCCTATTCCCCTTTCAATAAAAGAGCATTTAAGCGATATTTTTTTCCACTTGGCTCATGTGGAAGGTGAGATGATCTGTACTGTGAAGTTCTATATTGGTTCCTCTTTTATTTTTTCAGAGACCAAAAAGGGAAGGAATAGAAAACAGCCTCTTTAAATGAAATATACCCTTGTCAAAACAATTTAACAAATGAAAAAGGCATGCCCATTATGCTAGTTTTCCAGAAGTTCATCAACTTCACTGTTAAATCTTAGCATGTAAGAAAAATTACTCTATTTGTTCTTTATGGTTTGTTCCCAAGATCAAAGTGCTGTGGTCTGGAGGGTGTTTGACATCCAAGGAACACTTGTTGCTGCAATATTGTCTGTAGTGCCTTTTGTTAGTTTTGTTTCTTTATAAGGCTTTAAAGAACAGCAGTCAACACTTGCAGCACACTGGCATCCCATCAAATGCCAAACTCGTCCTTTTAGAGCACATGGGAGGATAACATTTTTATGACTCTTACTGTGGATTTCTCCTTTCACTAGGTCCTCTGATAGAAGCAACTGGAAATTGTCTTGCATCCCAATCTCCTTTCACTTGCAAGAAATTCATCCAACAGAGAAGTTAGCACTATTAATCCTTTATTTTAAAGAGCATTAGAGCCTTATATAGATAATACCAGCAGTTCATGTTGGACCAATCTATAAATCATTAGAGGATTCACTTTGGTTTGGATTTTTTTGGGTTTTTGTTTTTTTGTTTTGTTTTTTGGTTTTTTGTTTTTTGTTGTTGTTGTTGTTTTGCTTTGATTTGGTTGTTTTTATTTAGTTCCTATCAGATGGTGGATGATATTCAAAGGGCTGAAAATGTGTGTGAGTGACATAAAACTGCTTTATTTAACCAAACCAGTCTAACTGACTGAATTAGCTGACACACACTGTTTCAGTAGAAACATTTCAACACCTACAGCTCAGTTTCAGGAAAGCAGAGTTTCAGTCAAGTTCAGTTAGCTTAGCTGAGCTAATGTGATTTTAAAAGCAGCTCCTCCAAATCCCACATCACTATAAGAATGGAAACTTTGTTTACTTCTTGAAGTAACCACAGTTACAAACACATCCTTCTCTCTGCAAATGGTGAGTGTATTTCAAACAATGAATCAATTGCAAATACCTTTTCTACAGATAAAGAAATATATTAAAAAAAAAAAAAAAAAAACAAAAAACAAACAAAAAAAACCCACCAAACCTTATCTGTCCTAAGGGCCATAGGTCTAGAATGATCACCTAGACTCAGGTAGTCTAATTCCTACCTCTCAGGAGCAGCCTTCTTACAGATAATCCCCTTTATCAACTTACTGAGCTTCGTGTTCTACTGTGTTTTGTTCTTGGACTGTTCCTGTACAATAGTCAGACTTCTGAGCTCAGCCACTTTAATAGTTAGGAATTTCTTTCTTAACCCCAACCAAAATGTACTCTTGGCCAGTTTATACTCCTCCATTCCTTTGCCAGCATTGCCCTTCAGATTAAGAGTTATTTTCTGCCACGATGTATTTAAAGACAAAAAATGTGCATGCTCTCTCAGGTTTTGCCTTGCCAAGTTAAACAACCGACGTCTTCTAGCTCCTGTTTGTAAAACAAATTCTCCATTTCCCTGATCATTCCTATAGCCTTGTCTGTGCAAACTTCAGTTTCAGATCATCCTTCTTGAGCACTCTTACTCAAAACCATATGTGGTATCTTAAATGAGGTCCCATTAATGATCTCTCTATGCAGCTAGTAATACTTCCTTATCTGGACCTATTCTTCCTGAAACATCCTAGGATTGCATTTACCTCTTTCATACCTCTACAGCTTGCAATCAGCATGTGACAGTGAGTCCTGCATGTTTCTTTGTTGTTTCCAGGTGATGACCTCCCAGCTTAGAGCAGTGGGTTTCAGCAAGAGCCCTCAAATGTACGATGTTATCTTTTGCATTCAGAAATTTTACCCTATTTGTAGTCCTCAACATCATCCAGCTCTTTCTGTGTGCTATCCCAAACTCCCTTTGTACTGTTGGTGCATCCCAACTTTGTGTCCCTGATTAAAGAATTATGCAGAAGCAGTTCCCCAGGATGACCTGTCCAGAACATAATTAACAAATAGTTTTTTTAAAAATCCATTTTTCGGCACACCAGGTACAACATACCCTAGGTACTTTTCAAACCAGTAAGAAAGCCAGATGGGTAAATTGAATCTGGAAGATGGAAAGCTTCAACCAGCATAATCACAACACTGCTTTAATGAGACACTGAGCAGTTTTCTCCTAAGAGAGCATGGTAGAGGTGAGTGTAACAAGGTAGGCTTCAGTGGGACAAAGGACAGAATTGCTTTTGTGCTCTGGAACGTTACTCTGTAAAAGGCAGTGTGAAAGATGGCATGGCCAAGTGTGCAAGAAGATAACAAAATCTTCTTGTGCAAGAAGATAACAAAAACCCAACAAATTATTTTGATTACCTGATAGAAAAAAGCAAGATCAAAAAAAAGCAACATAAAGAGGCAAAGGCAAGTAGGGAGGAGCAAAGACACATCGATTTTGATACATGGGAAAGTTTCAACCAAACACCGATAAAATACAGGAAGCTAAAGGAAAGGTAGTACATAATCTGAACAATAAAGACAAACTATGATTATTTCTAGAAAAAACACAGTTGTAGTGAAATGTGTTCAAGCAAAAAGACAACTGAATCCAAGAAGGTGCAAGGAGGAGGGATCTCCTCACTAAGGTAAATTTGTGTTGCTAAAGCAACATATAAAAGATTAAAGAGTATTTTTAAATTTAAGGTCCAAGAGAGAAAGATAAAAATTAAATCTGTTACAAAAGAAATTGAAGATTCACAAGATAAAAAATTCTGGACTTGAGAAACTTCTGCGAACAGAAATTTTCAGGGGGAGAGGAAACCAACAACAGGTTAAAACGCAAACAATGATATGATTTCTTTTCACCTTCACCAAAAGCCTTTTTTTTCTTCTTCTTCACAGCTAAACTACCTTCTCCTGACGTCCTCCTATTGTAACAAAGAAATTCTTCATTTAGCAGAAACTATTCCCACTTTATACAATGCCTTAGAAAACTGGTGTCAAACATATTGCAGTCTGCTGAAATTACTGATGTTTAATTGCTGAAATTGATGTTAAATCAACCACAAATCAATTACATTTGAAGCCTGCTGTTGGCTCACCTGCCAAAAAAACCTGTGATTTGCTAAATATGCTTGTCATTTTCCTCCGAGCAGAATTCCCAAAACATGTGTGTTTTAAAACTGCTTACCAGAATAATGATACAGGGACTTCTGCATGAAAATCAACAGCACCAGAAGCCTACAATGTTTTCTCAAGTAAAGAGCAGAGAAACAACACAGCAGTCCCTTGACAACTACAGGATCCCAATCTTCCAGCTGAATAACTGATAGCTCAGAGATGCATCCAGGCTCTTGCACATGGAGCTGGATGGTGACGTGGTTGTGTGCTGCAAGGACATGGTTCTCTTGTCTCCTCAAAGGATAACCCAGTCAAAGAAATGCTAATAGCAACAAACAGAAACAGAACATAAACAACACTGCTTCTTTTTCGCTCTAGGGAAACTTGCCTAGTGATTATGAACTTAACACTTAATGCATATAAATTGCTTCCTGTGTGGCAGTCTTTTTCAGTCAAATAAAGAAAACAATAACTTCCTTTTCTGTTACTAAATGTTGAATTCTCTTGTTTGGGACAACACCAAGTGGACATATAGATAAAATTAATACATATTTCTGATAATTGTGTGCAATATGCATCTGTTTGAAGATGCTAACATGTATTTTAATTATACATAGAATTTTACCAAGGTTTACTGAAATATTCCATAAAACATTATGTGGAATATAATATAATGTATAAATATAAATATTATTTAATTTAATCTTTTCCACAGGTGCACATATTTCTATACATATACATGCACTTTTGAGTAGAAATATTACAATTACACTGCTCTTTTCATATTTTTCTGCATTTTTACAATGCCATTATGAATAAACAATGAGATGCTGAAAGAGTGAATGACATAGTTCATACTCTACAACTCCCCAAGGTGTTAAGAACAGCAGAGTCAGGAAATAAGCTAAGAAAAACCCACTCTAACATTTAATTACTAGTAATAGCAGCACATAACATTAAAAGCTTCAAGCAAAAAAAAAACCCAAAAAACCCCCACAATGAGAACAAATTAATAACTCATCTAGAGAAAACAAATAGAAGGACACTAAGAGTTTTAGAATTCCTGTTTTATAAAACATCACAATGTAAGGTGAGACTCACTGCCCAATGGTTTTGTAAGTGCTAAGTGTAAGTGTAAGAGGGAAAACTCTCAATGATTTCTCAGAAGGCAGTAGTTTGTCTGGAACATACAATAAGCAAGGCAAACTCCTAATTTCCCTTTGCAAGACAGAATATTACTCAATTAGCAGTTTGTTACCTAAAGTCTACTTCTACACCCATTTTGTAGGTAACCAGCATAAATTTCTTTCTTGTACCAAGCGAAACTTCTCACAACTTGCCTGAAGTTCAAAAAGTCATCCCATTTTTGCCCAGACAGCACAGCCTGGACTTGATCATCTTCTCCTGTCCAGCTGCAGCCAAAGAACCCACTGCTTCCATTTGTTTCATCCCTGCTGCATCTCAGCAGTCCAACAAAGCCTACTACACTCATCGCAGAAGTTTTCCTAAAATTTCATCAGTTAATGTCAAAGCATGGGACACACGTAAAACACATCCACTGCAGTCGCCCTGAGCAAGCAGCTCAGACATACAGCAGACTGTAATTCTTCCAAACACCACCCTGCACAATGTATCTCAAGTGCCCACATTTTCATACTGAACGTCCCCCTACCAGTGGCAGTCCTGTTCTCTAACCCATTCCCCACGTCACCACAAGTGGAGGAACAAACCACAGGTATGAAAGTAGACATAAAGAGGCAGTTTAAAGAGAAATTCCTCCAAAATACTATGTAAGTACACATGAGAATTATAAAAGGTCAAACAACAGATAAAGGCCAAATTAAAAAAATTTGGCATTTGTACATCATGCTCACAAAAAGACATTCCAATTGCATTTAATTTCATGTCTCTTGTGGACAGCTCAAAGTGTTTAAAACAACCTAAAGAAATAAAATTGGGGGGGAAATATAATCAAAATTAATTAGTGGCCTAAAATAATTTTATTTTACACCTAGAATTTACCATTACATTCATTTGGTGTGATGTCTGCACACAACACAGACCACCAGATTTCAAAAAGTACCTCCAGAATTCAATCAATATCTTTAAAGGACTTTGTTGAAAAGCCTTACAGCCTGGAAGGGCTAAGCGACACATCAAACAAAGCCATTAGATATCCCTGATTGCAATTACAACCAACACCAGAGAATTTTATCTGCAAACAGCCACTTTTAAACAAAAAAGAAATGCAAAGCTAGTGATCTGAATCCTGCTCACTGATGTATGACTTGCAGTTTCATTCAGAACTTAAAGACTGATAAACAGTCACAAGTTACAAATTTCAGATCTTTTGGTGAATGCGTACCTTTATTCTTTTTTCTTCTCCTCTTCTGCCTTTTCATGAATCCTTATTCAAAAGTGACACATTTGTTCAGTTCAGGGAGATTCTTCTCTCTGGAGGGGAAATAATTTTTATCAGTAAGACTCCCTGGTGATCAGGTAGACTTGGAACTGCTGTTAATCAGCCTTTTTGACATGGTACCTTGAATAGCACTTCCCATGATGCTTTGTGTGCCTACCTTAATTCTTTCCTTTTGAACTCACCATGACTTATAGGTGTCTTTTTTTCCTTTTGTGTGTCTGAAGTTATCCCTCTATTAACTTTAATTGGAAAGGTACCTTTTGTTCCCCTAGAGTAGTCATATACTAACCACTGAACTCCCTAGGCTCAAATTTCTGGGGTAGCAAGAGTTCAGTTTTCTGATAACTCGTAAAAAAAAAAAATCCAAAGGAAAAAATTGATACCTTTATTATTGTTAATAACATAAATTATATTTACACTAAAGATGGACTGTTGCATCCATTTATATCAGCAAATACAGAGGATTATACTGGAAGCCATGGTGAGTTCAAAAGAAAGGAATTAAGGGCAGACACACAGAATATCACAGAACCGCAACCTTTGCCATCTGCAAACTCTACTGAAAGCCTTGCTGCTAAAAATAAATAAATAAATAGCCTGTTTCTGAACTACTGGGAGAAATATAAGTTCTTTCATAAAGGCAGAAGCAACAACGCTTTTTTCCTGTAGACTTGTGCCTTCTCCCAAGCACCACTCATCTCCCTCACAATACCACTGTTGGCAAGAGAGAGGACACATCCAGGCCAGCCTGCACCTCACTGCACTCCAATTAACCTCACAGGACACCTGCACAGGATGGCCAGACAGTTACCAATCACAATATGTTACAGCTGAGTTCCCATCTTTCCCTCAGTATTTGCTCTCAATTGCCCCCTATCCAGGTTTTTTTCAATTAATTTGTCAGAGCTTCTGAGACCTGCTGCTCTTCCATATCTAGAAGAAGCTGTGCCGAAGCCCTAAAAGTTTCTGTGAAGTGACAAGCAGACATGTACTTTGGATACAACACATTTCTTTAAGAAAGCTAACTCAAAGTAAGATATTCTCTTGCACTTTATTGCACATTCAAGAAATTTGTTCTTACCTGCTTCATAGCCTGATCATGGTCACATAAAATCCTAAAGAATAAAGATGTCATGCACTGGGCTCTGAATCAGAACCTATGTTTGAACCTTCCCAGAAAGCTGAGTCTCATCACCTTTGTGCTGTTCAGCTGTTTGTATCCACAGAACGTGACCCAGGATTTACCTCTTGATTTTTTTTGTACCAGAAGAAGAATTTGGACTAAGGAGGGCCAGGGCAGCAATACATCCAATTTTTCTGTCCCACAGCTTCAGAAGAACCTGAGTTGAAGCAGCAACTACCACCCTCTCTGAACCGACAGATGAAAAAACCCCACCAGTAGTATGCCAAGGATTAGCACAGAATCAATGGTCCACTTCTAGAAGTGCACAGGATTTTGCCAGCCAGCCAGTTTTGAGCTGACCCATTTCTTTCTGCATAGGGTATCTGCAGCCATCTCTATTTTTGAAGCAGTTATCTTAGGGCAACTGGTGATAGTATTTGTACTTGAGGTAGGTGATTGAGTAAGCTACTGGCCCTGCCTCACATTCCTGTTTCCAATTCAGTGCATTTTTGAATCCTGCCTTATTTCTCCCTTCTTCCTTTTTAGCATTGGCTGTCTGTTACAAATCCAAGGCGCTGTATCCTCCTGAGAATTACCACACAAAACTCTCCTTGCCAAAAGCCTGCCAGACCACAGGATAGGGTTAAAATTGCGTCCCCTCCAGGTTTCTTGCAGCTGAGTCTTCAGCAAGCTGTTGTTTCTTTTCTCAAAGCCATGCAGCCAGGATGCTGCCCCACATCCCTCGGATGAAGTGGATGCTTTGGATACATGTTGGCTGGGGAGCCGCACTTTGGGCACCCAGCCCCACAGAGCATGGGGTCCCCAGCACCTGCTCACAGGGCAGCCGGTGCAGGAGGGTGGCTCACCTGACACCACCCCTCATGGGGCTCATTTACCAAATATTTTACTCACATGGCTCATCCCTGGCAGTGTTCAAGGCCAGGCTGGACAGGGCTTTGAGCAACCTGGTCTAGTGAAAGGTTGGCAGGGGGGTTGGAACTAGATGATCTTTAAGGTCTCTTTCAACGCAAACCATTCTATGATTCTATGATCATTTAAGCGTTTCAGGCAGAAAGGAAGCCTGAGAGAGCACTGCTACTTAAAGTGACCTAGTGCCGGTAAAAGGCATTGAGTGAAAGGACCCGCAGAGAGAAAAATCCTGTTTATTTACCCAAACCACATACCTGGCAGCTGTTTGTTCCTCAGGACCCCAAAAGCACCTCAACCCTGACATGAAAGTGATGCCCTAGGAGGAAAGACAACCGCAGTATCCCCTTCCTGAAGACAGACCCGACAGACCCTGTGCAGCAGCTACACCAAAACATTCTGAAAGGGGGAGAAAATGAGCTTGAAAAGTTTGTGGGACAAGGACATCACTTAAGGGCAAAAAGAGACTCAGTTTGGGGAAAATTAATGTAATTTATTGCCAATTAAAATAGAGTTGGATGCTGAGACAAAAATTAAATTAACACCTTGCTACCACCCACTCCTTTTCCCAGCTTCATCTTTTCTCCCAACTCCTTTATTCCTTTACCCCTGAGGGGTCCTGCAGTCAGCCCAGGGCTGTGCCCATCTGTGCCCAGCACAGGGCAGCCTGGCCTGACCCCACCAACACCCCTGTGACCCCTGCCAGCACCTGCCCCCAGCCCAGGGCCACTCTGAAGAGCAATGTGACAGCCAGCACCTTTTCAGGGCCAACAGTATGATCAGGCCATCAGCCAGTGAACCTGGGGAGCAGTGGGTGCCTGGCAGCCCCCAGCCAAGGCTGCTCCCAGCCCACCTCAGCCTGCCGGCACCCAGGCTGTTCCTGGCACATCTGGTTAGTGTGCTGACAGAAGGCAGCAGAGGGACAGAAATTGCAGTTCTTAGAATCAGTGTATAATTCTCTCCTTTCCCACCCAAAAAGGTAGTACAAATGGACCGTTCCTTACCACATAAACAAATTATTTTTTGGAGGGGAAAAATCCCGGGCAGCAGCTTTTCCCAGTGTGATTCAACTTGCTGGGGAAGTTTCTGGGAAAGCCTTGCAAGGATTTTGGCCTTTAGGTCAGAAGTAACAGGCAGTAATAAAAAGTGAATTAAAATGACCATCAAGCTAAAAGAAGATGCTCCAAGCCACAGCACCAGCAGCTTTCTCTGGTGGGACTGCAAGGCTGCCTGGTACTGGCTCCAAAATTAGTTCATCTTCATCCTTCTAACTGCCAAATTGCCTCCCTTCTCAGCTGAGGCAGCACACCGAGGAGATGTGCACAGGGACTGCTTAAAAGAAATGCCAGCCTGGAAGTCTTTCCTCCCAAGAGCAGCTTGAGCAGAAGCAAGGCTATGCAGAGAGTAGAAATATTCTTTCCTACATGCTCTTTGGGCTCAAGGGGAAATCACGTTCTGCCACTAGGGGAGAAAGGGAAACAAGCCCTTAGCAGAGGTCCTTAACAGGACCTATGCTGTTCTGCCCTGCTGGCAGGGGTGTCATACACAGCTCTGTACTGCACCAGCCAGTTCCTCGAGTGCCAGTGGTGGTCAGCACAGCACCGAAGTGCTAACTGCTGCATCTGCTGGAAGTCTTAAAAAACATCTGGATGCAGCATTTGGGGAAGTGGTGGTGGCTTGGTGGTGCACATGGTACTGGGCTAATGGTTGGGCTCGATAACCTTAGAGGTCATTTCCAGCCTTAACCATCCTGTGATTCTCCCTCCCTTCCCACCCCACATTCATTACCAACTTGCAAGCCAGGCACCAAAGCAAAGGCACCTAATGACCCTAGGGCAATGCTCTAAAGAAGGCACAGAATGTCTCACAGGTACAAAAATCCTTGCAGGCTGCTCTGCAGCACTGGCAGCCCCCACCCCCCTCCAGCTCCACAACTTGTCTTTGAAACAGCCTGATGACTGATTATGGGAATCTTCCCCATGCAGCACCCCCACACCATGACATCTCAATCACACATCCATTTCTTTTTAAAGGTAAAAAATGTTTTTTCTGGCCCAGTATGTTTATCAGTTAGTCTGAGCCAGTTATCTGCACAAGTTTATGGTATGCAGCCTAGAACCATTAGATTTTTATTAAGTCTTATGAAAATCATACACAGCTTACACTTGTAGCTGTATATTACTAGGGAATTGTGCACAGAGAGACAGGTTCTCCTTAGATTACTATCTCTGAATTGATGCTGGATGAGGCACAACTGCTTAAAAGGTTATAACTGATGTAATTTTTGCCATTACAGGTAATTTATGGCTCCTGTGTGTCTGACTTGTCAAATCTTCTTACAGAGATCAAACAGGGTCTGTTTGTCATATGCATTTATCTAACACTTGTTCCTCTGCAAGCTTCAAAATGCAATAGTTATTCTTTTCTTGGGTGTCAATTTTCTCCTATATGTCTTGCCTCTTAGTCCTTGTAAATGTCCTCCTAATGCAAAATGCAGGGGTGCTTCAGCAGCAAACATGAGCAATGACTACTTCTGTAGAGGAATTTTTAAGAGAGATTTTTTTTTTCCTAAGCAGAGCTCCAGTCCTTCAGAGAGGTCTGAAGTCATGCACACAGATGTTTTGAAGCTCCAGCTGTGCTTCAAACCTTGCTGTATGATTTTCCCCTCAACTTTACATAACTCTGTGCTGATCTCTGCTGTTGTGAAAGAGATCCTTCAGGAAAACTCCTGGAGAACAAAATACCCTTTCATTGAATAAGGCAGGGGGATACATCAGGTGCACATCCTCAGCTCCTGCCTGTACATCTGCCTCCACTTCATCTGGGGGCCCAACCCTCATGTCCTGCTGGGTCTCCTTTCTATTTCCTCATCTCACATTGCTGGAAGTCATATTCTGCCTTACATACTCGAGGCTATACCCTAATCACTCACAGGATGGCAAAAGCTGTGGCAGCTTCTTGTTTACTCCAACAAAAGTAAACTGTCGGAGTAAAGAATTGAGCAGGCATAAAGGCAGGCAGGGAAGAATAGGAGAGCTCAGTGACAACACCCCTGGGGCAGCACAGGGTAATGCAAAGCTCTGCCTACACCCTGCTTTCTGCAGGTGCAGACCCCTTGGGGTTACAATAGCTCCAAGGGCATGCACAACAGAGGCAAAATGTTGGTCAGATAGTGGGGGAGAGGGACAAGAGGCCCCGTTTTCAAGAGGTTTGGGGATTTTGAGAAGCATCAGTCTGTACGAACCTCTCCAGCGGAGCGGAGGAGTTGGGAGAGGCTGTTGAAAAGACTCGCTTTGTCCTGTTTGCCCAGGTAAGGAACACCTGGAGATGAAAGGTTGTGCTTCTGCATCAGGCACAGGAATCTCGTGGCTTGCAGTGAGGAAAGGGCACCGCAGAGTTCAGCTGTGATACTGCTCAATGCCACATGGTCCCACCAGCCAGGCACACAGGATGCCACTGGGGAAAGGAGCCACAGAGGGGCTGAGCAAGGGAAGTGTCCCCACTCCCACTTTCCTCACTGCACCACAGCCCTCCCAAAGCCAGGGGACACAGTGCTGGCTCTGCGCTGTGGAGCTGCTGCCCCACTGTGCAGTCACATCCATATGTGAAAAGGTGAGGAGCCCAGCAGCACTTAGACATGCTCATGTTTCACATTTATGGACCTTTTACCCGTTCTACTGTCAGAAAGGCTGCATTTCTCAACGGCTATGAAGTGTGAAGTGTCTGGAAACACATCACGCTCACTGTGGAGGAAAGAACTTTACAGAAGAGCCTTGCCAGCTTAACTCTACATTTGGTTTTTCCTTTCAGACAGGTATGAAATGGCAGGACATGCTTAAGCAGGCTGTATGATAGGAATCCTAGAGTGAAAAAATTAAATAAACAACTTTAAATAGTAAACAAACAGACATAATTTATTTTTTCAATAGTAAATAAATATAAAATAATAAATTCTTATTTAAGTAATTATAATAAATGGAATTAAAAGAACTATTCTTTGCTGAAGGTGAAGTCCTTTGAGTAAATTGACTGAAATTGCTATCTTCACACACATCATTTTTGACAGAGTTTACAGTACAGAAGTTTTGTGCAGCAAATGGGAACTGTTCTAAAAAAGTACAAATAATTCTTCAACCCCTAAATACAGAACAGAACTTCAGCTGCAAATACACACAAAATCTAGAGTTCTTAAGAGCTAAGGATTTGGCCCAATAATACCATATGTGTTTGAGAAATGCCAATCTGATTCAGAAGCACCTAATGCTTTGCAAAAACTGTTCCTAATATCAGGAACAACTTCAGTGTTGCCAATTGTTTGACATGGGTTTAATGTCAGGTAGAATTAAAGGCTGCCAATTAAATAGCAATAAACTGTAAATTGCTGATGCATGTTATATATGATTTACATGTATGATTACAGAAGCTGCAGAAGTATGTTAGTTCCAAAACATCACTAACAACTTCATAATTTATATAACTAGCATCCTCTTGGAAATATTGCCCAGCTCTGCGGACATTGTGCATCCATATTTTGAATCTTTCTAGACTGTTTGAAAAGAATTCCAGTGTATTTATTCAAAAATAATTAAAATCCTAATAAGTGTAATAATAAATAATTTGCTTCTTCACAGATTAATTTTAACACTGACTTATTTTACCACGCTGATAAAATCTATCCCCATCTCAAATATTATTCAAGCTGCCTCAGGATCTGCCACCTCTTTTTTTTTCCTTAAGTTTGTTTTTAGTTTCTTTCTTTTCCTTCCAGTGTCTTAGATGAGGATCTCTCTTTATTTCTGCCCCAAGGTTTATGCTATAACAGTCTTGAATGGCATATCAGAGTCTATGTCTGCGTACTGGAACAATGTCTCTGACAATATCTTAGTGTTCTGGCACTTTCCTCTAGAAGAAATTTTTATGTGCCTCAGACAATAGACAATGTCAGGAGATTTGGGAAGACACTAAAGAAGTATTTAGTCAATCTTCTTGGAAACCATTCCAGTACTTCAAGCAGGAGATGACAGAAGGCAGAAATACCGAGAGAGTCAACTACAAACTAGAAAGGAGCTCTAAGGTTCAGGATTGTACCAAACAGAGAATACCATACGTCCTCTAGACAGACTGACCCATTCAACAAAACAAATGCCAAAAGAAACACAGACCCAAAAATCATGGGTTTGATCCATTACAGTCAAGATATCAAAACCTGAAAAGAGTATGAAATAATTTCACTGCCTTTATCTGCATGATGCCAGCCTTTACAGTAAAACATTAAAAAAAAAAAAAGACAGATAAGAAAGACTTTTTCATTTATGAGCATAACTACACACTTACTAAGATCAACACATGCTGAAACACCTTCCTAAAATGAAAATATGTGGTTTATAAAAGCATACCAAAGAAGGAGCTAGTACTCTCATTCAGATAGTATTGATTAAAGGAAATCCATGTGTTATGCCAGACAGACATGTGTGAATTCTGTGGTAGTTAAGCACAACAGTCCTGGATAATGGGCTTCATGTGTATGGTAGAAATACCAACTAGAAATGATGCAGTTGATAACACTGACTTAAACTGATAGCATTTATTCAGAAAAATTTTACTGACCAGTTTTCACTCCAGAAAACTAATTGTGGGTTATCTGCAATCTTATGGCAGGGTGCTGTGCTGTTTTTGTTCAGGATACGATCATCAGAAAGACTCTTTTAGATATCTTACAGACATCAACCACACAAGATATCGATAGAGAGCTTTAGTAGCATGTGCTATCCATAACTTGTTTTTTTGAAAGCAGCAAATTCACAAGCAGAAAACAGTCTGCCTTATTACAAATAATTTTTTTGTTCACCAGTGATACATTTAAAATTTCTCCACTGTCTCACAGGCCCAAATAATTTATTCTCTAAGCTTTCTACAATTTACAGAAATGTTTTGCACACTATTACTGACACAATCTTTTGAGAATCTGAACATTAATTTAGGTTATGGATATAGAAGAATTTCAGCTGCCTTATTCACTAGTAGTGGCAAAGTGTCATTTTCTTAAAATGATCTTGACAATTAAATCTACTGGAGAAATACATGTAGTCTCCCTATGAAAGAGTACCTTTTTTTGTTAAAACAAACAAACAAACAAACAAACATTTCCATGAATCAATCCAGTCTGTGAAGGTTAGATACCTTACTCTGAAGGCACTTTTGTTTCAAATCAAGGTCTCTGCTCAATGGACTCATGCACTATGAGGTCCAAGACAGTTGACTAAAATAAGTTATTTCATATGTGCTATGCAGAAATCTATGTAAGCAAAAGTTTATAATAAGAAATGTGTGAACTTGATAAGCAAAGAGTAAAATCTACTGATTTATGCCATCAACTGGAAGTGTTACATGCTACAACATGCTACAAATCAATGCCTTCACATTAGTGACTGACACTTCAGCAATAATTTACCAGTAAGACAGTGAAACCTCTGTCAACTCACTCCAGAATCACCATCCTGTGCATTAATACTACATGAGAACTGAATAAGAGGAGATAGGGGAGAAAGACAAAATGGCAATGAAAGGCAGTGTGCCATAGAGGATGGTCTCTCTGACCAAATCTCAGAACTGAGGAGGAAGGTAACAAGAAAACAAAAAGCCTTAAGAGCCACAATGCTCATGCTTCAAGGTAGAAGCTTTCTGATTTCATCCATTAGGTGAATTGTGATGTGTCAAGCTTGCTATCTTACTAAACTGCAACTATTTACCTTGATCTCCTGCTCCCGTCCCTAATGCCAAGGTTTTTCTGGCTTTGCTCCATGTGTCACAGTGGTTACACCAGCTCCTGGCAGTGACACTCCTCTTTACCCACTGACTATCCATACAGTCCTGCCTGTCTCAGAGGGGATCTACAGCTACAATCCTAAGACTAGCCATAAATAATAGCTTCCTTTCTAAAAAGACATTTTCAAAGCTACCCAATTATAACCAAATAACTGTATGAAGTATTAGCACAACCTTGGAGGTTTCTCCTAAGTGGAAGAGAAAGAACCCCTCTTTTTTGCAGTCCTGTTATTCCTAGAGTCACGTCAAAGGGACACAGTGCAGTCCCTTGCACAAGCTTTGCTCTCAGAAGTACATGGCCAGGTTATCCCAAGATCCAACATAGACTGTAACACTCATCCAAACTCAGTAATTACTGTAGATCTTCCTGCACCCTCCTGGTGCTGCACTATGTTCATTATACACTGCAAGTGCACCCAGGGATTTGTCACAGGGCAAATTCTGCTCCTGGACCCGGACTGGCAGATCCCAAAATCACAGAGTGCCATTGATCTGAATGTCATTTTACAGGGAAAAAGCAATGAGAAGCACTTTCAAAGCCCTCTCCCATGGGAGAACTGTGCAAATGAGGAATTTAAACTTTGTTATACCACTTTTCTCCAAATCTAGTTTGAGAACAATTCCCACTTTTGCTTCGGAGTGGTACATTTTCCACACAAAACTTGTCATCTCCTTGCATCTATTAAAGCTGGAAGAGGCATTATTTACACCAAGCAGACAAATTTTGGGCATTTTACATCCTCTCCATTCAGCATGAAGCTCCTATTAAATAGTGCAGTTCCCATTAGGCGCTGGACAAGATTCTCCCTACAATTAGCTGCTCAACAATAACACTTCTCCCACTTCAACTCAAAACACAAAGGTGGTGCAGGGATCATGCAGAAACACCTTTGAAATCGACGAAGTCCTTTCCTGACGTGAGGGAAGGCTCACATATGAAATACCAACTCCTGAGTCCCAAATTTTTATACAAGTATTTGCATCTCATATTAACAACAACAAAAGAAAATACCAATCATTCTGAGGGCTGTATTTCTTAAACAAAAAAAAAAGAGAAAAAGGGAGTATAAAAGGTGAATCAATTGTTAGCCTACAGGTAAATACCCTGGGGATCACTGTTTCCCCACCAACAGAATTTCAGATTGTTTTCTATGCATTCATTGTTTTGCTAGTTGGAGAGAAAAGCTTAATAGAAAACTGACTGAATTTGCCCCTTTTGCCTCACAGAGAACAAAAAAATATCACTGCCTGTCATCTTCTGTGTCTGGCTAGTCACAGGCATCCAAGCATCAGGCAATAAACTGCAATATACATGAAGTTAGCTTAAAATCCACCAGATTTCCTGAATTCTAATACAATAAAGGTACGTTGGGTTGTCTGGTTACTTCTATTTTCAATTCTTGTTCTTTTCATCTCTACAGTTCTTCACTTTTCAAGCTGTTCTCTGCAAGGCTGAAGACTAAGCATTTCTTTAATAGATCTGGATTTCTAAAAGACCTGCTTCCAGCAAGAGCTGCTTACCACTCTGTTAAGCTGCACATAACTATTTCTCTGTCCTGGGTTGCATATTTTTGCATTACACAGACTTGTGACCCTGCAAAGATTTATGATAACCCTCCTGTTCTCAAGTGCTCTAAATGGTTTGACTGAATTTCTCATTTCTCACAGGGTATAAATTTGGTCTCTGCAGGAGCAATATGAGCAGGGCTGTGCCATGAGTGTATCAAACCAGGAACCACAGTTGACCCAGCACTGGCCATGCCCTCACTGGCAGGGTGGCAATCCCACAGGGTCTGAAGATTGGGGCAGAGCCCAGAGGTCACAGCAGCAAATTCCATCAGCAGCCTCCAAACAGACAAAGTAACCAGGCAGTTCCAAGGTCCAGCCAGCAGACAAGGGCAAGACGTAGGACTGGAGACAGACAGGGGTCCATCTAGAAGACAAGGTCAGAGATAAACATGCCCAAAGCATAGCTCAGGCCAGGACTGGGTTCCAAGCCCTGAGCTGAAACTGGGCTCCTGGAGAGAGGGTAGAAGCTGGTCAGGGTTGGTAATGTTCAACAGTGCCCCAAGGACCCCAAGAGCCATAAGCTTTGAGGGAAAGCTCAGGCACAGCCCTGACCCATTGAAAATGAAAGAAAATGCTGCCATTGGTTTCCATGAGGCCAGGATCCACCTGACGTCTTTCTTTTCCAGCTCCTTTGACGTGTACCTCAAATACCCTTGGGTCCCATATCAAATAAACAGATAAGAGTGAAAAAAGTTAACTAAAGCCATGCAACACTCTAAGCACCGCTCAGTCACAGCTGTTAAGGATATTAGCACTGTATCAACCACCAACAAAATAAAAATTGCTATTGTGTTTCTGCCCAGCACTGGAAGGTTTTGAAGCTTTTTTCTAAGGCTAGCTGCCAACAGTGCCATGGGAGTGCTAACACACTGCCATTTCATTTCAAGGCTAATATTGAAATACAGTAAAAATCCGCACTTAAACAGAGCTATAAAGGCAAAAGAAAAAAAATAAGATTCCTCTTGGTTTTGGATCAAGCAGCATATGAATAGTTTTCGTGTGTGAGAGTGATGTTGCCCTCTGCTGGGTAACCCACAACCAGAACTAAGCCCTTCCTCTTCAGAGTCCCAGCAGATTCAAGCAGAGGCAGCCTACATATTTTTAACACTAGAATCTTTGCAAATAGCAGGTGATTTAGGTTTGCTGTGCACCAAGGAGGAGGCAGGAGTACACTGTCGGCCTCTTTTTATAAGTGCAGAGACAGAAGATACAGGAGAGATGCAGTTTCACTCTTCATCTCTGTAGAATATGGCCCATTGACTTCCAGTGCAGAATCAGCTCCATTCAATTTTTCCAAGTTCATGTAGAAAATCTTTAGAAAGTTAAACAAAAAGAAAAAAAGAAAAATAAACACTCTGTTTCATGACTCTCAAGTTTTAAAAACGTGATTGAAAGAAAAAAAATCCCTCAAATACATTTAGTCCTTAAAACCTCTAGACACCAATTATATACTGCAGGGTATGTCTACATTAATTCTCATCTATATTCATTTATTTGTTTTTCCTCCTTTCACAAAATCAGATTTAATTTTTCTTAAGTAACAGATAAATTACTACTGTCTATATTATCAGCACCCTATTAAGAGCAGGAATCCAGCTCGATGCCACTAGGACGTTGTAACATACCTATCTCATCAGTGATCAGACTAAGGTCTAGGGAGTGAAATTTATCAAATGCCATTGTACAGTGTATCTGGAAGGAGGATAAACATGATTAAAATTCATTTCACCAACACAGCTTCTCATATGTATTTGATGTCCTTTTCTTTGGAATGGTTAGACAAATTGCACAGTTCCCTAAAATGAAAATCAGTCTTGGATTTTATACAACGTGCCCTGATAATACAAATCAATATTTTGACAAAACACATTTTTTCCTGAAGATGAAGTATAATGTGTAATAAAATACATTTAAGTACTTTATAATTTATCCTGAGAGCACAATGCATTTGACCAAGTGTCATACATCATTCCATAGAAAACTAAGTGGAATATATAATCTATAGTCCTTTAAGAAGCAACTGCATTGAGAGAGCACACAATTAAACACTTAACATTCAGAAAACATTTCAAATTAAGGATCTGTGTGAAATCTCTTGAAGGTATGTGCTGTTCTACACAATTTAACTGCAAGACCACAGTTTTTCTTCAAATGCAGTATCATGTTCTCTAATCACTTTCATTTTTAAGATAGAGTACATTATCTTCTGTGTGTCAACCTGCTTTTGCCATGGACCTCACAAAGCCTGTTTACATATATAAGGAGAGCCAAAAACCCCCAAAAAGTTTCTGTTGACCTTCTGCATGCTGTGTGACTCTTTCCCAATATCTCTAATGAATTAGATGGTTTTCTCTGTAACGTCTATGTCTTAGACACATTTGGCTATTCTTCCTCCAAGATCTCTCTCCCTATGGAACACACAGAAAATAAATTTCACAAACCAATGTGGCACAGACAGAATTTTAAAAGTCGGTAACGTGTGCCAGTTCCTAAATCCAGTGCAGCCCAAAGGCATCGAGAACATTTAGGAGCTGAATTCTCCTTCATTTTGCAGGAAAATATGACAACCTGCGTATCTTAATGTGTCTTGGCACCAAGTACCATGTGCATGGTGAGGTAAATATACAAGTAGGGATTTAGCCTTTGACTGAAATATGAGCCAGATGAGGTAGTATTTAATGGGAAGACTAACTCACCAGACAAGACTCATAGATACAGGAAATAAAACCTGTGTATTTTGCTTACTAAGGTTTGCTCTATACAATAGCACACCTTATTGCAGTCTCATTTACTGGTCTCTTGCCCAAAACAGCCTGGCCTTTAGTCTTTACAAGGACTTTGTCAGAATTCAAGACCTAAGTGCCTGGACCCCATAATCATTACACATGTTTTGTTTTCAGTGAGGCCAAGGCATGAGCACGTTCAGGCAGTACACAAAGATCTTGTTGCTAAAACATTTCCCACTTGAATGCAATTGTTCTCCAGTTAGGAAGCAATCACTGAAAAGCAAAATCCTACAGATGACATGCTGAGTTTTACATTTACAGGAGGTTAATATATTTTCCATCCACAGCAGAAATGTTTGTAATTTATAGGCACAAATCCAGCCCTGGTGCAAGCAAGTGCAACTCTTATTGATCTCAATAGTAGATGCACTCATTTATAGTGGGGCTGCTTTTGGCATCATGTCTGTTTAGCACAGAATGAATGATATTACAAGGCAGGGCATAGGTTCACCATGCGTGTTGAAAGCTTTTGCATTTGTGAATGTTAAAACAGCCTGCCTCCACAATAGCAACTATTTTGGGCTGGAGAATACAACATGTGGCAATCTGAGTTGCATAATGCTCTTACATATCTCGGGGTTTGCTACTCTGAATAGTTCCACACTGAATGGCTGCTTAATATCTCCGTTCCTGCATATAGGTCCTGTCTTTAACAGCACGATGCAGTGTGTTGCTCAATAGATGAGCTCTGCATTCACTCACAAAAGCCCAAGCCAGCCTGCAGGAGACACTGAGGCAGAGCTTCGCTTGAAGAGCCCTGTGGTTTATGCTATTTTGGTACAAGTTTAAAGAAAAACACTCACATTTTTTTACACATTTGGTTTTCATTTGTTTGAAACAATTTTGTAGCCTAATAAAAAGACCTACAGTTTCATAAAAGGAAGTTAACTGGTTGTCTTTGGGCAGTAGGAGACTTTTTCATATATTACTGGGTTATTTTAAGGGCATTAACTGCAGCCAGCCCATAAGCTCTGTTATAGAAATGATTTGATTTAGGATTTTTTTTAAAATTACACTGTGTTTTATTAAAAAATAAACCCAAATGTCAGTGTGAGAAAACGGGATCCTTTCTTATTACACTGCTCTGGCCTTGAAGGCAGAGCACTGCTTGTGTACTGGCTTGTCAGCCATTCCCATTGTCCACTGACTGTCTGCCTCCTGGCTGGCAGCAAATTTACCCAACAGGAGCAGAGGTTCAGGGTGCAGGTGTTCCCATACAAGCTCTCCTTCCAGCAGCAGGAAGGGATCTAACTTACCAATACAGTTTTGCCTTCTAACAGAAAGAAATCTGACAGCCTGATCTCACTTTGCAGCACTCAGACCCAAGGGGAAGGCAATTTGACTGTCTAACCTTGTGTTTTGGCAGTGGGAAAGGAAGGGAAGTAACCTGACCACTACTGCCTTCCCACTGATAACGTGCAGACCTCAGGATGGCCATAACTTACCCAATTAGCCACAGTGCCTGTCATCCTCAAAATACACCCAGAAGATTTTTCTAAAAGGGATAATCACAGCACACAGCTCAGGAGTAAAACACATGATTTTTTCTTTCTAAAGCTCAAGGAAACACATACATGCTGTGCTCTAAATATGTTTACATTACTGTCTTGTAGACAGCACAAGCAAGCCACTGTGTGTAAGCATGGAACTCTGGCAGCTACCATTCATCTCATAGGTATAATACAGGATAACAAATGTACTGAAAGTTTGATTTCCAAGAACCTAGCCTGTTCCTTTTTTAATTAGACTTTTCCATATACTGTATGATATCTTAATACATTCCCTTTACAGTGATGACTAGAATTGCTATTTAATGTGTTAATTCAACCGTACATCAAGGGACAAATTCAGATGAGGGCAGAATCCAGGTAAGTAGAGTAAAAATCCTGGGCAGGTACATGGAAAGCTAAGTGCTTTGCTCAAACTGACAAAGAAGAGGAAGAGAAAGGGGAAAAAGAAAAGAGAAAATAGAGGAAAAAAATACAAAAAAGAAGATAAAAAATAGGCAAAGCTCTCTGGGGTCTCTTCAACAGGAAGTTTAGCCACTGACTCCAGAGTCCTGGATCTTTTTGCTCCTGCCTAATACAATGCACCTTTTGTCCTGCTTTCTCAAATCCTGTCCTATCAGGCAAGGTCACTGTCACATCCTCTCTCAGTAAATAAAGGAATTTATTACCTTTAGGCAAAACTCATGCCTCTGAGTCACACTGGAGTTGAGTGTGGAAGAGCACTGTAGTAATGTGGGAGAACTATAGCTATTCCCAGCTATACCTAGGGGAGAAAAAAAAGAAAAAAGAAAAAAGAAAAAAGAAAAAAGAAAAAAGAAAAAAGAAAAAAGAAAAAAGAAAAAAGAAAAAAGAAAAAAGAAAAAAGAAAAAAGAAAAAAGAAAAAAGAAAAAAGAAAAAAAGAAAGAAAAA
The DNA here is from genome assembly GCA_036630365.1 of Acanthiza pusilla. Lineage (NCBI taxonomy): Eukaryota > Metazoa > Chordata > Aves > Passeriformes > Acanthizidae > Acanthiza > Acanthiza pusilla. The sequence continues at coordinate 1,550,226 of JAXCHO010000034.1, forward strand.
AAAAAGTGACAGAACACTTAGTGGATTGGACCTCAAACATGCTCTAACTTGTCCTGTACACCCAGGGTGATAGGACAAGCAGTAAACTCTAGGGATCTGAAAACTAATATCTGCTGAGCACCAAAATCTCAGGAACTGGAAATTGACGCAACTTGGGGAATCAGCATTTATGAACATTTGCGGCTGTTACGGATAGGTTTAAAAGTGAGCCTAGAGAGCATTACAAATAACACACACAGTATCAGAGGTCATTTGGCTTCAATATACTACAGATTCGTCTTGCTCAGAGCTAATTACACATCACGAGGATCTGAAAGACATTCCTGTATAAACACACTCTGTGATACTAAAGAGCCTGTTCCTTGTTCTATCATAGACAACAGCAAACTCTATTGCCTTCAGCCAAGCAAGAACCAGGTTGATAACTGCAATGTTCCTTAAAGCAGAGGAAGGTTTTGCTCTGAGTGAAAATCAGAATTTGCTATTTGATAAGCTAAGCATGGCGCAGAAAAGTTGTTTTGCTTTGCAGGATAATGGAAACCCTTCTTTTATAGGGGCTGAATTCCATAACTGATATGTCTTTAAAAAAATCTCACACATGCATGTCAGTTATTGAATGATAATGTTTAAAGCTAGAAACTGTGAGCTGTTAGGCTTTAAAGAATAGGCAGACAGGCAAGAAATTCCACTAAGTGATTTATAAGCAGGTGGATGAGAAAGTGGAAACTTCTGTGAATCTTGGTCGTGATCCAGTTCAGAGCCTTATTTTGATGGAGGGCTCCCTCTTCTGGATTTTGATTGAAGCATATTTCCTAAAGTCCAAACCAGTCTATTTGTTCCAATGTAATTGAAAGGTGTTTTCAGCTAGATCAAGGAGAGAGTATCTGTGTGCTCTCGTAGTCAAACAGTGCCTCTGACCAGATCACTGTGGAGATCTGGGCTTTGGGCAGCACATCTGACTGCTTCTGCCCCACAGACTTGCTGGAGAGAAAGGCAGCTGACACGGCGGTTTTTAATTTGTACTTTAGTTAACAGATGTCCTAGGAACAAGGATAAGGGTTTACTTTAGCTTATGATTCTTTATTTTTCTTGCTATCTAAATGCAGGTTTTGGATAATTACATCAATAAGAAATAGCCTTGGTTGCAACAATTCCTAGGAACTCTCCTTCTGAACAAGAATACCTTCAAGTTAAGCAGCTCAAAAAGAAAGATATCTGTTTGGCTAGAAGTTCTCCAGTGACATGAAAAATAGTCCTTTAGTCGTTTATACAAATCAAAATAGTCTTACATGAAAAATCCTTCCTAATCTGTGGGGAATTTCCTCCCCCATAGGAATTCCATCTGAAAACAGACACTTCCTGAATGGCAGGTGGGACTGCAAGAAACTGAAACTGCAGCTTTGAGTAATTTACATTTCTTAAAGAGAACAACCTTCACAGGCAGGAACCTGCTTCAAGGCAGATTTTTCTTCAATACAGCCTGAGTTTAATACCCCAGTGCAAATATATCTATAAGACTATGCTACAGACTGTTATCATGGCCACGGGGGAAGTCTTTTATTTCAGAAAAGGATAAGAATGCAAACAAAACTGAGTTTTACTGAAAGTTAAATAACATTAATAATAATACATATGGCTTTGTGGCCTGAAAAAGCATCAGATATCTCTGATTTTAAAGAATGACTGCAGTGTGCATGTCATTTAAATGGAATAATAATCCAATTTGAAGTAAACAGCCTAAATTTGAAAACCAGGATGTGACAAAAGCTATACATCCTTTTATCAGAGAATTCTACACTGATATAGGCTGGGTTTTGTCTTCTGATGTTGCTGCTGCCCACAAGACAATACTCATCTAGACCAACTGTCCCCTAGCATTTTTTCCTTGCAGATTAGCAAACAACAATTAGCCCAGCCAACATTTGGGGCCCATAATATCCACAGGCCATTTACAGTGAGGTCCAGACCCACCCACAGGCCCTCAGAGCTCAGTTTGGGAACCACCAACTTGCAAAGCCCCAGCTGATACCAGGTGACTCCCCCCTGCCTGGGGTGATCTGCAGCTACATCAAAAGAAAGAGTGCCAGCCCCATCATCTGTCATTCAAAGAGATGAGATATGTAAGGGGTGTGAAGAAGAGCAGAAGGAAAGTGAGCTGCTTAATGCCAAGCAGAAGACTGGATGGAAAGACAGGAACAGAGCACAGGCTTCTTAGGAACAAGCTCAGCACTCTCTGTGGAGTTAAAACCCTTAAACTGAGTCTACAGTCAAGGAAGGGGTCATAAAAAAGTATCCACTGGAACACAAATACTTCAAGCTTATGCAGAAATTGATGTTTGGGATGAGAGGTCCCCACAGCTTTCAGCACTAAAAGAAAAACAAAACATAAAATAAAAAAATAGAGCCAAGAACCCCCCTTCTGCTGAACTGGACAGTTATAGCTCTGAAATGAATTGCCCTGTAGTTTTGGGAAGGTGTTGTATTTTATTTTAATACTTACTATTGTCATAATATAGAAGGCAAAAAGTTATGATGTCTATTAAACTCCTATTACTTAGCTTTGCCAGGAGAAAGATCACAGCAAATTTGACCAGCATCATAAGAACATTCTTGATTCCAAGAGAATAATTAAACAAATAAATAAAAAGCCCCACTGTGTTCTTACTTAAGTGCTGCAAATAAAGAAGTTCATTTTCAAATTCTTATAACTTGGTGGTGTTATAACAGATTGCTGTTGAGAAACAAAAAGTTTTTAGTCTCTGCTAGTGCACCCTAATTTATCTTTGGTAAGGCTTTGTGTTCATCTTTCCTTGAGGAAGATTTGCTCAACACTATCAACATTCCCCAGTGCTTCAGGCTGCAGTCCTTCCGTGTTTGAGTATCTGCCCAGGATGTGAGCCCTGCACTTGGCTCACTCCAGAGCTATGAGAACTTTAACCATTTGAAAATATCTGTGACATACAGCATTTTAAAAAACCCTAAAACTATTAAAAACAATAGAACAGGCGTAAGTCATGTTTAACTCTCCCACAGAGAAAATCTGAGAGGACAATCTGCATTTGTTTTCTCCCAGGACATCTGCCGCTGTTGGTATCTCAGGTCAGCCTGTCTGCTGGCAGTGCCTGGTAATACACACCTCACAACAGGAATCAAGGCAATTCTTAATATTCAGTACTCTTCTCTGCTGGTAGTTCTTACTTCTGGCCCAACTGAGCTTGTGACAAGAAACAAGGTTTTCAATAGTAATACCCATCCCATATCACCTCTCTGGGAATCTATTGTACTGCTTTCCTCCTGGCCTTCCCTACAAATGGCCAAGGCACTGGCATGAGAAAATCCTATACCATATTAATTAGATTGTTACCATCTTTATTCCTTGAACACAGGAGCTTCATTCTGTTACATTCGGACAAACCTCATTCAAGAACATTGTGTTGAGCATTCCCTGGAAAAACCTTCAGGCTGGCAAAAAGGCCCTATTAGCTGCAAGAAGCACTGTCAAGCTGTGCCTTATTCCTTTCAAATTTTCATTATCTGTGAGAACATGTGCCAAGGAGAGGTTGCTATTCCTTCCTAGTCTCTTCACACAACCTCCTTCTTCCTACAGCTAATGGTGATGTCCAATTCCACAAATGCCTGTACTGTCCTTGTAACACTTTCTTAAATTCTTCTGTCATACCCTCCTATGACAAACCTTACCAATAGTTTCTAATTGCTCCCATCATCACCACCACCACCACCTCCCAGTACCCACTGGCCCATGGCTTTGTCCTCTCTGATGTTTAGAGACTCCTTCCTGCTGTTTTCTCATATACTTCAGCAGGGTAAAGCATGCTACTGGGACAACAGAACGCTGGAGATCTGGGAAGGCTTTGCCGTCTTCTGTGCCCCACACACCTATCACCATCAAAAGACACCAGCCTCTGGACATCTGCCATACAGCTGGATATCTGTAATTGTGACTATCATACACATAAAATTACATTCAAATATCACTGTGAACATTGCATAGTCTACTACTCCACCTTTAGGAGGTGGCAGATCTGATTTCCTGTGCAATGTTTATACAGGTCCTCTGATCCTTATATCCACATGCCGATATAACCTAATTCTGCTGTTTCATCCAGAGTCCATGATGGATGGCTGAACTAGAGAATGGCTATTTGGTTTTACTATTGTTATTCAGTTTATGGTATTAAGAACATACTCCTTCCCCCTGCTGATCTAAGCACAGAATTACAATGTCTAACAGGCTTTCCCACAGTATTCATCACTTTTTTGTGGGAGTCATCCAGCATAACATGAACATACCTGAAACACTTGCAACATGCCTATTCACCTCTCAATGCCACATGGCTTCATGGCTGGCTGCTGCTCTTGTGGCAGAAGCAGTCTCCGCCTTACCTGCATGCTGCCAGGGTCTCCTTGGCACTGGGAGCATTTTCTCTGTTTAGTTCCCTGAACAGTTTCAGCAAAGAATTGGACACCCCGGCCCTGAGGCAAAGGTAGAAACATGCTTCTGATGATGGCAAACGGGGGAAGCAGGATTGCCCTTTTTGGAAGCAGTTGCATTTGCTTACAAACATCTTATCAGACCAAATCCTGAGTTCCATTACAGTGCCCAGGTGCTTGGGATGTATTTTGTGGAATCAATAATGTAGGATAAATTCAAACTATATAGAGATTTTAAATAGGGCTTTTGGAGCTCTACTAGAATGCAAACTGTTTAAATTGATTAAAACATCTCAAGTCCTACATCCAAAACTTCAGTTCCACGTCTAAATGGTTAACAAGCTCAGTCTCTCTAGAGGTCAGCACAGTATCAGAAACAAGAAAAAAAAAAAGAACCAACAAAACTTGTTTGACTGGAGCTTTACATTTCCTCCGGAACTTCTGAGAAAGAAATAAAGGAATTCATAACTTTCCAGAAGAGACAGGATTCACAGTATCTTAAGCACTTAAAGTAATCGATGCTGTCCAAAAAAAAAAAAGGTAGAACTCAAGGAAACACACAAACTACACTGCATCTCTGGAATGCAGGCTACAGCTAGCTATAGCACTTAGTTCCTAATCAAGAGGTTGCTAACAAATCGTAACAGATGCGGCCACAGCTGCCAGGTTTGAACCTAAGTGTCAGGCTGAGCCATGACACATGCACTCATTGTGTTACCTAATGTATCATCCTTATGACAGCTTTAGACTGGCTATTATATTCATATGACCAAGTATAATGGAGTGTTGGTAGAGCAAATGCAAACAACTTCGTCTTCCATTTAGGCAATCACATACCCAGAAGCAAAATCCAGGACTCTGAGACCTCATACAAATCTGACAGTCCTTAGGGAATTTGGGTTTGATGAAAAATATATATAAATATATATACACATATATATATATCTGTGACAGATATAATCTTGCTCCAATATTTTTCATTTTATTTAAAAGGAAAGCAACCTATTTTGTTCAGTCCCACAGTCTAGCATTTACAAAGATAAAAGGACCTTTCAGCATGAGCAAACTGCAAAACATATTTGAAAATAAATTCTTAATGACAATTGGCATTAAACAATTTATTTTCAAATACATTTTACAGGCTGTTCATGTTGAAGGGTGCTTTTATCTTTTGAACTGGATGCTGCTAGGCTGAGCAGAGATTAAGTTTTCTCTTAACTCTTTCAGTACCTCACAAAGAGCAGATTCCATCAGGATTTTCTTATAAAGTACTTATACCTGCATTAGATGAACATTGCATTACAGGAGCTCAATTTCTAGTCCCAAGATAAGAAGCAGATAACCACAGCTCTCCTAGCCAATCATCTGACACCTACTCCAAACTCAAAGAATATTTCTTCTTTAATACAGTCCCTTAATGCTTTTTCTCAACAGAAATCCCAGTTGCTGTGCTAACAGCGTCTTTTTGGTAGGCCATAAATCACAGCAGCTTTACCAAGTAAGTAGCAGGCATGCTTTGCAGGACCAGAATTTCCCGTCTCCCATGTGGGAGTCAGCACCTTGTGTTACAAAAAGCTCCTTTTTTGACAAGGGAAAGGCAAGCTCTGCCTCCACTTCTGGCATCTGTTCTACTTTGCATGCCTCAGTCTTCACTGCAACTCAAGCATTTTTAAAGTCACAAAATAAAGCTGGATCACTGCTGAATGGTGTAGTCCATCCTCCACACCTCTGCCCTGGTACAGTCATTATTATCCTTTCCCTTTGGGTATTCACACGGCTGCACCATGAACCGGGACTGGAAAAAAATCCAGCAGAAATCATCCTTTTTGGTTTGAGCCCTTTTTCAGCAAAACAGTTCCCTTGGCTTGTCTGACTGCATAGCCAGACAGATGTTGCAGAGGCAAGCTTAGAGGGTGGGAATAAGAAGTCAGGTTTGGGGATGTGCTGGAATTTATGTGAAGTTATGTTGCATTTAAAAAGTAAACACAGACTAAAACAGAGGTATCATAGAAGCGTCAAAATCAAATTCTAGAAGCATAAAGGATGTTGGAAGGCATATACATTACCCAGTAGTATGAACTAACTAGGGGCTGCACCATGATTCCAAGTTGACCATTATTTCCATCCCTGGCTTCGCTCTGTTACAGAGAGAAACTAACATAACCAAACAATGGAGAACAAGAAGGGCCTAGAGACAGAAAGATCCTTCTTAATGCCACCGAAATTTAGATCAGGCTGTAGAATGTAATCCTGCCTCTGTGAAAACTCCATCTCTATTTCTCTGTGGGCAGAATGAGGAGAAATGAAAATCATCTGAATACAAGACATAAGTAGTAAAAATTACAAGAGGAAGAAATTCTGAAACATTCATTTTTTCCCAGCTTGCTCTGTCTCAGGAAGGAGGCACGTACAGACAAAGCCAGAAGAGTTATTTTGGATCACTGCACCCAGCCCCCATTTATCCCCATCATCATCACATAATCTCTTTCCATTTGACTGATTAAACATCCTTCATACCCATCCAGTTCACAAACAGCACATACCATAACTGCAAACTGAGCTGAATCCATGAATATCCAAGCCCACATCTAAGAGAATAATCAGAATGCTAAGGAAAGCTCTTGCTGGATCCAACAGCTGCTGTGCTCAAGGGCTCTTGATACAGAAAACTTATCAAAAGAGATAACAATGAAGTTATGAAGTTTGAGCAAAGGCGCATACCAAAAAGGTATTTACGGAGAATCAAAAAAGCTGGATGAACCCAATTTACTGGTGTGATATTAACCTGAAGTGGAACATTCAAGGAGAGGAAGATGCCTCCTTCACTAAGAATAGATAAAAAAGGTGGAAGATCCTAGCTCTAGCACTCCTCACAGCTGCTCTTACTGAAGCTGATAACACGTCTTCCACTAGCTTTAGAAATACTGAATTCTAAAGAAGAAAAACAATTCATAATAGAGAATGCTTTCCTGGTACAAGAAAGATGCTCATGAAATCTATGACCTTATTATGCTGCCCACAAACCATTTTTAAAGGACTCTCCAGTTTTCTCAGAACCTGCTGAAACTGGGATACTATAGTGAGGACTCGACAGAGCAGGTGAGCTCTGGTATCTGTACTGCTCTGGCACTTGTTTTTCCAGAGATCTTTACCTACACAAAGCACTCCATTCCAGAAAAGCTCCCATAGGCAATGGGAAGTCATGACATACGGAGTCAAATATGCTGCTTGGTAAACCAAAGTTTTCAACATTGAGTAGGGTCACATTACTTCTGAGTAAGCATCTTTACCCTCTGGCAGAAAGCTGAGAGGCTGAAGTTTTGCAGATAAGAAAATACTTCTATCCACTCCTTCCTGGCAAAGTTCAGGTGAGCTCCTTCCCTCCTGACCTCTTTCAGATGACCCTCCATGGAAGGGAGACTAAAGGTGTCTTATGAAACAGTGACAAACATGCATTTAGAAAAGAACGGCAGGAGAAAGAGCTGCAGAAAGGAAAGACTGAAAGGTGATGTTGTGACATAAGAGAACATGGAACAAGAATACAAAATGGAAAATATTGCCTTGATAAAAGCAAGCCTGCATCTGCTACTAAACACACTGGCAGATGAATGTATCAACTAATCCCATTTGTCTGTCTTTTCTCATCAGAACACCACTGCAAACTGTACATCTGCTTTGCTGCCTCACACACTCTTGCCTGGTCTCTCATGTCAATCCCTGTCACTGTTGGTAACTATGGGTAAGGCGGGGGTGGCATGAGAATTTCCATTAAATTAACAACACTTGGGGGGAAGTCCAAAGTACACTTCTGAGCTGTAACACTGCAATCCACAGCCCTGTCTGGTGCTGCCAAGTCCACTGTGCCAGAATTTGCATGGGGGCTCTTCTGAGACAGCACTACTGTGTCTGGCCCAAAACTGCTACTGCCACAGCAGCTCCATTTGGACTAATTACTTCCAATTTGCTCTTACATAGACAAAAAGTGACTACAACCCACCATTTCATTTTATGTCTTTCAAATTAGGGAGCTACCAGATAAGACAACTGAGGTGACCAGCAGCCACTGACATACTCTGTTCTTGGCCATATGTTTCCACTGTTTCTCTGTATCATCTCCAGTATTCCTTTGACCTCTACTATCTGAATTCTTCAGTATAGAAGGAAAAGAAAGTTTTCTGCCACATCAACAAGCTGAATCAGCATCCCAGGAAGCCATGAAGCACAACTGGTGCCAAGAAAAGAAAGCACAGGGACACAGCAGAAGAGGAGAGAGAATCAAAACTTCCTGGGTGGCATTTCTGCTTTGTTAGTTGAGCTGGTTGAGGAATCTTTTTATCATTTTACCCAGGTTCAATCCATGGAAGTCATAATCCAATCTGATTTAGGTTGTAGCAAATGACGCCTCTCGAAATTAAACAGGAGCTTCTGTAAAGGCTTTTTTATCAGTTCATATGCAAGAATTCAAATTTACATCCAAATTTACATGGCCAGAATTAGAGTACCCTCAATAAAGAACAGGAAAAGTAAAGATTTACATGCTCTGTCTTTTACTTTTCTTCACTCCTGCAGTTGGAACTTATAACTTAATAATTTCTGGTTTTTTACTCTTCATGTATCTGTCTTGGTGTAATTCTGTGCTTCTTACAAAGTGCTGAAAACCTCTGTTCCCAGCAGCTTTAACCAAAACAAAGCTCTCTGAATACAGCTTCAAGGACATATTTGTTGCCCTAGAGCCTGAAAATATGTAAACAACTGTGATATGGGGGGAGCGGGCCTGGCATGGTTAAAATCATCACCTAAGGGTGTGATTGAAGAGTTAGGAGAGTTAGAACATGTTAATAGGACAGAACGTATAAAAGGTGAAGGGCTTGTGACCCGGCATCTATTTTGGGTGTAGTCCCCGAGGGAGACTTTGCCTGCCTGAATGTACCTTGAAGGCCTTGAATAAATTTGTCCACTTTTTATACTCCTAATTTGTCTTGGTCTCTGTTTCAGGTAGCCTGCTTTTAGGCATCAGTACAACTAGCAGGAAGTCAAAGTGAAGTGCTTTAGTAGTGTGGAAACTTTCTACAGAGGAATCAAGGGTTGCACAACTTCAGAAAGCTCCCTGCTTAACATGTTCTTATGAACTGAAAGACTTAGCAGAAAAGACAAGATATAAACCATCTCCTCAGCCTTTACAGCTTTAGAGGAGCTGCCTCTTATCTACAGTGTTCTCATCACATTCACTTAATAACATTGCATTAGGTTACATTACCTAATGACTACCTGATTGTTAGAGAGCACAATTCTCTGTGGAAGTTGCATAAACCACTCCTAGGATATGACCATTTAATAAAACAGAATCAGATCATTCTCTTCAACACAAAGAAGTGGCTGCCTTACTTGAGCAGTTGGATATTCTCCTTACACAGCAAATCTGTGGGTTGGTTTAGTCAGTCAAGCATCAAAGTCAGCGCTGAAATGTTTTTAGAAATGAAGACATATAAAACAGGTGACTTCTGACAGCTTTTCTACAAAGCTCAACTCTCCACCTTGTTATTTGTCACACAGAATGGATTAATTTCTCAACCATCATTCATTTTTCCATCACTAGCTTATGGAAAGCACTGTCATGAGATTAAATAAGGCACAACACGTAACAGGACTCCAAAAGCACCAAATGTTACTTGTGAGAATGAGACAACCCAAACACCCACAATGAGCAGAAATAAACATGGAATTTAGGCCTTCCTAAGCACGTAATTAATGACAGCAAGAATGAAGGGATCTCTGTGGGAAAATTGTCCAATAACAGCTTACGAAATGGCTTCTTCACTCTCCCTCCAAAAAAAGTGACTCTCAGCTTTGTGCAGGGCTCAAATGAGGACAGCAGGATCTGTTTCAACTTCACCATTCCTGAGTTATTCTACCAGCCTACAAAGAGCAGACACCCAAAACACCAATTCCTTCTGACCTACCAAAGGCATCTTAAATTTCCATGTTTCTCTCTCTCTCGACCTCCTTCACCTCCTCTTCATGGCTCCTCCTTCCCCCTACATCTGGAAAATCTGAAATAAATACTTCACTTTGAGACATCACTGACAGACAGCAGGTTATCATTCAGTCAGTCTTGTAGTCTTGTTTGTGCCTCAGTATCTCTAACTGTGAAGTGATAAAAACTTATTACCTTTATAAACTACATTGGACTTCTGGGGGGGAAAAAGTGTCTGTATTCCAAATAGTGCTGAAAGTCTGGCCTGAATCACAAAACATTATTGCAAACCACTGTATTTAGAGCTTTTGATATGTAGCTTAGTCTACCCTTATTTACATACAAAAGATCCTGACTTTATATTTATTCTCAGATTCTCCAGAAAATGCCAAAATTTGTCTTATTGGCAAACCACAACAAACAATCAAACAATTAGCTCCAAAAAGCCTTCTGAAACATTAAACACTAAATAAAGTACAAAAAAGTCTTCTTTTTCTCCTTTGGAATTTGACTAGAATCTTTGGCTTTCCTTTTCTTTCAAGCTAATCTCCATGAAAAAGAAAAGAATTCTTTGCAGAACAAAAATTAAGTACCTGAAGGGGCAATACTTTTCCCAAAACATGAATAGTTATATCTGCCACGAGATGCCCTAGGCATCAGCTCACAAGAAAAGAATGCACTAGTCTTGGCATCCTTCACCTTTCCAGAAAGTCTGGTTCTTGCTAACAAAAAAAAATAGCTTGTTTTAAAAACAGTACTTTAGTGCTGGGCAATCTAATATCATAGCTCCTTAGCACTGAGTGTACTTCTCTGAATTAAACAATTTTCCAAATTACCCCCTTTGGTAAGATGCAAAACTAAAAATTATTCTGCCTAAAAAATATTCTTCAATGCCTTAAAAAAAACCAACAACCCCCCCCCAAACAAACAAAAAAACCCCAAACAAACCAAAAACCCAACCAACCAAAGAAACCCAAATCAACCCTAAAATAGAATATTATAAGAATTTGCTTATTGTTCAAAGAGCAATGAAAATAACCACCTACATTTGTTTTTAAGTGGTCTGCATCTGTTTCAGAGACTCAAATTAGAATCAACACCCTTCCCTCCCCTACACTAGGCCAACAAAGGATACTGTTTATCATAACCCAGGCTAACCAAGGATCCACTCTAGGATCCACCCATCCCAACCTAGGATCCACCTAAAACCTATTTGCAAAGCTGGCCATGAGTTGATGCCCAGAGAAAAGTAAGAATTTAGAGAAAGTGTTTATATTCTATGCACATGTAATATGTCAGCCCCCAACTAATATTCTCTCACTTTCCAGCCATTTATGAAGGTTACCAAAAGCCAGGCTTGACATAAGGATAAGAGGATAAGGATGTGAGGATAAGAGACAACAGGCATAAGCTGAAACGAGGGACATTCAGATGGAACATAAGGAAGCACTTTTTCACTATGAGGACTGTCAAGCATTGGAGCAAGTTGCCCAGAGAGGTTATGCAGACTCTGTCCCTGGAGGCTTTCAAAACCAGATTGAATGAGGCTCTGAGTAAAACGGCATGAGCCAAGTGGCCCTGCTTTCAGTGGGATATCAGAGTAGAGACTACCCGCAATCCCTAACAAGCTGAATTAGCCTATGATCCTATTCTTCATCTGAGGAACTTTTGGTCTGGATGCTGCTTCCATGTCCCAAGTTATTTACCCACAGTTTTACTTTTATATACAGTTTTCTCCTGAGCCTGTGTAAACTTCTGACAACTAGTTCGTCCACCATGTGACAAAGAAATGTGCTTTACTTTGATCTTGCTTCACTGAGCTTCATTTCATGACTCTGGCTTGCTTTCAAATGAAAGAAATATAAAAAACAGCAGCAGAGGAAGAAAGGAAATAAGATTTTAAAAACTAGTTTATTATAATTTATCCACAATATTCTCAGAATATGAAAACACATTTATTAAATACCTTGCACTGTATTTCTGAATTTGGAGGTGAGGGGGAAGGGTGGCTACATATCACATTCAGTTACCATCACTTGCTATCAAAACCTCTTAGCACTCTGCTTGCCTTCACAGCACACCTTTGCAATTCTTGCACTCAGTTGTTAAAATGCACTCAATCGTTAAAATGATCCAGTCATTGCACAGGCACAGAAGCATATGAAGGAAAAATTGCTTGTCCCACACCTACTGGAGTCCCAATTGCCAATCTCCATATCAACCAAGGCACCTGAACCACATGGGTACTGAGAACAAGTCAAGTTTTCCTTCCATGGAGATAGTTTGACAGTCGCATCACAATCTCTCATACTCCAGCAAAGACTTTCAGTCACTATCAGGCTTCTAGCAGATACACTTTAAAACTCTAATTCAGTTAAGCTGGAGTTCACTCCTACTGTCCTGACTAAAAACAAGTGGACACTTGCACAGTTTTCCATCTTCTGCACGAGTGAGGCAGACGTAGTGTATAAACAGCTTGCACAAACTGCCCATTTCTAACCAGAATGTTACAAATGCTGTAACCTTCTTACACTTTAACAGTGAGACCAAGTATCTTCTACCAGGTCACAGAGGAAGAGGATGATACATCTCCACAGTGTTTGCTTCTTCCAATGAGTCCAATATCAGTCTGGACAGCTGAGGCTCAGAAGTCTCAATGCTTAAGTGCTCAATGCCTTAGGAACAAAAAGGCTAAGAGGAACCATTAGATAATCATACCTAGGGGTTTTTTTAATCCACCAGGCTTTTCAATACCACTCAATTCCCTCATAGTAAATACAGTGGTTAGTACCTAAATCATTAATTTTGCTTTGGCATCAAGCCACAATCTCTGGTTGTGCCTCCATCCATGCAATTAATGACTGCTTTAGGATCTAGCTTTTTGGGATTTCTGCCCCTTATGAAATGACAAAACATAAGTCACTCCTGAATCCTTCTTTTTGATAAAATAAAGATATTTGACATCTGAGAAGATTTGTCCCTTCATGGGGAAGATTATTTTCAACATTTATAGTTTATTTCTTTACCCTCTTTATCTTGGTTATATTTTATAATGGATGTTAATATTTGGCCTGAGGGCCTCATTTGGGAATCTGGGGACAGAAACAGTTGGAGCAAGACATTTCCAGGTTGCATTTTCCAACCAGCCTTCATTGCTTAAGTATGGCTTTTATTCCTTTACACCATACATGTAAGTTGCCTTGTTGGCTGGGGCTCATTGAAAAAATGGAAGCTAAAAGCAATAAACCTGCAACACACCTTTGTCCTCTCCATTACTTATACCACAGGATTCCCATCTGATGATTCTTTCAGTAATGTTAACTGTACTTATTTTAAGATCACTGAAGATACTGAATCATGACAGGGTCTGTATTAATTCTAAAAAAAAACCAAAACCCCAAACAGTAAGAAATCCTTCTCAAAATGTTTATTACTACTTTTTGAGACTTCCCCTTAACAATATGACTGGGAGCAGTGAAAAAACAGTGAAACTAACTTTGTCTCCAGACAAACAACTAACCTGAAACCCTGCCTTAAAATGCTTAAATTCACTGCTTCAATTTTTTAGAAACTATAACAATGAAACAAACAGAAGAACCTGGGAAGAGCAAGATGAGCAACTGTGCTCAATAAGCCTCATTAAAAGGGAAGACGAATATTTCAATACCAAATTAGAGATCCACTGAGGGAGTAACATGACAATTCCTCTTTCCTTGTACAGTAGTAACTTATTAGGAGTAACAAATTCTGCAGCATATTTATTTATGGTTCCTTCACAACTAGCAGGCCCAATACCTCACAAAAACTGTGTGTAGAAAAAACATTTTCAAGAATGAAAAACAAGAGTTCTTAGTCTACCCTGAGAAATCTTGCTCATTGCAGATAGTTATCTGCAGATTTCTGATCTATGCATCATATTGTTACCTCTTACAGGTGAGTCGGCAACAAATTCTTCCATGCTGAAGAAAAATTCTTCCACATTTGAAAAAAGATGATGTTCCACATCAACATTCCGTTGAAACCAGTAACACAGGAGAAATCTGCTCCAGCAGCAATGTACCAGTAGATGTTCATGGGTATCCATATTTCTTTTTCTCTTCAAGAAAAAATAAAATCCTTCTTTTGCAGCATAAAAAGCTTGATTAGAAGAATAATGCCTCAGGCAAACCCTAGAGGTAGAAGCAACTTGAAAGAAACACTGTGCTGAAAAACTAAGTTGATGCAATATTAAACAAGTGAAATCAGGGAAACAGGGCGGGGGGATATCCTACAGAGTCAGATTCTGAATTCTTTTACGTTGATTTGACGTTAACCTAATTCTGCTAATTACTGCAGAATTGCTAATTGCAGCAATTACACCACTCACTCATATGAGTGTAATATACACAACCAGGCCCACAGTTCTCTATCTGCAACACAGAGAGTTGCACACACAGCCCTGAGTTCCACTACTCCCTGAGTTCCACTACTCTGAAACATAACTAACCTAGTTACAATTGCCACAACTTCTGAGTGTCTGGTCATGACCCACTTCCCTGGATGAGGAAAGTCATGGGGTACTGAACTGCATGAACACAATCAGAGCAACTTCTTTGCATCAGAAATGACCCTTGGAACGATTGTGCTTTTCTGATTAAACCACACACGGCAGACAGGTCCTCTGTAGACATTTGTCTGGTTCTGTCCAAACCTTTCAAGTGCATCACTAAGGGACTGAGATATCACAGGCTGAACAACACACTCACAAACACACAAGATTTCAACAATGAAAAAGGAAGGCTTCCCAATGAAATGCCTGACCAAAACATTGCAGTTCTTTCACATTGTTATCATTTCCTTACAACACAGAAGGCAGGTGCACATTTTTTCGTCCCACCTCACCTTTAACCTGTTACGGATAAGAATATTCAGTCTGTCAAGTGTCATATCAAAGGATTTTTGAAGATCCTCATTCAAAATCAACAGGATCAATTGCCTGGAGAAACCAGCATTGCCAGAGGCACACAGTGACATCACTATCAGTGCTACTGCAGTTTGGGCCACCACTGTCTCACCTCTTTGCCCACAAAGTCCTTTACTGCTTGCAGCAAAGGTTATCTCACCCTGAAGCAAAGGGCAGGAATTGCATGATTACAGTCCCTGACAGATCCTACATTCGTTCTGAGAATGCAATTTGATGTTGGTTTTGTAACCTATTATTTTCAGGCAGATGTCAAAGCACACAGATGTAGGAGCTTGCCTTTAAATACCCAGGGCTTTCTGTCCACCACACATTTCAAGTTTCGCTCCAAAGGCTTGTTCTTAACGTGGCATTTAGATGACCATGATGAAAAAGATGACAATCCTTCCAGCACTGCTGATTCTGATCCTGGCTGATCAACCTAAGGCACAAGGTGAGTCAATAACATATTGGCAAATCCACCTTTGTCAATTTAACTAACATTCGCATTCATATTGTGCTTACTCCTAGAGTTACTTTTCTCCCCCTCCCTAAACTCCTACTTGGGCTCTCTGATCCATAAAAAGAACTATGCACATTTTTGGATAACCCTAGAAATATATTTTCAAACCATGCCCCTCATCCTGTAAATTCCTTTCATTTTATTTGTAGGTACCCCTGTTACCCCAGTGCTTGAGGCAACAAGCGTGGAGCAAAGCAGAGATCTCAGCACGCAAACAAACACAGAGCTGCCCCCCGACTACAGCGGAGACGCACACAAGGAGAATGGCACAGAGCAAGCTGGGAACAATGAAGTGCAAGAAGGTGAGCAGACCACTTCGGAGCTGAGCGGAGAGCCAAGTACTGACTCTACCCCTAAGCCGAGTGTGAAGCCAAGCCAAGAACCAACCCAGGAGCCATCCACTGAAATATCTGGTAAGACTCATTTCATTTTTGATTGTCCACATTATTGGCATCTCAGTTTTGCTACTCCAGTGCTCCTACCTTTCCTGCACTAATGCAGCAGGATGTAAAAAATGCTGCTTTTCTTTGTAGGCTATTTTTGGCAGGATATATAGCACACCAGATATCTAGCATCTCCTGATTCCAAAAATATAAATAAATTGCTACAACTGAGAGGAAGATTACACTCCTTAAGACAAATTGTGTTATTATGGATGAGTGCATTTTACACCTGTATATGAATCAAAGTCAGACCTCCCCTGACCTGGAAGAGGTTTCTCTTGTGGATACAGTTAATGCTGGCTTATAATGCACTTTTCTAATGTGGGAAAAAAACCACAAACCCAACCACATCAAAACTGAAAACATATTTATATGGTCAAGTTTCATTGCTATGAAGGCCTGTGGTATGCCTGAGTGACGTTTCACTCTGGTGAACACCATATCCAATAAAGACGGGCCAAATTAATCCCTGCAGAAGAAAAACCTGGGGAGGATTTTGGTACCTACCCAGTGTAAACTTCTGTGGCCTGTATCTCCATATTTCTCATTACCACATTGAGCTGCTTTATCATGTATTCAGTCTCATTAATAAATAAAGGGGCACAGCTTCATTGTCAGATGTTGTTAATTCTTTCTGAGATTTTCCAGGTGTTTTCTTATTTGTTGGTTTGAGGTTTGTTTTGGGGTTTTTTTATTCTATTATTTCATATTACATATTTCATTATATGTGATCACTCACCTTCTGTAAGACGTGAGGATCTTTTAAGTTTACACAGTGGAATAATGAAAGTGTGAGGAGGGGTTTGTGTTTACTTATTCTTTACAACAGTTTACATAGGAACAATCTTAATTTCCATGTTATTCATAGGGAGCAACTTGCAAAGCCCCAAAGTTGCAATTCTGAGCAGTGTAGTAGTTTGATATTCACTCTCTTTGTTTTTGCTCTAGAATAAATTGCAACATTAAAACTTGATGAAAAAGCAACACCCACTTACCTACATAGGCAATTTCACCACCAAGGACACATGTGAGGTGCCTGTTGCAAGCTAGATGGAAGAGCTGTTCCCCGAACTACATCTTGGAGGAAAACTGTAACCACAGCCTTCAATTCCAGAACTCCATCTAATTCTTGCTTACTTTACCAGTGTAATTAGATAACTGTTGACCTGTGCTGTTTTGTTTGCATAATAAGCTGAAATAAAGAATGTCATTGCAAGTACATGCTTCACTGTTACTGTAAATCCTTTCCTTGGTCCACTTCAACAAAAAAGATTTAAAATATTTTAGGGTATTTTTTTATATGTCTTCTCTAAAAAATATTTCACACAACTGATGCTTGTGTTTTTCTTATTTTATTTCTGTTCTGACCGAGCCTACTCTCAGTTTGCAGGAACTAGAAAGAAGGTTGTGAAAACATTTTCAGACAGGCTCCAGATGACTTCAGCAGAATGCTTTACATCTGCTGAAGGTATCCTCAGATGACAGGGGCAGTTTGAAATATAAACCCATTATTAGCCCATTAACTTTTAAACAGCTGTGGCTACAAACATGCAAAAACTATCTCTGAGTGTTTTCATGGGTTGCAGGTAAAATGGCAGATAAATCATTGACCAAAAAGTTTTGTCAGCCAGAACAATACAAGTAAAGAACATACACAGACACATGAATGTATTAAAAACTTAACTTACCAATGCATTTCTCATATAATATCCAAGTGCTTTCTACTGGCATCAATTGCAGTATTCTTTGTTTGGTATTCTTACTGAGAGCAGGCTGAGTGCTGCACAGAACAGAGATGTTGGCTCTCCTCAGAGACCATACAGAAATAATCTAAAATAAATTGAAAGTGTCAGAAGAAAAAAGTTCCCTAAAACAATTTAGGAATCCATCTTTTTCAAGGAGCTTAATGCTGAAAACTTCCATTAATAAAAAAACCCAAACAAAATCCGTAGCAGCAAGACATCTTCGTATCCTCTAGTGCCTGGTGTAGTGTAGACGAAGCAGTTGTGTGATGTTGGAAGAAAGGAAAAGCAGTATTGGATTTCCATTTCTTCAACTTAATTTCAAACATAATTTTGCATCTTCTAATTACTCATTTGCAAAGTCATAAAAAAGGGAAGTTCCACACCTAATGCCCTATTTATGAAATTAAGTAGAAGATATCTAAATGCACCAAACCAGAATACTGGTTTATATGTAAATATTCAAAGGTAATATAAAAGCCACCAAATATTCCAATCAAAACACATTTTGTTTCCAAGGAAGCATTCTTTCATATTATAACACAATTTTTAGAGTCCGTCAACACTACAATTTGTTTGACTTATAAGCCAGAAACACAATGCTGGGGCGGGGGGAGGGGGAGGGAATAACATCACATTCTGAGTTTTTCATTGCAAGATACAACAGAGAGACAGAAAATAACAATAAAACTCTCCAGTTGCACTATGGAATGCAGAAAGAGTTTCATATTCCTAAAATATTGCCTATATGATTGGCAGAAATTAGTGAAACAAAGAAAAAGAACTAATTCAATAACAAATACCATGTTGGTCAAAAAGGACTGGTAATGAAGGAAATCACCACACGATGGCTCCAGATGCAGAGACTTTTAAACAGCGTTGCATTTACTGGTCACACAAAAGTGTCACTGCAAAACAAGTCAGCCAGCTCTGTAGCAGCAGCAGTGAAGGAATACCCCAAACAGAGCTCACCCATTTCTGATCCTGGGAATACAGAACTCACTTGCTTTTCACTGCTTTTTCTGGGTCACCTACCATGTCAAAATGCAGGTCACTATTCTCTCATCTGTGGCTTGGAGATACTTCCTTAGAGGGCGCCCAAGAGGATATTCAAGATTGGTGAATGGAATACAAGGAAAATGATGGAAACATATGTCTTAAGAGTCACATCAAGAAGTGGAATGAAGCAGGTGTCTTCCATTTACTCATTCAAAGCCCTCATCAGAGTAAAAAGGCTGTGAGCAAATTAACTTAAATACAAAAGATTAAAAAGCCATAATGAATTATCATGCATAAGTGCACTGTTACCATGCACCTAGCTTTGACTATACACTGTAATATTGTAAAAGAGATTAATCAGTGAAAAATCACTGGCAAGGAAGGGTCATTCCCAGGAGCATCCGAGGGAGATTTAAACAGCTCCAGGGAGCACAAGGAGCTGTTTGCCTGGGCGGGGTGCAAAGGTAGGGCACAAAACTTAGGGAGTGAGTGAGTCATCACCCATCAAACTAGAGGGCTAACTATAGCTTCAACTCAGTCAAAAGCCACTGTGAAAAGGAACTTCATGACCCAGAAAGACCTCAGACAGCCAGAGTTAACTGGAGCAGCCCAACCTGCTCCAGAAATAAAGAAATTACCAACTAGTTCACCAAGAAAAGGTGGCAGGTGATAGCAGCAGGTGATTCCACTTTATGAGGTACAGAGGCATTCATTTGTCAGCCTGACCCACTCTTGCGGGAGCTGTGCAGCCCTCCAGGAGCCTGGATGTGGGACTTTAATGGGAAGCTCCCAAGCCTACCCAAACTCAGACTATTACCCACTATTAGTGGTCCATGTAGGAGCCAGTGATACAGCTGGCACCAGTCTGGGAAGCATTAAGAGAGACTACAGAGCCCAGGAAGAGATAGTAAAGGGCCCCGGAACTCAAGTAATTTTTCATGAATGCTCCAGGTAAAAGCAGAGGGACTTGAAATATCCAGATGAATCTGGCAGGCCAACAAATGGCTAGAGCAATGCTGCCCTATTCAGGGTTTTGGTTATTCAGTTGTATATATATTAAAAAAAAAAAAAAAAAAAAAAAAATATATATATATATATATATATATATATATATATATATATATATATGGTTATTTGCTTTCCCAAGCCTGATTTACTGGGGGATGATGGGAACTATTCGACAAAGAGGGAAAGAAGTATCTTTGGTGCCATACTGGACCTTGTGCTCACCAAGAGGAAGGAGATGGTGGGGACTTTAGTGCTCTGAGGCAGCCATGGCTGCTGTGACCAGGAGGTGGTGGAGTTTATGATCCTGAGGACAGCAACGAGGGCACCCAGCAAGCTCACTGTCCTGGACTTCAGGAGAGCAGACTTTGGCCTTTTCAAGGACCTATTTGGTTGAGTCCCATTGGATAGAGCCCTGGAAGGCAGATGGGTTCAAGAATGCTGGCTGGATTTCAAGGATCACCTGCTCTAAGCTCAGGAGCAAGGTATCTCAACAAGGAGGAGACTGAGCAAAAATGCCAGGAGGCCTCTATGGATGGAGAAGGAACTATTGTGCAAACTCAAAGCAAAAAAAGATGCTTACAGAAAGCGGAAACAAGGACAGGGGGCCTGAAATGAACAGTGAAATTGTACGGGAAGCTGGGGACGAGGTTAGAGAAGCCAAGGCCCAGTTAGAATTGCTCTGGCCAGGGATATTAACGATAACAGGAAAGGCTTCTACAGAAATGTTGCAACCAAGAGAAAGACCAGGAGTAATGTGGGCCCTCTCCAGAAGCAAAAGGGAGACCTGACTACCCTGGACCAAGAGAAGGCTGGGGTTCTCAACAACTTCTGTGCCTCTGTCTTCAATGACAAGTGCTCCAGCCACACCACCCAAGGCAAGAAAGGCAAATGCAGGGACTGAGAGAATGAAGACCCTGAGCCCACTACAGGAGAGGATCAGGTTTGAGATCATGTAAGGAACCTGAATGTGCACAAGTCCATGGGACCCAACGAGGCTCCATCCACAGGTCCAGAGGGAGGTGGCAGACAAAGTTGCTAAGCCACTATCCATAATTTCTGAAAAATCATGGCAGTTAGGTGAAGTCCCTGATGCCTAGAAAAAAGGGAAATGCAATCCTCATTTTTAAAAAGGGGAAAGTGGAAGATCTGGGGAACTACAGATCAGTCAGCCTCATCTCTGTGCCAGGCAAGGTCATGGAGCAGATTCTCCTGGAAACTCTGCTAAGGCACCTGGCTAACAAAGAGGCAATTGGTAACAGCCAAAATGGCTTTACAAGGAGGATATGACACCTGAAAAACTTGGTGACCTTCTATGATGGGGTTACAGAGTTAGTGGACAGGTGAGCATTGTCTACTTGGACTTAATGCAAAGCGTTTCACACTCCTGCACAATATCCTTGTCTCCAAATTGGAGAGACATTGGATTTGATGGATGGACCACTCAGTAGATAAAGAACCGGCTGGATGGCCACACACAAAGATGGTCAATGGCTCCACATGGAGACCAGTGATGAGTGGTGTCCATCAGAGATCAGTACTGGGGCTGATGCTATTCACCATCTGTGCTGGCAACAAGGACAGGGAGACCAAGTGCACCCTCAGCAGATTTGCTGACAACACCAAGATCTGTGGTGCAGTCAACACCATGGAGGGAAGGGATAATGCCATCCAGGGGCCGATGCAAACCTCATGAAGTTCAACAAAGCAAATTGCACCTGGGTCGAAGCAATCCCAGACACACCAAGGGGTTGGGGGGAGAAGTGATTGAGAGTAGCCCTGAGGAGAAAGACTTGGGAGAAGTGATGATTGGTGAAAATCTCGACATGAGCCAGCAGTGTGTGCTCACAGCCCAAAAAGCCAATTGAATCCTGGGCTGCATCAGAAGGTGTGTGACCAGCAGGTCAAAGGAGGTGATTCTGCCCCTCTACACTGCTCGTGTGAGATCCTACCTGGAGTGCTGTGCACAGTTCTGGTGTCTCCAATGTAAGAAGGATGTGGAACTGTTGGAGCAAGTCCAGAGGAGGGCCACAAAGTTGGTAAGAGAAGTAGAGCACCTCCCCTATGAACACAGGCTGAAAAAGCCGACGCTGTTCAGCCTGGAGAAGGTTCCATGAAGACCTCATAGCAACCTTCCAGTATCTGAAAGGGGCCTACAGGAAAGCTGGAGAGGGACTCTCCACCAGAAACTGTAGCAATAAGACAAGGAATAATGGGTGCAAATTGATAGAGGGGAAATTTAGGTTAAATATTAGGAAGAAATTTTTTACTGCACATGTGGTTAGACACTGGAACAGGTTGCCCAGGGAGGTTGTGGATGGCCCAACCCTGGCAGTGTTCAAAGCCAGGCTGGATAAGGTCTTGAGCAACCTGGTGTAGTGGGAGGTGTCCTGGCCCATGGCTGGCAGGGTTGGTTCTAGATGATCTTCAAGGTCCATTCCAACCCCTTAACATTTTGTGATTCTATGAAATAGTGGGCTGTCTTTTGGAACCTCAACTTTTACAGCTCTGAGCTGCAAACAAAAAGAACCCTTCTCTCCCAGGTTATTTGTTCATTAATTATTAACTAGGAGGTGCCCTTTTTCAGGGCAATGCAATGCAAAACAGAAAGTTCTGAAACACACAGTTCTTTTTCTCTTAGACAGATGGCCACCCCAACCTTTATTCCCACACCTACTGCAGAGGAAAGACATCACATAGGTGACCAGAGTAACAGCTCTCATGGCAGAAATGAAAGGCACTTTCCCTCCAGCTGTTTATAGCATTTCACAGACATCTGTGGTTGTGCTCTGGTAAATCCATCATACCATGATGAAGGACTACCTTCCTAAGCTCCTGCATGATGAGGCTTGTGCTGATAACTACTAAGGCAGACTTACATTTCTGCAGCACAGCCAATATATTATTGATATTGCTTTATTGTGTTGGTCCTCCTCTCCTGTCAGAAGAACTTCCAAGAAAATTAATGGATACAGTAGGGGATGAATCCTGCCATGAGGTTTCATTACACTGTGTTAGACTGTAAGAACAAGCTAGATGTTTTGTTAATAGTCACCAAAGAGGAACTGAGAAACTGGCAGGTACTACACTAGATGCTGAAGTTGCAAAACCAAAACCCATCTTCATAAAAATTCATTAAGTACTTCAGGGACCCACAAAAAATGGGGAGCATAGAAAGCAGACTGCCCTCCCCATTGCTAGAAGTTTCAGGTAAATCTACGCAGCATGTGGTGACTGGTGACAACTCCTAACATTGTACTCTACAGGCATAAGAGCAGAGCAAGAATCCCACCAACAAGTAATACAGTTCTGTCCCTTGGAGTTCAGCTTACTCAGCTGGACAAGGCATGAAGTGTGGTCTTGCTGGCATTCCAGTATCTTTGCATCACTGCTGGGGACCAGAAGAAAATGGGTTGAGCCTACGTCTAAGCACAGCACTGTAAATACAGTGTATTGTAGGAAGAAATTCTGCATGGAGTGGAAAGATGCAAGAGAATGTTCTTTGCCATATGCTGCATAATATTGCAATTGTGTTGAACAACAGCCCATAAAATATTTAGTGGGTGTATCTTTCACCAACCTGATAAAAAGGTATAGCTCAGGGCCCAGAGCTTCACTCTGATATCTCAAAACTTTCCACTAGGAAACTGATGAAAATTAATAGCATACTGCAAGTGCTGCCATTATCGCATTCACGAAAAAAAAATGCGAAAGGCTCTTTCCTGCACAAAGAAAAAAAAAAACCAAAGAAAAAAGAAATGCAATAGAAGAAATTGCTGTTTATTCTACACTTTGAATAAAAAGAGCAATTACACCACCAGCGAAAAGGCTTCTCTCTACTACAGAGCAAACTAGGATTTAAGAACATACCCTGCAAATCTCCTCCCCCACCACGCCAGCACTGAAGGACCTCACTGAGGCTTTATTTCAGGTAATCAACATGCCAAGAAGACAGATACAAGTTCATCATGAGTCCTCAACAAAGGACACTCTAATATCAAAAACTACCTAGGTGCTAGCTCAGTTTAGGATTCTGTTGTCTGAAGACTTGAGTTGGGCTTTACACCCAGCAAGATTTTGCATTTGGGCAAAGGCTAAGAGAAAAGTGAAGTGGATTAGCCTCCTTGGTCTGCTACCACTGGCTGTCCAGTTTAGCTCAAGAACCACAACATATTAATGCAAACAAACCCCAATTTCAACTGATTTTTCCAGGAATTTTAAAGCTGTTGCCCAATTCAGTCTAACCATGGTATACATACAGAGGTTCCTTTCAGTAAGGCAATGAAGGCTTGAGTTGGTTTCTGTTCATGGCTACTAGTCACGTCTTCACAAAACATCACATTCCCAAAAAAGCACAGGTCTCTGAACCTGTTGATTCACAGGTCGCTCTGAATCAACCAAAAATTAATTTGAACAGAATAGGGCAAAGGAAGATTTAAGTTCCACGAAGTCAAGCCCTAAGTTCATCTAAAATGATGAATTTTACTTCTCTGAAGAGGACAAAAATGACAAGAGCCTGCAGTAACTGTGCTTTAACTGAACTTTTTAATAGGGATGGATATAATTAATATACTGTAAGCCAATTAACAATTTTCATTGAAATCTTATTACTTTAATGAAGAAATTAATGGCTGAACAGCAAAAGAAAAAAAAAACAAGGAAGGAGTAAAGATATTACAAATCCCTTGAGGAACTCTTCCATGCCAGTTGCTGTCATCACTGATACACACCCAAAACTGTATTGCTATGATTCTTGTTTCTCCAAGTGCCTCCACTGCAGTACCTGCAATATTTACATTACTAACTTATTTAATGACTTACAGTCCATTATCAGACGGGCAGCTTTTTGGTAAAGGTATGGCTGAAGATTCTTTGCTTTCTGTCAATGCTCGTGGCTGATGGACAAAAACACTGAACCTGACACCCTGGTTTGCTGCTGCCCTCACAAACCCACTATTTGCAGTCATGGTGATGGCTTTTAAAGTGTCTCCTGTCCCAAAAATGGCTAGAGAGCGACTGTTGATTTTTGAACTAGCCACTAGTCCTAAGGCACGGTCAGATGGCTGATCAGGCACCACATTAATTCTTTTAACAAGCAATGCAGCTCGCTCTTTCTCCCCAGGTCCTCCCAGAGTTTCCAAGATGGACTGAAAATCTCTGACAGCAGATTCACAGGCAAAGAGCTCCTTTCCCTCCATGAATTTCTTCAGCTGAGGCAGGACTCTCTCCCTCCTTTCTTGGGCTGCTTGCTCTTTCAACACTTTTTCTTTGAAGACAAAGTAGCAGCCACCATAGCTCAGCGCAGAGACATAGGTTATCAAGGTAGTGATATCCAAGTTAACTCTGTTGCAGACATTTACTTTTATCTGGGTAGGGAAAGCAATGCTGGCCACTAAATTCTCCCGGTCTACTCTGGTCACCTGCAGGAGCTCAGGGCCTTCTTCGTCTGATTCACTGGTGTTAAAATGCTTGTTTTCTGCTGATGGTTCTATCAGTGAGTTCACAGCAACGATGTCTCCTCTCACAGATATGCCCATCTCCTTGAGCCTCTCTGCCATAGGACTGGACACGCTGTTGTAGAATGCAAAGATGATGTGGGGATTACTGTACTCCACTGGCTGCTGACAGCTAGCCTGAAGGAAGTCCTCTGCCTGCTCAATGACACTTTTGTCACCATACTGGCCTCTTCCCAGCCAGATGTTATGCAGAGCCTCAGCTTTACGACCAATGGCCTTCACCCACAGGTGACCTCCGTTTGCAACAACATCTACCACCAGTGTCTGTTTGTCTCCAAACCTGTCCTCATAAGCAAAAACATGGAGGACACTGACAACGTCCTCCAGGTTCTCTGCTGACTCAATAATGGCTTGGAGGTGGGTAAGGTTTGTACTCTGCAGATGGGATTCTTTAATGGCCACCTTCCCTGCCTCCACCTTGTGTAAGAAATTTAGCTCAGCCTTCAGTTTGCTACATAGCTTTGCCCCACCTTCTATTCTCCTTTTCTGGGACTTGGAAAGGGCTTCTGCTCTCTTGATCAAGTCTTTGGCAACAGCGATTCTTTCACAAAGCAGTGACTGCACAGACATGTTGGAAACATTATTCCTGTCAAGTGAGAACAAAGTAAAAGATTGTTATTGCATGGCCAAGAATAAAGACAGTCAAAAGAGTTCCTTTTAACAGTATACACTCAAGCCTTGCAGTAGACTTAGTGCAATAGCTATTGTAAAGTACAAGCAACTAGAATCTCAACACAAAGTCCCAGTGACGAGCTCAATTACTTTCCCTCACCTTTAGAGATCCAACCTACAGCCTCAGAAGAGTCCAGTTCTCAGCTAAGAACAGCAGCACTCAAGCCTCGACACAGACCTTGCAAGTTTGTGGTTTCCCCCACCTGCCACATAAGAGCCCTTCTCTCAGCCAGTCACTTAGATGTTAACTCTCACAGCTCATTTGCAAAAGCTGCCATCCAGAACAAAATCAGAAATACAATTAATGCCATAAGCAAATCTTGCCCCTCCCTCTCATCACACTTATCATTAAAATTAAGAGATATCCACCATGCTTACAGATACCCAGCTTTCAACCTGCACTGTTCAACTTAGAGGATGAGCCCCTCAGAGGGTGGCAAAGCACTGGGACAGATTGCCCAGAGAAATTGTGGATGCCTCATCCCTGGAAGTGGTCAAGGTCAAGGTCAGGTTGGATGGGGCTTAGAGCAACCTAGTCTAGTAAAAGGTGTCCCAGCCCACAGCAGGGGGGTTGGAACTAGATGATCTTTAATGTCGCTTCCAACCCAAACCATTGTGTATTTCTATTACACAGCCTCATGACAGACTATGATTCATAATTCTAGTGTCAGGAGAATTTGCTATATTTTCTAATCTATTAAGGCATTTACTGTGATGAATCTGATAAATCTATTTCTTCACATCTGTATTACTTTAGTAGGCCCTCCTTCAGGAGAGTATGATAGGAATTCACTAAATATGTGCTGTCTTACACCAAACAATAGCATATTTAAGACAAGAAGTAAATAATCACTATGAATAGTGAAATTAATCGATTTTGACTCCCAACTACAACTATAAACACTGTAATTCTTCCTGTAATTCTTACCTAATCTGCATGTTGAAGTAAACTGGTATTAAAGGACAAGATAAATGAAGCTCAAACTGAAACTGCGCAACAGGGCACAGCATGGTCCTACAACAGGGTGTGTGAGTGCAACTCAGGAGCCTGCCTTCAAACAGTGGAAACCTGCCCGGCCCTATGTACAAGTGGAAACACACCCAGTATTAACTGCTACTGGCCTGGTCCACATCCAGCATCACCAACATTTCCTCCTGCTTCTTCATGGCCAAGAATCCTGATGCCTTCTGACACGACCTACTAACTCACTTCAGGGTCCCAGGAGGCCAGAGAAATCAGCCTTTCCCCCTCGAAGTCTTCACCACTGCTACAAGCTTATCCTTGCATGTAATGCAATGAGTAAAACCTCACGATTAGTAATTGGGCTCCTCTCTCCACAGCAGCTGCAACACCTACACACATACACACACACATACAAAAGCTTCAAATCAGAGCGTAAATCAAGGGTTGCTGTGAAAATAAAACCACAGACGCAACTACATTTTCAGCACAACTGCGCGGCGGCTCCACTATTAACCACAAGGTCATATATAGGCCTTCTGCCTTCGCCTCGGAGCCTGATCTCCCCTGGGCGGGGACCGGCGGGACCTGCCGCCCCTCCCGCCCGCGGCCCGGCCTCTCCGCCGCCGCTCCGCCATCACGTGCTCGCGGCGCTGGGGAGACGGCGGCGCCATCTCGGATGAGGGCACGGCGCCCTCAGCGCTCTCCCCCGGCCGCCCCCCGGCCTCGCCCTCCGCCCACACGTCTGCTCCGGAAGGGCGGGCAGGAGCGGGACGCTGGCCCTTGTACCTCCTCTAGTCCCCGTTCCCGAGTCACTGCCGGAACGCAATGTGCCCGGGCTCGCCTCGCCTCTCCGGGGGCTCCCGGCCCCGCACCCTCCCCGGGAGCCACCGCCTTTCGCCAGCCCCCGCAACCCGTACTCACAGCCCGGCGGCCACAGCCCTCGCCCCGAGCCGGCGTGGCGTGTCGCGGCTCGGCCCTGCCCAGCACCTCCCCCGGGGCCGCCGGGCGGGGATAGCGGCACCACCCGCCTCGCTCCGCCGGGCCCAGCGCGCCTGGGCTGGCTCTGATCCCCGGGGTGCCCGCGGGTTATCGCGAAAACCCTTCAAGGACGAAATGCATTACATCAGAGCAGACGCAATCGCAGAGTATTCTGAGTTGGAACTCACTCACAGGGGTCATTGCGTCCAACTCCTGGCCCTGCCCATGCCAGTCCCAAGAGTCACAGCATGTGCCTGAGAGTATTGCTTAAATACCACTTCAACTATGTCAGGCTAGGTGCTGGGACCACTTCCCTGGAGTGCCTGCTCCAGTGCCCAACCACCCTTTGGGTGAAGTACCTTATTCTAATATCCAACGTAAACCTCCCCAGATACAACTCCAGGCCAGTCCCTCAGGTCCTGTCACAGGTCACCACAGAGATCAGTGTCTGCCCCTCTTCTTGTGCTCATGAGGAAGTTGTAGACTGCGATGAGGTTTCCCTTCAGGCTCCTCCAGGTTGAACAGACCAAGAGACCTCAGCCGCTCCTCATATGGCTTCCCCTCAAGGCCCTTTACCATCGTTGTAGTGTGTGTGTCCCCCCCCCCCCACCTTTGGATGCTCTCTAGTAGCTTTTTATCTTTCTTATATTGTGGTGCCCAAAACTGCACACAACATTCAATGTGAAGCTGTAATAGCACAGAGCAGAGTGGGAACAGACAGGCCAGAGACAAGTTAGCCTTGGACTTTTAACTTCATTGAAGAAGCAACAGCCGTAACTGCATGCATGTTGGATCTGTGCATGTTGGGTCTGTTCGTTTGGAGAACAAAAACACGCTGTACTAAATCATTCTGTGCCAAATGTAAGCAAGGGTCCCAAATATTTGCCCCAAGTTGCTGCCTCCATGCAGCAGACAGAGCGGTGGTCTCACCCCCTCCATGCACCAGTACTCCTTAACAGCATCGAAAACACTTGGCTTCTGATTGCCAGTTCTTGCAGGGAGAGATGATCTCTACTTGTCTGAATGACTTCACAAGATCCAGAAAGCAACAGTAAACCAAAACAAGTTGTAAGGGGCTTAATGCACCTGTATCTTCTTAACTGAGGGTGACAGCACACTAAAACAGGCTGCCTGGAGATGTTGTGGAGTCCCCTTTGCTGGAGGTATTCAAGAACCATCTGCATGCAATCCTGTGCCATGTGCTCTAAGATTAATCCTGTTTAAGCAGGGAGGTTGGACCAGATGACCCATTATGGTTCCTGTCAACCTGACCCATTCTGTGATTCTGTGATTTAAATTAATAACTTCACGAAATAATACTGTTCTCAGATTCCAATCCTACTCATTAAATAAAGCCCAATTCTCATGGGGTGTCACGCTATCCTGAGTACCCTGGAGCACATCCTCTCCCAGGACAAGTGAATCAACATTACATGGTTCAAGTGACCAGTGTCTCTTCTTTCAGATGACTGCATTACTAGGAACAAGTTAAATGAAACAAAGTCATAATTCACAGCGAGCTGAAGTGATCAAGCCTGCAATTTTTAATTTCTCACAAAGGAACAGTGTTTGTCTTATTGTGCCTTGACTCCTTTATGCAGTTTTTACAAAATATATTAAAAAAAACCCTCATGTAACCCAAAGGGTACACTTTTTGAAAATTAGCACAATCACCATACAATTTGCTAGTCTATTGTATCTCTCACTCCTGAAGTGATTTTAAGAAATACATCTTCAAGTTAAAGCTACTATTTCCTTAAATTTTAGATTTTAAATTGACAAATACATTACTTAGTTCCCTGCAGTTTAAAGCTTCCCTTTAAATACTAGATAACATTTAGCTACTATTCTAGACATGCAGTCATCTGAGTATGGCAATGGCAGTGTAGGATTAAGCAGTTAAAGAAACAACCCCACACTTGAAATCACACCACCTTCCCCATCAGAACACTGTAATATCAAGATCTGACTACCACTAAGAAAATGATCTAATACTTTAAAGCCAGAATTCAAAACATTATGCCTATTATTTCCAAATTACACTAAGTGCCATGAACTCTGATTCACTGCAGGGTTTAAGTATTACCAGAGAGCTCTGGGACTCAGTTAATGGTGCAAAAACAGTCACCAGCTTGGTGGCTCATGAAAATGAAAACCACTGGCACGAGACCATAGAGAGACCAACTCATCGCCTTTAACACAAAACAAGGAACAGTTTACCACAGTGTGAAACTTGCTTTGGTTCCAACTACCCTTCACAGGGCGTTCTTTGCTTATCAACTGTTTCTAGCAGCAGAGACAACTAAACCACTGCAGTTCATTTCTGAAGTACCTACACACATTTTTCCATGCAGAAAACTCTTGAATATTTATATACCACTATGAAACTAAATGTGCATAAATATTCTAAATCAAAGATGCAGCAATATAAAGCTTTCAGGTTTCAGATCTGAGTTGTTTTATTTTCTCTAGAATAAGAATCAGAGTATGGTCTAGTTTTCAGAGTAGAACACTCAACAAGTGATCTGGCAGAACTCTTAATGAACCATTTGGACAGAGCTTTTATTTCTGACATTAGGAAATAAAACTTCATTTATGGCATGCTTCAGAAATTCTTATTCACCTGATGATAACATAAACCATCAGAAGACAGACATTGGAAAGCACAGGTCAATCAGCTTATACACTACTTTCTACTCATATTTTGTGTTTTCTTAATTAGTTACGGCTGGCTGACATGTGACCTGCCAGGCTGCTCCGCTACATCCTTAGCCTTACGTACAAGCAGAGTGACCCAGCTATCGCTCCCAGTTCATTATCAACATTTTAACAATGAGATTACTTTAAAAAATACAAAATCTAAAAACAATAACTTATATGGCCACAGACCAGATTATTTCTGCTGAAAAAAAAGTATATTTATCCTGTTTCTTTTGTGGTAAATGTAGGTTTTTATGACTTGAATGACTCTACATGTGTAACAAATGTATTGATACATACACCTCCACATAATTAATATCTGCAAAAGTTATGATGCATAAATTAAATGCTCTTTTCATTGTATCTTTAGAATTATCTTGCAAGTTGGAAAATACTTCAGCACAATTGAAGGGATAAAGTAATTACATTACATACTCTCATTCCGTTTTGTAACTCCCATTGATTTTTATTGATGGTGATAAATGCATTTAGTTTTCATTAAGAGTTACTACTTCTACTTTTTCTAACAATATTTTAAGGTCGAAAAAGTGCAGTTTCTAGGGCCGTGAAAATACCTCAAGTAGTAGAGAACAAGTTCTTGCGACACAAAGACCAGGAGGGTAAAAAGCAGAGAGGCTCAAATAGATCACAGTTCACACCTGAAATGGAAGACTTTTCTGCCCCTTTGTTAAAGTACATGATCTTTTACACCATATAAAACCATTTCTGGAAGGTAATTAACATTTAAACAGTGTTTCAAAGTGAAAGAACTATCTTGTCACTCAATATTTAAATTTTTTAAAAGAAGGTCGAACATAAGTTCATCGTGGCTGTATGTGAAAAATTGCTTCCTCAACAATAAGGACACTGAAATCTAAGCTTTATACGGATAAAAAAAACTGGGATTAAAAAGACACACAGACACCTTCCCCCAAAACAGTGGCCTTTGATTTTATTCTTTAGCCTTTTTCAAGCTGTCACTATAACTTTACATTTTGTACAGTATTTTGTCTATCAAGGGAAAGAATTATCTTTAACAAGATTCCATGTATTACAATATCAAGGACCGTTGTATTTGCACCCATGATGTTTAAAAAATCTCTCAGACAAACCATGTAGAAATAAGTATGCAAAAACTGCAAAGAAAAACATTTAAGTAGCCAAAATTAAAAAGACCTTTGTGTGAACCACACAGTCTAGCTTGGTTTCTACTAGGCTATTGCAGCCAAGTAGTCCTTAACCTCAGTTGGAGTGAGCCTCCTAAAACCAGCTTCATTACAGATGCCAACTTCAATGTTGTCTTCTGTCATTTGCCCTTCAAAGCTCTCCTATTAAAGAAAATAAAGTTCAGTGAATCATATCAATGAAGACATAACATAAGAAACTTCTTTCTTAAATATTTTGCTAACCTTTAGTGTTAAGATAGCTGTATGAATGGCATCTTCAAGCTCCAAATCTTCATTGTATCTGTAAACAGGCATTCATTTATTTCAGCACAGGACAAAAACCTTTACAAATTTTAAGAATCCTGGAGTCTCTAAAACCTCCAAAACCACTAAAATCTTTCTGTTTCTCATATAAATATAATTTATCAGCACTGTAACATTAATAGTCAAAGTTACTACTTGTTAAAAAAACCCCTGCTTTTCCTACTGACACTGTATAAAACATTGCTGTAAATATGTTAAATACGTTTATTGCACTCAAGTAATTCTACATAAACACAAAAGTTGGAGTTTAAATAAATCAAACTTCCTGTGCATGTGTAAATAAGTACACTGGAAGCATCATATCTTAAGTATTTTAAAACTTTGTTCTGATAATTTAAAAACTGTGCATTTCTTTTAATCTGGCTGTTTTACACGGACCCTGAACAAAACAAAATATCCTTTCAGAGAAGTATCAAACACATTACCTTTTCTCAAGAAATGTTTTCCCATTGACGTAATTTTTTCCCATTGCTGTTGCTTTCCATGCAAAATAAGCTCCCTGTAAAAGTGACAATCTGTTGATTGAATTGTTTTGAGTAACTTAGTGAAACACTATGCATTCCATTACTTGGTAATAAAGCACAGAAGCAATTATGAAAATACTGAACATTCTGAGACTACAAGAGACAATTTTGGATCATATTCAGACTAATTTGATATGGGAACATATGCTGTGAAACTGTACAAGATGTGTATACGGCCCCACCTATTTTCATCCTCCCACTACTTTGAAAGATCAATTTAGTAAGTCATTAGCATAGTTTTGATTTGGGACTCATTTAACTGGAATAGTACGTTTGCCTTTGAGAAAATGTACACTCAAATCCTTACTGAGGTTCACTCCACATATTCTTCTTTCTGAAGATAAAATAATGTGACTTGTTGCAAACTGGCCACTTGTTGCAAACTGGCAGTTCCAGAATACCGTTTTTGCTGGCACTATCAACAAGGTGAAAAGATACGAAAAGGGATCTCCCTCAAAAACAGCTCTATCCCTCAAGCAGCACAGGAACATGTAAGCACAGAATGATGCAGGCTTGCTCCAAGCACCTACTAAAATGACCCATTTTGACTTCTGAAGTTATGTTAGGGTATCTTTCATTTTAGCTCTGTATTAGTATTCTTCTCAGCACAGAAAGTATTTCATGAGCATATGCAAAGTTTCACATGTTTTATCAAAGTAGCAGAATTTACAAATGTAAGATACTTACAGATGGATCTGACTGAAATAAATATGGCCGCCCTTCATTCCAGCCACATATTAGCAGTGATACACCAAAGGGACGAACACCACTACAGGCAAACAAAAAATAATAAATTATCCAGAGAAAGTCAAAGGTGACTAATTGTTTTGGATGTGTTAGCCTTCTCCCCAAATCAGGGCATTGATGAGGAATGATGAGTCAACCAATAGAACAAAACCAAAAGTGTCCTGCTTTGGCTGACATGTTTGTTTGCAAGATACGGAAACCCATTTTCACCCACTGCCAATCAGTGCTCCTCCCATTCTGCCCACTTTCTGTGTGCATTCTCCACTGGAAGAACTCCTTTTCCACAGAAACTCCAATCACTGGGTAGCTGTTACTCTTTACATTTAAACACCACAATTTTTCTACGCAACCCTGCAATCCCAGCACATACCCAGATTGCGTGTACTCCTGCATCACAGAAGCAATTCTCTGTACTAGCTGAGCTGTTGGGATGGGCTCGTGATAAACCAAGTAATACTGCTGGGCCAGCTTCCGAGCTCTGTGCACAAGTACTCTGAAAATAAAGACAAAAGTACTATGCCAAAAACATTACAACTAGAACTGAAAACTCATAACAAGAAGTAGCTGTTCAGGAGTTGTATATCTGACATAACATCAGTGTAAGAAAACAGACTGTGCTGAGTTATCTTTATCAACTAAATAATCACTGAAATATTTAAACCAAAATAAGGTTAATTACACTGCTTTCATTCTTTAGATACAGGGTTATTTTGCAAATTATTGAATACATTGAGAAAAACTTCAAGTAAATGTCATTTGCAATACAATACAATATAGTATTATGACATACACTTAGAAAGAAACAGCTTATTGCTGCCTGTTACTTAAACTTCTTCTATGAATATGCATCTAAATGGTGATCAAACAAAATGTTTTAATACCTGTAATCTGGACCCATACCACTGTACACTAAACCTATATGTTTGGTAATTGGTTCTACTTTGTGGACACTCCTTTCATCATAAAGAATGGATTTCTGCTTCTTCTCAGTTGCCAACACCACTCCATTTGCAGCTGGAAAGGAACAAGGAAATTTTTTAAACATTAAACTATATTTAGCAGTCAAAACAGAGAACAAGCTTATTAAACTGTAGAAATTTTCCTCCTCTCTTTTTAAAAGCCAGTCAAGCTTACGATCAAGTTAAAGAGAGATACTTTGATGAATCCACCCAACGCATTGTTTCTTTTTTTAAAATAAGCGTACAGTTCCTATAATCCCATTCTAAAGATTCTGAATAACATTAATAATTAAGCAATCTAAGTAGCGGTTTTTGGTGTTCAATTTCTATATGTAAGGACAGGAACACTCAAAGAAACCCAAAACCAAACATCTTCTGCTAGCTGAACATCTCCAAAATCACCCAAAAAAGAACCCCAGGAAACATTAAACCTATTAAAACATGTGAAAATCCACTGAAAGAGTAACAAAATATTTAACAGAATGAAAGATGAAGAAGGATCCAATACAGAGGACACAGTACATGATCCAAACTGGTTTAGCTCTCTCAAAAAATAGTCAAAATCCCAAATCCTTCACAAAAATATTTTCAGGACATACCTTTAATCCCAACTGATGGAGCTCCTGCAGCTACTGCAGCCAAAGCATATTCAATCTGAACAAGCTTTCCAGAAGGACTAAAAAGGAAGATGCAAAATAACGTTTTCCACTCAGTGGGAAAAATCTTCAGGGGGTGTCATGACTTTCTACTGAAATTACATTGTATGTGTGGTTTCCAAAAGCTTTCAAGACACTGATGTTCACTGCTGAAAGGTACCAGCAAAACACAGCTATGCTTTTTGACTGATAAGCACACATGAGGTCAATGGTACAAGACAGAAACAACTCCCATTCCATTCCCAGGTATTCCTGTATTTTGGTGTAATGATCCATGCCATTCTGGTAATGGAGGCAGAATCGTTAGAACAGAGCTGCAAGTGTCAAGCAAAATAAGTTACAAACTAACTTATTCAGAAGGAGGGGGATTGAGGGGTCCATTCTCCATCCCCAGGAAAAAGGACACTAGAGACAGCCACTCACTGGACAAGTGATTTTGCAAGTGGATCTGTACTCTAGGCTGCATTTCAGATACTGCTGCTTTAATAGCTGCAGAGGTAAAATGGGAAATCATGTAACTCAGTGCTTAGATGAAGAAAACAAAGCAAGCAATAATCAATCACTGTAGTCATTTATACACTGAGGAAACAGGGTATAAGGGTGACAAAGTAATAATTCTGGTTTTTCCACTACATAATGTGACAAATCAGAACAATCGTTCCAAGCATGTAGTGCTTCTGTAAAATACAAAAAGTTTGTAACTCCCTTAGGAAACCATTTCTGAAAGCTAATAGAGAATCCAATCTACTTGAGCAGAGCAAGCATGCTGGGCTGCTTCCATCCATTAAGAACTGGATGCTTTCATCATTTTAGGTTGTGAACTGCTTCATTTGCTCAACTGCAACAGGCCTTCAGCAATCCCTTTTGCAATTACACAGCCTGACTCTCCTCTGAGAGGAAGGGGGCACTTCACCACAAGCACCACAAAAATTCTTACGTCCATATAACGTAGACCTGAATACCTTAATAATTTCATCAAAAAATGAGTGGGAAGTAATTTTCTTTACTCTGAATCAATCTTCATTCTATGTATTAGACCAACACCCCAACAGACACCACTACAATAGCATATTCACTCTGTGCATGCAATCATTCCACAGTCAGGCTGTGCACAACACCAAGTGCAAGGAGAGCAGCAACTGCAGTGTAGAAGGGAGGAAAACAAACTACTTTAAAATTCATCTGCTTCATTTATTCCCACATCTGCAAAGCTTGTTCTGAAGCAAGCTCTCAAGACACCACAGCTCAGATGCCATGGTGAAATTCCACTTAGCTCAGAGCCACAGAATTATTCCCCAGCCTATAGTGTGTGTGGGGGGGTTCCCAAATTTGCTAAGCCAAACAGACAGACCTTAACCTGGCCCTACAGCTCTGTCTCACAGCAACGGGGAGACACAAGCAGCGCCTGCACTGGGGCCCGAGGTCAGCAACAGACATTAGGTGGGACCCAGGACTCTCCCCACAGCCCTTCAGGAAACCTCTCGATAGCTGCATGTCCCTCTCGGGCGAAGACAGAACCGCATGACTGCCGCCGCTGCCCCCACGCCCGCCCCTCCTGTCCAGGTCCAGCCCCCGCTGCCCCCCAGCGCTCGCAGGCCCGATGACTCTGCAAAGCGCCCCCTCGGTTCTGCTCTGCCGCCACCGGCAGGCCGCTCCGCTCAGGCTGGGCGCCGGCCTCCCGCTGGCCCGGCAACCAGCCCGCGTCTGTCCCCCAGGCCCGCAGCCACCCCTGCCCCGGCACCTGAAGGTGGTGAGGGAGAAGCTGTAGCCGCGCTCCGCCATTTTGGCACCAGCCCCTGCGCTCCCCGCGCCGGCTCATCCGCGCAGGCGCGGATGCCGCTCCCGCTCCCAGCGCGAAGACACAGCTAGCGCGCTGATTGGCGGGGTGGCGGCGCGTGGCTGAGCGTGCCGAGACGAGGTTGGAGAACAGGCACGCCGTGAGGCATGCTGGGACTTGGAGTCCTTAATGCGCCTCCAGCCGCTCCTCCCTCCTAGTGCCGAGAGCCATGCCGGGACTTGGAGTCCTATTTTTCTGTCCCTGCAATGCCATGGCATGCTGAGGGGACTCGGTTTCCCAGAAGGCTCGGCGAAAGGCGCGCCACCCCTGAGGGTTAGGAAGGGCCGTTTGGGGCTATGGCGGTGCTGGTGCTGGTCCGCTCTCCGCTTCGGCTTCGCGCTCTGCTCCAGCGCTGCTGGTGGCGGCTGGAGCGCGGCCTCTGGCCGGGTGTTCTCGGGGGCCAGAGCTCGCCCTGGGGTAGGTCCCGGCTTCTTCTCCTCCCAGCTCAAGGCACTGGACGCGTTCCCCTGTCGCCTGCCTTGGGAAGAGTTTGGAGTAGATGATCTCAGAGATTGCTTCCAACGCCGTCGATTCTGTGAGAAGGCGGC
This sequence comes from Acanthiza pusilla, assembly GCA_036630365.1. Classification (NCBI taxonomy): domain Eukaryota; kingdom Metazoa; phylum Chordata; class Aves; order Passeriformes; family Acanthizidae; genus Acanthiza; species Acanthiza pusilla. The sequence goes on from JAXCHO010000034.1 coordinate 1,587,894, forward strand.
GTCGGAGCTGCGCGATTCGTTTTACCCCTGAACGGCGGAGGGAGGAGGGAGGGAGGGCGGTGGGGCAGGAGGGCGCGGCCCTGGGGTCAGTGAGGAATCGGGGCGGGGGCGCCGCTGTGCCCTTGTTTCGGGGGTGGCGGCGGCATCCGTGTTGTGTTTCCGCGACCGCCCGTGAAAGTGGGGTTTGCTGTAAGGAATTAATTTCTCACAGAATAACAGATTATGCTGAGTTGGAAGGGACACAAAAGTATCATCAAGTCCAACTCAGCCCTGTGCAGGACAGCCCCAAGTCACACCATGTGGTTAAGACCGTTGTCCAAATGCTTCTTGAACTCTGTCAGGTTTGGAGCTGTGACCACTTCCTTGGGGAGCCTGTTGTAGTGCCCGACCACCCTCTGGGTGAAGAACTTTTTCTCTAGTATCCTGACTCATCTTCGTGCCATTCCCTCGAGTTCTGTTACCACAGAGAAGAGGTCAGTGTCTGACCATCTGCTTTTCCTCATGAGAAAGTTGTAGACTGCAGTGAGGTCTCATCCTTCAGTCTCCTCCAGGCTGAACAGACCAAGTAACCTCAGCTGCTCCTAATGTGGCTTACCCTGCAGGCCCTTCATCATCCCTGTGGCCCTCCTTTGAATACTAAGAGCTTTCTGTCTTTCTTAGGTTGTGATGCCCAGCACTGCAAACAGTATTCAAGGAGAGGCTGAACCAGTGCAGAGTGGGGTGATCACCTGCCTCTTTTTCTTTCTCTTGCAGGACCAGCACTAGCTGTGCAAGGTCCAGCTCTTCTTCCACAAGCGATAAATGATGCTGGTGAGAGCAGCGCCGAGGAACCGAGCCTGCTGGAGAGCATCCTGTGGATGGCGGCACCCAAGAAAAGGCGCACCATCGAGGTGAATCGCTGCAGGCGGAGGCATCCCAACAAGCTCATAGAAGTAAAGGTAATTAAAAGTTCTTATTTTGGAGAATCATTGTAGAGGGAAATACTGCCTGTAAAAGCTCTCTTACAAATAAATAAATAAGCTTGTAAGATACTTTAATGTTTAGAATCCTTTGTAACAGGATTTTGTTCGTCATGTGTGACAGTAGTCTGAGTTTAAATAAACAGTGGCACTTGTGCAAGCCAACAAAATGTGAATTTTCACTGAATGGATAATGTAAGTGGAATGCATTCTGTGCATCAATTGAGTCTATAGGTTTTTAGTCTTACAAACATCAATAGGCATAATTACTTAGATATTGACTTCATAAGCTGTTCTTAGAAGTAAACATTTGACATAGCAACACATTACAGAAAAAATACATAGAAGGATAGGTTTTGAAATGTTAGTTGAATTTCTCTGCTGTTTCATTTAACTGTTTTAGCAGTTTGTAGTTGCTCCCTGTTTCTTTTGTTGCTGCATTACAAAATTTCCTATATTTGACTGTTGTTTTAGAGGAACATAGATGTCTGTCCTGAGTGTGGAAACTTGAAGCAGAAACACGTCCTTTGTGGCTATTGTTATGCAAAGGTCAAAGCAGAAACTCGACTGATACGGCTGGAAATACGTAAAAAGGAAGGAGGACCATTTAATGCTCCAACTGTAGAGACTGTTGTCCTTTATGAAGGAGAAAAGCCCACAGAAAAAGATGAAGGCAAGAGGATCATTGAAAGAGCCAGGAAGCGTCCATCTTGGTTTGTTCAAAATTGATGCTGTAGAATTAATGGTAGCAAAAACCATTGCTGCAGGAAGAGAAATCATGTTTTTCTTGTTCACTCAGTGTGAACAGAACTCCTCTGAACTTTTGGGAAGCCTGCCTGAATTTTGTGTCTTCATATGATTTTAGAGTCAGGTGTTGTTTCTCTAGGATGCAGTGGGAAATGTTTCTCAGTGATACATCATAGCAGTCAACAATGAGAAATCAGGATCTGCCTTGGATTTTGACATCTGTGTACACTGAATAATTTGTATGCCAATGTTCTATGCTGGCTTTGTAAATACCATCTTATAAACAAAGGGAAAACATTCACGGATGTACAATAAAGTTTGTTAAGTGTCCCAGGGAAATTTGTTTTCTGGTTTTGACTGCTGCTCTTTTGAAGGGGAAAAAGATGTTGAAAAGCAATGTTGGTTAGAAACAAAGAATATTTGCAAGGAAAGATGCAGTTACTTGGTTGTTTCCTTCGTCTGGATCTCTGTATGATGCTGCTGTTTGAGATAATTGGTGATAGTCCTGGGTTTCAGCAAGCTAGTGGTTGCCGTGTAGTATTTGCTTTTTTCTGCTCTGGACTAAGGTTGAGTGTTCCTTGCTGTTGTCAGTATACAAGATAATTTTTTGTCTTAATGGGATGCGGAAAGCCTGTTTCCCCCCCTCAAATTACACTTGATTTTTTTGAGTAAAAAACCAAATCAAAATGTAATGACTGGAAATCTGAAAATTTGTGTCTCGGGTTAGAGACAATTTTCCTGGGTGGGAAATGCTCTGAACAGAAGACCTCTCCCCACAGCAAAGGCCTCCGGCACCCCCTCCCCCACAGACAGCAAAAAAAACTCGGGGAAAGTGGAAAGAACTGTTTATTCCTCCCCCCCCCACACAGACACAGGGGAAAGGGAAAGGGGAAAAGGAATCACCAAACTCGAATGAATAGCTGATGGAACTTTAGAGTCCTCCTCAGGTGTAGTGACCCCCTTTCCGGGGGTTCCCCCCCCAGGGATTTCCTGTCCACCGTCCTCCGGGGCTCCCAGGGTTCTCCGACGAAAAGGTCGAGGAAAAAGGGTCCAAAAAAAAGACGATGAAGAAGCAATCCCAGGGGAGGAGGGAAGAAAAGCAGCAGTCACAGCAGCAGCAGCAGCCCGACTAAAACAACGTCCCTTCCTCCCGGAACAGCGAGCGGGGGAGCGTTTCAAAACATCCCGCGCAGGCCGAGCTTCTCCTGGCTGCTGAGCATAGTTAAAGTGACAGGACATTTTAGGCAGGCATGCGAACGATACGGAATACAGGATTATCATTACATCACCCCAGGACAATTTGACAGGGGTCAAGGCTGGCTCTTTGCAGCCACTACTGTTCAGTAGTCTGGATGGTCAGTGTGTCCTTGGAAGACTGCAAACAGCCGCAAAGGCTTTGGCAGGAGTCCTTGGCAGAGAGGAGGCAGCTGCCTCCACTCTCCACTGGTGCCCTTCAGAGGTGCAGTTGCAGCACTTCCCTCTGGATTTTCACTTTTAGCCACACTGCAGCACCACTGTGTTTAGGGTTTAAGACACTTCAGTTTTTGTTTGGCATTTCAGTATACACACAATACTCTTCGGTTTTGTGACTCAGCCACCCTAGTAGCTATTTGCTGCCAAAGATGCAAAAATGCCCCAACCGTGTCAGAGTTGTCCCTCTATTTCCTTGGCACTTGAGTGTACGTTCTCCTTTGCTTCCTGGTTCAGGGAGCTGTGCTGGCATAGAACTGTTCCCTGGCTTTCTACAGCTTGGGTTTTTTTTTTTTTTGTTGTTGTTTTTTTTTGTTGTTGTTGTTTTTGTTTTTGTTTTTTTGGGGTTTTTTTGGGTTTTTTTTTGTTTTTTTGGTTTTTTGTTTTTTTGGTTTTTTTTTTAATGGGGATCTCCCTGTAGGGATTTTCTGTCAGGATCAGAAAAGTGGCAGTGTGGACTGTAGGAGTATGAAAATGGAGGACACAGGACCACACTTTCCACAATACCCTTCATTTGTAGTTAGCTGAGCTCCTTATGCCTGCTCAAAGAGTGGGCTGGTGTGTGCTAGAATACTTCACTTTTGCTTTCCTTGCTCTGGATCCTATGTTTTGAAGTATAACTGATAGTAACAGATGTTAGTGGAGATACATTTCCTCTAGAAGTGTAAATTGATGCCATTCAGTTGACAGTATCCAAGCAAATGTAAATCCTTTTAGTTTGTCCAAACAGGATAAATCCAGTTGTCTCTGTTTTTCACTTGTTTAGAAGTGGAGCCAATGAAAGGTGTCCAGCAGGATATGGAATGGAAAGATAACTTTTGACAGAGCTGCAGGGGATCAGACTGACATATCAGAGGTGAGATTAGCCAAACAGTAAGGCAGATACATACACACCTTTCCCACAGGACGATGTATTTTAGGGAGAGGTGAGGGTCTTTTTGTTTGTCTGTCCACATATTGTACCTGACCCATTGCACTATCTTAGTTGCTCTTTAGGGGAGAAGGGGGTTGGAATCCCATGCCCCTTTTCCCCAAACGAAAGCTCACCCAGCAGGTAGAGAAAGCAGTGCAGAGCTGGGCTTTTTCTGCAGTCGCGGCCAAAGAGAGACAGCCGTGCCACTCCGTGTTGCCTCTCGGAAGTTCAGGGAGCAAGTAAGTTTACCGAATGGCCCGATCTCTCTGCCCCTTGCCCCACCTTGGCCACATCTTTGTCTCTTACAAAAGAGTAAATTGTCCTTAAGTATCCGGTTGTTGGTTACCTGGTTTTCCTAGAATGGGGAAAAATTCCATGCCCCCAACCTTCAACACACTCCCTCTGCACCTTTTGCCCCACAGTGCAAGGGCTGCAAGTTGCATCTTGAAGTAAGGACATCATTCTCCAGTGTGCCTTTACTCTGGATCATCCTTTCGAGTGCACTTTGGCAATGCTCTCAGGGAGCACACAAGCATGGCTCTGGGTGGATTCGTTCTTCGCTTTCTTGGCGTCAGAGAGCTTCGGTGCCGGTTAGGCGTTGTTTGTGGGCGAGAAAGAGGTGAACTCCTTGCAGCCCGGGAAGGCTGCGATCAGAATGGGATACTTCAGGAAAGCCTTCTCTTTGGATGCTTCCTTCTGGGACAGCTCGAACTACTTGAGCTCAGCAAGCCTGAAGCTGTGGCAAAGTGCTTTTCTCTTTCTCTCGCTCTCTCTCTCTCTGCAAGTTTTGCCCTGGAGTTCACAGGCTGCAAGTTGCTTCTTGTAGCAGCGACAGCATTGTCGACTGACTCTGCTTAGGAATATCTCAAAAGTTTATCTGCAAACACCAGAGTTTTATGTCCAAAAAGGAGGCAGGCAAGTCCCATAGCTTTATTCGAGTAACGGGAGAGATCATCGTCATATCCCATGGGGTCTCTCAAATTTTTAGAGGACCTAGCCTCTTTTTATCCTTATTTGCAGCTGCATTTTGGTCTCTCTTTCCCCATTTGCTGATGTGCTCGAGAGGTACAGATTTCCCAAATCACCTACAACCCTTTTCTAATGTACATTCTCCCCTGCCATTTGTTTTCTTTGTGTCTCTGTTCAAGTCCAGAGATTTAACATGCCTTGGTTCAGTAACAGTCTGCGTCAATTAATGGAATTCCTATGGAATTTATGGTTTCTCCCATTGCTTCTTTCACCTATCAGTATCTACCTGCCTCATTTACCAGCAGGCCTCACAGTTTGTTTGTAAACACATCTCCCTCTTGTTCTTTTCAATCCCTCCTCTTCTTATCTTATCAGTAATTGTCTTTATGAACCTTAATTAACGTTGACTTAATTTTCTCTTCCTGGGGCTTTATTTTTCCAATTATTTGCAGCAACATGATTTTCTGTCCTTCTGTAGCCATTTCTAGATCAGTAGGCATGGCGAATACCTGCATTCTCTTGATCACATGCTGAATGAGATGCACTGAGCATGGTATCATGTGTGGTAAACAGATTAGAGTTGCTGTAGCATGTAAGAGGAAAAAGAGCATTCATTTAACCCTCAATCCTCTAGGCAACCACTAAAACCTGTCCCATTCCCATCCTTTCCACTTTTGGACTGGTACATGTTCTAACTTTCTTACTCCTTTTGTTATTTGTTTCACCATTTTTCCATTGTCATCTATTTGCAAACAGCAGTCTGAGTCATTTAATTTTCCACGCACTTCCCCTTCTTCTGCTTATAGATAATCTAATACCATCCAATGTTGAAATATTGCATTCCTCATCTGAGTGGATTGGTCAGCAAGAAGGTCAAGAGCTGTAGCTGTCTGGTTAGTTATTATTTCAGAGACAGCTTGTAACCTAATTATCTGATTCGAGTTGTAAATGGGTTCTGTGGCACCTGAAATGAATTCATTTGCATTCCAAGTGGCAGGTCCATAGTGCTGTATAATTTGCTCTGGTGGCCATTCATCTTTTCACCATTTTTGGGTGCTCCCCCAGGTAAGGATGCATCAATTGACCTCCTTTTTCTAAATAGATCGTCATATACCTTGATTCCTAATTGTTTTCACTGAACTTGTGGTAACAAAAAGAACAACGGTCTAATATATCCTACATAACATATCCCTGACCAGTTTGGTGGTAACCGGCGATACACGTTGGCCACAAATCCAATAATGCCCTTTCAAAGCCCAAGTTCCATTTGTAAAAGGGCCTTTCCAATTTTCATCATCAACTGGTGGGTCAAAATACAGCTTCTTTCCTGGGCCTAACGGTCCTCCAACAGTAGTTGCCTTACCATAATAGTCACAATATTTGCATTTCCAAGCTCCTACATGAGGTTTCCACTTATGGTTACATCCCAGGTCTGTTTTGTTATATCTGGACCAGAACCTACTAAAAAGGGTTCTGGTTCCATTCCAGTGTTGCCACTTCCAGTGATAGTCATGGGCAGCATATGCTTTACTTGTGTAATTATCTTGGGGACAGGTTAAAAATAAGTGGTCAAAAAACCTGTCCATCTCCACTGCTTTACAGCCTTCAAAATCATTTTGGTAATTATGGTAGGAACACCTTATCCAGCTACCGTTAGTGAGCCATTCCATCTGCCTTGATACTTGGAGCAACTATAAGGAGTGCAGCTGGGGACCCAACAATCTAAACCTAAAGTCCAGTCACAAACACTTTTTCCCATGTATACACCTCCTGTTCTGTTTAGAGAATAAATACCTTTTGCAGAAGAATTAAGTCACCATGGACTTCCTTCCTCATCCCAAAATCCCGTTCTGTTATGCACTGTCCTAGGTTACATGGAAGGTGCAACCAAAAGTGCGTATTCTATTACCATCTCCACAAGCTGTTAAAACAGGTGGGGCAGTGTTCTTTGTGTTCAGCATGACTCAGCCCTGATAACACCATCAGGGGGCTATCTTTGCTAATGGGCCATCAAGGTCTCCAGGAGTGACTCATAGGATTACATCAGCCCATTGTGAGATGCCCTGCCCAGAGGGGAGGAACTGAACATTCCTACCTGCATATAAGCTGAGACCCTAGAATACCAAGGTACCTTTCTACTGAATTCCCAGAGGAGAAGAGCTCAAGAGCCACCCCTGGACCTCCAGAGACTGATGAGATTTTTCCACAAGATCACCACTTCAACAAGACCACATCCATCACTCCACCAGGACTGCAGCCACCATTTAACTGGACTGCTAGCACCACCCTAACAGGGTGCAGGTTGTATTCTGACTTTGTCTATCTAAACTGTTGTTCCTGTATTATTGCCTTGCTCTAAATATTAGTGTAGAACTGTTATTCCTTCTCCCATATCTTTGTCTGAAAGCTCTTGATTCCAAAGTTATAATAATTCAGAGGGAAGGGGGTCACGTTATCCGTTCTAAGGGAGGCTCCCACCTTCCTTAGCAAGACACCTGTCTTTCAAAACAAGACATGCACTTCACTCAGGGTGCTGACCCGCCATTTAGGTTTGACTGGGCTGGCTATCTATGGCCAGTCTTCAGATCCTGCCGACCCTCCACAGACCCAACAATTGCTAAGGTTAAAGGTTTTGGCTACTTTTTCTCCTAGGACTAAAAAACTGTTCTCCTGCCTCTGGCCTAAACTTAACTGACAATATAAAGGTAAGATTATAATGAAAAACATTCTGATCTAATCACTTAATCTAATTCTCACGTCTTCCTCACCACCTGTGGCGAGTGAAGGCACAGAAACAACTTAACATAAAGAAAACAGTGACAGCAAGGATTAGCCCCCGCCAGAGATCTGAAAGGAGGGTTGCCCACACAGACTATTTCAGCAGACAGTTTGTGGGTAGGCACACAGGGCTTCCCCTGATGTCGACACATGGGCTACTGCTCCAGTCCACTCCTGAGGAGTGTCAGTCACTGCTTCCTATCCTTCTTCTCCAGCTGAGATGTCCAAATCTCCAGGGCCTTAGAGACCTTGGTCTGAGTGTGATGGATCCACCCATGTTCAGCTGTCTTGACAGCTGTTTCTGTGGTCAGTAACGCTTGGAAAGGTCCACACCACTTCTCCACCAGTGGTGCTTCTTTCCGCTCCTTAACCAGGACCCAGTCTCCTGGCTGGATGTTGTGAACAGTAAAGTCCAAGGGCGGGGTCTTTGCCAGCTGAGCTTCCTGTCAAAGAGATTTCACAAGGGACAGTATCCTGGCCACATATTGTTTTAAATATACATCACTTATTTCCACCCCCCCTCGCTGGGTTGAGAAATACAAAGATAAGGAATTCCAAACATCAATTCAAAGGGAAATAACTGAATATCACCTCTAGGTCTGGTTCTTATTCTAGCCAAAGCCACTGGCAAAAGCCATACCCATGACATCTTAGTTTCTATCACCTGCTTCAAAAGGTGTTTCTTTATTTCTCCATTAATTCTTTCTACCCGACCTGAACTATGGGGGTGCCAGGGGGTATGGAGGTTATATTGTACGCCTAAGGCGGCCATAACTCCTTGAAGGATATTTCCTGTGAACTGAGTTTCCCTGTCTGAGTCTACTGCTTCCACAATCCCATATCTTGGAATTATTTGTTCCAAAAATACCTTAATAACTGATCCTGTAGTTGCTGAAACAGTTGGGAAAGCTTCTGGCTACCCTGTTAACTGATGTACAATTACCGCAAGATATTTAAACTTTGCCACTCGGGGCATTTAAGTAAAATCCACCTGGCATCTTTGGAAGGGACATACAGCCCAAGGCCCCCCTCCCCTGGCAGTTTTCTTTGTAACCCTGTTATTGGCTTTAGCACAAATCAAACAACCCTCAATATCTCATTTTACCAGATTAAAAAGACCCACAGCAGCACACATTTTGAGGAAGGCTTCTGCCAGTCCTCAAGAACCCCAATGACTCCTTTCATGGAGTTTTAATATTTGTAAGGCCAGAGCCTTTGGTATCCATTGTTTACCATTCCTTATAAACCAATTATCCTCTCTTTCTTATGCCCCATTCTTTTTAATTATCTCAAGCTCTTCTGGTGGAAAAGAGTTTTTCTGGCAGTGGTGGGGTTACTGGGAGCAAAAGGAAGATCTTAGAGGTTTCTGGCAACAATGCAGCTTTCTGAGCCTCTTCATCAGCCACTTGATTATTGCTTCCTCTGAACACCATGTCTGGTGTCCCTTAATGTGTATTATCGCCACCCCTTTTGGTAAATTCACCACTTCCAATAGGCAAGAAATTAAGCTTTCATGAGCTAACGTTTTTCCCCTGCAGGTTAATAAACCTCTTTCTTGACATAGTTTTCCAAATGCATGTATCACCCCATATGCATACATAGAATCAGTAAAAATGTTCACTATCCTGTCCCGATGTAGTTTGCAGGCTCTCACACGCCCAAATAGCTCTGCTGTCTGAGCTGACCATGTGGGCGGTAATCTCCCCCCTTCCTTTAACTCCCTTCCTTTTATGATAGTGTATCCTGTAAATCCCTTCTCTTCTACTACCCTTGAAGACCCATAAATAAACACTTTTTCTCCCTCAGGCCAGGAAGTGCCCTACAAATCTGCCCTAGCCCAGGGTCTGGAGATCTATCACCTGGATACAGTCATGGGTTTCTTCCCGGCACCCCTCCTCAGGGCCATTCAAACAGGAGGCTGGGTTAAACTCTTCCGCACGTCTCAATTCTAAATCCTCCTGTTCCATTAAGCAAGATTCATACTGTAATAACTGAGCACTGGTCATCCACTTAGAGGCCTTTCCAGTTAATAAAGCTTTAACTTGATGTGGAACTTTGACAATCAGTATCCTCCCATTGCCAGTTTTCGGGCCTCAGTTACCATTAAAGCCGTGGCTGCACAGTTCTGCAGACAATGAGGCCAGCCTCTGGCCACTGGGACTAATAGTTTGGAAAAATAAGCCACAGGCTGCCATGTTCCTCCGTGTTCTTGTGCCAAAATTCCTTTAGCATGGCCCTGTTTAACAACCGCATATAGCTCAAATTCCTTTTCTGTGTCTGGAAGAGCTAAGACTGGGGCATTAATCAATTTGTCTTTAAATTTTCTAAAGCTTTGCTCTCCTGGTGTCCATACCACAACATTAAGGCTGCTTTGGGTTAAAAAGTCATATAAAGGTCTGGCTACAACAGAAAAATCCTCAATCCATGCTCTGCAGTACCCCACCACCCCTAAAAACTGCCATAACTCTTTTTTAGTCTGGGGTAGTGGTACTTGTAAAATTCCTTGTATTCTTTCTGGATCAATACACCGTAAACCTCCAGTCTAAATGTGTCCCAAATATTTAACCTTTTTCTCTACTGATTGTGCTTTCTTTTCAGACATTCTAAGCCCCTTTTTAGCAAGAAAATTAAGCAGCTTCACAATAGCCTCTTCAACTACCTTTTCCTGTTCCCCTGATTAAAGCAAATCATCCACGTACTGCAGCAACCTAACTCCTGAGGGTGCTAATATTTTCTGCAAGGCTTGCCCAAACAAAACCAGTGACTCGGTATATCCCTGTGGGAGGACTGTCCATGTCAATTGTTGTTTTACCATTTTTCCTCCTTCCTCCTGTTCCCACTCAAAGGCAAAACACTGTTTACTGTCCTCTGTAATTGGACACTCCCAGAGAGCATCCTTCAAATCCAGTACTGAGTAATATTGATGTGAAGAGGGGATCTGATTCAGGATGGTATAGGGATCTGGAACTGTGGGATGCCCTGGTTTAACAATTTCATTTATTATTCTCAAATCTTGCACCATTCTGTAGGTTCCAGCTGGTTTCCTAACTGGCAGGACAGAGTGTTATAGGGAGACATACAGGGCTCCCAGAGACCTGCCTTTAGTAGGGACTCAGTGACAGGCTGCAACTCTTTCCTCCCCTCCCTTGAAATAGGGTATTGCTTCTTAGACACCACTTGTCCTGGTTGCTTCAAAGTAATTTGGAGAGGCTCCATATCTAATTTTCCATATTTTCCTGGAGCTGCCCACACTTCTGGGTTTATTTCACCATAAGCTCTCTCAGACATTTTACACAACAGTACCACACTGTTAGTCTCTGTATCATTCTTCATGATACTAATTTGCATTCCCACTTTAGCCATCAAATCCCTTCCCAGTACATTACAATCACAATTAGGAACAAACAGGAATTCATGCATTTCAAACCTATCCCCCACATCTACTAATAGTGGTTGAATAAAGTGCACCTGCTCATCCTTTCCACTCACCCCTTGAATAATCAAAGATCTTTTTGACAATTTTCCCCCCTTAGGGATAAAGTTCAAAGTGGATCGAGAGGCCCCTGTGTCTACCAGGAAACATACCTCCTCCCAATCCAGACCCACTTGAAAAGTTATCAAAGGCTCCAGTGTGGTGGGTCCCTGGTATACTGGGAGCCTCTTACACCCCTAACAATCCATTTCCATTATCCTCTGGACTTCCTCCTCCTGAGGATGCAGCTGTTTCTGCGGACATTCCCGCTTCCAGTGTCTGTCTGCCCCGCAGTTGGCACACTGATTCCTTCCCAACCACTGCTTCAGTCGGCTCTCCACCTCCTCGTGGCCGACCCCATCCCCTCCATCCCAGGAGGCCCCTTGGACCCTGTGGTTTATCCCCCCAGGGCTGGAAGAACTCTGCCGTCATTTTTGCCTTCACCTTTACCTTTTCCTCATCTGTTCTTACATATATTTGTTGCGTTTTCCTAACCAATTCCTCCAGAGGCTTATTTGCCAGTCCTCATCCTTCTGTTCTCCTTTCCTTATATCAGGCCAGGATTTAGTGACAAACTGTACGTTTAGCAATGTGTCAAAGTCTGGTCCCTCAGGATCCATCCCCCCATGCTTTTACAAGGCATCTCTAATCCTCTCCAGCCAATGAGGGGGTCTTTCATCCTTTTGCTGTTCTAACGACATAGACTTAGCTATGTTGTTAGTTCTGGGAGCTGCCAATTTGATTGCTCTAATCAAATAACCACGGTAGTCTCGGAGGAGAGCCAGACTGGCCTGATTATTTGGGTCCCACTGGGGGTCCACCTGGGGGATTGCATCATCCACCGTAGGTGCATTGTGTCCAGCCCCCCCCACCGCCTGTGGGTGCTCATCCTCCCACAGCTGCCGAGCCTTCTGCAAAATTATTCATTTCTTTGATGATCCAAACAAAATCCCCAAAAGAAAATCCCAATTCTTCCACGTATAATCCGCATTTCCCAAATATTCTTCTGTCTTTTCTCCCACCCCTATGGGATCATCCAAATATGGGGGTAATTCCTTTTTCCACACTCTTATATCCGGGGTAGTAAGTGGTGCAATTACAAACCCAACCCCCCCCCCCTTTACCCTCCAAGGGAACTTGGCATAGTGGTGTCTGGTGGACCCCTCTCTTGGTCTCTTGGGTCCAGGGGGCTTCCGACGTCCTATATTGAGTTCCCCTTTTAGTTCTAGAGGTTGGTACAATATGCTGCCCTCCTCCTCCTTCAGTGTCATTATCTTCAGGCGGAGCCATAGGAACAGTTTTTCCCTGGTCCCTGCGCTCCAGAAGTTGAGGATACAGGGGACCTGCAGCTGGCCCTGGGTCAGCTTGCAAAACTGGAGGACAAGATGGGGAAAGGTGCTGAAAAACATCCCAATCCTCACCATTTTTTTCTTCCTACCCTTTTCCCTCTTCTTCCTTCTTTCTTAACACAGAGGCCTCTCCGGCTGCTTGTCTCAACCATATTGCTCCACATTCCCTTTCAATCAATCCTTTCCAATTCTCCTCTAAATACAACCACATCATCCGACACAACCAAAGTCTATATGTTCCATAAGGGGGCCATTTAAGCCCCTTTGGTAAATCATACTCTGGCCACACAAAATAACAATATTCTACCATTATCTCCTTAGTTACCTCTGTGGGAATGCCTAATCTGTCCCAAAACCTGAGCATTCTCCCCAAGAGACTCTCTGGGGGTATTATGGGATCATCTTCCATTTTTCTGAGGCCTGGCCTTCATCTTCCTGGCTTTACCTGTGCTACGCTCCATGGGTGCCCTCCCAGATTTACTCCCCAAAGAGCCCATTTCATTCACTGGTGAGATTTTCAGTGGTCCTTCCCTGTGGACTCTTCACAGACTCCCTAGTCCGCCACTCGTCTGTCTCCTGGACAGTCTCGGGAACCCAATCAATCGCCTGGCGCCGGCCACCACCAAGGGGAGCTGATCCCCCTAATTGGGTGAGGCACACCTTCAGCTCCGCTCACTGCAGGCCGCCTCCAGATGGTGGAAGGATCTCAGGCAATTCCCCAGTTTGTCAGGAAAATTAATCCACAAACACCAGAGGTTTATGTCCAAAGAGGAGACAGAGGAATCCTGTAACTTTATACATGAATAAAGGAAGAGGTCATGGGCATTTCCCATGGGGTGTCTCGAATTGATAGAGGATGCAGCCTCTTTTTATCCTAATTTCCCGGCTGCATTTCCCTCTCTCTTTCCCCATCGGCTGAGGTACTTCTAAGGTATCGACTTCTCGGAATGCCTAATGCAGACCCCCTTGTAATATACATCCCCCCCTTTCTTCTTTTTCTTATGTCTCTGTTCTTGTAACACAGTCTGGGGCAAGTCAATCATTGGAATTTCTACAGAAATCTTCCCATTGTTTCTTCTATCTCTCACTATCGGTCTTATCTTACCATCAGACTCACAGTTTGTTTGTAAAGACACTCCCTTCTCATTCCTTTCTGCGTTTATTTGAAGGCAAAGCTTATCCAGGAAGACAGGAGAGTAAAAAAAAATTATGGCAGCTGCAGAGCTGAGGAATACTCCCAGTGCTGGCTGCTCAGTGAGCAGCTGCAGTGCCAGCTGTAGGTTGTATCCTGGGTGGGGGGAAATGGCCCCTGGCCGCCAGCCCTGACCTGGCACTGACTGTTTGTCTAACAAAGGGCATAGAGACCTGTGGCACCAGCCAGGGAGGGGTGTGCGGTGTGTGTGTGACTGGTCACCCAGTGACTCTGTAGAACCCAAATAAACAAAGAGGGGGCTCCAGACCAATTATCATGACCAAGAGGCACATGTAAGGGACATGAATTGTGTGTGACGAACATGTCCACAGACCATAAGGGTATGAAAGCCAGAGATCCCTTTGTTTGGGGTTCCTCCCCAGAGGCATCAGCTTGAGCTCTTGTGTTGCTGCTGCACCATGATTAAATTACTTAGAGGGCTTCTGGGAACCTGCTACAGGAAACCTGGGGCTGAACTGGTGAGGGAAACCTGTCTGTGTGAGAGAGGTGTGTGTAGGGTGCAACAGCTGTTGGCTTGCTGAAGCCACCTGCTGTGAAGGGGCTTCTGTCCCAGCAGTGAAAGCCTGGGGTGGTGCAAGTGTGACTGCCAGAGCGACATCAGAATTGTCAGACATTGTAAGTTTCCTTAATTTACCTAATCCCTTGTGAAAAAAGGGAAAGGAGCAAATGAAGGAATTAATGTATGGTTTTAATTTCTTCCCCCTATCCTAAGAAGTCTGCATTAGCTTGTTATGGCACTCAGGAAGCTGTGTGAACTGGGGAAAAGATTGGTTTTGAATGATATGCAGTTTAGAAAAACAGAAAAGTTCAGAAGTGGTTCATAAGACTGTATGATTCTTGTTTGTGTCAGGAGATTGCTTGTAGCATAATGTGAACCCTGGTCCTGCAGCTAGAGCTGTAGGATTGCTGTGGTAGTGGATGAGAGGGCTATGCTTTAGGCATCTGTAGACTGGCATAGACACATGGCTAATTTTTTTTCCCTATTTTGTTTTCTTATTCATGTCTAAGGAGGGAGTAAACCAGAACAACCTTCCCAGGGTTGTGGCAGAGAGTTTTAAGATAGATTGGACAGGATTCTATATAATCTCATCATGACCCTTTCCCATGAAAAAAGTTGGGCCAGATGACCTTCCAGCCTGGGCTGTTCTAAGATTCCATGTTTTAAAACTGTAAAGCCCACTTGCACCTTCCTTGGAGATTCCTGCACTGCAGGATTAAATTGGCCTAAGCAAAGGTGTGAGCTTAAATACTCTAGTGGGTCTGTAATAATCTCTGTGATGCTTTTATTTTGGAGCAAGAAATCTGACATACATATATGAGCCAGGAAATAGAATGCTTTTATTTGTTATTACCAAATCTGCTTATATCTACTTGCCTGATTGCCAGATATTCGAAGCCATGCTACAGGCATGTTTGTTGCCGTCCTCAGTATCTCTTTTTGCCAATTTAACGTTCCCTGCATGAGGCATGCACATAACCTTTAAAGGAGAATTTATGCAGTAAGATATGACTGTTGGATTAACTGATGACTTGCTTGAATATATCAGGGAAAGTTATCTGAACATCTTTAATAAGCATAAATTTACATAAGTATATGTCTTATTTATATGTACAAGTGTATACATGTATATGTCTCATATAAATTTCAAAATGACAAAAAGAATAAATTTTAATATACTATTTTGCTGCCATATCAGAAATCTTGTATGCATACATTAAATTTATATACATATGTCTGCATGTTTACCTGTTCAACTGACTAGGCTGTGCATATGATACCTATTTCTGCTGTAGGCATAGATTCTAATGTCTCATTAAAAACTATGCCTAAAACTGAAGGTCCTCTTTGCTGTAATTAGCAGCTGATTATACTTTAGGTACTCCACCAGTGGCATACTCATCAGTACTTAACGATGTGACGCTGACAACACAGTTATTGTGTCACAGCTGTCAGTTATCCAGAGGAACAGAGAATTTTTTGTTTCAGCTTGGACAGCTTGGTGGTAGAAAACAGGTGAGAATAGAGAGGAGCTACTGTTTCAGGGATATGTGATGCAGACAGGCAACTTTTGTAAAGAAGAGGTCTTAGAAGACATGATTAACTTGTTCTCCTGCATTCTCACAGACAAGAAGAACACATCTGTGTCTGATAGTTCAGCTCAGTTTGTGAAGTTTCACATACTTTGTTCCTTTTCTGAGTATTTATCATAACATAGGGTAACTGAGAAGGATATCTGCTCTTACAGGAAAGATACTAACTCCTAGGAACTCTGAGTTTCAGAAGTAGTGCATTTTAATGCAAGCAAAATGTGGATTCAAGACTTAAGTGCTGAGTGTTGGTCTGTTCAGTGGAGAGTCTGGGTAGAGGGTAGAATGGCCAGGTGGTTCAGGAGAATGGAAAGACAATGGGTGCTGTTACTTCCCAGTGGTTTCTTGCTGACAGATATGATGATTTCTAAACATGGGTAATTATTAAGGATTTAATTAGATCTGTGAGGAGAGTGGAAATAATTTGGCTAACTTTTATACAGAAATGGATTTTCCTTATGTAACCGAAATGCTAACAAAAGACTTCCAGAATCAATGCGATCATGCGTGGATTATTGTATTATATTTTTATATGCTCATGTATGTGCACTGTATTATATTATTGTATGTGGTGAGATGGAGGGAAGTGAAAGACTGGAAAATTCAAGGAGTCTGGCTGTGCAAGGTGATGACAGAATCAAAAGCAAAGTTAATATCAGAACCCTTGACAGTCCCAACTGCCATCAAATTCCTGCTGTGCCCAACTTTATTTTGGCTTATTTCCTTGGGAGCATCTGCCTTTATTATTGTTTAGAGAGCACAGTTGGAAGAGAGTGGTTGAGATGGAAACTGAACTCTTTCTTGGGAATTTTTTTTCCATTTAGGTTACTATTTGTGCTTGGCAGTACTTGGAATTGTGCTTAGGAGTAAAGGCCTTTGGAATTAAGCAGCCATGAAGAAATTCTCCACAGTGGAGTCAGGCTGGTTAACTGGTATTCCCTTACCTCCCAGCACTGTCAACTCTTTCATCTCTATTTTCAGCAGTGGTAGTTGAATGTTTCCCAAAAATGCCCAGGTTCCTCAGACGTTTTTGCTGAGAGCTGAAAATTTCTGCCCAGCAGATGGCGCGTTTGTATAGTGCCTGAGACCTGCTTGGGCATGTAAAACGAATTCTCTGGTCTTGGACTTCATGCTGTTCAGCTAGTTAACATTACACAGAGTTAGTGTATAGTGATACGGACACTTTTTGCTCCACAGAAAACAGGGGGCATGTTGTGTCTGTCAGTATCCTTGGAGGAGATGGTTCTTCTGAACAGCGTTAAGTTGTTCCTCTTTGTTTTATTCTAAAGTTGAAGCCACTTAAACTGAACGGTGCCACTTAGTGTCTAAAATTCAGGAAATGATGGAGATGATTTTAGTGAACGTGGGCAGTGAAGAGTATCTGAAGGGGGTCTAGAAGCCTACTGGGGAGAATGCTGACCTCTTGGTGCCCCTCTCCTGGGAGTTGTACCTCCACATCCTCGCCATGATAGCCCACTCTACCTCCTTCCTGCTGCTCAGCACTAAACTTAGAAGTTTCCAGAGGGAAATATGAAGAATTGTGAGTGAGACAGCATATCATCCTTACCTGCTCTATCACTAACCTCTGCCCTGGACTACACTGGCATACCCTGACACAGACATTTCTTTCCTTTAAGACATTAGTATAGCTCATTTTGGAATGAATTTTACAGTTATCTAGAAATAACACCTAGTAAGTGAATTTCCAGCAAAAATTGTTGATATTGTTCTAAAATATTTGTATTCTATTGTGCAATTAGAAGCTATTTATGAACTTGCATTTTCCGTGTGTAGTTAACATCGAAAAAACATTATGTGGTTCTAGTGTCCTAGGGCTTAGATGAACTCATATCTGCTGCTAATGGGTGGTACCTGGACAAGCTTTTTTGCTTTGTCCAGTAAGGGTTTTGTGGCATGGTTTGTTGGGGTTATTTTGTAGGTTTTGTGGGTTTGGGTGGAGTTTTATTAGGTTGGCTTTTTTTTCACCATGAGAACATCCAGAAATAATGATGGATTTGGATTACGATGAGAAAGAGTATCTTCTTAGTACATTGATGCTAAAATGAAGAAACGGCAACACCTGCTCCCAGTTGTAAAAGCAGGTCTTTATAACCATGTTTTTGAACTCTCATGTATGTATGAAATCTCAGGTTGTCTCTTCTTACACTTTAGACTGGAAGGTTTGAATAGCCTTGTATACGGCTTGTTTCTTTTATCATTTACTATTTCTAGTGACTTTACAGTACTGGTATCTGAATATGACAATTATGGAAATCTATGGGAAACTTGAAAAGCTGATATTTAGTCAAGGGCTTTTTGGGTTGTATTGCTCCCTACTAATGTTTATATTTGCAATCTACATGGATCAGAGTAAATATTTTAATTTGATTTTTGCAAATGTTTTGAGCTGCTTTACATTAAGTATCGAATTAAATATATAAAAAATTGCTTGTGGATGTAAACATTTTTCTTCCTCACTTGTGCCCTACATAGCAAACTTGTGTAAAGCAGAGAAATGCTCTGTGAAGAATCCAACTTCCACCTTTTGTTGCTTTTCTTCAAAGAAATAGGGAATTAGTGAGTTTTGTCAACAGTGAGCTCACAACATCGAAATTACTGATCACAGACTCCTCGCATCTGTGAAGATAGATTCAGAGTGTAAATGCAGATGCACAAATGGAACTTTTCCAGCTTTGTCCCATCTAAAAAACTGTAGCAGAGCAATGTAGTCTGAGCCACATCCCTACAATTTTAATGGTTCTCTCATAGAAGATGTCTGTACAATCTGTGTTTAAATTAAGAGAACAGTGCAGTAAATAAATAATGTTTCTTACTGAGCTTTTAAGAGACTGCTTGTGCAGAATCTGCAAGTCTCTGATCAAGCTCAGAAAATAATCAGATTTGATAGTCAAAATGATCAATGCCACTGAAAAAATGATCAAATATCCTGGTTACAGACAAGCCTTTAATTTTGCCTGTACTGATATGCTGCAGACCACAGTGTGTTAGATGCATAGTCATTATTCCATCATTCACCCAAACAACAGTAGTAGAGGAGTTGCACCAGGGGAAAATTTACTCTGCTTAGCAAGAATATAGCTGCACAATGCACATCAAAAAAACTACCCTTGGTTGCAGCTATCCAACAGTGCCTCATGACCTGGCTTAATTTTTGTACATCCACATTGCCATACACATGTTTTAGGTTAAAATAACTCAGCATCTGTTAATCTTTGTAATAGACCCTTAGAGGTCCACTTCAAGGCTGCCTTATCTTGTTCTCCTTTTCTGTTAAATCCATGGCAATGTCTTTAGAGGATATTTTCCTAACCTTTTCCTAGATTTTAAGTTTGTTTTCTTTGTACTGTATTGATCTCCCAGTTGGAGGAGAATTAATGTTGTTCACTTGATCAATTATTCATCTGCCAGGAAGCTCCATGAAATCAGATCACTTTCTCCTATAGTTACTCATTCAGCCATGCACAGAAGCTGTCATGATATCAGCTACAAGGAGTTAGAATAGTATTTTGTATAACTTTTAGAATAGTTTAATAAATAATTTTCAAAACTGGACAGGCCAAATCACCATTGCTAGATGCTTTCATGACAGGAAAACTTTATTTAAAAGACCACATAGAGCCATAGATAGTCATCCATGTGTTTAGATGTGATCTTATGGCTGATGTTCCTACCAGGAAACTTTGGCTGACTTAGATTTGTTCTGGAATGGAGATCAGTAGAGTTTAAAACCCAGTTAATGAGGTCCTCTTGTCTGCAGTTGCTCTGCTGATTGACAAAAGTCTGCCAATGCTAGGTGCAACCTGTTGCTTGAAATACTTTTCCCTTGCAGTTCAGCCTTACAGGCCAGGAAAGGACATTTACCTACCAATGGACAACTTTGCTAATGTTTGTATTTTTGAGGACCAAATGCACAATTGTAATGTTTGCGCTAGATCGTTGTCTTGGCTTAGAGGCAAGTTTAGGAGAAAACACTCTGAAATGAATGTTTCCTCTAAAGGAAAGGGTTTCAACAATCCCTTCCTGCTGATATGAAAAAAAAAATTTAGTGGATGAAAGTGAAAAAGAAAAACCTGTTTATTTGACAAACAAAGTGTCTGCATGGCACAGGAGAAAATGAAAATGAACTGTTAGATATTGAATCATCAGAACTTTACCCCCCCACACCGACCCACAGCAAAACAAGCCAACTCAAAATGCCAGGGGAAGGGAAAAAAACCTCTGCCTAGCACATGGCAAGGAAGAGCAAGATGGTGGATGGCCTTTGTCTCAGGGAAGGAAGAAGAGTCCGTGCAGCTGCTCAGGGAAGAAAAGAAGCAGATGGGAACCTGATGAACCTCTGATGTTGGTCTCTTCCTCGCTGCAGATGAAGCTGGTGGATGTAGAGTCCTTTCTTTCATTGGTTCAGCTTTTCCCGAGGTCTGGGGCTGGGGGGAGTTTCTCCAGCGGCTCCTCGTAGGTTGCCAACCGTCTCCCCTGGGACTGGGGTCTGATCTTGGACCAAAAAGTAAGCTGAGCAGTCCAAGAAGAAACAACAGAAGACACCAAAGAAGTGCTACTGCAGTTCAGGGAAAAACTTACTGCCTAAACTAACAAAACCCAAGCTAGCTAAAAGCAGCAATGTAACCTGCCGGCTCTGCGAGCCAAGCACATAGGAGTGAGAGCTTGGACAACCCTGTGCCAGAGCTCCCCCGGCTCCCGTCCCTACCCCATACCCAGCTAAAAGCTACAGGACCCATTTCTGGGCATAAAGCAGACAATCAGGAATAGAGTATCATCATAAATTTACCCCAAGACAATGGTGAAATTAAAGATCTTTGTATTCCCCATAGGTCCATCTCGAAATGCCTTGCTTTTTCTTTCAGAGGAAACATGGGAACAAGTGTTAGGATTAAAAAGGTGATTTGGAAAGCTGCCAGCTTAGAGATTTTTATCCCTTCTCATCTAGCTAGATCCGCAGAAATACTCCTAATTGAAAAGCACTCTTGTTTCTGCCCCTGAAAACTTGCCTGGTAGTGGTAAAATTAGTGGATGTTTCTTTGGCAGCCAGGCTGCACAGCTGCTGCTCCTGGGACTGTTGAAGCTTTTCCCATTGAGTGTGTGTGGCTGCAGGTGCTTTTTCCAATCTGCTTCCAGTTAGAAATGGAGTGGAGGTATTTCCACTCACTTCATGAAACAATAAATCAGACTTAAATGAATAACAAAAAGGCTACAGCAACAGATTTTTTTTTTTTTTGCATTTACATTTGTGAGCAAGTTTCAGTATGAAGGTTTCTGATTTCTAACATTATTACTGAGCTTCACTCTTCTCTCACGTGCATTAAGCAAATTCTTTTATGTGGCTTGCTTCTCTATAAGGTAGTGGTGTGACACCTATCTATCTGATGTGTTACTTTCTAGGAGGTGTATATAGTCTCTTTCGAAGATGAAGAAAACTGTTTGGACTGAGTTAAACTTAATAGTTCTTTTTCTTGAGAGCTAAGGAAATTAGTGTTTTTAAAATTGCCTTCAAAATTATTAAATAATTTGTTTTGCAGAAATATGGGCATTTCTTTGTGAAGACTTGAAATAAAAGTTAAATTACAAGCTGCATCAAGCAGCCTGAACTGGTCCTTATAGGTAATGTAAAACTATTTTCTTCCTATACTGCCTAAAAATTAAAATTTAATAATCTCAAAACAAACTGTGCATTTCAGCTTATAAGAGATATCAACATGTGAGTATAATTTTATTAAACCTTTTCTCTTACAAGGGAAGGTGAACATATTGAGAGTTTAAGTCATATGAAAATTAATTACTTATTTGTAAAAAAATTTTGGAAAGTGTTAAGGGTTTAGGTAATACTCTTCATTTGGTGATACTAGTTAAAATCCACCAGCAAAGAAAATCATAGGAAATGATCATATTATCTCTCACTCATATGTGCCTAATGGAAGAATGGTGTTACAGCCATTAGACTACAGTGTTTTGTCCAATGGTACTTTAAATTCAGTGCACTTGTTGCAACCTCCAGTGGAAGGTTTCAGCTCTCCAGTTTTGCATAGGCTGTAAATGTTGTCTGACTGCTCTCAGTTGTGGCACACCTGTAGGTAGGTCAGTGGAAGGAGCTGGTCAATGTGCAACAACAATCAGAAATGACAGTTTGCAAAGCAGTGTAATGAAGATCCCTTATGGAATTAGAAAGTGGGCTCTTCCATCCTGAATGCAGAATTAGACATTTCATTTTCAATGGGATATAGCAGAAGCTAAGGAATTTCAGTAGAAAGGCAGTGAGATGACAACAGATATTAAAGCCTTGCCCTTGTTGGGTTTTTTTGCAAAGAGATAACTAAGAGGTTTAAGAGAAGAAAAACTCTAACAATAGGACAATTGTTGTAATTCAAAATGATACTTTGATAATAAGTGGGTTTATTTTATAATATATTTCACAAGCGCTACCTTTTTTTTTTTTTTTTTTTGCTTTTATGCTTAAATCCCCTTGTATACAAAGGAAAGAACTCTATGATAAAGTGATGCATCTAGAGGACTCACAAAAACATTTAAATTTTCCATGAGAAGATTCTTCAGTTATACATTAGTGAGCAGAATGCAATTGTGGGGGATAGCAGCATTAATCTTTTAGTGTAAACTGACCCCAAAATTGCCTATGGCAATTATTATTATTGTAAAATATTTCTTTATTATAAGTAGCAGTTGGTCTTGCTCTTTACTTGTAAACAGAAGTTGTCACCCCTCTTAACTTCTTAAAATCATTTCACTCACATCCTTTATTTTCCCCAGAAAAACTGTTTTATTACAAGTGATAGTTCTGTGCAAATGTGCTTTGCATTGGGATAAAAACACTGAATATGGTAAAAATCCAGCTTTTAACTGGGTCAAATACTCAGGTGAATATAAACTGGCTGAGGTCCACTGAAGATCTGCCAATATGCAGATTTGGTCCAGAGCATTTGATGAAGCTAAAGTTATGCCAAATGTGTTCTTCAAAGGGTGCCCTTCCCCAGGATTACATAATAGGAGGAATTCATCAGAGATTAGAACAAATTAAATTATTACCATAATTGCAAAGTACAAACAAGAAAACAAATAATGCCCCAAATCAAATCACATGTTTTCCCTGTTATACTCCTTTTCAATGCCAATCTCCTCCACTGCTCTACTACTCTTACAGCTGATTAGGTAGGCCATAATGATAATATTTCATTACAATAAATTTTTTAAAAGATGAATGTGGTTTTTGCAAGAATAATGCGCCCCAGATGCTGTATGTGTAGTGACAATAGGATTCTTCACCTCCTTCCAAATTCACTTGAAAGCAACTGTGAGAACACAGACTCTAGCATGTAAGTACCTCATCAGAAACAAATGCAGTTCAGGTAAGGTGAAGACCAGTCCAAGACTAGTGGGTTTACCATAGGAAAGTCAATAAAAGATATTTTATTTAAAGCTGCTTAATTTTGCCCTTATTTGACAATTTGATAAAAATGTATTCCCCACCACTACCACCTTTCTTTTCCTGTTTGCAAGGTGACCGCTTCATCCTTTTGGAATTACTAAATGTCCTGGGGTGAAGCCACTTTATTCCTTAACTGTCTGCTTAATGCCCAAGGCTGCACTACCTTTAAGATGGACCCAGGGAACAGGGCCGGAGTCGGTTCAAGAGCTGACCGATGGTCGGGTCAGCCGAACCCACTCCTGCGGGTGTTGGTTAAACAGCTCGGTCCAGTGGCCCTGCCTATAACAGTGGCTCGGCCCAATGGCCTTGGGGGGAGATGGCTTTCTGCCGGGCTTTGTGAAGGGAACAGTTTTCCACAGTGCTATGAGGGCAGATGGCTCTCCGCTGGGCTTTGGAGGGAGTGCACTGACGACGCTGCTCTGCTCTCTTCACTGCTCTTCCTGCTAGCTTAGAAAAAGGGTTTTGTTCTTTTCTTTTCCTTCCCCTGGCCTCCCTACCTTCCTTCCCTTCTCTCCGGCCTGGGGAGCCTGCGGGGTGGCCCCGGCCGGTCCGAACTCTGAGGAAGGCCACGCCAGTGGGTGAAGGGGCGAAGAGTCACAGGATTCCACCAGCTTCACCTGGTGTGAGGAGGAGGACGTGCACCCGAGGGTCAAGTTTTTTTTTTCCATCTGCCCCCCTCTAGGCTGCTGTTGTGGACTCCCCTTTGCCTTCCCAGAGACCGGGGGAACCAGTTGTCAGCTGCTTGCAGGCGCCCTTTTCCTGTTTTCCCCAGTTTCATTCTGTTAATAAATGGTTCGTTTTGGTTTGTTTTTTTTTTTTTTTTCCCACTTACACCTGCTGTAGTTAATTTGTTTCATTGGTGGAAGAAAGGGGGAAGCCCCATTTCCCTTGGGAGAAGGCTCTCATTCCAGAGCATTTCCTCCTGAAACTTTGTCTCCACAACCGAGACACTATTGTAAGAATTTGTTGCAGTGATTAATTCCTTCTCCACCTTCTTATTTGCACAAAGAAAAAATGGAAAAGTATATATCAGCACAGGGATGGTATCATGGGATGTTGTATTTAAAGAAGAATGTGCATGTCATTGTAATAAATTAATTAGAAATACTGAGGAACAAAAAGCCACTTTCATTGTTTGTTCTTCAATGGCCTGGGAAAGATATAATTTGTTCTCAGGTGTATGTTGAAAAATATTTAGTTTTGGCAGGGCCTGTGTAAATGTCAGTTTTAGAGGCATATATTAAAGCAAGGCAATAAAGCCAACAAGTTTCTGAAACCCGTGTTCAGGCTGCACAGTAAATATCAAGAAGGAGGTGAAGTAACTCCTGGAGAGTTGACCTCAAAACCAGTCAAGATACCAGACCCAAATGACTTTGGTCTCATACAAATTCTTCT
The DNA here is from genome assembly GCA_036630365.1 of Acanthiza pusilla. Taxonomy (NCBI): domain Eukaryota; kingdom Metazoa; phylum Chordata; class Aves; order Passeriformes; family Acanthizidae; genus Acanthiza; species Acanthiza pusilla. The sequence continues at coordinate 1,612,721 of JAXCHO010000034.1, forward strand.
GCTGATTCTGTATGTGTCATGCACAAGTCTGGGACATGGATCACTTCTAAAAGGTAATGATTTCAGTTGAAATATAGGCACCAAGTCCTCAAGGTTGGCTGTAGTCCTGGTGGAACCAGTGGGTTTACTTTTGTATCAAAGGCTGAACAAGAGCTCCCTTGTGATAAATGGATATATGGTTGGCGCTGTGCTTTAGTTTTTCAGAAGAGCCTTAATTTCTGACACTTTGCTTCAATTTAGTGAGCCAATCTATATTTTGTTTTTATGCACTCTTTTTTTAATATCTGCTTTTGTCCTCCATCCATGTCTCTAGCTTTCACCACTGTATTTACCACCCTTTGCTAATGTAGAATGGGAGAAATTTTCAGTTGCACTGCTGAAGGAGAATCAAATCTTAGTGCCCTAGAATTTCAATAAAATATCAACTTTCCCATTTGGGAGACCCATGTAGTCATGGACTTTTAAAAATCTCGTCCTTGTTAGCCTTTTTATGTTTTTCACTTTATGCACAAATACTAAACAAGACCCACTGTGGACTTCTTTCTGCAGCCTCTCCAAGTCTACATATACCCACATCTGATGTGTGCTGAAAGCTGAAGTGATGTGATATCAATAGTGAGTCTCCTTCCTGTTCAGTCTTGTTACTCCATGAGCAGAATGGTATTATTTCTCTGCTGTGATGGAGAATGTTGGCTCCATTCTTAATGAAGATGCCTTCAGCCCAGTCCTACCTGTCTATCCTTTCCTTGTCTCAGGTGACTGTGACACAGCAGGTACCTGGTCTTTTCTCAGACAAATAATCAAAATCTTGTGTATCTACTTGCTTCTACCAGCTGGGCAAAAGAGCCTCATCAAAACCAAACCAAAGGAACATTTCTTCACTGGCACTCTGTGTACCCTGTAAAAGGCTAAAATAAACTCCCCCACCTACTTCTTCATGAAGTGCAAGCAAACTGAGCTTTTGTCTTTCTGTCAGCAATGGATTTTTTTCACTTGAATTCATGACCTGTGATGTTCAGCAAAATATGGTAGAGGTGAAATGGCACATTTCACTGTTTAGCTGCTGTTATGTGCAGAATGGAGAACAACAAGGAAAAGAAACAAAAATGAGCTGACTAGACAAGCTTTTCAAGTTGTCCAAATTACAGAGTTGAAACCATATGACCAGACACAAAAAATTTGTAAAATGTAGAAAAATCCAAAACAGCTGTTGTAAGATGGGAGACAATAAGGGTCCTTCGGAGAACCTGGAACTCCCATCAGATGTTTCAGCTGTGTTCATGCATTGTATAATTCAGATGAGTATTTGGAAGAACACAGATTTTAAATCTTGATATTTCTAGCTAAGGTTCATCAGCTGGTTGATATTAACATGGTAAAAATTGCAAATTGTGTCTAAAGATTTGTGGATCTTGCATGTACTGACAAAAAATAAAAGCAAGCAGTACCTTCATATGTTAAGTCAATCTGCCTTTATTAAATAGGGCTGAAACTGCTTCAATGATGAAAAAAAAATACAATTAATCTTTTAATGTTATTTCAATGAGTTCAGACTTTAAAAACGCTTAGTTGTCTTTCTGATGTCACTTTTCTCATGCACTGTGTTTTGTTGGACCTACCTTCTTTTTTTTCCTTCCATCTATTTTTATATTGTTTTTTAGCTCATAGCTTTCTATTTTAGTGCAGAATGCACTAGTGCATGCAGAAGATCCTGTACATCATAATAATTCATATTCTTGTATACAAGTAAAATCCTTTTCTGAGTCTGTATAATGGGTCCATATAGTCCTTATGTTTTTGCATATATGGCATGAAATCTGGGTTTTGCAGTACTGGAACTTAAATTTTGACTGTGTGGTATAGCTGGTCTTGAACAGAATATATCAGATAGAAAAATATCTTGACTGAGGTCTCTGGAATCCTGCTCTTAGAGGATGAAGGTGTGTGTGTTATCCTGATCTTACTTCAGTAATTGTCACTCGTTCTTTCTTTAGGTGTTTGGTCCTTCAGAGACTTGTAGCATTCCCATAGGTCTAAAAACCTGTGTTTCTTGAATACAGTTTTCTATTCAGAACATAGATGCTTTCCTAATGCTTACTATTAAGTGGTTAGGAGAGTTTCCCAAATTTGTTGTGAGTATAGCCTATGTGTCACTCTGCCTGTTGTCAGGTGCTGAAACTAAGTTTGAAAGTAGGAAAAAGGAATACGTGTTACTGAGTTTTGGGACGTTTTTAATGACTGTTTCAATATTTAGAGTTGTTGTCATATTGCCAGCTCAGGATCAGAATTGTTTTTGAAGTCAGGTCATTATTAACTATGCATTAAAATTATTCAACTTGTCACTTAAGTTGAGCTATATGACCTTCTGTGGTCCATCCCAGATTTATTCACTGATTTTTGATCATTTACCACAGCTTAGCAAAACGTTCGTGGAATTATCCTTAGAGTATCCCAGTAATATTAGAATAACATTATCTGTGTTTAATAGAGGGGTAGCTGAGACACAAAGCAGATTCTATTCTGTCATAAGTGGGACCTGAAATTAAATTTCTTTGTTGTCTGCACGGAAAGATTACTTCAGTGAGTCAGGGTATCAATTAATAAGCTAACAGCATGTTAGCTGTTCTCCTGAAGGCTACTACTGCTTATGACTTCCTACACATACCACCTTCCACTGTACTTTGCTTCCTCAATGTAACAGATATCCAACCCCATTACAGCCTAGCTCCTGAACTGGGTGTATAGTGTATTAGATTAGCTGCTTGTTGAACTTAATTATCGATGCTGGTTTTTTTCATGGTTTGACAACAGTCAAAGAGGTCTGAGAGGTACCTGCCATCAGCAAAAGATTTAGACAGCCTAATTTAATTCACTGACAAATATCTGTCAAAGAGCTGTGATTATCCATATATGGCACTATGGTCAAGCATCTACTGATCCCCAAACTGATGCCCAATTTTACTTTGTAGTGCTTCAGTGTAAATAAACTTCTTGCCTCTTGAATGTACGTGCAAGACTCTGTTCTTAGACTACCTCTCCTGTCACATGCATGTAGCTGCTACCTATGGATAGGTTGAAAACATTCAAAGCCTTTTATTAGAATATAACTAATATTAGTACATAAATAATCTCAATTGTCAATAGACACTAGAGGGATCAACTTCATTTTGCCAAAAATCTAGTTTAGCACACAGAAGAGATCTTTCCAGGACATTACAAATAGGTCAGATAATGAAAAGTAGCTCTGACTACTTTTCCAGAAGTTAAAAAGGGAACTAAACTGAAAAAAAAAAACAACTTTAAAAGATATTTTTTTCCATGGAACATATTTTAGCCAGCTGAACTCCTCCCATTCCACCCCCACTTTTTTTGGCAGTCAGCAGTCTGAAGCACTTGGAAAGCAGTAGTGATTTTTTTACAGACAATTTCCTAGCAATTTACCCTTATAAAAATATTTTGAGGTCAACAAAAAATATTGTAAATTAACCCAAGCAAGCAACCCTTTCCCCACAACCCCATACTTTCCTTAATACCTGATTCCATGAATTTGATACCATCAGAATTTGAGATTAAAAGAAACAGCTAATCAAAGCAATGGCAGTAGATGAAAGACATGAGATCTTTGAATCCAGGCAAAACTCCTCCAATGAATTCTCTCATGTGAGCAACTGGCTGTCATGTTATTCCTGTGATAGCCTTTGTGTGGAATTTGATTACAAGGGAAAGGCAATTTTGAAATGAGGAATTTCCCTCCTCTTATCAGAAAATTTTTTCATGGCTCCCTTTTTGTCTTCAAATTTATTCATAGAACATGGGGGCAAGCTCCCAATTTCAGAGAAAGAAGTAGTATTTTTTATTCCTTGGGTTACATTTGCCTTCATTGATAAGGATATTCTGAAAGTGCAAAAAAGTAGAAATCTTCAGGTATTTGTCAGGATCAGGTTCTCTCAATCTACCATATGGTAATGCATAATTTTAACTCCTACATGACCTTGTTCTCTGTTCTTGGTGGCAGATTGCTACACAGCTGTGCTTTAATTGTGTGAATTCCCGCCCTGAATCACTGGTCCTTTTTTACCTTATTTTCTTCAGTAAATACTACTCCATGTTTGGTTTGTTTTTTTTTCGTATTCAAACCCCAGGTAGCTGAACCGAACTGGATGCTCCTACTTTAAATTAGTGTTTGAAGAATGGTCTAACACCGGAATTATCTACAATCCTGTGTGAATAAACAAGTAGGACAGGAAAAGAACCATGTCAACTTTTTAAAATAAATCTCTAATTGCACAGTAAGGCATCAGAGCAAAACTGTATCCGATGGGTGTGTGTAACCTTTTACTTCTTCAGAAATGTGAGGGGAGTGGTTCGTTTGCCAAAGCAAATTAGAGTAGATGTAGTTTCACATTTCCACATAGACAGAGCCCATTGGAGCAAGTCAGAAACACAGTCATTTATGCTTAAGCATTCCTTAATTTGATTTAATCTAAAAGAAACATTTGTCCATGTTTGTGTGGTCATGGCACCATGGAGGGAGTGGGCGGAGAGTTGTGGCTGGGATCAAACTCAACTATTATAAATGCTAAGTATGTAAATAGACTATACTTTTGACTATAAATGGAAAGTTGAAAAGATGCCTATGAAGTTCAGGCTTAAAACAGTGTCTTGGCAGAGAATTGGGCTTAAGCTTTTTACCATAAACTTCCTGTGTGAACTGGTGCTTCCTTTGGGTTTCTTTTCTCTCGCCATGTATGTAAGAAATAAGCAGATTTTGTTTATTTTAGAAAAGTATTTTGAAAAAAAGATCACTGCTTTATTCAAAGGACTTTGTTATTAGATACAATAACTTCAGATGATACATTACTTTGAAATGGGTAGTCTCAAGGATCAACCTAAGGAAGAGAAAATCAATAGCATATTATTTAGCACATGAAAAAACATAAATATATCATACAGATGTTACCAGAGTATAAGACATAGTTGGGAGGAACAGGGTTTACAAACTGGAAAGAATTGGTTCTAGCTGTCTTCGTCTTTGGGATCAGATTAATTTTGAATTAATCTGTTAAGCAAGTGATACTGTTTCATGGTAACACTGTTGAGTCATGAGTTAATTTTTTTCAGACACCATTTTTGTCCACTAAACATGTGAGTATCTGTTTTATGTTTTGTCTGTTGACATCTTTTTTTTTTTTATGTCACTGAACTACCATTCTGTTCCTCCTATACAAATTTGGTTAAATGCCATAAACTTTTATTAGCAAGTACTGGTTGGCATAATGGATGTCAAAGAAAGCCAACTGCCTACAGTTCTGGTTGATTTCAGACATGAAACAATGTAGGACACTGGCTTTTCAAGGAATAGTTATGACAGACAAAAACCATAAAATATGACTTAGTAAGTGAATAAACTGGCTGGATCTAATAATGCACAGCTTGAGGTACTGTGGTCCATGCTGTGAACATATGTGAACAAACATAGCACCCAGCGGCCACTGCTTCAGTATAGTGTACACCAGGAATACTATTCCTGGAATAAGTGACTTAAGTTCTTAGAAATCTGTGGTTCTGGGCATATTTTTCCCTTGTGCTACACTTAATGTGATATCCAACATCTGGCAGTAGACAGGTCACTACTTCAGTTTTGTGTCCCAAAACACACAGATCTGGGAAAGAAAAGATAATGACTGCTTCAGAAACCTCTGTAGGAAAACACATTTCCAGAAAAACATAAGCAAAATGAAAACAAAGTTTACAGACATCGAAGAAACATTTGGTTCAATAAAAGGAAAAACAAACAAACAAATCATCATCAGCTGATAAATGAGTCAGAAGTCAATGACCTCCTGTTGCAAAAATAAGGGTGAGACTAGGCCAACACTGGCTTGTTTTTGATACATGAGTCTGAGACTTGACCTTGCATTGAAGGGCGAGTAGCTGCACGTATATAGGCTAATGTTCTCTGGGATAGAGCCTTTGAGCCTCATTTATATGGTGATTAAAACAGCAAGTGACAAGAGGCCCTAGTGAGGTCATGTCCAAGTCATTGAGAGTGATCAGAAGAACTGTGAAGAAATTTCTGCAGTTCTTCAAAGGAGAGGGAACGATTTAGACTATGTAGAGAGTAATGTGTTTTCCATCTTTAATTTGTTGTACTTGCAGTAAAATTGTAAACAAAAGCCACTAGTAGAAGAGAAATAATATAGAAATAGTGGACATAATTTCTACTCTAAAACATGAAAATATGCAATAAAGTTAATATAAATTGCTATGTGACTTCCCATCTACCCTGTTGCTAGTGAAGAATGACATTCCTTTTTTAATAGTGTATGAAGTGTCTTGCTATAAATCTCAAACAAGGGAATGTTTATTGTTTCCTCCCCAAACACTAGGAAGTGAAAGCATTTTAGCTATTGAGTTTTACTGTCTCCTTCCAATTGCTCCACAAATTCTGTTTTCAGCTGAGGTATACAATGAGACTCTCTGCTGCTTGGTCTATGACCTAACGTAGAGTTGGCATCCCCAAAATGGAGGGTTTCTTTATTGCAAGAGCTTCACATCTCCTCCACCAAACACATCTAATACGGCTGCTTTTATGCCAAACACTTATTTTATTGCTAACCTTGTTTTCCCAACTCACATTTCTTTGTTTAAGCCCATCTGCCTGACAAGGCAATTGCAAACCTTCTGAGGCTGAGATTTGTTTGTCTCTACTGATCTGCATAATGCCTAGGACATTCCATTTGCCACTTTTGACCAGACACTTCTGCACAGCAGCTTCATTTAAGGATATAATAGTCAATTCTTCCTCCTGTTTGTTACAGGATGAGAGCAATAGGGATGGCTAGTAGCTAACGGTATACTGTACTTCTTTCTACAAATTGAGAGCTTTCTTGCTTTGCTTCAGTTAATTTGCGGTGTGTTCAGTACTTAGTAATTATAGCCATGCCGATCTGAATTAGTTATGTGAGTTACATCGTGTGAACTTGCCTCAGATATTTAATGTTAAGAGAAAATCAGCTATTCTTTGTTACCTGACCTTTTTTCTCTAGTCTTATAGATATATTCTTGCCGATCATTGTTCATGAAGTATGGATCTAATAACTGTTGTCAGAAACCTGGAAGACATTACCATCACACAAGGCATTCTTCTTTTATTCTGACTGAGCGTGAATATAATTCTCTGTGGAGCATGAGTAAAAAAGAATGGTTTTCCTCTCTAATGTGGAGTTTCCAGTCAGGCTTATGCTTTGGTAATTGTTGGTGCCAGTCCTCCTCTTATTTCAAAGTCTGGTAGACTGTTTCCCTTTCCTTTTATTTCAATAGTTTCTTCCTTTTTCTACTCTGAGAATCGCACTTTTTTAAACCCATCATTTAAAAACCAAATAATTATTTTAGCAACCCTGGCACTGTATTATCTATACCGGCTGATCTGTTTCTATGTGTACATGTATTTTGTAGCACTGGCTTTTTAATAAAGAATCATTTTATTAGATAATCAATCCTTCCAATAGGTATTTTTTTACATTGCGTGGCTGCCAAACACTCAACCAGCTGTTCTTTTTTGTGCATCCTCCTTAACTGGACAGTGGGGCAAAACAACAAAAAGTTTTGTGGGTCAAGACAAAGACAAGGAGGTCTCATACTAATCACTATCACAGGCAAAACAGACTTGACTTGGGGAAAGTTAATTTAAGCTCTTTCTTCCTTTTCTCCTCAGCATCCCCTTGCTGAGCAGTGCTCTGCCCATTCTCAGTTGTGCTCCCCCTGTGGATCTCAAGGCTGAGGGGCTCAGAGGCATCGGGGCTGCTGGAGCTATCTGGAACCAGTCATCTGGCCTGGGGTAGCCCAGGCCTCTCCCCTCCCAGGGAACACACCTGGGAACTTGCACTTGGTTAAATACTGCCAGCAGATTTGTGTGTCTATTTCCTCTTAAACAGTAGAAAGCAGAACTGAGTATTTGTGATGTAAATAGATATATCTTATTGGCTTAATTAATGCTAATTTTAAATATTAAAAAAGCCCAGCTGTGGTAAATTAACTTGTATGTGAGGTGAATTAGCATTGGTACTCATACTAACTTCTTTATAGTTGTATCGGTTGATTCACATGGTCTTCAAACCTATTTTTGACTGAGACAGTGAGTACAGAATAACTGTATTGTGTCTGATTATTTTCTTTTTTGCTATGAAATCTTGACAGGATGCTGAAATAAGACATGCGAAATTAGTATAGACAAAGAGGTTAAAGGAAGCTGAGCCTTAGAGCTCCATCGTGATTTGAAGAGGAGCTAGGCATCAGGCTGTATTTGAAGGCCAGGTGAAGTAGATTGAAGTATGTATTTCTTCCTGAAGCCACAGAGTAACAAAGTACATATTTCTTGCTTGCCACTGGGAAGATATTCTATGTTATTTTATTTTCCTTTTACTCATGGGTAAATATCTTTTATAATGAACAGACTCATAGCACGTGGCTTCAGTAACGCCAAACAACTATCTAAGTTCCTACTTATAGTAGAGTGATATCTATTCTGTTTCCCCAGGGTATGCTGGTGACTCTGACTGCCAAAAACTGTGGATGTCTGGAGAAAACAGAATATTTCCTCATGATTGCAGCTTTATAGACATAACAATGCCCCATATTTAAAACTTGTTCTGCAGCAGCATACTCTTCACTGCAAGACTATAGAGGCCCAACTCTATCTGACAGAAAAGAAAACAACATAGTCTTTAATAGGCTTTGAAGGTCAGGGCAAACGCTGAATTGCAGATTAATATAATTGTTAGATTGAGTCCACAACTATTTTAGGTTGTCAGTAATAAGAGCCTTTGTCCATAAATCTCTGTTTGCTGTTGTTGGAGTTCAAGTGCAACAGTAAGCATGGAAATACCAAGGACCAGAGGCACTTATGAAACTTGGAGAAGCTTCCAAGTTTTGCTGGTAATCTGATGAGCAGTGGGGAGTTTGCAAAGCAAGGTAACTATGGCTGGAAAAAAATATTTGGGTCACATCAGAAGAGAATTGGCATGTAGCATTGAGATAAATCTAGTTCATGAGACTCTCATTTAAGCTGTCAGAATCAGCAAATGTCCTGTCTCTTGCATTTTGAATCTGAGTTGAAACCTATTTTGGAATGTACGTAATAAATCTAGAAAGCCAAAAAAAATTAGGTGAAAAAATGAAAGAAGATTTCTAAATCTGCTTTTGTTTGTACTAGTTTCAACAGATGTTAAATTACAAAGCAACTATTATTATAGTGGTAATGATCAGTTAATGTTAGAGTATCTTGGAAGCTAAATAATTGCATACTAGAGTAAGGTATTCAGAAAAATAAGCTTTGGACCTCTGTCTCTGTTCCATGTGTGTTCAAAGAAGCAGTGCCATTCAGTAGAATTGCAAGTCATGAGGCAGATAATGGAACATTAATCATACTGAAAGGAGATGGAAAAATTCACCTATCATTTCGGTACAGGACTTGATTGACTTTCTGGCCAATGAAAAATCTCTGTGCCTACATTGCTTTTCTTCTGCTCTTCTTCACAGGTTGTTTACTTGTACACAGCCACTAGTGGACTTCCAACAAAAAATCAGTTTTCACATTGTTATTTTGTTGACATTGGCACAATGTTGTTTGGCACAAGATGTTTTTCATATTTAATATGAGATATCATGAGGTCCAGGATTCTGACCTCTGATGTGATTGAAATTCCTGGGCAGGACCAAGTTTCTGAGAAATACACAATCAAAAAATACTAGACTAAACTGAGTGATTTTTTTAGAACACTGGACAAAATATTTATGTTTTCCAGTGAGTATATCTTGATGTAAAATTGTTATTGTGTGAGTTTTTAGAAGTTATGTGACTTGCCCAGGGTTTACTGGGGGGTTGAAAACAGTCATCTTTTTTAGTCCGAAATCAAGTACCTTAACCAAAACATCAAACCTTGTCTTTAACGTACTGCTGAAGCGGGGAATATGAATGACAAATCACTGGACACATTTTGTGACTTACTTGATGTAAAATGCTATTAAGTTGGAATCTACTTAACTTCTCCTCTGTCTGAAATATTGTGGTTCTAAAAGTACTGTGCTAATTTTATGCACAGTTATGTTTTTCATGAGTATAAAATCTAAAATAATTGACAAAGGATGCCAATTCCTTGCAGTTTAACTTTCACAGATGAATTTTTGGGGCAATTGACCGTGGAGAAATGGGCTTTTTCTGCCTGATGTTCAAGTGGTGGTAGAAGGCTTTTAAAAAGAGGAGTTGTTATTCCTTAAAAAATATTTACTTTTTTTTTTTGGAAATGAAAAAATACAAAAATAGCTGTTTACTTGTTTATCATATCTACTAAGAGAGAAACTGTAATTCAAACACTACCTTATGATAACTGTTGTTAAAGTCCTGGCAGCTTTTGCTTTTATGTAGATGAAGAGAAGTTAAAGTCTTAGAGAGGAAATATCTCCACTACTTCAAATTGCCCCTGAGGAGAATACAGCTCTGATCTGAACAAATACAGCACAGCCTTTTTTAAAGATTTTAATTTAGTCACATAAATTTGATAGTTTAAATGTTCCCTGCAGATTGTTAAGATGAGAAATATAATGACAATTTACTGTAGATTGCTTCATTAGAAAACTTAATTCAAATTCTTTTAGGAAATCCTTCCTAGGAAACAAAATATTTTTTTTTTAATTATTATGAGATACTAGATTAATCTTTTATCAAACCCCACCTCATGTGGCAATTCATATAGTTTTTAAAGGTTTCAGTGCAGGTTACAGTGTGGACAGGAGTCTGTTTTTTATTTCTGGTAACATTGCTGATTTTTTTATAACTTCAGTCATTTGACTTCTCACTCTTTACTGGCCTTATATATTCAAATAATAATTCCCCCTAATTGTCTATGATTTTTTACCTTGTCTAGCCTAACAGCATGTCCATAATGGATTGGAGGCTTTGGCTATTCATATATCTTACAATAGCATTACTACAAGAATACCATGAGTTATAACTTGTGTTCCAGTTTAAATTGAGTCTTTTATTTTAGGTACTTAGGCAGATGAAAGTTCTGTAAGCCTGTATAGGAAAAGAGATGCACTGAGGTATCAATGACACTATTAGCTGAGATAAAAATGGGCCTGAGTAAATGCTTCCCAGTTGGCAGTTTATTGTACTCACACAGTCAGACCCTGGCATTAGGTTTCAACATGATTGAGCAGTTGAAGTGTGTTGAAGAAATGAAGAGCTGCATTTTATATTCCATAGTTATTACAAACACTTACTAGCCAAGAGAACAGATTTCACACAATATTAAAAAATGGATGTAAAATTAAGTATTTTTTGGGAAATGAGAATGTTAGTGCACAGTAAGTCTGGGAAATATTATTTTCTTTTTGTCAGGGTAGTGAAAAAATGTGACAGAAAGATGTTTACTCTGCTTCCTAGGAATCACTGTGAGAAAGCTATGCCAAGGCTCTTGTGTTACTATCTCTACTTGACAACATGATAGTTAAGATGAAGCAGCTAAAAAACCACTGTTTGTTGGGGGCAATTTACTCATGATCGTTAACTAATTATTTTATATGTTTCCAGTCTTCTTGGTTTAAGCATATTTATATAATTCCACTGTTTTTTCTGTTTGTGGACTGTAGTGCAAAATTAATACTAGACCAGCTGACTTTTGATAGTAACCTTCCTAAATGTTAAAATTTGAAGTCTAGAATTGGAAAGGTTTTGTATTCCGTAAGTTTTAAAGACGGTGCCTGTTTAGCAAACCGTGCTTAGATGTAACAGACTTTTAGGGAACCATGTAGGTAGTAAAACAAACAAAAATAATTTTCCCCTCAGTGAACACCTCTTTTTAATTCAGTGATAGAGCTAAAATTACAGAAGTCTTTACAATTTTTTCTGAGGCCACTATTGGTGAAATGGGGACTAATCTAATTAAATTCATAATTAAAAACCTGTAACAAAAATCTAACTCTCAGAGCTACTACAAGTAACCACAGAAAATATTCATCCCCACCCCCCATAGAAAAATTAAAAATCCCGTTATAGCTAGGGCATCATTCCTATCTCTTGGCTTCAGTTTGTTTTTGCTTTGACTTCCCATGTTCCAGTTTAAAGAAGGGTGTAGCCCTACCCTGTTGGTAATGTTTCTGAGAAGAGCAAGACCACAGTTTTATCAAGGCATTCACAGAAGGAGTGAAAAATAGTCTTAATATATGCCAAGGCTTTGTGCAAAGAGAAAGGAATTTTAAGACCCTTGATGAATTGGAACTACCTCTAAAAGGATGTAATTACAGCAAAGAAGATTCACATTAAGTATTTGAGAAAACTTGAAAATGGAAATGACAGTGAGCAATAAACTGGATTTATCATCTAACAGAAAATTTCATATTTCTTCTCTCCAAGTGTCTACAAGAAGTTCAGGTTAAAAAAATTTGCTCTTAATATATAACTTTCCACTGCCCCTGAGGTGCAGTTGCTAGGTATTCTCCTCTCTTCTAAGTGGGGTTAACCAACAGTCTTTATTGCCTTATTGTTTCCTTTCTATTTTTAGTTTTCTATTTTTAGTTTTCTATTTATTTCCCTACTTTCTAATTTTAAGGTTTTTGTATTTCTTTCCCAAGATATGAAGGGAAAGATATGTGTAGAATGAAACATCTCTACTTTCTTCTGCACTATATCCTCCCCTTTCTACATCTCTTCCTCTGCAAGAGCACCTGCAATTTTTATAAACTCATGAAAATAATTTCTGAAATATAGTCAAATCCCATCTTCCACACATGCATATTTTCCAAATATAAGGACAGCTAAATCTAAAGTATTACAGAACTGGGAATAATACATATGTAATATTTTTAAGGAATCTTCCCTTGCAAGCACTGCCTATTCAGGCTCCCTTGCTCTTTTTGTCAGCCAAGGAGCCATTAGCACTTTTTTTCTGAACAGTTTTCCCCTCCAGGTCCCAACACCTGTATCATTTTCCTGTCTCCAGACTCAAAAGAATTATACGTCCATCTTTCTTCGTCACCAATTTCCCTCTAATCTTATATTTTCCTCTACTTGAGCTTCTGCTGCAACAGGAACATATCTGGCAGGAACAGCATGCTATAGAGCCTAATGGCAGACCCAGTCTGTGGATTGTAGCTTAGATTTCTGTAATTGCAACTGCCTAGTTTTGAAAAAGGTTGAAGTTAAGGCATTTCTCAAATATTTGAAGGAGCTTGTTCTGCGTATGTCCAGTTTTATCTTTCCTTCCACTGTCTCTGGAAATCTTTCCCATCTTTGCCCCATATGGCCTCTATCTACAGCTATGTGTTGCATTTCTGCAGTAGGTATGATAGTGAAGGTTCCAAAACCCCTGATACATCTGGTACAGTGCACAGTGCAAGGCAGAGATGACAACTTGATTTAAATAGCCAAATATGTCAAATTGATACATTATTGGGCTTGTTAGCCCTGATTTTAATGATTAACTTGATTGTCATTAACTTGGAAACTCCAGAATGGTGTCATGTTCTCTCCTATGTTTTTTAAGGCACTTAACAGCTTTGCAGCTGCTTTGCTGCAAAGAGTGATTGTACAATAGCAAGGAATCGGGGTATTTTGCTTCACTTAAAAATACTTTATCATAATGGGTATTATTTGTTAGATAATTTTGTATGATGAAGAGGCTACTGTGAATGCCAAGCACTGGAATAGGCTCCCTAGGCAAGTGCAGTTGATATACCATCCCTGGAGGTATTTAAAAGATGTATAGATGTGACACTTAGGGACATAGTTCAGTGGTGGATTTGGCGGTGTTAGGTTAAAGGTTGAACTCGATGGTCTTAAGGGCCTTTTCCAACCTACATATTTCTAGGAGTCTTTATATGACTGCACAATTTTTGAGTAGAAGCATGCAATTTTCTTCAGAGGAAGGAGTGACTGAGAATTTTGGTTACCTCAAGGTTTAATTTTCTTCTAGTTTCTGAGGACAAATATGTCTACATGATTTAACAGTATGTTCAAAAAGGAATAATCTCCAGTCTGAAGGCAAAATTGAATAACTTTTTCCTCAATCTTCTTTGGCTAATCTATTGGTTGATCGAAGTGTTTACAGAAATCTTGACATCTAATCATAGTGTCACAAATGGGGCCCAATGATTGGGTTGGATCAAAGGTCATGGAACAGGATTTGCATGTCTAAAATTAAATATTTTCGTAAGTAACTGTAAAATTGAGAAGTCAGTATCATAGAAGTGTGAGAACACCCAATTTATTCAAGAAAGTGGTAAATGTTGCTATTATTGTGCAAAACTACACAGCAGCAGAGACAATGTTTTAGCATTGTAAAAATATAGTCACAGTGCCTCCATTGGGACACAATAACTATCATAATTGAGAAGTATACCTGAATACTTCTTTCATACCTATTTTCAGGTTGTTTGGATATAAAAACAGGAAGAAAACAATGGTAAGCACGGTAAATTTTAGTTCTATGAGCTGTACATTCTCTTTGCTTGGTTCTCTCTTTGGGTTGTATTTCTGTGGAAGAAAGAGGTTAGGCAGACCTTCCTGGAAGAAAAGGGAGATCATTAGTCTGTCTTGGGAGAATGTGCTGTGGGAGAGGAGGTTCACATGCCTGCACGATGTAGAGTGCTTAAGGTTTACAGGAGCCCAGCAACCCCCCTGCATATGTGGAAACATGGGCAGTTTGCTGTTAAGTGAAGAGAATGAAAAGTCAGGACCTGTGCCTAGAAATGCCTTTCTAGGGATCAGATCAGGAAGCTATGTTTAAACCTTTCATGTATCTTATTATTATAACCTCTCTATTTGTCTTGTTCCACATTTGAACCAAAATAATATATTTGATATTCAAATGAAGCATGAATTTCTTGGTGTTTTAAACTGTCTGGCCTTTCTTTTTATTTTTTTTTTTTTTAACACCCCCCTCCCCTCCCCCCACCCCCCCCAGAAACTTGCTCTAGGTGAGAGACCTGGGTAGATTCTCATTGAAGGTCGAGCTGATTTGGGGCTCTATCACATGTCACTGGTGTCATTAATGAGCTGGTCATTGCATAGATGAACCGTGTATCTCTGTTTTTTCTTCAGTTAGTAAAGAGAAGAGCAGATCCCAAAACTTTTATATTGCATGCTTGCCTGGCACATTATACAGTAGTATCTGTTAGCCTCCATTCCTCATATGGAAGAAGGGAAAGGAGGACCCCTGTGGGGTCTCATAGGAAAATTATGAGTATAAATTCGCTAAATATTGGGGTATGGAATGCTATATGAGTGTCAAGATTGCTAGGGGTTTTGTGGAGGGCTAGCTTCTTTTTGAGTTCTGAAACTGAAATTCAGGCTGAATTTGAGTTACCGTGTGCTACTATGTAGCTATAATTCACATTCATGCTGTTTAAAAATGTGTGAAGCAACCTGACACAGTAAGTTTGTCAAACTGTAATGCTTGGCCAAAATTATTTCTTAGTGAAAACATTTAAAAGGTTTTTAAACAAGCAAACAAAAATCTTGATTTGGTTACCATGCAATTGGCACACTGTTCATTCTCATTCAAATTCATTCAAACATTTGTGTGTGATGGATTCATCTAAAAGTGGTTTCATCTGTTTGTGATTTTCTTGTGGCATAGGTAACAAGTGGCAGTTAAGGCCACTTATTGACTAAATTCCAGTACATTTTGGCAAAGTAAACTGATGTATATATTAGCAAAGGTAATGTATGTATCAGAAAAAGCAGGAAACGCATAAAGCAAGGAACTATCTACAGACTAACATGATAAAGTTCACTTGGATCCAGGACTGGGTGACTTCCAGCTGGGGAAACTCCTGTAAAGAAATATTGCACGCTCCACACCATTGTGGAGCCAAATTGAAGGGCATATCTGCCATGTTAGCCAAAAGTGTAAGCACAGCGTAGACAGGGCTATTTGAGCTGGTGTTAATCTGGGTAGCAATAGAAATACATTCCAGAACTGTATGCAAGTCTTGTATTGCTGCTATTATTATGAATTCATATTCTCAGACATCCCAAAGCTATCTAATTGCTCTCTCCTGCTGGCAGGTCTGTATTCCAATGTTTCTATCTAACCAGGTAATTTCCTATGTAAATGTAGGAGTAAGCCTTGCTGCATTATCAATGTAGGGAGAGGTCTAATGAGTAGTATTTTGAAAGGAGTGGGAAATATGTTGATATTTAGATAGCTGAGAGTGGGTAGCATGAACAGGACTTTTTCACCCCCATTTAAAGTAGTGAGTTAGACTTGTTTCCTGTGAGTCCTGAAGCTGCAGCCTTCAAAAACTGAATTGTTCAGAAATTTTTGCTAGTACATCTTAAATGTTTTAAGCAGATTTACTGGCTTCAGTATGCTTCCTCCTGCTATCGACATATTTCAGATGACACTGCTTCTTAAGCTTCGAGCTTTATGTCCTCTTTCCTTCTCTGAGAATGAATTCTCCAGGGGTGAGAAGTAAGAACTGACCATATGTGCTGGCTCTGGCTAGAATAGAATTAATTTTCTTTGTAGTAGCTAGTACATAGCTAGGCTATGTTTTGGCTTTGTTTTCAAGGCAGTGTTGATAATTTTCATAGTTTAATCTCAGCAGGAAACTAAGTACCATGCAGCTGCTCGCTTACTCCCCCATCAAGGGGGAGAAACCTGGAAGAGCAAAAGTGGGAAAACTAATGGGTTGAGATAAAGTCAGTTTAATAGGGAAAGCAAAAGCAGCACACACAAGCAAAGCTAAACAAGGAATTAATTCACCACTTCCCATGAGCAGGCAGGTGTTCAGCCATCCCCAGGAGAACAGGGCCCCATTACACGTAATTGTGACTTGGGAAAACAAATGCCATCACTCCAAATGTCTCTCCAATTCCTCCTTCTTCCCCTCCAGTTTATATACTGAGCATGACACCATATGGTATGAAATATCCTTTTGGTTAGTTGGTATCAGCTGTCCTGGCTGTGTCCCCTCCCAGCTTCTTGTGCACTCCCAGCCCCCTTGCTGGTGAGGTGGTACAAGAAGCAGAAAAGGCCTTGGCCAGGGCAGAGTAAGCCCTGCTCAGCAATAACAAAAACATCTCTATACTATCAAGGTGGGTTTCAGCACAAATCCAAAGCATATCTCCATACCAGCCACTGTGAAGAAAATTACCTTAGCCAAAACCGTGTATTGTTGAGCAGTACTTGCACAGCATCACGGCCTTTCTTTTGGATGTGACCATCTGACCAATTATTCCTCCACCACAGTCCACCCATCAAGTCCATCACTCACCAATTTAGAAAGAAGGATGTTGTTGGGAACCAAGTTAAAGGCCTTACAGAAGGCTATTATTGAAGCATCTCCTTCGCTTTCTACAATGTCACAGTATTAAAACCTCTCTCATTATAATTTAAAACCACTATTTTCTTCTGTAAGAAAAAGAAATAAACACTGTAACATGGTAGCATTTCTAAGTGTCTGTATTAGTTGGCTTAAGGCTAAGACTGAGCTGATCTTCTTAAGAAGGAAACTGTTCTATGATTGTAACTGATTTAGTTCCATTGCGTCTTTCTACTGAGAAATGGAAAGTACAGAAAGAAGACCTTATATAGCTTTATATTTCAAATTAGTAAGAGAATAATCTTCTTTTTTTTGAAAGTACAATCAGCATCTTCAATATCAGTTGCTATTTGTCTCTTAATGAGAATTGTGTCCCTGTACAGTACTTTGGTAGAGATGCTCCCAGCTGCAGAGGTAAAGCTAGTAGTTAGATTACTGCCACATCATATATAATTAGAGGAACAAACTTCTTGACTGCACCACATATGGGAGATGGATTAATCAAATTAGATGCTGCCTCTTAGAAATTATATTTTACCAGATGTTCCTCTTTTGTATCTTAGCTATTTACTTTGGGCCTGAAGACAAAAATATTGGAAGTTCTTTTCTTTCTCTCTCTGCACTATATGGTGAATATGTTCTCACTCAAAGTGTAGATGGTCTTGAAATGGCACTTTGGCTTATACTTCACAAGTTCTTGCCTTCTTCATGTAGTATGTGGTGTGCGTGGGGTTTACTTGCTTGTTTTTTTAACAGAGTTCACTCCAGTTGTTTGGTTCTCCACAGAAAATTCTCATGGCTGTATAGCAGAAGACCTAGGAAAGGGTTTGTTGTCTTGTTATATGAACAATGGCTCTGTGGCTGGGCTTGTGGTTTTCAACTGTTGCATTGATGTGATTTAATAGCAAATGAATGCGACTTCTCGTTACAGGTTTGTCTTTTCATGTGTATTACTGCTTATATGCTGTTGGACAGTGAAACACTCTATTCCCAGAATCTTTAAAAAATGCTATTTGAAGACTTTCTGAAGAATGAAAGACAGATATGTTTCTTCTCATTTAAGAAGCTCTATGTTCACTAAAGAAGTTAGGACAGCAAAACATGCTTTGTAAGAACAGTACTGCATCACCATGATGATGCAGAATGAACGCACTACTTACTATGTGCAGCAGAGGCAGGTAAGAGAGATTTGAGTTTGTTCAGTTAAGGAGGGTGCAAAATCCTTTGTCTGGGATGGACTAATACAATGCACTAATACAGGCCAGACAGCTGGAAAGAGGCTTTGCAGAATTGGGAGTACTGGTGGAACACACACTGAACATAAGCAGGTAATGTGCTCTTGATTGAGGTAAGTGGTTTTATCTCACTCTGTGATACTTGTGAGATTGTATGTGGAGCGCTGTGCACAAATTCAGGCCAAAAGACAGGCAGTGAAAAACGGAGCAAGACCAAATGGATGGCTACCAGCATATGGTAAAGGGGTCTAAGATGAGAAGTCAATATATCAGAATCCCTTCAGCCTTAGGAGGAGAAGGCTAAAGATAGGTTTTGTTGGTGTCTATACCTACCTGCAAAGAAGATGCAAAGACAAATTATTCTCAAAAGTGTGTATTGATAGTACAAGAAGCAGTAGGTGCAAGCTGCAACATGGAGTATTCCAGTTAGAGAGAAAAAAAATGCACCATAGTGGCTGTCAAACACCATAGTAGGTTGCCCAGTTAGGCTGTAGCAAACAAAACTCAGTAGAACAGGGTCCTGAGCAACCTGCTTTGAACAGGACATGCATTTGACTAGATGACATCCAGATATGCCTTCCAGCCTTGTGTGAGAGACTGGGAAGATTGATGTCTCGAGACGTTTTGGGATGCATGTGTGGGGGAGGAAGAGGCAGGTCGGGCCTTGCTCTGGCAAGGCAGTGCACTGCTCTGTACACCCCCATCCCTAGAGCCTGTATCCCAGCCTGACACTGGCTGCCAGTCCCTGGCATACTGGAGGCAATGCTCCACACCCAGCTCTGGAGCCCCTAACTCAGCTCCTGAGCAGGCAAATGACCAGAATTCCCACCTGTGGGAAGTGCCCAGGAAGACGAAGGGGTATTTAAGGCTGAACATGAGACAATCACATGTATTGAACCTACTTCCTCTTGGAATTTCTGTCAACACCACTGGAATGCAGGAGCCAGTAGCTATTTGTGTCCTTTCCTGTATCTTTTCTGTCTTCCTCTCTTTATCTTTCTTCTTCTCATTCCCTCTTCTTGGAATTCTTGAGTAAGTTAAAATTGAACAGGCTTTGAGTTTGCTGAGTTGAATGGGCTAAGTTAGTGCTTTGGGGAGTATTCCATGTTGATTGAATGTTGCACTAAACCTTTTGCCAAGTTTTTCTAATTTGCTAAAGTTGCCAGTAAAGTCTCTTGAGAATATCTTGTTAGTATTTCTCCCATGCATCTGAGTACATGAACAACTGTAAACCCTTTTAAAACTCTCATCAAGTGGGTTTTTGTGGCCCTAGACCTTGATAATTCAGTGATTCTGGAAAATATCTGAAGGAAGTATTTTGGATGTAAGTATTCAAACACATTGTTAGACTCCTACTGGGTGATATTGGTGAGGATGTCAAAAGTACTGCATCCTCAGTGTCTTGGTAATATACTTACTGTGAATACCATCCAGTATAAACATATTAGAAAGCCTGCAGTTGTCATTACTGCCTTCTTCATGAGTGCCTTTTTCTTAAACTTAATGCTCAAAACTAGTGTGAAAATTAACTCTGGTTGTATTACTAGCAACAGTGAAACTTTGAAAAATAATTGATATTCCATTTTATAGGTACTTAAAATATGCGTGACATTCTAAATATATACTTTGTGCAATATAATACATTAATTCTGGGTTTGAGTTCTGAACTTTGGGTTGAAGAACCCCTTGTTGCATTTCTATTACTTTCAAAGAGGATCACTTGAAGCTAGCCTCACCTATTTAACTGATAGTGCGGTTTCATTCAATCATTGCATGTGAAGCAGCTGAACTAGAGCCACTTGGCTGTTCTTGAAATGTGCTGCGCTGGAATGGAAGAATGACCTGTTAGTTTTACAATTTGTCTTTTTGCTGTTCCTCCTATCAATGTCCACTGAGAAATGCTGAAGTTGTAGGTGCATTTCAGTGAACACAGAAGCAATTTATCAGCAATTTTTCAGCAATAAATCTGATAGTTTCTTATCAGAAGGCTCAAAATGTTCTTGGTTTGAATTACCTCCTACCACTCCTCCTTCCTCTCCTACTCCCCTACAGAAAAAAAGAGAGAAGGGTAAATTAAGGGACTAATGGGGCTTCCTTTTTTTCCTTGGAGGGAAGGTTGATATTTGTAATACATAAAAGTACAGTATGGAACTTTGTTTTCCTGCACTTAACCTTCATCAATTGAAGACTTCTAGAGCATGGTGAAGGGGGCAGCTCAACCTCTACTATTTGGGCTGCCTATTCGGGCTCAGTTGTTTCTTGCATTTGGTTAGAATTTTTTCTTAATTCCTGGTTCGTATTTTGAAACCTTACTGCTGGTCCTGGAGGTCAGTAGGTATTTTGTTAAAATGTTAATAAGCCTATAGTTTGAACTTGCATTTCACTAAGTGTCTCTTACAGATGCTTACAAGTCATCGACCGAGGAATGGGAAAATAGAGAAAAAACTTCTGTTTCATATGGACATATTTGCCAGGAAGCAATAGGAATGAGGCTGGTACAAAGTCAGCTAGTCAGGAGCTGTGGCTGACACTAGTACAGGCTGTGCCCTCGCTGATGGTCTGCTGTGCCTCTGGGCTTGAGCCAGGTGGGCGGAGCTGGGGACTTGTAAGTGACTTCATCAACATGCCCTGATAAAACCACGCAATAAACCAGGATCTAGATGTGGGCTTCAGATGGGAGAAAAAGCAAGCAGGATCAAAGGCAGGGCTGGAGGCAATGCTGCTCTGAGGATCTGAGAGTTCATCCAGGAGACTGGCCCCCGGCATACCTATGGCATAAAGCAGGGAAGGGTTCCCAAGCCTGAGCTGACGCATAGCTTCGAGGCCAATAGGCAGGGAGTGAGTGGGAGTAACATGGGTGACTGTTCAAGGCCGTCAAAGCCTATTAGTCCCCTCAGACTATCCTGGCAGAAAAACTAGACTTCTGTAAAGGTGACAAATTTCATGTTTACTTTCCATAAGGTTTTTTTCTGCAAAAAATTTCTTTGACTCAAGTTTTTACCCAGTCAAGGCTGTTGCAATTGCCACACTACCTAAACCCTTTCCTTTGAAAATTCTGGGCGAGGGTAACCTGTCAAGACTATATTCTGAGTGATAAGAAT
Organism: Acanthiza pusilla; assembly: GCA_036630365.1. Taxonomy (NCBI): domain Eukaryota; kingdom Metazoa; phylum Chordata; class Aves; order Passeriformes; family Acanthizidae; genus Acanthiza; species Acanthiza pusilla. Next base: position 1,634,385 of record JAXCHO010000034.1, read on the forward strand.
ATGTGATTTGTGATCTGGTGTACATGTCCAGGTGTTTTGGCACATGCTGTCTGACTTGGAAACTTGTTATTTCAGGCTTGAATATCCAGCCAATGGTCTTATTGGGGATGTTCTGGTGCCATAGTATGGTTTTCAGAAGTCAAATCCAAAAGGGATTTTTTAAATATTTTTTTTATTTTTTTTTTTTTTAATCCTGGGCTGTTGGAGAAAATGTAATTATTCAAGTAGTTGCTTGCTTTACATCAGTGCCTGGAGGGTACTAATAGGCCCTAACAGCTCTGCCCAGCCTGGCCTGGGGCTTCCACCCACTGCCAGCCTGAGATCCCTCTGCAGCTCAGGGATGGGTACCCTGAAGGGGGCTGTTGATTAGCATGGTCCAGCCCACCTTTACAGACAGCCACAACAACTGCTTCTCCTGGCTTTCATCCCCTGTTATGACAGGGCCATATGGATGGAGCCTGTTACCTCCTTGTAGCTCTTCCTGTGTGGCTCAGGCCTGTGTTTCCTCGAAACCAGTGTTTGCTTTTCTCCTTTTCAGGTCTGCCTTCACAGAGTTAGTCAGTGTTGTCTGCTATGAACAGAATATGGCATTTTTCTCATTTTCAGGAAGAGCTAAATAAGAGATAAGTAGTACCTGTTACCATGGTACTATCCATGATTAAAACAGGATCCAGCTTTACTTCTCAAAAGTCAACATTAAAAAACAAGATAAAACAAAATGACACCCCCCCCCCCCCCCAATTACAACTGTGAATAGCCATTATCCCAAACATGTTTCCACTATGATACCACAAATGTCTATGAATCTAACATCAGAGCTATCTGATTATGGTAACTTAGAGGCCAGAAATATTACCTGGGGAAAAATATTTTTTCAATGAGACTTGCTTAAACCAGTCTTGCTTCCAACCAGAAAAAAATGGGGTTTGTTTCCTTTCTTTTTTTCTTTTTTTTTTTCCTGCATGCAATCCCATCTCACTTTATTAAAAGTTTCCTGAAAATATTTTTCTGGGTATTATATTTTAATCTTGAATTGCTTGATCTAGGAATGAAATCCTATTCCTTCAACAGAACCTGCAGATGGACAAGTAAGCCTGAGTGGCTAGAATAATCTCCCTGATGGTGGAAGTTAATTATCTGGAAGAACAAAGAGCTCCCCTCCCCTGCCTTGTCATGTGCAATATCTATTTTCTGCCTAGTACCATTTGTGAAACTATCAAGTACAGAGCAGATATTCTCAAATTGTTTTTTGAAAAGCATCACTCTTTGCTTGAGAAACAGCAGCAGAAATGTTATGGTGGGTCAGATCTTCTTGCCCAATTGTATTTGGAGAACACGTGAAGAACACGTGGAGAATACACTTGGAGAATACAATTATTTTTCTATTTGAGCTGTTGCAGACACAGGAATGGTGAGCAATAGTAAAACCAAAGGACTTGTCTAGCCAGGTGTAGTAATGGCTGGTTCTTACGGTATTATGACTATTGCTTAAGCCGGGACAGGGTAAAAGAAAATGTGAGAATCCTGGCCTGGAAGAGATGAAATTTATTATGTCTTGAAAAAGTGAAGAGTGCAAAGAAAATCTTTTGGTTTATAACTTCCGGTGAAAAAGAATTTTTTCTACTAACTTGTTTGTAGGACTCCAGATTTTGCCATGGACACGAGTGGGGAAATGTAATTTTGGATTTTGTCTCAGCAAAATTTCAGTTGTTGCTTTTATTTGGTTAATCTGAGTTTCCTTCACTTTGCTGGAGGCTTCACCTTCCTCTTATCTTACAGGAATTTTATTACCTGTGGTTTACTTTGCATCTTTCTGATAGCCTTTAAGAACAGTATATAGGAAATCAGTTGTGAGGCAACTGACTAGTACTCCTTCTCCTTTACAAATTTGCTAAATAACTCCTCTGGTAGAGGAAGAGTCCAGTTGCACAAATGCATTTTTGAACTGGCTATGATACTTCACTGTAAAAGATGAACTTTCCTTTTGGTGTGTATGTGGAAATGTAAAGATATCCCTTGCTATCTTTATCTACTGACTAAAAGGGGAGAATCTTCCCAAAAGTTTCTTGCAATCTCCACTCATATATCAACCAGACCAATCCTATTCTCAAACCTGTTGACTCCTTCAGAGTCTTTTAAGGCTGAACATGAGGCCATACCCTCGCCTGGACCCTACCTCCTCTTGGAGTTTCTATCATCGTTGGAGCCCAGGAGTTGGTAGCTCTATGTGTGCTTTTCTATATCTTCTCTGTCCTCCTCGCTTCTAATTCCCTCTTCTTTTGAGTAAGCTAAAATCGAACAGGCTTTGAGTTTGCTAAGTTGAATGGGCTAAGTTAATGCTTTGGGGAGTGTTCTGTGTTGATTGAATGTTGCACTAAACCTTTTGCCAAATTTTTCTAATTTGCTAAAGTTGCCAGTAAAGTCTTATTTGTTGTTTTGACCTCTTTGAAATATCTTGTTAGTATTTCTCCCATGCATCTAAGTCAAAGTACATGAACAACCATACATAACAACGCTGTTAAAAATCTTGACAGCCAAATCATTGGGGCCTTACAGCCCCACACCAGCATGAACTGAAGATGAGCTGGAGATGAGGCTTCTCTTTCAAAGAGAGCTTTGAATACAGCAAGTCTAACGTTGAAATGAAACTATATTTGAAGACTTTGAACACCTGCATAAAAAGCAATTCTTGTCTTTGCTCTCTTGTCTGCTGAACACTCCTCCAGACAGAAAAATGAGTTTAGTTTTATGATAGCTCATTTGTTTTCAGCACAAACTTCACTTTGATTTAAGTGAGGACTTTGAAGGAAAAAACAATGTCTTGCCTTTCTCCCCCCCCCCCCCCCCCTTCTTTTAAAGGAAGCTGTGGTTGCTTTAAGTTCGGTTTTCTGGAGTAAAAATTATGGAAGTCCAGAGAAATGGGGGGTGGGTTTTTTTACTGCTTATTTTGTCCAGTAGGTGTCACTCATTCATAAAGAATCTAAAACAGAATTTTCCACTGCCAAACGGTAGATAAATAAAGAAAAAGCCTTCAAAAGCAATTACCTGCCTTGACCCTTGCCCATTTAAAATAAGGTACAAATTACTATACTGTATATTATTGGACTTTGAAATTAAGGAAATTTCACAAGAAGTAGCTCCCATTCTGACTATAGTTCAGTCTGAACAAAACAGTGGAAAGCACTGTAACATGAAAAGGTAGGGGAACTGCCATGGTGGTGATTCACAGCTGTCAGGTGATTCTGACATGGTTTGAGCAAGGCTTCTTTGATGAATGTTCACCTGGCAATAGCTTTAAATTTTTTTTGTATATACTTCCTTTGTTTTTCAAACAAAAACCTTATCTTCTCAGTGTCCTATTGAAAGACTATTATTTGTTTTACCTCAGCCGGATTTAACTTTTCCAGGTGGTGCTGGAGAAATTAGGTGAAGGCTTGAGGGTGCAAGCAACAGAGGCACTGTCTTTGGCTTACTATTGGCAGCTGTGCTTCTGGCAGAAACTAATAATGTTTTTAGGCTGGAAAAAGTAATTGTGCTTGCTAAAGTGCACTCCGCTGCCTTCACAACTTTCTTTCCTTATAAATTTAAAAGTTAAAAGCTTTACATATTTACTGTAAGTGCAGAAAGTAGGAAAAAGAGCTGCAACAGCATGAATGAACTGCGAATGACATGATGACTGGATTGAGCTAGGAAGGGTCTAGGATATGTGGGAAACTATGGTTTCTAGGAATACTTTCAGAAGAATAGGAATGGTTGGGTAATATGTTTTAATTGTAGTTAAAGAGTGTTAATGTCCTTGGGCTACATCTTCTTTATTCAAATAGCTTCAAATAACAGGTCTTCAATTAACTGCATGGCAGCACACTGCAATGATGCTTCAGCATTTGCTTCTGGGTGTTTAGATGGAACTAACTTGTTATAGACTGGGAATTGTTGTATTAGAAAGTACTCAAGAGACCCACTCATTTCCTACTCCGATCCCTCGACTGGGGAAGTAAGGAATGTGTGGCTACATGGATTAAATAGTGGTAATCTTCTGGAGGCTGATCCACAAGACTGTACTTCTAATGCAGAAAGTGAAGAAGAAGGTCTTTTTGCTCTGGCCTGGAAACTGTACTCTGTACACCTCCCTTCCCCTTTCAGTAATAACCAGGATAGCAGGAAAAGTGTCTGTACTTCATATATTGGCAAGTCACACGACAGCAGCTAGGCATGGCAGAAAAGACAATCAGTGAGTCAAAGGAAAATAGTCTTTGAGAAGTTTGTTTCTTGTAGCCTTATTGAGCACCTGATTGCAAAGGTCACACAAAACCATTGGGGTAACAATCTGTTCTCCCTTTAGTTATTTCATAGTACAGCAATCCAAATAAATGTCTTATTGATTTGGGGAAGGCAAAATAACAAGAACAACAGAAAATACCTGAAATTCCTTTTCTAGTATTGAGAAGTGTCTTCAAACAAGGCATTGATATTCTGAATGGTAGATCACATCTGGGTACTATATGCTTCAGATTTTGATCTTCTACTAGCCCTTTATTGGAAAAGAAGCTGTCAATATTGTAGTTATATTTTCCCCATAATTTTATGAAGCCACCTTAAATTGTGGCCTAAATGGGGTTTTTTGTTTTTTTTTTTTCTCTGACACTCATTCATGGTTGTAGTTAAAGGTTTAAAAGTTGCTTTGTGGCTTCATATTTCTAATTCCACAAGTAATTCAGGCAGCTCTTCTCTTCTCTTCTCTTCTCTTCTCTTCTCTTCTCTTCTCTTCTCTTCTCTTCTCTTCTCTTCTCTTCTCTTCTCTTCTCTTCTCTTCTCTTCTCTTCTCTTCTCTTCTCTTCTCTTCTCTTCTCTTCTCTTCTCTTCTCTTCTCTTCTCTTCTCTTCTCTTCTCTTCTCTTCTCTTCTCTTCTCTTCTCTTCTCTTCTCTTCTCTTCTCTTCTCTTCTCTCCTCTCCTCTCCTCTCCTCTCCTCTCCCCTCCCCTCCCCTCCCCTCCCCTCCCCTCCCCTCCTCCTTCTTGTTCTTGTTGTTATTGTTCTTCTTTGACTGTTCTTGTCTCAACCCATGAGATTTACCTTTTTTCCCCTTCAGTTCTCCTCCCCACGGGTTTTGCAGCAGGGAGTGAGTGAGCAGTTACATTATGGTACATAATTTCCAGCTGGGATTAAACCACAACAGCAGCATAAACCATCAATTCTTCAGTGATTTTTATATTGTAGGTAATAGTGCATGGGTGCTTAGAGAGATGTGTGTTCATGGCTGCCACCTTGGCTGACCTGCTGGGAACTGGGATTACTGGGGCAAAAACATTACCTCCTGCAGGATGAGAGGTAGCACTTTTGCAAGGATCATGTCTACCTCACTCCCCTGTAAGACTAAGGCGTGGAGGATTTGTAAAGGACTCACAAGGATCAGGTCCTAACGCTTTCCAGGTCTGCACTTTATAACCAAGTATCAAGCAGCATTGCCAACAGTAATACAACTTGCTGTTCAGAAGGTCCAGTCACACATTTGTGTGTCATTTTGGAGGATAAAATGTAGGTGTGGTACTACCACCAATGTCCTACTGAATTTGTAGCTGACATTTCATTTTCTATTCAAAGACCAGAGGAGGATAAAGAAGAAAGAACCATAATTCCCCTGCCCTCATCTTTTCTACTACTAGTTCCTAAAGAAGGTATGTTAGAACATTTTTCTTAGTTTTCCCAATATGATGATATTTTTATCTTGTATTTGTGCCTCACATTTGCCAAGTTAGCTGACCCTGGAACACATGTCTGGTCTACTCCCTAGACAGATCACACTGCTATCTCTGCCAGTCAGGAAATGGTGAATGCATATAAGGATTATGGTAGGACCACTAGTAAACATTAGTAGCATATTTGTTAATCAACAGGAAATTGCCAGTATGATATATAGCTGGAATGAAATACGGCCTCTCTGGGTTTTGAGCTCTGAGAGGTTAAGAAAGCACAGTAAGTAATATGAAAAGGACATTGATTTGCTGCCATGAGTTCTAACAGAGAACTACCTAGTCATAGCAAAAAGAGTCCATGCACAGCAAATCTTAGGAATGCAGCCTAAAGCCTCAGACCCTGGAGAGGGGCCAACTACAAAGCTCCCCTCAAGTTAAGACTTGAGTCCATTCACTCGGACACAGAAGCCATTTAGAGATGCTAAATTTTACTTAGTGGTGATGTTACAAAAGCCAAAAATAAATCAATTTGTTTTTAAACTCCACAAATGTAGTTCACATTTGTTTAAAGCTATGGTTCCCAGGCCTGCCAGTGACTCCAAGGTAAGATATTTTTGAAAATAGAATAATTACCTTAGCAGGCTTTTGTGTGACATATCTGTTGACACATGGAAATTATTAACACTATAGTATATTTTGGTCTATAATGACTATACTAATGTTCTGTGAGCAATAAAGTGGTATCCTTCTAAGAAAGAAGAAACAGTCATGCTCCTAAGTGTCCCCTTTACTTTGAGTAAAGTGATGTCCATTATTTCATCTTGCTGCTAATATAGGTATTTATTCGTTCTTTGCCTGAAAGACTGGGGTTGGAAAATATTTGGTGAAATCAGTAATTCCAGGTTATAGGAGGAATAAGCCATCCAGAAACTTATGTATCTGTTAGGTTATATAATAATTATTTAAATAATAGGCATGATATTGTAGTAATTTCCTTAATTTCCTATTGTAAAAAAATAGGTTTTTTTGGACATCATGTCACTCAAAGAACTACATACCTATTTAAATGGGGGGCTTGGATATGCCAGGAAATATAAGGAACCCAATCTACAAACTACACTGGGCTTTGGGACTTTAAGCATCAAGTATTATATGGCATACAGAATAAAAGGGAAAGGATTTTATACTATACCTCATCTGACATATTTAATAAAGTTAACTTTGGTGGAATTGTATATGAAGAAATAGAAATAGAACAGCATTCCTATTTTGCTGCAGATATTGTTTTTCTTTAAATTCCTTTTCACTTTCTTTGAATAACTAACACCCATAATAGTGTTTAGGGCTGCATCAAGAATGCACTTTATCTCCCAACTGCTACCACTTAAAATATTTTGGTTCATATCCTGAAATAGTCTTGGAGTGTAGGTACTAGTTCTTTCTCTTTCTTTCCCCCCCTCCCACTGCATCCCCCTCCCTGCTCAAGCTATATGAGAAAATGTGCTCCAAAAGTACACCTAATGCGCTTTAATCACTAACAGGTGCTCAGTCTAGGTGGCCAGACTAAAGCTACTCCAAAATAAAGTCCCCAACTGCATGTGTTGTGGACATGAAGTCCTCAGCACTAGCTGCTGTGCTGTACAAAACTGTCTTTATTGTGCTGTACTGTTTCTTAATGCAAAGACTGCGATGCTACGAAAAAAATTAAGAACAAAACAGAGTAGAATTGCAGAATATTTGGTCTAAAATAATTTTATAAGTTTTAGTGGGGAAGGTATTGGATTTTAAGCTGTTGAACTGTGAGGGGGAAAAGCATCTTTCTGTTCTTTTAGCTAGCAGTTTTCATGTCTAAGATTGTGAGCCATTTTATCTGCACATTGTTGAGGACTGCGCCTAGTGCAGGCAACTCAGTGAGCAGCTGCAGTGCAAGGTGCAGGTTGAGCCCTGTATGGGAAGAAATAGCTGGAGCCCCCAGCAGCGAGCCATGACCTGGCAATGACCCTTTGCACAGCTGAGGGCATGGGGACTTTGGGGGCAGGCTGTTTTCTCACTCAGGGACTCTGTAGGAACCAATGAAGGATGAGAAGACTCCAGACCCAATATCACCATTGGAACAGGCACACAGACTGTAATGAAACAAAAGCCCAGGGATTTCTTTGTTTGGAGTCCCTCCCAGGAGGTACCAGCACAACCTGTTGTTGTGCTGCTGTGCCATGATTAAAGGCTCAATCATAACTTAAGGGAGCTAAATGTCTGGGGCTGAGTTGATGAGGGAAAAGTGTCTGACCATGTGAGTGGAATGTGTAGGGAGTCAAGTGGGGCACCCATTGATTGACTGGAGCCACATGTTGTGAAGGGGCTTCAGTCCCTGTGGTGACAGTCTTGGGTGGTGCAAGTGTGACTGATAGAGTGGCTCCTGGAAGGTCAGACAAGAAAGTTTCTTCAACATTAGCATCACCCAGTGCATGCAAAGGAGTCTCATGTTCAGGCTGGGTAGAATATGTGGTATTGCCACTGAAAATCAGGAAATAAACTCTCCAACCAGTTTGTTAGGTTAGAAAGTCAACTTTACTTTATTCAGAGTTGAGCTACGTGGGGATCCCTCCACAAAACATGTATGTCAGTTATCAAAGCTTTTAACTATTTATAGATTTTAGCAAACAAAGGAATTAGTGTTCATTGGCTAACAAGTTATGTAGTTGTCTTCATCAATTAGTATTTTGTATTCTATTGGTAATTGTTTTCTCACTTCTCATGCTAAGTGGTCCACATCTTCCATTTTTTTATTAAATTCTTCTCAGATAGGGAGAATTCCAGTAATTGTCACTGTTAGTTTCTTCTTCATCTCTGGTTTCTGTAACTTGTCTTTGTGGTTTATAAATTCTGGATCCTTGATGTCCAGGTCTCAACAATAAATTTCACTCCCAGGAATTGTTAATTTCCTCTCCCGGGTTTGTGAGCATTGCAGCATGACAGGCCTTAGAGTTTTGTTTTTTCTAAGACATGGATATCATGCAGGGCTTGCTTGTTAACTGCAATTTATTTCACAGATTAAATCACCCTTCTTCTTGATTAAGTCCTAACATTTTCCCCAACTTCTGGATAGGGTCCTTTTAAAAGAAATATAACTTGTTTGGTGACAGTATTTATCTGTTTACTTATTTAATTATTATGTTTCAGAGGACTGACTATATGATGACAAAGACTGAAGTTTTGATGTACAGAGTAGCCCAGTATGAATTCCTCTTACTAAGAACAGAAAAACATATTTTGCAAACATCTCAGTGATGCGAAACATTCTTATGACTTCACATTGTGGATTAGCCTCAGCTAACAGTCAGCCTCCCAGCCAGCTACTTGTTCATCCCCGGTCTTTCCCCCAGGATGGGGCAGAAAATAGAAAGAGCAGGAATGAGAAACCTTGAGGATTGATATAAAGATGGGGAGATTGCTTACCAGTCAGTTTTATAGAAAAAAAAGGCTCATTCTGGGGAAAATAATTGCCAATTGAAACATGTAATCACTAGCTGGAGTAGTGGGAAAGAAAGACAAACCTAAAAATAACAGCTTTCTTTATCCCTTTCTCAGACTCAGAAGTATTACTCCTTCACTCTAGTTTCCTGCTAGGCCCTCCCCCACCTCAAGTGGTGCAGGCAGATGGGGAATGGTGTGCTGCAGTCTGTCTGAAACAGCTGTTTCTCCTTCCTTCTCACACTTTTCCCCTGTGACAGTGGCGGATCTTTTAGGCTGAGCTTCCTGTCAAGAAAAAAAGCTGTAGTATGAGTTCTACACTGGCTGCAGCTCCCTCAGGAATATCCACTGTGGTGTTGCCTGTGGACTGCAGTGACTATCTGCACTGGTGCAGGTCCTCCATGGACTTCAGGGAATATCTTCTCTGGCACCTGGAGTACATCCTCCTCCCTCTCCTCTTTCTCTGACCCTGATATTCCCTCTTGTGTTGGTTTTTTTTGTTTGTTTGTTTTTCTTTTGTTTGTTTGTTGGGGTTTTTTTTGTGTGTTTTTGTTTGTTTGTTTGTTTGGTTGGTTGGTTTTTTGTTTTTGTTTTTGTTTGTTTGGGTTTTTTGCTGGTAGTCTCATCTCTGGTTGGTGATGGGTCTCACTGGAACCACCTGTGACTGTCCCAAGCCAGCACAGCACCTATCCACTGTTGCAGCCCTCCTGCTGCCAACATCTTATACCTACACCAAAGACAGTTTTGCCTATTTGAAAGCCTCTAGAGTGACAGACAAGGCAAAATTGATAATTTTTTACTGACTTGCTTATCCTGACCCACAGAACAGGAGTGTGGTAGCTATCAGCCAGCAAGTAGGAAGGAAGCAGAAAGAGATTATTGTATTGTATTACTGCACACAGGTTTCTTTAACAATTATGGAAGATGCACATAGAATAAAAGAAAAATTATACAATATCTTTACTGGCCTCTGTTTCTACTTTGCCTGCCTTTGGACATTTTACTTATATTAGGGTGAGGTTAGTAGTAAAGTTATGTTAATGGCATGTGACTCAAAGAACCTTAGACTATATGAAATTTTTTAGAAAGTGAGCAGGAATTTTTGATCCAAAGCCAAGAATGCTGCTTTAGCCTGAACTAATATTGGAGTTTAAATTCGAGATTAAAATCCTAATATATTATATTAGGATTTGCTGTAAAGCACAAAATGCTCAAAAATGAAATGCACTAATTGCCTTAAGTCATACATGGAAAGCCTTATACTGTGTTGGAATTTCACAAAATGTCATCACTGCCAAGGGACTTTTCACTCAGACCGTGTATACTGTATATCTGACAGGGGAATAATTTACTGTGAGACTATTTAAGGTATCTGGTGGGAAATAGGACTTTGTCTTCCTGCAGAATAACTAAGAGAAGGCAAAGAAAGAGTTTATCCATATCTTTTCAATTTACAATTATTATCTTTGGTAGTTAGTCATTAATGTTTATGTGCTGGCTCTACATGGTCTTCTCTGCGTTGAATATTTGAGAAGAATAGAAACAAAGAAAGATGATTTATTCACAGGTGTATTTTAATGTACTTATTTTTAGGGAGGTCAGTGACAGTGAAAGCTGATTTATAGACTTTAAAATAAATATCTGTCTCAATTGCCACACAGTAAAAGAAATAGTGTAATTTTTTTTTCCCCCAGCATAATTTAGTTGAGACTGTTTTGCTAGTATTGATAGCTCATGATTCTCTAGGCCCAGATCTAAAGCTTTGGAATGAGGGTTAAGCATGAGAATTAAGCATCAAAATGTATCAAGCATGTGAGACTGAGCAAATCTACATGTTCATGGCTTTGCTTCATCTCTTTAAGCACATTTACACTTATGCAAGGTAGTGTAGTCCTAGAACATCCAAACTAGAGACCCTAAATTGATTCAGGACTGTATATCTATAGATCTATATCTATATATATGCATAACAGCACATGACTTAGACACAACATACATTTGCTTCGGAGTGCCACATTGTGAGTTCAGCTATTATGGGTTAACCCTGAGACACAGGTGAGCCCTACACAGACACTCACTCACTCCCCCATAGTGAGAGTATAAAAGTAGGAAAACTCCTGGCTTGAGATAAGTTGTCTTAATAGGTAAAGCAAAAGCTGTGAGCTAAAGCAGAATAAATAAGTTAATTTAGTATTTCCCATCAACAGACAGACATTGAGCCTTTACTAGGAAATTAAGGCTTCATCACACATAGCAGTTACTTGGGAAGACAGACTCCATAACTCCAAATATCACCCCTGTCCTTTTTTCCCTCCAGCTTTATATGCAGAGCATGATGCTGTGTGATCTGGAATATCCCTGTACTCTGTTGAGGTGTGCTGTCCCAGCTGTGTCCCCTCCCAACCTCTTGTGCTTCTTCAGCCTGCTCATTGGCAGGGCAGTTTTAGTTCTATCCTTTTAAATTTAAATATAATTTTAAATATTCAAATATTTAAATATCCTTTTAGATCCAAGGATTTCTATCCTTAGCTCTGTGTAACCAGTGTTCGGCAATAACTAAAATATGGGTGTGTTATCAGCACTGTTTTTGTCACAAATCCAGAACATAGCACCATATGAGCTACCATGAAGAAAATTAACTCCAGCACAACTGAAACCAGTAAAACAGCTTTAATTATTAAATTTCCCTTATTGATCTGGGCAGATGTTCTGAACTGGGGCTGCTGAGACATTGTATACTGCATTGTCATATCTGACCTCCATACACCAGAGAATATCTGCTGTTGCTGCCATGGTACAGACATAGATGAATAGAAAACAGACTGAAAGAACCTGTTAAAATAACAGTACTATTAAGCGCTAATTGTCAGTTAGAGATTTCAATTTAGTAATGTCACCTAATCCAAAGTAGAAGCTCAGCAATCTGTATACAGACACTGTTGCCAAATCCACAACTGCAAGAGCTCTTGGCCTTTGTTTATATCAGGTGAAGATTCTCAGCTGATGTTTTGCTATTTCTGCTTCTCTGCCCTGTAGTTTGCAGAAGATCCTGGTTTTCTCCTATTTATCCACCGAGTAAGTCAAAGGTGAGCCTGAGATGTGGAAGACATTTACCTAATTAAGAGATTCAGCTTAAAGATGTTCAGTGAAAGGCATGTAATTGAAGTTCCTTGTTTGGTTTTTAATCTGCTTGTTGTACAAGGCTGGAAACTCTGTGATGGTTGACCTTGCTAGCTGCCAGGTGCCCACCAAGCCATTTTATCACTCCAAGTCTTTGACAGGGCAGGGGCAGAAAATACAATTAAAATCCCATGGGTTACCATAAGGATCAGGAGATCACTTAACAATTACCATCATGGACAAAACTGACTCCACTTCGGGGAATTAATTTAATTTTTCAACAATCAGAATGAGGTAAGAATAAGAATCAGGATGCCCTGATAACAGAAGACTTAGGGAAGGTGGAGTTACTGAATGCTTTCTTTGTCTCAGTCTTTACTGCTGAGGTTGGCCCTCATAAATCCCAGACTCCTGAGTCTGGTAACTCAGGAAGTAAGAGAAGAAGGCCAGAGCAAGGAAGAATTCCCATTGGTCATAGAGGGTTGGGTTAGAAATTGGCTAGGCAGATTAAAGACCTATAAATGTGTGGGCCCCCATGGGTGCTGAGGGAACTGGCAGAAGCTGTTGCTCTGCCACTCTGTCATCTTTGAAAACTCATGGTGAATGGGAGAGGTGTCTGATGATTGGAGGAAGGACAGTGTTACTCCCATGTTCAAAAAAGGCAAGAAGGGGGACCTGGGAAAATACCAGCCAGGCAGCCTCACCTCCATCCCTGGAAAGGTGATGGAACAGGTTGTTCTGGAGGTCATCAACAAGCATGTGGAAGAAAAGCAGGTCATCAGGGGTAGTCAGCATGGATTCACCAAGACAAAGTCATGCTCGACCAATCTGATAACCTTATATGAAGACATGGGAGGATGGGTTACTTCACTGAAGTCCTGATTTAGCAAAGCAAAGATGATTTATTAAAGTTAAGTGCTAATAGTATTGATTTTTGGTCTTAATACTACTACTACTTCCTTATCCTCAAGGAAATTTCACTTACTGAAGACTTGTATTTATTTTCTTCATGGGTTTTTCGGCTGGTATTTGTGTGTGCGATTTCTCTAGACACTGAGAATTTTCCTATCCAATATTCACTGTGAAATCAGAAATGTATGTGACCTTCCAGTCCCATTCAATATCTTTCAGTCCTGTTCAATATTGATGATCTGGATGAGGGGATTGAGTGCACCTGCAGTAAATTTGCAGGTAACACCAAACTGGGTGAGAGTGTCTATCTGCTGGAGGGTAGGAAGGCTCTGCAGAGGGATCTGGACAGGCTGGATTGATGGGCTGAGACCAGTGATATGAGGTTTAATACGACAAGTGCGGGGTCCTACACTTCAGCCACAACAACCTCATGCAGTGCTACAGGCTTAGGGAAGAGTAGCTGGAAAGCTGCCTGTTATAAAACACTTGGGAATTCTCTTTGGCAGCAAGCTGAACGTGAGCCAGTGTGTGCCCAGGTAGCCAAGAAGGTCAATGGCATTCTGACCTATATCAGCAGGTCCAGGGAAGTGATTTTCCCCCTGTACTCAGCACTGTTTAGGCCACACCGTGAGTACTCTGTCCAGTTTTGAGCCCCTCACTGCAAGAAGGACATTGAGGTGCTGGAGGTTTCCAGAGAAGGGCAATGAAGCTGGTGAAGGGACAAAAGGGTAAGTCCTATGAGGAACAGCTGAGGGAGCTTAGGGTTGTTTAGCATGGAGAACAGGAGGCTCAGGAGTGACCTTATCACTCTCTACAACTGCCTGAAAGGAGGTTGTAGCCAGGTGGGATCCAGCCTTGCCTCCAGGTAACAAGTGACAGGACAAGAGGATATAGCCTTATGTTGTGCCAGGGGGAGTTCAGGCTGGACATTAGGAATGATTTCTTCACAGAGGGGTTATCAAGCATTGCAACAAGTTGCTCAGGGAGGTGGTGGAATCACTGTCCTTGAAGGTGTGTAAGAACAGAATGGACATGGCACTTAGTGCCCATGGTCTAGTTGACACGGTGATGTGCTGTCAAAAGTTGGTATTGATGATCTCAGAATTCTTTTCCAACATAATTGATTCTGTGATTCTTTGTCATTTCAGTTTACAGTCTCATCAGGTTGATCCAGCTAGTCTGACTGTGAGGTAGCTCTTGAGCTACCATAGTTGCATGTTCATCAGGCTAGACCCCAAAAAGGCCAAGTGGAAAAAGAGTATCCCTTGCTTGTTGGTATTTTTCTGATTCATTAGGCCACACTTACCTGTTTTGATTGAAAACATAGCTTTACAGTTTTTAATGTATTTGGACTATAAATCAGAAATTTAAAGAAACTAAATCTACACAAGATTTAATAGAAATTTTTCACACAAATATTTTTAAAAATTTGTGGGGTTCTTAGATTCATGTTGCATGTTGGTTTTGTTTTTTTGTTTCCTTCCCAGCATCAGAGGTCAATGAGAAGGCAGATGTCGTATGTGCTTTTTGAAGTTTATTTAATCTTAATTTCCCTTAATGAACTTCAATTTTTTTTTTAATGACTAATCCCCAAGAAAAAAACCCAACTATATTATTATGCTATGCATATAGATAGTAAGGACGCTCTTAATTTTGTGATTAAGAATTCTTCTGAGTGATTTAGAATCCTGTCTTCTGTAGCAGGGGTCATGCTCTATGTTTGCCCAGTGGGCCATGCTGTCCCATATAAAGTAGGAAAGGCAGGGGCTGCAGCCATTTTCTTATTGTATTAGAGACTATATGATGCTAGACCATCCTGAGACCTGTGATATATTCTAATTCATGAACAGTATCAAACATATTAAATATTCTAATTAATATTGCTAAAATATTAAAAAATTCTAATAAAAAACACCTTAACAGGGAAAGTTTGGTCCTTTTAGTACACCTCCCTCCGTGTGCATCCATGCAGGACTAACCACAGTACAGCCCTTAATCTGGACAAATCAGCCCAAATACTGTCCTTCAGAGTATTTTCTTTATTATTTTCACTCCAGCCAGGCATTTTTCCATCTAAAATTCTTCCTTATATGTCTCATGCCAATATCTGCATAATGATAGATTATTTCTTTAAGGTGCTCTCCCACAGCAGAAAAATTCTGAAAGGTGACTTCCTAAAGAATTCTACCTACTGTGGAATTTTGTGATTTTTCTGTAAAAAGAAAGTATTTTTTTTTTTAACTTAATGACCTTTCCTGCCCACCAAGCCTTGGGATCTAAGCAGGAGCCTTTCTGGATTGTGCTTCTTTAGTGTAGATTCCACAACAGAAGTTTAGTAAGGAATTCTCTCAGTCATTGGCAAGACAGAATAACAAACCATGTACATTTTGAGGAGGAAAACAAATATTTGTCATGCCCGTATGGGAATGTTTCACTTAGGCTAGCCTGAAATGCTAAGAGCTAAAAAGTATTTTTACACATTGATTTAGGCTAATGAGTTTGTTTTCTAGAATTTAAATTTTGACAGACTATCCCATCCCCTGGATTATTTCCACACAGACATGCGATACCTTCAGGAGTGCTTTTGCAAGTTTAGGGACCATATTTGCAGGCCTACCCCCGCCCCCAAAATGTTGGACAGAGGGCTGTGTGGATGTAATAGTGCTGTATGCACACAGATATGCTCAATTCAGCTTTTAAAAAGTACAATGAGCAGAATGGGCAGAAGATGAACCCTTCATGCAATGTATAGTGTACTTTGTTCTGCTATTAATCTCAAGTAGAAATAATCTAGGTCCCTCATTTGGAGGTCACAGTGACCAGCAGAGGCAGAACAGGGAATTTGCCATGGTTTTGTGTTATCCTAAATACTTATTATTCCAAGCACATTAGCTTATCCACCTTCTTTTTTTTCCTTCTGTCTTCAAAGGGGTCAAAGACATGAATTCTCTATGCAGAATTGACAAGAGTTCATGTTTTTTTGTGGTTTTTTGCCACAGAGATTACCAAATATGCTTTCACATATACAGTGATCAGCCCCATTTACTTTGCCAAGAAAGCGCTATTATTGGTAACCCCTTTTCAATGCAGAACTGCTCTGGTAGTTGTTGGTTTCCTGTGACTCCAGTTAACTTTGACTTTTAGTCAAAGCTTTACTGTGCTGTGTTTCTTTCACACTGTGAGTGAAAACACTGTGCACACAATGTCCAAAGATTTAATTGAGCATATTTCCAGCTTAATTGCTGTATTAAGCCTTTCCATTAAGAGTGTTATGTCATGTGCCTGCTTGTATTGCTATATGAACTGTAGGTAGTTATGGCAAATGCCTCAACAGCATGGAGCTATTTGTATACTGGGTGTGTGGGATGGTGGTCAGGGAACAGAGGTCACGCAGTTTATATATTTTCTGGGTATTTGGTTTTATGTCTAATTAATTTTGTAACTGAAAGACAGACCTGTGTTTAGAGCAAGTTGCAATTCATGAAAAAAGTAGTTTTAGTAAAATACATTATTCAAAGTGAACAAAATTAAGCTATTTGGACAACATATTTAAACGAGAAAAAAAAAGCTAGTTGAAAAGATTTTCTTGATTACTTTTCCATACGTAAATAAGATGTTGATTCTGATTTAACCCGGAGGGTAATGAAGAAATAATTCAAACCACATTTGTTGTTATTATTAAAAAAACCTCAAAACAACCATGTTTGAGGCCCTGACTTCCAGAGAAACACAAGAGAATTATGTTCTCATTACATTATCAGTATTTCTGATAATGCCAATCTCACTGCATTATCAGTATTTTTGTAGAATTGCCAGTTCTTGGCCCTAGCTGAACCAGATTGCCCCAAATTTAAATGTGCTTCTGTGCAATACTTGACAAGGAGGTTAGTATTGTAACTGGTTACAGTACACTCAACTTGAGCAATTACTACATAGTATGTCTACTAGTGTACTTAATCGTTGTGCAAACATTTCTTGTAGATTTGAATAGAGAAAAAAAATGGATTTTATTCTCTGTCTGGTGCTGTAATGGATCACAATCCATCATAGTAGTAACCACAACCATCATAGAAGTAATTGATTCTAGTTCCTATTTAAGACTATAACATTGCATACGTAGATAGTGCTTCATTTATTTCCTGTTACAACACTCTAATTTTAACATCCTGACTCTCCTGTAGTTACTAGGTCTGATAGAAATATTCCTACTCTTTTAGAGAAAGTCAAAGACAAGGAGTCTTATTTTATACATGTTAAAACTTTATTTTTATAGAACCACTACAACTTTTAGGAAAAACTGGTCTATACTTCAAACATACTAAATTAAAACTGGAAATTTGAAAGTACATTCATTTAAGGTTCTTCTCTGGAATTTATAAAGAATTATGGCTTCTGTGTTTCACAAAAACAATGACTCAAAAGATGGATTAAATACCATTCCAACCCGTTCCTCAACCCCAGTAAACGATTAGGTTCCTTTTACCCTTTAGCCCCAATAAGAAGGCAAAGAAGGATACAGAACTTTCAAATTCTGTTCTACCATATTCTTGACTTATTTTCTATTTGTGAGAAATTTCCTGTCTGACTATAAGTTATTTTTAGGTGACTTATTTTCCCCCTCCAATGACTGAATGGCCTAAACACCAAAATGGCCTATTGAGCATTTGTGAATTTTTACTCAACTGCTGCTTAGATTTTAGCTAAGTTAGCTCATGCCAAGGCCTGATGGATCCCAGGAACAGGACCACTAGGTCAAAGCAGGAGCATGATGTAGGCAGGACAGGTGGCCGGAAAGAGTTACAGGGTGATTATGCAGCAATTGTCTCCCACAAAATTGTTGTCTCCTCTGGAAATTACATTTTCTCTGACAATGTCATCAGAATCAACTCACTTATGGAAATGGTAGATACCAGTCCTCTAAACGGGAAGGTTTAAAATGTCAGCTAGCCCAGCTGACTCAACAGCAGCCAGACTCCTTAGGGTTTTGCGCTTCCTGGTGCCACCCAGAGGACATCTGCACTGTGACAAAGATGAAAAGATGAACATTCTCACCCTTAGCTAGGTAAATAATTTTTTTTCCACATAAGTGCATGATATTCAAGGCTATGGATTGTAAGTTATGAAACCCTATGACCTGAATCGTGAATAAGTGAATTCACATGATATACTGCTCTGAAAAAAGGAAATTAAGTCCCTGTTCATCATGTTTCATTGTTGTGTTTAATGAGCTCATGCAATAAAGTTTAAATCACAGAGCTGACTGTGCTATAAATTGGAGAAATCCAAATGGACTGTGACAGCACTTTCAAACAAAACATTAAGATCATAACCTGAAAGGAAGCCAGTTCCTATATTTTCATATCTACTTACTGTTCAATAAACAGTCCATGAATAAGAATAATTACTCTGATACTAATTGAAATCGAATTCTGAATAAATTTTACACAACTAGAAATTTGAGTAATAATTAGCTTAATGGCACTGAAAAAATAGTAGAGAAATGCTTATTCTTAACTGTATGTCATTCCAAACCATGAATTCATTAAAAGACTTTAAAAGTAGAACTTCAGAGTGTTGCTTTTGCTTTACAAGAAAATTAAAGCTAATGAGAAAGCCAATATAAAACATTTTTCCTATCATTCAAGGAAAAATGATTGACTGAAGAGTTTTCTCCTGGAAAAAAATTGCAGAGACATATGAAATACGTACTATAATCATAAGTACTATAATTCTGATTTGAAGCTGGAGAATACTAAAGATACTTGGATTTGCTGTACTTTATTGAAGCAAAGGCTAAGTAGAGGATTAATTAAGTAGGTGTTGATTTAAGCTATTCAAGCTATTCTCCGTGCTCATATTTTCAAAAGTGATATGTATTAGCTGATCATGTATGGGATTCAGAAATATCAAACAATATTGGGAATTCAATTCACTTAATTTTAGTGGAAATCATATGTGTAATCTGCTGAAGGACATTTGCAAATCCCCTTATGGAAGCACATGCATTTTTATATTTTTAACTCACTTTAGATATCTTCCCCAAGGTAATTTGCAAATCCATTAAGTAATAGCAGATTAGTTTCCATAAGATTTTAGTTTTCCATTACTCTACTCTGTGCCTTCAGTTACTTGATAGAGGCTCCTCAACTAGGCACAAACCTACAGCCAAGATAGTGCATAGGGAGACTCAAGGTATCACAGCTGGGATGCAGCAGTAGCTGCTGAAGAGACCAAGAGGTGGAAGTCACAGACATGAATTGACGTCTTTTGGGAGCACTTGAAAAAGTTCTGTTACATTTGAATTTAGCATTCTTCTGTGCTTAGTTCATTGTCAAGTATCAGCAGAAAAGAAACTCCTGACGTATATTCTGCTTGGTAATAGGTGGACAGTGCATGCTGTACCACAAAAGTACTGTCCCATACAAGGCCTCATGCTATCTGACTATAAATGATAGAATTATGTCTTGACATTTCTTCTCGTGAAGTTTAGGAACTTTATGAGGACACATATTACTATTTGAGCCCATAGATATCTTTGGGGGTAAAAAACTACATTTTATTCAGGAAACTGTTGTGAATAAATAGTGTAGCCTTGTTACTTTTCAGTAGGAAGACTTAATTTGTTTTTTGCAATTAAATGAGTACAAAATAACTCCTACAAAATTTAAGAACATTACATTTGAGTTGAATTTTCCTTATTCTAATGTAAATGTTATTAAATTCTGAAATATTGTATTTGCCTAAATTATTGGGTAGTCCTTATACATCTTTTCCTTCAGTGGGGTGATCATTCTGTCTTTCCTTAGATGTACCTTGAAATAAATAGAAAATTATTAAAGAGGCTGCTAGTGTATCTGTAATTTTTCACTGGAACCTCAGTAAACTTAGTTATGTAATAAAGTACCAGATGTGACTCTGTTTATTTCAAGTTGAAATGACAAGCAATTTTTTTGTGAAATACTATCATGTTCCTTCACACATTTGTCTTTTAAAATTATGTGTGGACATACAATCTGATCATCAGGACTGAATAGACCTTATTTTTTGTTTTAAGGGAAGACATGTTTTGCAAACAGGGTATTTTCATACATTGGCATTAAATCATAGTATATTCAACACAGAAAGTAAGATTTTTTAGGGCTTGGGGAGATAACTGCAAACTCAACTGACATTGTTGACCTATTCAATAACCTAAATTTACTCACTGATTCACTTTTTTGAGAAAGTCATAGCTGCCTGTGAGATCAAGTCTTACAAATGTAAGTATTTGGGATATAAATGATGAAATTATAATGTCTTCATTTGGATAATGTATAAATTGTGCATATGTGGAATTAAATGGATTATTTAGTTCCTTTCCTCTATTAGTTGCAGTTCCCAGAAGGAGCCCTGAGGGGTGAATTTTATGATTGAGATAGTGACGTTCTGCCCTGCTCCTTGCATGTTCCTGAAGAAAAATAACTTATAATTTTATTTTATCTTACTGCGAACACCAGTTCATACTGAGCCAATAGAAATATTTCTGACAAAATGTACTTTCATCAAAGAATGCTATTTTGTCATAGCATAAACATTTGATGCAATTCTCTTTTATGAAAACACTCTAAAGTTTCTTTTTTTTTCTGCTTAAGTAGAGAACACAATTCAAAGCTCAAGGTTTATTGTAAAAAGGAAGAACCACCGCTGTTCAGCAGCCTCTACTGTTGTGCTTTTGTGTTTGTAATTTTTCTTAGACCATTCACTGCCCATTTTGCATTGAGGAGGGATAAAGAGAAAATGGGGCCTTTTCTAACAACACATAAAAATTGTCTGGTGCTCTCGTAGCATTTCATCTTCAGGCATTGACAGTTCATTGCAGAATTATTGCTTTCAGAGGAAGAAGAATAAAGATTTTTTCTTTTCTCTTAATATTGATTTAGTAAAATCAGGAATAAGTTGTTTTAAATGCAGGAGGCTGGAAGAACTAGTCTTAAAATTTTGTTATTCTTCCAGGATTAAAAAAAGCTGTTTAATGGAAAATATGCGTGGGGAAGAGTGGGGTTCATTTTGTTTCTGGAAGAAAAGTTTAAGAGAAGTCATATGGAGAATTTGCTAGTTAGGCTGTTGGAAATCCTGATACAGTCTGTTTTATGAATACTGCCTGTAGTGGAATCTCAGCATGACGTATTGAACTGTAAAAGATATAGTAGAATCCAAATGTCTGTATGAAGTTATCTTCCAAGATTTGTCTTTTAAATAGAAAATAAATTATTTGCATTTTGAGCCTTAAATCCAAACATTTGGTGTTGTTGAATCTCTTTAAAACGCTGTCAGCTAAACTTCCCATTTCTTTCAGCTGTTTCGAACTTTTCTCTGGCCCTTGGGGCTGCTTGAAGAACTTTCTGACCCAAAGCTTTTTGTGGCTTTTGGTGCTTAAAAATCACCTGGAGCTGCTCTGACAGTGATTTGTTTTTCTTTTTAGTTAACCTGAAAAGTGGTTTCATATTAAGTCACAGTTTTCTGGGTAAAAATAGTCTCAAATCCCTGGATGCAAACGAAAAAATGTGAAATTTGGGTGTAAATTCTATGATTTGGACCTGTATTTTTACAGTATACCTGACCAAGCTGAAAGCTAAGTTGTATATAGTGTATATAGTGTATGAAGAAAGGTGTGAACTACTTACAGGAAAATATCCAGGTCCTGCGCTTGGGTCACAACGACAGTGTGCAGCACTTCAGACTTAGCACAGAGAGGTTGGAAAGTTGCCTGTCAGAAAATGGCTTGGGGGTGCTGGTCGACAGCAGCTGAAGATGAGACAGCATGTGCCCAGGTGTCCAAGAAGGCCAATGGCATCATGGCCTGTGTCAGCAATAGTGTGGCCAGCAGGACCAAGGCAGTGATTGTCCCCCTATACTCGGAACTGGTGAGGATGCACCTCGAATCTGGTGTTCATTTCTGGATCTGTCGCTACGAGACAGGCTTTGAAATGCTGTAGGGTCTCCAGAGAAGGTCAATGGAGCTGGTGAAGGGTTTGGAGCACAAGCGTTATGAAGAGTGGCTGAGGGAGCTTGGGGTTGCTTAACCTGGACAAGTGGAGTTTCAGGGCAGACTTTATTGCTGTCTACAGCTGGCTGAAAGGAGGACGTAGACAGGCTGGAATGGCTTCAAGTTTCTCCAGGGGAATTTTAAATTGGATATTAGGAAAAATTTCTTCATGTAACAGGTTGTCAAGCATTGAAACAAGTTGCTCTGGGAAGTGGCTGAGTCACCATCCCTGGAGGTAATAAGTGTAGATATGGCACTTAGGGACATGGTTTAGTGTTGGACTTGGCAGTATTAAGTTAATGGTTGGACTTGAGCATCTTATAGGTCTTATTCAATCTAAATGGCTCTATGATTCTATATAATCTCCTAAAGCCACTGTTAATCCCTTCTTTCATGTATGCTCTCTGTTCCTCTTCTAAAAGGCCTTCTAAAATAAGAGAAGCAAATTGTGTTGCATTAAGCAGACAATGCTGCAGGGCTACTCACCAAGTTCTTCTTCTTTTTATTCTGTATTAGCATTAGCATGGAGATGGGCATTTGCTGCAGAGAAGACTAACCTGAATTCTAATTGTGGATAAGACAAAAATAAAATGGCCCTGGATTCAAGATTATATTGTTCAGCCAACAAATTTTCAGAAACATTTTGCTGTCTTCATAGTTAGCTGCAGAAACTGGTTATGGGCTATAGGGCCCCCAAAAAATCACTTGATGAGACTTTTAAAAGAACATATGATTGTTCATGTACTCTGCGTTAAGACACATGGGAGACATATTGACAAGATATTCTCAAGAGGTCAAAACAACAAGAAAAACTTTACTAGCAAGTTAGGAAATCAAGAAAACTTTGGCAAAAAGTTTAGTGCACCATTCAATCAACATAAAATGCTTCTCAAAGCATTAACGTAGCCCATTCAACTCAGAAAAATCAAAGCTTGTTCAATTTTAAGTTACTCAAAAATTCCGGGAAGAGGGAGTTACAAGAAGAAAGACAGAAAGACAGAAAAGACATTTAAAAATTCCAAATATAGCTACCACTCCTGGTTCCAGGGTGTTCAGCTAATAGAAATTCTGAGAGGAGATAGGGCCAAGATGTGCTAACCACATGTTCATCCTTAAATATCCCTTGGCCTTCCTGGGCCCTTCCCCCAGGTAGGAACTCTGGTCATTTGGCCACTTTGAAGCTGGGTTAAGGGCACCAGAGGCAGGTGTGGTGCTGCCTCCAGTGTGCCAGGGATTGGCAGCCACTGCCAGGCTTGGATACAGGCTCTAGGGGTGGTGGTGTAGAGGGCAGACAATTGCCTCAGCAGGGTATGGCCCAACCTGCCCCTTCCCCCACACACATGAATCCCAAAATGTCTTAAGACAGCAATCTTTCCAGTCTGTCCCATGGGCTCAGTACACTTATGGAACATTTGTATTTTCTAGTCCATATTTGATCAGATTCTTTTTGGGGGAGGGAATGAGGTTGGAAAAGACAGAAGCTGGCATTTAGATTGATGCTTGGATTGGAAAAGATTCCTATGAGTGGAGTATATTTAGCCTGTTACTTTATTTGCCAGTCAGTTACGCTATGCTTGTTTGTCAGATAACGGTTTTTTCAATACTTATACTGTTTTGTCCTCTTGTAAAATACCTTTTGCATAAATAAAATAAAGAATTCAATAGATTAAGTCTATATGAAAACCATGTCAAGAAGCACTCTGCAGTAACAAGGTGGAGCTGTGCTGCCACTGGTTTGAGAGAAAATAATGAAATATGCAGGCTCTGAGAGGTTTTAGCAAATATCACCATTTTGGTGGGATGAAAGGCAACAGAGGAAGTGAGCAAGATTTTGGGTCATTGCTGTAATTTACTGCAGAATCAATATTGCTTGCCCAGTGAGAGGCAGCATTGCGCTTTTTGTTCATTCTTGACATACGTCTGAGACAAAATAGTACCAGTTCACATTCTTGAGTTTTATAGATTTTCAAGACAGAAAAAAAAAAAAAAAAATTCATTTCTCAGCACCTTTCTAACCATGCTAAACACAAAAGACTTTTTGCATTTCCTCCTCACACTTTTATTCTGTTTTCTTCCTGTAGATTACAGATACCAGGTTACAGTGCAGTTTGGTCTTTAGCATTTTGATTTTAATTTTGTTAATTAAATACTGCTGTGCATGCTTGAAAAACCTCATCAACTCTAAAGTTAATTGCTTTTTGTGTCACTACAAAGTTGTTGTGAATGAGTATTCTAATATTTTGAAATGTTCTTTCTTGAAAGTGTTGGAGTTGTTAGAACTTAATGCTGTTTTTTGCACCCTGGTATACAATAGAAGTAGTCAGGCTTAATGAATTTCTGAATGAATGCTGTCAGCTGTGGCAACAACACAGAATAGAAACTCTGTGTTTTTATTTCAGACATGATGTCTGTCTTGTCTGAGTCTCCTGAAATTCTACCATGAATATGTCTTTTTTGGGGGGAGTAAGTTTGCTCTTTTTTTAGGGAGGTTTGCTCTTTTTGCAGCTAAGCAAAGTAATTGAATTGCATTCTTTTGTGCAGAGCAGAGAAGTCTTTTCCCTCAGTTGGGCCAACGCCTCTGTTGTGACGGTTAAATTCAGCAGCCTGTAGTGGTGAATCTGCTGCATGGTCTTCACACTGAGAATGAGGCTTCAGGATTGTATTTGTTTCCAATTCTGTCCCCTGGAGCTCTCTCATCCAGGGGACAGTACATGCGCAGGAGGGACATAGTATTTGCATGTTAATGTGACTTTAATGAAAAATTCCACACAAACAGGAAAGGAAGCATATCACTAAAAGCAGGACAAGGAACTGGAAATTTTGAGATTACTCGCAGGGAGGATGATTATCCTCTGGGAGGATGATGAGCAATTTGAGAATTTATGGATTAGGATTAAATGGCAAGTGTGACACTGCTCTGTGGCTGAGATACTGAACACTTTCTTTGCTTCAGTCTTCACTGCCAGGACCAGCCCTCAGGAATCCCTGGCCCAAGAGACCAGGGAGAAGGTCTAGAGGAAGGCGGACTTTCCCTTGGTTGAGGACAATTAGGTTAGAGACCATTTAGTCAAGCCTGACATCCAAAAGTCCATGATGGGATACATCCACCAGTGTTGCATGAACTTGTGGACATCATTGCTAGGCCACTCTCAATTATCTTTGAATGGTCATGGCAGTCTGGAGAGGTACCTGAGGACTTGAAGACAGCAAGTGTCACTCCAATCTTCAAAAAGGGCAAGAGGTAGGACCCAGGGAACTACAGTCCAGTCAGCATTACCTCAATCCCTGCATGTGGAAGACAAGAAGCTGATTAGTCAGCATGCATTCACCAAAGGGAAATAATGTTTAACCCACTTGATTGCTTACTGCAATGGGAAAAGTGGCTGGATAGATAAGGGGAGAGCAGTTGCTGTCTACCTGGATTTCAGCAAGGCTTCTGACATGGTCTCTCAAGATATCCTCAAGGGAAGTGGGGGTTAGGTGAGTGGACAGTGAGGTGTATTGAGAACTGACTGGACAGCAGATCTCAGAAGGTTGTGATCAGTGACACAGGGTCTAGTGGGAGGCCGGCAGCTAGTGGTGGTCTCCAGGGGTCCAGTACTGGCTCCAGTATTCACTTATTCATCAAAGACTTGGTTGAAGAGGTAGAGAGCCTCCTTAGCAAGTACGCTGATGACAAAACTGGGAGGACTGGGCAATACCCAGAGTGCAGGGCAGCCTTTAAGAAGTACCTCAACCTCATGGAGAGATGGGCAGAGTGGAATTCTGAAGTTTAGCAAAGGCAAGTGTGGTATCCTGCATTTGGGAAAGAATAACCCCATGCACCAGTACAGATCGGGGGCTGACCTGCTGGAAAGCAGCTCTGCAGAGAAAGACCTGTGGGTCCTGGTGGACAACAAGAGCCAGCACTGTACCCTTGTGGCCAAGTAAGCCAATGGTATCCTGGGGTGTGTTAGGAAGAGAAATACCAGCAGGTTGAAGGAGGTGATCCTGCCTCTCTACTCAGCCTTACTGAGGCTGCATCTGGAATGCTGTGTCTAATTCTGGGCTCATCAGTGCAAGAGCGACAATGAGCTCCCGGAGCAAGTCCAGAGGAAGGCAACGAAGAATATGAGGGTACTGGAACATTCCACTTATAAGAACTCAAGAAGCTGGGACTGTTTAGCCTGGAGAAGAGATGACTGAGACAGAACCTTATCAATATCTTTAAATATCTGAAGTATTTGAAGGGAGGGTGTCAAGAAGATGGAGCCCAGGCCGTTCTTAGTGATGCTGAGAAGGGTGAGAGACAATGGGCAGAAACTGATGCACAGGAAGTTTCATCTGAACATGAGGAAGAACTTCTTTACTGTGAGGGTGACTGAACACTGGAAAAGGTTGCCCAGAAAGGCTGTGGAGTCTGCTTCCCTGAGGATATTCAAAAGCCATCTGAACACAATCCTGAGTATTATTCTCTAGGGGACCCTACCTGAGCGGGGAAGTTGGACTAGATGACCCACTGTGGTTCCTTCCTAGCTTACCCATTCTGTGATTCTTTAATCATGACTCTGACAGTGTCTGTCTCTGACAGACTCTGATTAAACAGTCTGTTTCAGCTGTGGACTGTAGGATATTTTTTTTTAAAGCACAATTCTGAGGACATATAAGATTAATATACATGGACTTGGCCAAAGGATAACTTTCATTTTAGTGCATCCAGTAATGGATTTTTAATGTGCACACTGCCTTCACAACAGAAGGTGGGCAACCATACTAAGTTAGGCCCTTTCCAACATCTGGCTAGTATTTGGCAGACTCATTACAGTGAATGTTGCTTAGACATCCTGCTTTGACAGATTTGATGTTGCAGAGTTCATGGGCTGATGGAAGGAAATAGCACTGATTATCCTCCACCAGATACCTGTTGCAAAGAGAAATGAGCCAAATGAGCCAGCTCTCTAGTCAGAAAAAGCTACACAACAAAGTGCAGCTAGAAGATTTCTAGCCCCTGCCCCCCTGTTCTGGATCTAGGAGTAGGATTACATGATAAAGCTGTTTTGTTTTTCTAGTAAATGCCAGCCTTTCATAGCTAACTGGCTGGCCTCTTGGTGCAATGTGTTATTGTTCTATCCCAAATGAAAGCATGCTGGATGGAATTAGGAATGTGGGGCTAAGTGCCAAGGAAAACATTTCTGTGGCTGAAAAACCTGCCACCACTCAGCCCCTGTTTGGGCATGAATTGAACATTGTAGCACTTGATCCACGGCAGTCAGACTGAGAGAGGTGTGAAATTTTTACTTGTGTGTTCTCAGTACTTGGACACCCTCCTGGGAAAAAAGCCTACGAAGCACATTAGCTTAACCCCTTTTGGGGAAAGCAGGCAGCCTAGAGTGAGGCTTGCTCACTTACTTTTCTACCTCTTGTTTGTGGAAAATGGGTAGAAGTAAAACATTTGCAAATCAATGCAAATTCCTGTTAGGTTAGAGGCTCTGGAGGATGATGGAAACTGGGGAAATAGGGAAAGAATGGGAGAGAGAGAGAGAGGGAGATGGATTTCAGCTTAGAAGTGCACATTATATTCAAGTCAGGATAATATGTCAGTTAGCATTTACTTCTTACAAAGAAATTCTATTTGTAACTGCTCAGCAGTGGTAATTTGTGACAGAGGAATGATTTCACATAGAGGGAGGCCAGGTTGCAAAAATGAGTTAAAAGTGGCTGAAAGCAGGAATGTGAGAGACACAACAGGCTCCTTGCAAGAGAGTGAAGTTGTCCTCCATGAATTATCTTGTAGATCATCCTGGAATCAGAGCATTCAGGGTCCAAGCCAGCAGTCACCTTTGGGCAACAGAATTGGGGTGGGGAATGAATCCAGGGCTGCTCTGACTTGTCCTATGCACTCTGGATTGGTGCTGGTGCAAATGTATATAGGAAATCTGCTTGTGACATGTCTTTGCAGACTCTTGTAGAACTGCGTAGTGCACTAGGACTCTGAGTCTATTCTGATTCTTTCTGGTACAGTTACTCAGCACTAAACATGAAACAAATACTAAATAATGTGCAGGGAGCCAAAGCAGTCAGGAACTCGGTATGTCAGCCAGGGTGAGCGAACAGGGCATGGCACATCATCCAGGGCATGCAAAGACACACAACAGCTTCCGGTCAAAGAGAGGATCTACTCTTTATTTCCCAAGGACTCTTTTTATACTATTTTTGACATTCATGTCACACATCCATTGGCTCTCAATTCACCACTCCACAATGTCACTGACTACCTATAGTTAGAAAAATATCTTGCAATAGGAACAGCTGTGAGTATCTGGATATCACTGTTTTGAATTCTTGCTTGTTTTGAGCTGGAATCGATGCCTGTGAACTGAGGCAAACTAACAGTTCCCACTGCAAGGTAGTTCTCACTACAAGCCAGCAGTTCCCACAGTGCAACAATTGCTAAGCAGTTCAAGTGGAAAGGGGCTCCCCTTCAACCAACTGGGAACAGCCAATGGAGGCAGTGTTCAGATCCAGCAGTTGGTGAAGAAGGGCTTAAAGAGATCTTTTCATTCCCAGACCCGGTAGTGTATGGTCCCTCAAGTGTGGTTTTGGGATGCTGGAGAGCACGTTTGTCTGTAGCTGCTGGAGGCACTGCACCAGTTGTGTCAGAGGCCTCCAGCCTTCTGATGGTAGATGTTGCTCTCAGATCTCAGGTTGCCAGGAGTGCCTAATGCCTTTCCATGAGGCTGACAATCATTCCTTTTCAGATGGTGTGCTGTTGTTCTTGAGCTGTGTCATCAGGAGAAGGAACTACAGGAGGAAGTGAACAGGCTGTGCAGTATTTGAGAAAATGAGTAAGAGTTCTCAAACCTCCACTGTAATGGAGATGCAGATGGATTTGTAACCCTGTCAAGTAGTTAGTCAAGGATCTGTTGAACCTGAAGGCTGGAAGCTGGTTGTTGCCCAGGTAGGAAGAATGCTTCTCCTCCTGAAAACCTGATAATGACAAGTAGGACTGTCAACTTTTACATGTATGAGGCTCTGAAACCAGAAGGACAATCAACTGATGAGGTGGGTGAAAATCCTTCTGATAAAGGGGCCACCTTGGGCAACACAGCCTACCCCAGCATCATGACCTCCTCTGTTATGAGGAAAAGAAGGGTCGATGTCATAGGTGGTCCCCTTCTGAGGTGAATGGAGAGCCCGGTATGCAGACTGGACCCAGGTTACAGGGAAGTCTGATGTCTCCCAGGGGCTTGGGTAAGGGACATTACTGGAAAACTTTGCAGCTTAATAGGGCCCTCTGATTCATATCAGTTCTTCAAGTTGGCAGTGATGAGATAACAAAAAGAAGTCTGAGGATAATCAAAGATTTCAGGGCCTTGGCAAGATTGTTTGAAAGATCAGAAGCACAGGTATTATTTTCCTTGATCCTTCCTGTAGCAAAGAAGACTATCTAAAGCAACAGGCAGACTCATCAGATCAGCACATCTCTAAGGCTGGTGTCATTGGAAATCCTTTTGGAGGTTCTGGGCTCTGTCAGTGGGACCTCTCAATGATTTTTGAATGTTCTTGGGAAACTGGAGAGACCCCAGTTGACTGGAAGCTGGATAACATTGTCCCAGTTTTCAAGAAGGACAAAGAAGGATGAGCCTGACAACTGCAGGCCTGTAAGTTTGATTTTAGTGACTGGTAAAATTATGGAGATTATTTGGGAGGTACTAAAAAAACCAGTCATTGGTCACAGCCAGCACTGCTTCATAGGCAGAAAGTCCTGCTTGTCAAATTTAATTTCCTTTTATGACAAGGTAATGCTCTTAGCTGATCAAGGGAAGCCAGGTGATGTAATGCTTTTGGACTTCAATAAAGCTTTCTATACTGTCTCTCACAGTATCCTCCAGGACAAAATGTCCAGCCCACAGCTGGATATACACAGTGGGTGTTGGGTGAACAACTTGCTCACAGGTTGGGTGCAAAGGCTTATAGTGAATGGGGTGACATCAGACTGGTTACCTGTCGCTTGTGGGATTCCACAGGGCTGCATCTTAGGCCCCATTCTCTTTAACATCTTCATAAATTATTTGGATGCAGGACTTGAAGGAATATTAAGAAAGTTTGCCTATGGTACTAAATTGGGAAGAGCTGTGTGGACTCCCTCAAGGGCAGGGAGACCCTGCAGAGAGACCTTGGCAAACCAGAGAGATGGGCAATCACCAGCCATATGAAGTTTTACAAGGGCAAGTGCCAGATTCCTCACCTCTAACGGGACAATCCTGATTGTGTGTATAGACAGGGGAACAAGAGGATGGAAAGCAGCACTGTGGAAAGGGGTCCTGGTGCATGACAAGGTGAATATGAGTTGACAGTGCCCTGGCAGCCAGGAGGGCCAGCCATGTCCTTGGGTGCATCAGGCACAGCATCACCAGCTGGGCAAGGGAGGGGATTGTCCTGCTTTGTTCTGCATTGTGGTAGCCTCACCTTGAGGGCTGTGTGCAGATTTGGACACCACAATATAAGAAGGATATAAAGCTATTAGAGAGTCTCCAAAGGAGGGCTGTCAAGATGGTAAAGGGCCTAGGAGGAGGAGCTGAGATAATTTGGCTGAGGGGAGACTTTACTGAAGTCTACAACTTCCTCATGAGGAAAAGCAGAGGGGCAGATGCTGATCTCTTCTCTGGTTTCCAGTGACAGGACTCAAGAGAATGGCCTGAAGCTGTGTCATGGAAGGCTTAGGTGGGATGCTGGAAGACTCCTCAGGGAAGTCATCACAGCACAAAGCCTCACAGGGCTCAGTAAGTGTTTGGACAATGCTCTCAGGCAGACAGTGTGATTCTTGAAGCTGTAGTGTGCAGCACCAGGAGCTGGACTTCAATTATTCACTCCTTGTCAGTCTATTCCTGCACAGGATATTATATAACTCTAATTCTTTCCAGAGTTTGTCATATGAAATTTCTCATTTTCTGAAAAAGATGCAGAAGGATAAAATGCAATCATCCCTTGTTAGTGGCCTTGTAGATTGTTAAATGAGAACACCGTGTCTTATACTACAAGCTAGATAACAATTCTGAGAAAGGATTGCTACTACACAACTAGATATTTCTTAAGAAAATAACATCATTTGTTACATATTGTACATATGTAGCATAATTGTACATACTGTAACTACAATTGACAGCCAAACTCTTTCTATACAGGCTAGTTTTCTTATACCTTCTCCAGATAATTTTCCTTCTGTCAACATCAAAGTATCTGAACCATCCTCCAGGTTTTGGGCATCTCCCTCCAAGTTTGTATGGACTTATTTGCCACCACACACTCTGATATAAATTAATTTCTCTTTAAGCATGCCTTTACAACTTTTTGATTTTTTTCTTTTAAATATAAGTAGTTTCTGTTAAAGACCCTTTTTTTTTTTTTTTTTTTTTTTTTTTTTTTTTTTTTTTTTGATAAGTAGTTAATTTCCTCTCACAGAGGAAATTTTGGCCAGAGCTGTTATAGGCACAGAAAATCAGGTGGGGTTCATTCACTTCAACTGTATTGTGTAGCAGACCATGGTTAGTATTAGTAAGACTAAGTAAGACTTAAGTCAACTTTTAATTGACCTGAAGTTCGTCAGGATGACTCTAAAACCTGGTATTCCTCAGAACAGCTGGTTTTGATCATAGCTATTACTTCTGTAGGCAGGTTGAACTTTTTCTTCAGGGCATCCAAATCAGGTGCTTTTGCTAGTTGAAGGGGTGACAAGTGTTACCAGGCACAGTTCAAACACTCTTAAAGAACCTGAAAGAGTGAAGATGTGAGCCATGATGTTGCACTTGGCAATGTGGTTTAGCAGGCATGGTGGTATATTAAGTCAGACGTTGCTCTTAATGGTCTTTTCCAGTCTTCTATGATTCTATGACATTTGTTGTGGATATTTTTAGAAAACAACAGCGACTAAAAGTCACACTTTAAAAGAATCTCAGTCTTGCTGTACAGTTGTTTGGCTCATTGGCATCTTAGCTCATTGGTAAGTTACTGACATCATCTTTTGTTAACATCATAATTTCCCCTAATTTTATTTATCTCACCAGGCACATGATGGCAGCAAAGTACTGAGGAGTCCCACTTACCTCCTCAACTGTTAAAGGGCACAATAGCTAGGCCCTGCCAGACTTTAGTCTAACCAGAATGAGAGCCACTGGCAAAGTGCATTAAATATAGGTACAAATAATGATGCTTAAGGAATAAAACCTAAGTCTCTCTGTATATTCATTTGTTAATATTTTCTTGCTGTCTTATTATCTACAATATATATATTGTCTCTCATGGGTCTGTAATGGGACCAATAGAGTTTAACATCTTCATCAATGACATGTTTAACAATCCTGCAAAGTCAGTGGGATTGAGTGTTTCTAAACTCAGAATATTAAGCTTCATGAATTCATCTGCTCTGTCAAATCTGTTATAACAATACTGCTGGTGTCAGAAGATTTTCTCCAAATACATTCTACCACCTTTTAGCAAGTCTGAGCCCTCATGTAACAAAATAATGAAATTTTATAATTTACTCAGTTACTTTCATAGTATTTTAAGCAGGAAGAATATTTTCAACTTAAAAGTTAAGGCTGTTTTTTTGTGTGTGTCTTTTCTATTTCTGTGTAGATTTCAATAGCATGTTTTTTAAGTGCTCATAGTCTGCAGTACCAGGAGCCTCAACTCTGTTCAGTAGAAACCCTTATAAATTCAAACAATGGCAATCTGAATGAACGACTCAGATTTGAATCAACATGACAGAGCTGTGAGCATAGACTTATTAGTGAGTTTTGCAGCCAGCAAGTGGCAGCTTCCCACTTTGTTTTGTGGTAACTTGGGTATTACACATACTACTCTTTTTTTAGATTTTAAATCGCATTTGAATTTCATAATTTTTTGTTTACTTACAGACATATTTACTTTCTCATTGTTATGTTTGAAACAAATATTTCTGTTTTTTACTGCTTTTGTGAAGTGTTTCGTCCATGATAATTATACAGGGAAGCCCGTGTTAACTTGTGAAATTTGTAGCTTTCCAATAGAATTTTGTAGTTACATCTCAAAACAATGATCTGAATTATTTTTTGACAATGTTGCATGACTACACTAAACTTTGAGGAAAAAGAAATAACTGTTGATCAAAGTAGATAGATGTTACCAAATGTGCTGTTCATTTCTTATGTCTCAACCCAAACATACAGCAATATTTTAAAATGTATTATGGGCAATATGCTTCTACATATTATAATTTAAAGAGTTTTCTGGTTTTACTGTCTTTATAAGTATTTTAGTACTTTAATATATCCATAATTCACATCTAAGAATTTTTTTTTTTTTGTCTATGAAATTCCAAATCTAAAAAGACTGTCTCAAAGCTAATGGTGTGTCATTTGAGGCCTGTCTGATTTCCTAACTTTTATTTTGGACATCTCTTATATTTTGTGAAAATTTTGTAAAATCAAAATTGGAAGAAATATTTTTCAGAAATGGAGTTGCATTATGACTAGATTCTAAGGTGTGCAAGTTTATTGTCTTAACAGTCCTGCTCTCAGGCTTCTTATCTAGGAATTCATAAAACTAACTGGAAAAGTATAGATCAGTAGAAGAATCTATACCCTTTTCTGTTTTATGAAAGAATTTATATGAAATCTGTAGTCAGTTGAGTATAAACATTTTGGGACAAAATGAGGATATCTAAATGGATGGGTAGTGTCACGTTCCACTGTGGGGAACTGTCAGGAGTTCTTTTAAAAATAGATGGTCTGGAACAAAGTTAAGTCAACCGAGACAAGATCTGAGTGCCATTTATTGGTAACGAACAGAAAAAGAAAGAAGTAATTGCCCTACTAAAGAGTGCTAGAAAAGACAGAAAAGGAGGAAGGAAAATGGAGAAGGATGGGGAGGAGAGAGAGAGAGAGGCTCAGGGAGTGCCGTGAAGGTTTCACGCGGCAGAGGGTGCGGTGTGCGCGCTGCCTCCTGGGGAGCCTGCCCAGCGCTCGGAGGGACACGGCCCCAGGGTCACAGCTCCGCGGTGATGGCGGCCCGACAGTGGTGAGCGAGCGGGGATCGGGTAGGAGGTTCAGGACCCTGGACAGGGTCGCGATGTGGTTGGCGGTGCCATGCTGGATCGGAGGCAGGCAGTGCTGGATGCAAGTGACTCAGGCAGGAGAGCAGGCAGGGCAGGAGCACAAGGAGGCAGGACAGGCGGCGGCTGGAATAGGCGAAGGGGTAGGGCAGGACACAGGCTGCACAGGAGGCTCAAAGGTCAGCCGATGTCCTGCAAGCGGACCTCGGCAAGCTGGAGCCAGAGCAAAAAACACAAGACCCAAAAGTCCAAAAAGACGAGACTCACAAATTCCAACTGAAAAAAGCGCCAAGCAGAAAACCTGAGCTCCAAACTCTCAACCAAAAAAGCTAAAACTCCAAAAGCCCCAGAGTCAGCAAGCCCCAGCTCCAAAGCCCAAAAAAACCAAACCTGACTCCAAAAGTCCCCGACTCAAAAATGCTTCAACTCCCAAGACCCAGAGCTTGTGGCAGTTACTTTTATGCCCGCTGGCCCCTCCCAAAGTCCGCCTGCTGACAGGAGTCTATTGGCCCAGTCCAGAGGTCCACTGCAATCTACTGGTGAAGACCTTTCACCATCCAATTGGAGAATGTCTCTGAAGGGTACAGTGTCCTGCACGTTCCCCTGCTGACAGTCTGTCCCATGTGAAACATGAAATGGTAGCCAGGCAAAGTGTCCCCAGACACAAAGCTTTCTCCCATCTTCTCCTAGTTGCATCCTGCAAGTGGCACATGTGCAACCCCTCCCCCACAGTCAGTTTTGAGACAAATCAAAACTGAATTGGCTCCTTGCAGTGCATACGTAAAATGTTAATGTTGTTTTACAGATTCATGCAGGAGAAATTTTGAATGTGCATTTCTATTCAATACCATTCATCTTTCTCATGTAAAAATAAGTTCCACAAAACCTCTTTGCATTCTTTTTGGGAAAATACTTTCATTAGTTATAATTCTAATCTTTTTAAATATGACCCTGTCCATTTCCCTTTTCAAGATGGGACATTAAAAACAATTGATTTTCATTAGTGAATTTGAAAACATTTCAAATTATCTCTAAGATTACCCGTTTGTGAGAGTATGTTTTAATTTTCAATGAATTATAATAAATTACACTTACTCTCTTCATCATTCTCAAATATCAAACCAGTGCTCCTTCTAACTAATTTTGATTCATCTAAAATTTATTTGTTCAGCCGGAAATGGGATTTTCTTGGATACTTTTTAAAAAATTGATCTTGTTTCTTGGTAATTGCCCAGGGAAAAAGTCATACTAAAAAATCAAAAGCCATTAGATAGTCTTGGTGATTGCAATACTGTTTATGGGGGTACTCAGCCCACATGCTACATATGTGAGAGAGTTACAGAGTTAGAGAGTTACAGGGCATGACACCTCTAGAAGGAAAAAAAATGAAACACTTTATTTTCCTGCTATGGGAATAGATATTCAGTCTCAGCAGGAAGTTCCTTCATTTAACATTTATCATAGCAAAATGTAGTGAAACTTCAGGTTAGAGGAGGGCTTGGATGTTTTTTCTTTTTTTCTTTTTTTTTTTTAATATGAGATTGATCTCCGTGGACAAATGGTTTTGAGTTTTCTCTGAGCAGTTTAATACTTGTGAGGCAAGTCATCCATCAGCAAACTGGTTGTGAGGAAACCTTTCACATGAATCTTCTTTAACTTCGTATTTTTGAAAATTACTCAACAAAAGTAACTGATTTACACTTGGAGTGGCTGTCACTCACTTTGCATACTGAAAGATTGCACAGACATAGGTACTGATAACAATTTTTCAGTAGCTTCAGGGAAATATTAAACTTTTGTCCTTTTAAGTAGCACATTTTTCTAAATAACAGAGTACCTTTAGTACTTGAGTATCTTGGGCTCTAAGAAACATGAATCAAAACAAAATGAAACTTTAGCCCATTTTTTCTAGTTAACAGTCCCATAGGAATGTTTGATAATTGCTATATTAATAAATAATTAATTTGCAACTAGCAAAAATATTCTGTTGGGAATAATGTTTTGACTGAACAAAGGGCAGCAGTTGCATTTAAACTGATTACTTCAAATGTTTAGACAATTACAAGTCCAGTTCTTGTATTGAAGATGGGAAAAGAGAAGGAAATAATATTGCTTGGAAACCATACCAAAATTTATCTAATCTCAATTGGATGCAAATTTTAGAACAATTATGAAGGAAGCATGGAAAACAAAATAAAATTCAATATGAGTTTAACTATTGCAAATCACTACATACAGGGTGGACAAACTTCATTCAAAATGTCTCAACATCTATAGACAAAAATCTGGGGGAAGAAAAAGTTAAAATTAGGCTCTCTAGCATTTTTGTGATGCATCTGGAATTCAGCATCACATATGAAATTATCATGGAATATGAGGAATAATGAAATGTTAACAAAGATCCTATGCTGGCAGAGGTGAACAGTGTTAAATGTCAGATGCTGACTTGTCTGTCTTGAGATTATAAAGGGTGAACCTAAAGAAGGAGTTTTGCAAACACTCTTCTTTCACAGTTTTGTTAATGACCTTGGCATTTAAAAATATATGCATCCCGAGTAAACTAGCTGTCAGTACAAGGAACTAATACTTACAATCAAACTTTGAAGATTGATTTAAAGGAAATGGGTTAAGATTGGATATGAAAAAGCTGTTTTCTTAGAAAACAGCAGGAACTGTATCTGCTGTAGGCTTGGTGTCAGAGGAAATTGTGGTAGTGCATTCCCCTTTCCCCCCAGGCCACACTATGATAATTCATGACAGGAACAACTAAGAAAAAAATATTTCCCCCAGTTTGTGAGGATTAGAAAAAAACCTAATGGGGCATAGAAGAGAGGTATTTAAGCCAAAGGATACTATTAGCAGAAGAAGAAATAAGAAAACTGATTACTAATGCATTGAACTAAGAAAAATATAATGGAATTCTAATCTTCTTGTAAAGCAATTCCTTTAATTCCTAATTGGAGTAATTACTTTCAAAATGCAAGTCAGTATATTATGAAAGGAATTCTATAGTGTAATAACTGCAAAAGAATAAGATTGGGCTAAAAGAACTGGAAAGTAATTTCTAGTATTATGCTCTTAATTGTGTCAAAAAATAAGTGGTATTTTCAGTGTTTTATGTAATGCACTTTCAGGTTTCAGCATAATTCAGATTAGTGATGAAGGAAGATAAATGACTGATTAGGATACACACATTAAGAAAGTGTAACAGAGTTTTATGTATGCTTTAATTTTTACTTTCATTTTGCTTAAGTTATCTGTATAATTTTTCTGATTGAACCTTATCCCCTTTGATACAAACAACCTGTGACTGTGTTGTTCTGCAATAGAGGGCTAGGTACATGCCTGGTGGGTCAAAACTAATAAGCGCACAGATTTGATTCACCTTTGAACCATTAATACCATTTCATGCAAGAAGGGGACCACTGTCATTATGATGTTTGTTGCCTTGCTGTGACTGTTCACTTTGATGACACTAGCACATCCCTGTTCTGGTGTTGTTGTGATTCTCACAGCAGAGTAGTTGAGAGAACGTTTGCCAGGTGTGAGAAGTAGAACGCAGTGATTATGTGTATGATTATAATTAGATTTAGTTTTAATACAGTATCTAAATATTGGCATTGCAGTATATAAGTAACAACTCTATGATCTGTTAAGATGAATTATAGTATAACCAGGTTGTGGTCCTTCCTGTTGAATCACAAGCTTCAGTGAGACACCCTTGCTTTTTAAAACATCTCAGAGAAATCTAGGTGCAGCTAAATCCATCTAGTCTCAGACTTGGTCAACAGTTAATGCCTAAAGGGTTATAATATAGACAGGTCCAACAAGAAACTTACAGGTTTACAGTCTTTGGTGATGTAGAATTCACAATTACAAAGCAACAAATCACCTATGAAACTACTGCAGAACTCTATATTTGCTTGAATCTTAGGACTTTTTGCTCACCTGTCCAAAAGTATTCCTCATCTTTGGGCGGGACGTACTCTGCAGTCATCCCTTGCAAGCTGCTTGCAACCTCAGGATACCAGTTTGCCCAGCTGGCCAAGTCTCCAGAAACATTTTATGCCCTTTTGTAGGTCTGTGAACACCAAGGTCAGTCACAAATGCCTCTGCTCTGCCATCTCTGGACTGTATTAATTATGGAGCATCCAGCCAGCTCTTCCTGTAATATCCACCTGGTGTTCTTATATTAGGACAAACCACACTGCCCATCAGAGACAGAAAAAAGGGAGAGGGGTGTGTGCATGGCAGAGGGGGAGGACATACTTAAGATCTGACTATAATTCATTGGTGTCACACTGCTTTGTTTTTATTTGACCATTTTTGGGAATTTTGAGAACAAATGTGTAATATTCTTGCCCCATAAACTATCTCTGTCTGAAGGTTTGTGTCAAAATAACTGATAGCATAAATCATACATATATTGAGTTACTTTGGTTCTTGACAAAAATGTAACTCCGACAAACTCTATTGTTCAAAATATTTATGCTTTTTAGCCTGCCATCTCAATCAGCAGCTGTCATAAATGGAAAAGATAGCAATGCCAAACTGTTTTGAAATAATTCACTTGGCATCCTATAAGCAGACCCATAAGAAGATGTAAGGAAAAAAATTAACTGGGAGATTTTAGAAAATTTCTGAAGGAAAAAAAATTAAGTCTGTGCTCAGTAATTTTTTTCTTTTTTAATTATTTGTCTGAAACCAAAGAAATTTATTGTAATGACTAAGCTAATCTATTTTCTGGATTAAGTTTATATTTGTTGAGAAATAGAAGTTCATAGGTTCATTAATGCAGTAGAAGCAGTATTCTTTTCAAACTCTTCATGAGTTCCACTTCATTGAATGCATGATATCAACGTAAGATATAGATATTGCTCCATTTTCTAGAATCATCTTAGAGAAATTTGAGCCATGGCCAGATGACTTTTGAATATTTCCAGTGCCAGTGTTCATTCACTCTCACAGTATAAAAGTATTTCCTGATATTCATAGGGAATCTCCTGTGTTTCCCTTGGTCCTCTCACTGGACACCATGGAAAACAGTCTGGCTCTGTCCTTTCTGCATCCTGCTTTCAGGGGTTGTGATAAGATCCCTCTGCTTGTCCTCTTCTTTAAACTGAACAGTTCAAGTTCTCTCAGCCTTTCCTCATAGGAAACAAGCTCCAGTCCCTTAGTCATCTTCATGGCCCTTTGTCTGACTCTCTCCAGTATGTCCATGTCTCTCTTGTAATGGGGAGCTCAGAACTGAACACAGTACTTCAGGGTTGACATCAGCAGTGTGAACAGAAGAGAAGAATAGCCTCCCTCAAACTGCTGCCAATATTCTGCCTAAAGTGGAGCAAGGTGCCAATTAGCCTTCTTTGCTCCAAAGACACATTGCTGGCTTGTGATCAGTTTTATGTGAGTGTGGCACCTGGGGATATGCTTTAGTGGTGAACAAGGTGTTGCTAGATTAATGGTTGGACTTGATGATCTTAGCAGTCTTTTTCCAGCCTTAATGATTCTATGATTCTACGTCTACCACCATCCTCAGGTCGTTTTCTGCCAAGAAGCTTTTAGTTGTTTCTCTCCAGGCTGAAGAACTTTACACTTTCAGTTATTGGACTGAAATTCCTGTTAGACCTTTCCTCCAGATTGTTAAAGTACATTTGGATAGCATCATGACCCTTTCATGCATCAATATCATCATGGTATCAATATTAAAATGTAAAATGAATATTTATGCTGATTTTATATTATTGAGAGTAGCCTTTTCCATTATAAAGTAGTTGTCTCTCAACTCAGCTACGTGTGGACTTTTAAAAATTATACTAATAAAGATTTGCAAAATTTTTATAAAGGTTTGGGAGGTCAGTATAATCTTGTTGTTTACAACTTTATAGGCTATTATCAAGATAAAAAACTAATTGATCTGTTTATTTGATGTCAAGCGATGGTAAATTTAGAAGCAATTCTATTAAGAATAGAATGAAGCCGTGGGAGGTTTATAGTTTTGAGCGATGTTTTGTCTTCTTCTTCGTAAGTAGTCTTCTTAAGTGCAAATTTTGACTTACGTCAAATGCATTAAGAATACACTTCCATTCTAGTGTGCTGTGAATGAAATAGGCTTATTTTTGATGCAGTAGCACAAGTTTTCACACATGGGAATATTAATGGAATTATAAATAAACTGTATTTTCTGAGTGATACTAATAAGGTCTGCTTTTTTATAGAAATATTTACAGATCCCTTCTTTCTCCCTTTTTGTTGAAGCACTTTCAATAATTCAAATACGTAACTATTGAAAGCTGTTTTTCTTCTGCTCCACAATGTGTGAGAAGTGCTAAAAATGAGTGGACAGTGTAGGAAGTGTCTCTTTTTCTCTGGTGTTGCTTTTATTCTACCTTTAAAAGACCCCAAAGCCACAAAAATACTCCAAACCCACAAACTGTGTCTGCAAAGGTAGATTTAATCATGGTGATGGTTGTAGCTATCATTAAACTTGATACCCGATGTGCTTATTTAAATTCCACTTGGTATTCCATTGGAGCATAAATGTATTTGGAAGTTTGCCCTCAAGTCTGTGTATATCAGTTCATTTTATGCTGTAAAAATTTTTTTAACCTGGAAGAGCCTAAACATGAAGGTAAATTTAAAAGATTGGATACTGGTCATTGCCTGTTATCTAAATTGTGTGGATCATAAAGAGTACCAATATTGCTGTAGCATTCTAATCATAATGCACAATGGTGAGTATTTCAAGGTTGTTCCATATTTATGGTTGTTTATATGTGTTTATAGAAGTAATCTTCATACCCAGCAGAGTTTCACATTAGAAGCACCCTCACTGGGAATCTTCCTAGATCACTGAAAACCTGATTCTTAATGTAGAGTTTTAGTATAAGCTTCTGAAACTTATTTGAGAAATGTTTGTTTTAATTTAATTTAAGAATTAACTCCTAATTATTTTATGGATGCCTGATAAAGGATCTTAAAGCTGGTTTATAAGATTTATTGAATAGAAATTTATTTATTCTGTGGAGAGGTTGGTGAGCAATCTATATTAAATTTTTAAGTTGGAGTGGAATTCTTGCAAAACTATTTTTCATTTTCTGCTTTTATTTGGACTCAAAATTATGACCACTCTAGAACCTACAAACACCTGACTTGGAGGCCCTATCACTGCTACCGCTGTGGTTCTCTCTGTTTTCAGAGTCCTGTTATTTCCAGACTCTGAAGTTACTTTTTTTCCTGGTAAATAAGCCTACTGTTCACTAAAAGAATCCATACTGTTGTTCTTTTTGGGTATAATTTTCCTCAGTGACTCACATTGATTCTCATCTGTTTGCTTTGCTTAATTGACTGAATTATTTCACAGCATTTGTTTTTGGTTTTTTTTGGTTTTTTTTTTTTTCTGAAGTAATACATGTTTATAGACCTTATGTATGAAAATAACTGCTCTTACTGTTTTTCTGATGGTGGTATTCTGTGTTTATAAGCTTGAAGGATGATGAGAGAAAGTCACAAGGAAGAGCAGAACCAGGTTTCTGAATGGCAAATTGTAAAGATGACATGGAATCAACATAGAGAAATAAGCTAAAATCATGGCAGGGTTCAGTGGGAGACGATTTGGGTAGTGATAGTGAACACTATATTAAGGTTATTACCAATACCTTTGGGAGAAAATCCCCAAAAATTTTCAGGAGTGTGCAAATTCATAGTTATATAAACTGATGTGAGGAGCCTCAGCTTTATTCAGCACTCAAAAATTTTTGTTCAGATAACTGCTTCCAGGTTTGGGGAAGGTTATGGGATTTAATTTTCAATGTCATTTGACAGCCACAGTTAACTTTAGGTGCCATGTAATAGCTCAAGTTTCTTTACTTTGTCTATTCAGAACAGAATTTTTCTCTTATGCAGGATGATTGCTTCCTACATTTTTGGATAAGTGCTATAGTTTATTTCTGTGTGATTTCCACTTTGATAATGACATCTAGGGTTGTGTTCAGTTTTTTCCCTCTCATTCTGGCCAATCTTCTGTTATGGGTTTGTGAGGATGCTCATGTACAAAAAACTCATGACACACTTAGAATTGCAAAAACGAATTAATTTTATTAGTTGTATTAGCAATAAACACATACTGACTCATGGATTTTGAAGATGCTGTTGAGCAGGAGAAGGGGATGGAGCATGGCTTCTGAGCTGGAGGGTTAGGAAGGTAGTGCACCTTCAGGACGTCCTTTGGGTGAAAATGGTGTGTATCATGGTGTTTATGTTTTCCACTTTAGGACCACATCTTATATCTCTTCTTCAGGAGTGGCCAGTTTCAACATCATCTCATGCAGGGTCAACACATGAGATGAGGTCAGAATGGTCTACGTTACACTTTCATGTTAAAAATGGCTTCTTGTGTATTGTTGCCCTCTTGCAGGATGAATTTTACCAGGTGACCAATACATAGTTACATTTGTGAAGGTTAAAATTCTACTAAATAATAATAAGATCTTTGTCTACGGTATCTTGTTGACATGCACAGCAACAGACTAAATATGGTAGGGCTTTAGACACATCTTCAGTCACTGACACATCTTCTCAAGAAGCATTGTTATATATAGTGTTTTTTCTCAGCACTGAGTCCAATCTATGTTCTCATTTTTTTGCATTTTCCAATACTAATCTTTTTTATAACCTTCAGTTTAACCAGTTCCAAAATTCTATCTTGTTTTCCATAGTAGCTTTTTTTTTCATCCCAGATACCTTTCATTTTTCAGCTGTGTAATCTGACCCTGAGAATTTTCATGTTGAAGGCTAAATTATTTGGTCTTTATATCAAACCTCCTTTCAATCAGTTATTCAATCCTTGGCTCAAGGGTTCTGTCTTCAGAATAAAACTTTCAATATGATTTTTTTAACTCACTTTCCTGCAGGTATTTGACATTTGGCCAACATTCTGCATGTGAAACAATATATACAATCTCTTTTTTAACATGCTGTCTCTTAATACTTTATAAGGAATACAGTTCTGAATATTTTTCTCCCTCTTTTGCAAGTTCTTTTTCCTTGTTCTAACTCTTTGCTTTTAATTCAAAGGATAAAAACTCATTGTGTGAGTCTTTGTCAGCTGTGGGTTGCATTCTAAAATCAGAAGCAGTGGGGCATCAGCTACCTTTGAAGAAAATGAGAAATGCTTTCCCTTACCTCACTTAAAAATTGAGGACTGGCTAAAAGAAGGCTTTACCCTCAAGTGGAACATCAAAATTAAGATAAGGTTATTTGATAGACATGGCCCAGCAATTCTGACTTAATTTTCCTCCTTCCAATTTCACGCGTGGAGTGTAAACGGTAGGTTATTCAATGGCATTCCTTAGAAAAGTCCTTATTTTACACCAAAAGCTGTGTTAATGATTATAGCACTTTACAAATCACATACTTATTCACGAATTCCCTTTTTTATGGACTATGCAACTCAATTGACCTATGATGATGCTGATAAACCCTAATTCCTTATTTCCTCTGATTAAGCTTGGATGATGTAAACATCTGCTGACACATTCAGTGACCTGGCAGAATTGGCCTGACTCCCAGAAAGTCCCATAAACTCATTCCTGTAATAGCTTTGTATTCTGTGATTTTACTGGAATAGGAACCATGAAAGGAGTTCAGAATTGCTCAGTTCATATGTGCAAAACCGTAAGGGTTTCCCATAATGACACCACCACTCATTCTTTCAAAGTACAGCTTCATGTATAAAATGTCAATATTATTTTATGTCCAATTCAAAGGGGTATTTTAAGCCCACGTTGAAAAGTCAGCTTGTGCAGAAAAAAAATGAAGTCCTTTTATACTTACAGAATGTCTGCATTAGTTCTTACCTGTTCTGGCAGGATATGCACTTTCAACTGGTATTTAGACATAATATTGCTAGACATAAAAGGTTTCAGACAGACAGCAGTATCCTGAATTTAAAGATGCTGACTGGGGGATAACCTTATTTACTGTTATTAGGGTTCTAATACACTAGCTTTCTGTACTTCAACCGACCTTAAAACAAAGGAATGGCAGTTTGATGGGATATTTTTGTCATTTCCCACACTTGTGATGTAATTTCTGCCCAGTTCCTTGGTCCAATACATGGCAGAAAAAAGATACAGGATATTGTTCTTTTCTTTGGTAGCTATTTTTCATCCCCTCAGTAACTATTGAAACCACTGGCTAACTTCTATCTGTTGAAGAGGAGAATGAGCTCATAGGCAGAGCAGCTATTAAAAAAGAGACACTCTCCAAGCTTCTTTACTGAAAAGCAGATGAAATTGCAAAGGGCACTTTTCATCAGGCTTTATGATTCCAAGAATGGATGGCTCATGTGTGTGAACTGATAATCACAAAAAAAGTACGCTGCTTCTTTGCCCCATCAAAAAATTGGATGTTTTGG
Source organism: Acanthiza pusilla (assembly GCA_036630365.1). Lineage (NCBI taxonomy): Eukaryota > Metazoa > Chordata > Aves > Passeriformes > Acanthizidae > Acanthiza > Acanthiza pusilla. The sequence continues at coordinate 1,679,089 of JAXCHO010000034.1, forward strand.
ACAAAGGATAAGGAGTATATTAGGTACTGCCATGTTTTCTGGTGGCTGAGTTACAAGGAAAAGCAATGTTCTGCATCTAGGAAGAGTATTTTAAGGAAGGTAGAATTTTAAATAAAGGGAACTATAAATTAAATTAGCTTCATAACTGAAACATAACAATATTTTATTATTGAATATTGGAATGTTTGGGGGTTTATATTATAAAGAACAGTGTGGCAAGCTGTAACTACCTAGCTCTAAGTAGCAGACCTCTCATTTTTGGACTCTGAAATACTTCAGAAAAAGTATGTTTTTCCTTCATGTAAGATTCCTTTCTTGATGGTATTGATAACCATAGGAACTAAAATAATGAAAAGAAAGCTTTGAAATTCAAAAACCTTATCTTGAATATTTGATTGGCTTTGTGGGCAGAGATGGACAGGTTAAGTATTGGTAAAAAACATTAGTTTGGCTCAGTGGTTGATAAAACTGTTAAAAGTTTTTTTTTATTTTTTCTGTGATTTATGGCAGAAAAAGAAATTAAACTATACTTCTGTTTAAGACCAGTAAAAAGATTTATCTTTTCATTTAGTTTCTGGAAGACAAGATAGTTTGGAAAGTATCAGACACACTATTTTCCAGGACAGAAACTGGATTTTCATCTATCTTGAGTTATTATTATGGAAAACAATACTTGGCAGAATTGACATCTGAGAAATTTGAAACAGAAAGTTTTATATTTATCTTTGACTGGATTGTTACGAATCAATACATTTTCCTGAGCAACATCTCTGCAGGTGAATTGTGCATCCTGTATCTTTTGTGTTCCATTGGAGTCCTTTCATACTGACAAAGTATGTGTGTTTGCATAAGGAAAGGGAGAAGGAAGAGTTGGGGGGAAGGGAGGGAAAAGGCTGACATCCTCAAAGAACTTCTTGAAATTCACTTCACCATTTGTCTGATTTACATTTATACTGACAGGGGAATCAGGCTTTATTAAAAATCACCTTTAGGGATTTCACACTAATAAAGATGTCGAGCTGTTAGTCACAGCAAGCTGATCACATGTGAAGAATATTATTAAGGGTAGGATTAATAAACATGACTCAGTCATGTTTATAAGTATAAACACTATGTGTACAATATTAATTATGGAGCAACTAATGTTTTCTTGCGAAGACAGCCTTTTCAGAGCCTGACAATATTACTAAATAGTTACCTGTAAGGAAACAAATATGAGTGAGCTCAGTACATGTTATAGATGTCAGTCGATTTATTAGGAATTTATGAATTCTTTTAATAAAGCTATATTTCTATATTTTCAGTTGGTTTTTACCCCTGTATATATGCTAAAAAACTTTACTGGCCTAAGGCTGCTATATTTTCTGTAAGACTCAATTTACAGGTTCTTATTTTATTTCTGTATGGGTTGGTCAAAGAATCGAGTTCTGTCTCAACATTTCTCATCAGAAACCACAGGTGTAGGACTTACTACAAGGATGCCTTGCCCCTACCGAAGCCGGTACAGAACGAATGCTTTGTGCCTGCCAAAGCTGGTAGGAAATGAAGGCGTTGCAGCTGTCTCCAAGTCCCTACTCTTGTGAAAGATCCATGAAGCCAGACAGGACCACAGACCCATAGACTCCCTGCCTCCAAAGCCGACCACACCTCAGACACTCCTCTCTTGGCATGTGTGGCCTGCCAGGTAGGGTTTGGCACATCTCCACAAGAATTAAGGGGGAGCAAAGGTGGGTCACAAGGAGGGACCAGGTGTATGGACTAACATAAAAGACAGCTCTGGAACAACTGAACTCTGAAGATCTTCCCCACCATGAGATCACATCGATTGAAGACAGAGGCAGAGGAACACCTTCCGGACGGGACCCCCAGAGATGCTGGACGTCCGTGGACCTGTGGTGGTAGGTATAAACCCCCTTTTCCTCCCTTTCCTCCCTATCTTTTCCTTTATTTTCTCTCTCTCTTTCTATCGCAAGCTGCTTTACAGGCACAATTAATAAAGTTCTTGTTTGGATTAAAATTTAACTCCCTTGATTTGTTGAATTATTTGCTTTACTTTCTTTTTTTGCACTCCGAGATCATAGCTGAAATGAACCATCATGCATCCGCTTATGAGTGGACTGTGACACTTTCTTGTTTCTTTGGTTTTGGTTTTTGTTTAATGGTTGGTGTAAATGGGAAAATATTCTGTATCTAATAATATTTTTTGATGTTCCAAAATCACCTCTCTAGCTGTTGACTGTTACCGTATTTCTGTACCAAATTTTGGGAAGGTCACAGACTTCAAAGTGAAGTGCTGCAATTACATGCACTGATCTTAATGTAGGATTTAGGCTGTTCTATCTTTCTGTTGTGATGTTGATTTAATTTAAAATACAGCTATTTCAGAATAACCATAAAGAAAAAAGAATTCATTTACTGCCCTTGATTTCACAACTATAGATTTTTATAAAATCTAAACAAATTTCATGCAACTGTTCAGTGAATCCCTACACTAAGCCCCTATAAAAGTAAGTATCATGTACATGTCAGCATATTCAGCAGAATGCTTTCTTTCAGGTCTATCTAGAATCCCATATATTTTCTACAATGTTACAATAATTAGTGAGTATTGATTTGTGATATCTAAACCCTGTACAGCACTATTATATTTGAATTATTTAACTGGGTTTTTTTCTTCTCATTTATCGAGCACTAAAATTATCACAAAGCTCATTTCTTTACTGTGTGTGTTTGCATTACAATGGTAGAAAATCTTGCACTTGTGTACTGTTACTGCTTACTCACACATAGTACCTCGTCATATTAGAGGTTTTCTTTGTTACTGCCAGAGACTGAAATAATTCATGCCTCAAACATTGATATAAGTTTTGCTCATTATAACAAAAACTGTATAAAGAAACGACAACCAAAGAAGCCTCGGTGAGGATACCTGACTGGGACTTTGGGCTGAAAGTCAAACTGCTGAGATTAGATAAAGGGAAACATTGTTCCATCATCTCAGGCTGAAGGAAAGGAACGCATCAACAAAGGCCTAAGCCACCAGCTGTGCTGAGAATCACCTCTGGCTGAGTTTGGGGTGGGGGGAGAGCACAGCTCACAAAGCCAGGTTTGCGCAGACTTCCCCCACAACCGAGGGGGAAGGAGGAGGTTTTGGGTGCAGTGGCATAACCTCTGGGGAGAGGCAATAGACACCCATCCTCTGTAACACAAATCAACCCAGCTGTGGAAGCCCAAACCCCACAGGCCACATCCATGGGACATTCACGTGAGAGGCAGCTGAGGGGGTGTCATAATCCATCAATGACCCCCCAAAGTGCTCCCCAGAGGCCTTGCCCCACAGGACTGCATGTGATGCAAGCAGAGTCTATTGCAGAAGACTGCCCCCTCCCCTGGGGGGACATGCCTGGACATTGCCACCTGGCCTGAGTGTAGATTAACCCATGGGATTCTATACTTTTTTGGGGGGACCATCACCACAAAGAAGACCAGCTGGAGAGGATCAACTCAACATCATTGGGATCCACGGGTGGTAATATTTTCTTTATTCTGTCTCTGTCTCTCTCTTTCTGCCCCCCCACCTCTTTTCCTACTTCTACCTTTCTCTCTTTTCTTCTCTCTCTCTCATATTTACTATACAATAAAACCCATGCTATTGACTGGCATATGGTCTTATTTGCACCTTAATTCAGGCAGAGTTATTTCTAAAGAACCTTAATAATCGGATCATAGCAGTTGCACAAGTGTTTTACTTTAAAAAAATAATAGAATAAAATAATTCGCAATCTGAAAGCTAGAACATTGAAGTTGGAGTGCACTTGAACTGCCTTATGTATTGAAACATATGAAAGGGCAATAGGAAAGTAATAGCGATCAGAAATAGATAAAATTTAAATGAATGATATTCAATTACTGGAGGTTTTAGATACTTGCTGGACCATGTTATCTCAGAACTAAAGTACCTTTCACTCCTTGACATTTCTATCCCTTAAGTTATGGAAGTGTTATCAAGATTTTCAAAAAGGAAAAGCATTTGGACCTTGCAATGCTTAGGGTGGTATTAAAAAAGTCTAATATCTTTCTCTTTAAATCTATGGTTTATATACTTGTTTGCTATGCATATTCTATGAACAGACTAATCAGAAACAAATCTCAGGAAACCATCAACTTTTCAAACCACTTTATATTGAGTTGGCTTTTGCTGAAATGGAGATTGTTGCTCCTATACCTTTTTCCTACTTCTGCTTATAAACACCCAACATGCTGTTAGGAAAAAGAAGTAAGAGCAATTTTTCCATTCAGCAACTATAAGCAAGAACTAAAACTTGTTGAGAAGTTTTTTGTGTTTTTGTTGGTTTGTTTTGTCTTTGTTTGTTTGTGTGTTTCTTTTGGCTGGTGGTCTTTTTTTTTTTAATTTTTTTTTTCAGGGTTTTTTTTGTGTTGTGTTGTGTTTGGTTCTCTTTTTTTTTTGGTTGGTTATTATTATCATTATCATTAATAGAATAATAGTAATAATAACAACATCAATAACAACAGCAACAGCAGCAGCAGCAGCAGCAACAACAACAACAACAACAATAACAACAATAATAACAATAATAATAATAATAATAATAATAATAGTGGCAATGATGTTTCAGGTACCAGAATATAAGCCTGGAATAAGAGTTTAGTACCAATTAGATATTCTAATTTTTGCCTCAATGCTCTTGTCCAGAAAAGGAATTGCAGGTATATAGGAACAGGAAGTAATCAAAGTAGCCAATAGAAGCAAAAAGAGGGGTGCTTGATGTTTGGAGGGATTTACTTCCTATCTAGCCATGTTGCAGCATTTGGCAAGAAAGTGAGTGTGGCACTCTCAATTTGTCATTTCTCTTTGTATCTTGCCATAAAATATCACAAAACTCTCACAATACAAAATATGAAGTATCTGATCCAAGTAATAATGTGTTATAACTCAAATATTTAGGAAATTGTGAAATTCTTTCTTTCAATTAATTTTAAATTATATTAAGTATTTAAATAACCACCTTATTTTTTGGGTCCCTTCAGTAAGGTTGATTGGAGAGGAAAAGTTAAGAGGATCAAATATTTTCTTAATACAAAGTAACCTTTCAATTATGAGCAGAGTAACATTTTTACATAATGAAAATCCATGTATCAGGATTAGTTGCATCTTTCCTAAAGTATTTAATAAATTATGTCCTTCTTTTTGATATATTTTAGTAGCATGATGAAAATTATTGATTTGTAATGAGGTTTATGAATGAGACTAAGTAGTGACAGGCAGCCTGAAAGCTTCATATTAAATCTGAGCAAGTAGACAAGGGATTAAGTACATTCACCACCATGTGATTCCAAAACACTTCTCCAGCAGAAATAAATTTCATTAATTTAAAGAACATTTTATTTTATCACACAAGATAAATTTGAGATGTAAAAGTAATAGCTTTGCCCTTCTTTTCTGCCTGAAAGGTGATGGATAATACGATCTCAAATATACTTTTGCTTCATCTTGTCTCAGAACTAGTTGCATATATTCCATATTATAAAGCAAAACAGCAGAAGAAAGTGGGTAAAAATGTTTGTTCATGAAGTGCAGGACTTGTTTAGGCTAGTGCTTAGTGTGTTTTTTCCCTTCATCCAACATTCCTTAATTTTTATATATTTAAATTGGTTTGTCTATTCCAGCTAAAACCATGCAGTTCTAGAAAACTACAATAGATGTGAGGAGGACAGTTATTTAAGGAAAAAACTAAAAATATAATGCAAAAAAAAAAAAAAAAGAGAGGTAAAAAATAATAAATCTTATTTATCATATTTAAAAGAAAATACATAGATCCTATTTATCATATTTAAATAAAATGTGAATTAATCTTAGTAAAGAAAAACACCAAAAGCCAACAGCACAATACCAGAGTTCTCCACCTAGTGAAACTGTTGCACTTTCATCAATTGGAACCACACGTAACAAAAACACGGAAACATTTGTTTGTTTTCTGTTGAATACTAGCATTCTCCTTTCTCGCAGCAAGTACATACACATGACATATTTTTAGATATGTATGCTACACAGAAACATATTGAATGTTACTATTCATCTTCATGAAAAGTGTTTTAACAAGACAATGAACAGATCAGATTTAGAGTCATATTGGTAGGTAGGGGTATATTAGAAAAGGGAATGTATAAATCTTCACATATTAGATTTTTTTAGCTGATATATCTGTTCTTGTAAAGATATGGTACACTTGAGACCTGACATAATCATTGATCTGTGGTAGAATTAGCTATTGCTGTTTTCAGGTAAGAAAACCATTTCTAATAAATGACTAAGAGTGGAGCACGAACACATTTTGGTTATATCCTGACATGAAACAAATGGGAAAAATTAGGCAAAGGAAGGAACAGTAAAGAGATGTGATTCATTTATACTGAAGCTGGACTGAAATGCAACTAATATAAACCAGATTTTGTTATGTGCTAGTTGGAAGGAAATGCTCTGTGGAAAGAAGAATTTTTGGCTATCAAACAATGGTTCACATAGAATCATAGAGAACATTCATGGAATAGAGAATATTGCTGGAAAATATAATAAGGTTTCTCTGAGCATCCAAAAGTTTTTTGTGTCAAAGAAACATTGGAAGAAGCAAGAGTGATCCAAGAATAGGCAAAGATTTTGTGAACTTCTTTTCTCTCTGTAAGAAATTAATAACAACAATAACAACAACAACAGCAACAATAATAATAATAATAATAATAATGATAATAATAATAACAACTTCATTAGAGGTGGAAAGTATCTTCTATCCAGATATAAACAAAGCATGGCATGATCTGTTTAGTGCAAGTTACACAAAAAAAGAGCTTGAGATTCATCCAACTCTAAAACTTGCTGGTGCTGTGTTACGGATGGAGACAGGAGCTTAGATAAATCGCTGCCTTTTGCCCAGGCCTTTGGCAGCAGGCAGCTCTTATTAGGGTGGCCAGCACCCCAAGACCCAGTCTCATCCTCGAGTTCTTTAATAATGACCGATTAGGTCTAATATGACATAAATTATTATGTCTAATAATGACATTATTAGACAGAAAATAACAGACATAAGACTTGGGACAAGACTACATACAACACAGGAATAAAAGAAAAGAAACTACTAGGAAAGAGAGTTCCGCATGCGAAAAGGTACCTATTATTACAGCTAGCAAGAGATAATATAACTTAGGAACAAATGTGTCTTACCAACACCCATTTGGTGGTGAAGTGTACCTTGGAATCCTTTTACTCAATTCCCAGGAAAGTAACCAGCAGAGCCTACATCCAGACTCTGGGGAAAAACCTTTACACATTTCCAGAGTGTATGTAAGAGACTTCTACCTCTGTGGTGATTTGTGTGTCTTTTATAGTCTAAAAGTGTGTTTTTCGGACACATACTGATTTTTTTATCTCTTTCCACATCTGCTCTCCATACCAGGATGTGGATTCTGGGTTGGAGGCTCCAGACTCTCAGGCACCAAGAGGTAACCCCTTGCTGGGCTTTTGCCCTGATCTGGGTTATCTATGTACCCCAGTCATGTGGTAGAGGAAAAGGGGAAGGGTGTCCTGCCACATGCTGTATGACAGCTGTATCAGAATTATGCTACCAGGAAAGAATTTTTCTGCTGACTAGTCCTTTGTGATTAAATTGAAAGGTTTTTTGCAGGTAATATTAATATTAAAGGTGTTCAGCCTTAGGGTGGGCAAAGCACAAGAGAATACAGAGTAAAAAAAACAGTTGTTCCAGGAAGCAGGATAGAGATCTTCATATGTCATCCCAAATTTGTATTCAGTCTTTCTAAGGTAAAGATCCTCCACTAACTGAAAAGTGTTTTCTCAAATCAGTCAGCCAGGTAATGACAGATTGGAAGTACATGAGAGTAGGTTTTCTGTACTTTACTGCAGATATGTACAAGTGGTAGATACCTGTCTGCAATCCTCTCCATGATAAGTAAATATGTCTTTTCTATTCAAATACTGAAAATGGTCTATGATCTAAACAGTATTCATGTACTCAATCCCAAGCATATCTATCGCTTGGTGACTTAAAAACCATGAAGGAAGGACCACAAAGGACAAGTCAGATTTTTGTTGTGTTAATGGGGCAGCAAGTCCAGAGGAATATTGCTTTTTAGTGCTGGCTTTTGGGCATTTTATGGTAAACCTACAATGATCTTAAATTAAGAATGAAAAAGAAATAATCATTTTTGTAGTAAGATGTTGAAAAGTTTAGTCACTAGTGAAACAAGACAAACTTGTTTTAATTATTCATATGTATAGCTGATTGCACACATCCTTGAATATTTCCAGACATGCTTGCTAATCATTGGGAAACTTATGGTACTGTCTCTTGCTAACTCCACTTCAAACACAATGCTTCAAAAATTAGTAATTGATTAAGGTTTTACTTTAGAGACCCGCTTGCTTCCTACTTAATTATTCTTAGCTCATAAAAATTGTGCTGACAAGTGGTTGAGTCATATCTTTTATGGTCTTGCCAAAAGCCACACAGCAAGCACAGGGAAGGTTGATATAAAATGAAACCATGTGCACTAACTCCTCAATTAGATAATTATCCAAATCAGCATTGGTATGAATGTGCATTGTGAAGCAGTAGATGTCACGCTGTGAAAGGGTCTGCTGCACTCTTGAAAGTGAAGTCAAAGTCCTGCAGTGCTGCTATGGTGATATTACCAATATCACCTAGTCAGTTCGGATCTTCAGGAACTTGGATTTCTGTAAGAGCCTTAAAATTTCTTAATAACAGAGAAAAAAAGTACACGACTCTATAAGATAGACCACATATAGAATAGAAACCTGAAGAAGATCTCAGCAATGTTAATGTTTATTGGTGTGGATCATGCCTACAGAGGTAGCTTGTGAATGGCATATGTATTGTGTTTCTTCTCAACTACAGGAATAGAAGTCTGTTGCTGACAAAGTGAGTGTGGTAAATGGATACAGCTATTCTAGTTGTCTTCACCTTTTTTTCTGTGCATCTGAGGATTTGTAGCTTTCCCCATGAGATCCATGAAATTCCGTTAATCTGACTTTTATCTTCCTTGATTATGCAGTTGATAAATGGATGTAATGATTTTAGTACAGAGTTTAGACCAGGATGGGAAAATACACATTCAAACCTACAGTATTCTTCAAGGTTTTGTGTGATAGCAAAATGAGTTGAGGGGATGTCTTTTTAATAGATACTGATACAGAGTATCTTCTTGATAAGAGAACCATACAAATCTGCCCCATACTAGTTCCTCCAACAACAAAATTACTTTTGTCTCAGAGGAAGTAATCAGCTTGTCATGTTTGTAATTACTAATATTTGTCTTTTGTTTGACATATCTCAGCTTCCTTTCCTTTCAAATTATCCAACCATAGAGAAATGTTCATAGAGAAATTGCATCACAGAGAAACTATTCTTATATTTTACTTTGATGTTACTTCACTTCGATGTTAGAAGTTTCTATTTGAAAGCAGATATCTTTTGGGTTTCTTTTCAGTTATAGCAGAATCCAAAACAGATAAGAATGTATGTGAGCCTTAATTTTTACAGTTCCTTTTGAAGGACTACTTACCTGTGTGAATTTATATAAATAGGAATCTTTCAGAGGCGTGAGGTGTGGATGTAATGGGTTTGTGAGGATGCTCATGCTCAAAAAACTCACAACACACCCAGAATTGCAAAGCTAATTAATTTTATTAGTTGCATTAGCAATAAATACATACTGACTCATGGATTTTGAAGAAGCTATTGAGCAGGAGAAGGAGATGGAACATGGCTGGAGGGGTAGGAAGGCAATGAACCTTCAGGGCGTCCCCAGGATGAAAATGGTGTGTATCATGGCATCCATCCCCTCCACCCCAGGACCACACCTTATATTTCCTCTTCAGGAGTGATCAGTTTCAACATCATCTCATGTGGGGCCAATGCACGAGATGAGGTCAGAACGGCCTATAATAACACCTCCATGCCAACAATGGCTTATTGTGTATTGTTCCCCTCTTGAAGGATGAATCCCACCAGGTGACTGATATGCAGTTACATCCCTAAAGGTTAAAATCCTACCAACTAACAATAAGATATTTTTTTACAGTATCTTGTCAATGTGCACAACAGCGGACCAAATATGGGAAGGCCTTAGACACATCTTCAGTCACTGACACAGTGAAATGACTGTGTATTCTTTCTACGCCAATAAAATGCTTGTTTTCACAAAAATAATTTATATATGCATTCATAAATGCATGTAATGGATTTTCCAAGCACTCTAAATTCAACTAGCTCACAACAAAGCTAAGATAACCCAAGGAGGAAGCTGGTTGCTTTCTATTGTAGACCAGACATCCAGGATGAAGAGGGAGATAAAATATTCTATTACCACCTCGGTGAAAGCTCATGATCACTGGCCCTTGTTCCTGTGGGGGACCTCAACTTACCAAATGTCTGAAGGAAATGAAATACAGCAGAGAGTAAAGTCTAGAAGGTTCTTGGAGTGTGTGCAAGAGAACTTCCTGACACAGCTGGTGAGCAAGCCAACCAGGGGACATGCCCTACTGGACCTGCTGTATATGAACTAAGAAGGACTTGTGTGTGCTGTGATTGTCAGAGACTTTCTTGGGCACAGTGATAATGAAATGATAGTGTTTTCAATTGTTAGAAAAGTAAGGAGGAAGATTGGCAAAATGGCCACCTTAGACTTTCTGAGGGCAGACTTTGGCCTGTTTAGGACAATGGTTGGGAGTTTCCCTTGGGAGGCAGTCCTGAAGGGCAAAGGAGTCCAGTAAGGCAGGCCATGTTCCAAAACAGGAATCACAAAGGAATCCAGGAAGGCAGGACATGCTTCAAGAAGGAATTCTAAAAGACACAGGAGAAGCCAATGTCCATGTGCCAAAAAGATGAGATGGGGAAGACGACTAGCCCAGTTGAACAGAGAGCTTTGGCTGGAACTTAGGATAAAAAGGAGAATTATGACCTTTGGAAGAAGAGGTAGATAACTCAGGAGGACTACAGGAATGTCATGGCATTCTGCAGTGAGAAAATGAAAAGGACCAAAGTCCAACTAGAACTTAATTTTGCTACTGCCATACAAAAACCCAAAACCAAACAAAACCAAAACCACCTATAAATACATCAGCAACAAAAGAAGGGCTAAAGAGAATCTCCATCCTTCATTGGATGCAGGGGACACATAGGGACAAATGATGAGGAGAAGGCTGAGATACTTTGTGCCTTCATTTACTCAGTCTTTATTGGCACAACTCTCTCCTCAGAGTACTCAACACCCTAAACTGGAAGAGAGGTAAGAGGAGGAGAATGAAGCCTCCATAATCCAAGTGGAAATGATCAGAAACTTGTTACATCGTATAAACATGTACTCATCACCTGACGTTACTCTCACTGGCCATATGCATTCTCTTCATGACTTAGCTCCAGAAGAAGTTCCCCTTGCTTGCTTGTTTCCTATTCCAGTCATCAGTTTATTTTCTTTTAAAATCTTTGCTAAGAGTATTAACAATAAATCTAAGAAGAAAGAAATATACAGAATTACTGTTTGAGGGGGGAAATATGCTCTCAGTAAAGGGAAATTACCTTACAGATTTTCATAATTGGTAAAAAAAAACCCTTTTAGACTAACATTTTTGGTGTGAATATAGGAAGTCATTGTGCCAAAGGTAACAGATGCTAATTCTAACACTTTCAATTTTCTGACCATTTGTTAACTTCTTCTGACATTTCTAGGGAAGATATTTCTGTTTCATTAGTTTCTTTCTCAACATATATAACAAGCATTTATCTTCTTTCTCTTCAATTAGTGTTTAGTTTCAAATTCAATAGTTAGGTTTTCAGCTCAAGCAGAAGTATATGAGGAGATGTAAGAAATAATTGGAATCTGAAAAACTGAAGGAAAAAATGATTCAAAAATAATCACTTAGAGCCATAGTTATTTCTCATAATTTGTTTTATCTTTATTTCCTAATTCAATATATGTGTCCTGGGGTGATTCATAATGCCATGGTATTCCATATCTACCTGCACTCAAAAACTGTTATTGTATCTTTAAGACCCTACAAACAAGAACCTTGTGTTTTTGTGGGGTGCTATCATTGGCATTTTTAAAATCAGTGATCCAAGGCAGCTTCCAGGTCTTTGTCACATGGTATTTGCTTGGAAAGCTACTTAGTCATTCTTCAGACAAAGGTTTTCTCTTCAGTTTTTAGGTTCGCTTTTGGTTTTTTTGTTTTTTTCTTCAGCTTACAGAGACTGCAGTTAGAAGTTTTGATGTGCTTTGGGATGAATTCTACAGGTGTCTTTCCGCAGTTGAGGCATCCTGTCAACAGTAGCGGAGCAGCCCCAACTCCAGTCTGGGTTGCTGTCCAGAGCGCCCAGGCAAGAAGAGAAAATACCGAGTAGCTCCAGCTCAGCTGTTTTGCCTGGCCCTGCCTGCCCTGCTGTGCCTTGCTGTCGAGAGGAGGATGACTCCGGATGAGCTGTTGGGCATTCATCTGCTGCTGGAACAGCTCTGTGAGGCTCCTGCCTTCCCAAAAGAGATCTGACACCATCTTGTCCCTTTGTCTTGCAAACTTGAGGCTGTCACTGCCTTGTGTTATCTTGGGAAGGGTATTTCTGGCATTTCAGGACTCTGTTTGTTCCTTTGGGGGTGAGGGTGTGAATTTTTAGCAGTTTGATATCTAGGAGTTATGTATTTATTTTTTTCCTCTTGTGTCTTGGCAATCTTTTTGTTACTAGACATATTCTTTTACTTCTATTTATTCCTTACTGGTGGAAAGGGATTGGTTGAACCTATAAAGGGAGAAAACTCATTCCAGAGTATTCCTCTTTGAATTGTCCCAAGCCAAGACAACATGACAAAAAAAAAATCAAAATTGATTTAACAAGCTAAATATTCGCTAACTGTTGTTAGACATATGCCTATAAAGCAGTGCCATTTGGGAGGTTAGTATTACATGCGCCTACTAAATAATAGATTTCTGTAGACCCCTTAGCAGAGTCTTCATAACATTTTCTAAATGGGGCATCTTATTGATGAATCACAATGGACTTCCAAAGAATTCTGTCTGTTGCAAGGTTTCAGCCTTCAATCCCTCTTGTGCAGAAGCATTAGTTGCTTAAACAGAGTGCTGCAAGCATCTCTTAAAATATTTAGTTCCTCCAACTGCCTTTTTGAGACAACAGATTTAGTTTTGTATTTCAAATAAAGCTGAATGGTACTAATTGACAATGGTACTAATTGAAATGAGCAAATGTGTCATAAACTGAATATGTGAAAGGGAATAATGTTTCAGAACCTGCCACGAGAGACTGACCTTTTTATGCTAAGCTTTGTAAAATTTTACCCACGAGTAGACACTAGGCCTGTACAATTAGGAATGAATGCTTGATTTCATAGGAGTTAAACGTAATTTTAATAGTTGTTAAAAATGAAACATGCAGATAAATTTAGGTAGCATTTCTTACTCTATCTGCTTCAATGGCCAGCAAATATGAGCATTTCTTTTACATTAGAGAGCATTTTATTGTGTTGATTTTTTTAAGTCCTCATTCTCCATGAAGAAAAGCTACAGGGAACAATAACTGTACAACTCTGACACGGCCGTTAGGTATGGAGCTGGATGTGATTTCTGTAGGGAACCTCAATATGTTCAATAGACTTTTTTTTTTTTTTTTTTTTTTTTTTTTTACATAAGGAAAATGCCAGTTTTATTCACATTCTTACCTGTGAAGTTTTTCAGGGAAGAAATTAATAGATTTTTATTTTGATACATTTCTAAAAAGCAAAGAGAAAATAGAAACTGTGGTAACCAATCACTCTATGTTATCTGTCACCCTAGGACTGAGAAACCAATTTTCTGGGCAGAACAGGGCTTTTAAGCTATATTTTTGGAGCTGTAGGGAAGAACTCTAACTCTTTCCTCTTTGGTGTTCCAGGACTTCTCTTGCTTACCCTTGGTTCCATTCGGACGCTCAATGAAATAATATTGAAATGTTTGCATTTCTGTAGATTGGTAAAACCGCTTCCTGTCCAGCTCAAAATACTAACTTTGTTCACTGAAGCTGATGTTTCACATGTTTTGTTTGAGGAAAGACCATTGATATTAAAAACAGTCTGGTGAGAACAAAGTATCCCTTTAATTAGTAGCATATGCAGGTTTTTGTTATTGTTGTTGTTATATTCAAAGGATTTTAATCTTTAAAATTCAGTGAGACACTAGAGTGGTTCCAGATATTCCCATGATAGGCCTTAGGACTGATTTGATCACAGAAGAGCCATGAGGGTAAATGCCTTAACCACTGCCTTGTCACATTTGTGCCATTGGAAAATCAAACTTGAAATATGTAAAAAGTAGATAACCTGAGCAGTGTGTATCTTGTGGTGTGCTTTTCAGCCTGTGCATGCTTTACAGCTGTAATTTGGATATGCCAATGAATTTTCTTCCGTATTGGTTTTGCAATGTTGGAATGTTTTAATCTTCAAGTTTGGATTTTTGAAAGGTGGCCAGGAAGAAAAAAGCAGGAACAAAGAGAAGTAGAAACTATTGAGTTTGTACTATCAAGTCTTTTCTACCGCTGCTCTGGCCTCTGCTTTGTATCACTTTCAGCTGCTGAGCATTTCTTAAATAGCATTTTACCCTACCGCTATTTTCTTTTTTCTCTAAAAGTAGAACTGCCAAACTGCACTTTGCCAAAAGAGAATTACCCTCATCAGAATCCAGCTAGTAAAATGTAAGTAGAAGTGTGAGAAGCACCTCATCTAAAAGATGATGTTAAATACAAAATTAACAGACTTTAGGCTTAGTTTCACCCTCTGTTAGTCTGAAAATATATATTCTTGTCCATCAGGACTGGATATATCTTCTTCCCTGGATGAACTGAATTGTATTGTTCACAGATCATGAAATCCTTGAAAATCCTTTGACTGTTCTAGCTGTTTATTTTATGATATTTTCTTAAAGCAGGAATGGTAACCATACAGTCTCTTGCACAATTTAATTTTCTGAGAAGTAAGCAACTCAACTTTACAGAGATATAGATCACAGTATTCAAACAGTATAAATTCGAACCCTTCCTATCATCACAAAAATGCTCAGTAGAATAAACACTTGGCTGTGCTTTGCGTATCTGTGCCTGCAGCTCATAACTGGTACTTGGACCTCACTCAATCCCTTCCCACACCATGCACTCCAAATCTGTGCATCATCTCTTGATTGTGCAGCTGTGTGCTGTGTTTACATCATAGTATATCTGCAATAATGTTATCGTTGTTGTAAATATTAAAAGATCACATAATGCAACACTTCAATCTTTCTGTGTAGTCATGATAACACTTTTTTGTGTCACATGTTTCATTGTGGAATGATTTTGAGTTTTGGCGTAACATACTGATAAAATCCAGGCCTCGCCTTTTTTTCAAGATAAGTTCTTTTTCTTTCAAGTGCTGATGGCACTTTGGACCTAATCCAGAACTGCTGTTTCATGAGTTTGTCGTCACATTTTCGGAGTATAGGAATAACAATAACATCTTTGTTCTACCACTACTGCTAGTTTCATTAGGTTCTAATTGAAAATGTGTCTATTATTTCTCCTTTTGCTCAGTTTTGTTAGTCATAGCTCCTTAGTCTTTGTTTTGACTCTTTTTTTTCACTCCCTGTTCATCTCTTCCCTCTTTCCAGCCTAATTATTACCACATTTCTGGGAATTGAGAGGATTCAGTTATTCCAGCAACCTAAGACTTGAAAAACAACACAGCTAGAGCCTATTTGCATGATGACTAATTTCCACTCTTTGTTTTAAGAGCTGAAAAATCCTTTATACTTGTACAGAAAGGAAGAGCTCCTCCTTCTTAGTGAGTGCTTACAGGAAATGTATCCTGAATGTATTACTCTGATGAGAATAGGAAACAAGGGTAAGAGGGACTGACTTAGCTTGGATAGAAGCACACTGTGGAAGTAACGAATTATGAATCACCTTCATCATGCATGCAGTGTGAAATGTGACTGTGAGATATCTCACAGCCAAGGGGGGTAATTCTAGGATAGAGATCAGACAAACAAACACCATCAAGAATCAAAGTTGTCTGGAGAGCAAGCAGATAGGGTTGACAAGAGCTGTGATGCTTGTAGTGATTCTTTTTCAAGAGGGAGCAAGAGAAGAAAACTGCACAACTAACTGTTGTTGAATTGCAGCTACTTAGTAAATAATTAATCAGTCTCACTATTTTCAGTAGTTAGCTATATTTAAATATATTGTGAAACAATATAGCACAGATCAAATTAAATTCTGTGATTATGTTCTAAACACCAAGTTTCATCTACTATTGGTTGAAATGCATTAATACACTTACCATTTCTGCAGTACCTCATGGCTTTCATCTCACTCTTTCATTGTAGAAATTGAGAAACTTTGTCTGCATACACCCTTCTAGATGTAGGTACAAATGTAGGATTGATAATTTGTTAATTAGAAATTATATTCATGGAGATTTGTAGAAACTAGAAGTTTGGGGACCATATCACCTCTGATAAAGGCTTTTCTAGTGAGAGAGGAGTAGGCAGGTGGATGGAGGAAAGAATTCTCCTTTGCAGACAGGAATATCTGATCCAGGACCAGTTCTCCCTTTTTGTGACTTTTTGCACTCACTATCATGAGACAAATCAGATTTGATTAAACACACACAGTGATTAAATATACATATTTGTGTCTGTATAGCATAAAGTGTTACACGTGTAAAACACTTTGGAACTATGTTGCATAAAATGGAAAAGTACACGAGTGTGTATGGAAAGCTATGTTTCAACAATTTTGGTAGAAATTTGCTAATGTTCCCTCACACTGAAACATCAGTTTAAGTGCAAATGTACAGACATTTTGTTCATTTCTGATCATGTTCTGTCCCATACAACAATATGTCTTTCACTTTGTATGAGTTACATAAATGGCTATTTTACTATCTACAATAGTTACAATGTTACATGAAGAACTTTTTTTGTGGGGTATTTCCAACCCAGAGCAGAGGAGTTTCAGCTGGATAAACCTCTAGAGATTAAGTGTGCTTTCTCTAACTCTGGGATGAAGCACCTGATAAGCTCATCCCTTTTTGTAACTCATAGCAACTAAATTTGCCTTCGTAGAATTTTGGGTTGCATTTTCTTATTGAAGAGTATACTAGTTCAGGTTTTGAATCTTTTGCAGAAATTGATGCATAACAAATTTTGACATAGACTTAGCTTTGCTGAATGAAGTCTCAGAAATTAAGCCCTTCAGTCATGTTTCATCTCCCACTAAATAAAGAATGTCTGCTATGGGTCACTCCTCTAAGTCAAGCAACAGCAACCACCAGACAAGTACAGAGCATCCTTCCCCCCGAGTACTCTTCCAGTTACTGACCATTTTCACTCCTTGGGATTTCTTGATTTTGTTTTGGTTTGGTAACTCTCACTGGTTATTTGTTTTGCTTTTTTTACCTGATTTAACCCAGATATGTCAATGCTCCTGTTGAAGACCTGGGAGAAGGAGAGCACATAGAGACAACCACTTTAGCCAGCCTTGTGCGGATGGGTCTTTGATGGGCTGATGACTCCTGGGATGGTATTAATTGGGTATCCCCCACCTGTTATTTCCTTTTGTCACATAGCCTGACATCATCTGTCAAGATCCAATGCAGTTGCCAGAAACTGAAATAAAATGAACAGATGATATTGTCTCTTTCAGAAAGACTACAGGTTGCTTAAAACAATATGTTGTTCTGTACATTTTCAGTTTTACTTTGTGCTTGCGTGTGAAGTCCACCTGGGAAAGTTTTGCCGTTTTGATTTGCTAGTAAAACAAAAAACAATCCCAATGATAAAATTCATCAGATATGACCACTACATATTTCTCAATCTGGCAATCTAATACATCAGAGTGCGGAAACGTGAAAACTTTTGCAATTTTCAAGTTGGTATCTGAGTAATTTTCAGAATTTCTCTGTCTCTGCTGGGCATCATGCCAAAACCAGAGAATGCAAATTGGCATATCTTTTTGATTGTTACAGGAAATTTATAGGAAAAGAAACAGTTAACTGAGAAAGGAAAATTTTGCAAGACATAAGTGCATAAAGAGGGCCCTGCTTCAGTGATGAAAATATTTCAAACCATACTCTGTCCTCTTGTAACTATACACAAGCAACATTCTTTCCACCATCTACAACTTAAAATACCTTCTTTAATATTCTGTGCAGGGTTCAGTTTATACAACAAAGACAGCAGTACAGCAGGACAGTGTAAACTACACTTACAATTATTTTGAATTATGTGGGATTTTTTTCCTGAGTACATTAAGAAAAAGTATTATCATCTTTGGAATAAAATTATTTTTTTCAACTCTGTGATGATACTTATTTGATCTGAAGTTTGATTCATAGAATAGGGGTACAATAAGGTGTTTCTGAAGGCTTCTGAAAAAAACATTTAGAAGAGAGTGGCTTTAAGCTAATGCAACTAATTCCACTTTAATTGTTCTAATTTACCTACCTGAAGATGAAGACAGGCAGAGAAGAAGCTGTCAAAACTTAATGATTTATATTATTACATCTGAAGTCAGATTCTTGTCTATGATTCTTTATCTTAACAATCTCTGTTGTAGACAAACTTTTTGTATCAATATGAAAACTAAAAATGCAGACTTTACTTTCAGTAAATTATCAGAAGAATAGAAAAGATTAAAGATGTGAAATTATTGTATCTTCATGTGATATATTTTTATCTGTGTTTGCTTTAGTTATTAGTGATAGATTAAGATCAATAAGTGGCTTAAGGACTGGTGCTAAAGGTGGAATTTTGGTTTTTTTGATAGTGGGGTAATTTTTATGGCACCAGGCCTGCTTGGGTCAGATGGCCTTCATCTATCTAACAAGGGCAAAAAGGATTGTAGTCCATGAGCTAGCAGGGTTGATTGCGAGGGCTTTAAACTCGGTTCAAAGGGGGAAGGGGATGAAACCCGGCTCTCCGGAGACAAGCCTAAGGGTGGTAAGCTAGAATCAGGGGTGAAATCAGCAGTCCAGCTGAAGTGCATGCACACAAATGCACGCAGCATGGGTAGCAAGCAAGAGGAGCTGGAAGCCATTGTAGAGTAGGAAAGCTATGATGTAGTTACTATCACATAAATGTGGTGGGATGACTCACATGACTGGAGTGCTGTAATGGACAGCTACACGCTCTTCAGAAGAGACCGGTGAGGTAGGAGGGGTGGTTCTGTTTATTATGGAGTCTCTTGACATTATAGAACTTGAAGCTCATGACAATAAGGCTGAGTGCCTATGGGTGAGAATTAAGGGGAAGTCTAAGGGGAAGTCTAACAAGGCTGACATCTTGGTGGGAATCTGTTATAGACCACCCAAGCAGGATGAAGAAAGGGATTAATTGTTCTATAAGCAGCTGGAGGATGTTTCAAGACTGCCAGCCCTTGTTCTCCTTTAACCTGACAGATGCCTGTTGGGAACTCAACACAGCAGAGAAGAGGGAGTCTGGGAGGTTCTTAGACTGTATGGAGAAGAGCTTCTTGGCAAAGCTGGTGAGTGAGCCTACCAGGGGTGGGGCTCTGCTGGACCTGATGTTTACAAGCACAGAACTCATGGTTTTTCGGGTTTTTTTTGGTTTTTTTGATCTGGATGAGGAGATTGAGGCCACCATTAGAAAATTTGCAGACCACACCCAGGTGGGATGCAGTGTCAATCTGTTGGAGGGGAGAAGGGCTCTGCAGAGGGACCTGGACAAGATGGCTAGATGGGCCAGATCCAATGAGATGAGGTTTAACAGACCAATTGCTGGTTCCTGCATTTTGGCCACAACAACCCCCCACAGCATGATAGGTTGGGGACAGAGTGGCTGGACAGTGGCCAGGCAGAAAGAGACCTGGGGGTACTGATTAACAGCAGACTTAGCATGAGCCAGATTTGTGCACTGGTGGCCAAGAAGGCCAATGGCATCCTGACCTGTATTAGGAATAGTGTGGCCAGCAGGACTAGGGAAGTGATTCTTTCCCTGTACTCAGCACTGGTGAGGCTACACCTTGAGTACTGTGTCCAGTTCTGGGCTCCTCAATTTACAAAGGATGTTGAGATGCTCGAATGTGTCCAGAGAAGAGCAACGAGGCTCGTGAAGGGTCTGGAACACAAGTCCTATGAGGAGTGGTTGAAGAAGCTGGTGTTGTTTAGCCTAGAGAAGAGCAGGCTCAAGGGAGATGTTATCACTCACACCTACCTGAAAGGAGGTTATAGCCAGGTGGGGATCTGTCTCTTCTCCCAGACAACCAGCAATAGGACAAGAGAACATAGTCTTAAGCTGTGCCAGGGGAAGTTTAGGCTGGACATTAAGAAGAAGTTCTTCACAGAAAGAATGACTGGGCATTGGAATGCTCTGCCCAGGGAAATGGTGGAATCAGCATCTCTGGAGGTGCTTAATATAAAGACTGGGTATGGCACGTAGTGACATGGTCTAGTTGACAAGGTGGTGTTAGGTCATAAATTGGACTTAAAGATCTCAAACGACTTTTCCAACCTAGTGAATTCTGTGATTCTATGTCACAGTGCTCTTTTAAGTATGAGAATATGGAAAATAATACAATTTTCCACAGTGTAAAATGTTTTTTACTGGAAATAATTTGGTGATTTTATGTGTACATCCTTCTCCTTTTTATGAGAATAAACTTGGAGAAATTGAGCTTTGGAATTCAGAACTATTTCTCCTTTACTGTTAAAACACTTATTTTGCAGGGTGATGTTCAAATGAATAAAGTTTATCTTAATGCTTTGTTAAAGGCCTGAAGTGTTGAACAGCATAGATACTCAAGCAAATATGCCCCAAGGCTTCACGTTTCTTAAGGCTTTTTGCCCCCTTAAGTTGAAACCTAAATCTTTCTTTTGCAACTGTCTCAGTTTAGGAGACAAAGTTTCAGGAGGAAGCCTCTGGGATGAGCACCTCTGCCCCAGGGAAAAGGGCTTCCCCTCTTCCCTCTGCCAATGAAACAAATTTGCCACAGCAAGTGAAAGTAGAAAAAACTCAACAATTTATTAACACACAAAAAAATCTGGATTATTTATTAACACAAAATGAAACTGGGAAAAACAAAGAGGAAAGAAAAAAAAAAAAGGGAAAAGGACACCTGCAGGAGCCGTCAACACAGCTGGTGAAGCTGCACGACTCGGGTGACTCTGCTCCCTTCACTCATGGGCATGGCCTACCCTGCGGAGTTTGGACCGCACTGGGGCCACCCCTCAGGCTCCCCAGGCTGGAGAGGAGGGAAGGAAGATAGGGAGGCCAGGAGGAGGAAAAGAACAAACAAATAAAACCTTTTTCCTAAGCTAGTAGGGAAAAGCAGTGTAGAGAGCAGTGCCACAGTCTCTCCGAGAGCCGTCGACCCCGCTGCCTCTCTCTCCATCTCCCTGTCTCTCTCTGGGCCATTGGACAGAGCCACTTTTTATAGCTGTGGCCGTTGGACCGAGCGGTTTAACCTACACCTGCAGGTGCCGGTTCGGTTGAACCAGCCCTGGCTCCAGCCCCCCCGACCGGGTTCATATTAAAGGCACAGCAGCCCTGGGCATTAAGCAGATGGTTAAGGAATAAAGTGGCCTCATAGTGTCACCCAAGGACATTCCACCCCTTAAACCCATTACTGTTCACACTTTCTACAACAGAAATAAAGAGCGGTATTTCTTACTTTTTTTACAGAGATATGGTTTCTGGATTTGAAAATTATTGTCATGCATCTACTTAGGCTTCTCTAAATTTCTTTCAGTCTTCTTGTAAGTTATACTTTTATAAAGCTCTCACCTTCCCTTCTTGTGCAACTTTGGATGTTTTATATCTTCTGTATTTTTTTCAGAGCATATTACATAAAATGATGCATACAACTCAAAGTGAGACCTTTCTATCTATTTGCATATCTAAAATGATATTACTCAGGCTTTCTTTCTGCCTCTAAGTATTATTAAATCATCTTTTTCTGCCTTCTGATTTCTGTACCTTTTATATCTCATCTGAATTGTATTTTAATAAATACAGTGTGTTGTTTTTCAGACCATGTGTCAGTTAGCTCGAGTACTTTTGAATTCCATTCTGCTCTTCAGCTTAACTTGCATTTTCTCCAGCCTTAAAGATACTGATATTAAACACACTCTCAGCATTATATTCATTGGTTAATTAATGAGAATAGTAAAGTACTGAAACTAAAACCTGAAGAAACCTTTCTGTTGGGAAGTAATAGTTACTAATCTGAATACCGACATTTAAAGTTTACAACACATTCAACTAGACTGTGCTTTTCTCAACTTGCTCAGGAGAATGTAAAGAAAAATAGTATCAATAAGTTTTGTAAAACTTAAGGCTTCTAGTAGCTGCCTTTTCTGTATTCATACAGCTTGATAAAATGTTTTACTGGAATAATAGATTGATTTCACATTCCCCATTCTTTGTAAAACACAGTTGGTTCTTTGCATGTCTCTTGGGATTTTTTGAGTCTTAAAAAATATCAGCCTCTTTGCCTCAGTGCTCCTGCTGAGGGTTGCAATTGTCCTGTGCTGTGTAATAACTTGCTTTTGGTTTTGATGGGTTTTAGAAATGAACTGCTAATGAGGACGATGTTGCTTTAGTCCAGTTTACTAAATATTATGTGGTAAATTAGGGAATATGCAGCCAGCTTGAAAAATGTGAAAATATATTTTCCTATCCTTGTTTGAGATCTTACTGTAAAATCACTAACATTACATTACATTAACTGATTTGCAATTGCTATTTTGTAAGAAGACAAGAAAAGAAAACCATTCATTAGTCTGGCTTCATAGTATCATCACAGGTATGTGTGATTCTATGAAACTGTCAGCACTAAATTAGAAAACGCATCCAGTGCTTCTGTTTGCAAAGAAAATCTGGAAAATATAGCTAAATGCATGATGACTTCATGTCTTTGACTGTGAAGGCAGAAAAAATAACTTTTAGATACCAAAATTATGATTTAATCTTGTGAGGCTATGCACTTCTAAAAATCGTCACTGTGTAAGAAAACATGACCTTGCCTGAAAGGGTTATGTGCTACTGTTGCCAGAATAATTTTTGTTTTTATATATAGTCTATATTCTGTACATACATATTTGTAGCTCTGTAGCCAGTACTTTTCCCAATACTTTTCCCTACCTTTTCCTTAGGCAGAAAGACAAAACATATTCCAGAGCTCCAAGCCCTGGGGAGTATAAGGTCCTATCCTATCTTGGTTCTTCCTGGGAATCAAGGTTGAAACCAGCTCTTCAAGACGCATTTTTATAAACGAAATTTAGTCCTTATCTAAGGTGGGGAGGGATTCAGAGAGGGTTGAACTGGGGGGAATTACCTCACCACTTATATCTCTAATTGGTGATTTTTGTCAAATATGTTAATTTGCTAAACTTATAAAACTGTGTTCACCCAATGTGGAGGTGCTCATTTGTGAATATTTTCCATATCTGCTCCCTTGAGGCCTCCAATAAAGACCAGCCTTTATATTACCTCCTATACTAATATTATCTTGAAAGCGTGTTGTTTTATTTCTACATTCTTTAAGGCACCACTAGAAATAAAACTATATGGACTATCTGTCTTTTGAGACCAAGTCTGCCTTCTTCCCATTCTGTGTTCTTCAAGAAAGGCTTCTGTGCTGGAGTCTCATTTAGCTATTCTTCTCAAAATTCCCCATGCATTGGCCATGTAACAAAATGGAGTGGTACTGTTTCTGCTCACTGACTTTCTGCTATTGAACATGAAAACCAGTTTCAGTCCTCTAGAAACCAGATGGGCAGTTGATTCTGTATTTAAATACCTGGAATACATACTAATTTTCCTTTTTACTAGTTACTATTCAAGGAAATGCAACCTTGGAAGTAGCGGAAAGGGAAGTGGCTTTTAAGAATAGTGCAAATAAAACCAAAGTGCATCAAAATTTATTTTAGAAACAAAGATGTGGAAGTGGGTTCCTTTTTATAAGATTTTTGATACTGTATAATGGATACTTGATATCATCTGTAATGTTATGATTTTTTTTAGTATATATCAAGCATAGATTTTTTTTAGTCCTATCATGCAAAGAATATAAAAAGACTTAGAGAAAAGAAAGGAATTTAGTTCAAGATCCACTTTTTAAAGGAAAGCTTTTACTTGCAATGTTAAAATTCATACTGGCAGACTTTAACTGAATTATGGGAATTGCAAATAAAACCATACTGAACACATATCCCTAAAAGCTTTATGCTGTGATTCTTGCGATATTATGAGAGAGTGGATAACTTTTTCTCAAAATAAAATCTGCTGGTTAGGCCTATAAATCCAAGCAAATGAAATAGCAAATTATGTCCTGCAGTCATCTGAGCAATCTCAAACTGAAAAGTGCAGCTGCTTTCCAGTTACAATAGCAAAAGTGTTTTCTGTTTTGTCTATTAAGAAAGATGATGTAGCATTTATTTTAATTTGGAAATCTGTTCAAGAATCAAAAGAAAGTTACAGTTCTACAGAAAAAAAGTAATAAAGTTTATTTGTTCAGTTTATATTCTAATTTAATAGTTTTCCATATTGCAGACCGTAAGGTTAACTTAGATGAGAAAAAGGGAGCAGAAGCTACAGTTAATGCCAGCTGCAGTGTCAGTTTTTGACTAGAGATGATTACTGTTGACTTGCATCATAATATTCATCAACATTGAAGGTCTTGAACTGAGCATGAACTTACAGATTTGGGCTCATGTTGCCACCTCCTCTGAATGTTCTTTCTGTAAAGCTAGCTCCAGTAAAGTAAAAGGAAAGCAAAAGGGCTTAACTGACATTTAGGCTTAAACATATTTAGAGGAATTGGACTTTGGGACTTTGCTGAATAAGGGGTCATCAAATGAATAAGAAAGCAAGCAGGATTAAGAAAAGTAACAGTGAAACTGAGATGAAATAAAAGTGATGGTAAGAATTGGTAATGTTTCAAAACTACATGTTTTTTCAGAATAATTTACACAATATAATGAATCAGCATTTGTTCTCCATTCATTCCTCACACAGTGAAATGAATTGTGTGCAACACTCAGAATGAGTCTGATTAAGTTGCATGTAAGGGAATTCCTCTGTGAATATCTTTTGTGTTGCCTTTACACCTGCTGAGCTAGGAGGAACATAACAGCTCCTTTCATTGCTCCAATTAGAGAGTGTCACAAGGTGACATCATTGCTACCACAGACACTAACTTGTGGCTCTGGAGCCAGTGTTTCAAATTCTTTGACAGAGAAATATCTCAAAATCTATAGCTGATTTTGCTGATTAACTTGCCAGATTCAGTTTGCAGCTATATGGTAGGTTTACATAGCTTCTTCAAGAACAGTCATCATTGTTAGCCATTTATTTTTCAAATAGAGACGTGACTGCTGTGAAAACTGCTAGTCTGAGTCCTAGATGAACTTCTGCAATATATCTGAGATCGGAGTCTCAATGACAAGGTATGCAAACGTTTGGCTTTTTCTCAAATCCCCAAAGAAAGACCCTGAAAGATTGCCTTAGTGAAGAATGAGTTTTCAATTTTATGAGCAAGCAAAAGAAAAAGGTTATTAAGTGAGACTTATTAGTACAGATCAACAACAGCATGTTGTTCTTGGCTCTCAAGATGTCTTTGTACATTGTTGCCATTGAAACTGTAACAATAGGAAGAAGACTGTGTATGAGAATGAAGAAGAAATAGTTGAAGAGCAAAGTGGGAGATGGGGAAATCCCTTGCACACTTTGTAAACTTTAAATTTTAGTACAAATTTCCTTTCTTAATTCTGGCATTTCTTGGTTCACGGAATTTTTGTTTGTGTATGCATAAATAGCAATTATGAAAGAGTAATCATTATGACTTTTTATAATCATGGAGAATTAATTTCCACAAATTGCAAAACTTAGATCACATGGGGAATGGGGACTGCCTTTATTACACAGCAAATACATGAAAGTGGCAGATGAGTTTAAGAAGAAAGGTGAACTGTAGGAGGAAAAAGGTAGAAAAAGAAAATCAATCAATCATTTTCCTGTGGAAATGCCCACTTTCCAATTTAGGATTCTGTCTTTTCTTCTCTATTTTTATAACCCATTTTTAACAATATTATCTTTGCTAACTGGAGTTGTAGGGAGCAGTGATAATGCACATCTAGCACATATAACAGTGATATTAAAGGAGCATATTTTCCAGCTCGTGTTTTGACTTTTGTTGGGGGTAATGGGATATTGGCAATGTCTATAATAAAAGCTGAACCATACTTTTATTCTGCAATACAAAGCATTATAAAATGGTCTAACAAATTATTTAAAATAAATCTCTATAAAAAGCTACTGTGTGCTACTTATTGTTGGATTGAAACCATTTTATGCTTTTTATCGTGGATGTTCCTCTGAGAAGTGAAGTTGTTCTTTGCCTCAGCTCCTGAGGGAGTCAATGGGAATATTTATTCATTTTGCTTGATCTGAATTACTCATTAGAGAGCAGGAAGAAGAGTCTGGTTTTATACGCTGTCTTATGGGATTTGTGTTTACTCATTTTCTCAGCATGCAGACAAGTTTTCAGGATTTGGAATCTTTTTTTTGTAATGTACTTCAGTGATTTCCAGAAAGAGAAGGAAAAATGCTGTGTGAATTTTTATCTTCTTTTGGGACCGAGACATCCTATGTATATTGATTTTCTTCACTGCAGATACTTGTTTTAACTAAGCCAGCAAAACTCTTCTTGTTTCATCACACAGCATGTCATTAGAAATTACAATGGAGACTACACTTATTCATTTGCTGGGCATCCTGGAACTCTTACACCAAGGTGTGCGATAATACACAGAACATCCTAATTTTGGGTGCAAAGTAAATCCTTGTTTTCAGGCCTGGTACCCAAAATACATTATTTGATTTTTTCCCCATCTCCATTATAATGTGAATTTCTTTTTCTTTCCTGGACAACAAAAAAAAATTATATGAAAACCTTACTAAAAAAGAAGACAGGTGAAAATTATCACCAGCTTTCATAATGAATTTTTCTGGTAGAGTTTTTCTTCTTAGGTCCCTGTGTCTGAGAAATTCTGAGCATTCTGTATACAGCTATTTGTTCATGGAAAATATGACTTTCTTTTCAATTGTAATGTATTAAGCATCCTTAGTATGTATACCCTATTATGGATAATAACAGAAAGATTCATATATATGGTTTGTAAATCAAAATTTTTTTTTTTTAAATAGATAATTTCCTTTGATCAGCCATTCTTTGAAGAATGCTTTCTCCTATATACTTTTATTTTGCTGCCACAGTGCCAGATGCCAGTTTCCATACCTTAAGCATTTAAATTGATTCTTAGCTTTGCTTGACTGTATTGAAAACCAGTACAGTCTAGGTTTTTTCTCACAGAAGACTGCCTACCAAAAGTTTACCTAAACTCAAGCTTAGTTCCCAATTCTGTTATTCTGAATTTGAGTGTTATAGCGTGAAGTTCGAAACACAAATTATTGCATTAAATCACATTTTCCATTCAACTGAAACCCTTTTTTTGTGAAACTTAGATAATTTGTTTATGGAAAATGGCACAGGCAAGTAAGAGAACCACAAGATGTTGAACATCGATGTATTCTGAGGCTCTTGTGCAAACAGAGCATGCTAATCTTGAATAAATAAAGGTTTTCATGTATTAGGTTAGACCATGATGATATTGCTCTAGTCCTACCGTAAAGTTGATATAGCACTTTCAGTGCTTATCTGGGTACTTTCCTGGAGTCTATCTTCAAGCCTTCTATGAGGAAATTATTTTTGTTTAGGGGTAAAGTTAGGGTCTGGAGGCAAAGATTTAGTGGCAAACTTTGGATTCACTTGGGAGTACAAATTACCAAAGTGAGACATGGAAGACTGAGTGGAAATCAGGCATACTATCTTTGCAAAATGACACAAATATGAACACTTGAATGTTAATTATTTTATAATTAAAAGGAGCATTGTTACAATAGTAACAATAAGAAAGGAACTCTGTGTATATCTGCTAGGTGTTAATCAGACAAAATTGAATCCCCTTATGCTTTTATTGTAAGTCATCTGCCCTTTGCTCCCAAGCTGCTCTAGCATGTCTGCCATGCTGACATTCTAGAGGTCATAGTTTGGGGTTTTAACAGGTCTGTGCTGAACAGGAAATGGCTTTTAAATCTTTCCCACAAGAGGGATTTCGCAAGGTCAAAATCTTCACATGCGTCCTTTTACTTCTGTATGGAGCCTGGGCTCATGGGAATCCCTGAGTGTATGGCAGATGTGAAGTAAGCAGCTGCCCAAGTAAGACATCAAATGTTTTGAGAGACTCATTGAAGAGTGAACAGAAATTTTTGGTGTGAAGGGAAAATGCTATGCCTGCTGGTAGGGACTTGAAGGGGTGGCTGCCAAACAGCAATGGAGAGAGCAAGTGGTACATGACCTAGCCTGGCATGCGTTAGAGTATGGAACACTGGCCAGAGAGCCCAGAGGTGAGCAGAAGCTCTAAAGTAAATTCAAATTATTAAATATCACAAACAATACTGCATTTGACCTCTTAACTCCTGTTTCCATGGCAGCTTAAGACCTTAAATAAGGGTTACAAGTAGAAATGTTCAGTCAATTCTCTTATATCCAGGTAGGTCTGATGAATACAGTAGAACTAAAGGTTTTTCTTGGAGATGACTGATAAAGCCTCACATCCAAGATTTTAAAACTCTGCTAGCAAGATCTGAACACTGAAGTTTGGCTTCTGTTTTGAATAATGCCTCTGTGGTCCCCCCTTACAAAAGAAACCCAACAAACAACCAAACCAAACAAAACCAATTCCAAACCTGTGATTCAATGATCTGTGAAAATACAGCCCTTTGATAGTTAACAAAAGTGTTTCAGTGCTCCATGGATCCTTGCTGTCATGTATTCTTAGAGCTGATGTGAGTGAGTAGAGTTGACTGATTACTTACTATGTCTATGAGCTATAGTAAGGTTGAAATGCATTAAATATATTCATGAATAGTAACAATCTTAATACATTCTCTAGAGTTCAGTGCAATTTCAGAAAATAAGGAAGATATCAGTGCAAGCACAATCTAATCAGATTATAAGACTTAGTTTAACTGCTTCAGTGCTCATATGGATGGTGTAAGTCTGTGTTGTATTGAACTTGATGTGACAGTCTCACATATCAACATTCCTGGCACTAAAAAGACATAATTGAATTGAATGCATTAGTGGAAGGCACCAAGCACTTTAATACACATGCTATAACATAAAGCATTGATTGCTAGTCTGATAACTACAGCATTCAAATCCAAGGGATGTTCTGCACCAGTTGATCTCAAGACAGTGAAGGCCCTTAGTAATTCCAGCCTGATTCCAAAACAGAACAACCACAGTGTGCGCAAACAGCATGCAAACACATTCAATACAGAGCAATGCTGCTCACAGAAAGGCAAGTCTTTGACTTCAAAGGTCTAGTTTCAGTTGGGAAAGCAAATATGAAGAAGTATTATTGTGTGCTTATAAACTTGAAACTAGAGGACAAAAAAGTCTTTGTGAAAGCTATAATTTAAAACTTGATAAAACTTCTGTACGGGGGTACTGACAGAATGAAACTAGATTCTGGACAAGTGAGCTATCATTTTTTTAATCTAGTGCTCCCACTTCAGAAGTTTTTATTTTTATATAATGTATAAATAAATATAAATATATTTATAAATATGTTTGTTTATTTATTTATATTTTATATATTTATATATATTTTATATAGGTATATATTATATTTATATAATACATATTTTTAGATAATGTATATATTTATGTATTTATAAATATATATAATTTCTATATTATATTATATATTTATTTATATAAATATAAATAAATAAATTTCTACAGTATAATACTTCTGAAATGTTCTGCATTGGTCAACAAGTTACTTTTATAGTAGTTTCTTACTACAAAAATATTTTGCAGAAGTTATTTTTTAATTAAATGAAATTAAATTTGTAGTTTCTTAATTTTCTAATTTTAGAAAATCCAGAGAGTACTTATTTTTCCAAGTTGTATGATGAATGTGACAGTTAGACAGTCTTAGTGATTCAAATGGTCTTTGGAATTTTAACACAATCCACCTTTTTGTCCATGATGGAAAAAAGTGAAAATAAAAGTAAGATTTTCCTTGGCATTGAGGAGGCCATGGGTTAGAAAAATAAGGGCAAATTTATTGCTTTGCAAAGCAGTTTGAAGACTAGATATAGAAACACTATAAAGAGTACAGGCAGACTTATAGGTGCTTGTGACACATAGAGATACTTTAGGGTGGTGTTTGATAATACCCTTTAATAAATCTATTATTTTTCTTTTCTAGGGTAGGGAAAGAGCCATCATCTTTTTCTATACATATAGGCAATTAAATGAACTTTCTGAGTCAGACAGGATAATCCACAAATCTTTACATTGTTATAAGTGGTTCGAGAAAAGACTCCACAACTCATAAAAGTTGTAAAGTAAGTATGTTTATTCGAGCACTGGTGCGTATGGGGAACCGCTCCTCCAAAGTCATGCATACTGTCAGTGGTACTCCGTCTGGTTTATATCAGTTGCAGGTTACATATTCATTAAATTGCCCAACACACCTATACATATTCATAACATATCCCTACTTCATACAATAATGAGCTTCAAAGTTATTTCCATATGCTTGTGCTTGTGCAATGCCGCCTGGTGGTTGTGGGCAGGGGTCCCGAGATGAAGTAAACGAGTCTTCCTCAGGGTTGAACTCTTCACCTTGCTTCCTTGGGCCTGCTCTCTGGTTCCTTGATCTTAGTCCAAACCTCAGTGCCAGTGTCAACCAGTTTGGGGGTCCAGAGTGCATGAACCAGGCCATGGTTTCTTCCTTTTCACAATCATCTTACATCCTCCCATCCTGCTTTGGCAAACACAGTAAATGTTAAGCAATCAACATACATTGTTTAGCAAGCGACTCCTAATAAATCCCTTTTTAACTCCTAGCTCCCTTGCATCAATAAGTACTTTTACAAAAATTTCAGCTTTTGTATACAAGCAGATAAAACAGAGAAAATGGACTTTGCTGTATGTCTGGCAATAGTTAAATTTTCAGTTTTGGTAAAAACATGCAGAAATCATGTTCAGTTCTATTTCTTCTACTGCCAGAAGCTGTTTGTTTGAAATAGAGGTTGGGAGTTGATTACCACGTTTCTATAGCCCTAATTCAGTGCATGTTTTCAGTGCATTCCATTATTTGTCTTCATCCTTTGCATATCTGCTCAGTTCTCTTCCGTCCCCTTGCTCCTTTTCCCTGCTTCTGACAGTCAACATGGCATTCAGAGTCTTCCTTCTTGAATCATTGTATGTGGTGTATCTACTTGCCGTTTCTCATCTTTCTTCATTCATTTTCTTTGCAGCTTGTCTGCCTAGAATCATGTTTTTTTGTCTGCCTTAATTCTGCAGATTCACTCAGTGTTCACTGAGTTTTCTGCATTCATTCTCATGCACTGCATGTGACCTAAGCATTCAGTACCTTATCCTGTATGTCCTCCTGCCTTTGCATACTTTCATTTGTGGTCTTCTTCCTTTTTCTATTCATTATGAACTCAATCTGTTGGTGATAGCCTGCAAAGCAAGGCTGAGTACATTCCTCTTTTATTATTTAAATCTGGATCACAATCCAGACTTGACTGAGAATTTGTCTTTCTTTCAAACCACAACAGCCCCTTGTTGAAGTTGACTGCTTTTCCTTTACAGCTAATTTCAACTGTAAACAAGACTTACACACACACAGAGATGTGAAGTAACTACCTCTCTGACATCCTGAACTAGTGTCCTGGAGGAGTCTGGACTCCAAGGAGTGGGTTGTTGTTTTAGCAGTTAAATAGTGGGGAGAACTTTACCCCAAGTGTAATTTTTTAATCAGAGGTTTTGTTCACCTTTGCCCTGGGAAAAGGAATTTTAAGTTTCTTTCAAGGGCATTGTTCCACCAGGTCTGATGAACTCAACATATCAACAGATTGGGAATGGCCCAAAATATAAGGGCCATCAGTGGTGATTAATGGAACATCAGCTCCAAACCTCACCCCTGGCTGATCAGAGACACCTGGTCTGGGAAAAGAGAGATAAGAAAGAGCTGGTTAGCATCAGAGGCAAAGTAATCTGGATCCAGTAGGAAACCAAATACTAAGAACTATGCAACTTGGGACCAATGAACACTGAACCAATTAATTACTATGAGTTTTTACTGTATAAAATACCTGAAAAATCTAGTAAAAGCCATGTGTCATAGAATGATTCTCTCTGCACACCCGGGCTATGTGTGGATGAGATGATTTCTGTGGCACATCCTGGCCAGAACCACATCCTGGCCAGAAAACAAAGTACTGCCTTGACTCTCTAACATTAAAAATGTTGTTGGAGGGTTTTTGTTTTTCCCACAGTTTCGGTGACACAAGTATTACTTCAGAGGTCAGTAGGTTTTCTGGACCAGACCCTGGACTTAGGCCTTGCTCTATTTGGAAGAGAGCACAGGAACAGCCAGCCAAGTTGAATGGGTTTGAAAGGCTTACTCATTGTTATCTGGAGTAAGTGAAATCCTTGTATTATGCAAGTGGACTTCTACCTTCTTATTAAGACATCTGTTTGTACCACTAATGTTTTGTAGTGAACTGTAGTTGATTCTGTTAGATGTTGCATAAGCATACCTGGAAGCATGGTTCTGGTTCCTCTTTAATGCCCTGAAAAGTTAAGTGGAAGAGTGGTGTTCCCCTGTTCTTGCCTTGCAGGCTTATGCAGAAACCATAGGTAAAATGAATGAATTCTCTAAGAAGATTCATTAATTATCTAGGTTTAGCCTTTGTAACTCAAAAAACATGGTTTAAACTGCTGATCTATGTAATATGTGAAGAGAATTTACTGGTTCTTGGTGATTTCCTAAAGTATTCGGATCTTAAAAAAGAATGTTATCATGCCAAAGGTGTTTTTTAAGCAATATTTTTAGTAATTGGCAATAGTTAATTCTAAAACTGCCTGGTTTTAGAAACTAAATTCAAGATATTACTGTTTTTCAGGGAGAAATCTTGTACTTCTAACCAATATGTTAGCACCAAGAAACAGTATGGATGTTTGACAAGTTCTAATACATCCAGACTTACAGAGTAGTCAGCTATATTACCTCTTAAAATAGTTTCTCAGGGATAATCCTTTTTAGATGAAACATGTGCAAGGCATCTTATTCATCAGATAGGTAAAATCAGGAGAGGATGTTCTCAAGTTTTGAAATTCACTCAAAGCAAAAGTCATATGAGTAAACAGGACATCATAAACCCCTGGGAAGTAAAATTCTGTGGTTTGCACAGCTATTAACTGGGATGTAATTAAAGTTGAATTGCCTACAGCTACCCCTCAGCTGCTACTGCTCTCATGGAGAGACAGAAATTAATCTTCATTATCCACCTTTGACCAGTTTTGGGCAAAACCAGTATCCTTTTCAGCTGAGTCTTAGGTTTAGATTACAGACAGAAGAAAGATTTGGATTTAGATTTCAAAATGCATCTAAACTGTTGTGTTTGCTTACTTGACACACCTTTTTATATGGCACAACTCTAATGTCATCTGATGCGCACACAGAATACCTGCTTCCTAAGAATTCTGGATGTTTTCTCTAAGGCAGAAAATTATTTATTTGCTTTGTAAGACAAGACTTAATACAAAGACAAAACTGATTTCCTTTGAGGATTTTTCTTTTTCTGTCTGAAACAGTAAATACAAAAGAGATTCTTCTCCCTGTGTTTCTTACATTCAGAATATGGCTAGAGATTATTTTCCATTCACTTAAGAGTTGCACTTGATTATCCTTGTGGGTACCTTCCAACTCAGAACATTCTGTGATAACTGTCATTTTAAAACCAAAGTAAGTGACATGGTTTCTCCTAAGTAGCTTAATGAAACAGAAATACATACTGGAGTGAACCACAAAACAGAACAATTTATAACAGGCCGTACCACACATCCAAAAGAAATGTTCCTAAGGAGTCTGCAAACACTCTGAAATATTCTGCACTGCCAGTAAAGGCATAGACACTCAGACAGAGATCTTCAGGAGGCCACTTCATGGGTCAGTCCTGGCAATGCTTGGCCATTCACTGACAGAATTGTCTTTATGTGCATAGCATGGTACTCACAGAGGAATTAAACTTTATATTTTGGTAAGTATTAGACAAAAATAACACAAATAATTTGAAAGCTTTGGTTACCTGGTGAAATATGAGCACAGTGTTTCAAATTATAGATTTTGAAACCCACTGTGAAGCATGGAAAGGAGCTGTCCTCATGCGGTTGGTCGATGATGGCTACCCAGAACAAATATTTTGCAACTATTGTTGTTGTTATTGTTGAATATTAATCATTACATCCTCAGAGTCTGGTTCTTAGTTAAGAAGTGACAATATGAGAGGCCTGTAAACAGAGTCTTCTGGTAAGTTTACTCCTTGCTTGCCATATTCAAATATTTCAGAACAGCAAGAATAAAAGAATTCTGACAAGCAGTGGAAAACTTGCTGGCACTAAACCACTGCTCTAAGAACTACCTGCACAAAGGTTAAGCCACAAAACCCATGGAGAAAGGAAAAGTAACAGAGACAAACAGTTCCTTATGCTCTGTTCAGTCTCCACTATAGGAAGCTTTTGTAGTTCAACTAGCAATGGTTTTATTTCTCTTACCATCCCAGGCACCAAGAGCATCTTTCCTTCCTTTGTTTCTACAGAAAGGTATGAGAAACCACATGGTGAAAGACCATCTTTCTTGGGGTCTTCCATGCAGTTGTCACGTGAGAAGGCCTCTTCTGCTGTGTCAATGTAGTCAGTCACCAGCAGTCATCCTGCCTGAGCAAGGATTGCAGCTGCTATCATTTCCTTGCCTCTGTGCCCTTTCAGTCCAATGTTGTGTGTGAATCTCAAAACCAGCATACTGTGAAAAGTAATAGAAGAGGGTTTAACTGTTTTGTACACTGTTTTGTAAGAAGAGTAAAGGCCAAGAATAGATAACACTTAGTGATGAAAGTGAACATGATTACATACTGATATTACATCAAATAGGAATAAGACGAACATAAGTGAGTCTAACATGAGTGAGACTAACAAAATTCCCTTTTCTTTTAAGGCAATGGCTAAAGAATTTTTTCAGCTGAGGGATGTGAAAATGTTTTTTTTTTGTTCAAATATATCTGTTGAATAGGTAATACAATTCTTGGCTTGGCTCTACTTTGGCAGTGGAAATATCATAGCCCTTGTTTATGTTTACTCATTATACTTGATGAAGTAAGCCTGGAAGTAAACCTCTCTCAGAAACTTTGTTTTTCACATCCAATCTATAATCCTTGGCCTCAAGTAAAACCACTTCAGACAGTTCAGTAAAACCAAGACTTATCCCATAAATCAAACGTCAAGAGCAAACTGTCTGCACATGAACTAATTGCTTAAGCTGTACAGCTTACTGTTGTCTCACAAAAAAGGTAGTGGCATTTGCTCTGGCCTTTTTAAATACTTTTAGTTCCTCGGAAAATCGACAGCAGGAAACAAAAAATGTCATGGATGAGTTTATGGTCCTTTAAAGAGCATTAACCCTCTTTGCTCCAAAATTAAACTTGACATTCATATAAAGCAGTTAATGTAATGTTTGTGGATGAAATAGATAACACGTACTCCACCACAGAGACTTCTTCGTGCTTCATTTTTCCTGAAAAAGATAGACACCACTCATTTATTTATCTTAACTGCTAGACACTGCCACAAGGTCTTGACCTGCCTAGACTGAAGATCACTACTCTGTTATATAGACTCACAGAATCATAGAATCATTTAGGTTGAAAAAGACCTTTAAGATCACTCAGTCCAGCTCTTACCCTAACACTGACAAGTCACTAAACCATGTCCACAGCTGCCACATTACATATCTTTTAAATACCTCCAAGGATGGTGATTTAACCAGTTTCCATGGCAGTCTGTTCTGATGCTTGTTAACCCTTTATTCTAATATCCAATCTGAATGCAACTTGAGGCTGTTCCCTCTTGTCCTGTTGATTGTTAACTGGGAGAAGAGACCAGCCCTTACCACACTTACCATCTCCTTTCAGGAGCCATAACATCTCCCCTGAACCTCCCCTCCTCCAGGCTAAACAACTCCAACTCTGTCGGCTGCTCCTCATCCAGCCTGTGCTCCAGAGTCTCTTCATTGCCCTTCTCTGAACACACTTCAGCACATATAGCGAATACACTGTCTTTCTTGTAGGGTCCCAAAACTGATCACAGGACTTGAGGATGAATTATTACGAGAATTAAGGCTTTTCTTTGTCAGACAGGAAGAAGATACTAAATGACAACAGCGCTGAGTCAGGAGTGGTTTAGATAAATATCAAACTTAAGTAGATTAATTCAGGAGCAAAAAGCTAATTTTCTGCTTTAAGAATTTGACTTGCAGAGTTGTTTTTGGCTTTTGTGAGTGATCCAAAGTAGTTTTACATCAGACCTAGGATTATGGTTTGGGATGTGAGAAAGTGTTTGTGGATTTTTTTCACTGTGTTGAAATAACATAGATATACTTTTACAGTGTTGAGTTGGCAAGGGGAGTCTGTTCTGCTCAAAACAGTGTATTCATGAGGCAATATTTGATCATAGTTTGAAGGAAGAAGAGACAGTTTACTGTTATTAAATGGTGAAATTTCATTGAATGATTGTGAAACTTGTGCGACAGTTTTACAAAACTTTTGTGTTGTCTGTGCAGTAAGGAATATTTTGTTTGGGTTTTTTTATTTCACCTTGAGATACTGAAAAGTAGCCTATTGAAATTTATACCGTGTCCTAGAAGACCTGTTTGTTTCCCACAAAGTAGTAATCTGATGAACTGCTGTCCCTAGAGCCTGTTTACTGTAGAAATGCAGGCTTTTCCCAATCCTTTACCAGAGGGATTGAAGTGGTATACCTATGCCTGTCTATAGAATTTAGAGCAATTTTGCTTTTCATTATCATCAGAGAGGCCAAAATAAGCAGCCCTATGTAGTCACTCTGGTTTTTTGCTAACTACTATTTGTTTGTGAATTTCTGCCATGAAAGATGGTTCCACTTGTGCAACATAAAAAGTGAAAAAAAGAGAATATAAAGAAATCAAATTAGAGTTGGAGGCTGATGGATGCAATTTGTATTCAAGACCATAGCTTACAACGCAGTCCATATTTATTCTCTGATATAGTTTACTGGACTAGAGAGCTATAAAATGAATCACAATATAACATGTGACTTAAGGTGGAGAATCCCTGAACCTCAGTAGAGAATAAACTATGTCCAGTTTAGATATTTTGATAATCATAATTTTATTTTTTTTTAAGTCCATTTGAGTCTGTATCACATTCAATTTGTTGCTTTCATCAGATCTGGTGAAAAACAATTAGTATCAAAAAGAAGATCGTTAGAAGAAGATCCCAATCATTTTGCTTAGTTGATTAACTATTACATTTTTCTGTGCACTAGGAGCTGCAAAACATTTGAATTATTTTGGGTTGCAAGATGGGGAATAGATATTATTTTAAGAAATGTTGGCATAAAATAGGAAGTCTATGACAGAACTGTGTTGTATATAGGGGGTATTTGTCACAGCATATTGACACATTCAGTAACAATTTTGTAGTAAATGAAAGCTATGATATATCACAGCTGCAAAATTATGAAAGAACCTTGACTGAAGGAGGAAATTAATAAAAGGGTTTATTTTTAAGGGAATCAGTTTTATTTTATTAATTAATCGATGTGAGTAGATAGTGTATTAATCTATAAATGTAATAAAGTAGCATTCTTTGTTTAGAAGATGTATGTGATGCTACTGACATATTTAATATGTTAAGAATGCCTTTGTCTAGGTCACAGTTGTGATTTCATCTGGGGAAATGCAGATAGTGATTTGGTCAATGGTTTGGTTTTTATACCTGGATATTTGCAAAATTATGTGTATGTGAATTATATGAATGCTAATTTTGTTACTGTAATTAATGTCTGTTTTTAAACATAAGCTTCACTTTTTAAATCCTAGGCAGTAAAGCTGAGCATATGGATCCATATGCAAAAGATAGCCAAACGTTGCACAATACTGCATTTTTTTAGTGTTAGAAAAATCTCTATTGGTTCAACTAGCAAGGTAATCTCAGGATTTATAGTCATCTATCTTTGCTGGATATTCTATGAAAATGTATCTATATAAATGAACTTGTAATGTTGCACAATTGCTTTGAACACAAAGAGGATGTAATTTTATTTCAGAGCTTTTAGAAAAACAAAAACAAAAAAAAAATTCAGATGAAATACAGTATCTATTCTTTCTATTCTTTAATTCTTCTTTGAGTTTATCTATTCTTTCCTATAATGAACTTTTTGGCTGCAAGTGATGGGTGATAGTGTTTTGCTCACAGTGTTTAAAAGGAAGCTTCTTGATGTCTCTACTTTTCTGTGGTGATTTGTGTTGTCCTTCTGTTTACAGTTCTTTTCATAATGTATTTTTTGTTCTATTAATTAATCAAGGAATTCTCTGATCTATTAGGAATCAGATGGTTTTGCAGCATCAATTTATTTACCCTAGCACCATTTTCCACTGCAGAAATTCAGTGGAAGTGGAGTTAAGTTTCATGTCATAAGCCTCCTCCAGTACCACCTAACTCTGGAGGCCTCTAATCTCCATGAGGGTCTCAATTTTTAATTTGTGTTTTTCTGTGGAAACAAGGATTCATGTGAGGTACTCTTTTCCTCCTGTATCCTCCCCCAGTATGAACAAATCAGGATATTTGTGGAAGTAGGGGGCAATTCCTTTTCTGAAGGAAAGGTTCCATAAGAAACTCACCCTTTATTTGACATGGGAGGATTCACATGCTTTTCATGTAGGTGGGACTTTGCAAGGTTTCTTCCCCACATATATTCTTTGATCGATAATGAGGGATGATGTCACAATATACTGCTGTTAAAAAGTAATTCAAAAACTTTATTCAAAGCCCACCTTAATTTATTCTGATGTTCACAGGCTGTTTGCCTCACAGCTCTTTAGGCAGGTGAGATTGTACAAGAAATGTTTGTTGTTTTTTTTCTCAGCATGCCTGTCCAGCATTGTGTTTATCTTGTGCTTACAACTATTCAAGCCTCACTGCTTAGTCAGTCAGCTTAGAGAGCTTCGGTGTGGAGGTCATCCCATGGTCAGACTTCATGAAAATATGGTGGGAACAGGTTTCAGTCCAAAAGCTTGGAGTTTTCCATGGCAGCCTGACTGCTAGAGTGCTCAGCTGGAACAGGGGAACATCAAGTTTACTCTGCCACTTGAAGAAACTCTCAAATGTAATTTTTGATAATTACTGTGTGCTGGGAGTTTAAGAATTTATATTTGATAGGCTGTAGCTGTTATGTTCTGGTCTGTCCTGCTTTGCAGTTTTTCTTGGTTTAAGACAATTTAGGGGGGACACTCTAAAATGAGTTATCACCCCTTTTAGTTTTAACTACTCCCTTTTCACCAACCAGGAGAGACAAGTGCTAGTAGACATAAGTTTAAAAAAAACCAGTTTGCTAAAAATGAAACAGCAACAGGCAAAAATAACAGTGATTATCACTAGATACAAAGTTGCTGAATCTCATGGACTCCTCAGGGACAAAGAGAAGCAAAATGGCGGAGAAATCGCTTCTCCAAGATGGTGCCCTCCACAAACGACCTTGTGGTCTGAGAGACAAAGGCAGAAATGGCAGACAAGCCCTCCCCCCAGGATGGTACCCTCTGCAGACAGCCATGTTGTCTGAGAGACAAAGATGATGGACAAACCCTGCTCTGCTCAACATTCCCCCTGGGAAAAAAAAAACGGGAAGGTAGGAGCTTATGAAGCAGCTCTGGTGGCAGATGGCGCACACTGGCATTGCCTGGGGGCCCCGTGGTGTCAGCTGCCCTGCTCCTTTTGGTGACTGTAGCATTGTGTGTGTGTGTGTGT
The DNA here is from genome assembly GCA_036630365.1 of Acanthiza pusilla. Classification (NCBI taxonomy): domain Eukaryota; kingdom Metazoa; phylum Chordata; class Aves; order Passeriformes; family Acanthizidae; genus Acanthiza; species Acanthiza pusilla. The sequence goes on from JAXCHO010000034.1 coordinate 1,719,161, forward strand.
GAGGTCAGTGCGGCTGCTCACGGCCTCCTCCTGCCACCTGTTGCACTCAGCTGGTGTCGCTGCTGCTGCCACGGGTCACTGTCCCGAAGGGGAGGAGTGGGGAGAAGAAAGTGGACCTTTGAGCACCAGAGAACAGCATCCTGGTTGCTAATTGGAGACCTGCCTGAAGCAACCTCCTCAGGAGCCTGGAGAGAGAAAAAAATAGGCTTCTGCCTTGTACCATCCCAGCTTCCTTACAAGAATGAAAGAGAAAGGCAACGGAGTTTCTGCCTGAGTGCCCCCGACCTTAAAAAGACCCTGGCACCCACCACCCGCTGAGGTTCTGTTGCTGGACACCACATCTTAAAGAGACAGTAGCAATTTTTGGCATAGAACAGATAGATATGGAATACAATAATATTTTGGGTTACCCTGGACACTGTTCTTAAGCAAACCAAAGTCCTTAATTGCCTTCACATCTGAGCTATGAGTAAGCTTATCCCCAATCTGAATGTTATTGTTAACAAGCCAAACCCAAAGCCTTGGATGCAATTTCTCTTGCTTCTCAGAGTTAAGAGAACATTCATATCCAGATAATGTGACCCACACTTGCATCTGACTGCAGCCTTTCAAAATATTTGCATTCCCACCAGTTATATAGGCATAAGTTGCATGAGGCCTTCTTCATAGGAAGGAGAAAGAAAGGAGCAAAACTCAACCTCAAAAGAGGTTGATGCTCTGCACAATGGTATGGCACAGAGCACTGAAGTCTTTGGGAAGAAATAAAGGCTGTATGGTGTTTAGTTGTATTTGTTCTTGAAGTGTGAAACTAAGTTTTTGAAGTTAGCATTGTTTATAAAACAACCGTTTTAAGTCAGTGTTACTTGCAAGGCAACAAATGTGCGTTTGCCAGGGTGACTGTTGTCTTTTCCTTAACACTGCAGCTGCAAATGTCAAAGTTAAGTGCAGCTGAAGACAAAACATATAATGGGCAGAGAAATTACAGGAAACACTGTTCTTTTTCTTCAAATATTCTCCACAAAGAGGAAAAGAATACAAAACAAAATAGCACAAATACATAATGGTCATATATTGTTGTTTCGTTTGCCCTTTAACACTATATTTAGAATGTTTGTTTGATATGACCATGTCTCTTTTAAAAACAGTGCCTGTATTCGCTAAGAGGAAAGGCCTTCTTTGGTGGGAGATGCTCCGTGGAAATAGATTTTTCTCCTCACTTTATTTCCTTTTAAATTAATGTTTTTACTGTGGGCTTAGGCTTGGTTGCATCTGAAGACAATTAAAGGTTAGTCATGGACTTAAATGAAAGTAGGACTGAAATTTCAACAGTAGGCTATTGAAAGAGATTCTGAATTGGATTTGCTATAACCACTACAGAATATACATTATTATTAGTTCTCTTTAGTTTTTTTCTTTCTACCTTTTTAGCTCTTGAATCATGTGATGAGTATATTTCAATTATTAATTTTTCCTATGGACTTCTTTAAAATATTTTCTTTAAAGAGTTCTGTGTTCCTATAAAACAAATTTAGAAGTTGGAGAATTTAGAAGTCTTCATAGATGGTAGTACATTTCTTGTATTTAAAGGAACAAAATGTTTTATTATAAAAAAATCCGATGAAAGAGATTAATATTTGGGGATTGGATCATGTGAACAGACAGCACAGAAATAAATACAACAATCCAACCAGATTGTCTTCTCTTTCACACAAACATGTAGTTACAGACACATATACTTGCTTGTGCCATCTCCCTTTTGTTTTCACAACTAGGTCTACCACAACTAGTCCTTCAGTACACTTCATTACTGATCCACATAATCAGACCTCATGACGTGACACAGTCATTGGTTGATAATTTCTGTGTCAGAACGTTGATAGGAATTATTAACAGTTGTTCAGATCAGGTCAGATAGAAGCAAATAGATACTGAATCGTGTTTAGCTTGTCCTAAATTGTGGAATTCTTAAAAATTGAAGACATCTCCACAGATTAGCACAAACCATAGTGTTTGAGATGAATGACAAGTCAATAAACTGGTTATTTATCTTAGCCTATAAACTCAGAGAAGTGGCATGTGCATTCAGCCCAGAACACATTTTAGCCTTTGCTTCACACTTTTAGAAATTTTTTGTCACAACTGGTACAAGTGTAAGAAGATTGCAATTGGTACTGGATCCTCTTTGGTCAACCTTTGAGGATATTTCGAGCAGGTGGAGGGAGCAAAAATACTGTCAAACCAATGGCAGGTAGTAAAAATATTCTGGAAAGTTTCAGGTGCACGTTTGAATTGAGTGATTAAAAAAGTTTTAAAGTAACAGAAAGAAAAACATTGGTCATAATATTTTACCTTAGAACTTTTTTTAATAAGCAAGTTCTTCAAATAGGAGTTTTGAATAGTGGCCTTTGTATAGTGGCCTATCAAGCTTCCAATTTGATAAAACATTGTGTAGTCTCCATTATAACAAGAAAATCAGATTTAAAATTTCAGAACTAATCTCTTTCTCTCTTTTTTTTACTGGAAGCAGCATTATTTTAGAAGTAATAGAATGAAAACTTTAAAATCCATGCCTCTGAAGTTTCCTAATCCTCACAATTTGAAGAATCTGTTTCCGAAACCTAGTTTTGTTAACATTATCTTTGGTTCAAAGTTTTACTGCGGGTTTAAACAAAGGTTATTCTATCATTATTATCATTTGTGTTGGTTTTGCTTGGCTCAGTTTTTGCTAGTGGAGGGGGCGCACAAAGATGACCCCTGTGAGAAGCTTCTGGAAGCTTCCACCATGTCCAGCAGAGCCAATCCCTGGTGGCTTTGAAGATAATGGACCTGCAACTGGCCAAGCCTGGGCCAATTAGAGATGGTGGTAACGTCTCTGTGATGACATATTTAGGAAGAAAGCAAAACAAAGTGGAAAAGCAGTTGTTTCTAGGCAGAGAAGAAAGAGAGAGAACATGTGAGAGAACAACATGGACACACCAAGGTCAGTGGAGAAGGAGGGGAAGGAGATGCTCCAGGCACTGGAGCCAAGATTCCTTTGCAAGCTGTGATGAAGACCATGGTGAAGCAGGTTGACCCCCTCCAGTCCATCTCTGCATCTCCCATTGGGTCCATAGGGGATGCAGAAATCCACTCATAGCCCATGGAGGAGGTACCTACAGTGGAGTGGGTGGATGCCTGGTGGAGGCTGTGATCCAGTGGGAGTCCCAGTGGAGAGAGACGGCCCTTGTTTCCTTGTTTTAAGGGCTTATTTTACTTCTCATTATCCTCCTTCTGACTCAGTAATAAATCCACTTGGTAACTTGAGCCTGTTCAATCCTTGAAGTTTTTTCTCCAGTTCTTTATCTCACTCATGAACCCTGTGTGTCAACTTTTGTTTTCTCTCCTCTGCCCAGCTTTGGCAGGGGAGAGGGAGCAAGCAGATTTCGTGGGTGCCTGGCGTTTGGCCAGGGTCAAACCGTGACATCACTATTGTTGTTGCTATCTAGATGCTTCTCATTAAATAACTGAGAAAATATCTGGGAACATATCTCTTGTGTTACAGTGCAAATTTAATTAACCAGTTACGGTTTATATTTAAACCTTTTCCCAGAAGAACATACGGCTTCTTGCCATATTTGCTTTGGTTCCTAAGTGAATCACTCATAAAGGAAATCCAGCTTGTGAAGTAATGATTCGATATTCCCTGTTTTGCTTTTCTTTTTTTTTTTTTTTAAACTGTCTACTGATTTACAGTGACACTTTTACTGAAAAAAAAACCAACAAACCAACAATAATTCACACATTTAAACCAAATATCAAAGCTAACCTTCTTTTGTAATAGAAAAAACATATCAGGATGGTTTTCTATGCTTCAGATAGACACAAATATATTTGTTTATAAGTTGGATGTCTTCTGAGTGATACAATAAAGCTATGGGAAATGGAGAATTTTTTTACTGGTAGTGAGGATAAAGTATTGAGAGCACTTCAGACTGAAGCCAATGGTTTCACTGTAAAGTTGGTAATAACGTGAAGGTACATATTCAGGATTGCTTTCTGGCCTTGCCAGAGTATCTTAGTGAGATCAAATTTTTCTTCTGCTTGGTTTTGTCTTCCCTGAGTAAGCTTCTTCCTTTTAGCTGCAGTAATGCTTGAGGGCACCACAAATAACTTTTTTCAGTGCCTTTTATCAAACCACCTGCAGGTTTAAAAATGCATTGTAAGAATGTAACACTCCTGCATTAAATTTGGCTAAATTTGTTTAGAAAGAAGTTTCCATACAAGTTTTGTGTTTTTGTTGGAAATCACTGACTTTGCTCATACTTGGAACCTTAACATAATACTCTGAATAAGTCCTCACAAATTTCCTCTGTACTGGCATGAATGTTCTGGCCTTGGCTGAGTTAGGGGTCTTAGAATGGTTTTGATGTCAGATACAGTGGTTCTTTAACAGCCAAATGGGACAAGAGTGGGCTGCCCCTTCTGGTCTGAGAATGCTCAGTTCTGACTACAGAGGCTAAGAGCATGACAGGAAGGTGTGACTATAGCTAGGGAGAAGGAATACATGGGAACAAGAAGCTTGGTCACTTCAGACTATTTTCCCCATTTATAAGTCTTCAGACAGGAATGGTTCATTAGATACAGTCATGAGTATTAGCAGTGTTGACTTGGAACATATGAAAGCCAGCACATGCGTTTGCATGGGTGTATCCATGTATACACTCACTTATATATGTGCATTTATTTTTACTTAGAAATTCTACTGTGTACATGTTAACTTCATAGCTAGTGAAGAATAAACCTTTCAAAGTGTACTTTGCTTCTTTACCAGGATAATAGCCAGGATATTAACCCTAGTACAGGCATGTTTTTGAAGAGTGTTTCAGTGATGCCTCTGTACTGCTTCTCTGTTAAACTTTTTACTCATATTGACTAAGCTGTCATCTCCAAGTTCCTAAAATATAAATTACTGTAAAATACACACGTGTATGTGGGCATATGCGCACACATGGAAAAAGCCCAGAAGGTAATGGGCTAATGTGTATGTGTCAAACACTGATAGGCAGATAGCTGTGATTAGCAAGGACTGTTGGTGATGACAGCCGAAGATTTGAGGTAACAACACACTGAGAGGAAGTACAGGACGTATCTGGAGAAGTGGCCATATGGAGGTAGGGACAGCACTTTTCTGGGACAAACGTATTAATAATTTAGACTTAATAATTTGCAATTAATACAGTTGTAGGTTGCTTGAACACAATAGGTCAAACTATTATAGCATAACCTGAATAAATTTTACTATTTACAATCCTGACCCCCATCATTTCACATTCATGAAAAGATATCTGCTAAATTTTTCCACAAAAATTTCTGAGGACTTTATGGTACTCTTCTGTTTCAGATAAATTAAATACCAGTTGTCTCTTTCTTTATATTTTTTTAATTTATTTTAAAATGCAGTTCTAAGACTCAGTCTGTCAAAAATACTATTACTACTACTAGCAGTACAAGGTACACATGATATTTGTTTTTAAAATATTAATTCTGTCATAGGTGATTGTATTCTCCTTTTGTAGTATCTCTTACTAGTAGTTATTACCTCTCTATGAGATACACCATCCCAGAAATCTTAAGACATTATGTGTTTGTATGTGTTGGTCTTTTGTGGATCTTTAGGTATCTATTTTATTTGTACTTCTTCTTCACATAAAACCTCACCACTGAGCTGAACTGTAACAGATATTATTATAAATCATAGCAATAATTCATTTCATGTTCAGCCTTAAAACAATGATAGACTAATTAGAAATCATCCAATGTAAATGTGTGTGAATTTCACAAGTCTGGCTTCTACTCTTCAATGATTTTTTATTTGTTACTACCTAAGGATAACATATCTCAACTCTTCAAAAATTTGTTACCTTGGATTCATCATACTACAAAACTTTATCTTTGTTTGGTAACACTTCTGTTCATATTATAGAAATATTTTAAAGAATAAAAGAGTAATATGAATTCCTGTCTCATAAAAAGAGTAATTAAACCTTGTCTGGAACTTAATTTGATTACAAAAGGTCTATAAACACCGTGTCCTTAGCTGAAGAAATATTTCCCTCTGAGTGATATGTTCCAGAAGTTTGTAATTTCCTTTGCCTTAATAATGTCAAACCATTTTTTTTTTTAATATGTATGCATTTCAGATTGTGTTGGCTTAGGGAGTTCATACTTTAGGAGGGAAAGGTGACATCAAAGCTAGAGCTGCATGGCAGCACATTTGCGTGCCGTCATGACCCTTTGTGCAGCCACCACTAAAGCTGCCATTATCACCACTGCGCAGGACTGTGACTGGAATACATCTGAGTGTGGAGTTTGCCTTCCCTTAACTCCCTTTGGCCTTTTCTTGGAGAATGGGCCTTCAAGTATGTGAACATCACACATCCATCTGAGATGTGAAGACACCGAGACTAACAAATCCAAAACCAGCAGTAAGATGACCATAGGTAGGCTCGTGGATTTTTTATCAAGCTAATAGAATGTCCTGCAATGTAGTGCTATGCTGAGAATAAACTGCAGCTCATCAGTGTCTTGGGTTGTCGGTCTTTCTATATTTTTATCTGGTTTATTAATCATACCCACAATGATTAAATGACTAATCAAAGAACTTAATGCATTATTAGGAACAATAATTTTAATTCTTTATTAGATATTAAAAATAATGCCCTCACACTCCAAGATTCATTTAAACTTCCTTTAATCTTTCTGTTGGCATTTTCAGAAGGCTCTTTTTCCTTTTCAGTTTAGGTTAATTTAGTCCCATTTTTGATACACCATTTTGATTTCTGCAGATGGCTGAATTGCTTGTTTCTCACCTCTCTCCTTTATAGTGTTGTTTATCCCAGGATCACTTTATGTGCCTCACCCTGTGATTTTCATTTTTCATAATTTCTTTCATGTATATATAAACTTCACTAAACTTCACTATAAGGGTTTCAGTTTGTTGTAGTACCTTATAAAATGGACTAAAACCCCCTCATCTACCATTGCTGGAAAAAAATACTGCATTTAAAAACAAATTTGACCATGACATTAGACATGATGCATGCTAGAAAAACTGGCATTTTTTCAGATCTCATTCAAATTATTTAAGGTCCTGCTATAGACCATATTGATCTACTCAAAGCCAGTTCAAGAGTGTGGGCCACAGGGGAACAGGGGAAGGAGAGAAACAAGCACAGAAAAATACAGCTTAAGGTGTAGAATAGTGAGAGTTACTCAAAAGCAGTGACATTTTCTGGGCTAAAATTAGGCCTTTTACAGCTTCTTTACTTTTTACAAAAGTATTCATAAGTCTCTGTTTTACGCCAGTTTCTACTAATTGGAAATGATGCCAGATGATTTTTTTTTTCTTTTATGTATTTGTAGCCTTCTCAGTACTTCTCAGTAGTTTTCCCTGCCCTTATCCCCAGCTAGAAAAACCAAACCTCCAAGCCCCAGAGGGCAAAAGGCCCCTACCCTATCTTGGTTCCTCCAGGCAACCAAGTTTATAATTGCTGAAGACAATGCCTCACTCTATTCCGAGCATCTTCTTCCATGGTTAAGCCTTAGTCAATGTTCACTCACAACTTTGATAAATCTGAAATCGAATGCAACCCCTCCTCCTTCAGCAGCTCATATTTTTTTCTCTTCTGTAGAAAGGCTGATGAAAAGAAACTGATTGCATAAACCTGGCTGCTCAGCATTTCTTCCTAGCTGTATTTTCTCAAGCCCTTTAACGGGCAATCAGCCTTTAGGAGCATGTCTATTTTACTTATCCCCCACTGCTTTCTGTCTCAGTGATGTCATTCTGCTTTACCTAAACTATCAGCTTTGTTGCATGGTATTGTTGTCCTACATATGGTGAGGTCCAACAGTACCTGCAATGTTTGCTTTGCAATGCATGGAAAGGCTAAATTGTTCATGTTGTTTCAATAGGCTTGCTGAATAGTAGTTCCTGTTAAACAACTTTTAGAAAATTGGCTGAAGGCAATGGTAGAAAAAATAACATCACAGAGCTACAAAGGTTAAAGAAGGTTTGAGATTTACACACTAATGTTTAGTTCATTTAATATAGTTTTAAACATAGGAGAGGAAACAAAATCTTCTGTTCTACCAAGCAAGCAAGCAAGCATCTTTACTTTTCACTAACCTCCTGTATATACAAAAATTTGAGCCAGTCTTGCCTGCACATGGATATGCGCACAGGAAGAGTAAAAAAAATATTAATTACAGATGCTTGTCAGTATATAAGATACAGACAGTGTAGGGCACAAGCTGCCCTGTCATCCTGTGTTGAGTCTGGCACGTATTTATCCCAAACAAGCTTACACACGGATGTTGTATCATCTAGGAAGCCCACTCTATGTTGCTAGTGCTGAAGTTTTGTATAAATGGGCATGTACAGACAGTAAGTATGGAGAATGCCTGTGGTAGAAGCTGGAGTTCTGACAAGGGCTCACAGCAAAGCTCAGCTTGTCTTGACATCCTCTGAGAGAAAAAAATTATTAATGTGAGTGTTCAGGAGAAAGAAATATGGTTAGTGGTGATGAGAGACTGTAAAAATATTATTGCCTGCAAGTCAGATGTCTCTGCAGGCAGTGTTTCAAACCAAACACTGATGGCCCTGACGTCTGAAAATAATTTTGTAACAGAAAAATCTGGGAAGAAAGGTGCATAAATAGAGTGATAATATAATTCATATATGTAAACTAAGTAGTGACTAATTCTTTTCCAGGGTGGTACTGAATTATCACTAAGGCACTGGTAGAGAAGGTTTTTGCTTTGTAAGAAATTTTGTCATCAAGGGAGGTAAAATAGTTTTATTAATCTGAAACAAATTAGCTCATAAAGATTGTTGAAACAATAAAACTAAAGGTCGAGGTTGTCTTTGGTTAGGAGTCTGAGTGAAGAATCTCACAACAGGGGACGAGTGACAAATTATGTGGTAGAAGCATATCTGCTTACCTCAAAGGAGCAAAGAGGGACAATGCCAAGCAGACAGGCACCTGAATAATACCCTGTCCGCACAGCTCCCAGGCCCGAGTTCATAGATACACAGGCACAAAGATAGGTGCAAACCCCAAACTGCAGACTCAGAGGTGTGGGGCACATTATGGCAGGCAGGCAATGAACATTTTTGGATTGCATGGGACATTTTACAGGATGTTAAGAGGAGCAACTAAGAGTGGGGAAAAGGAAGGATCCAGTTGACAGGTTGATCTAGGTGGAAGGAATGGATGTCTGACACAAAGTTAATATACATTAGCATACTTCTGTTTTAATAGAGTTTTACTCTGTTAATTGCATACTTTTTCCAGTTAAAAATTTTTGGTCTTCAAGATGATTAAGTTAAATTTATACTGTTTGTTCTATTTGCTGACTGTGTTAGTTGCATAGCTGATGTACATATATGCACATTAAGTGTTAATATTTTGGAACTTTGAAAATTGTCTTTATAAATTTGGGGGTGGTTGCTTTTTCTTTTTTATTTCATTAATAAAGTCACAGGTTTTATAAATAATTTTTAAGTGTAACAGCTAATTAAAAGTAAGTTAATGCAATCTATCTGAAGAATTCTTGGCATTTCTTAAGAAGTCCAAAGGTTAAAATTTTGCTTAACATTTGTTTTAGAAGAAAGAGTTAGGAAATGTAGCATTTATTTTTATTTAGAGAGAGGAAAAGGGGACTACATTCAGGAGATGAGAGAAACACAGAATGAAATAAATAGTCTGTTAAGCAGAAAAAGACAGTGTTATCTATGGTTCTTAGACATAGAAACAAAGTAACAACTGGACAACAAGAAGAATTTGGTTCTTAAGGCTCAGATCTGTAAAGGAGTGTGCCCATAATATGGATCTGAGTTGTAATTTAATGTTGCCATTCATGTTCATAATTTAATGTTGGTTGTTTAATGTTCTATTTAAACCACTTGCAGAACCTAGGCACTTTGATGCCCCTATGTCTTATGTGCATAGATGTACATAGGGTTTTCCTAGTGCTTGGTTGGCCTACAGTCCTACCTCTGGATGTATGCAGGACTGCTGCCTGGGCAGGAAGGAGCACACGCATCGTGTTTAAGACCACAGAGGAGACACAGCGTTTTCCACCTAGATTTTCTGAAGGCCCAGTAAGGCAACACTGTACTCCATCTCTTAAGTCATATTAACCCTGACATCATCAAACATGACAGTGTTATTCACTATGCTTTAGAAATACAGTCACAGGAGGTGAGTATTGCAAACATTTTTGATAATATATTTGGTTAGGGTAAACAAATATGAAAAAAATTATTTTCTAGATTACTTTTTCTGAGAACCAGTTAAATTTTTCCACTCCTTTAAAGCAATAACATAAATATAAGGGTTTATGTTTTCTTAGTGTACTAACAGTTGTCATGTGAAAGATGATGTCTTGGAGTCCCACAGGTAGATCCTTCAGCTGGTAAAGAACCATAGAATGGTTTGGGTTGGAAGGGAGCTTCAAAGAGCATCCAGCTCAATGCCGTTACTAGCGGCAGGGGCATCTTTCATTTGACCAGGTTGCTCAAAGCCCCATCAAACCTGACCCTGAACACTTCTAGTGGTGATCTATCCACAGTTTCTCTGGACAGCCTGTTTCAGTGTCTCACTAACAATATAATTAAAAAAAAAAAAATCTTTATGTCCTAACTACTCTCTTTCAATTTAAAATTGTTCTCCTGTGTCCTGTCATTACAGGACTTGGTATAAGACCTTTCCTGTCTTTGCCCTTTATATACTGGTGCCATGTGTCTTCGTTTGATAGACAGGTGTCTGCTAAGGAAGGTGGGAACCTTCCTTAGAGCAGAAAATGTGAACCCCTTTCCCTCCGAATTATTGTAACTTTGGAATCAAGGGCTCTCAGGCAAAGATATGGGAAAAGGAATAAGAGTTTTTACTAGTATCTAGAATGAGGTAAACAATCAGTAATAAAAACAGTAAACAAGATTAAAAAAAACAATAAGAAAAAGAAAAAAAACCTCAGTGGCAGAGGTCTCTGGGCTGCCAGGCACTTTCCCGTTTGGTGCAGTCACGGTCACAGCCAGCAGGGGTGCTGTTGGGCTCCTAGACCAGCAGGGCAGGTGCGATGACTCCCGGGAAGCTGCAGATGGCGCTGTGGCACGGGGTTAGGTCTGTGTCACACACGTGATGGCCGACGGGCTGGACCAGGGTGACGCGCAGATGTACAAGGCGCAGCAAGGAGATGGAACGGCCAGGTGGGCTCACCTGAGCCAGCCAGCAGAGGAGGCAGCAGGAGCTCTGCAGCTGTGACAGGCAAGGTGGAGGGCGGCAGCAGGCAGGGCGAGGAGCGGCAGCAAGCAGGGGGTCTCGTTCTGCTGCAGTGCAGCTGGGAAACGCGCCCTCCCGGAGGGTAGAAGGGGCCGGGATCCCGTCCTCCCCTGTCCCAAGTGAGAACTCACCCAACAGGTAGAGAGAAAAACCAGTGCAAGATCGGGCCTTTTCTGCAGTTGCAGCCAAAAAAGCAGAGCCACCTTTTCCCCGTGCTCTCTCCTCCAAGAACTCCGGGCGAGTGAGTGTGCTGTTATCAAATCTTGCAATCTCTTGTTCCCCTGCCTGGCAGCCAAAGGCTTTTGTCTCCTTTGTGAGCGTAGATGGCTCTTAAGGACCGGTCATTAGTTGCTTAGCAACAGAATGGGAAAAATTCCACTTGCCCCCTGCCTCCCCCCCTCCCCAACCTTCCACACCATGCTTTGACCCTGGTCAAATGCCAGGCACCTACAACATCTGCTCTCTCTGCTCTTCCCTGCCACAGCTGGGCAGAGGAGAGGGAAACAAAAGTTAACATACACACACAAGCCTCATAACTTGAGATAAGGAACCAGGGAGGATACACTAAGAAAAGGCAACACATGCTGAAAACTTAAAATTGCAACCAAACAGAGTTAGAGGAAGGTAATGAGAAGTAAAAACAAGCTCTTAAGATACCGTTTCTTCACTCACCCCCCTCCCTTTCAAGACACCGTCTCTCCGCTCACCCCCCTCCCTCCTTCCCACTAACAGCGTGGGAGGGGCAGGGTATGGGGTTTTTTTTGGTTGGTCCATCACTGAAATTTCTTTCACTTCTCAGGAAGAGGAGTCCTCTGTGTTGCCATGGGGTCCCTCCCACAGGAGACAGTCCTCTGCAAATTCCTTTGGTGTGGGTGCAATCTCATGAGTAGCAGCCCACCTGAATTTGCTGCAGCATGAGTCCCTTGTCCACGGGGTGCAGACCTCTGGGCTGAGGCCAGGCTGTTTCCACCTCAGGAGCAAGGTCTTTCCCTCCACTGGAATTCCCACTGGATCACAGCTTTCTCCAGGCATCCACCCACTCTGGCGTGGCCCCCTTCCCGTGGGCTGTGGGTGGATCTTTGCACCCCCCATGGACCCCACGGGCTACAGGGGGACCACCTGCGCCACCATGGCCTTCACCATGGCCAGCAGAGGATTGTCAGCTCTGGTGCCTGGAGCACCTCCTCCCCCACCTTCTCCATTGACCTTGGTGCCTCCATGTTGTTTTCCCACACACATTCTTACTTTCTCCTCCTTCCTTGGCTAATAAGATGTGCGTGCTCACCTTGTTTTGATTTCTTCTTAAATATGTTATCACAGAGGCATAACTAGCATCTCTAATTGGCCCAGGCTTGGCCAACAGCATGTCCATCATCTTCAGAACCATCAGAGATTGGCTCTGCTGGACATGGTGGAAAACTTCTGGAACCTTTACACAGGACACACAGGAGACATCTTCGTGTCCCCCCCCCCCACCCACTAGCAAAACTGGGCTAAGGAAAACCAACTCACGAACACAGTGGTGCACTTTCTCCCAACCCTTCAACCATTTCTTCAGGCCTACCACAACAGCTTTTGAAGGATTTAGATTCCCCTAGATGCTAAAGAAACCTTGCTGATGTTCTGGGCTAAGCAAAACCAACAAACTGGGAAATAGATTCTGGTCTTTCTCTATGGGAAATAGATTCTGGTACCTGTTTCAAAGGTTGCTTATGCAATTTGTATTTTGTGGCATTTGGGGAAGACAGAGACTAAGAGCATGTGAGTGTGAGCAAGTGAGTGCATGAGTGAGTGAGGGGAGTGAATTGGGTATCCTCAGTTATTATACCTCTGTCACTCCTTTGTAAGACTGGATGTAGACGGCTAATTCATAGCTTTAACTGCCTCCAAGGAGATACAGTGTGGCTTTACCTTGAATCTGAGACAGAACATTAGGACTTAAAATTACAATGTGTTTCTGAATTTTATATTGAGTACTCAGGATGCTAGCTGTAATGAACCTCATTCTAGGAATGCCCAGTTCTTGTCCCTTTGTTGCATAAAATCTTGAGTCATCTGCCTTGGCAACCATTAAGACTAGTTTTTAGTCTGGGCAATCCACTTCAATTAGTTTTTCCTCCTTCTTCCCCCAGACATTAAAAAATAAAATATGTCCCATGATTTTTTAAATTGGTTTTTAATATTTATACATTCAGTGGTGCTTTTAAAAAGATCATAAATTATATTTTTTTAAGTTGGTATTTAAACTTTAAGTGTCCTATATGCTAAAGAAAAAAATGAATATACAATACATGAAAAATCTGTGAATTTTGATTCCTAACTGATAAGGATGACTGATGGACAAGTGAAGATTCAGAAAATCTCAAATAGGGTAACCACATATTGATAGAATTAAAATTTAGTAGATTTTTTTGTCTTAAAATTAAATTTTAGCCAAGTTGAGTAATCAAGAGAAATAATTATGTTGATATAATACTCTGAAAATAAAACCACTTAAAAGAAAGAGAACTTATAAAAAACCATTGAACAATGGTTTGCAGAATGTTATAAAAAATGTTGTTGATGTTCTTCTGATAATACAGCTGAAGAAAAAAATACTGAAAAAGTATTAAACCAGCATAGAAAACAACGCTTCCTGAGACTATTCTTCAATAATAACTTTTTTTTAATGACAAAAGAAAGTGACAGTGGCAGAAGAATGCACATTAATACATATATTATGAATTCTCTGTTGTTATATGGGACATTATTCAAATATGATATAGAAAATGAGACTCCATCCTTCTTACTCTGCTCTTGACCCTTGTTCTGCAGTGTTCAGTGCATTCTGACTTGTCTGGTTGGACCTGACCAGAATTCAGAGTTTGAAAACTCCAGCATTGAAGAAAAACTTTCATGGTGAATAAGGAAGCATGTAATTTCACTACTTGCTTTTAAAAAGAAGGTAGCTTCAACCTCATGCTTTTATTAATATTTATGGGTCCCGATCCTTGGTATGATGTTTTTGGATCCATATTCATCTATTATTATTTCTTGCAATTCATAAACATTTGATGAAAGGTCACATCCATAAAATTTTGTTTCAAGTAGAGAATTTAGACAGTTTCTTAGGATACGCAGTTTTACTCTTTGAATGAATCATTTCACATCATCCTATGCCTGGATATACCTGTTACTAGTTATACTTGAGGGAAATACTTTATCAAGTGTACTACAAATAGTTTTGGGAAAATACCATCAATTTTAGGCAAACCTTGCTGTACAGTTGTGGAAATTTCTCTTCATAAACACAGATACTCCTTTCACTCAGCTTTTTCAAGAATCACTGCAGCATTGAATTAATAGCAGTACTAATGTGAGACAACAAATGCATTAAATAGGGTGGCTAAAACCAGATTTTAAAAAAACCAAACAACAAAAACCTGAAAAACCAACCAGCCAACCAACCAACCAACCAACCAACCAACCAACCAACCAACCAACACAACGCATGTTCTCATGGTTCTTTCAAAGAAAAATCTATCTTAATATGGTGTTTCTCGAATTTGTGTTGAGCCATTAGTTCTCAGCTAGGATTAACACCAGCTCCTGCCTCTAAGTGGTATAATGAAAGACTTGCAACTTGAAAAGTCATGAATATTTTCTAATTTTTTCTTCTTTTCTTAAGCCTTGAGAAATTGTTAAATCAAGTATTCCCCTTCTTGTGCAGTCTAAACTGCCCCTATCCATTAAATTAGGGCTTTTTCTTCTTCTCCTCTCTTGGAGCTATGTCATACACTGCATTCTCTTTGCTGGCAGTTCTTCCAGAGTGAGTTTGAAGCTTTGTTTTTGTGGGTTTTCTATGTTGTTGTTGTTTGGTTTGGTTGGGGGGGGGGCATTTTTTGTTGCCACAATCATGTAACCACACCATTAATCAAAGTCAGGTGACTTTTGTTATCCTTAGAAATTGCCTGATTGATAGGGAGCTTTGTTGCCTAGACAGGATAGTAGTTCCTGCTGTAAAAGAGAAAGTGACCTGGGTTAATTGTGGCATCTTCAGTAAGATACTTATAGGTCTTTGGTATGTTTCTTCTTTTGATAGTTGTTTCAAGTATTTCTTAAGTCTGTGGTTGTGCTCTGCCTGTTTTTTTTGCGAAATAAGAAAATAATTTGTTTTTCCGTAGGTGAGTGTTTATAACAAGACCTTGGTCAAAATGTAAGGGCATTGAAAAAGTTCATAATGTGTGAAAGAATAAAGACTTTTAGATGAAATTTTGTTCTCAGAGATACTAGACATGAAATTTCACAATGTTTTTAGGACAATAAACACAGGTTTGAGTGAGAGAGACCGGAGTGACAATATGAGTAGTCTAGGAAAGATTTTACTGGCTCTCACTTGAAACCTGAACCATCCTCAAATTAGAATTTCTTGTGTAGGCACAACCAATCTCATGTTCTTGACCAAGCAACCCATAAGTTAAAAGGACTTGCTATTCTGTTGACTGTGGATGCATCCATTAATCTGCGTTAGCTGAGTGCAGTTTTAATCATGAAGACAGTTTATTCACTAAGATCAACAAAACCTACAGCATAAAATAAAAATAAATCTTTGCTTAGTCTTGAAGCTGAAGAAAGCCTCTCTCTTAAATTAGCTTAACTAGGGAATATACTTGAGGAGACACAAAAGGAGAAAGTAAGTAAGGAAGAATTTTTTTTAACCTTTCTGTGAAGTCATGGAGAGCAATTTAGCTGTATCACAAGCAATTTCTCTTTGCTGACATCAGGCAATCTTTAGAGACATTGTGGAGTAGCCCAAGTGAAAAGAGTGCTTATACAACAACAGTGTTGTTCTTCACCTAGAAACAATTCCCTTTCTATGCTTAATCTTTTCATTACTTTGCTCTTTTTTTTTACAGGGTTTTGTTTGGTGTTTTCTACAGGTCTCCTGCTCAGTGGATGTAACTTCATACAGGTGTTTTGGTATTTTCATGCAGTCTAGTAGGGAAATACAGCTTGCTAAAACAAAACAAGGGAGCAAGGGAGACACACAAATCACAATCTTTTAATGTTGATTTTTAAATTAAGTATTGTTGCCTAAAAGACAGGCTACCTGAAACAGAGGCCAAGACAAATTAGGAGTACAAAAGTGGACAATTTATTTAAGGCCTGCAGAGGCCTTAAAGGTACATTCAGGCAAACGAAGCCTCCCGTCGGGGACGACACCCAAAATGGACCCCGAGTCACGAGCCCTTCACTTTTTATAAGTTCTGTTTCATTAGCATATTGGCCCTTAATTCTCCAATCGTACCCTCAGGTGATGATGTTAACCACCCCAGGCCTGCTCCCCCCATCTCACAGTTGTTTACATATTTTCAAACCCTAAGGCAATGAATATGTCCTTGAATCTGTACTCAGAGAGCCTTGTTTTGGCTAAAGGTGCTGGGAACAGGGGATTTTAGCACTTTGTAAGAAGCACAGAACTACAGCAAGTTACAGCTACATGAAGCGTAAAAAACTAGAAATACCTGAAGGCATCAGTATAAATATTTTAAAGTCTTGGAATATACTTCATAAGAGAAAACTTATTTATTATTGAATGTTTTCTTCTTCCTCATTGTTTTGGTCATTCTTAAATAAAATAAAAAATTCAGCGATGAAATAATTGAGAGTCATTGAGTAATTCAGCACAGAAGTAACTGGGTGTGTTGAGCACCCCTCCCTAGTGCAATGTCCCCATCCTTAATGCATTTCTTCCTCCATTATAAAATGTACAAACAGAAATTACTGTAATAAAATGTTTATTACACTACATGATATAATAAAAATATTAATTATTGGTATTGTAGGTGCCTAAGATACATAGCTTCTTCTTATAACTACTATATGTACTACCATATTTCCCGCTACTAGCCATACCCCATCTTTTCCTTCTTGATGTCACTCCATGATTTATGCTAACCTGCCAGGCCGCATAATGCAACTTCAATTTAAAAAATCGATTTTCTCCTATTAAAGGTGTAAAGAGGTGCATTTTCCATGTTAACCACTGGAAAGAGTTGTTGAGAGGGATGATATAAATTCTTTGTGTGTCTTGGAATGTGATAGAACAGGAAAATTAAAAACAAGGAGTGGAAACTTTGCCAGGAGTAGTAACACCAGCAGCAATAAATATTTTACCAGTAAATGTGTGCTGCTTTAGGGTTTTGTTTTTGGAAATATCAAAAATATCAAGAATATAAAAAAGCTGGAAAATTGCTGACTTTAAAAGAATGGTAACATCTAGCCTTATGCTACATGATTGTACAGACATCTTGAATTTTCCCTTATCAGACACTGTCTTCTACCTGCTACACTTTTTGCATTCCAAAATCTCCCCTTAAGCTTTCTTTATGACAAGCTCACTTCATGTTAGCCCACTGAATAAGATGAGTCTCTTATTTTCGTGCAGAGTAGATGTGGATCTTTCTTCATTAGTGTCGTGGTTTAACTCCAGGCAGCAGCCAAGTCCCATGCAGCCACTCACTCGTTCCCCCACCAGCATGATTGGGAGAAGAGAAAGGAAGGATAAAAGCTGGAAAACTTGTGGGTTGAGATAAAGCCGGCTTAACAGGTAAAGCAAAAGCCATGCACATAAGAAATGCAAGGAATTAATTCATTGCTTCCCATGGGCTGGCAGGTGTTCAGCCATCCCCAGGACAGCAGGGCCCCTTCACATGTAACAGTGACTTGGGAAGACAAATGCCACCACTCAGAATGTCCCTGCCTTCCTCCCTTTTCCCCCATCTTTACATACTGAGTGTGATGGCATGTGGTTTGGAATATCCCTTTGGTCAGTTGGGGTCACCTGTCCTTGCTGAGTTTCCTCCTAACCAACCATGCAACTCCAGCTTCCTTGCCAGCATGGCAGTATGAAAAGCAGAAAAGGCCTTGTCTCTGTGTAAGCCCTGCTCAGTAACAACAAAAATATCTCTATATTTCAGCCCTGTGGTCAGCACAAACCCAAAACACAGCCCTGTGCTAGCCACTGTGAAGAAAAGTGCCTCTAGCCAAAGCCAGCACAATCAGCTTCAAGACAGCTTGGTATTGATACCAAGGTGCAAGTTCTTCAGTAAAGTAATTCAAGAATTATGTCAGATGAGCTTCTAATGTAGTGTTCACCTATTATTCTATTCTTATTTATCAACAAGTGTGAAATAGTGTCTATTCTACTGAATGTTGGATAGACTTGTTTTTAAGTGGTATTATTAAAAATATATATTTTTATTGCTTAGTAAGAAGCATGACCGAAATTAGCATTCAGGTCAATGAATTTTAATGTTAAAGGTGGATTAGACAAATAAAGATGAGACATTGAACATAAACTTTCAGAAGTATTTTTGCACATGGAAGATTTCTGTAGTCCCACATTATTGTATTTTAGTGAGCACTGATAAAGAACCTAGTAGTAGTCTTGTAATGTTGTTGTTGTTGTTGTTTTGTTGGGGGGATTTTTTTTATCCTGAATGGGTATAAGAAGCGATTTTTTTTTGTCAAATTCTGAATTTTGATCTGAGTCCATAAAAGAAATTAAGACCAGGCTGAACAGTATGGCTCAAGGATAGGATAAAAGGGATAGAAAGCCCTTTTCCATGTAGTACTCAGCTAGTTCTAGCTCTAGTCAGCTCTAGGTATAATGACCCAAAATATTCTTTGTTGAGCTTCTTCTGCTTGCTAGTCTGAGGAACAGTTAGATTTTGTGTGTATGTGTTTGCTTGCGTATGCAGATCATTAATTCTTCATGATTAGAGGAAAGGAAACCTCACTGGATGGCAAAAGCTGTAATCTTTGTTTTACTTTGTTTTACTTGCTTATTATTTTGAATTCAAATTTTGCAGAGAATAAAGTGACAATATGAAGGGTAAGCTTAGCATAGTTAGTGAACACATTTGTGTCCACTGACACTGGCCAATTTCGTGTAATGTGCAAACATCAACATCTAGTGCTTCACAAAATGTTTAAAAGGCATTACATCTCCATTAATCGTGGTTTTAAGACAAGCTTTTTTGCTAACACTTGCAGCTGTGGCTACTAATCCATTTAGTTCTTCTTTTCCTGTAGTGTGTGCAGAAAAGCTCACCTGGCTCTTGTCCCAGTCCGGGAACGTGTCTTCAGCTGTGAACGTGGTGGGTGGTGGTGGGGTTGAATATACCCAGAGCAAGATGCAGACACAAACAGGGTCAAATGGTGGTAATCAAAACAATAATTCACTTTTCTTCACTATCATAGTAGAGAGCAAGGAAAAACATAGAAAAGTAGGAAAAGGAGAAGAACTGCAGAAAGCAAGAAAGATAATCAGCACTAAGAATCTGTGTCATCCCACGAGGATCCTTTGTCTTTCATCTGTCAGTGGTGGGCGGTGCTCTGTCAGGGCTTGCTGAGTATGTCCTTATATATTGTCAAGTACTTTTCCAAGCCCAGGGACCATGACAATAGCATGTTCACCATGAGGACCTTGGTGCTCATGTGACGTTTGCATGATGCACCTAAAGTTTTTGGGTTGAAACCTGGGATTCATGAAGCATTCACGTGATAGGTGCCTGGGTGTTACAGTTCGAACTGTCAGTAGTTCAGGTGTAAGAAGCTGTTATAAGCTCCTTTTGTTTTGCAAATGCCACAATTCACCCCAACAGGCCGAAGATTTTAAAATACTTAGACAGTTAATTACCTTTGAGGTCCTTCTCTGAGATTACATCAGTTCTGAAAGTCGTATAGGACTTACTATTAGGACTTGTAACAAATAGCAAGCCAAATATTTTCCAGGAGCCATCCTGGAAAAACGGTGGAGAAAAGGTGAAAAAAAAGATTGAAAAGAAAGCTAAAACTACCTCCTTATGGCACTCAGTGATGAGTCATGTCACTAGAATCTTTCTAGTGAATCCTCCTGACAAGTCTGTCAATCACACGACTATGAATATGTAAATAACTCAGAAGTAAAGAGTAATTCACTTTGAGGTTAAAAGTAAGTGTCAGCTATGATCTGTTTATTTTAGATCACTTAGGTGCTTGAACAGTAAAGGAATTGAGCTGGTTTTTATTTCTGCAGTTGAAAATACCTAATGAATATCCAAAAAATTATGACAATTATAAAATGCCCCAATTTTCCCTTGGCCTAAGCTACCAATACAGTAGCTAGTTATGTAGTAGCAATTTTTTTCTTGATTTAGAAGATTAAAATATAACAACCTGTTCGTGTAAACTGGTACATTAACATTTGAACTTAAACAAACTATCAGTATGGACCAGCAAAGATTTTTTACTTTTTTCTTAGAATAGGAATTTTGTTTCTAAACATTAAAATAGGAATAGCCTACACATTTTGGGGATTTTGCAATGTCTGTGGCTGGACAGAAATGTCTGTTTGCATTAAAACGTGTTTACTGGTTTCTTTGGAAACATTATGCTTTAGACGAAGAGTTTGGGAAGCACGGAACTAAACAAATATGAATAAAAAATTAAGCTCAAATAATATAATGCTCCATGTAGGGGATGTTACATCTGTGTTTACTCTAGCTCTGCTGCGTTATCAGTGCTCTTTAAGGCTTTTATTTGCTTAAACAGTTTTGTGGTAGAAAATAAAGCCTTACATATGATTTCTAAGTCATCACTAGCAAAACATGGTGAATGACAAAAACCCCAGCTTTTTCTCTTTATCTAAGCTAAGGGAGAGCCTGAAGCATATTAGCAGCAGTACTGCTAAGACAAAATATCCTTAGGTGGGGAGGAAATACTGGAGCCATCATCTGTTCTTTCTTTACTCTTATTCCTGTAGAGACTGAAATTGTTTTCTTGTAATCACCTTGTATTTTCACTTCATACCGAAGGTTTTGCACGTTGGATACATTTTTTTTTTTGTTCACTTGATAACCAGTGAGTCATCTCTGGTGAGAGACCATTATAATAATAACCATTATAGTCAGCTGTCTAAGTTGCATCCATTCAATGCTCTATAACTGGCCATTTATTATTTGAACTTATAATTCCAGGGTACTTAGTGTCAATTATCATCCTACATTTGTGCTCTTGGGGAGTTTCTTCTACCAGTTTGTGAACACCAGCTTCTAGTTGGCATTTTTCTTCAAGTAAAAAAAAAGGAAAAAAGTAAGAAACAGTTGAAGGCCATCTTGTAAAAAATATCCAATCATAGACACTGGCATCAGAGTATTTAATTGTGCAGCCTGATGACCCTTGAGACAAAAGACAATGGCATTTACCAATTAACACAATAGGATAATTTTCATATATCTAAATAACACTATTTACAACTATTTAAGTGCAAGAATTTGCGGCTTTGTAATTATTCTTAGATAATTGTAGGAGAGAATTTGTTTCCACAATACTGGAAAAGAAAATTGCATTATTAAGCTGTTAATTAATATAAGTGATTCAAGAGCAGATAACTACAGTTGCATAGTGTTCAGTTATGTGGCCCTGCCTTCCTTCAGCTGTCAGCTGAAGTTTTCATGCTTCTCCCTTCCAGGATTATTAACTGCATGATATATCCACTGCAATGTAGAATAGTGTAGAGCAAGGCTGTGATGGGCTTTTGAGAGTTGTGTTAATTTGGTTTCTTCTCCTATTTTCTGTGCAGCTTTTTTTTTTTTTTTTTTTTTTTTGTCCCTGCTTTCTCAATGATTACAATGGCTTTCTGGTAAGAAATAGAGGAGCGAGGCACTATAGCAGGTTGCCCTGAGAAGCTGTGGATGCCCTACCCCTGGCAATGTTCAAGGACAGGTAGGATAGGGCTTTGACCAGCTTGATCTATAGGCAGCTGCCCACAGCAGAGCATGGAACTGGATGATCTCTAAAGTCCCCTCCAACCCAAACTATTCTAGAATTCTTTAATTCTAAAGGTTTGGTGGCCTTTGCTAGATGGTGACATTACCTCTGCTTTATTCTGTGCTTCCTCTGAGGCAATAGTGGAGGCAGCTGTTGTGAAATGTGGTAAAAGAAATTTGCTACATTCTTATTAGATGGAAAGCAAAATATACAGTAGTAATATGCTAATGTTAAGATTGAGAAATACACAGTATTTCTCAGCTCAGGTGTTGAGCCATCAATTGGGAAAGCATTGGGAAAGTGTCATAGCCAACACTCACAAACGCCAGCCCAGTTTTTTGCTGATGAGGTGGAAGAGAAAATCTCCACCTTGCTCTTTAAAATTAGTAATTGACATTGTGCTTCAGGCTTAATTAATTCATTAGGTATATTGTCTAACTAGTAAAGTTACAAAGCTGTTGAAAACAAAAGCAAACAATTTTTTTTACAAAATTTGCCATTCATAAATGAAATACTCTTTTGGTAGAGAAGAAGCAACTTTATTTATATATTTTTTTCTTTGTGGTTTGATTGACAGTCCCCCTGGTCTTCTCTTCTAAGAAAACAAAGACAGATCAGCAACTCTGAAATTATTTTTTAAAAGCCTTTGATATCAGGATTAACTCAGTTCCTGTTGATCTGCTCTTTAATTACTCTAAGTAATCAGTCTGAGTGTGTTTTTATTTAAGAAAAGTTTTTGTTATTTCTCTGTGAAAACTTGCATCTTGGTAGGTATCAGCAGGGTAAAGATGGGAGATTTGTAGGAAGGGAGATTTATGTTTCAGATGGGAGATTTGTAGGAAGGCCTTTGGCATAAGCCTTGAACGGTAAGAAGTTACGTTATTATAACCCTTCAGGGTGAAAATAGGCACACTTTGCTATAACAGGCACATTTTGCTATAACGCTTAGGGATTCTGCATTCTCTTTCTCATAATATTTGGGTCCCTTCCTGACAAAGATCTGTCTAGTCTACAAAATTTGCACTTGTATTTTCTAAGGTAAAAGTGCAAACACTTTAGGAGCAGAGACTTGAAGCTTTTTTCCTCCTATATTCAGCACAAATCAAGGACATTGACTGCATCTGAATAAACCTTTACCATCTCTTTTCAGTTGTTTCATTTTGGACAGCCGTTTATTCAGCATGCACAAGAGAGATTTTTCTCCTTGGGTCAGTGGGCAAGCTATATCTGAGGGATATGAGACTGCTGTGTTCAAGTCTGGTTGCTACGCTGTATTATGCAGCAGTACGTGAGCAAGCATGCACTTGGCATTTTCTGTGCCTGCTACCCATCTCCCTTAGTTTTAAACCTGAAACCTCATCTTGGATCTAAAAAATACGTATCAAGAGAAAGCCCACTACTTCCCAGAGAGGATGGGTCTTGCCAAATACTTCTTAAAATTATAAGAAAGATCTGCTGGGTGAATGCCTTAGCAACTTTCATTTGCAACATAATTCTTGTTTTCTTTTACAAGAAAAAGAAATATATATTACAAGAAAGCTGAGCATGCTGTCTCTCTTCTTTTGCACTGGTTGCAGAACTAAGACTGTGAGAATGGTAGCTGTGTCTTTCTTCAATTTTGTGGTTATTTCCAGTCATGTTTTCTGTTGTGGCCCACTATGGAAAAATAATAAATTCCAACAACAAAAAAGCCTCTCACTTTAATGTGGTTACGATAGTCTCCTTTGCAGATTAAGTTCCTTTTAAGTGTGGTCTCCATGCAGAACATCAACAAATAGTATAAAGATTTATTGCAGATTTAGCTCATCAAAACAATGCATTTTCTCCAATAGATATAATTCTCTCTCTCTCTTTTTTTTTTTTTTTTTTTTTTTTCTTTTTAATGTAAACCAGACATGGTTTCTTTTTCAGTCCAGTAATCAGAATGTTAGGGCTAAGGAGACATGGTAATAATTTATTTCTCCATCTTTCCTAAGAAAAAAATGACAAAAGGCAATTTCATCTGGCATATTACAGCATGCTTGAATGAATGCAGAAAAGGTCTAATACACATTAGGTGGAAACCTATGATTCCTTGCAAGAAAAAGTGGCTGCTTCCGGCCTCATAAGATATTTTTTGAGATCATCCTGTCATGATACTTGCATATCATTGCCACATGTTTAGCAAATGTCTTCCTAGTGTTATCAATTCTAACACAACTTGTGCATCTAAACGAAAGGAATGTGGAAATGTCACTCACATCAAATTAGCTTTGTTTATCATACCACTTTTATTAAAGACGTCTAAAATCTGTGTTCATATAAGCTGATTTCAATCACTGATGGGTTTTGTATTTCAATTAGAGTTTTGCCTGCAGTGATCATGGCTGTAACATTTCAGGACAAGATAGCAATAGAATTCTATATAGAACTGGATTTTGTCTTTAGCTCATGCCAAATTCACTTTTCTTGAAGTATTGAGAACACAACATAGTGATAGAGTGCAACAACTATGAATAAAAAGAACACTATTCTGGCCTCTTATTTTACACTGCTCTCATGTCTAACTGAAATATCTTTGTTTCAATTATTAACTTTATTAATGAACATTGTAATTTTTATACCCTGCTGTGATACTTTTCCTCCTCCACAAAAAGGAAACACAAAAGGAAAAAGATCCAAAAGATACTGATGAGCTCTAGAATCTATATTCACAAAAATATTGCCAGTTACTCCTCAAAATGTGTAGTAGCTATATTAGAAGAATGCATGCTTTGATGTTTGTCAATGTACAATGCAAGCCTTGGAAAATAAAATTAAAGAAAGCTTAGTTTCTGAATCAGTTTCTAATATCAGAGTTTAACAAAATCTATAAACCACTTAGACTTGACACTAAAGTAATATTTTACTTAGATTATAGAGTACCTTTTCCCTACCTGAAATAGAAACCAATTTTTTTCTTTGTTTTTGATAATCCCCACCTTAGGATTCTCTGTCCTTTGAATGAGTAGAAAAAAACACAGGATTTTAATCAGCATTTTTGCACAGAAATGTTCCTTGTTTTATGGCTGGAGGTTTTAAAAGGAAAACTATATTTAAAGATTAAAATCTGTAATGAAAAATGGAAATTACTCCTTGATTCAAAGGACCTGTTTCCTTGAGGTATTTTGAAAATTGACTGAAGAAATCTTTCTATTAGCCTTTCCACATTCACTCCTTTTTAAATTTAGTTTTAGTTTGGTTTTGCACATTCTTTCCCACCAGTTGTTTTTCCAATGTAGTTAATATCACAAACATGAAAACTTTTTCTGCTCAAGGGAGGAATGGCAGGGCACTGAAGAGAATGACATCACTTTTTTTTTTTAAAAATAGGTTCCTGAAACTTTAACCTGAGAATCTCTTCTACCATTCCACAACTCTAGAAGGTTACTGTATTTTATTTTTCTTTTTTGTGTATGAATCCAAAATAGAGATGTCAATTTGAGAGAGAATAAATTTTGTAAGTTGGGTATAATATCTTTATTTAAATTAGCTTTCATCAGCTCTTTTAACATCTTTTTATTGCACCCATAATTATTAGCATGTATGGAGTTCTTTTTCCTTTCAAGCATTAGAAGTGAAACAGAGATTAAAATACTGTGTTGAAAAATGTGTTCCTCTTTATAATAAATGGACATAATTCTAGTGGTGATGACACTATTTCATATACACAGTTTCACCACTGAGTGAATAGTGGCAAGCATGTTCTTTTTGCATGTTTTTGCATGTGGTTTATTCTAAGCCCAGCATTTCAATGGGATGAGGATCTAAACTACAGCTGGCCCAGTGCGTACTACTTTTCTTCCCCAAATGTCAAGCTTGTACCCAAAGGAACTATGCATTGTATTTTCATGCATTAATATGTAAAGTTAAAAGAATATTTTGATTGGTTCTATCCAACAAATTGTTCATAATAATCCTATCTCCCATGGCAATGTCAAAAAAACAATAAAAAAAAGTCAGACTGGACAGCTTACAACACGTCTAATAATTTTTAGGATAAGAATTGATAGAACTATGAGAGGAATCACTGAACTGTTTTCTCTTGGCAAAAAGGCTGTCTGCTGTCTGGCATCTAATCAACTACTGTAAGTAGTCTTGCATACTGGGAGCTACTGTATATGTATGGCTAAGAGATAACTCTCTGATCCTATATATACAAGGAACTAAAAGAAACTCCAACCCACAAAACCCCTAACAGATACCCATCTTTGCCCAAGAATCAAGGTACTATCAAAGTTTTTTAACTAAAAATTCCAGAATAATGAACAGTGTCATCCCTTGTTGTCTCTTCTGAAACTTTTAATGCTCTTCCTAAGATCAGAAGATCAGAATATCTCAGGAAGTTCATTAACACCTGTAGGTCTATCCTCACTTGGTAAGCCAGCTTTTTTTCAATACAATGCAGATTTTCTGTGCAATCACTCAAGGTAAACATTTCTTCACCAAAATCAGCATTGTCATTATGTGTGCCATCAGTCAGTACAACAAAATTGGATACTGGCACAACATTCATACCTACTTTTGTCTGTGCTGTGAGTTTACACGATTTTGACTCAGACTCACCTAGTGACTTTTACTACAAATTGAGTAAGCCCTTTCTCTAAAACACTTAGTATTGTAGAAACTTCCATCCTCAAATTCTACTGTAAGATGATAGTAAAGGCAAGCTGACTAAAACAATGAACAGAAACACAAAGACCTCTACTCTCAATTCCCCCAAACTAAAATACATCTAAAACTCATAACTTCAAATCATATGTTGCAACATTTCTTCTCAAGTAAGATATCAGATTAAAGAAAGTCATGATAGGATGAGAGTCCTCTAGCTCAGTGTTCTCCCTTTCATCGGTGGCTAACAACAGATTTTGAGTTAAAGAACAGGAGAAATCTGATGAGAGGTGTGTATTCTCTCAGCTTTTAATGGACTGTGTATTTGATGATTTTCCAGGTGATTTAAATAAAGTGTAAATTTCTTACAGAACCACTCCCACTAAACCTTCTCCCCACTGATTTCTTTTTTGAATATTGCAGATTTTTATTTAAATGTAAATGTCTTGTATTTACTGAATTTCATTACTTTAGTCAGAGCATAGCTGATATAATAACGTTTGTTCTACATCACTCTGCACTGACTGTAGTGATAGACACCACATAAAATGATATAGAGACAACTATTAAGCCTTGGAAATGTCTGGGAAGATTTATCTTACATTGTTTAAGACCAGTTTGGAGGTTTTGATAGTCTCTCTGAATTTCTAGTCCTCCTGAGTTTGTCCACCACTGCTAGAGGGTAAGTTGCTACAAAAAGAATGAAAGGGGAATTCACATGCATTTATACGTACAAATGAAATACTTCGCTAGTGTCCTAGGCTGTTTATCAAAGGCTGCAAAAATTCTTTACAAATTAAGTATTATAAAAACTGTCCCTTGCCATAAAATCAAGGGTTCATTCCAACTACCACTGTTATTCAGATTTTAAAACCACAGTTAATCAGAACTGTAGAAGAGTAAAATCAAATAATGTGGAACTAGAAAAAATGTTCAGGAAAAAATGTCCATGCTTAACTTCCAACCTATTTCAACAATTAGTCAAGTACCTGATTTGAAATCAGTGGCTAATATCTACTTACTGGTAAATAGAGCTATTTACCCCAGAACATGTTTATCAATGTTGACATCAGGTTAGTTTAAAGATATAACCCTCTTGCTGAAATGAAAATGTAATTTTCCTTTACGTGTTACAAATTCAAGAACTCAACTCAAGAACTCAAGAAATATGGAACTGATCAAAAAGACTCTTAGGCATATTGAACTTTTCTGAACCAGAATTACTGCACTGTCTAGGTGTCTTGTGCAGTGTGGACTGTTTCTCATCCAGTAGATTTTAACTGATGAGCTTTCTAAGTCCGATATTCTAGTTGTGAGACTGGAAATTTCAAAGAATACTGTATTTTTTAAAATGTTATTTGTTTATGCACACTAGCTATGATTCATACAGAAAATAATCTTAAGGATGCCAGAAATTTCAAAGTACACAGACTTAGCACTAAAGTTTAGTGTCTGAGTTTTGAGTCTAAAAACAAAAACCTCTGGCAAAAAAATCCATGAAAATTACAGATTTTCATACCTTCCATGAAAGTAAGTGAAGATGTCTGGGATTTAAGATGTTAAAGAACAGTAGTTCCTGAGAATTTTACTCAGATTTTCCATGCAAACAACACAAATTTGTATACAAAACTCCTGTGCTTCTGCTTCAATTTTTTTTAAAATACTGGATCTTTTTTAAAGTCATACTTCTGAAACTTTCAGACATCAAGAATTTTCTTAGAAAAGAGACAGAAAATGTTCAATGTTCAGGCAGATTACAGTAAAAATGTTCTTTTTTGTTTTCAATGTGTAGAATTTGAGCTTGGATTTCTTCCCTACTAAGTCTGGAGCTTAGCCAATGAAATGTGCTATGGATTTGTAGATATATTATGTTATATAAAGTCTTTTGTATGCCTGTCAGCCAGGCAAGAGCTTATGATCTGCTGCTGTTCTATTTTTGTCTGCTCAATTGCTGTCTGGAGCAGCTGGCTGAGTTTCTCTGCTGTACCCTGCATAAACAACTATTGATTGTCATGCATGAATTTCTGGCCCTGCAAGATACCAAGAAGGTACGTTTAGAGGGTTTGCAGACCACCACAGGGCTGTAGAACTTTTATTACTCAAAGCAGCCAAACACAAAAGATTTGATTTTTTTTTAATCTCAGGTGCAAGTGGAAGCTAGTACTGAAACACTGCTTGCTAGTGAGCTCTATTAACATGAAAATAGAGTATTTTAACAATACGTACTGATCCTGTATTTAAGAACTCTTTCTTCATCAAGTGCCAACCTCATAGCAGTTCATCTGAGAAAAGTGTAAGGCCAATGGACTCAGCAGGAGGCTGGTAAGGTAGAGGTGTCAAATTGTTTCTGCTATCAGCTTAAAGACACTTCTTTACACCACGTAAAACTTACAGGTATCCTAAAAATTGCACTATTAAATGCCTTAATAGGGCACCAAGTTTCTCAGAAAAGGTTAAAGACAGAGGAAAGTGTGATGGTTATGCTGTTCTCCCATGAAGGTAAAAAGGAAATAAGCTGTAAATGATTAGCATTAAGTGGCAGATGACATGCTAATGTGTTGCTAAAGCAAAAATCATCCTTTTAAGAAAAAACACCCTAATTTTGAAATTCAGTATAATTGTGAAAGCTATTCTGAGAATAAAGGAAAAAACATTTAATCAAGGGACATCTCTTATTACATCCTTGGGTTACGAGAAATGTGGTTCTCACTCAAATGCTGCTTATTTTCAGTTAGAACCATTTTCTACTTTCAAGATATCCTGTTTCACATAAATGCTTCTGTCCTTCAATTTTTAAAAATTACAACATCTAAATAAAAGTTGCAACACTAGGTGACAGCAAAATTTCTTTAGAAGAAAAATAACTTTTTTGAAATCGTAGGGGAAAGTTTTATGTGGCTGTCTCGATTTGTCTATTGCCTTCAGTCTAAGTTTTTCTTCTAGGATGATTTCTGCATTTAGGCCACTATAAATTTAGAAGTACTCTATCAGCATTGATCACTGTTGACTATTCCAAAACTCCTGGTTTCAAAGGAAACCTTTTGCAAATTGTGCATGTTTGTTTATACATTAGTTGGCTATCTTGCTTTTCCAGGCATATAATTAGAAGTTAAGAGAAGTTTAAAGTTCTTAGTTCAAAGTGGGCTTAGAGTGATTTGAGAAACATAAGAACAGTAGAGAAGAACAAATGGATTTAGGGCTTTTGTTTTTTTTCCAAAGGGATACTTCTCCTCTCCGGAGTAGCAATAAAAAATGGACTTTGTTGCAGATACTCACTGGAAAATGGCCTAAGTACAGAAAATACAAATGATGCTGCTGCAATAGGGCCATCTTTCATATAAGGTTGCAGAACACAGGAGCAAGAATTAGCAGAGGAGTTTTACAGTACGTCAGTTTCATTCCATGTATATCTAATGTGCTGACTAGGCTTAACTTTTGCTTTTGCAGGAGCTTCAGATATTTGATCTATAAATTAGAACCATGGGGGAAAATGCTCAGGGCTCCTTTTCTCTCTTTGTTTTTAAAATAAAGTATGATCCTTACTCCTTATTATACATGCCAAAGTTCTGAGCTGTTTGAGCATTTTTTTTCTTAATTCCTCTACTTCACAAGGGGAGAAAGGATCCATGTTCCAGTATCTTACTTTAAGGGCTGTTTACCTTAAGGATACTCACCTGTGAATGTGGTCCATTTCAGATATTTTTATGGATGTCTGCCCTAATCTTGGCACGTGATTATATAAAAAACAATTGCATAAAATACGTACTTTACCTGTGCTACAATCCTCTTTTAAGTGACTCGTATTGTGTAGAGGTTTAAAGAATAGGCATCACATCTCATTGGGCTCTGAATTGTTACCGTTTCTGAAATGATGACCACTTACTGAGTCATCCAGATTGTCCCTCAAATAAGAAAGAGAGATAGGTTGGGGAAATAAGTTTTTTCTATCTTTCTTCATTGCAATATATTTCTTTTGTTTTGCACCCAGTAACTTTGAACTTTATTGTTGATAAATAGCAGGCAGAGAATGACTTCCTTTTTTTTAAGAAAGACCTGCTTTGATTTGAGGCTTCAGACATTTTGTATGAAGATGACAAAAGCAAGTAAAAAGTTTTAGTCTGTCTGTTGCATATCCTTTAAAAAATTACATTAAAATATTACAACATCTATTTCATGTGATAATATCAATATGTGAAGCCAAGGATAACAGGATCAACTGGTGTTTACTGAGAGCAGTATTTTCACATGGTACTAAAAAAAACCCAACCCAAACTATTGTCAACAGTAGGATGTTTTCTACTTTTTGTCTTTGAAAATGTGTTTTGTTACTTTCTCTGTCATAATGCAATATAGAATGAATGGTTGCTTTTAAGAAGTCAGGAATTATGCAAATTCACTGCCTGGAAAAATCTGTGCAAAAATATTGTACTGCCTCATACTCATGCCTTTTAGTCTGCCTTTTACTTTGATGTGGAAAAATTACTGTGTTTTTAAAAAGCAACTTGACCTGTAAGGCAGCCCACCATTTTATGCTGAAATGAAAAAGACTTCCATTTCTCTCTGGTTTAATGTCTTCAAACCAATAAATGAAACTCAAAAATAAATCAGCACTTGAAATAACATTTCTAAATGCAATTAGCAGACAAGTTATGTAGGTGTTTCTGATGTCTCCTTTTTCCAATACTACTGAAGCTGTTTATCAGTGGCAATGAACTGTCTTTCCTTATGCTTGAAGGCAGAAAAGTTGGACAGTGGTATAGAAGAAGTTGCTACTTTTAAAAATTTTATTTACCTGTATATTATTCAGATATTTTTTAAAATTTTCTCAATTCTCTTTTCTGTTTTGCATCCTGCTCCATTTGCAGCATTTCTGATGAATTGTGCTCACAAATTACACTGGACAAATGGGTGATATTTCTACTTAGCAAGATTTCTTATGTCTCTTTTTATTACAAGAAGAATAATAGTTTGAATCAATTACCTTGTTGGTAATATTTGTTACTTTATGTTTGTTAATGTCTTTACATTAGAAACAAAATATGAATTATTTTCTCTGATTTTACATTATTTTATAAGGCAGTGTAACCAGGAAATAATACAGTAATCACATACTGCACCAATGTCATGGCACTGCAACGTTACCTGCAATATTTTCTCAACCTTTCTTGATATCTCTTAGTTATATGTGACTTTAATTCAGAAAAACACAGGTGGTTTTCTTTGTATGAAGTATTTTTAACTGCCACATCTAGTTTCAAAATTTTTTATATTTTTGGCGACTAGAGCTTTGCAGGCATTTTCAATATCACTTAGATAAACTTTTGCTCATATCTAATTAGTAAGTAGCAAGGGAACAGAGAGATCACTTTAATACTATGCTCACTCTTCTAGCTTCATTTTGTAATCAGAGACAAGGAATATCTTTAGTTTTCTGATTACAGGCAGGTCTGGGTGTCACATTGCAGGGTTTCACTTCACTGTAAATATATTCTCCAGTGGTTAGGCAACCATGCTGAGGAACTACTGTACAATAAAATAACCACTTACTGTAAATTTTGGGAATGATTAGTAGTGACCTTGTGCTAAATTACAGAGAGGCTAACAAAAGGCCTTCTGAAAACAGTGAAAGAGCTCACAATTTAGACAGTGTTAAAAACAGTTCCAAGAAGCAGGAAATGGAATGTCAGAGAAATACAAAGGAAATTTCCAGTAGTGGATAAAGTCCTACAACCAACCTATAACCTCACTAAGCAGCTTTGAAACAGAGTAAACAGAGAAAGCTGTAGAGAAAACCACTCCTATAACAAAGGTCTGAGTAAAAGGCCTCTGCATATTCAACCTATACTTAAATGATGGAGAAAGTAAATAGATGAGCTTAGTAGGACATACATCTAAACTAATGTTCAACTATAGAGATCATGATTTTTTCGATTGGTCTGAGAGAAAGGAAACATAGACTCTATCTTGTAAACTCAGCAGTGAAAATTAGCTGCTTCTATCACATAGTTGATTTCAGGTTAAGAAATCTCCTATTCATTTATATGAGATTAATAGTTAATGGTTATGGACTGATACTGAAACTGCAATGTTTATTGGTAAATGCTTGTTAACTACAATGCATATTAAAAACAGAAATTAAAGTGTGGTGGGTCCGCCCCTAAGCTGCCTCAGCCTCTCAGGCTAGCTCCACCTCCTCGGAGGGAGGAGCCTTGCTGTTGGAGGACTCCGGGGTTTAAGCGCCTGGGCCCGCTACTGGTTCTAGAGGGAAAGGCGTGCCCAGGGCTTAGGACCTACCCACTCTTCCAGAGTTTTCTGTTCAGTTTATTGTACCATTGCTTGTTGTATATTGTGCCCTTCCCTTTTATGTTTCTATTGGATCCTGTACCCTTGTTCCCTCCCCTCGTGTCTTCTCCTATTGGTTACCCTTCCCCCCTTATAAACGGCTGTCCCAGGGGCAGTCCTCAGGATTCACCTCCTCTCTCCCTCCCGAACACCTGCAACCTAACCCCACAATAAAGGAGAGCAAGGGGGAGACCCCTCCCACAACCCTTTACCTTGTCTCGCCTCCTTTACCATCGGCGCCTGCGGCTGACCACTCGCCGGGAACAGCCCCATCTCGGTGTGAGACATCCACACAGCAGCCTGCAGTGGGCTGGGGCTCGTGTCCCAGGCCAGGGCAGCCAGGAAAGGCCAGGTGGCTTCATAACAGCGACTACAACATTAAAGTAATATTCTGTTATGACAGTGGGACATTACTAGATGCTGTTGGTATTTATACTTTCAAGAAGGCAAAATAGGCATAAACTATTTAAAAAACATTTTTTATTCTCAAGCTGTTCAAAAAGAATTTCAAATATAGAGTGAGAACTACCAACATGTTTACTAATAAAAAATAATATCCAATGGAAATTTGTAGGAAAACAAAATTTCAGTTTTTTCAGGAATTAGGGAAAACTCTCCTCAGCAATGAAGATGAACATAGCTGTCAGATCTTTAAGGATTGTTGTTATAGAACTCAAGAACTCCTCTTGATTACTATGTGTAAGGAAGGCAGGAGAAAAGCATAGTTAAGTAAGGGCACCTTGGTCAAATGGAAGCGTAAGAAGGAAATGCACAGCAAATGGAATCAGAGACAGGTGTTGTATGGAGAATACAGGGATGCTGCCTGGATGTGTAAAGATAAGATCTGGAAATACAAGGGACAGTTGGAGTTCAGTTGGAGCTGAATTTGGGGATGCAAAGAATAACAAGAAAGATTTTTACAGGCATATTGGCAGAAAAGGATGATTAAAGAAAAATCTACCCACTCAGGTAAATAAATCCTGAGAACTGGTGAAAACACATTAGTCACAAAAGGCTGAAGTACATTTTTTGCCACAGCATTAAATAGTAATTTCTCTTCCCCCATTTATCAAGTTCCAAACCTCAAGATAGGAACTTAGGGAATGAAGTCCTTCCTAGCATGGAAGAAGATTAGAACTGAGACCACCTGAGGACCTTAGCACACAGAAGTTCACGGGATCTGACAACATGCATCACATCATCCTGAGGGAGTTGGCTGACATAGCTGTCAAGATTTTCTCCATGCTGTTTGAAAAGTCATGGCAGTTGGGTAAGTCTCCTGTGACTGGAAAACGAGAAACATCACACCCATTATTATAAAAAATTAAACATTTCACGGAATCACAGAACATACTGAGTTGGAAGGGATCCACAATGATCATCAGATCCAACTTCTGGTCCTGTACAATACAATCCCCAGGAGTCACACTAGGTGCCCAAGAGCAAATACTTCTTCAATTTTGCCAGTCTTGGCTCTGTGACCACTTCCCTGGGATTCTGTTCCAGTGCTCAGCCATCCTCTGGGTGAAGACCCTTTTTCTAATACCCAACCTAAACCTCCCCTGACACAACTTCAGGCCATGTCTGATACTTCTTTCACATTCTTGTATACCCAGGATCTCCTGTTCTCCTTGAAAACAGTTTGGGGTTTTTTTAGAGAAAATGATAATGTAGCTTGAAAATGTGTTGAGAGAACAGAGAAAATTGTGTACATATATAAGCATTTTGGGTTAATGCATCCACTACTGTAAATAATTCAAGTAGAACATATACAAACATATAAAGAAAGAAAACACTTGCAATTGTTTTGTTTGTCAAAATATCTGCTCTTCTTTCACAGTCAAAATATTTCAGTGCTCAATGAACACTTAGGAATTACAAAGGAAAAATGTAGAGCTTAGTGAAGGTGAGAATTTGTAAAAATAAATTAACCCTTTAGACTAACATTTTATAGTAAAGATGTGTAATTTGCGCCCAGTACACATTGAACTCCATGCTTTTCAGGAAGTGAAGGTACTCTGACAGTCTGAATTTAGATTCTAATTTTTCCTGCTGTTGAGCATGTTTCTTTCATCCATTGGAAGATTCTAGACAGTTGACTTTAGAATCTAAATATGTTCTAACTCCACAGAGTAAAGCATGATACCTCTGTATAAACATCTTACTGTGGCTTTAAATATTACCTCAACACTCTCACCAATAGTCTTCAGTCTATGAGTAATGTGGACACTACAGTTTGCCTGTTTCTATCTTGATGGTCTTGGTGTGTCAGTTTGGGGTCTAGACATTACCATAGAAATGAATTCTTTGAAGCTGGGAGAGTAAAAGGCGTATTAAAAGATAGGGAAAAGAATGGAAGCACATACACCAGTGCATAAACCATAGGGTGAATATGCCTTCTATAGTAGGTGTGTTCACCCTATAGTGAATCTCTATCTACCTCTATCTACCATTAGATGAAAGATTGATACAGACAAGGTAATCTGAAAATTTTCTTTAAAAAAAACCATTGAAGGATAAAAATTTCAGGTGGAACTTTCTACTGCAGCTTTCTCTTTCCTCTCATCACACAGTTTTGGGTTGATAGGTTTGACTTTTTAATAAACAAGCTGCTTCAGTCAAAATTTTATCACCTTCACTGCTGTGATCCTAATGCCTAATCCTTAAGGTTCGTCGTGATTCAACTAATTTGAAACAGAAAGTGCAATTAAATAGTAATAAAAAAATTATGCTTTTCAACAACAGCAAAAAAAGAAAACTGCCAAGTGGAAGCTTCTTAACCCTAAATAAATAACCCTAAATAAATTTGTTATTTTCTCCCACTTCTGCTCCCAAGATAATAAATACACAAATATTTCAAAGGTCACTATTCCTTAGTTATATAACAGATTTGTACCCATTTTCACAGAGACATCATGTCAAACATATTTTTAGTCTTTTAAAAACACATGGTACTATTACACCATTTTTGTACTGACTTTGTGCATCTCAAGTCAGGACTTGTGTTGAAACTTCCTCATTAGCTGTGTTTCCAGCTACTGAACATTTAATAAATAACATTATGTCAAAGTAAAGAAAAAAGCCCCCACCAACGGAGAAACAAATAATAAGATTTCATCAAAAGAACCAAGCCTCATGAAGTTTAGTACAAAATGTGATGAAAAGATAAGAAAAAGGCATTTCTGAGTGGTTCACTTGATCTGAAATATTGTTCTTTTATTTTGTGCTTCCATATCAGACTAATGTGTTTCTTCTTTTATTTTGAGTGGATATATGTGAAATATGTGGAGATCATTTTACCACATGTATAGAAGAGGTTATTTTTAAATAACAGAATGCACAAAATCATTATTCATCATGCTATTACAATACAATACTAAGTAAAACAAAAACTATTGCTCTTTTGTTTACAAATGTGTCTGAACAACTTCCAGAAACACAAAAAGCATGTCTGTGGCTCAAAGAATTTTACAGTCTTACACAGAAAATACCTAAGTGTATGAAATATAGGTGTTACAGTACCCAAACTACAATAACTTTTGATGTTATAATAATTATAAAAAATATATAATTTTGCCAATAGGCTTTAACAGCATCACAATAATCAGATAGTTAAAATTGAATTCTAATGCAAAAAGAGCCAAACACACCAATATTGAAAGGCAAGTGATAGAATCTGAAATTTGTGATTGATCCCATTGCGTGTCCAGGTCTTGTTTCCAACTCTAATGAATGCAGTTCTGAATTTAAATTTTATACTTTTTGGTTTTCTATGGCAAATAGAATATTGATATAATAAAATAAAGTCTTTATATGCATAAAATAGAGCACAGATTTTACCCGACTTTCTTAGAAGTCTGTTTTGGCACAAAGTTTTCTAAGAAGATCTGGTAAGGAGATGTTATTTAGACACCTCAGGCTGAGCAATTGACAATGCATACATCAATATTAGTAATTTTTGGAATTCTATCTTTTTCCAGCATACACAATTTTCATTATGGCTTCCAGATTTTGTCTGACAATGTGTCTTGGGGTGATTTTATGATTACACTATATTCTTGATCGTCTGCTTTATGCCCAGAAATGGGTCCTGTAGCTTTAGGTCCGAGGGAGGGGCGGGAGCCGGGGGAACTCGGCGCGGACTTTCTTCAAGCCCTCACTCCCGGTGTGCTCTGCTTGTGGCGTGGACCTTGTTGTTTTTAGCTAGCTTGGTTCTTAGTAGCTGAGGGAAGAAGTTTTTCCCTGGACTGCAGTAACAATCATCCGGCGGCTTCTGTGGTTTCTTCTGGAACTGTTCGACTTAGCTTTGGTCTGAAAATCTGAAAATCAGACCATTGGCAGGAGCTGGACCAGAAGGGAAGCCGCGGGGACACCCCATCCCGGCCCAGACCTTGAGGCAAGCTGAACCACCGAAAGAAAGAACTCTTAAGTCCACCAGCTTCTCTGCAGCGTAGAGACCAACATCAGAGCTCACCAGCTTCCCAGCTGTTTTCTTTTCCCAAGCTGCAGCCTGGACTCTTCTTCCTCCCCGCCCCGAGACAAAAGCCGTCTGCTATCATGTACCTTCTCTCCAGGTGGCAGAGGTTCCTTTTCCCTTCCTCTTGCACTTTGGGTTTGTTTGTTCTGCTCTCCGTGTGTGTGTATGCGTGGGTAAGGTACTGAAGGTTCAATATCTAGCACTTTGTCAAATAAACAATTGGTTTTTTCACTTTCACTGACCAATATTCATTTCATATCGGTGGGAAGGGGTTGTTAAAACCCCTTTTCTTAGAGGAAACACTGATTCCAAGAGCATTTTCTCCCAAAACTTGTCTCTAAACCAAGACAAAATGACAGTTCTATTTCCAAACAGCAGAAACCCTGTCACTACTTCAGTAACATAAAATGCAGATGCTTTCTGTAAAAAATGTAAAAAAAAAAAACCATTTTTTAAAAAATACAAAAAAAATTGTAAAAAAATACCATCCAGGAGGAAATTTTTCACCTTGCATTGCGCTCACAAAGGCTGTCCCTCATCCTTCTAAACCACAAACTAAAGTCTTACATTGTGTATGTGTCCTTGTGGGGAGCCTGTGTGCAAAAATAAATGTCACCAGCATGAATAACAAGGGACAGTATGGCCCAACAGCAATAACTGCTGCCTGGGGTGCAAATGAATACATGGAACAGCCAATGAACAAAACTGATTAATTCCTTCTACTTTAAATGCAGTTGTGCTCAGATAATTGGCTCTTAAAATGTCAGTTTTGAACTTGTCACTAATGCTTTACATATTCAGTTTTTTAATAGGTATGTAACTCAAATACCTGCTTCCTCTTTGTGAGACTTAAAAGTCACACAAGACACACTGGATGGTTTTGTTCTTTTAATTCCATAGATTCTTGCAGCTATCCAACATAGAAAACAGATACTCTGCTGGGAAGCAGAGTTAGAAAATTCCCCTCATTAATCTGACACATTATTTGTTGAGGGGATCATAATTTCTGAGTACGCTTGATCTTGATTTTGGAGAAGCTGGTAGTCTTTTACATATTGCAGACCTAGATAATCTTGTTTCTGTAATTAGGGACCGAGATTTAGAACTGTTGGGAAATCCACGACATTTTTTTCTTTTTTATGCTACTACTGCAGATATTTTTGTGAGACTGTAAATTTTCCTCACCCCCTTTAAGCCAGAAAAACTTAGCAAACTACTTTCACTGTTGTGTTTTTCTCCTCTCATGGCCGTAAAAATTGACTGGGTTTTCTTGTGACACTGGTTTCTGAGATAATGAATGCTTTTGAAATGAATTTTTCAGCATTTTTCAGCAATTTTTTTAGCATTTCAGAATTTTTAATGGCATGGAATATATTTTTTAAGTTCCTAAAACTTGCATTTTTATGATTTAGTGATTTATGTGTTACAGTGGTAATGCTAGATTAACAGTTGGACTTCGTGATGTTGAAGGTCTCTTCTAACCCTGAGGATTCTATGATTCCATGATAATAAAAAGGGTTTTTTTGCTGATCTCAATCTTTTGATGCATGTGCAAAAAGTAAAATAATATGACTTTCAACAAGACTTTTTCATGATTTAGAGTGTTGCCTGTTTCACAGAGCAGTCTGTTGTTTGTTTGATGCAGCTATTCAATAAGCTTAAATAAGGTTTAGGTCAAATATCTGTGAATGTTTTTCTTAATCAGACTACAGCTACAATTAGTAGTTCTGATCACTTAAACATTGAGTTTTATACAGATAAACTTTATTTGATCTCATTGATCAAGCCAAGGTTTTTAAACATTCAGAGACAGCAGAGAACTACAGAAGTAAACTAAAGGAAACACATGAAATTTAATACACATTTCTTGGAAGACTGAAGAATTATTGATATAGATGTGGTTCTATGATAGGTTCTATGTTGTTCTACAATATATAAGTTCACTGTTCGAGTTCCAAAAGTTATTACTGAATATGCAGCATATAAACGACCAATTGAATTTTATTTGGTCTTTGGAATCTTTGATTACATTTTATCAAAAAGAATGTTGTATATTGGACATGACAATATGTATTTGGATACCTGCAAAATGGTTTTTGCAGAAGTTTGGTTTGGCTCAACACTCTAAAAGTCAAGTCAATAATAAAGGAGAACAAGACCCACATACACCTTTTAAAGTATGCAAATATGTATTTTGTGCTTTTCCCAGCCTAATATCTATGCTTGTGCAGAAAGTGCCCATATATGGCACTGAGCCAAAGAGCTTCAGGGAATGTCAGTCTTACCTAAATACATCAATGACTTTTCTTCACCAAACAGCTCTTCAAATGTGGAATCCTGCTAAGTCTTCCTTGCTACAGAGTTATTTGTGTTTTAAATAAT
Organism: Acanthiza pusilla; assembly: GCA_036630365.1. Lineage (NCBI taxonomy): Eukaryota > Metazoa > Chordata > Aves > Passeriformes > Acanthizidae > Acanthiza > Acanthiza pusilla. The sequence continues at coordinate 1,759,106 of JAXCHO010000034.1, forward strand.
GTGTATGTATACAGTAAAATCTTAATGAAGTAAAATCTTTCTCTATTCTTTTCACTTCTCTTCCATTTAATCTTGAAGTATTTCTGAAATAGTTTATATAATCAATGTTCCTAAGTAGGTGCTTGGTACTAAGGTCTGTCTGTGCTAAAAAGTGCATTCTAGGCCAGATTCTTGTATATTTATCTATGAATTCCTAGATAATACATTTTAATGAATAAATGATAATGATCTAATTTTATTGACTGTTTCATCACAAGAAGCATTATTACAGAAAGCATTCTTTTGCCATATTGTACAAAATAATCAGCTTCCTGGATTTCTAGAAATACGCAAAATGTTATTTTACAGATAATAGTTTCAAAGAAAGTTTTATAAAAACTTGATATATCAGCTGTTGCTTAGTTGCAACAGTTGCTCAATGGTTGCTTAGCTTTCTAAATCTGTATTATGTAAGACTTTAAGAACCTTCAATAAGTGTTTTTAAGGCCTGACCTAAAAATTGCTTGGTTATTTTGGTCAAGATACCAGCCAGAACAGTCAAAATATATTTCACTATGGGTATTACACTTCTTTCACTAGAAATATAGCCTGGATTCATGTTTTCATCTTCTAAAGGGATTGATTTGATAGTTTATCAGTTTTGCATTAAATTTGAGGTTTCCGTTCAGTTTGGTGAGGTGCACAATACACAAATATTGGGTACTATCCCCTCTTGTGCAAAAATTTTCACCTAACACATAGGACCCTAAGAGTCTGGCTAAGACAGAGGACAGAGATGAATAGTTCCAGGGTGTCCCCAGCCACAGTTTCTTTCTGCACTTGGTTTTTGTAAATTATTTGTATTCCACATTAACAACCATTAAACAAAGGATAATTTATTTTTCTAAAGTTATTTGTACTCAAAGTCTTTTCCTGGGTACTTGCTTTACTTATGAAGAAAAAACGCCTTCTAGTTATTTATTTTTCAAAGTTTTCAAAGTGAAATATGCCATCTTCAATATTTTAAGTTCATACACATAGCTGAATTAAGTAGTACGCACTTAGGAGTTCCATTAACTTACATCCCTCTGAGTCCTTAGAGCAAATTGAAACACATAATGCCTTTAAGTCTGATAAGGAATTTATTACAATGTGTTGGAACAAGATTAGGGGAGAGAAGGAACCTCATTCATTGTGGCATTCTAAATTTTTTTCACTTTCTTCAAAGGTTTTTTATTGCTTCCTCTATAAATCTTCTTTCCTCTTGCTAGGCCGTTTGTTTGCCTGGCTGTGACCTAAAGCCAGAAAAAAGGGTATTCAGTGCTTGTCTTTGTACAATATATTATTTTAGGCACAATCCTGGGAGAGTAGACTATGGAATTTTATATCATCTGTCAAAGCATTTATGGATCAGATGACAAAGGATAGACTAACCCTGTTGCTACAGAATGATGTAGATTTTTATAATAGGAATCCCTGAATGAAAAAACCCTAATCTTCTTCATTACACTGCAAAATTTTGTTATCATGTTGCTTTGTGATTTGACTAGCACACTGTAGAAATCTACCTTTGATTAAGTTCATTGTCATAGATGAAGTGAATCCTGCTTTTAATTACATTTTTTCATCATACAGATTTGCACCATTAGTTCATCTTCTGCACAGGGAATCTCTATCTCCAGAATCTGTTTTGGTGCCTACCAAGGCAGAACAGAATTGTTAGGTAGTTATATGGTCTAATTTATCATTTAAAAAACTAAATATTTCTTATTTGAATTCACTGAGTGACTCTTCACAAAAATCTATGTTTTGGAACTTCTCCTAACAAACGACACATTTCAGGTATGTTTATTTTAGGCTATCAGTCTGTCAGAAAAGCACATGGGATTATACTTCAGAGCTGAGTATACAGCTATTAGTATATAGCTGGTAGATAATTTGCGGGATAGTATACTATGGCTGCAGAATTTGTAAAGTTTGAGAATTTGGCTGGGCTATACTGATTGCAATTTGTATATTTAATAGTAGCATGCATTTAAGATGCAAAGCAATAAACTGCCATTTCTACATTAAAATTTTTTACTATTAGTTGTACTAAAAATAAATACAAACTTATCAATCAGATGGCCTTCTTTAGACTGATATTACTTGCTCTGAAAGTCAAATTGTTTTTCTTTAATATTGATTTTGCTGACAACTGTGTTGTCATTATTTTAGTGGTTTGCAAAAAAAGAAATTAAATGAGTTAGTAGATAAAAAATTAACCTAGTTTGGCAGTTCACCTTAATTTCTTTTGAATTTTGACTTTAATTTTGTCCATTGGTTTTCCCTAGAATTCTGGTGTAATTTTCAGAAGACTTTAATCATAAATTATTTTAACATAAAAAAACAAAAGAGAGGTGGATGCCAAGATGCCTTCCACTCCCCAGCCTGTCCCAGCTACAAAGCACCCTGCCTCGGTTTCCTCCACTATAAAGAGGCAGTGCTAAACAAGAATAATTGCACATATGGAACCTTCAAACTGTGGTGAAAGATATCACATTACGCTTGGCAAGACATTTGGTAGGCTAACAAGATTCTGAAGTAAATGTAAACTTCTGAGTACTGAAGTTCAGATTAATAGAATCAGCTATGGAGAATCTACACATAGAAAGGAGGCTAATTACTAAGGAGTGCAAGTCTTACATGGAAAAGCTGGGAAGGCTTTTAAGTCGTTACTGGGCATAGGTGTATCCTGAAATGTAATTTTAAAAGGATCTAGTGCTTCAAACTCTTTGTGAACATGTTATGAGGCAAAACTGTAAGTGTCTTTTATAAGATTTGAGGCTTTTTAATGTCTCTCAATTTCTTCCATTCTTTACAATACTTGTTGAGATGCACTCATGCTGACAGAAAATATCATTAATTTTCACCTAAATTTGCCTCAAGCATATCATAGTACTAACAAATCTGCTGTGAAGTTTTATTTCCATCTGACTTTCAGTCAGAAATGGGAGGACAGTTTTGTGACATAATTAAGAAATTCTAAATGTAGCCATTTAGATATATACATATTATGATGATTTTGTACCTAGTGTTGCAAGTCAGAGATTAATTGTAATTATAACCCACTTGCATATGTCCTAAACTAAGATGCTGGTGGGAAACTTTCTAAGTTACTGCTGAATCTTTTGCAGTTCTGAGACTATAAATCTTGCTAAACGTAGAAGCAGAAATCAGCATGTAACATGATTTCCAGTTTCCTTCAGTAACTAGTGAGATATAAATTAACATAATCTTTTTACAATAATTAACCATCTTTTTATAATATTAATGTTACTTTTTTAAATATTCTTTTTATATTGTTTTTATGTATTCTATCTCACCTTAAAATGTGCATATGAACTCACTGCCAATAAGAACAGCATATAGAGAATCATGTGATAGACAATCTTCTCTTCCTTGTCTTATAAGCAGTTGTCCATTTCTTTGGGATTGTTTTTTTATTTGAAATTGGAATTCATTAAACATTGTGCTGCAATAGTGTAAAAATGCAAAATACTTAATCAGAACTATCAGCATGCACTTTAATATTGAGCTGATGTACAGTTGACCTAGCCATGCATTTTAGCAGCAATGAAGACAAACAGCTTCCTGTATTTTTTCAAGATCAACATTCTCCATAGATCAAGGGAGGTGATTATTCCTATTAACTCAGACAAGGGGCTAAACAAATAAATTCAACAGACCTTGAAGAATATTCAGTTCTGGTATTTTGATATGTGAGCATGATGGGTTGACAAAAAGACATGTAAAGTCCTTAGTGATGTGCCAGTGTACCAGAAGGTCATGGACAGGGAACTTTGTTTGCAAATAAAGGCAGAAGAGGGAAGTAATATGAGAATGTTTTAGCCTGGTCGCATATTTTGTGTATTAGTCAGCATAGAGAGACTATGTAGACTGTCCTTGCCTCTGGTTTGCTTGTTGTTTGAGGTTTTTTTATTGCATGCTTTTTATCTGCTTATTTGAAAACAAAAATAGTATTATATTAGTATCATAAAAATATATAAATGCAATTTTTCTCAGTAAATTTCCTGCAGGTTGTATTAAGTGGTTAAGGATGGAGATGATACAGTATATCAACATGCAAAGTTGAACAACAACTGTCTAAATTTGGGCACTTTGTGTCATCTACACATTACACTGTGATTATTAAGTCTTCCCAATTTTACTTGTTGTTCAGTCAAAACACTTTTTTAAAATACAGAAATGGGTGATCAAAATAGAATACTTGAGTTTTTCTGTTGCTTGTTTTTTCATAGAAAAGTGGTGTTTCATTTTCTTTTATTCTAGGATTTTATTTCAGGTATTTGGAATTTTGCCTACTCTGAGTATGTTCAGTATCAAACTAGATTTAAAAATTATTATTAAGTCTAGAAAGGAAGTCTCTCATATATTCAAAACAATGCTTGATCCCTTTGCAAAAGTGTAGAGAAAAATGAGGACTGTATAACACCAGACTCTTACATATGTGGTACATCCAAAGTGTAAGCATGTAATTGATTATTGATGAAATTACATTGCAGGTTTTGCACTATCAAATTGTGGCTTTGGAGGATGAGAGTTGTGAAATCGAATTCCCATCTGCTGGCATGCAGAGGTGGGAAGTACAGAAAAAACACTGAGAAAATTTAAGATAGTAGAAGTAGTAGAAGTAGATAGAAGAAATAGTATTAGAGTTTAGGAGATGGATGACATCACTAGCATTCTGACCACTCTCAGGATAATGAGAAGACAGGTTCACAGTTGTTTTGTGAGAGTCATTAAGGCAGTTTAAATGTAAATATTATTAAGAGATTATTTAAATCTCTTACCAGGATCCAACATAAAAAAAAAAAAAAAGAAAAAAAATCATCTCTAATAATTCTTTTCTAAACACATTGTTTTCTTTTAAACAGTTTGATTAGGTCATTATTAAGGCTTTTTCTTTCTAAAAGATCTGAATTAACTTTCAGCTATTTGGATGCAGCAGTATATTAAAAGATGTACAAACCACAAAGCAGTGACCTTACAGAACAACTAAATATGAAGTGTAATGCTATTGGGTTTGTACTTTTCTTAACCTTAGAAGGAAATACTAACCTCCCCTTAACAGCCCAAAAACTTTCAAGGATTTGCATGATAGCTATTGTCCCTGTGAATGGCTCTGGAGAACTGTTTTATGTTTCTTTTTCGTTTGTTTAAGCTGCTCTAAGTCATTGCTTTCCCAGGAAGGAAGGAAGGAAGGAAGGAAGGAAGGAAGGCAGGAAGGAAGGCAGGAAGGAAGGCAGGAAGGCAGGAAGGAAGGAAGGAAGGAAGGAAAATGGTTTCTCTTTTTGTAGAGTTTTAATTTAGATGCATTGTCTTTTCTAGCTTGTTCTTTTGTATATTGTAAGTCATTACTGTTGAACTTTTGCCCAAATACCCAATAAAAACATTTCTAGAATGCAGCATGTGAGGTCATATGCTAAAAAGAGACCAAATTTTGTCCAGTTAGGCCTTTGGAAAATGCATTTGAGTCAGTATGGTAAGGCAGATCTTTTAAATGACTGATCCCATTCAAAGCATTAAAAATGCTCAGAAGCACTATAAACTTAACAAGCTAAAACCCACAGAAGGAATAAACAGTACAGTACCCATTGTTACAGTAGTCTTTCAGGCTTATGTAGTCCATGACCCACATATTTTGGTCTGATAGACCAAGAGAAGCGACCTACTAGAGTCCAGATTCCTGATTTTTGTATGAAAGCGAGATTTTTCTCATGATCTGCAGTGAGAAAATAGCAAAAATGCCAGACCATCAGGACGACAGGTGGGGTGTCATATACCACTTCAGCTTCTCAGTGTAGACAGAACTGCAGATTCCAAAGGCAAAATAGGTTGCATCCATTTTCCCAAGCCACTATCATTCATAAATTATATAATCAATCCTAGAACTAGTACCTAATTTTATTCTAAGGTCTCATAAGGATATTCAGTATGTTTATTCTAGAGTATTTCTTTTTTACAGCCAGGAAGATGTGTGCTGCTTCATGTTTGTAAACATTTGGATTTTGATCAGTCTTTGAAACAAGACTTGTCAACTCTAAACAGCATTTTCAAAACAAAAAAAGCAATTAGCTGTTTCTCATTTTTGCCACTTTTATACTATTTAAACTTTTTAGGGTGGGATAGGAGTACTGAAACTGCTGTGAGATTGTGCTGTTCAGATCTCCAGTCCAGTTTTGTTGATTGGGAGAAAAATGGATAAGTAACAGAATGGTGGGTATTTTGTCTAACTGGAACTCCAAATTCTTGCTGTTAATCTTTGTGACTAAAACTGCAGCAAAATATAACTGCTGACTTCAAAAAACCACTCCCTCATGTTTTAACGAGTGCATATTTGTCAAGATTTGCACTCACTGTGCATAAGTGTTTTCGCTTGAGTTACTCTCAAAATACACTCAAGAGGAAGTAATCTTAAATACAGCATGTCACTGTTGAAATGGATCACGACACGAATAGACTCTGACACACGGCTCAGTCATAGGGAAAGAAGGAAGGAACTTTATTACTACAGAGCTTCTTTTATACTATTTCATAGCATTCGTGCCACATGTCAATTGGCTGCCAATTCACCATCCCACAATATCATTAGCTACCTATAGTTAGCACAATACCTTGCAATAACAACAGCTGCAAATTTCTTATTATCTTTGTTTATGATTCTTGCTTGTGTTGAGCTAGAACCCTCACTACTCGATGCCTGTGAACTGAGACAAGCTAACAGTTCCCACAACAGCACATTTGGAAGAAGAGGTGTGTTGCTTCATATGAAATAAGCTAACACCGGCATACTGTTTTTTAATATTTAGTAATTAGTAGAAGGTAACATAACAAGTTAACATAAGAAGCTCATCAGTCCAAGAACCTTCAGTGTCACAGATGGCTGTTAATGAAATTGCCATTATTACAGAGCAGATGAACATCTCCATTCAATTTGAGTTACAAATTTGTTGTTCTTCTTTACCATCCTGGACTCAAAACTATGCAGTGGTGTCAAATGGCTGGAGAAAATGTCCCTGTATAATTATAGGAGCACTGAAGATGGAAGATAAGTGAGCAATTTCTGTTTTCTTCACTGCAAACCAAGAGTTTTGAGGTTAAGTAAGGAATTGCAATGATATATCCATGTAATTTTGATTGGGATACTGAAATCTTTTAGTAAAACAAAAGATATGCCTCAATATTAACTGAATAAAACAGCAGTGCACATGAAGATTCTATGGAAACTAGAGTCTGCATGCCCACGAGCTGAGCTCTGGCAGGTGGAGCAGCCCTGAGAGCAGTTTTGCATCTGCTAGTTGAATATCCTGTATTCCTGGGTGCTGTAGCATCCTTTCCAATATAAATAAAATTGATGTTTTTTTGAATGCTCAGAAAGCCAGAAAATCTTGCCCATCCTTCACATATAGCTATTTCTTATTGACAATGATTATGATAGAGGGAATTGCTTCAATTTCCTCTCCTGCCCCTTCTCTCTCTCAAAGACGATGGAAGCCTATTATAAAGGAAGCTAAGTAGGAGATGGAGAGATACTCTGCTTTCCATAAGTGGTAACTTCCAAATCTCCACCCTCAGTGGAAGACATGATTTCAAGATAATGTTATGCTTCTTCAGACTGACAGTGAATATTGTGATTTTCTAGTGCTCCAGTCTGCTCAATAGTTAGAGATCAAAAGGGGTTATGACTTCAGAGATGACTTAACTGCACAAATATTTGTAGCACACAGCTTTTATGTAAAGGAGAAGAAAGTTGGCTGGCTGATTCCTTGGCACACTTTAAATAATCTACATTTTAAATAGTATTTAAATAAACTCTGTTCTGTGGGATCTTTACAATTATTTATCTTACATATTTGGGAAAAACATTGTAAAGTCAGTTATTTGCTGATTCAGTTAATCTACCTTTTGACTTTGCACAGGAGAGTCAGATTTCCTTGTTTTAAAACATTCTAGAGATGATCAGGCACCAAGGGCATGAGATAGAGGAACAAAGTTATACTTACCATGTATACATAAAACTGTTGCCAAGTATTCTCATGCCAAATATACTACCAAATCTTGTATTTTAAAAACCTGCTGTAGGAGTGTTGTGTCTTTGTTTCTTTTTATTCTGCTTCTTTTTTTTTTTAATTTTAAACTTAAAAAACTGCTGTGACTTTGAAGTTTTATAGAAAGTTCAACTGACATTGATTCTAAATTTGTATTTTCTGCAAATATGTCTTGTGGTTGCACTGTTTTAAAACTCTTTCTGTTCCTTCTTACGGAGAGCATAGATAAGTTGCATTCTTTTACTTTCTTAATCTCTGTGTTTGGTATTAGGTGCCATTTAGTTATGACCAATGGTTTTAGGAGGTGGATTCTTTGCTGACCAATAGTTGCTAGAATATGAATGGATATAAAGAACCTTTTTTGTAAATAAACTGCCCTTTTCGCCATTTTTCGTTCGTCTGCCTGGTTTCTCTCAGCCAGCCTCTGCACCCATGGGGACCTGGAAGCCACAATGTCTGACTGAAAAAGTACTAAGTTATATTAGATGTAATAGGCTTGTATTGATTTGAGCTCCTGATGAAATTCAACGAGTTTTAGAAGCTATAATGGGTTAAGTTGGAGACGGAACCAGTATTTTCATGGGAGTCATTTGGATTAATTCTACATACCTATATTAAATGAAAAGCAAAAATAACAGCAACTTTTGCTAGGTAGGTGACACTTAGTAAATTCATTGTTAAATTAAAATTCAGACTAGAACTTTATCAATTCAAATCTTCTTCTCACTTATTGATAAAGTAGGCATGATATCCCTTAAGGCATCATGATTTATGTGGTGTTTCTCATTTTTCCACTACCACATGCAGGTTATGCTAACATGATTTCTGTGTTTCAATCAGCTTGGATGCTTTTGTCCTTCCTATAATACACCAGGACCATGAGTGCACAACAGATAAATGCAGTATTACAGAAACCTTATTTAGATGAAAGCATAATTAACCTGCCTAAAGTTAAGCTAGTTTGTACTCTTGTTGTTGTTTTATGCCATGCTTTTATGTGATACATATATAACATAGGTATAGGCTTTATATAAGGGTTATTACTAATCCCTTATTATTTTTAAAGGATAAAATTCTCTGCAGTGAACACAATGTATAGGGATAGTATTTTTACTGTAAAACATCAGAACAAATTTAAGTCTGCATAGCACTCTCCACCTCTGCACTAATCTCTCATTTTGAGGTATCCTTTCTAAGCACCATGAGTTTGCTGCATTTGCTAACTTTAGACAAGTTGAATACATTGTACATCTAGCACATTCAAGTACTGAAGAATTAATATTTTACCTACACAAAAATGGTAACCTGATATTTCTTAAGCCAGTGGACGAATTCTGAAGCCAACAAAGGAATCTAATACTTCTGAATTGCTTGCCTCTAAGGACAAATCGAATACTGATGTCTTTCCTAAAGGAATCACAGAGTTTGAGCAAGTAGCTATAGGGTGTAGTGGATTTTATTCCAATAAAGTATGTGCATTTAAATTTTAGATCAGTGTTTTCACTATTGTGTTTGCAGGTCTAAGAAGCAAGAAGTTGTTTTAGATATGGGTTCATTGAGTGAGCTGGTTGATGCAAGAGCTTCACACTTGGAAATTTTATAGGACTCTAGATTAATGAGAGATTTCTATCTGTCAGTGTCTATGCATGGGAAAGTTTATATATTTATATCTCTATCTTCTTGTTATTGTTGTTGTTTGTTACCAGCCATTTTAATTCATTATGCTCTTTTGTCTTCAAAAATTTCTATATCACAATCTTGGGCAGTAAACAATGTGCAAGCTATAAGGTTTCATTGCCACCCAGGTCACTGGACGAAGTGCTTGCATTAATAATTCACCAAGTTAGTTGACCACAATGACTTATTGGCTTTACAAAATTAATATTGAAATTTGACAAATACTTTCCTCCTCTTGCAAAATAGGGACTATTTATTTTCAGTTACACACTGATTGCTTCTTAATGCATATATCTACACTGTGTCTGTTGTCTTTATGTTCCATTTCAGTGATAAACTAAAGAATTAATTTTCTACATTTGTTGTATTTTGAGTTTCTTGGACATGTATATGTATAGACTAAACTCTGATAAATCTTCATGTACTAAAAATCAGTGTTTGCTTTAACAGTTAAATTACCTTCAGTGAGAAATACAAATAGTTCTCCTTGTCACAAATCCTATGCTTGTCTAGTCCGATGTTACAAAAATATTGTTATATAGTTCTCATTTCTATTTTAATCAAGCAAACTCATATTAATGGGAATTGTTTGAGTTAGGATGGATTTTTACATGAGCTCATTCTAATGACAAGAGGCAATAACTGTTTATTATGTTGAGACTCCATCTCATTCCAAAGAAAAAATCATAGGACGTCTCTTAGGTTTTAGGTTATATCAAAGAATCCATAGGAATTTCTGAAATTTTTTTAGCCTACCAGTAAGTATGTTCCTAATCTTACCGATGTAGAAAGAGAAAGGGAAGAAACAGCCCAAGTTCACATAATATTTATCTTTTTTTGCCTTTGATCTGTATCTGATTGATATTCCACTTTATAGAATAACAGCTGCTGTGGTAGGGGAAGTCAAGCACTAACAAGTCAAAAATTTTAACTCTGAATTTGAAGCACAAATTGATCACTGACCTTCATGGTTTGAAATATAGTTTTTGATGGTGTTAATTAACCAGTGATTATGATTTTGTCAACTAATAATCAATGACAATTAACATTAAAAATTGAATTTTTTATCAAACAGCACTTGTAGTGCAGCTTATGCAGTTCTTTGTATGTTAACAGTTTGTTAGTTTCCACCTGTGAAATGCATATAACTTAACTATGGAATACAATCTTTCCGCCTGTATAATATTATTATACCTTGGGTTTGTGTTGAAAATATTTTGCATCCTGTTCCAAATCTGTTGTCACGGCCTGTCTCCTGCATGTTTGGTCCTGTTTATGCCTTTTTATTCCTGAAAGCTGTGCTGACTCCACACTGTGAGTTTCACTATTGTGGCTCCTTTCCAAAGTCATGTCACCAACACAGAGTGGCAAGCAGCTCCTTCTTCAGTTACTGTGGCATGATCCTCAGCCTCCAAACGCAGTACAGTCATGTAAAATGAGTGAGGAAGTGGGGAGCAGTAAGTCCCTGCTGGATCTGAGTCTACAGTCTTGTTCATACTTCTAGAACATAGCTGTGAAATTCATAGCATGCAAAGAGTAACAAATCCCTTTGTTAGCCAGATAATTCCAATATGCATTTTAACATGAAGTATACCGAGTATTTTTTTCAGCCTGGTGATCAATGAAGTAGATCCAGCTTTTTTATATTGGACTTCATGTTCAATGTTATTATTAAATAAAACAAGAACAATTCATGTTGAATTTTCTATTTAGCAGTGACCTGTAAGAATTCATCTAGGCAAGTTTGATGTTTCTTTTGTCTCTTTTTTTTTTTTTCCTCCTCCATGTTTGGTAAGACCTTTTTAAAATACAGATTTTTTAAATGAGTATATCTACTTCCAGGAGAGTAAACCAGAAAACTCCCACAAAATAAATTTTGAAATATGTACCATGGATTTTTCTAAATTCTTTTTAATCCTAAGGCATGATTACCAGAATTTCTGGGTAAAAATATTTAGAGATGCTTTTTTTTTTTTTTTTGCCTGTATAGATAAGGCCTCTGGCAGTATATTTGCCAAGGTTCTTAAGAAATTTACTGTTTTGCTAAATCTTAAATTTGTCACAGAGATACTACTGTTCTTCTACACTATATTTTCTTGAAAATTTTTGGGTCCATTTGTACCTTCTGAGTGATGACTAGAGATAAGACTGTCTTGCAAAGAGGATTCCAGGAAAATATTTGGCGTAAAAGTTTCATACTTTATTCTGGTAAATGCAGACTGATTTGCCCTTAAAAGCTATGTGTTTGATCATCCCAGATCTGTCAGCTAGAAAGAAGTATCATTCTATGGAAAAGGAATGAAAATGTCACATGTTTGAAAGTACACTGACAGATTCTGGGGCACAGCAGGTTTTTTTCCAGGCCTTTTACTGCTTTCTCTCCTTTATTCCCTACTTACTTTTTTTCCACTCCAACCTCTTTCTCTGTCTCCTTTGCCCTCTATCTCTCTCACTCTCTCTCTCTCTCTCTCTCCCTACCACCCCACTTCCTTTCAGATGGCCTTTGTAGTCACTTCAGACAGTATTCTAACAAACATACAACCTTCTAATGTAGAATATCCTTCAAATAACATCACCAAATATTTATAGGTGCATTTATTAATTGGACTGATCTGGAAGCAAGTGTAAGAAGCTTTGTTTTCAAGAAAGTAAAGATTAAATTGTCTGTGACAAAATGTATATTAATGCATTGGATTCTAACAATATTTATTAATATTCTAAGATCGTGGATTGAGCATGTTTTTAGTCATAAGGAATATAGAAAAACAGAAGTTTCGTACAGATGTGTTCTTACAGCTGAATTTTCTAAGGTGAGTAGATACTAATAAAGACATTAATCTGCAAAAAAATTGTTTGGGCTTGTGATTAATGTCACAGTCAGCAGAAGGGTGGGGTGGGTTTTTACTGTTCCTTATCACTTTGTGGTACAGAACTGTAATTTACGTATTCTATAGGAATGGAAAATAGTCAAGGAATAGATTATTTCAATCACACTAGGCGTACTGCGATTAAAGTATATCAGCATATGCAACAGCAATTCTGCCCACCATTGAAACATTGCAGGTGATTATGACGCCCACCGGTGTCGTGTTTAAACTGGAGTTTCAGTTAGATGCATCAAGTTGAATCTGGCTTCTTGAGCCAAGTGAAGCAATTTCTTGTCTAGAATCTGGTTATCAACATTGCTGTATCTCTATTTTAGTGACAGTAGAACTAGGAGCCTTTCTAAAATTATACTGATTTAATATGAAATGATCAACGTCTGAGTAACTGTAGATTTGTGAAGTATTTCATTCCATCTCTAACAACCACTTTTTCCTCTTTACATGCTCTTCTTTTGAGAACCATACACTTGAGATGTCATGTGCAATTTTAAGAGGTTTTTATGAAATTAATTCTTCTGTTTAAAGAGGGATCTAGTAGTGTATGGGTGCATGGCGAGATGCATGAGAGACATTTAATGCATACTGATTTGGTTTAGAATCTGAATACTGATTGTGATGAGAGTGTTTGGAGAGACAAAGGAGATGCATTTTACTTCTGGAATGTGTTTGAAATGTATGTGTGTAATTTTCCGAGGCTGTTTATATTGTGTTCCTTTGAGTGCATACACTGTTGGAATGACAATGAAGGTCCAAAAAGTGAGAACATCGAGTTTTCTGTCAGTTTGGATAATTTCAGTGCTCATGTCAATATTGCAATAGCTTTCAAATTTCCTTTTTGAAGTTGCTCCTTGAAAATAATGCATTGTAATAGCTTTTGCTGTTAGAAGTATTACATCTTAAAAATAAAGTTTTGATCATGTTTAATATGAGCTTACATTCAGGCAACAAGAATGCAACAAAGGAAAAGAATGCAACAAAGGATATATATATATGTGTCTAGGAGCCCACAAATTACCAGCATCCAAGATAAATGCGAGAGATTGTTATAATTACTTGCAATTTGCTTTTGTGCCTGAGAATAATAGCATGAGAAACTTAGTTGGGAAATGATATCTACTATGCTTTTTTCTTCCAAGTAAAGTATTACATAGATAATACTAGTTAACTGGTAATTAGACTTCTAACTGCTTTGGATGGTAAAGTAGGATAGAGATGCCTTTGAGGAATGCAGTGAGACACTGAGAATAGAGTTCATCTTTGCAGCATAGACATTTACATCTAGAACCTGTTCATTACCTGCTGAGGTAGAAGCAAATTATTTCCTTTTATGACAAGGTAACCCACCTGGTTGATCAAGGGAAGGCAGCAGATGTAATCCTTTTGGATTTCAGTAAAGCTTTCCAGCTTTCCATGCTGTCTCTCACGATATCCTTCTGGATGAAATGTCCACTCAGCAGCTGGATAAACACAGCAGGTGATGGGTGAGCAACTGGCTCATGGGTCAGGCACAAAGGGTTACAGTGAATGGGGGGGGTGGGGTGACACCACACTGGTGACTTGTCACTAGTGGGGTTCCACAGGACTCCATCTTAGGCCCTGTGCTCTTCGACATCTTCATAAATTGGTTGGATGCAGGACTAGAAGGGATATTAAGCAAGTATGATACCAAACTGGGAGGTGTTGTTAATTCTTTGAAGGCAGGGAGATCCTGCAGAGAGACTTGGACAAATTAGAGAGATGGGCAATCACCAATCAAGTGACAAGGGAAAGTACTAGATTCTGCACCTGGGATGGGTCAACTGTGGATGTGCGGACAGATTGAGCAATGAGATGCTGGAAAGTAGTGCCGTGGAAAGGGTCCTAGGGGTCCTGGTCGATGGCAAGTTGAACATGAGACAGCAGTGCCCTGACAGCCAGGAGGGCCAGCCCTGTCCTGGGGGGCATCAGGCACAGCATCACCAGTCGGACAAAGGAGGGGATTGTCCTGCTCTACTCTGCTCTGCTCTGCACTGGGGCTGCCTCACCTTGAGAATTGTGTGCATTTTTGGTCACTGCAATATAACAAAAGATATTAAACTGTTAGAGAGCATCCAAAGGAGGGCTGTGAAGGTGGTGAAGGGCCTTGAGGAGAAACCATATGAGGCACAGCTGAGGTCACTTGGTTTGTTCAGTCTGGAGGAGACTGAAGGGAGACCTCATTGCAGTCTACAACTTCCTCATAAGGGGAAGAGGAGGGGCAGGCACTGATCTCTTTCCCTTCTCTGTTGTGATGAGGGACAGGACCCAAGGGAATGCCCTGAAGCTGTGTCAGGGGAGGTTTAGGTTGGATATTAGAAAAAGGTTCTTCCTGCAAAGGGTGTTTGGGCATTGGAACAGGCTCCCAAGGGAAGCGGTCACAGCACCAAGGCTGACAGAGTTCAAGAAGCCTTTGGACAATGCTCTTGGGCACGTGGTGTGCCTATGATGGTGTTATGTGGGACTAGGAGTTGGACTTGAAGATCCTTGGGGGTCCCTTTCAACTCAGCATATTCTGTGATTCTGTAAAATAGTGTGGTTTAGAAATAAATATTTTGCATCATAAACATGTTGTTTAAGAGGTGTTAGGTTCACCAACCTTTAAAAACACCTCCAGTGTCTATGAAAAGAACATGAAGGGACTAATTTAGCTGCAGATGTCTGCATGGTACATATTTAAAATTAGATTGATGTACTTAAGATGCTCACTCTCTTGCCAGAGTTTCTTTATACCAGGCATCAGGATAGGACAGGATATTCAAGAAGAGTATTCTGGGTGACATTGTTCCATGTCAGAAAACTATGTCTACAGTGACATAAAGATAATAAATACCAGTGGGTCTTTGAATGGATATTCATTTTTGTTTTCAATGTGTTTAAAGGATCTCAATAATACAAGTTTGATGACATTCTTGAAACGTGGAAGGGTTCATAATGGGAAATGTCAGATATTTTTTGTAATGTCAGGCATCAAAAAGTCACACTGCTATGACATGAAAGAATTATAGTACTTCTTGTATAATTTCATATTATTTTGATTTGACTTCTCAAACAGAAGAACAAATTTTGTTGGTTAGTTTCAGTGTAATTGAGTTAGGATTAGGTGTTTTCCATACTTTTCAGGCTACCAACCTGGTCTAAACTCTGATGTAAATACCAATGGTAGTTTTTCCTGACCAAATACAACTCCAAAGCTAGGTTAGATTTTTTCACTTAGATTAGAATGAGAGGTGAAATTTATCTCAATTGTGAGACAAAGACTGCTTTCTTAAACCAACCTGTAATATATAAGGCAAACTGCAAAAGACAGAAAAGATTTTAAAGTGAAGGTTTGGATACTGAGTTAATTACAGCAAGATTAAATAACATACTTGAAGCTAGGAACTTCATATTTTGTCTGTCCATCATCATGATCCATTCTTTCAATGAGAAACACCGAATTTTAAACTCTGTGAAGACTTTTGCTGAGTGGTTCGTAATGAAAGTAATCAAATAATTTTGGTATAAACATACTTTTCCCTACTTCTTGTGGTATATAAGGGTATAATAAATGAGGACAGATGTGTTTATGTGGATGGTAGGACCTGGTTTATAAACAGCTATAAATCCAACATTTTCTTTTTAAAAAATTAAGAAAGGCCTTTTCCCTTATTCATGTGCTTTTCTTAGCTCAGGCCTTGCATGTATGTTGAAATGATGAAAAAATTTAGATGTATTGTCAAACATATATTTATATAATAATTTCTAGCATCAGCCTCCTAATCTTTCTGTTGGTTTCCTGGTCAGTGAAAGTGAAATTACTACTGTTTAGAGAGCTGAGCTCATAAGTTTAATACACCTTGCTATCCTGCTACTGCTTCCCACTAAACACATGGAAATACAACCAGATGTTTGTAATTTTTAAACACACCTTGCAGATCATAAATAGTACCTCTATCTTGAAATACTGTGTATCACTGTCAGAATGGTGATAAGGAACAGTATGTAAGAGCTGGCAATGTTTTTCCTTCAGAAGCTGAACTGAAACTGTGATTGAAAACTAGCTGGAAGAATTGCTGCTTTTGCATTACTGCAGGTTTAATAAGACAAAAAAAGCTTCTGTGTTGACTTGCCACAGTTTCCATTGGGACTACTTAGTCAGAAGAAACATTTTCTGCTTTCTGTGAGGTAGCAGTATATATAAGATTTTTGTAAAGGCATAGTGGTCTTTATCCCTACCATCTGACTTACAAAAAATTAACTTACACATGATAGTCTGGTTTTCCTTCTTACTGACTGGGGCAATGCCAAGTTGAGAAGATTTGTGGGCTACATCAGCAGATGGGGAAGTCATGATAATTAGTTGTCTTGCTGTGCTCAAACTTGATGCAAATGAATTTTTAATTATCCTCTAAGATTTATACGATCTATTTTTCAAAGCCTAAAGTGGATAAGCAGGTGGAGTGTGGGATTTGTTCACATCTATTGTCTGCCTTTTTCCAGAATTTTGCAAGTCTCAGCTTTTCTGTTGACTCAGATAAATATTTACACACTACGTCTCTCCCACAAGAATTAGTTCATGTATTTGATTTTGTTTTTCTGGGTAATCCTTTCCAGTTGCAGTCTAACACATTGCAGACATTGTAAAGTGGACAAGTAACTGGTTTAACTGAGTTCATATCATGTCATGTTTTGAAAGCTGCTCCCACTTTGAACTTTGTGTTAAAAAAAACCAAAACATGATAGCAGAGTGCATTGTAGTTTATGCATAACATTTACTTCTTTTATAGTGCTGTATGCTTGTATGCTTCAATCATAAATTTTACAGCACAAATTTTGTGCATAGTTTCATGTTAAAAGTGTGAATGTGGTTTACAAAGAGTGTTTTAGTTCACCTGGAAAACTGCAACTGCTGGTAAGGCAGTGTTAATTTTGTGTTCGTTGTGTGATATATTAATTACTGACTTCCAAACACAGGTAAAAAAGCAGATTTTGTCTGAAAAGAAACTCCATATAAAGCAGGAATTCTCAGATTTGATGCAGAATTTCTGATGTAGTGTTACACTATTTTAAAAAGGAAGTTATATGACATATCATGCGTGAGGTAGTCAATGTCTGAAGCAGTGTTTGTGTCGTATAATATTTGAGGTAGTTTGAGGTAGTGTGAAGTTTTCAGGTGATATATAAAACTAATGTCAACATTGTTTTCACCAAACATCATAATTATACTTTTTGAAATATAAAGGGGCAGGACTTGTACTAGATTATGGTGTTCATTTTTGGGCCTTTGTCCCCAGGAAAACAGAGCGTGCCAACAGTAACTTCAATGCTAGCAGGTTTAAGTTCACTGTGTCAAGGTTCATATTGGAAAATTTTTAAGAGTCTGCAATTTTAAACCACTGGATTGATTGATCTCCTAAGGTACTTTCCAGGACTATGAACACCAGTTCTGGTACTGATTAGTCAAAAGGTAGAAAGTGAGAAATATTTCTGCCTTCTAAGAAGAATGTTAACATTATAATACTTTGAACAGAAACTTATCAAGAAATCAGATCCACCTTGGTGCATCCTTTTGGGTTTAATTAAAGGGTTTGCTACTTTTGTTGGAGAGTTTTACAAGGCTCACACACAATCATCGAAATATTTGTTATGTCTTATTTTTCCAAGAGGGAGGAGAATATAGTGTACTGAAATCAAGCAATGATTTTAGAAGTAAGTGTCTGTTGGATTAATCTGCTTTTGTCAAGTAGTTAAGTAGACTCAGGAAGCATCCATTGCAGTTGTGTTCCAGGCAAATCCATGTGTCACTGAGTAGTCATCAGTCAGGATACTAGGTAAGCTAGTTCCCAATAGCTTATCAACCATGATAAGGAGTTGGAAAGCCAAAGCTGCCTTATACTCACATACACCTTCCAGAATGCAGTATCTTCTCAGTTATGATTTTCAGCTTAATCTTAAAGTCAATTTTCCCTGCTACAAAAGTGATAAGATAGCACTTTCTGTTAGACAAAACTTAAGAAGATATTGCTGGGAAATCAACTGAGGATATCTCAAGAACTGTAGGAGACTTTTTGGCTATATGGAGGACACATGTGATAAAGATAGCCCTTAGATAAGGAAAAAAAAAAAAAAAAAAGGAAAAAGGGAAAATATAAAGGAAAAAGAAAAAGAAGAAGAAAAAGAAGAAGAAAAAGAAGAAGAAGAAGAAGAAGAAGAAGAAGAAAAAGAAAAAGAAAAAGAAAAAGAAAAAGGGAAAATAGAAAGGAAAAAGAAAAAGAAGAAGAAGAAAAAGAAGAAGAAGAAGAAAAGAAAAAGAAAAAGAAAAAGAAGAAGAAGAAGAAAAAGAAAAAAGAAAAAGAAAAAGAAAAAGAAAAAGTAGTGCAATGTCAAAGAATTTTCAGGAACTGGAGAAAGAGAAAAGAAAATCTGGATAAATTGAATTGCCTAAAAAGACTGTCTGAACATCCTGGGACTGTTTCTGCTGTGACTTTCACTCGTTGTTGTTTCTACTATTTTAGCAGCATCTGGAGAAAATCCTTGGGGTAACAGTTGGCATTCTTTGTCTGAATAGTTTATGAGCTCCCAGTGAGAATCTTTCCTTGCATCTTGTTTTCCCCTCATGTAAAAATAGACAGAGTCTGGCTTATCTTTTATGCCCCCAGTTCTTTTTTGCTTAGCTCCTATAAGCTGGCAGTCACTACCATTACACACGACTGACCACAGCATGAATGCTTCTTGAATCCCTAAACATGGCATACTTCATTTGCTTGTTTCAAACACAGCTGGTTATTTAAAAGGTTGCTAAAATAAGCTGTTTCAAAGCATGTGTCTTGTTTTGAGGAGATGCTAAATACTGACAAAGATACAGCCACATATATAAAATATGTGCCAAATCTGCTGCTTGAAAACTAAGTTATATTCTGTGAGGTAAAACCTAATGCTCTGAAAAAAAATTGCATTAAACAGTTCATATCAGACATTACTTAACTATATGACAAGACATCTTTTACAGTAATATTCAAACCGTAATTTAAAAAAAAATTCTGTAAGAACTCCAAAACAATGTCAAGCATTTTTTTCTTTAGATTTTCTAATATAGAATTCTGAAATATTGTGCTATTATTTTTACAATTCTACAAAGATTTAAGTTTATTTTAGAAGGTAGTCACAAGAGATATCAGGTCCTCATGGAATTTTAGCTTGTGTTTAGTCCTGATTTAGGCAGCTTTTATTTCAAGGATACGAAGAACCTGCTCCTCTAATGGTGTAAATGGGTGTAAGTAATGGGGAATTAAATTGTTTCTAACTTGGATCTTTGATTCAACAAGAATCATCCTAACATCCTTCTGGAGAAGTTGTTCACCTGTGAGATAAGCAGGTTTGCCGTGTGCTGGGTGAAAAACTGGCTGAAAAACAAGGCTCGAAGGACTGTAGTGGACAGGGCTACATCTGGCTCTTGACCCGTCACCAGCAGTGTTCCTCAGGGACCGACTCTAGGGGCCAGCTCTGTTCAAAATGTTTCTCAGTGATCTGGATAAAGGAGTTGAATGCACCATTAGCAAGTTTGCTGATGATACCAAATGGGCAAGGGGCCTTGAAGAGGGTTCTAGATAGATTGGAGCATTGGGCAATGATTAAAATGGCTAAAAACTAAACAAGACCAAATGCTGGATTTTGCACCTAAGATGGAGTAACCCTGGACACAAGTCTAAACTGGGAGATGAGTGGCTGGAGAGCATCCCTGCAGAAAGGGACCTGGGTTCTTGGTCAGCAAAGGCTCAATAGGAGCCAGCATGCCCTGGCATCCAAGAGGGCAAACTATGTCTTGGGGTGCATCAAACACAGCATCACCAGCTGACCAAAAGGGGTGTTTTTAGTGCTCATATTGCCTTTTCTTGAGTATTGTATGCAGTTCCAGGCCCCACCATTTCAAAAGAATGGTAAGGTAATTGAATGTGTCTCAAGGAGCTCACAAAATGGGAGAAGGAGCTGGAAGGAATGTCCTATGAGAAGAAAAAGGAGTCTGAGGGGTGATCTTACTGCTCATTTCAGCTTCCTGAGGAGGGAAAGTGGAGAGGCAGGTTCTTGGAAGGACTTCAGGCTTGCTGCACCATCCAAAGCTGCCACTTTCCAGCTCTCCCTCCATGCAACACAAGTGTAGGGCAGGTACAAGAATGCTTTTCATGCCTCACTGGCCAAGAAACAAACCAGCTCTGTCACTTTGTGGGAAGGAGGTATGTACTTTCTGATGGGGGCGAGAGCTGTGGGTTGTCTCAAGATTTGACCATCTGAACAGATTTGTAAAAAGCAAATGTGAAGTGAGATTTTTAAAATTCTTCTGTGTTCATCCAATTTCTCTGGGTTTCCCTAGGTCTACAAAACTCCACACTAGTGAGATACTTTGACAAGGGACTGTGCTCGGTGCTATAGAGGACAAGAAGCAGTCCCCAGGGGACACCTTTGGGGCTCACCCTGAGAAGTCTAGGAAGCTTCCTCCTTCCTGTTTTCTGAAATCTAAATTCCCAAAAATATGGAGACTAATTTTTAAAAAATTATATTTGTTCTACCTTAAAAATCCATTGGCTAAAAAAATGATTTGACCATACTTATAAAGTTTATTTTACAAAAGTGAGGTAATAGAATGTCCTTACACCAATGAGTATGAGTAAACTGTTGGAGGTTTTTAACTGGCTCTCTGAACTGTGTCTTCCTATTATCCTATATATAGGCTATGATATCTGTTACTACATTTACAGTTCTACAGATTGAAGATATGGCCCATGTGATGGCCTGTAGCATTCACAGTCTTCACTGAATTAAAGGAGGAGTGAGATTATGTCACTAATTCTGTGGGTAGATTCTCCAGGTTCAGGAGAAGACAGCAACAACATAACTCTACTTTGCATCCTCTAGAGTTTTTATATTACTTTTGCAAAGAGGTAGAGAGCTGTCACTGGAATAAGTGCAAGACTGAAAGATGAATGATTCACGACATATGTAGAGATAAGGAAGGGGATCCTAGTCAGTTAGCAAGGGGATGTCATTTTCACTAGATATTTTGACGACTATCACATTATTTATATTTCTATGTGTGCTCCTTTAAAATATGTGTGACCATTCTTATATGACAAGGAAATGTAGAAAATTCTACCTCTCATTTTCAGAAGCTCTGCAGACACACTCATGGTGCACTAGGTATCATCCCTGAGTAACCAAGTGCTGTGTGGGGATATTGAGATATAAAATTAAATATTAATATATTATTTTAAATAACTAAACCTGAAACACTATATAGTGACAAGGTTGTTCTAATAGTTTCAGATTAAATTTAAATGTACATATTTCAATAAAAATTTTGCATTTTCACTCTGATTAATGAATTTCAAAGAGAAATATTTTTCTCTGAAGAAGTGTCAGCTTCTTCTCTGTCTTATACAGAATCACAGACTCACAGAATGATTGGGGTTGGAAGGGACCTCTGGAGAACACCTAACCCAACACCCCTACTAAAGCAGGCTTATCTAGAGCAGGTTGCACTGGAACACTGAGGAGAGAGAAAACACTGGACTCTACACGATTCAATGTGAATCAAGCAGAGGCCGATTTATTATACTTTTCTATCCCTTAATATACAATTTTCTCTGTCCCTGCACACAATCACATGATTGCTGATTGGTTAAAGTCCTCTTGCACAAGGCAATCATGCAGCTTGGCAACATTTGGCTTGGTTGACAAAATTTTGCATCATCTCCTGCCGTCGCTCCTTCATCTCCGGTTTTCCTTGGCCTACTTCCTTATTTTTCGGTGAAGTAAGCAGTATTTTTCCTCTTTTCTTCTCCCCAAGTTGATCTTTGTTACAAGGGTACATGCTTACTTGAGGCTTTCGTACGGCTGGTTCATAACATGTCCATTCTCAGCTAAGTACAACCCAACAGAACACATCCAAGCAGGTTTTGAGTATCTCCAGGGAAAGAAACTCTACAGCCTCTCTGAGCAGCCTTTTCCAGCATTCTGTCACTCTCTAAGCAAAGTTTTCCCCCATATGAATGTGGGTCTTCCTGTGTTTCAGTTTGTGCCCATTGTCTTTGTCCTGCCATTGGGCACTGCTAAAAACTGATACGCTAAATTTAGTAGAATATTCAAAGATAATTTGATAGATAACAAACTTTAGGAAGAAAAGTCTGAAAAATAATTTTGAAATTATCTTTTTCCATTAATTTTGCTGATTTTAAAAATATTTCTTGTTTCTGAAAATGGTTCAGTATTTCTCAGCCAATATCTGTTCAAGTGTTTTTTCACAAACACTATTGTAGCAAATCAGAATGTTTAATTTTTGAAAATACAGGCATCTTACT
Organism: Acanthiza pusilla; assembly: GCA_036630365.1. Taxonomy (NCBI): domain Eukaryota; kingdom Metazoa; phylum Chordata; class Aves; order Passeriformes; family Acanthizidae; genus Acanthiza; species Acanthiza pusilla. The sequence continues at coordinate 1,782,107 of JAXCHO010000034.1, forward strand.
CTGCACTATTCTTGCCATAGTTGACAAGCGAAGAAAACACCCGATTCTGAAGCATCTATAATAGAAGTTAGTGACAATATTTTCTTTGATATTAATTCAATCAATTTAAAAAGAAGGTAAACCACATCAGTAATGTGCATATTGAATTTTGGAATGTTGTTGCTCCAGAAAGACTAGAAAATATTGAAAGTCTTCATGGGTAAACTCTCAAATACAAACTCTGAATAAACAGGTATAGTGGAAGGTGTCCCTGCCCATGGCAGGGGGATTGGAACTAGATGATATTTTAAGATCCCTTCCAACCCAAAACATTCTGCGATTCTGTGTTTCTATGAATGCTATCTCATTATATGTAGCATAAATTATGAACATTCACCTGTATAGTATTTATTTTGGTTGTGTATGTGAAATAGTCAAACTCATACCCATATTTCAGAATTGTTTGTGCATTTCTATATCTGACAAATTTAAAAAGACAGTTGTTAAATTTGTTTCAGGGAATGTCTTTATTGATGCTATGAGGATAATCCAAACTTTTCCAGACAAAATGTTAATGTATTTGCTGCTTAATTGAAGAACACAGAGAATGAGCCAAATAAAGCCCGTATGCTTGTCTTCTGTCTTGCTTTGAAAGACAGGTGTCTGCTAAGGAAAGTGGGAACCTCCCTTATAATAAAAAATGTGACTCCCCTTCCCTCCAAATTATTATAACTTTGGAATCAAGGGCTTTCAGGCAAAAATAAAGGAAAAATAAGTTCTTTGCTAGTATCTATAACGAGGCAAACAAACAACAACAACAGTAGCAATAACAAACAAAACCAAAAACCAAAAACCCAGCGGCAGATGTCCCTGGGCTGACAGCCACTTTCCTGTTTGGTGCAGTCACGGTCACAGCCAGCAGGGGCGCTGTTGGCTCCCAGCCGGGCAGGGCAGGTGCTGTGACTCCCGCGCAGCTGCAGGGGGCGCTGTGGCGCGAGGTCAGGTCTGTGTCACGTGGTAATGGCAGACAGACTGGACAGGGATGGCGTGAGCAGGACAGGCTGGGCAGGGAGCTCAGAGCAGGGAGCTCAGAGCAGGGAGATGGAGTGGCAGGATGGGCTCACTCAGCATTGCCAGCAAAAGGTGGCAGGAGCTCCGCAGTTGTGGCAGTGCATTCTGGCGGGCAGGGAGTGGGGCGATGGCAGCAGGGCCCCCTCCACAGCAGCTGCAAGCGCAGCCAGGAAAATGCGCATGTCAGGAGGGGAAGAGGGGGTGTGAATTCTGTGCCCCTTTCCCAAACGAAAGCCCAACCCACCAACGAAAGAGAAGGCAATGCAGAGCTGGGCTTTTCCGCAGTTGCAGCAAAAGGGAGACAAACAGTTCCCCACTGTTGCCTCTCCGAAGTTCGGGGAGCAAAGTGAAGTTGCTGATTGCCAGATCTCTACTCCCCTCACTATACCTGGCCGCATATTTTGTCTCTTACAAAAGAGTAAATGGTCCTTAAATAACTGGTTGTTGGTTACCTAGCAACAGAATAGGGAAAAAATTCCACCCCCTCCCAACCTTCAACATTTCCCAGAGAACATTGTGTCAGAAAGAGAACATTGTCAGAAATAAGTTTCAAACACAGAAAGACTAACGATTTTAATTAAAGAATTTGTGTTCTCTCTTTTTTTTTTTTTTTCTCTACTCCATTTACATTGTTTTTTAATTCTCTAGCCCAAGAAGGCCAATGTCATCCTGGCCTGTAGTAGCAAGAGTGTGTCCAGCAGGACCAGGACACTGATGGTTCTCCTGTACTCACCACTGGTGAGGTCACACCTCAGGTGCTGGTTTGGGTCCCTTACTCCAAGAAAGACATAGAGGTGCTGGTGCATATCCGGAGAAGGACAATGGAGCTGGTGAAGAGTCTGCAACACAAGTCTAATGAGGAGCAGTTGAGGGAGCTGGGGTTGTTTAGCCTGGAGGAAAGCAAGATCGGGGGGACTTTATCACTCTCTACAACTACCTGAAAAGAGGGTTTAGCCAGATAATATCTTGGGAGTTAATATCTTCTCCCAAGGAGCATGAGATAGGACAAGAAGAGCTGTTGTGGTAGAAGAAGTAATGGATACAAACTGAAAGGGGAAAACAAGGCTCAGTATTAGGAATTCTGTAATGCGAGGGTGGTGAGATACTGGAACAGGTTCCCCAAGGAGGTTATGCATGCCCCAACCCTGGCAGTGCTAAAGACCAGTTTGGTTAAGGCCTTGAGCAACCTGGTCTAGTGGGAGGTGTCCCTGCCCATGGCAGGAGAGGCTGGGACTAGATGATCTTTAAGGTTCCTTCCAACTCTTAACATTCTATGATTCCTTCTTTGTCATGGTGCAGGCATCCCTGTGTCACACCAGGAAGCACAAAAGCTTCAGCAGTCTAGTGACTGTTGGAGCCACTTCAAAAGCTCTGGTTAAGTGATAATAGACACACAGAATTCACAAGAAAATCCAACTCAGCAATTCTACTGAAATCAACCCTGACTAGGTAAAACGTAATTCCTGCAATGGGAGATGGCTTGCAAGCCACTGACTCAAACACAAGAGGAGAAAGACTGAGCATGGGACTAAGTAGCATTAGAAGCGAGGGAACCATTTAACCAATAGAATAAGAGAACTGTATAGCCAATGAACACTAATTTCTTTTTTTGCCAAATGGTATAAATAGTGAAAAGTTTTGTACAGCCTTGGGTCACCCCACCACTGAGAAATCCAGGGTGCAGAAGGACTAACAGAATGCCCCTGCATCCATGGGTGGTGACTATCTACTGCTTAATATCTCTCTCTCTCTCTCTCTCTCTCTCTCTCATTCTCTCTCCCTCTCTCCTACTCACTCACATTATACTATTAAATAAAATCTGTACTATGGCTTAAGCATATGGTCTTGTTTGCACCTTAATTTGGGTAGAGATATCTCTCTATATATCAGATCGTAGCACTGAGTTAACCAAAATCTGAGCATGAGTTAAATAAAGTCATAAACAAAAAACTCCAATGTGCTTTTTCTACCCTCTGGTCAGACTATTTCCACCATCTGTTTCAAATATGAAGTACTTATTCATGTTATCACCTTCATCTTCAAATTTTGTAATTGAATGTGAAGAAGGCCACATTTGAGAGTATTTTTACTTAACTGTAAGTCTATAGGACTTTTTGTCTCCTGGAAGGACAATATTGAGGTTAATTACCTAATTTGCATATATTTCTTTGAGAAACCTGTATTACTGTCCTGGGTAAGCCAAAATGGTATTGTATACCATATACATCTGTGCCCAAAAATTGTTACTGCCTCCCTAAGACCTGGCACTATGGCCGGAAAAGGAACAGTGGGGGCAGAGAGGGCAGGGGCAGCCCAGGCTATTTAAGTCAGAACTCGGAAGCTGGGCTTGGTTTCTTTTGCCTAGTATCTTTTGCTTAAGGCAGAGGCTCCATTTTGTCAGAGGTTGTTTTGAGCAGGTTTTTTCTGGGCTTGCAACTCAGAAAAATGCATTATGCAATCAGAAACTGTTTTAAAGTGAATTTTCCAAACTCTCTTTGCAATGTGAAACCTGAGCTGTCCTGAGACCACGCCACCCCATGTTGGTCTGGTAGACTGCTTCTTCCCCGCCCCACCAGTGGTTTGGAAACAGCAGCACCAACACCAGGTGAGTCCAGCAGGTGGCAGGAGGAAGTGGCGGGCAGCGGAGTTGTCCCCACTTGTTGTCCCCACGGAGTTGTCCAGAAATTCCTGTCTGCTACTAGAACTGCTCCTTAGGCTCCTACCTTCCCAGGAAGGTTTCTTTTGTCTGCCATCTTTTTTTCCCTTTGTGTCCCAGACTGCACAATCTCCTGCAAGGATCATCGTCTTGGAGGGGGAAATGGGTTCCATTTTCCCTTTGTCTTTTGGGCCATGAAGTTGGCTGTGGGAACTGTCATCTTGGGAACATGGGTGTAGCCTGCCATTTTGGGTCTCTTTTTAGCAATTTTACATCTAGTGTTTATTTACTAGGGGGAGGGAGGGGAGTGGGGTGGTTTTTGTTTTTTGGGTTGTTTTTCTTGGCTGTTGCTCTTTTACTTGTTAGTAAACTATTATTTTTCGCTTATATCTACTTGTATTCTTTCCATATTGGTGGAAAGGGATCGGTTAAAGAAAAGGGGGAAGGACTCAATTTTGAGTTCTCCTTTTTCCTGAGAACTATAAAATATTTACATTTTCTAGTTTTCTTCCATAAGTAAAACAGAATTTACCAAAACATAACAATTAAAATTCTTTTCCTGTCCTATTTGCAGCCTGGTTAGAAATAGGAAATACCAGGAATCTGACAAGGCTTCCTGATCTTCTGGCACTCCATTCCTAATTCTAAAAAGCTAAAATATTCTATTCATTCTGACAAACATAAGAAATTCTTTGCTCAAAGCTCATGAAAATCTGTCTACGGAGTCACAGAGTATTTCCCATACATTACTTTATTTTTATGTTTAAAAAATAAAAAAATAAAAATAATGTATTTAAATTTTTAAAAAGCTTTCACTTCAAAGTGATTTTTGAGTTTGCCACAGAATTCCTCAAGTGTTCCAAAGATGTTATTTACATGAAGTAGTAGTGTCTATGACTTCTTATGAACTATAATTTCATATTTTTAAAGTTCGCTGTCAAAGACAGAAAAATAATAATAAACATTGATGTATTAAAAAGTGTACCCTCTTTGCTTTTGCAAGTGTAAGGTTTAGTTTATCTCAGGCAGCTTAAATTCCAAACAAACACAAATTAGAGGCAACAAGTAGTGCCTGCAGGTTTTTCTTAGCATGAGCTTTAGATTATGAATTTGCTGTTGTTGGGAGGGAAAAAAGCTGAACTAACAAACAGCTGGGCTAAAAGGTCCGTAGTGTATTTTAATTGGTACTATGGAGCATAATGTAGGCAAACATACTTACTAAACTAAGACATGCTTATCTGTTTCTTTACAGCCAAATCTCATTTTATGATTATGAGCTCTGGATTGGCAGACCTAGGTAAGAAAAGGTTTCAAGTGCAGTTACGGTGAGAAACACATCCTCTGAATGTCCTTGGATGCAAGTCAGGTATTTAGGAAGTGAAAAGAGAATCTATTCTGAACATTGAATTCTTAATACAGAGAGAGGGGAAAGGAAAAAAAGGAGAAGACTGATAAGAGCATGAGGTATAAGGTATTATTAGTGGATAGTTAAAGGTATGTCTGTACATAATAATTTAGTGATACAGATCTGTGTAAGAGAATAAGGAAAAGATCTAATAAAGTGACAATATGACTAGAAATCTTAACAGTCCTTGTAACAAAGTGAGGAAGTAATGAACTGAGGCACAACAGACAGAGATAATTAGAGAGAAACAGTGAAAGAAACAGATGTTTTTAAGTTAGAGAAACCAGTACAAGATACAAACCAGAACCAAAAAGACATGTAATACAATGAGGAATAGATAGTTAGTTAAAAGGAGACAGAAATGACTGTGAGGCAGAGGGGATGATAGAGCATTAGTGTACCCAGAGAAGGGAAGAGGTGTAATAATAGGAAGCCAAGTAAGAGTTAAAATACATATAATTTCTCTCAAGGTTTTATACCATCCTAAATATGCCCTTGCTTTACTTAACAGAAGAAAAGACTTTTTTAATATTAATTTAAACTTCAGGTAGTTAGTATTTTTTTTGAAAATTAAAATAAAAATTTTCTGTGTTTTTGCTTACCCTTGCTAAAATGGTGACTAGTAATCCCCTACCTTCTAAGCCTGCTACAGATCTACAATATTTCTAAGAGGTTTGAGTTCATTCTGGTCAACAAAAGTAACTGCAGGTTAATGAAAAATTTTAGAAGGATTTGTTTTTGTTCAGCTATAAATATTCATGTATAATTAAAAATTAAAGAATTGTTAAATTATTTCAAGTGTTTTGACTACTTGTTCCAATTGCTGAATTCATGGTTTTATTGCTCTTTATTTTCTGATAGAAAAGAGAGAGTGTATCTCCACTGAAAGTAAAAGGAACCTTTACCTAAGTGAGTCATGCAGTTTAATTACTTTGGAAGACTCTCTGATAGTATTATCTATAGAATATGCTTGCCTGAATTTAGTTACACTTTAATTAGTCAGTGTATAAAGCAGTCAAAATTATTATCTAACTCTGGATTAATTAATGATGTGAGGGTTACCTAGTCAACAGTACTCTTGGGGGCCGTGTAATATTACTTAATATTTCTTTTCTGATGAGGTATCATACTGGATAAAGGGCTTTAAGTTCCTATGGTATGAACTTCTTGAAATGCATGGTAGTAAGATTAAGATTAAAGGAGTAATGATAGAATTAAATGAACAAGGAGTCCTGTTATATATGTCAAATTTTCTTCTCATTGTTCAGCTTAAGGTATAATTCTTTGAAATGTAAGTTTGCTGTAAAGTCTGAATAAGAAGTAAATTTTTCCATCATGTTCACATAATTCTCCATATTAGTTATTCTAAACTTACTTTAAAATATTTGGGGTTCCTTTGATATTTTAATTACTTAGCTTTAAGCTTTTTTTTTTTTTTTTTTTTTTTTTTTAATTCTAACTATAATGCAGAAACACTTTGTCTTTTTCCTGGTATAAGAGCTGATGTAGTCATAGGGCTTCAGAAGGCCAACAGAAAGAAGACTAGTGTCATGAACTTCAGGGACCACATTGTCCGCTTAAGGATCATGCCAATTTTCTTGCTCTGCAACTTCATCTGACATATTCTTAATATGAACTTGATTGTAAAAATGGGTAAAGGATAAGAAGAAATAAAGGATAGTAAAAGCTTAATTCACCTTTATACTTTATCAAACAATGGCTTAATAGTTCTGTTACAGAACTAATTATAGACTTTAAATTATTTTATTATTTTAATGTATTACTGTCATCAAGATTGAGCTAAAGCTTCCACAGACTTCGGTATTAGACAGACGAACATCCAGCTGACACTACAGCTGGATTTCATCTGGTTTTCTCTTTGCTGATACTTCATCATTCAGGGGTCCTAATTGCAATTACAGCTGAGAAATACAAAAAAAAAGAGGAAGTATCTATTGCATTTTGGGTTTTATCTTTTCCAGACACTGGATAAAATATAAATGTCTATTACAGGAAATTGAAAGCAATGCAAACGCTGCTTCATAACCTTGTGCAGCCACCTAATGAGGAACTGTTTCCAAAAAAATGTAGTGACAAGTATCAGTAATTCATAAAATACTATTGTAGTTCTGTTGTTTTTATAAGATAATATACAAAAAATTATAACACTTCAGAGATGAAAAGAAACTTCTTTTTGTCATGCTGACTGACATTCTACATAGAATTAATGAAAGTCAGAATTAGTTACAAGGAAAAGGAAGTTCACTATGGAAGTGTTTAAGAGAGGAAAGCTACTAGAATGCTTCACGTACATTTCTTTAGTAAAAAAATCTGTTTTCATTCTTGTACCAAAGATCTGATTTTTGTGAACTCCAAAATTCACTTTAGGAAATTTTCCTTCCTTTCTATTCTTGCCATGCCCCAAAATCAAATGTGTTTACATGAGTTTCCTCTCATGTAGAAGTCCTTGTCTTTCCTTCTCCCTTCCCTTCCCTTCCCTTCCCTTCCCTTCCCTTCCCTTCCCTTCCCTTCCCTTCCCTTCCCTTCCCTTCCCTTCCCTTCCCTTCCCTTCCCTTCCCTTCCCTTCCCTTCCCTTCCCTTCCCTTCCCTTCCCTTCCCTTCCCTTCCCTTCCCTTCCCTTCCCTTCCCTTCCCTTCCCTTCCCTTCCCTTCCCTTCCCTTCCCTTCCCTTCCCTTCCCTTCCCTTCCCTTCCCTTCCCTTCCCTTCCCTTCCCTTCCCTTCCCTTCCCTTCCCTTCCCTTCCCTTCCCTTCCCTTCCCTTCCCTTCCCTTCCCTTCCCTTCCCTTCCCTTCCCTTCCCTTCCCTTCCCTTCCCTTCCCTTCCCTTCCCGGAACTTCCTGGAAGTTCCCAGAACTTCCCTTCCCGGAACTTCCCAAAACTTCTCTTCCCAGAACTTCCCTTTCCTTCCCTCCCCTCCTCTCCCCCTTCCCTTTCCCTTTCCCCCTCTTCGCTGTGCCATCTGCACACACCGGAAAGAACACGGCAGCACAAGCTGACCTGACAGGGAAGTGTGCAGGGGTGCAGGTCTCGCTGCAGAGGGTGCTGGAGCCCGGTATTGGTATCCAAAGGCCGAAGAGACAATCCCAGAGTGAGGTATGAGCAGGTCAGTGATCTGTTCAGCCTCTTGGTACATTTAAAGAGGAGGTGGGAATGTTAAACACTCTCAGGGTGACTGAGGAGTAAATTGACGGGTGGAGCTGCTTTCTACCAACCCTGAGGCAGTGTATGGACAACTACACCTCAGGAAGCCAAGGATGTCTCACCCTCTCCCTAAGAGGCAGGAGGGAGCCTAAGAGATTGGGAGGAAATGGAGCCAGGTCCCTGCTTGGGGTGGCTGCTGGCCACCTGGCCTTCCTCCCCTTCCCAGGTGCCACTACTGAACAGGCTTGAGGCTCTGGAAACTGAAGGCCAGGAAAATGATGAGGCAGACAAAGGACCAACTGAGGTGTCGGCTAGTGAGAATCAGCCAAGCCCATGTACTACAACTACACAAAATAAAAAAAGGTAATTGTCATAGGTGACTTCCTTCTGAGGGGAATGGAGAACCCAATATGCTGACTGGACCCATCCCACAGGGAAGTCTGCTGCCTGTCTGGAGCCTGGGTAAGGAAACTCCGTGATCTGGTACAGCCCTCTGACTATTACCCTTTATTAACTGTCCAGGTTTGTAATGCTGAAATTGAAAGAAGTCCTAAGGCAGTCAAAAGCGACTTCAGGGCACTGGGACATTTGGTCAAAAGAGTAGGTGCACAAGGTTGTGTTCTCCTCAATTCCTTCAGGGGCAAATGCTGAAAGGAACAGGGAAACTAACGTGATTAATACATGGCTTAGGGGCTGGTGTCATAGGTGGAATTTTCTTTTTTTTGACCATGGGGCAGTTCACATTTCATCAGGCCTGCTAGCAACAAATGGGATCCTCCTGTCTCAGAGAGCAAAAAGGATTATGGCACATGCATTGGCAGGGCTCATTGAGAGAGCCTTGGAGGCCACTTGGGAGATAGTCCTGAGGACAAAGTTGCCCAGGAACTTTTTATGGGCTTTAAGAATGAAATCTTAAAGATACAGGAGTGGGCTGTCCTCACTTTCTCTAAGACAAGCCAGCAGGGAAAAAGACCAGCCTGGTTAAACAGAGAACCTAGGCAGGAACTCAGGGGAAAAAAACAAGTGTTCCTTCCTCTGGAAGGCGGGGCCGGTAACTTGGGGCCTATAAAGATGTTATGAGCTTATGTAGGGAGAAAATTAGAATGGCCAAAGCCAAACTGGAACTTAATTTGGCCACTATGCTTAAATACAACAAAAAAATTTTCTATAAATCCATTGGCAGCTAAAAGGAGGGCTAAGGAGAGTCTCCGTCCTTCACTGGGTGCAGAAGGTAGCATAAGAAATGAGGAAAAGGCAGAGATATTTAATATCTTCTTTGTCTTGGTCTTTAATACCAAAACCAGTGGTCCTTGAGATATGGAGTTCCCAGAACTGCAAGTTAGTGATGGGGAGTTGATTAAAACCTCCATAATCCAGGATGTGTGACTTGCTACGCCCATTAGACATACACAAGTCTATGAACCCCCATGGGATGCACCTGAAAGTAATGAGACAACTGGTAAAAGAACTTGCCAAGTCACTTTGAATCCTTTACCAGTACTTTTGGTTAACTGGTGATGTTCCAGTTGATTGGAGACTAGCAAATGTGATGCTTATCTACAAGAAAGGTCTGAAGAATGATGTGGGGAAATATAGGCCTGTCATCCTGACCTTGGTACCAGGTCGTCCTGAGTGGCACACACGTGGCACATGCAGGAGAGCTAGGGGACCAACCCCAGCCAACATTGTTCTGTGAAAGAATGGTCCTGCTTGACCAACATGAACTCTTTCTATGACAAAGGGACCCACCTAGTGGATGAGGAAAAGGCTGCAGGTGTTCTCTATCTAGACTTCAGTAAGCATTTGACACTGTTTCCTACAACATTCTCCTGGAAAAAATGGCTGCTTTTAGATAGTTGAAGAGAGCAATGAGGTCTTCCCTCAGACTCCTTTTCTCCAGCCTAAAAAATCCCAGCATCCTTAACTGCTCCTCATCAGATCCTTCACCATCTTTGTTGCCTTTGTTTGGAAATACTCCTGCACCTCAATGTCTTGTAGTGAAGGACACAGGACTGAACATGGCACTTGAGGTATGACCTCACCAGTGCTGATTACAGGGGGAACATCACTGCCCTGGTCTTCTGGCCACACTATTTCTGCTATAGATCAGGATGTCATTAGCTTTCTTGGTCACCTGGACACGTGCTATCTCATGTTCAGCTGCTGTTGACCAGCACTTGCAGGTCCTTTTCCACCAGGCATCTTTCCATCCACTCCGCCTGCTGAAAGCCTGTAGCACTGCGTGGGGTTGTTGTGAGCCAAGGGCAAGACCTGGTGGTTCACCTTGTTGACCCTCATAAAATTGGCCTGGACCCACCAGTGCAATCTAGTCTGAACCCTCACAGCAGCTCAATGCTCCTGCCCAGCTTGGTATTGTCTGCAGACAGACAGAGAGTGAACATGATCCCCTCATCCTGGTGATTGATGAAGATATTTAACATGTCTGGCCCTAATACTGAGCCCTAGGGAATGCTACTTGTGTCTGGCCACCAGCTGGATGGTACTCCATTCACCACCATTCTCTGGCTCCACCATCCATTCATTTTTTTTACCCATTGAAGACTACACCCATCCACACCATGGTAAGCCAGTTTCTCCAGGAGAATGATGTAGAAAATTATGACAAATTCTTTACTAAAGTCCATGTAGATGACATCCACAGCTTTTCCTTTATCCACTAAGCTGATATGACTTTGTCATAAAAGGAAATTAGGTTGGACAAGCAATATTTGCCTCTCATAAACCCATGCCATCTGGGCCTGATATCCTGGTTGTCCTCTGCTTGCCATGAGAAGGCATTCAAGATGATCTGCTCCAGCACCTTCCCTGGAACCATCAAGCTGACAGGCCTGCATTTCCCAAGACCATCCTTCCAACTTTCTCATAAATGGGCAACATGTTTTCTAACTTCCAGTCACTTGGGACCTTTCTGGTTGGTCAGGAGTAAATGATTGCAACTGTCTTCATGGGCTCTTCTGCCAGCTTCTCAATATAGTCGGTTAGATCCCTTTTGACCCCATGGACTTGTGTTGGTCCAAGTGACATAACAAGTCAATGATCCTTACATCCTGGATTATGGGGCCTTCATTCTACTCCCCAACTCTGCCTTCCAGCTCAGGCAACTGGGTATCTTGAGGACAATTGGTCTTACTATTAAAGACTGAGGCAAAGAAGGCATTAATATCTCAGCCTTTTACTCATCGCCTGTCAGTATGTTTCCCACCAGACCCACTGGAGGTTCTCCTTGACCCTCCTTTTGTTGCTGATGTATTTACAGAAACCCTTTTTGTTGTCTTTACAGTACTGGTCAGATAAAGTTCTAGCTGGGCTTTGGTCCTGCTGATTTCCTCCCTGCCTCACAACATCTGTGTAGTTCTCCTGAGTTGCCTGCCCCTTTTTCCAGAGGTAATGTACTCTCTTTTTTTCCCCCGAGTTCCAGCCAAAGCTCTCTATTCAGCCAAGATGGTCTTCCCTGTCAAGTCTTTTGCCCATGGGGATGGCCTGCTCCTGTACATTTAATATTTCCTTGTTAAACCATGTCCAGCCTTCCTGGATTCCTTTTCCCGTCAGAACTACCTCCAAAGGGACTCTCTCAAACAGTCTCCTTAATAGACCAAAGTCTGTCCTCTGGAAGTCCAAGGTGGCAGTTCCGTTGGCATCCTTCCTTATCATTTCAGGATGGCTTTTGACCATCAAAACCCACTCAAATCCTTATATTTTATCAAACAGCAGGTCCACTGGGGCACCACCCCATGTCAGCTCCCTAACCAATGTGTCAGGAGGTTTTGTTCCACACACTCCAGAAACTTCCCTAGACTGTTTTCTCTTGGCTGTGCTGTGTTTCCATCAGCCATCTGGTAAGGTGAAGTCCCCCAAGAAAACAAGGGTCAGTAATTGTGAGACTTCTCCCAACTGCTTATAGAATATTTTGTCTGCATCTTTATCCTGGTTGGGTGGTCTATAAAGACAAACTTCCTCTAAGACATTCTAGAGCTTCCACAAAGGCATTTTTCTCCCCTCCCTCAATTCTTACCCATAAATGCTCAAATCTACCAGAGCCGTCATCAAGCTCCAGACAACTGAAATGCATCACATTACTGCATGAATTAAGTTGCTACATGAGTGCTATAGAGTATCGCAAAGAGAATTGTCACAATCTTGCTCTAGGAACTGGAAGCTGATATTTGCAGACACCTTCAGGCTGAAATAGAAGTATGAGAATATTCTGTACCCATTTACATTACATTAAGCTAAATTGAAATTTAGAAAAAAGCTTAGCTGGAAGTTAGTAATTATTACTTCTCCAGAATTGTGTGAAGTATTTGAATTTGTTGTATCCAATCTGCAGCCTGCCCAGTCTTGCCTTACAGTATTCAGAAGAAAAACTAAAAAGAAAGCAGTTTACTAGGGAAAAAGTCTATATATAAAATAACAGAATATGTAGCTCCTAAGGCAGGAAGAAATGAACACTCCAAAGACAGATGAACTCTGAGGGCTGTCTATTTTCCCATATTGTCATATACAGAATTAAGCAAAGATTTCTCACTCCAATATTATTCTGTCTATTAGCTTTCATCCTTCAGTCACTCCATAACAATGAAGACAGAAACCCAAATTTACAGTCCAAATAAAAGAAGGCTACACATATTTGAACAGGAATGAAAATAGAATTATACGTAAGGAATAAGAATTGGACAGTTCATTAATTTAAACAAACGATCACACCCTTATTTAAGTCCATTGACCTTTCAGTTTCCCACATTGTTTTTCTTTCCTGAATTTACATATTGCAACCTCTGCCAGCAGACAACTTTTAACAGATTGGGTTGTTCACATAAGTATGCAGTATTTTCAATAGATGCACGATAAGTAGATCTTAAGAATGTGGACTGCAGAACTGCATGGAGAATCAGGCTAACAGAGTTTACTATTTTTCATAATGAAACTCTTTGAATAAGGAAAACTCTTACAAAGTATAATCTTAACAGCACTGGTTTATCTATTATTTTAATCATCTACATGTTTATGACTCTCTTGTAATCCCAGTGAAAGTTTTGATATTGTTTTGTATTTTATTTTTGGATGGTAGTTGTTTATATTATTTTGAAGAATTAAAGGCAACAAAAAATATCTTGAAAAATTTTAAATTTTTAAATTAAACAATTCTTTTAGAACTCCTTTTGACATTTAACTTTAGATTATTTAAGAGTTAATTGCCATTTTTTAATAGTAATATTTTCATTGTAGACATCACTGTTGGAAAGTTATGTAAACAGAACCTTGTCAATCAGTGTAATCATCAGTAGCAAGGTACTGAATCCTCAGCAAGGCTAAACATAGTTTGTCCTGAAATTCAAAAATCTATCCATCAAACACATAACTGTGTATTTCAAGATGATAATAGTTACAAATTTGTGAAGAGTACGCTCAAACACACATTCAAAGGTATAACACTGTTAATGAGAAATGCACTGATTATAAAACCACTTTACCACATAATAGTGAAATATAGAATTATTAGTCATTATCAAGAATACTTGGTGAATCTGTCGATTTAATCCATAAAAAACACTTCTGATCCCATCCTTCACTGGGAAAGTTTTGATAAATTATTCTAGCTGAAATAAAACATTTTGTGTGAGAAATTAAAAAAATCCCTGCACATCTGAAGCAACACAAAAGTATTTTCTCCAGGAAAGGTACACAAAAGTTTCCTACTTTATTTTTTACCTTACCTTGGATATCATTTACTTGACACTGATTCTCAGAAGATGCTCACCTGCACAGGTGAAAGAGCTGAGTTTTCCCTAACTTGTTTTCTGAAATGTTTAATGAAAAAAAATACAATATTATAAAACACATGACGTTGAACGTGGGAAATCTGAGCAATTAGAGCTCAAGATGTGAAGAAGTCTTTACTCTTTCACTACCTTCAATTTCATTGGCTCTGGGTTCATGGCATATCTTATGGTAAATATTGATTTGTCCAAATTCATCCCTCAGGATTACATTTGTCCTGACTCCAAAGAGCATTGGGAATCCAAAGCAAAAAGAAATGTGAAACTATATAGGAAAGATAAGTGTAAATTATTTTAAAATTCTGTTTTCCTGGGACCTGAAAACTGAAGCATTCTTAAAAGAAATAAAATCATGGTTAGAAAAAATAAATCTCTGTTTCAGAATGCTGGGAGCACTGGCCCATGGTTTTAGTCATTGAAATATATTGCCTATATGCCAAACTGGCAGCAGCATTTTTGGCCTGAAAAAATAATTCACTGTAATTGTCAGGTTTTTAGGACTCTTTTTGTTTAACTAGAGGCCTAAGTGAAATCTGAATGCAGTTTAAGCCCTGCAAACTAGATCTTCAAGTGTTATAAATTATGATAGTACCACTGATTTTGTGAAGCTGTGTCAGCATATCATAATGAAAACTCCAAATATTCTAGAATGCACCACAACACAAACTTTGAGTGACCTTTAAGTACTCACTAGAACAAGTACTTGAAATGACAGTGGCAAGTAAACTTTGTTAGGAAAACTTGAGTCAAGATTTTATAAAATGTTTCTGATAATTAGCAGTTTTCATCAAATATGCATTAGAACTGAGCAAAGAAATTACAATTTATTTGGATAGTTTATTTTTCAGTGTTTTCTTACCGAAGAAGAATGAAGCTTATTTTTCAATCATTTCCTGGTACTTAAATGGTTTAAATCTAAGTAATTTGAACTACTGAGAATTTTTGATGTCTGAAAATGGCAGTTGTTTGTAGAGAAACAATGTTATTGAGACTGGAAGTCTCTGGGCCAGATTTTGATTTTTAATGAGAATTATAAGAGAGCACAGTCTTCACAAATATATTATAGTAAAAGCAAGGAGAAAACTCTGTGAAGCACATTTTAATATTTAGCTGTGCCATATAGATGTCACAGTTGTACCAGCAAAATCCGTGCTTGCATCTCTGTTGACGTCAGCTGGCGTTTGGTTTTTGTTCATAGAGCAATGAAACTACAGTGGTATTTTACTTCTCATGGCATATCCTGTGTGTGACCTGGAGATCTTCATTGACACACCTATACTTGTGTGGCTATGGCAGTGGAAGTTTTGTTGCATAAACATGGTAATAGGAGGCTTAAATCAGTCTAGAATTTCTCACACATACAGACAGATATGTTCACATCACCATCCAAATGTCAATGACATGCACATTTTAAAAATTAAGTGTCTTCAAATACTAATAAATTTTTAAACTTTGGATGTTTTAATTTTAAACTGAGCATTATTTTTGCTGCAGATGTTACAATTGCATCTGTGTTAAGATGCAGAGGAATCCAGCTAAGATGCAATGAAGCTGCCCTTCTGCCTGCTGCAGACTCCTGGAATGACAAAAAGACTTTGAGATTTGGCCACAAGTGGAAAGAGAGCCATTACCCAGTGTTTCCAACATTATATTTTAAAGACTAGCAGACAAAAATCTCTGAACTTCTTTACTTGGGCACTGATATCTAAACTCTTTATCCTTTGCGTTATTCCAATGTTGAAGACAATAGTCTGTTACACAGTTGGGATTCTTACAATAAAATTCAGGAATTAAAATTTCTGTAGGCCGAACATTAATATGCTTTTTCTGGCTATCCTAAACAACTCATTGGGCAGGTATTTCAAAATTATGATTACTCTTGTTGAAGACTGTTAGATGACTACCAAGATCATTGTTAATTCTGAATATTCTTTCTTTAAGTGGCAAATAGTATTTGGTTACACAAAAAAGTATTGTTTGCTTTAATGCATATCAGAGTCACTGATGATCCTTGTGGGTCCCTTCCAACTTGGAATATTCTGTGATTCTATTATGTTCTGTGATTTTCTTGATTCATACATTATTACTGATTTTTTAATCTAGTCTGCAGATCTATTTTTTAAAATATTCTGTGGACAGTTGAAGTTTCATGTCTTTTAAAATTTCATTTTAAAATTTCACCTATTCATAATTCTCCATCATTCATTCAAATAAAAAAAGAAGCCGTATATTCTTTGGGTTTTCATTGGCAATGTGAAATTGATGCCTTTAGAAATCCAGTGAATGTTTTTATATAGGTACACAAAGTTCCACAAAGTTCTCATCCAGGCGCTTAAAGCAGGCTACATGATGTGATGTGTTTTACGAAAAAAAACTTAAAAAAGAAATGCATTCAACATGCTTAATTAATTTCTTAAAAGGCCTAATTTATTGGAAAGTATAATCTTAATATATTAAGGAATATATACATTTTGTAGACATGACACACAGATTAAGAAAGATGAGTAAATTCAATCAGCATATATTCTTTCAATGAGTAAGAGGTCAGGCGACAGACCATGTAAGAAAGGACATTTCACACAGAAATGGGTAAAAAATGTGGAAGCTACATCAAAGTGAGTGAGGTACGGTCAGTAATACAATGCCATAATGACACTGCATTAAGAAGGAAAGCTTAGTAACCCTTTTCTAATCACTGCCCTGATGGAGCTGTACTATGGTCAAGATTAAGCGAAGAGTTTTCCACCGCACTTGAACAGTGCAGTGTTACTTTCTCAAGACTGAATTGATCCTAACATGTCTGGTTCATAGTGTGGTGAAATATACACTACCTGTTTTCTACCCTGCGCCCTTCCCTCAAGGAAGAGTCAATTATTTAAATTAACAGATGGCTATCATGCTACAATTTCATACTCCCTCTGTTACAGAGCAGCTAAACTTAGAGGGGCTTTTCTCTCCCCCTTTGCCTCTTTCTGTATTATTTCCTTATCCTGAAACTTCAGCAGGAGTTCAACCACTCACAAAAATGACAGATTTGCATCCAAATCTTGAATTATCAAGGGTCTATTTCTCAGTGAAATAAATGTTTGTGACAGTTTTCCTTACTCTAAACAACCCAAACCTTTCTTTAAAATTTTTTCAGAAACAGTTCTTATTTGGTCATTAGTCCCACTGTTTCAGATGGAAAAGAGCTGAGGTTTGCGTACATCTGGATCTGACTTCATCTTTATTAAAGAAGTCAGTTACCTGCCAACCTATTTAACAAGCAGCTAAAGGACTGAGCAGCTAAACAAGTTCATTGGATCAATTTGTTTGTCAGCAGTGAATGGGGAGGAAGAAATGAGAGAAATGTGTCCCATGCTTTTTTTTCAATGTTAGAAGAATTTTAGAGTTAAAAGCTAAAGACAGAAGTCCTCAGAGTAGCATTTAGCCAAAAATGTTTAACTTGGTCATCAATTCATATTCCTGTGATCATGAAGGGACTAATGAAAGTATTTAAGTGATCCCTGACAGTTTAAAGTGATAGTCTTATTTACACTACCTTAGAGAGCCCCACTAAAGTGAGATGTTTGCATTACATTACAAAACACTTTTTCTATTTTATTGTATAATTGTATTTGTATTTTATTGTATCAGACCTTCCAGTGGGATATAAATACATATATATATAAAGCATATATATATATATGTATATGTGCTTAATGGTATTACATTCCCTAGTGCATCTATGCTTTTATTGAGATAAATAATTTTTTATATGGAGCTTGAAAACTTTGGGGTTTTCTTTAGAATGGGTTTGGCAAAAGTATAAAGAAGATGGATCTGTTTTATCATTTTGGGTTTTGGTTTGGTTTTTTTGGTCTTTGGGGGTTTTTTGTTTTTTTTTTTTTGTTTTTTTTTTTTGTTTTTTTTTTTTTTTTTTTGGTTTTTTTTTGGTTGGGTTTTTTTTTTGTTTATTTTTTTATTTTATGCTTAAAAGTAACTGACACACTTTAGAAAATTCCCTAATAAGCTATTATTATTTTCCCTGCATTCCTTTGATAAAGAAAACTTTATTTTATTTTACTATTGGTTACTATTATACATATTCTTACATCACCTATTATTATACTATCAGTATAATTCTGGTTCTAATGAATACTGCAGCCAAGTCACTCTACTCCTTAGTCTCTCTAACTGTAAGGTAGAAAAAAGTCTAGGATTTTTTGAAAAACTTTTTCAGATCCAAATGACCAGTAAGGTACAAAGTTTACTGTCATGCATTATTTAAATCTGTGGTTGGGATAATTAATCAATTCCAATTAAAGCCTTAATATTCAATGGAGATCTGTATAATTGTACATGCATATACAGAAACACAGGAGAACAATCTCCTGTTGCAACTGTCAAATAATCTCTTACTTACTGAAAGATGTGTAGCCCACTGTGCTGGGAAAATAGCAGGAGTGAGATGTTAATGCTGAGAAAAACAGCAAGAATGTGAAACTGCAGCTAGGAAACTGCTTCATAGGGCAGAGGAGTGACCTGCAAGAAGGGCCTGAATGAGAAGGGTCAGAGTGAGTTGCAACCCTCAGAGGATCTGCATAGACACTGCTCAGTTTGGAAGTTAGTTACCATTTTTGTCACTACCGAGACCAGAATGTCCCAAGACACAATGGGCAGGGAGAAGATTTGAATCAAATCCAGCTGAAAAATGCATTTAAGGAGTTTAAAACATTTTTGATGAAATGCATGTGTATTTCTGGATAGCCTGGTAGCACTGGTTCTCAAACTCAAGGAGTCCTAGTTCAACTTACTCAATGTGTACATCCGTTCTCAAGAAAATATGAAGTCATGCCTGGCAGACAAGTTTGTGATGGCGCTCTGCCTGGGTTTACTAGGGTTTTTGAGGAAGTGGAATGACTCCCAGAAATTACTTTGATGAATAGGAGGGAAACCTTGTTAGAATTCCAGTGGGATAGTCTAGTCCATAACCTGTGTAGGAAATAGCTGAAATTCTGAGGCAATTTGGCTGTTGTGTTTCAGTCTTTCTGTTTTGTATTTTTAAGGGTTCATTCTTGAATTTTGAATTTGGTCTGTGAAAAACCAAAGTCTTTATGCTTACTCCTCAAGAAGCTGCCTGTACCCTTTTGTGGATTTTGAGCTTACAATCACATTTCAGCTTATTTTTAACAGGAAAAAGAAAACAAAAAAACCCCAACACTTTTACCTGAGATAACCCATAAACTGTTATTAAATTAAACATCTTTCTTGTACATGTGAGTTTATAAATACCTATGTATCATAACAGCTGTTCCATGCTGGACCAAAGTTATATTTAACTTAGGATTCTATTCCTCATAGCAGCCAGTGCTGAGAGAGAGCATGTAGGGAACAGAAAACTCTCACAGTATTGATCATAGAAACAAATCCTAACCATATGCTCTGGTAATTAGCTGTTGGTTACATTGCCTTTTTTATATGCCTTCCTCAGGTGGGATGCTGAAATATGTTTGACATGCAAGAAGTGCTCAGGTGAGATTCTGTGTGCAAATGGTGACAAAACTAAAATCGGGTTTTCAGTGATCTGCTTTCAGAGCAAACTTAGAGATACACTGAAGAACAAAAAAATCCTTTATTTATCACTACTACTTTCTAAATCTCACTCAAAATTGCCCCAGATAACCTAAAGATAAGCATGTGTAAGTTACTGAAGGTTTCCCCCAATCTGATGACCACAAACATGAATTTGCTAACAAGAAAATACATTTACATTTTTGCTTTTCATCTCCTTACTAGATGCAAAGTAGAATGGTGTACATATTTTATACATAAAACAAAAACAGGTGTTTGAGGGTATTTTTTATCTTTCAAAATTGCTATTGTCATGCCAGTATTAATGAAACAATAATGTTGGAGTCTAACATTTAATATTATTGGACTTGCACTGCTTTGTTAGAAGATTACACTGACCCCTGATATTCAGTATAATGAATTTATATCATTGGGAAATTATTAACACTAAGTGAAATGCATGACATCAGCTACTTTGTGCCACTGATTACAGCAGCATATGGGTAACCTATAATGAAATTACTCCCTGTTTAAAGAATAAATTGAAATAGTTTTCCATCTATCCTTCTCTTGCATTATGGTTTCTTACATGGTATGCAAAAAACCTCCCTGAGTTTATATTTGGGGTTTTATTAAACCTACATATAAAATTGTTTCTTAATAAACAAAATAAGCTTATCTTCTAGACATACATATTGTTTCCTTCTTTCTTTGAAAATCATGAAATCAATACACTGATCCTGTCAGAACAGGAAGTGACAAAAGGCATTGATGGGAAAGTGCATGTAAGGACAAAAATGCAGAGCAGAACACCCAGGCTGCAAAGTTAATACCTAATTATGTGTTTAAAAACTACCAATTGCCAAACTGAACGTAGCCTTTCATCACTTCTGTTGATCTATTTCTGCTTTCACGTTAAGTCACACAAGCCCAGCAGTTATAGTATTTCAGTTGTTTACCTTCTGCTACAAACTTCCAATTATAACAGTCTGTTAGCAGAACAAGTACAGACATTTATTCCTGTTATATTTCCCGCCAAAAGAAAACTATCTGGAGCTCTGATCGTACAATGGAGATGGAGAGTAGAATATATTACATATGTTCTTGCCTATTTTGTTTCTTAAAAACGTAGGAATATGATGAGGAAATCCACTTCTTTCTGGCAAAGCTTTTAAGACTTATATATCCTTTATTGTGAAGAATTTCTAGTATTTTGAAAATATTTATTTGAACTTAATAAGAATTTCTTGCAACTTAGAGATAATTGTATTGTTTTTGTATTTAACAAGTTATTTGTTCATGTCTGAAGTCCTTCTTCATTCAAAGTGGACATTTTTTGACGAAACCTTCTTTCCCATCTGAAATTTCTAATTTGTCAGTAGAAATATTTTTCAACCAAGGTTCATAAATCTTAGTTTCTTTCAATATGGAAGAAACAGTGATAGAACAGCAAATAACCAGCTGTGTGTGGAACATCTTATAAAGCCCAGATCACTTTTCTAATCAGACCAAACTTTGAATTTTAGATGAGGTTCCTAAATTACAAATTCAGTTTCACATAGGCCATATACACACTACGGAATTCTCTATCATGTGTCAATCACCATGATTTCTGTCTTATATAGTACGGAGATCAAATCCCCAAAATAAATACAGTGATTTTTTTCTAAGGTGTGTTTTTTCTTAAACTGATTTTTCTTTTGCTGATTCACTCCCATAGTTAAATTAAATGACATTCTAAAGATAACTTCTGTTATGCCTTCCCTGAACTGAAAACTCACCTTTGTGTACTTTAATTATGAGTAAATCAAAGAAAGTATAAATATGCTCTCTCATCACTGTTAAGCCTTGTTAAAGGTGTGTACTGAATTGTTTAAACTAGTTGAAAATGTCCTAGCACGATCTAGGAATGCCCAAACTCACAGTTCTGGCAGACATGAACTGACAAGCATGAAGGTGTCTTGTCCATCGCACTGTGATTCAATAGACTTCAGAATCTCTTCTTATGTCAGTATCATATTTTTCTGTTCCTTCAAGTCACTTCAAATGTATGAACTACAGGACCCCTCCAAAAATACCTGGGGCAGGTGGCATGGTTTGCCCATTACATGCCTATCCAAGTGACACAAGCAGGACTAGGTTTACTTGACTTTCAAGTTTTTTAAGTTCTCCAAAAATTCATCTCCCCTTGTGTTCTCACTACACTACATACATATAAGCATGTATAAAATTACAGTTTGATGAACAGACTTCTTACAGAATGCTAATTTTAAAAATTATTTTTAATAATTTTCTGCTCTGAAATACTCTTATTTTTGTTGCTGCAATGTTAGTTTATTTTTACATTCCTGAAATAAGTGATTCTGACTTATGAGGTCTTTTGAATTCTGGTTTTTACTTTAGACTAAAAAATAAATTAAAAGAGAAATTCTGAGTTTCACTTCCCTCTAATTTTCAGTGTCAGTTTCTGGATAAATCAGGACATGCAACTCCAGGTTTACAAAGGGCCTAAGGTGTCCTGACCTAATTGTAATCAATTGATACATCTTAGAGGTCAACCTTTCTTACCTCCTGCAAAGTTATTAATAGAAGAAAACTGGCTTAATAAATTTAATCAATACCAACACACAACCCTTCATCTCTAAGCCTCGTCATCTGTGTAAAGACAGAGTCCTCTGATGCTCTGAAACCCACAAGTTTTTCTGAGGGAACTTCTGTATACTTTGTGCAAACCAAGCAGATTGGCCCTGACTGTAGGCTAACACCCGTGTTTTATCCAGAAGAATTCCTCAGAGCCACAGCTTTGATATATGGATTGTTTGTATTCACTACTAACTAAATATATTGTAGTTCAATCTCAGTTAACTCATGGTGGTTGAATATGAAAATGCCAATTGTCTTCTGTATGTTTTATTCAGGTAAAAGCCATTTCTTTTTCCACTATGTTCAGTTAGATATTAGGCACCTAATTAAATCTCTAGATAAATTAGAAGTAGAAATGTAATTTACAAATGCTGATTGAAACACATAATTACTTTACATGAACACTGATAAATCACATCATTTTAGTGCTCATTTTTCATAGCACCATGTTATCGCCTGTGAAGAAAATGTGTTTTAAAGTCTTGATATAATTCTAGAATACTATAACATTAAAAATGTGATGTAAAAATGTATTTTGTCAAAGAGGTCTATAAAACTGCAGAGAAAAGCATACAAATATACATATGTTTCAACAGAGATGGGTGTGATTACTCTAATAATAATAAAATTTTAGGGAAAATAATTTTCTCATCTTAAACATTATGTTTGCGAGCACTACTTATAGCAGTGTTCAGAAATGGTACTTTTGTCTAGAATTCTGTTCATAAATATAGGCATAGACCTTGACCATTTCTCTCCTTTGAGAACTACTGCAATGCATATGGAAAACAGTTGTTTAAATATTACACATTATGATGTAAAGAAAATCAGTGCATTTCAGTTTAATATCATAAACCAAATACTGAAACTGGCAAGAAAAAAAGAAACTGTATTAAGGGATCTCTGAATATAGGATAGTTTTGTGATGTAAGAATCTGTTTTTATGTATGGTATTGTATTGGCCTACCAGGAAATTTTGATAGTATCAGCCAAACTTGAAAATTCATCACATTTTTTTCAACTATCCATGATATAACTGATGTCACAAAGGAACCTCAATTTCATGTTATATGAGAGGCTAACTTTTAGAAATGGGAGCTCACATCATCTCCCATCTCCTACATTTTGGGAAGTTTATATTTTTGTGCGTTGTTATGGCTGTTGGTTTCTCACAGCTGTTTAGTTAGATCAGCTTACTCGTATTGACTGTTTTCCGAAAGTCCACTGTACATCTGCAAAACTGAGCTATAATAATACTTGTAAACCTAAGTCTGGTCTAGAAAATTTGACTGGTAGACACTCCTGTGGGATAAATCTTTGCAACGTACTACAAGAAGAAATAAGAGCACAAGGTATGGTATGAACACAAGAAGGAAATGTGGACCAAAGATCTGGGAGGAATGCCCAAACTTAAAACTGCTGCCATACAACAAAAGTCCCTTGCAGCATTGTGGCCTGCATATATTAAAGGCATGGCCACAACGTCATGAAGTTAATCCTGTAACTCAATCTGCAGTTAATCCATGTAACTCATTTGCATTCACTGGTTATTTTTGTACTAGCAAATTAAAGATGGCTGGATGGTTTTCTGACATGGAGACCCATGCCTATATTGTAAGAACACTTAGCTTTCAAAACAGGCTAGCTATATGCAAACTGTCCATCAGGAATACTTCCTATCTGCCAAATGATTACTTGGATTTGTCTGGAAGAATGCTAGTTGCCATGAAATCATACGAGAGATTGTTCTCACAACAAATATAACCAAGAAAATATTATTTCATAATTAACAGCTTGTCTGGATGATTTTATTTGTAGAGATTTAGTAAGTTTAAATGATGTTTGAGTTAATGAACTTCAGAAACTTATGTAATAAGGAATATACACTTTTCATTAGAGAAAGCCAAGGACCTTTGTCTTCAAATGGACTGGGTTCCTAAGTATAATTTTTAAGTAAAATTTGTTGCCTGCTCAGCTCAGCTGCCACTTAGCAATGGAAATGCTTAATTTGCAATAAGATGAATCAGCTAGGCACCCTGATTTCAGCTTTAAGTAAATTGAAAACCTTCCGAATTGGTTAGTGATGGTGTCAAATTGATCCACATAAAAAGACATAAAAATTTGTGTTTTGTCATCCCTGTACTATAACTGTTATTTGAAAGTCTAAACTCTGTGACTCCCAGGATAATACCCTAGCAGCTAGATCATTCATTCCTTTTAATTCTGTTTACGTATTAAGAAATATGTAATTATTTATACAGAATGGAATTTCTTCAGTAACAAGAGAATCTATAAAAACCCCATAGTTCTCACATATTTATGACCAATGGACATTAAAGAAGACAGAAGAAGGATTTTTAGATCATATGAATCACATTTCATTTGGGTATGCGAAGCACTGTGACACTGAGTGTAAAATGGGACTGAAGAAAGAGCACCTCTTCAGGTTGTTTGTTTTCTTGAGCTAGTGTAGATACAATTTTCACACATGTTTAAGACTGTGTATTTCTGCAGGTATGAAACTGGAGTTGCTGACAGAGGTTACTGGTTAGTTCAGGTGATTTGCACACAGTGTACTGGACTTTGTGAATCCCATGCTCTGACTCCCAACTGATCTTACACATTTTGTACACCTGACTAGACACCTGACTTGGGCTTTTATATTCCAGTATAACAGATCAGTTACAAGTTGGGTGTCCCAATACTCTACATAGTTCCTTTTTTATTGATTTAATCTCAGATGGCTAATGTGTTCAAACTATTTTGCAACTTAGTGTAAATCATTAAAATTTGCACATAGCTTTCCTCATATTTACATGTTATTGTAATCACCTTGGACCTTGTTCATAGACTTATTTAGCAGTTTCTAATGCTGAAGAGCTTTCATTATGAACTAGACAAAATATTAACATAAGTATACTCTAATCCAGTCTATGGACTCATTTAAAAATAACCCTAAATACTAACTTTTCTGGATTATAACACTGTCATTTTGTTGATACGCGCATTTTATATGTCTATAAGACCTATTTTTATTAAATTGATTGGAAACTTCTTTTAGGTACTAGCATATCTGTGACTTCATTAATAAAATATGTAAGGTAAGAAGACGGTAGATTTATTGTAAGAAGAATGTACCCTTAGCACTTAGATAATGACCACCCAAGCTTTAACAGCAAAGTTAAATGGAAGAAGAAAATCACAGATACTGATGATATAATTTTATTTATTGCATCCATTTTTTTTTGGGAAGTGACAATTTTCAGTCTCATAGCTTGGCCTTATATTCTTTGCACACACAGGGGCATGCAAATGTATTACAGATGCAGTAAACAGAATAAAAATAGTGGACTTATGTGTGTTCATTCTGAGTAGGCCATAATGATAGCATATGAATATAACACAAGGTTTAATTTAAAATGGTTTGAATACCACTATGGTAAATGTATGGCAGAGTATGCTGAGCTCCATTGGGAGTGCATGTACTCACATTTTATCTACACATGGACTTTGTTGCACTTGGGGACAAGGATGTTTTTCTTACAAGGCTTTGGAAACAGACATCATTTAGCCTGACAGCAGTTTTATTAATCCTCTGGCATCTAATTTAAAATGCATGTGATATGCTAGTTTTTAAATAGAAGTAACACAGGTTCTTGTATGAAGTTGTAGATTCTGAAGTGTTTATTCTTTGATCAAAATGCATATTTAGCTGATAATTTTGCTCCTTTCCCCTGGTTATGACAATGATCCATTTCATATCTGCTTACTGTAGTGTAATATTTGATTATCACTTTTCAAAGACCACAGCAGATAGGATTTTTGTTTTGTCTGTAGGCTGCTTGGTGACTGTGGAAGTCACTGCAATGTAGTAAATATTTTTCTCAGACACCACCTGCTAGATCAAGTGGTAAATTCATATAAGGATTAAAGATCCACAAATGTTTTCTCAATGTTTTTGAATCTCCTGTCATAAACTGAGTAGCACAGAGAATAGAAAATTCTTCTAGTTTGCCCCAAACATCATTAAATACTTTGCTAATTCAGGCATTGCAGATGTTCTTTTGAAGAATACTTGAATGATCCTTTATCACTGATGCTCTCTAACCTTTCTTGAGTGTGGATAAGTGGTAGCTGATATTAAGCTGTTCTAAATATATCATAAACAATAGTAAGATTTTAAAATTTAGATTTATGCAGTATCCATCCAGATTTCTAAGCGTCTTTGAAATTAATTATAGGAAGGAATGTTAGTTAAAAGCAATGAAAATAGTTGCCACTGTTCCTTCCTACTGTTTTAACCATGTTTGAATCTAATCTATCATCCCAGTTTTACCAACCTGATATAGCCTGAAACTTGTCATTTAATATTATTTTCTAACATAATGTTAATCTAACTGCATCAGTGTGTCTTCACAATGTGGAGACAGTGGGACACCACAAAGGTGTAACCAAATTGAAACATAATGGAATTAATCATAAGGTTTCAACACTGAGATTAAATGTTTGACCAGGCAGGTAATTTAGATGCTGAAAAAGTGCCTATAAAAGAAGTAACTGGGCAAAACTGAGCATCTAAGCAAAATTTTTGATATTTTCTTCTTAAGAGAGAACAGGATTGCAATAAGATGCTTTGATAATTTTTCTGCTGTGTTTCTTCCATCATTGACATGAACTATTTGCCAGTATGTGCTCTAAGCTTAATCTTGTTATGAAGATCTATACCACAAAGCATGATCAGTCTGAGTTTCATCATAGGTGCACTAGTATTTCAGAGCATACTCTTACACAACATAAATACTGCAGTGTGTAGATGCTTACACTAGATTTAAATAGACCCATTAATATACTAGAAAAGATTAGCTTTTTGTTAATGGTTTTCATTTGAGAAACACATCAGCATCCCACATCATACAAAGTCAGCTAAGCTGCTTTCTTAAGGTGTCTCAGACAGCCTTATACTTACAACACAGTTCTATCTAGGTGTTGTTGCTTGGAGTGCTATGGTTACTGAGTTTTCATTTAATCTGTTTCCCCAAGTGAGAACTCATACTAATCATTGTTTGGGGTTTTTTAATAATTCTCTCCTTTTCTAATTTCTTCTTCATACCTTGAAGCTTTGTCTACGTGCAGTAATATTCAGTAGATTTTTCTTTAGGAGTGTTGGCCTAGATATAACCTGTGAACCTGATTTGATATACTGTTTTCAGTAATGTGGTTGCAGTTGGCCTTGTAATCTGATCCGTGACTCACAGCACTGAGTGTTGGCTCATAATGGTTGTGCTTGAGCTCATCGTAGGGCTGCGCAACGTGAGACAGACTTTGGCAGGGAGAAGCAATTATTTTTGAAATTAAAGCTTGTGCCCTTAGGCTTCTTGAAGTCTCTTACTGCTATGTTCTCTGGAGTACTGTGAGGTTGTGTACTTTGTCATACATGCTTATTGCAAATAAAACAACCCAACAACATTGATTTAATGCAATTTCACACCTTAAGCAATTTTTGCAGTTGTTCTTTTGCTTCTAACTTTTTCTCATTTTGTTCTAAGTACGCGGAAATCTGCTTGCATATTTGTTAATATCTAACGGTATAAAATATGCTCTATTTAAATGCTGCCATGTAACTTGAGTATATATTTGGTTGACTGGAGGACTGATGGAAAAAAATTATTTCAGGTGGTTTTCCATTAGTAAAACATATTTTCTCTGTTTTTGTGGTTTAGGAATTGTACTTCTCAATTCTGTGTCCCCATTGAGACTCTCCAAACCATATTCCCTCTCTCTGTCACTCACCTCTTTTACCCTCCTCCTGTCTGCTTTGGCAGGATGGAGAGGAGAACTGGAGACACAAATGGCAAAGATCGCAAATTGAGATAAGAAAAATTTGCTGGAAACAGCAGTGAGATAAGAAAACAAAGGGTAACAGCAACAATACTAATGGCAGAGGGGAGAAGAAAAGAAATTATTCACATGGAAAAAATCTCCCTGATAGTAGACAATTCTGCATGGCTCCCTCTGTCATATTTTCTCAACCAGAAGGGACCGCTTCTCCCCAGAAGAGAGCCTCTTTCCTCCTGGCCCCAGCAATGACATGAGGTGGCATAGAGTAACTTCTGGGTCCTAGCCATGCCCCCTTATGGCTACAGTAAAAATTTACCCTGGCCAGAACCGGGACATTAGTGTTTCTTTTAGGAGCTGTCTGCTTTTCTGCATCTTCTGTCTTAGGTCCTTAGGACTGTTTGGTCACTTCCACTAGGAGTTGATAATCATGCAATTCTGATTGTCCCATGTTCTTTGGTAAGCAAAAAGAGAAAAGTAACCCAGAATGCATTATCTTCCCCAACAGTGAAAGGGCAATTACTGATGCCTTATGGGTATATTCCAGCCTGTGGTAACAGCATGTATAGAGATGAAAGCAGCTCACCTGGCATGCACACTATTGTTTCACAGTGAAAAGAGATGCAATGCTGACAGAAAAATATATGGGTTTAGATTGCTGGGATCTTATTTTTGTTTGGTTTTGTTGTTTCAGGGCTTTTTAAAATTAAAATCCAGATGTGATGGTTTGATAAAAATTCTCTTCCATTGCTAATTCCTGTGCTGACAGAGTTTTGAGGAAGGCAAGAAACTGATCTTTTTGCTGAAATGAGTCAATTGCTTGCCTGCTGACCTGGTGGAGGTGTGACAAAAGGGAAGAGTAATCTGGGAAATTAACACTTACATAAATGTATAAGGCCTGAGCTATTTTTCTAATAAAATTAATGGTTTCTTTTAGCAGTTTTGTTTAGCATTAGTGTAGGTGAAACCATAAGTTTGAAAAAACATAATTTAAAACAAAAAAGTTAAACCAAAAGCTTATTAATACAAATTAAAGCTTTAAGAGAAAACAACACTAGGTGTCACAGAAGTTGTAGTTATAATAATTATAAAACTTATAGATTATTAGGTTCTGCCATCTCAGTGTAGACAGGAATATATCTTATTTAGGTGATTGTTGTTGAACAAGATGATAGCTGTAGGTTACTTCCAGCTAAACTATTCTATAATAAATCTCACTGAGGTTATTAACGAGGTGATTTGTCTCACCTCAAAGTTAGGTATTTTGGCCAATTATCTAGCTTTTTTTCAGGATATAGTGAAAAAAGCCCTAGACAGCATTTTATCTACAGGTTTTAATTAATTCTTTCAGGATCGTCCCTGTCTCTTTCTCTCTGCCCCACCTCCTTTCTCGGCTGTAATATTCTCCCTCTTCCTCTTCCTCTTCCTCTTCCTCTTCCTCTTCCTCTTCTCTCTCCTCTCCTACTTCATCTCCCATCTTTCCCTCATCTCTTTCTCCTCTTTCCCTTGGCCTCTTTTCCTCCTCCTAGTTTCCCTCTTTCTCTCCTCATTCCTCTCCTCTCCTCTCCTCTCCTCTCCTCTCCTCTCCTCTCCTCTCCTCTCCTCTCCTCTCCTCTCCTCTCCTCTCCTCTCCTCTCCTCTCCTCTCCTCTCCTCTCCTCTCCTCTCCTCTCCTCTCCTCTCCTCTCCTCTCCTCTCCTCTCCTCTCCTCTCCTCTCCTCTCCTCTCCTCTCCTCTCCTCTCCTCTCCTCTTCCTTTCAATCTCTCCAAGCCTACTTGCTCTCTGCAACCTCTCTCCCTACTGTCTCTCTCACCTCCTCCCTATCTCAAAGAAATGTAGCTGAATCTCTTACAAAGATACTGAAGTTTAAAGCATGCAGACTCAAATGAGATGCAGCTGTAATTGTCTGCTGATCAAAATAACTGAATTTATGCTTTTCTCAACAAATAGCAAGGGGAAGGAGGAGCCGGTACACAGTGTGAAACAATTAGTATAGAGAGTCAAGTAAGAATTTTTTATACAAGTTTTGAGAATTTTTCCAGACTTTTTCTAATTCAGACCAGCTCTAATTTCATCCCAGGAGCTGTACTTCCCCAGGTAATTGGACCATGTGGTTGGGTTCTTGGATTATTTCTACTGATTTAGTTTCATCCAAAGGAATTCAGTTTATATGCTGTGAAACTGCATCATGACAGAAAGAAAGTACAGCAAGAGTGGACTGGTCTGGAGATTAGCTTCAGAAAAGGACTCCTGATCCAAACTAAACATTACTGTGGGCACATGTCTGCAAATACAACAAAATAAATTCATGGAATCAGAATTCAGTAACCTATAAATTAGCTTATGAGAGGTGTACATGCTGGTTATAGAATGTGCATCACATATATTGTAATGTACATCAACGTAATGTCTTTGTTGAAGACATGAAATTGTATGAAAAGGTAAGTTTTTTCCAGGATTTGGGTTGCAGCAAAATAGTTCTGTTTCTTTTGAAGTTAACAGAAATAGAATCAAAGTCTGACAGATTAATACCCCTGTTTAGTAACAGGACATAGCATGCTTAAATATCTTTGAAGCTTTTGTGCAGTGTCCTTTGCAAGACTGGGGCATATAGAGAGACGTAAAATTATATTGCTCATCCGTTAGAGACTTTTTTTCCTAGTAAGAATGCCAATACAGATATGACTCATATTTTGATTGAAGTAGCAATTTGATCATAAATAGTATTCACTGTAAGAACAGGAACAGATGAATAATGAAGAAAAAATTATCCATCTAGTAATGTTTCATAATATAGTATTAGGCTACAGATGTCTGGATGCATCCATGTTGAAATAAGTTATAAAAAGAAGAAAAAGATTGCTTGGCCCTGCAAGTCACAACATGAGGCATTGCAACTACTAAGGTTAAAACAGTTCATGATCTGATCCTTCTGCTGTTTGAGGCAGAAGCTTGCTTCATTAATGTTGGAATACATGCTAAAATGGGAAAGCAAAGTTGGTGATAATTTACAGACAGTGAATTAGTCACAAAATCACAAAATAGTCAGTGTTAGAAGAGGTCTCTGGAGATTATCTAGAGTAGCATCCCTGCTAAATCAGGCTCATCTTCTCCAACATGAAGTGTATTTTGGTCTATTATGAAAGGCAACCATCTCTAATAATGGGTGTGTCTTCCATTCATCCTATCCTTAAAACCAGATATTCCCAGATATGTTTCTAGTTTACATTTGTCTGCATTTCCCTCCTGACTTCCCAGAATGATCTCACTGTGGGTGGGCTCATCAACTCAAAGCAATTGTTAATGGGGAAAAGAAAAACATAGTATAGTCATACAAATTACCCTGGTTTGTGGATATTTATTTGAGCTTTTATGTTAGATTGTTAGCCGTCTTGAGCAGTTCCTGGGCAAGACCACAAAAATGTGTTTGTTGACCATTTTGTTGACCAAAAATAAGCATGTGAAATTTTATGTGCTTTATTCTGAAATTTGCAATATAATATTATTACTGTGATTTTTTTAGAGGTTGGAGCTGCAATGTTTAAAGTAGGTATATGATTAAACATTATTTAGTTCTTTTCTGTTACCTGTGGAAAGGAATATATGGGAATGATTTAACTGATTTTGAAATGAAAAGTAGCGGTGAACATCTCCAAGGAAATATATCTGTTTATTCACCATGGGAATCAGATCCTTAATTTATGGAAATCAGCAGTGAAATATTGCATATTTATACTCTCTAAGAACATGTATTCCTACTTCCTGTAGACCACAAATAATGCCTTAAAAGCCAAATTAAGCCACTCAGTTTACAGAATATAGACTTTGTATAGTATTCACCATGATCTTAAGTATTCCTTCCATTGCATTAAATACTTTCATTAATTTGTTACTTTTTAAAACCTGCCAAATTTTACTAAATTAACATTTCTTAAGATCCCCAAATGCAGCTAATTTTGCCAACAAAACTGAAAAATAGATTTCTTTTTATCTCCCTTTTTTTTTTTTTTTTTTTTTTTTGCTGGGAGATTCCTATTTATAGGGATAATGCTTTGATTTTCTAATTAATGGACAGCTTATCAGCAGTATCAGGTTTTTTGCATGTGACAGCTTATATACATAATCAGAAGGACTTTCACTAAAAAATACTAATGTTTTTCTACATTAATTATGTACCTAATTTTCATCAAGGGTATGTTGTACCATATGTGACTACTGCAAGTATCTTTCAGATTCTTTACACAAGAAAATGTTAGACATTCTCTCCAGCTTTGTAAAAGGAAAAAAAAAAAAAAGGTGTAGAACTTGAGTCTGAACTTTGGCAAACCGTCCAAGAACAGGTTGTGAAGGGTCTGGAGGAAGTCTGAGCTAGCAAATATGCTAAACTGCTCAAATCTCTTTGGTTAAAAAGCAAAATACTTTGGAGTGTTGTTTAAAAAGCTGGAAATGTTTAATTTGTGGAAGACTGTTTACCATCAAAGACAAACTACCCACGATATATTACAAGTTATGCCTTTAAAAAACTTTGAATGTGTTGAAAAGAGTCTCTAATCTTGCATGCTATGTAAGGTTATCAAGAAGCCAACTTGAAAAACAGTTTTCTTCCTACAGTAACTCTAATGCCTTTTCATTTGATTTCAGACTTGTTCATAGTGTGGGAGGCAGCAGCCATTGAGCTGCTGAGAGTTCAGATTTGGATATTAATACTGTTACATCCATCTGTAAACACTCTGCAGCCTTTGACTTTATTGGCTATGAATGATGTTCTTAGGACTTCAAAGAAAAGCCCATAGCTTAATATTTACTTAGCTAAAGACAATTGTTTACATTAAATAAACTCTCTTTTGACGGTACTTTGAGAATAAATAGATGCTTTTACAAATTTAACCTCAAGCTATGGCTGTACTTTTTGTATCAATGGAATTATCAGAACAAATAAATATTTATTGCAGAAGTATCCTATTGGCCTCAGAACAAAAAGTAGTGTTTAGTTCTCTTAGAAATATGTATCTAGATGACAGAGATATCCAATTGCTGTTATGACATGAATATAATGTTTTATAAATGTGACCAAAGAGGTAGGTTTTGTTTCAAAAAAGGGAGAGACAGGCCAGAATTTCCATGAACATTAAACAAAGTTCTTTTCTGAACACCAAAAACTTCCACATTTGTAATTTTTTCAGTGTCATTGCACAGAAAGTGTGTCAAGAAACCAAAATTATGTATGTTTCACTTGTATATTATCCAAGAGTTTATTTTTTTATTTTGTTTTTCTAGTTTTTGTAGAAAGTCAGTTGGGACAAATTCTGACTCTAAGTTGAACTACTGAGCTACATAACAATCAGATTGGTTAAAACATCATAGAATATTTATACTGAAAAAGACCGCTAATAGCATGGAACAGACTGGAAAGATTGATGTCTTAAGACATTTTGGGATGCATGTGTGTAGGGGAGGAAGGGGCAGGTTGGGCCTTGCTCTGGTGAGGCAGTGCACTGCTCTGTACATCCCCAACCCTAGAGCCTCTATCCCAGCCCGGCAGTGGCTGCCGGTCCCTGGCACACTGGAGGCAGTGCTCCACACCCACCTCTGGAGCCCCTAACCCAGCTCCTGAGAGGCCAAATGATGGGAAGTCCCACCTCAGGGAACAGTGCAGGAAGGCCAAGAGGTTTTTAAGGCTGAACACGAGACAATCACATGTATTTAACATAACTCCTCTTGAAATTTCTATATGAACACCACTGGAATCCAGGAGGTGGCAGCTATATGTGTGCTTTACTATACCTTTTCTGTCTTTTTCTCTTTCTTCTTCTTCTAATTCCCTCTTCTTGGAATTTTTGACTAACTTAAAATCAAATGGGCCTAGAGTTTGCTAAGTTGAATAGGCCAGGTTAATGCTTTGAAAAGTGTTTTATGTTGATTGTATGTTACACTAAACCTTTTGCCAAAGTTTTCTGATTTCCTAAAGCTGCCAGTAAAATTATGTTTGTTGTTTTGACCTCTTCGCTCCTGAAAAAATTTGCCAGGCTATTGAAAACTACTTTCAACTTAATTAAAAATAAATTCATTTTGGTGGATGTTGCTGAAGAGATAGACAGTCCTTGCTAGTTCTAAAAGTTAAACAAGTGAAGAAAATAAAATTTTTAAAAAATGTGTACTGATGGAACAGAAGCATACAATTGTAATAATACTGTGTTGAAAGGCTGTTTCTGGGTATACTGAGAACTCCATTATTATTTTGTATTTGGAAGGAAGAAATTATTCTAGAACTGGGGTTACCTGAAAATGTAACTTGCTAAAAGTCCCTTTTAATCATGACTTTCTGTTTCCTTACTATACTTTAGGGGTATTCTGAGGCCTCTGATTCATGTATGACATCAGTGAGAGTTAAGTGATCTTTCTTCCTTTCTATCTTGACCTCCTTCATTTAGAAAATAATCTTTTTGATCTGCTTTGAAAATGAACTAAGGATCTTCAGGAGCCTCTTATGGTCAGCAACTTGTAGGAAGGTCTAAGAATCTCATACTGTTTGCCACAATTCAGATTTTGCTTTTCTAAGCAGTACTGAGTACATTTTGTACCATCTTAGGAGTAGTCCAACACAGTAGATGAAAAAGTTCTCCTTGGTTTCTTCATTTGTGTTGAGCTAGATGTCAGCATTATCAGGAGAAAATTGGCACCCCATTCTTAAACTGGCTCGGCTCTTTTGAAACAATTAGATAGCAAACAACTTTCCTACTACTTTTTATGTAGAGTATATCATATACTCTGAAATCATTGACCAGCTGACTGCTCAAGCCACTTGAATTGCAAGCCACAGCTGTGGCTTAAAACCAAAGGAGCTTTTCCTGTGTATTTGAACATATTTGAACATTAACTGATGTTTATGTTTATACATAAACTGATTTTAAAATTATTTTAAAATTAAGGAAACCTTATCAAAATAACACACACTTTAGACTAGGTGCATATGATCTATAGAGTAAGGCACTCTCTCAGTATATTTTGTAGGATGGGTAACACTGTGAATCATGTATGCCACCAGCAGCCTGAACTTCATTTAAATTATGAGACATTGTTCCCAAGTATGGGACAGTTAAAAGGAAATTGTCTGAACTAAAAATATTGCTATGTATTATGGTTTGGCTTAGGTTTTATTCTTCTAACTGTAATTTTCTCAATGAACACTAGATGAAGCCCGGATGCTTCCACACAATAGGAAAAAAAGAACTCAGTGAGCTGTGCTGGATTCTGTACACTGGAGTCCTGGCTTCTGCTAAGCCAAAACATGCAGAGATTTTTTTTTTTTTTCTGGTCTGCACAGATGAGTACCTCTAAGCTCAAAATGTTCCCAGTCAGGGTAAGTGAATAACTAAAGTACAAGAGGCCTTATGCTTCCTTTTTTTTTTTTTTAAATATCTTTTAAATTGTATTTCCTTGCTCTCATTTAGCTTGTCTTTTTGAAAAGTTAAAAAAAAAAAAAAAAAAAGTGGTATAAATATATTCCATAGTATACCTTCAAAATGGTGTTTAAATTTCTGTTCTGAAAAACCAGCTGTTTGGTTTACTGACCCTTGTGTATCAAAGGCCTGTCTGATTTCAGTGGCCAAAAATGACTGAGGAGCTGAATGTTCTTACCTCCTCTTCTGCTGCATTCCAGCGTGAGTAAGGTCAAATCAAAAAGAAGGCGTGAAAAAAACAGGGGACAGTAATGGGAAGCCAAAGGCAGAACCCACACTTTAGTCCCACAGGTAATGAAAAATAATTGAAGCGATGAGTCTGTAGGAAATGCTTGTTGGTTTTTTTCAGTAAAGCTTTGCCACCTATGCTGGGACAATCTGAGGAGCTCTAATAGAAAAAAGCTTTTCAGTCAGCCTTCTGTCTGTGAAAAATCACAGCCCATAGAGGAGTTATTTCCATGAAGAGAACTTGTACTCAATTGCACACATTGTAGAGAGCACAAGAAAATGAGTAACATGTAATTGAAATTTCCTTGTTGGCTACAGCTTATGTCTAAGTAACATGTAAGTGTTAAATACTTGGAGTGAAGTATCTGTGAAGAAGGTAAAGTTCTTATGTAGCTGACTATCCAAGGAGAAGGGTAACAAATGTCTCCTAGTCTATTCTGAAGTTGTGTTGCAGGACAGAGGAACAGCACTGAAATGGTAAAATATAGCCTCTAAGAGCTTTGAATTAAAAGAACTCGACATTGCCTCTGTGCAGCATGTGTAAAGTTTCCTTATTTTAGAGAATTAAAAGAATCTGAGAAAACATAAAAATTACTGAATCTATCTCAGACTGAGAAACTGAAGAGTTGAAAGGAACCTGTGTGTCCACAGCATCTGATCTGCTTTTTGAGCATGGAACACCCAAAACTTCAGTTTTCCTGCTGATGCATTTTCTCACCTATCTGCAGCAACTTGGAATTAGTCAGACATCAGAGCGCATTGTGAATTTACACAGCCACTGCCTAAAATTGGCTTCTAGCAAGGGAAAACTGCAGTTGTTTAGTAAAGAAATGGATTTTAAAGATCTAATGTGGTTTTTGTAACAAGAGGCCCATGTTCATAGTTGATCTGCTCAAACTGCAGCCACCTTGGGTTTCTGACTGATGTTCAGAAGACAGAAGTTCCTGTGTAGCAGAATCAAGTGGTACTTTTCCAACATTAGGAGAAAAGCCATTTTAAGGAAGAAATTCTTGGAATTAATTATTCACAGCCTTCTTTGTTCTTGTTTGTAAGTAGCAGATAATTTTGTGCCATTAGTACTTCAGCATTTTCCATTATTAGAGAGCTCTTTGGGTGCACATGACTTTTCTCCAGAAAAACAAAGAGTGGAGTGTGTGTTGGTTTTGCTTGGCCCAGTTTTTGCTAGTGGGGGGAACTGCAAAGGTAGGTCCTGTGTGAAGCTATAGCAGCGGCCGAGGCCTTCGCGCGGAGGCTGGCTGAGAGACACCAAGCAGACCAAGGTGTGAGAGAGAAGAAGGGCAGTTTATTTACAGCAAAAGCTTTTTATACTCTTACACACTCCAACCACCACTGGTCAGTGAAGAGTCCACCTCCCAGGGTGATTGGTCACACCCGGTGTCAAACATAGAGACCAGAAAAGTGAAAGAATGTAACTTATCTATGTTCTCCGTGAGAAAGAACAGAAAGATTCCAAACAGTGCAACCACAATTCCCCCTTATTTGTTTTATAAAAAGAAAAGCAAAACAAAGGTATTGCTTGCAGTCTCCATTTGTTCCCTAAGAAGGGAAGATGAACTCAGCATGAGGGATCTGCTTGGCGGTGGCCAGCCACCAAGGAGATCCCGAGCTAAATACTGATAAGGGGTCTGTCAGTACTGGCCAGCCACTGACAGGGCCCAAACAAGCCACTGATTAGAGATGGACAGGGAGACTTTCAAGCAATGCCATAAATGACATATCTATTAAACTTAGTTCTACTGAAGGTTCTTAAGTTTCTGACTCCACAATAAGATGAAATTCAGTCTCTGCTTGTTGAAGGACCATCTGCCTGATGGTCAGTGTCTTGATCATTGTTTTGAGGTTGCTGGTTCTGCTTCTGAAGTCTCAGATCAGGACGAACGCATCTCGCAGGCAGCCACTGCACTCCAGTATCTGTGGAAATGCAAGCATACCCACGGCCCCAAGTAATAAGCTCATGGGGGCCTTCCCAGGTGTTAGTGAGTAGGTTTCGAATCCAAACCTTCGCCCGGGGCAAATGCGACTCGCCTGACTGCAATGAGAGAAAATGGTTCAAAATGACAGGATTATTCGAATTTGGTGGTACAGTGAGATGATTGATTGTATACAAAGCTTTTTCCAATCGGCTCTGTGGAGACTCCCCATGCATTCCCCCTTTTTGTTTTTCCAGAACGCGCTTCAGAGTACCATGCGCACGTTCCACAATCGCCTGACCAGTTGGGGAATGTGGGATACCAAAGTTATGATCCACACCCCATAGATGTAAGAACTGGCGTGTTTTCTGGGAGGCGTAGGCAGGGCCGTTGTCGGTTTTCACCACAGATGGCACGCCCAGGACCGAGAAGGCCAATCTCCAATGGGCAATGACATCGCGGCCCTTTTCTCCAGTGTGAGCAGTTGCCCACATGGCTGAGGAGAAGGTGTCAATAGACACGTGCACATACTTAAATCGGCCAAATTCAGGGATGTGTGTCCCATCCGTCTGCCAAAGCTGCAAGGCCCTTAGGCCTCTGGGGTTTACCCCTGATGGCAGAGGTGCAGCGAGTCCGTGGCAATCAGCACAAGCGCTGACAATGTTACGAGCCTCGGTTGGCGTCAGTTGGAACTGCTTTTGCAGAGTATGTGCACTCTGGTGGAAGAAATCATGGGAAGCTTTGGCTTGCGCAATTTTGTCAGGCTGAGGCGCCATCCATGCAGGATTGGCTAGCATATCAGCCCTGGCATTGCCTTCAGTTATAAAACCTGGCAATTTGGTGTGGCTCCGGATGTGCAAAATGTAATATGGGTGTTTTCGAGCCTGAATTGCATTCCACAAAGCTTGTAATAATGAAAACAGAGCCTCATTATTGACTTCCTTTAGAAGTGAACAATCTAGACGTTTGGTTATATCTGCTACATAAGCAGAATCTGTGACCAAATTCAAAGGCACCTGAGAGAACCGCTGAAAGGCCAAGGCGACTGCCCTTAGTTCAACCAGTTGGGCAGAGCCTGACTCATGGCCTTCCAGTACCTGCCACTCGGATCCCTCCTTCCAGGTAACAATGGCTTTTCCCGTTTTCCCAGAACCATCCGTAAAAACGGTGGGACCTTGCACAGGCACCCGACTGTTCTTTGGTCGCAAGGCAAGATTAGTAAGCGTTGCCAATTGTAATAATTTGTGACTGGGCAGGTGATAAGCAATCTGCCCTGAAAAGTTCTGCAGTGCACTTTGCAAAGGAGCGCTGTTAGCAAAGCTCCATTCAAAGATGTCTCTTGTGATTGGAACAATGATGGTGGCTGGATCCGCAGCCATCAACTGCAGACACCGATGACGGCATCTAATTATCAAACACGCGATCAATTCGAACAGTGTGGGTGCTGTCTTTTTTGGCTGATGGGGCAAAAAGACCCATTCCAAAACGTGCAGAGGATCGGCCCATTGCTTGTTCCATTGGCCGATGATACCTGTGGGATAGAGATCTGGAGTGGTAATGAAAACAGTAACATCAACAGAAGGATCTATTCGATAGACCTGACGAGCAGAAACAGCTTGTTGCACCTCATTCAGCGCTCGACGCGCCTCCGGGGTCAACTTTCGAGGCGAATTCAGATCAGGGTCCCCCCTCAAAATCTTAAAAAGAGGGTCAAGCTGCGAGGCGGGTAGTCCCAAATAAGGACGTAACCAATTAATAACACCAAGCAACTTCTGGGCATCATTCAAAGTTTTGATAGTGTCTGAAAATTGCACCTCTTGATGTTGTACAGTCCGATCCAAAATTTTGACCCCCAAATACTTCCAAGGAGGCTCTCGTTGAACCTTGTCTGGGGCCACTTGCAACCCATAAGAATGCAGGGCAGCAAGCAGTCGAGGCTGTAATCTCTGCAACTCATCCTGGGTGGATGCTGCCACCAGGATATCATCCATATAATGGTAGCAGAGCGCCTCAGGAAACTGCTCACGGACACCAGACAAAGCCCGAGCGACATACCATTGACAGATCGTGGGGCTATTTTTCATACCCTGAGGTAACACCTTCCATTGAAACCTCCTCATAGGCTCAGCATTATTAATCGCTGGCACTGTGAAGGCAAATTTTGGTCTGTCGTCGGGGTGCAAAGGGATCGTAAAAAAGCAATCTTTCAAATCAATGATCAGGATCACCCACTCTGTGGGAATCATCACAGGTGAGGGCATTCCAGGCTGCAAGGCTCCCATACTTTCCATGACTGCATTAACTTTCCGAAGATCATGCAGCAGCCTCCACTTCCCTGACTTTTTCTTAACTACGAAGACGGGAGTATTCCAGGGACTAGTGGAAGGCTCAATGTGCCCCTGCTGCAACTGCTCCTGAACCAACTGACAAAGGGCGAATAATTTCTCTCTGGGCAGGGGCCACTGTGGTACCCATACAGGTCTATCAGTCAGCCATCGCAAGGACAGCGTGAGGCATGGCTCGCCCTCACACACAGTGACCCCTATTAAAAATTTGTCCCGATCCGGACTCCCCATGCTGCCAACACGTCCCTCCCCCAAAGGTTAAGTGGGGCCGAAGTAATATAGGGCCGAATTACAGCCGTGTGACCCTCTGGGTCTCGCACCAGCACAGGCCGTCCACTTAAGCAGCTCTGTGTGGCACCCCCTAGCCCCGCAATAGCTGACCCCACAGGGGCTAGAGGCCACGAGGAAGGCCACGAAGAGGAGGAGAGGATCGTCACGTCGGCACCAGTGTCGAGCAAGCCTCGAAGTCGAACTCGACGTGGGCGGGCTCCCGGCAGGATCAGAGTGCAGGTCAGCTGTGGCCTCTGATTAGAGATGTCCGCGGCCCAGCAGACTTGCGGAAGGTCTGGAAGCCCGGTGTCGTCACTGCCACTGCAGACTTGCTGCTCAGGCCTGGGAACAGAAGTCTCAAAAAGCACCAAGTTAGCAATGAGTGTCTTCTCAGGGATCGTGATAGGGGGGCTCGGTGTGGAGACCATAGCATGAAGCTGGCCCACAGAATCCCCATCTATAACATCTGGATGAACAAAGATCCCCTGGTGGGTGACCTCAGGCCTCCCCACCAGGAGAGCACCACACCCTGGGGTCAGGGGCCCGGGCACATCCAGGGGGACACTGTGAAGGCTACCAGAGTCTAGGACGACTGTCCTGGCTGTGTAGACGTCGACTCGGGTTGGCCCGTGGGCTTCGTCTCCACGCTGGCCACAGGGGCCAGAGCTGGCGACGGTGGCCCGGACTGACTCTGGGGCACCACACTGACTGGGTAAGCCAGTGTTCGCAGCCCGTTTTGGGGGAAGGTCTGGGATGGAGGGCAACTCCCCCGTTTTGCGCCCCCCTTCCCGTTTCCCGGCAATGGTCGGCCATCTACATGGAACTTGGCTCTGCAGCATCTCGCAGAATGCCCTGGTCTACCACACCTGCTACACTGAGAAACCGCACCCCCTGCATTCCCCTTCTTCTGCGACTTAGAGCGTCGCTGCCTGTTCCCAGGCTTGGGCCGCTTGCGCCCACCGCCAGGATTAACCTGAGCAGGTGGCACAAACGCAGCCAAAGCAGGCTTCTGTGGACTCAACGGTATCACCTGGGAGCAAGCAGCAGCCATCTCAGCAGCGGAGACATCACCTTGCAGCGTCTGTATGATTCTCTTGCAGTCATTGTTGGCATTGTCCCTTGCCAGCTGTTTGCACAACACATCTCTCACAGTCTCATCTTCCACTTGTTTTTCCAAAGCAGCCGCTAAACGTTCAATGAAGTTGAGGAACGGCTCAGACTCGCCCTGTCGTATCATAGTGTACGATTCCACTTGGTCTGCCATGTTAAATGTCTTAAGAAGGGCACTGAAGCCGATTTTCTGGGCCTGCTCCAATACTTCAGGATCCCATCTGGCCTGCATGTCAGGATTATCGTAGGGCTTAAGCCCCATCAAGGCTTCCACCCCAGCCCCCTGCCTAGGGTTGGTAGGAGGCAGGCGGGAGTTCTCCTCTGCCGCCTTCCGGGCAGCTTGCCTCCAGTTCCTCTCAAAAACAGCAAGCTGCATAGGGTGAAGCAGAACCTGAGCCAAGTGCCTAACATCATAAGGCGCGAGCAGATCACTGTTAACTGCTCGGAGAAGCAGCATGACCTCAGGAGATCCAAGCCCATATTGGGCTACTTTGGACTGCAGATCTTGGACCACCTTCCAAGCTATGACATCATGGTGGTCCGTTTGGCCTGTGTTCGGGGCCGGCTTAAACACTGGAAAAGCTTGAACATCCCCTTGCAAGGCAGGAGCAGCAGCAGCTCCAGCCGGGACCACAGCCCCAGCTGTCGAAGGCACCACGGCTGCCACGTCAGCGTCCAAGGCGTCTGGCAGAGGCTGGGGCATCCCCATGCGGGCTAACAGGTCCCAATCTCCTGCCTGCAAAGCTTCGTATTTGACACAGTCCCAATATTTCCTCGAGTTCCGTGTCCTCAGAGTGGGACATCCGGGAATTGGCCACTGATGAGCTTGCAACAGCCTCCTTCTCCTCCTCCGCGTCAACTCTCTCCCTTTCCCACGGCCAGAGGTACCGTCCAAATCAGCATCGGAGTCTTCCATGCGGGCATCGTCCCCTGCCCCTATCACAAAGGATGGAGGACCAGCGAGCACGGGCATGGGCTGGGGACAGAAGACTTGCACCGAGGGCAGGTTAGGAGGAGCGGAGGAGCGAGGAAAAGCAGCAACACTCGCAGGACCAGAAAAAGGCACAGAGTGCCCGGATCCCGCAGGGGCCGCAGGTGCAGGAACAGAAGGGTGACCATCCGAGGAACGCCAGTCCGCCGGAGAAGCAGCCCCGGAGGCAGAGGATTGGTCACCGAGCCTGCCCTGACGAGTCACATGAAGCAACTCCGAGAGAGTCCCGGAGACCCCCT
The DNA here is from genome assembly GCA_036630365.1 of Acanthiza pusilla. NCBI lineage: Eukaryota > Metazoa > Chordata > Aves > Passeriformes > Acanthizidae > Acanthiza > Acanthiza pusilla. Next base: position 1,824,782 of record JAXCHO010000034.1, read on the forward strand.
CAAAGCTGTGCAAGAGACGATCAAATAACACTGGGAAAACATCCAGTTTCACCAACATTCGCTCCAGCGAAGCAGGGAGGGAGTCAACCCTCTGAAAAATACGGTCCAGAACCGAAGCCGGGCATGAAGGGGTTAAAGGCGGAACTGCCGACTGCAGTCCTGCCGCGGGAACACGGGAACTGCCCTGCAGGAGCCAAGCCGGGTCCAGCTCCGCCCCCGCCAGCGTCCCGGAGCTGGGGCCGCTGCCGAGACCGAAGGGAGGCGGCCCCGCTGGCCCAGGGGGAAAGGACAAGCCAGCACGGAGCGGGGGGAGCAGCCCTTGCCCAACACAGGCCGGGCGGGAAGCAGAGTCAACAAAATCCAGGAGCTGCGCGGCCGCTACTGGCGGGTCCGGCCCCGGCGGCCCCCCGGCGGCAGCGCGCGGGGTCTCCACCGGCCCCGCCTCCGTCTGACAAGCGGCCGAAGCCGTAGGAACAACCCCCGCAGCCGCCAGTCGACCCGGTCGGCCGGCCAACGTGGACAAGCGCGGAGCGGGACACGGACCGGCCACCGGCGGCTCCGCAGGCGGCATAGCGCCTGGCGCGGCGCGGGGCGGGGGGGCAGCAGCCGCAGCCGGCGCCCGCGCAGCGGGAGGGGACCGGGCAGCCGCCGCCGGCGCGCGCCGGGTGACGTCATCATCCGAAGACGCAGAACCCGAACTGGAATGGCGTGCACCACGTCCACGCGTTCCCGGAGACGCTGGTAGCGAACTCCGGCCGGATCCAGGAACCGGGACGGCCGCCCCAGGACCCGCTGCCTTCTCTCGGGCCCGAAACTCAGCGAGCGCCTCCGCAGGAGAAGGATACTTGCGGAATTCGCAGTCCTTGACGGAGAGATACCGCCGAGGCCTCACAGGGGGCGTGGCCGGCCCGTCAATCACGGAAGCGCGCGAGGGGGCCGAGGGGGGCGGGGGAGCCGAGGAAGCGGCACCGGCAAACTCCACGGTGCCATCCCGTAAAAAATCCAGGACTCGCCTCCACACGGGGCAGAAGCGTAGAACCCGTTCGTCCCCGTAAGAAAATTCCTCCCACAGCGCCGCACCCAGGCGGAGCCACGCCCTAAAATTAGGGAGTTCGCGCGAAAGACGAAAGTTCCCCTTATCTTGAAACCACGTTAATAAATCATCGAACAGAGCGTCTGCAACCCTAGATCGAACAGGGCCCCACACATCCTGGCCAGAGTCCAGGGAAGGGGCCAACGCCCCAGCCGCAGGCAACATTGTTCGTCCCCAAACCCGGGCGGGCGGGCGGGGAACAAGGAAAGGAGGGCAGGGGGGGACTAGACCTACCCCAAAAACAGACAAACACACGGCGGCGTCACCAACTATAGCAGCGGCCGAGGCCTTCGCGCGGAGGCTGGCTGAGAGACACCAAGCAGACCAAGGTGTGAGAGAGAAGAAGGGCAGTTTATTTACAGCAAAAGCTTTTTATACTCTTACACACTCCAACCACCACTGGTCAGTGAAGAGTCCACCTCCCAGGGTGATTGGTCACACCCGGTGTCAAACATAGAGACCAGAAAAGTGAAAAAATGTAACTTATCTATGTTCTCCGTGAGAAAGAACAGAAAGATTCCAAACAGTGCAACCACATGAAGCTTCTGGAAGCTTTTTACCATGTCCAGTACAGGCAATCTCTGATGGCTCTGAAGATGATGGACATGCCACTGGCCAAGGCTGGACCAGTTAGGGATGTTGGTTATGCCTCTGTGATAACATATTTAAGAAGAAACCAAAACAATGTTAACATGCACTTCTTTTTAGCCAGGAACATGGGAACATGTGTGGGAAAACAAGATGCAGACACCAAGGTCAGAGAAGGAGGGGAGGAGGTGCTCCTTGCACCAGAGCTGACAATCCTCTGCTGTCTGTGGCAAGGACCACGGTGAAGCAGATTGTCCCCCTGCAGCCCATGGGGTTCACAGGGGATGCAGAGATCCACTCGCAGCCCATGGGGAGTTGCCCATGCTGGAGCAGGTGGATGCCTGGAGGAGGCTGTGTTCCAGTGGGAGTCCCAGTGGAGAGAGAGGCCTTGCTCCCGAGTTGAAACTGCCTGGCCTCGGACGTCTGCACCCCATGGACAAGGGACCCCATGCCGCAGCGGATTTGAGAGGAAGGTCTGCCTGTGTTGTGGCAGTTTTGGGTGGACTGCTGCTTGTGAGATTTGGAACCACGTTGGAGGAGTTCACAGGGAGCTGTCAACCGTGGGAGGGACCTCATGGCAAAGCAGACGAAAGGACTCTCTAAGCAGTGGAAGAAGGTCTTGGTGATGAACTGATCAAACCCCCACACCCTGTCCCTCTGTGCTGCTGGTGGGAAGGAGGGAGGGGAGTGAATGGAGAAATGGCGTCTTTAAGGGCTTTATTTTGCTTCTCATTAGCCTCCTCTGACTCTGTTTAGCAATAAATCACTTTGTAACCTAAGATGGGCCTGTTTTTGTCCTTGAAGTATTCTTCTCCCTGTTCCTTATCTCAACTCATGAATCCCATTGTCTGTTAACCCTTCTCTCCTCTGCCCAGCTGTGGCAGAGGAGAGCAGAGTGAGCAGAGGTTGTGGGGTGCCTGGCATTCGGCCGGGGTCTAAACCACAACATGGTGTCATAAACAGTATAATAATCAAGTACTTCATATTATACTCAAAGAAGCGGGAGAGAAAGCATAACAATGGCTGAAGGAATGAAACCAATCTTTTCCTTATTGTGGAAATGACTGTGAATGTCAGATTCTATAACCTCTCCCAGAGGTTATAAGATCTAATTCATGATTCCACTTTTTTAGATATCTAGGAAATGGATTTTATAAAAATGAAGCAGTTGAAAGTGATACTAAAGACATTATACTGCTGCATTCATAAAACTCATCTGTGTAGAATGCTGAAATTGAGGATCAACATAATGCTGAGAAAAGTTTAAGGATTAAGGGTTATCCCATCTAAATATGTTCCAAAATGAAGATATCTTTCTTTGAGTTTGTTTTCTATAACTAAAATAGCAATATGTATGTATAGTATGGTTTAGTACTAATTTAAAAGCTGATAATGTTTAATTTCTACTTTTTCTTTATTGTTGGTTTGTTTAGCTATTGAAAGCCAAAATCTACTACATATACACTAAAAAATGCTCTGTGTAACTAAGTTTTCTTAACCTGTGTATTTTCTTACCCCTGAAATACCTTATTTAGTTCAACAGAAAGATTAGTTCAAAGCAAGAGCAGTAGAATCAATAACTGGAAGAATAATGTAGGGCCAACTATTTACTTTCCATAACAAAGTACTTAGTTACTGATTTCCTGACCCATTGCCATAATACTAGTGCCACTTACTATAATTAATGACATCAGAGTTCAGTTAATAGCATTAAATTGTTCATGGATCTTGACAATTCACTCAGATTTTAGATCAGAGATTTTGCAGTGTTTAACAGCCTTTTTCTATACGTATTTGATCGACCACTACTAGTAAATTTAACCACCAGGTGACACTATTGTTGAACTCTGGTACAGAGCTGGACATATTTTATCAGGCAGAAAACAATATTAACTCTCAGAAGCAGAGGTTGTACAAAATAAAGGATTTAGATTTCCCACTTTTGTTCTGTCTGATTTTTTTTTCCCCAGATTTTATCTTAGTCCCATATTGAGGCTCAAGTAACTTGCTGCAACAAAGTTTAGATACATAAATTTTTAAAACTGTATTCCCTCTCTTTAATTTCTCGAAGCAACTGCCAACAACTTTCCTCTCATCTCAGAAGGAATTTCTCTCAGCCACAAGCCTTTCAATTTTATTTTAGGCATAATCATAGAATTGTAAAATATGTTCAGTTGGAAGGGACCAATAAAGATCATCTAGTTCAACTCCTGGCCCTGAGCAGGACACCCCAAGAATCATACCATGCATCTGCAATATTTTTTGTCTGATAAGGGTTTTTTAGCAACATGCAATTTTACATATGAATAGTTATTTTTTAAATGATGTAATTTTTCTGTATCAAGGGGATGGGGGTGTGTAACTGGCACAAAGAGATCTTTGTCATTCCTTCAAGCAAAGCAGTGCAAATAACTGTGTGCCAGAAAAGAAAGAATAAAGAAAGAAATAATGTGCTAATCACACCTTCTCTCCACCATCAAAGTTTGTCTATGATAACTTCTGTTGCAAATCATAAAATCATAGATTTATAGAATATTTCAGGTTGGAGGGATCTTTGAGTTCAACACCCTGCTCCTTGCAGGACTACCTGAAACGAAACCATTTGAATAAGACAATTGTCCAAATGCTCCTTGAACATTTGGACAATTGGTGCATGTCATCACTGGGGGGCAGAATTAAGGGATTCTGCCCATCAAGAAGAAGGGTGTGTGGCTTCAGGTGAAAGAAAAATGAGCCATGTGGAGGTTCCATCATCTTTTTGTTGTTTCTTATCCCAACCAATAATCTGTGCCCTTTGTCTCTCTCTCACTGGAGGGGGTGGAGGGAGGGGAGCTGCTGCATGGGGCTTAACTTCCAGCTGGGCTGAACCCATTGAATTGACAACATTTAATTGACAACATTTAATTGACACCCAATATGGGCCCACAAAGGGTTGAGGTAATAACAGTTGGAAACAGTTTTGATCTGAGCATTTGTGTATTGGGTGTGGAGCCCCCTGCTCACAGTGTTGCTTGGTCTGTTCATGTGGGTGTGGTACCTAACCCTGTACATATTCTTAGGTGTGCTCCACACAATGTTCTTTTTCAGAGCAGGGAGCGGGATCAGGGTTGCTTTGTTGATACACTATGTAATAATATTTTATGATATGGTAACATCAAGGGCAATGAGGGTCATTCAGGATGTGTAGTCAGTGTTGCTCCCCTGTCCTGGGCTCAGGTGCCACCTCTGGAAATTAATTAATAATTATACCCAGCCTGTTGGGGGGAAGAGGGGAGGATGATTTTCCCCAGCTTTTCACCCCTTTTTCCTTCTTCAGGACTATTACACCGGCTTTTGAGAACTTTCAGTCCCCTTGGATGTTAAGAAAAGCATATTCTTGTTGCTATATCTGCCAGGTGTCCTCAGTCTATACCATGTTTAGTCAAGGAAGAGATTTCTAGGAAGGTCATTCAGAGATCTGCTCCAAGGGTGTATAGTCATGACTGGTCTGAAATGTGGGAGAAAATGAGCCAGTATGGAGGGAAAGTCTCTTCTCCAGTGGTTTGGGAGTTCATTGCTGAACAACTGCAGGACTCTGATAAAGTGACAGAATATTTGCAAGGAGAATGCTGCGGCAGTTCCAGAAAGGAGCAACTTACTGCATTGTGCTGGGCCCTGGCTACTCCTTGACAGACACAGTTCAATATTGGACATCCCCCTCAGGGGAAAGAGGAAGAAAACAAACCAACAGGCACTGTGGCCACTCCAACTGCAGCTGAATCAGAGGAACAACCTCTGCCAGTAGCAGTTACCCCTTTACAGAAGAAGAAATCCAAGATAAATCAGTTTGCTTTCACCTGGAGAAAAAGTACACTGGGAACCAACTACCCCAGGGGTGGAAACACAGCCCCACTATTTGTCATGGTCTGATCCAGGACGATCTGGAAAAGGGTGAGGCTCCAGAACACATGCAGTACATTTATGACATCATCATATGAGACAACTCAGCAGAGGAAGTTTTTGAGAAAGGGGAGAAGATAATCAAGGTCCTCATGAAGGCCAGTTTTGCCATAAAACAAAATAAGGTCAAGGGATCTGCCCAGGAAATTCAGATTTTAGGAGTAAAAGGGCAAGATGGACGTTGGCAGATTCCAGTGTATATGGTCAACAACATAGTCGCTACAACACCACGAACAAGCAAGAAGAAAACCCTAACAAGAACCCTAGCAAAAAGAAATCCTAACCCTAACCCTAACCCTAACCCTAGGTGCTGTGGATTTTTGGAGTATACATATTCCAGATTATGGTCAGATTGTAAACTGTCTCTGTCATGTGACATTGAAGAAGAATGATTTCAAGTGGGGTCCTGAGCAACAAGGTTTTGAACAAATTAAACATTGTTCATGCAGTAGCCCATGAGCCAATCAGGATGGGACAAGATATAAAAATGGACTTTGCACTTCAGCTGGGGAGAATGGTCCTTCCTGGAGTCTCTGGCAAAAAGTACCCAGGGATACCCAAAGACAATCCCTGGGGTTTTGGAGTTGGGGATACAAATGACCCAAAGCCTGTTACGGCCCAACTGCAGAAGAGATACTGGCAGCTTATGAAGGGGTTTGAGCTGCTTCTGTAACAATTGACACCGAAGCACAATTTCTTCTGGCACTCCAACTACCGATGCTGGGCTAGATATTCAAAGGGAAAGTCCCTTCCACGCATCATGCCACTGATGCTATGTGGAATATGTGGGTCATGTTGATCACAGAGCAATCTTGAACAGGAAACTGCAATTGCCCAGGGATCTTGGAAGTCATCATGAACTGGCCCAAAGGTAAAAATTTCAGATTATCCTCAGAAGAGGAAGAGAGGCAGGTGACACATGCTGAAGAGGCTCCACCATATAATCAGCTACCTGAAAATGAAAAGCATTTCTCTCTCTTCTTTGATGGTTCCTGCCATATCATAAGGATACACTGAAAATGGAAAGCTGCTATGGAGTCCTATGCGACAAGTCGCAGAAGCTATTGAGGGACAAGGTGGACTAAATCAGGTCACAGAGCTGAAAGTCATCCAGTTGGCTTTAGGTATTGCTGAATGAGAGAAAAGGCCAGCGCCCTACCTCTACACTGACTCTTGGATGGTGGCAAGTGCTCTGTGTGGGTGTCTGTATCGGTGGAAGAAGACCTATAGCCGCAGAGAGGTAAACCTATCTGGTCTGTTGAATTGTGGCAAAACATTGCTACCTGGATAGAGCAGTTGGCTGTAAAAGTACCTCATGTAGATGCACACATACTCAAGAGTCAGGCTACCGAAGAGTGCCACCAGATTGTGACATTTGTGTGGATCAAGCTGCCAAGATTAAAATGTCTCAGGTGGACTGGCAACATAAGGGTGAATTACTTCTGGCTTGGTGGGCTCGTGACACCTCAGATTATGAGGTAAGAGATGTAACATACAGATGGGCTCATGGTTGAGGGGTGGATTTAACCATGGGCTCTCTCAGGTTATCCATAACTGTGCAATGTGCTGCAGTCAAGCTGGCCAACTGGGTAAAGCCTCTGCAGATGGGGGATGCTGGTTGAAATACAAATATGGGGAGCTCTGGCAGACTGACTACGTCATAGTCCTGCAAACTCACCAAGGCAAGCATTATGTTCTTACAATGGTGGAAGCAACCACCAGGTGGCTGGAGATGTACCCTGTGCCTCACGTCACTGCCTGTGGCAACATCCTGGGCCTTTAAAAGCAAGTCCTGTAGAGACATGACATCCCAGAAAAAAGTGGGTCGACCAACAGGACTCATTTCAAAAACAGCCTCATAGACACTTGAGCCAGAGAGCACAGCATTGAGTGGGTGCATCATATTCCCTCTCATGCACCAGCCTCTGTGACAATTGAATGGTACAATGGACTGTGAAAAACCAGATTGAAAGCAATGGGTGGTGGGACCTTCAAACTTTGAGGTCAACATTCAGCGAAGGCCACCAGGTTAGTTAACACTAGAGGTTCTGTTAATCAAGCTGGCCCTATCCAGTCAAGATCTCCACATACCATAGAAAAGGGTAAAGTCCCTGTGGTGCATATGAGGAATGTGTTAGGGACGACAGTTTGGGTTAGTCCTGCCTCAAGCAAAGGCAATCCCAAATCTTTTTTTTTGCTCAAGGGCCTGTGTGCACTTGGTGGGTAATGCAGAGTGATGGGGAAACATGATGTGTACCTCAAGGGGATTTGATTTTGGGGTAAGAATAGTCTGTAATGTTGAATTGTATAGTATTGGTTGCCGAATGATACTGCCACTGTATGCCATAACCAACCATGGACAGTGAGGATGGACTGCTCCAGATACACCAGTCATGAGCTCCTGATGCAGCTCGCGACCACCTGACAGCACACCAGCCCTTCTGCCCTGGAAGACACTTAGGACAGATAGAATTCACAGTCATGGACTAAATGAACTCAGCAGACATCTTGGAGGCATGGCCTTTGGCTACAGAAATGATACTTGTGCTTCTGCATATTTTTATATGGGGGTGTGTGTATATATATATATATATATGTATATATCTGGAAAGTGTGAGATCCGGGCATGGCATAAATGGCATAGAATAAGGGGTGGATAATGTCCTAACTTCAGCCAAGGACAGGGCTAACATTTTGGCAGTAGTTGAGAGGGGATGGAGGCTAGAACCTGTGGGCATGTCTATGTTTTTATTCCATACCACTCATGTTATTGCTGTGGGCGAGAAGTAAGGGCTTCTCATTTCTGAAAAGAAGTGGGTGTGACTTTGGGCAGAAGAAAAAGGTGTCATGCAGAGGTTTTGCCACCATTTTGTCCATTTCCATGAAAGCAGTCAACAAGTGGGATGGTAGGGTGGTGCTGATCCTGACTGGAGTATTTGTCCAACATGTTTTTTCATTGTTTCGAGCTTGTGGAAAAAAGCATGGTGGAGGGAGCAATGGGGTGGTGCCAGCAGTAGTCACATTGCCTCAGACTTTGTGAGAATTTTGCATGTAATTACACTCTTTTATACCCTGTTGTTATTCATATTGTTGCTGTTACTGTGAATTTTCTTGTCTCACTGTTTCCAGTAAATTGTTATCTCAATCCATAAACTCTGCCTTTAGTCTCTCTCTTTTACTGGAGGGGTTTGGGGGAGGGGAGCAGCTAGGTGGAGTTTAACTTCCAGATGGGCTTAAAATGAGATGTCTCCTTAGAAGTACTGGCAATCCTTGTACCCTGAATGAGTTCGAGGTGGGAAATTGTATATGATCATGCAAGTAATGTTCCTGCATATACACAACCAAGAACAAGTTAACTATGTAAGTCGTTGTTCTTGGCTCTTGACTGGGTCAATCTAGTTGAAATGTTTGTCCTGAGGCAGAGAAATTTCAATTCCGGTGGCAAATATTTGGCACAGTTACAAACAACTTAAAACTGAGTGATTAATGACAGAAATTTGGGAGCAATCATAATAGATGTTGCTACCTTTAACTGCCTGAAAATCTTAGGCAACACTTGTCTGAAGAATTTTATTTAATAAATTCTCAGAAGTGAAGAATTTCATCCTCAAATGTGAGGTGTTTGGGTTTTGTTTCATATTGTTTACTTTATTTGATTTTGACACAATTATTTTACATAATAGACTTCTGAAATTTCTTGTACAGAAATAAGAATAATTTGGAATTGGCCTAAGATTCAGGAGACTAGTTTAGGTGAGCTACATATTTTCCTTGTTACTTCAATGAACTCATCCTTTGATGAAAGTTGAATGCATTTTTATGTTATGACATTGTCCTGGTAATGAGGAAGTATGAAGTTACTGCATAGGTTTTGGGGAGAGGCCAGTTTGATTTTTTACCCAGTTCTATGAACTTTCTGAATGTATTCAGACACAACTATATAATTTCACTTACATTGGTTTAATTGTAATCATATATTGTAGAATAAACTGTAAGGGTTAGCCTTAAGTATATGTCAATGGAGGAAAAATTTAATTAGGAAGGGTTGAGGCTGACTGGTAATTACAGAGGTAACAGTTCACACCTCTATAGTTAAAGGCTGAGTCACTGTTCCCAATGTAAATTGGGCTTCTTATTCACTTATTCAGAAACTATGAGGTCATCTCTTAAGGACAATTTTTTTGATCGACTATAGGTAAATTCCAGTTGTAGCAATGAAAAGAAATATACATTTAACAAGCAGAACTCAAATCTGTCAGAAACAGAAAAGATTCATTAACTGACTGAAGAGAAATTTTTGGGATCAAGTACAAAACCAATGTTGCACGGGGAAATGTTTTCAAAATATTAAAGTATTCAAAATAAACCTGTTCTAGTGATATCGTGTAATGAGACTTACGCTGATTAGTTCCAGTTCACCCAACTGTACTGCATTACCTTTGATGTACTAATAGCATTCTTGTATCTCCTACTCTTAACTAGATTAGAGTAATTAATATGCTATGGGTTAATGCAGTTTGAAAATGTGTTCCTGACACAGCAGAATGTTTCACAGTAAAGTGATTGTGTTGATTTTAGATTATTCCGTGTTAAAGTTACCTCCATAAACTATATCTTCACTTGTTTATGTCTTTGTTTATGTATGCATTAATTTTAAAACAGTGATTAGGAAGGCTGGAAAATAAGTCTGAAAGTTGGTATTTGTTTGATTTGATATTACTCTTCAAAGTGCCATTGGACAAACATTATTGTGTTTTGTTTAGTACAGTGAAGATCCTTGGACTGTAATAGCTGCAGTTAGAATCACATATATTCAATGTCTTTCAGTCCTAACAGCTTCCTATAGTGAAAGGCTTTTTTAACAACAAATGAAGCAATATCTTCTATGTGTATAAGACAAACAACTGTAAGAGGCTATTTCAGAGGGTGGTGACAATGGGGTGACAATAACATGAACGGACTAAGATTGAAACCTTAGTTAATACATGGAAAATGGGATTTTTTTATTTGAAAGGCTCACAGAGTTTAGGGTGAAGAATTAGGAAATTCTTGAATTTAAAACTTAATTCAAAACTTAGTTAAAAAGATAATTACTAGAGTTGTTTATAATTTACTATTTTAAGGCATTTATTGTAGTAATGAAATTATCAGTGCTTCTCAAAACTGTTGTAGTGCCCTTATGGAACAAGGTCTCTGAGCAACTTGTTCTAGTGAAAGCTGTCCTTGTTAATGGAAGGGGGCTGGAACTAGATTATTGTTAAGGTCCCCTCCAACCCAGGTAATATTATGATTCTACGATATTACACATATCTCAAAGAACTTTTCTTCTAATTTTAGATATGACTTAATGAATGAGGATAATAAACTGCACAGAGATGCTGAACATGAAAAGAGCAAGATTTACAGCAATATGCTAAGGCAATTACTTTCTTTTGATATTTAGAGACACAATAACTTAATTTAAGATTGTTGGTGTGTTTATCATTGAGTCATCATGCACATTGGTTTAAGAAGGGAGTACTAGGAGATATTTGAATGAAAAAATGAGAGGTTTTGTAAGCCAGAAATTCAAGTAAGCTTATGCACTAATGAACCAACAAAGACACAGAGAGGCTGAGGGAGAAATGGGAGATTAGGACAGTGGCATAATTGTCAGAATGGATGACTGACAAGACACTGAAATAATTGTGTATTTGTGTTTATTATTATGTGTTAAGGGCTCAAACCTGTAAAATGCAGCTGATTTACCAGTGTAGTTAAGCATGTGCTTTAGTAATACAGATGTGCAGTTATAGATTATTTAGCCTATGTGTTTTAATTTTCTATCCTCTGCCTTTTAACAAATATTAGCTCTTGGGTTTTCTTGCAAGTTCTAAACAGGGTATTTATGTTTCGTTTACTCTGGCTTTAACTCCCTTTCTTCTTTTTTATATCGCTGCATTTGCATTTTTCATTACTTTGAAATTTTGCTCATTAATGATGAATATACCATTTTTACCAAATATGGCAATAGCTGTTTCTATAAGAGTTATTTATCTCTTTGAAGAGCTCTCCCCTCTGCATTATGAATGTATTTTTAGTTGTCAGCTCTTAGCCTTTAATTGATTAACCAACACTGTCTTCCAATTGGGAATGCCATAAAAATACACATACTGTCTATTGTGGGAAATATTCTCTAAGTAAAGCCTGCAGAAATGGGTGTGAAAAGGATGTCAGTGCCAAAGCCCCTTTGGAACAGTTGGGCATGAGTCAGATTGTTCCCATTACAGATGTGCACCCTAGAGCAGTAACCTCACCACGCTTGGAGGAAAGTGCAACCTAGTTCCTCGTCCAGGCTGTGGCGCCAGTACAGTGGAACAGACATTGAGGTCAAGATTCACTTCATCCACTTCAAAGCCCTGCAGAAAGACAGAGAATGACACCCTAAAGAAATATAGCAAAAAAAGCTAAGGCATTTATATAGTTATAGTGAACTTCTCCAGCATCGGTCCAAAACTCACAAACAGCATTCCTCCCAAAACTGCTGCAACGTGAGCCCCTCCCATGGGCAGACTGTCCTCCTAAAACTTCTTCAGCAATGGGTCATTCGTCCATGGGGTGCAGTCCTCCAAGGACAGGCTGTTCCAGCCTGGAAGCAGGGACCCCCTCTCTCCACTGGAACTCCACTGAACTGGATCATGGCCTCCTCCATGCATCCTGCTGCTCCAGCATGGGCACCTCCCCCATGGGCCATGAGTGGATCTCTACATGCCCGTGGATCCCATGGGCTGCAAGGGGACAGCCTGCTCCACTATGGTCATCACCATGGCCTGCAGAGGAAATTCGGCTCCAGTGCCTGGAATGACCTCCTCCCCCTCCTCCACTGACCTTGGTGTCTCCATGTTGTTTACCTCACATGTTCTCATCTCCTTCTCTTCTCTGGCTTGGAAAAACTGTGTCCCCTTAGCTTTGATTTTCTTCGTAAATATGTTATCACAGAGGCATAACCAACATCTCTGATTAGCCCAGGCTTGGCCAGCCTTCGTGTAAATCCAGGGATTGGCTCTGCTGGATGTGGTGGAAACTTCTGACAGCTTCTCACAGAGGCCATCTTTAGGCCCCCCACTACCAAAAATCAGGCCAAGCAAAACCAACACTCTCTGTCTTAAGTGAAAACACATAAATGACTATAAAAGCATATATAAGAGAAACGCAATGGCCAATTTTCAGCACATAGATTATTCAGATTAGTCAGTGGTAGAGAAAATGAGGAATTTATTTTAATGTAAATAAATTCTTAACAAAAATAAGATAATCCCTGATGTATCTGGATATATTTTAAAATGTTGTGTGAAATATATTGTGTTCAACAATTTACCTGATTGTATATGCACCTAGAAACTCTACTTTAATACAGGAGGTTTTTATGGAAAATACTGAGATGGTTTTAGCTTGTAAATATTTTGGGATTCACACCCTTAATATATATATATCTTTATATATAAAATTTCGTATAATTTTAGTAATAAAATTATATTTATCAAACATTCTGGCGACCCAAGTTACTTGCCTTCCAGCCATTTGATCACTGCAAAAAACAACAATACACAAGTCAGTGATAAGTCTCTTGAGTTTCACTATTGTGAACTTATCTTCAGAAAAAAATCATAATCATACCAGGAACCATAAGGTTGCCTCCCTATATCAATCTTGTACTATGTATCAGAAAATATTTCCCATCAGAAATGTGTATAAACGTGTCTTTTTTGCCATTAAAATGTGTGTTCATTTTAAAGAGAGCAGTAAAAGGTGCTAGAAGGGTGAGAAATTTGCTGGATTGAAATGACCACCTGGAGACTCTGTATCGCTGAAGTTTTTTTGTCCTGTTACAGCAGGGCTAGTCCTGACTAGCAAACTCAGACATAGATGGAAGTCTTTAGCCTTAGCAAATAGGGAGTGTTGGACATGTCTTTCTGAAATATTATTTTAGGAAACATACATGTGGAAAACCTGAGATGCTTAGCCATGATCTTCCTCTGCATTTTGAGTTTATAATGAAACCCAAGGCACTCAGTTTAGAATGAGTTGGGGAATTTCACTGCTATTATGCATTTGTCTGTCATTGCAGCAGCACTAGTGGCAAATTGCACTAGTGATTCATAGTTTCTCATTTACACCCAGGCTTGCGTCATGTACCATTCCGCATACTTCCTTTCTTTTCAAGTATGCTTTTTTCGGACTGGTTTATTGTTGATTGGGAAGTAGAGCTGTTCCCAACGTATTGCTAAGGAAACATCCTGTACAGGAAGAGAGATTTGTTTTATTTTACATAGAGTTGCCAATATACTTTAAAGAGGATGGTGTCCTCACTATTTTTTTCTTTCCTTCCTAACCTAAAGTGACGTTTAGGTTCAGTTTGTAAATCAGGCCTGCTTAGAAAAGGTCACCTGAGGCTCACACAAATTACTAAAAGTATGAAGAGTTTTAAAATCTCCTTAAGACATCTTAATTAAGTTGTCTAAGGCATCTATTTACTGATCTGTATGCAACTAAAATGCATTAAGGCCCCAAATACAAACTAACTATGCTCTTCTTGTTTTGTTAATATGAACAGCTACTTTACAACATAAGAAGTAGCCATGTACTTTAGAAGGTGATGTCAAAGCCCCTGTGAGATTAAAACTTCTGCTTCCACAGATGTCACAGACAATAGTTTCTATTGACAACCATACTGTTATCAGGCTGCTCTTTTTTGCTTAAATTCTCCATCTCCTTCTAGCTGCTATAGGTACTTCATGTCAATATGGAATTCTTTTCTTGCCATTCATGAAGGTGCGGTGAACTGAAGCTTATTTCTTTATCATAACACGTGGTGGGAAAAAAAAAAAAGAGATTCTGATGCTGTACCTGAAACATTAGCTGAAGGTCTTTTGCTGTTGCTGTTATATTGTCTCTGAAAAAATCAGAGGAATACTGATTCTTCAGGATTATGTACCAGCCATTTAAAATTTGAGAGTGATTTTTCTAAAGAGACAAGAGCAGGTACACCTCATCAGCAACATTGTAATACACCTACATTGCACCAGCACAGAAACTGCTTGTGAGAGTAGGGTTTTAATTCAGAATTTCCTGGATCTATTCAATCTTGGACACTTTCCTGAAACTTTGAACAAGAATATTAGTTATGGCAAGGTGTTCTTTTCCTGGCTTGAACATGTGTCCAGTAGGAACTTGACTGGAGACCACGCAAATTAGTAACAATCAATTAGTTATTAGTCCCTAAAGCAGGACTTGGAACAATTATCTGAAAAAGTGCTCTTTGACTTGCAACTAATGCTTATATTTCTCAGTGTTCCTTAGGCATAACATCATTTCTGGTTAGCTGAAACCATTGACATTGAAAGGCCCTCTTTTTATTTTAATGTTTCATTCAGTTTAAGTCAAGCAGGATTATGAAGCTGACAAAATTTTAAGATAATAGTTTTTATAGATATCTGTTCAGATAATTTTGCATTTTGCTTTTTTTTAGTATGTCCTTGTACATTCATGGATTTTTCATGCAAGCAAAAACCCACTGTCTTCTGAAAATTATTTTAGAAGTGTATAATAAACAATATTGCATTTCCATCAAGATTACAAAGAACAGCTTTTGTATCTGTGCAAAATGCTAGACACAGCTTTCCTTTGCTTATGACATTTTCCAGGCAAAGTATATTTCCATGATGTAAAAAACAGATGAACTAGTTGGCAAATTAAATGCATTAGAAAACAGAAGAAGAAGAGTTTATCAATATTTATTTCCAAGTAATTTTAAATGCATTTAAATAATGTCCTTTCAAGGTCTCCTAGTTTTTGTTTATCTGATTATTCTGCTATCTTTCTCTCAACTTCTTTATCTTCCAAGACACTGTCATATTAATCACATTTGTGATTTAGTTCAAAATGAAACAACCAATGTTATTATTGCATAATGAGTTATGTGTCCTCTGCATTATTACAGAAGGCAGTCTACAAGAGAGAGAGACCACAACTATTATCTGTGCATACAAACTTTCTGGAAAACCCTTGAGGAAACATTTTTTCAGAAAATAACTACAAACTGATTTCAGAATTTAAGTTATTTCATTGGTAAGTACTGAAGGCCTGTATTTCGTTGCTGATGCAAACATTATGAACTAGAAGTTCCAGTGGCTTTTGGTCTACTTTTATTGGCTTCATGAAAGAAAAACTTCACTAGAGTGTGATTTTACCATCAATTTTCATAGATAGTGAAGCTTCCTGTATACTTATTCCTCAATGGAACAATGCATATAAGTAATTTAGAGCTATGATGCCTTTCTGGGGTGAATTTCATTTGAACTGAGACACTAAATTCAATCTATAAAGGGTAAGAAGGTAATAATTACTTTCTCTTGTCTAGCATAGAAAAGTGAAATAGGTGAGATTACAAATCTCTTAAGCAAAACACTCCCTGCAAAGTAGTTAGAGAATTAGAAAAGGTCACAATGAAAGTTTATTGTAACCTGACAAGCATGTGCTGTGAGTGGGGTTTGGGTTTTTTCTTTTTCCTTTTCCTTTTTTTTTTAATTACACAGTTGAGTTATCATTACATGATTGAAAAATTTGGCTAATATACAGGCCAAAACAGGTGTAGCTGTGTTAACTGCTTTTGCTAAAGTTTGAATTCCCTCTAGGCTATACACATTGCATGAACAGGACTACAGTTGTCATATGCAACTTCATTATGTTTTTCTGCAGCCAACTAATATAAATTTTGGGGAAAAAAAACTGGTTGTTTGTGAGCAAAGAGAAGTAATTAATGTGTGTGTCCTTTTTAAGTATGCTGAGAGCCCTAGGCTCTAAATTTGTATGCTTCTCCTGGGCAGCAAATTTGGTCACATTCCATGATGGAGTGGGACATAGTTTGAAATCTTGTCTGCACCCTAGTGCTCAAGTGAAGTTTGAAAAAAGAAGAAGATGGCAGTTTGAAAATGGGAGCAAAGAGACACAGTTGCTTATTTGCTATGTACCTTCACATGTTCCCTGTCATAAGAGAGCATCACAACCACGAATACTGCCTCTGCATGCTGTCTTGTTTATCATCCTGCTGAGAGGGGGAGCATTCCTTCTCAGATGATCTTCATTTACAACATCTCATGTGCTCAGAGCATGTGAGGACAAAGGGAAAACTGACACTAAGTACATGCTGTTCATATCTGCTCCAAATGTGATAACTATTCTCATATGCTGCAGCAACACACTCCCTCACTGAAAAAATACAATGACTCATTAAAAGGAACAAAATAAGGATCTATAATAGAAACACACTGTCCCCTGAGATTGTTAAACAATTTATAAACCTTGAAAGATCTTGACATTTCTTTCACAGGTGGACTAGTGGTTAACTTTGTGAATTAAATTAAGGAAACTTGATAATTTGTAGATTGGAGTTAATACTTTGCTCTCTGGACAACAGTTACTTAGACACAGCATAAGAAGGAGAGGAACGGATGCCAGAAAAACTCATTATTTAGCTGAGTGTGTTTATTACAATATTACATATGGTACAACTACAGAAACTAAGAGATTTATTAAAATTCAAAATGATATTTAGTACTAGGAATAGAAGTAGAATAATTTATAAATTCCTGAAGATTGTCTCTAACCAATGTTTTGCATCTGCTGATGCCAAAAAATTTTTGTTTTTTACATATTTTTCATATATTCATAGCTCTCTACACTATTATTGTATAGTTATAAGTTTCTTAGCTAACTACCCTGTTGGGTTAGACAAACACATTCCTGGAATCCTGTTCTAATCTTGCTTCTTCAGTGAACCAAGGCCATGTCACTTTCCCATGTATTTAGACATAGACAGTGTGGGGCTAGAAGCAAGGGGGAGGCTTCAGTAGGGAGCTGAACCAAAAAAGGAATTACTTCATTAACTGAACTTTCTAACTTGGGATTCTTGTTAATTATGCTGATTTGCTAAAATTATAAAAGTGCAGAAGCCCTATATCACATATGCATTCTGCCTTAAGAGCACCTGGAGGAACTTCAATAAATGGTAACCACTTTTTATTGTTTTAATCTTGTTTGGCTTGTGATTTTAGGGCTGAAAAGACATCACTGCTGATTATCTAATTTAATCTTTTTCCTTAATGCAATATTAAATAGTATCACTGATGATATTATTTCTACAAAGAAAAAAGGGTTGGTTTTTTTCTGTGTGTATTTTATGATTAAGGTTCATGAATTCTTGTAGCCTGTATCTTAATTTAATGTCACTCTAGTTTAAAAAGGTTTAATTAGATTTAATTACTTATTTCATCTAAAACTGAAGCTATTTTTATAATTAATTGATCTATTTATTGCATGAAGTACAAATCAAAAGTTATTTTACCTCTTCTGTGTCTCAGTACTGTTTTATCATAATTCTTTTCGTCTTCCATGCTTTTAAATTTCCTATTGTGTTAAGTAACTGAGGTTCAACATTAAAGTTTGTAAGTGAAATGTAATGAAGTTTTGTGCTGAAACTTGAGGAACAATGCAGCTTAAACTTAGGTTGTCTCATATATATTTTCTCCAATCTTGAACCAAATATGGCTGAAATGTTTCAAAACTGTGTTTAAACTGGAGTAGTATGGTCAGTTTTGCTCGGTCAGAAGATGGAAAGGAATGCTTTTTAATGTCTTAGGACATGTGCTAATTCCCATTGATTGCCTACAGCTTGTGGCTGGGAATGAGGGCCATCAAGGAAAATTCTCAAAATATCCTAAAAGACCTACCTCTGCTCCTGAAGTATTTTTGGCCTGATGGGAAGTGAAAAATAATGTTATACTGATCCCTCATGTGACTCTTTACCCCTTGAGCCCCATAAAATGGCTTAACTCTCATTCACTTGCATGAGTTAAGTGGATAAATCCCATTACTTCTTTCAAAGTCTCAAAGGAAAAATTAATTTTCTTTAGATAAACATCCAGACTTTGAACACTGTTGTACTTAACCTTCTAATGTTGTGAGTTTGAACTATGAAAACCACAGAAGTCTCCCCATTTTTTTTTTTTTTTTTTAATCTCTGTGTTTAGTTGGGGAAAGAAAATCCAAAAACTTCAGGTACATACACATTTTAAGAAAACCTCTGATGTTTTCAGAGAATTGATTGCTGAACTTAATGAACTGGAAAAGTGCTGACAGTCAGGTAGTGCCTGTCACGATGCAGCACACTCAAGACTTAAGCCACGCATTGCTCCCTCCTTACAGGTTACTGCCCCATTACATAATGGTGGGACACAGGATCAAGCTCTGGCATTGCTACTTTAGATGTGGTGTTATTGGCTTGAACTGCTTTTATGGTAGTACGTTAAGGGCACAGGATGTGTATGTATTATTAGGTCTCTCACAATCCTGCATACTGAAAACAGCTGAAACTATTACTTCCCCCAGTTGTCAGCCTTACCCACTTCTGGACATTGCCATTCCTGGACTAGGTATGTCTGATCCCATCATGAACCATAATACACCAGGCTGAAAAGTGCAGCAGCTGATTGACAAAAGGATCTGATATCCATGCCTCAGGGGCAGCATCTCTCTCAGAGGGGTAGGGTGGGTAAGTGGGAACCAAAGTGTTTCAGACTTCTGGTTTTATCTGTCACACACTGTGTGAAAAGCTTCTTAAAGTATTGTAGTAGATGTTCACTTCAGTGCAGGAAAATCAAAGTTTTAGTAAACTGAAATGTTTTGAAGTTCTGACCAGTAACATGCTGCTAATTGACTGGTAAGATAGTGTATGAATATATAATTCACATTTTTTCTCCTTTTCATAGTACAAGAAAGAGAATTATTGGCAAAGCTGGGATTCTCCAACGTCACAAGAATTCATACGATATCTTTCCTAAATGCAATAAACAACTCCCTGCAGTTTCCAATTAAAGTACTTATCTTTGATGAATTGTAGTTTATTTTACTTATGTCAGTCTAGAATAGAACAATACAGGACTCTAATCTTTACTGCTATCTATTTTTCAAATCTTTCATATGGTGCTGTTGCAAGAACGACTAGGTCAAGTTAGTGGTAATTAAAATAAAAAATGCAAGCAGTCAACTTGGTTTATGATACTTTGCTGTAATAAGTATTCTTCCATTTCTTGATACAATGCAAAATACAAACCAACAACACAGCCATAGAAAGAGTATTGCCAGGATTGAGAGAATAAGTTGTTCACAAAGCAAAACCACTCAGTATGCACTTTGATTCAGATTTAATTTTAAAATCAGGAATTACATTACATGTGTAGTCAGGTTGCAGTCTTTTGCTAGTTACATCACTATTCTCCAGCAGGTATAGTTGCTTCAGAAAGTTTAATCAGAATTCATATGCCTCTGAAAATCTGTTTGGTGAAGAAAAGTATGAGACATTGGCCAGTATTAATTTTCTGGCTTTCAAAACCACTCCATTGCTATTCAAGGATTTGCGTTATATGCAGCTCATATCCATTGCAGTGAGTCTGTGTGGAAGAGCACTTTCAGATTTTCATTTGTGTAGGACAACAGTGATTTGCCATCACTGACCTAATCCGACCATTCTGTTAACCAAGCAAGAACTTCTCTGACTGCATAATCAGTACAGCTGCAGTATATGGTACTGGTGTTTCTGTATCGCAGGAATGGCCTGCTGCGCATGGATTTTATAGACAATAATTTTGCAGTTAATCTCTACTTGTACATCAGTTCAACAAGTTGTGGATTTATTGCATATGAGATGACCTACTGCACTAAACATGTCCTGGGGCCAAAAAAACCAAACAAAAAATGGATTTACATTTGTAGCAGAGAGCTTTACTTGTATCAGAGATGTCTATGCAATGGTTATGGCCATGTAGCCCTCATTTCACATAGGTGAAAACTACATATGATACACACATAGTATTTGATGGGAGTTTGTGTTCAAGCACATTACATCATCTAGGTTTTATTCCCTTAAGTTTCTATTAATATAAAATAAAAGATTGAGTTAGCATGCAGAAGTATCATGAAACTTGATTTCTGAAGGTTCATAAATCCTCAAATATAGGTTAGAAGCATTATTTATTTATTTATTTGTTTGTTTATTTATTTATTTATTGAAATTACTTACCGCTTCTAGAATCCTCACTTCATCTAAGTAATTGGTATTGAAATCAATATACTGACCTAAATGTATTGCTGTTGCATTCATGTTCATTATTGTATGGGAGAAGTAGGCAACAAGAAAATAGGAATTTTGCTTTTGTCAAGTTGCCAGTATATATTCCTTTTCTAATTTATATTTACAGGCCCTCAAAAGAAATTTTGGTTAATGTGTATTAAATATGCATTCAGTAAATACATTGACATTATACAATGATCTAACTTGTTGGATTTTTATTTGCATCTATTCATTACAAATAATTTAATTTCAAGAAATACTGAAATGTCATCTTATCATGCAGTAAAGAATTTACAAAAACTACCTACAAGTAATTCAGTTTCAACTCACAGATTGCTACATGCTCCCACATATGCAATTTATGTTATAGGTTCAGGTGCCTGATGCATAAGTGCATCATTGTTTCTTATCTCAATATCCCTGTGTTTGATACTGCCCAACTTGTAGACAGGAAGCTTCTTGTACTGTATAGTTGAGTAAGTTTTCTCAAGATCTGCTGCAAATTACATTACCAAACTTGGGGTTTTTTGTTTTCAAAACAGGAAGTCTGTACAGTTACTCGATTAAATATGGCTTCCCACATGGAACAGCTCAATGTGTTTGTTAGACTGATTATTTCACACACAGAACGTTCTGAGTTGGGAGAGACTCACAAGGATCACTGAGTGCAACGCTTAAGTAAATGGCCCACACAGGGATCAAACGCACAAGTCTGACATCATCAGCATTCTGTTCTAACCAACTGATCTAATCTCAGGGTGGAAATTACTTTTACAGTACAAAAATAAGCTAATATTATTGTTAATAGCTATTCACAGGCAGAAAGGTTTAATTCTGTGTCTATCCATATTATAGCATTCTTATATGTAGACGGTGTATATATTTAGACTATGAAGGTAGAGCTATTCATATTAGATAGGTGAAGAGTATTGATATTTATGGATTATATTTTCCGCCTTAGAAATCAGAAACAAAAGTCCTAAAGTTTTGTAAGGGTTACAGCTTCCCCTGGTGGTTTTCTGTGGATTAAAATATGTTTTTGTGTTGGCTCTACTGGAAGCTGGGTGAATTGAAGTATGGTGTTTCGGTGGCTATATGTAAACCTTTATTTTCTCCCCATTCTTGGAAAACAAAACACAAGAACTTCTCTGTAAGAAAAAATGTAAATCTTTGTTGTGTGCCTTGGTTTGGATTAAAATAGTTCAAAAGATAATTTCAGTATTTCATTCAAAGTTTTTATCAATGCAGTGTTTGAACACATTAAAAAAATAGGATTAATTTTTTTCTCCCTAAAATACATCATAACAAAATCTAACATTTTTTTCTGGAGAATGTTCTTGATTGAAAATCATCTCTGATTTTTTTAATTGAGATTATTATCCATTATTTACAAACATGCAGTGTAGTCACAAAAAACTTGATTTATTTGTTTTTTCTTTTTATTTGCAAGAGATTGACTTCCATTAATGTAATTTTGTATTCTTTCATTTTACAAAATTTTTTTTTAAAGAAACCATCTTCTTGATGCATAATACTTCAGCTGCTGTAGTGAATTATAGTCACTTTGTACTATTTTATTTCAAAAGTTAATGTAATGCATTTATGCACTTTATAGTTCAAGTCTATATGTAGTCAAGCAGAGGCCCAGCAAAACATTTTTCTCTTACTCAAGTCTACAATGATGTAAGGTTTTTTAAAATCTCATTTCAAGATTAGGTGGACACCATATGCTACTTTTTATTTTCATTCTGTCTGCTAACACAAAACTGAAGTCTTCTCACACCTGAGGTGTCTGATCAAAACAGGCAATTTCTAAGGAAACATACTGTATGCAAACTAATCTTGGAAATAATCCAAAGACTAAATTTTTCTCTTCTTTCCTTAATATAAATCAAGATCAGCTTCACTGACTTGAATACGAGGTGGGAAGGATGAAACCGCTGTGAAAATAGTGGAATTTTTTTATCAGACAGGCCTATAGTGGAAATTTTCACTCGGAGAAAGAACAAAAATAAAGTAGGATTGTTCTCAGTAAATAATGTCTTCTTCAAATGAAATTGAGCTCTTTTCACTCCTCTCTTTTGATAAATCCTTGTCTTTTATAGACATGCAAGTTATATGGACAAAAAATATCTTAGCCTTGAGGCTGGAAGTTGAGGGCTCTGATTTCTGAAAGGAAGCAATTCAGAAAGCTGTTATACCATTATACTGCAGGTTCCAATTACAGTTAATAAGATAGGTTGCGCTAAATAACTTCTGATGAAAATGCAGTCCTGTGTGCCTAGTTGTTCTTTTCACCCTTTTGACTGAGCAAATTTCAGTGTATAGTAAATAGAATAGATGTAGGAATCTCAGATTACTTTAAAATTGATTATACATGATATACTCTTTTTAGTTCCTGAATTCCAAAAATGAGCTGAGAACCTTTACTTCCAAGATTCTGCAAGCTTTTTTATAAGTTCTTTTATTTACAAAAGCAAGTTCAGAAAACCATTTTGCAACGAAGAAAATACACAGTGAAAGGATAAGGCAGCTATGAAAATGGTGGTAGTATCACATGATGTCATGCCACTTAAACACACCCTTATCAAATTTTGATGTGATGTTTTTTAGACGTATAATATTTAGAGTTGACTATCTTTAAAGTTAATTTACCCTTGGCAGATTGAACAATATTTTTTGTTCTGATGCATTTACAAGTTTTAATTCTGGCATGTAACAAGTGCTTAGCCTTCCTGGTACTGATTTGGACTCACTTAAGGAGGTCAAAATGTCTTATGAATTTCAAGTTTCTAATTTTTGTCTATTTGGTAAGAAATACAAATGAAGAAGAAAAAAAATGAAACCATAACCACCCGATGGACAAGTTACAAACTAATGTCAATGTGGTTATCACATGGTCTGGTTTAGTCTGGAAAACAAGCAAATGAAAACTAGTGTGATTTTAGGACTGATACTGAGCTTTTCCCTCCCAAGTTTGTCACCCAAACTGCGGGAAAAACAAAAAACCCTCCAACAACATTTTTAATATTAGAGAGTGAAGGCATTACTTTCTTTTCTGGTTAGGATGTTGTTTTGGCCAGGATGTGCCACAAAAATCGTCTTATCTACACATAGCCCGAGTGTGCAGAGAGAATCCTTCTATGACACATGGATTTTGAAAGATTTCCCCCCAAACTTTATACAGTCAAAACTCATAAAGATGTATTTTTTCAATATTCATTGGTCCAAAGTTGAGCAACCCCCAGTATTTGGTTTCCTATTGGATCCGAGTTTCTTCACCTCTGATATTAATTAGATCTTCATTTTTTATTTCCTTATCAGTCTTTCCTGGACTAGATATCTCCAACTCTGCCAGGGGTTTTGTTTGGAGTTGATGGTCTGTTAATGTCGGTTGATGGTGGTTATCTCTTGTGTATCTTCTGTGCTACTCCCAGTCTGTTGAGATGGTAAGCTCATCAGGCCTCACCTAGAGGAACAATGCCTTGGAAAGAAACTTTAGCTCCCTTCATCTAGGGCAAAGGTGAACAAACCTGAATAAGGTTATATTGAAATTTTTAAACTGGTATGTTTTCTAACATAACCAGAGTAATAGCAGCTTAGCTGATCTTGATCTTCCACTCCTTTTAAATGACGCTACAGTAAGTCTAAATTAGGACTTTTCAACACTTTTCCTACTAAAATATATCACAAGTGGTTATAATAAATTTAAATTGTACAGCAAAACATGATTCCTTTATAGATTTTGATAGACTTTATGTTCAATAATGAAGCTAAACCATGCCATACACTCAGCAAATACTTCTAGTTTTTGTACTGAGTGGTCTCTCTGGAGATTAATTTCCTTCCTTTCAGAGAGAAGGAAACCAAGTGTGGTATTAGATAACAAAGCCAAAATTACTTAGTTTTCACTGCTTTTTCTAATTTACGGTTTTCTAATTCTGGTCTTTTTAAATACAGTTCTCTGTTCTTGTAAAGTCTCGTTTTCTATTGCACAGATTAATCTCTAAATGCGAATGGGTTAACATGGAAAGTAACATACAGACACTCATGGCTTCGGTACAGTGTGTTTCACTAGA
The DNA here is from genome assembly GCA_036630365.1 of Acanthiza pusilla. Classification (NCBI taxonomy): domain Eukaryota; kingdom Metazoa; phylum Chordata; class Aves; order Passeriformes; family Acanthizidae; genus Acanthiza; species Acanthiza pusilla. The sequence goes on from JAXCHO010000034.1 coordinate 1,849,647, forward strand.
GATACCAGCTCCAGTTATCTTCTTTATACCTACCTGCTCTGTCTTCTACATAACAGTATTTACTATTCAGTAGTGTATTTATATTTGTACCTAGTATTTCCCCTATAAGTCTTCATATATGATTTGTACATATATATGTACAAGTATATGTAGTACATAAGTATTACATATATAAATACTACCTATGTGTAGAACTATGTAAGATTACCATAAACAATCTGATTTAAGATGCTACTTAACCCGAGGTAAATGTGTTGTCTTTTGAGAGATTTAAAATTAATTTTAGCTTGGACTTAAATAATTTGTTCCATGTTCTTGGTATTGTTCTGCTATAGAAATCTGCACCTACCACAAGACAAAATTCATGTAAATAATGTGGTTTTTTTTTTTAAATAATGCGTTTGTTCCTGTAAGTATTTATCTAAAATCACTGAGCTCTTTCCTGAGCTGTTTTGGCAACCAGTATCCAAAGCAGTGTGTTTCCACATGGAAAAATATTATGTTTAGAAGGTCTGTTATGAACAAATCAAGATAGTTTCGAGGTTTCCTGAGTCACAGTAGAATATAAGCTATGTAAGGCTTTGATGATTCCTTTTAGAAAGCTTCCTTGTTTTTTTTTTTTGTTTTTTTTTTCTTTCCTAGAACTATTTATGATGCAAGAATGAGACTAGGTGTGTCAAAATGTAGTAAGCTTCATAGTTTTAACTGGGAATAAAGACTGGTAAAATATATGCATGATTATGCACTGTCATTCCAAAAAGAGTCTATGAAATTTCAGCATCTGAAAGAGCTAATGTTTTAAATTAAGCCATTTTTAATATATAAACTAATGAGTAAAATAATGTTTTCTAGGACTTTTTTTAGTTCTCACCAATACATATAAAATAATTCTGCCTTAAAAGATTTCTTTTAAAGTTTTGTTCTCCAGTGTTAAATGAAAAGACTAAGTATGCACAATGTAGCATAAAATTTATCTCAGCATTATGACCTTCCAGAATATTCATACACAGTCCAGTTTCTCAAAACAGGAACATTTAGCAGGTTCCAAAACGTTAGTAGCTCATGCTTAAAAGAGAAGAGAAAAAGCTGTAAATATAGGTGTAGGCATAGCTGTCAGTGACAATATTTTTATATGCTGGATTGATTTCCTGTTATCTGTTACAGTATAGTGAGAAATGAGGCAAAAAATAATAAATTGGTCTTATTTCTTTTTCACTGAAAATTCAGCTTCTTCTCTTAATCACAAACATGACTAAAATATATTCCCAGCTACCTTTGCATCATTTAGATTTCTACACTTTAAAATAACGTTCCATTTTCCCCCCAAAGTGTTCCAGAACAAATACTTCTGTTTATATTATTATACAGAGTGCAACTAAGCAAGAATTTTACAGATGCAATGACAGTGACATGTTTTTTAATGAGAAGTGGTGGCCAGGTGAGGGTCAGTCTCTTCTCCCAGGCAACCAGCAATAGGACAAGAGGACACAGCCTTCATCCGTGCCATGGGAGATTTTGGCTGGACATTAGGAAGAATTTCTTCGCAGGAAGAGTGGTTGGGTATTGGAATGGGCTGCCCAGGGAGGTGGTGGGATCATCATCCCTGGAGCTGTTTAAGAAAAGACTAGATGTGGCACTTAGTGCCATGTTGCAATTGTCAAGGTGGTGTTACATCATAGGCTGGTCTCAGTGATCTCAAACATCTTTTCCAACCTAGTTAATCCTGTGATTCTGTGAGTGCATAGCTTCTATAACGTTTCTTTGTGACCAAATGTTTGCAGTTTACGTTAACAAGTAACATACATACTTGATTTCCAGCAGTGAATCTCAGTGCATTAGCATAAGCTTCAGAAGTATTTTACTTCCTTTTCCTAAAATTAATAATTGCAATGAGGATTTTTACCATGATAATCACTCACCACCCTTCACTTAAGGGTTAAGCTTCATGGTACTTAGGTACTATTACTTAACTATAATTAAAAATAAAACAAACTAAGCTAACTATTTTTGGTCAGTCTGGAACAAAATAACTTCATGCATTTTTTTCAATAAACTGAAAATTTAATTGCAAACACTAGTTTTGATCAAAGAATGTGTACTCTGGCCCTGAGAAGAAAAAAATCAGGTCCAGGAGTGAGATTGTAAGTACTTTTTATTATTAACTAAATTCATAACACAGGAGAAAAAGCAACCAACAAACCACCAAGGCAACAACTTTACAGCAGAAGTTATTTTGAGTCAAGAAATTAAAATGTTTTCCTTAAAATTCGAATCAGAATTTTAACCTTTATTACGAATGGAATTTTTTCTCCCAAGTAAAAAAAATCTAGTTAAAATTCACCTGGAGAAATGAAAGACAGAGAGGGCCTGTAAGATTCTATATGCTAATCAATTTACTTTGATTCATGCAAAAATATTGCAACAGAAATCAGATGAATTCTTTGTCATTACATGGCAGAAAACAAAGAACATACACATCCAAAATCGTGTCAAGTCTAATTTTCATCTTCACTATAATGGTAGGCTTGTAGGTGAAGGAAAGTAAGGATATTCTGTATCTTATATGTTTTTGGGGGTTTTTTTTGTTATAAGAAAACGATATAATCTTAATGAAATTCATGTGCAAGGCACATACACATTATTGTTGAACAATTACGTGAGTAATTACCAATAGTTTACTATTCACATGGATCTGTCCTGGGTCTGCTCTTCAATTAATCATTAGACATTGAGCCAGAGTTTATGGAAATTGTATCTGATAGTTGCTCACGGGAGGAACTCTAGAGACAGGCAAGGATAAGAAAACCTTAAAATTAAATTCTTCCACATTGGAGTGACTGAGAAAATACAGTGCAATTCAACAGGGAAAAGTACAATACACTTCAGGGAGATGTTGTAGTTTGACGCCGGATACCAACTAAATGCCACACAGCTACTGTCTCCCTTCCTTTCTGACTCCACTACCATCACTCTCCTCCCAGTGCAATGGGGAGGAGAACTCACGGAGTGAGATATGAACAGCTAAATAATCGAAACAATGTAAAATATAACAATAACAATTATGATATTAGTAATAAAAAGGAGTTGGGGGGAGAGAGATAAAACCCAAGTAAAAGAAGTGATGCATGGTACAATTGCTCACACCCCACTGATCAATGCCCAGCCTGTGCTCAAGTCATTATTGTCCCCCTTTCTAGGCAACTTCCCAGAATTTATATACTGGGCATGATGCTCTGTGGTGTGGAATACCCCTTTGTCCAATTTGGGCCAGATGTCCTGGCCATGCTCCCTCTCATTTTCTTGTGGATCTGCTCACTGACAGAGTGTGGGCCATTGATGTCCTTGGTTTAGGTTAAGCACTACTGGGCAACAACCAAACCATCTATGTGTTATCAACAAAATTCTCATACTGAATCCAAAATGCTGTACCAGTGACTAAGAAGAAAATGAACTCTACCCTAGCCAAAACTAGTATCCGCCTGCTATTCCATACCATATGTATCATGCTGGGTCCCAGATGTTCCAATACCCTTTTCTGTCCTTTAATAAATATGCAGACAGATACCATTCCCTTAGTCTATGGACCATTCTTATGGAAATCCATTGAGTTCATTTAGTCTATGATCTTGAGTTCCATCTGTCATAATAGTCTTCTGGCAGGGAAGATGGGTGTGTGCATCATTGCTTGCTGAAGCCAACTCCGATTCCATCCCCACTTCAGTCATCTGGTTTCCTCAAAGTTCATTCTTTAATGTGTCAATCAGAGGGGACTGGGTTCAGACCTGAAGATCTGGCATAGCAAAATTGGATGCCATTGGATGCCATAATTGGAGGCTACATGCCCATTACCCAGTGTGGTAATGGGCATATAGCCTCCATAGAACTGAAAGTACACTGTGTTATATAGCAATTAACATCCTGAAATTTAAATTTTTAGTTATTCTTACCCAAAATCGAATCCCCTGGAGGCCCATACCAGACTTCCTGATCCTCCCACATTACCTACCAAGTTCACCCAGGTCCTCGAGCAAAAGCAATTCCATTAGTGGTTTCGTCATTGCCTGAGGCACGAGTAAACAGACTGTTTTCTCCAGGATACCTTTAATGTGTGCTACAGGAACTCTATCCCCTTCTATACAACATAGAAGATTGGGCAGGGCCAGCCCAACTTGCAGATTCCCTAGTGTTGACTAACCAGGTGGCTTTTGCTAAATATGTATCCCAATGTTTGAAGGTCCCACCATCTTCAGTGTGGTCTTTAACAGTCCATTGCATTGTTCAGTTTATCCAGACGCTGGTACATGATAGGGACTGTGACACACATACACATTCAGGGCCACGTTCTTTGGCCCAAGTGTCTTTACATTGTCTTAGTAAATGAGAGACATTCTCTGACTCAGTTATTTCTGGGATAGTGTTCTGGGGAGTGGCATGAGGCACAGCATATATTTCCAGCCATCCAGCGGTTATTTCTACCGTTGTGCATACATGGCACTTGCCTTGAAGAGTTTGTGGGGGTGTGATATAGTCAGTCTGCCAGGCCTGCCCATATTTATATTTCAGCCACCATCCTCCATACCAGAGAGAGTGTAAATGCTTGGCTTGTTTAATTTCAGCTCATTTTTCACATTCACGGATACCTTGTACAACATTGTCCATGGTTAAGTCCACCCCTTGTTCATGAGTCCATCTGTATGTCACATCTCTTCCTTGATGGCCAACCACCCCCACAGAGCATTTGCCATTATTCATGAGTCAGTACAGAGGTAAAGTATTGGACATTTTTCTCCTTTGGCAATGTCTAAAGCCAGCTGGATAGCTTTCACCTCTACAAACTGATTTGAGTCAGCTTCTCCATCACCAGTTTCTGTGACCTGTAGGGAACTTTGTACAGCTGCTTTCAATTTCTGATGCTTTTCTACAATGCAGCAGGACCCATCACTAAAAAAAGGCATATTGCTTCTCACTTTCTGGTAATTCATTATATGCTGGGGGCTCTTCAGCATGTGTTACCTCCTCCTCTGGTGGCATAAAAAATCTTTGGCTTCTGATCAGTCCCTCGTCACTTCCAAGACTCCTGCATGACTGGGGTTTCCTATCTGAGCTTGTGTGATCAGTTCAACCCACTTATTCCATGGAGCATTAATTGCATGATATGCAGAAGATGCCGTCCCTTTGAACATTTAGCCCAGCATGAGAAACCCAGATGCCAAGAGGAGCTGTGCTTCAGTGACAGTCATTTCCAAAGCAATTTGAACACCTTCCTAAGCTGACAATATCTCTTTTTCAGTTGGAGAATAGTGGTCTTCAGATCCTCTCTATCCTCAGCTCCAAAAGAGTCTAGTCAACCACCACTCTCCCCTGCTGCTCTGTGCAAGGGTTTCCAGGTAGGGCCATTCTCCCTGGCTGTGGTGTAGAGCACATTTTTTATATCTGTCTAGAATCATAGAATGGGTTGGTTTGGAAGGGACCTTAAGGTTCACCTACTTCCAACCCACAACCACAAGATGAAGTTGTCCAAAGCCCCATCCAGCCTGGCCTTGAACATTGACAGGGATGGGACATCCTCAGAGGGGCAGTTTATTTCAGTGTTTCACAACCATTATAGTGAAGAATTTCTTCCTAATGTCTAATCCAAATATCTGCTCTTTCAGTTTAAAACCATTCTCCGTTGCCCTATTGCTGTGCGATCATGTAAGAAATTTCTCTCCCTGTTTTTTCCAAGCCCACAAGTACTGGAAGGCTGCAATTAGGTCTCCCCAGAGCCTTCTCCAGGATGAAAAACCCCAGCTCTGTGCTCACAAGAGATGTTCCTCAGTCCTCTAATCATCTTTGTGGCCCTCCTCTGAATATTCTGCAACAGGTCGATGTTTCTTGTGCTGAGAGCCCTAGAGCTGGACACAGGCTCTCATGAGAGCAGAGTAGAGGGGAATCACCTTCCTTGACTTGCTGGCCACACTTCTTTTGATACAGACCATAATGTGGTTCACCTTTTGGGCTGCAAGCATTCACTGTCGGCTCAAGTCCAGTGTTTCATCTTTCTTGGCAGGGCTGCTCTAACAACGGGTTCGTCTCCCAGGTGTAACTCTTGCACTTGGACTTGTTGAACCTCATGAGGTTCTCATGGGTCCTTCTCTCTAGTTTGTCCAGGTCTCCATGCCTTCCTTCCATTGGTGTCATCTGTAATTTTGCAAACTTTTTAACATAGTGTTTCTGGAACCATGTACATAGATCCCTTCAGGGCAGTCTCAGTCTTTAACGTAGTTCACTCAAAAAAAATTGAAATGAGTATCACCCAGGGTGCTAATGTCTGTCATAAGAGACCTTTAAAAACAAGGATGAGGAAAAAGTCACCCATCATTTTCTGCAAAATCAAAGCAGTTACAGTTTAATTTGTGAGCACAAATGTTCTTGATGTTGTTTAGTATAATTTCAGATCCAGAAGTACAAGAAAAAGGAAATAGAGCAACCTAAGACTAATTCAGTAAACTTAATTCTCTTAAAATTATGGCTTTATCCAATGACAGTTGAATATTGGGAATAGGATCCAAGTTATGGACTTGAAAGAAGCACATGTAAAGCCAAGTATATGTTAAGTTTTGGTGGGTTGAAACCATCATAAAAGGCACTCTTTGACTTTTCCAGAGGAGGTGGTGAATTAATGTTAAAAAACAGTTACTGATATAATTCCAAATTAGTATTCTATTTACAAGTTCCTTTGTTATTCATTGTTCATAAGCATTTGTGTGGCCCACTTTATTTATGAAGCATTTAAAAATCCTGGAATATCCTTAAATGTTTAGGATCTCTGACAGTATGATGAAGGATTTCAGCTTCTTTGGGATCTAAACTGATATTCAGTATAACCAGATGCTGCCTCTTTACTCAAGGAAAATCCTATTTGTGTCAGTGGAATTTTTTTCTGAGTACAGCTAGACTTGACTCATTGAAATGAAATAATTGTCTTTTTTTGGTTTCCCATGGCTAGACAAATACCCTTGCTCACGCTCACTTATGCATTGTGTGGTCCCATCAACTTCAGAGGGGAAGTTTATTTAGTTGAAGTTTGTGTTTGCCATGAGCCTGAGTAACCAGATGCAGTCCTTATACATGACATAACTGCTGTGCCTAGTCATCAGATCTCCTTCTACATGTTATTTAAAAACAATTACAAATTGAGCACATTATTAGGTTCTTTTAAAAGGAAACTCAGTTTGTCACTTTCTTATATTTGCTCAAATATCATTTGTATAACATCTTTATCTTGCTGGGCAGTTGCTACTTTGTTATAACAGTCAATCTTTCACTAACAAAACCTTCTGGAATAAATTGTGAAGAGGCTTGCAGCACATTCTGACACTAGCCTTTAAGAGCTGGCACTAAAATTTACACTAAAAAATTGTACATAAAAGAACAGGCAGCACAAGGGCTAGTATTACAATTACTACTACACTGCATGCAAAAGAAAGGGTCAGCCATGGAACCTTTAGTCACATAAACACACTTCTGATATTACCACAGTGAGTGCCTGTAGGAATTATGTTCTATAGGAATTATTCTTGACAAATGATTCCACAAAAGAGGCTATTTCTATAGTAGTGTTCATGTAGCCTACACACTTTCATCTTCCATTGTAGAAACAAGCTAATTTATTAACCTTGTAAAGACCTGTTAAAACATATTTGGATTTCCCTGGTTGAATGCTGAATCACTGCCTCAGCATAACAGAAATCTTGGCTGCTGTGCATCATCTGCCCATCTTAATGTCTATCGTCCAGAAGAGATAAATATTTTTAGACACACCTACTGCCTATTTTTGACTGCATTGCAAACCAAATTCTGCTGTTTGGCTTATAATTTCTACTCAAATCACAGAACACCATATTTATAAATCAACCCATGCTACAGACAATCATACACACAACACTTAGTAGTATGATAAATTAATTACTTGACTTCAAATACATATTCAATGCATTTTAACAGGTTTTGTGCTCATACTGAAAATGTCTCAATGATTTCCATAGATGTCAACTATCCATTGAAATGCCATATAGCAAATGTGGAGTTCATATATAAACAGACCATTAGACCATTAAGCCATGTATAATTGTATACACAAATTCCTTTTTTTCCCCCCAGAACTACTAGCTATGATTTTTATCAAGTTTTTAATATGATTTTTCCTTAAAAGTATTGCCTCCAACAAAGCTTTACCAATTACAGGACCTGATGATTTAGCCCATCGTGTGACTCATTATGTTCTAGAGGTTTAAAAATCATTTTGAGATCTAAATTTGATGGAGTTTTGGAGGTGTTCTAGTTCATGAAAATTCAGTGGCTGGGATGATATTGAACCTTAGCCTATCCTTTTTGTTATAATTCATATAGCTACATTTTTCCTATCTGTGTAACTATGCCCTGCCTTCACAATGACCAGCTCATTTCACTTCTAATGTGCACTATGGTTTTTCTAAGCTTAAAATATCATGCTGAGTTACAATGGTTATTTATAGATTACACTGAAAGTGAATGTGCTCAATGGTTTGTAAGTAGAGGAACAACACTTAGTGCATATCTGTGGAAAATTCCTGTTAGAAATAAGGTCTCAAATTACACTTCTTATTCATCATAAGCTTGCTAATCTTTGTTGAAAGAACTACAAGAGGCAGATATGTTAAAAAACTGATAAAATTATTATTTAGTGGACAGGAAGCACCGAAGTCCTAAATCGTGAGTCTTGAACTTCATATTTAATGCATTTCTTTTTGGGATTTCATCACCTTTGACATAACGGAAACCATCCACATACTTGCTCTTCTATTTAAAATTATCTCATGTAGGGAAAATCCTACAATACAGTGGAAGTCGGTCAGTGAAATATATATATTTATACAGGTTGCATATATAAAGATGAATCAAATGTGATGGGAGGATTTTTGACTGCCCTTGACTTCATATTACATTAGATCAAAAGATTAAACTTTCTCTCCAGACATGCCTTCAGGCTATTGAATTTGTAAATTGACAGATTGTGAGTATTGAAAGCTTAATGAATCTATTGCAACCATGTACTTGACTACATCCAGAAGTGGATTAAGCTAGGGAATTCAAACTAGCTAGGTTTATGGATAATCCCATTTAGACAAGTAAAGTCTGAGACAGGCTTCTGTAATTCCTATTCTGAACCTCTTCACAGAATCGGAGAATCATAGAGTATTCTGAGTTGGAAGAGACCCACAAGACCGTTGAGTCAAAGTCTTAAGTGAATGGTCCATATGGGGATCAAGCCTGCAGTCTTGGCACTATTAGCACCGTCCTCTAAATCTCTGTTTTCTGGAGGCAAATATAATTTATTCTTTGCTATGTGTGGAACATTAGAGCTGTGGGAAGCTTGAAAATATTATGGCTTGAAGACCTTACCATGATTTCTGTTGAGGACCTTACCATGTTTTCTGTTCACATCTTATTGTAAGGCATATTTTTTGCCTTAAAGTTGAGGTTTTTTGGTTTTTCAGTCTTGGGTTAGGGTGAGAAGATTAAAGACAAGAACACAAAATACTAATGTTTCCCCAAATTTCTTGATAGTCAGCAATATTTACATGCTTCACACTGCTAAGATTGCAGAGATTACCAATCATTTAAGACTGGAAAAAAATTTGAAATTACAAAATATTATTTAAATGCTTATCCTTCCTCTAATATGTTGTCCAAGACATATTGATTAGTCTAAATATCTCTTTAATATTTTTGAGGTAAAATCTTGATCACATGAAACTCAGCAAGAATAGTTTTCCTAGCTTCCTATAATCTTGTTATAGAACCCATTTTGTGTTATAAAGCTAGATAGTATGTATTAGGATTTATTTATGTAATACAAGGTACACAAACTGCAAAATAGTGGGAGGAATGACAACTCGGAATCATGAAGTCACTGTTCCTTCCCTGTCATTTTCTTAATGTGTATTTGGAAAGGTAAAAGTCCTTACATGATGGCATTTTCTGACTAACCTATTCAAGCAGTAAATCTGTCCCTGTGGTACTGCTGGGAAAAAGTATCGGTTGCTTTTCATCCTGGTTTCCCACAAGCTACTTTCATAGCCTATTCAGCTGGGTTGGTGGATAAAAATGTGAATTCTCTGTTGAGGCTGAGTCTTGCTTTTGGTATCTTTAGGTGCTGCATAATGCTAACGTATTTCTTAATGTGTGCCCAAGTTAGATTTTGATTCTGGATTTTCATGTTAAGTTACTGTCAGATTTTAACTTTACTCTGTCCTTGACAATCTCTCAGACTCCTTTCTAAACAAGCAAATGGTCTTACCTGGCTGTCAGGTTTCTTTATATCTGGAGGCTTTCATGGACGTTAAGCTTCCTTACCCCATGCTGCATTTGATAAAGAGGATTGGAGCATTCATTTTGATATACTGCTAGGAAGGCAACACATAGTTCTTGACTATCAAGAATTTGGCAAGAGTATATTGAGAGAGTATGTCACATATATGGGAGAGCATATCTTCCCATAATACGTCATTATGAAGATCAATGCAATCTCCAAAATGTCTCCAAAAGCAAGGGGGAGGGAGGGAAAAAAAAGGGAGAAAATGTTCCCTAAATTGGATGTTACTGTGATTGATATTAGCTATACATAGCAGAATGTAGCTTTGCTCAGCAAAACCTCTTTGGGAAAACAGATTTCACAGATGGGAAGGTGTGGAAGAGAAATTAAATGGATCAACAAACGTATCAGAGAAAATCTGTGGCAAAAGTAGAAATTAAAGCCAGGTTTGTTACATCCTTGTCTAAACCCCTTCTTTCTCTTTATGATTTTCATCTCCACTAAATACTTTGTGATATGTTTTAGGAATGGAGTCCAAGATGAAAAAAACACAGTAACTTAAAAAACAGGCTTGCTGCTTCTCTTGCTTTGTTCTGATTCCTCCCACTCATCAGTAAAACAAAAATATTTTATAAAAACTTCCAGAAAAGTGATTTCAAGGAAGAGCTAGTTAGAAACTTCTACAAATAGTCCTTTTGTTTCTTTCAGTTTTTCTGCTTTGTGGTCAATGCTTCTCCCCCATCAAACAGGTTTGGTTTTCCCATGCAGTCTGCTTTAAGTATATTAAAATTAATATTCAAAGGCAGATTGTATAAGGACTTGACAGTATTTAAAGTTTGCCTACAGTTTAGTTGACATTGATGTAGATAATTCCTATCTAAACCAGGCTTAATATTGGGATGCATGATAAAGTCAACTCTTAACAGCAGCTTGATAGAGTGCTGCTCGCCGACAGTGTCTGTGTGATCTGAGGACTCTGACCGCTGAGCCCTGAAGCAAACTGTTGCTTATTGAGGATGTGAACGACCTCAGGCATCTGGCCCTACTGCCAGACTCTATGGCTATCCTTGCAGAGCTGGCAGGAGTGATGTTTGCTTGCTCTCCACTCTTCCCCTGGCCAGACAGCACCCCATTTCCCTGGCAGTTTTTGTAATCCAGCAAAATATGAACGGATGCAGGTAAGTGTATCACATCCCCTGTGCTGCTCTTGTACCTTGAATGTGATGCATAGTTGAGTTTCAGACTGTCAGCCTGGGCAAGTGGTACCTTCAACCATTGCAGTCAGACTGAACATAGCCCATCTAGAAGAACCCTTGGCCCAGATCAGTTTTGAACTTAAGTATCAAAGGCAGACATTTCTTAACTTGTTTTTTTCTCTTTATAAACCAGAATAGCATTGTGAGTTTATAAGCTGCAATAAAATGAAGATGCAAATCCTGCATTCTGTAAGATACTATTGTTGGAAATTATATAACTTTCCTAATTAATTTTTATAATTAACTTTTCTAATTAGTTTTTTAATTTAATCATAAGCAGTACAATTTTCCACTCTGTCATACACCACGCTAATCAGCAATAAATGTTTGTCATGGGCTGCAACTGTGGGAACACAGTTTGGGAAAATGACTGAAACTTTAGGTTTTGCTTAAACAACATATCAACAACAACCTTGATATGCTTCAATGAACAGAGACTGTGCTGAATTTATAGACGACAAAGATATTTTGCAGAACCTGGAGCTAAAGAAGAAACTAACGAAGGCAATTCAGAAATTTTACAGAAAACCTCTCTCTCTGGAAGAAATATAATAAACAGGGTGAAAATGTGCACTCATTAGAATGAGAAGAAGAAATCAATAACCAATAGAAGGTAGAATACTAATTAATGAAGAGAACTATGGAATTTATAGACAATGAACATCAATTTTTTTGTTTGCTTAAAGGTGTAAATAGTGAACAGTTTTGAAAGTGTGACTGTGTGTTTGGGTGAGTGAGCTCATGCATACTCAGTACTGTAATAGTAAAATGCCTGCTTCCTAATATTAAAAATAGTGTTAGAGCATTTGATTTATCCTGATTTTTTGGCAACACTATTATTACTTTTTAAAAAAATAATGAGGGTAAATATGGCACCTTAAATTACATAGCTTATCTGAGGTCTGAAGCTTATTATATTTAATTTAAATTGCTAAAAATATTCAAGTGGTAACATTTTAAACCTTTTTATTTTCTTATGTTTATCAAAATTTTATATCAAACAAACAATGAGATTTAGACTAAATAAGTTATTTAGTTATCTTCTCAATAACATTAAGGGGAAAAATAATTTTAAAAACTACAAATAGAAAGCAGGAGTAAAGGAGTATTCTAGAAGTTTAAATAATAGTCTTTGCTTGTTTGCAAGATTCAGTTGAGACTACAAGTGGTCGTTTATTTTACTTTGATTCAAAACAGTAATTTTCAAAATAAGGTCCACAGATCTTTGGTAATATCCAGGTTATTTCTACTAGGCTTCAATAAAAATAGATAAAAATCATAAATAGGGTTAGATTTGCCTTTTAGGAGTCTGTACTCACAGGAAATTTGAAATCATGTGACTGATTGACTAAAGACTGAAACTAACTCTCTGGAATTGCTGCTGGAGAATTATAGCATTTCTCCCAAAAGAGGCAGAGGTATGGGAGAGTTTTTGGATGTGCACATAGGACCTGAGGGGAGACCAATAACTGATGTTTGATGAGTTTTCATGTTGGAATTGTGGCAGTGTTACAGAATTTGACGATAGCACTGCAATATGTATTGACAAAACAAGAGTGGTCCTGATTTTCATCTGGCTTACATTATCACTCTAATTCCATGAAGTACCACATTTTTTTCTGGTTTACATGATGGTTGGTAAGGCAGCAGTTTAGTTCGCTCAATGAAATGAATACTGATTATACATTAAGATTTTTGGGTTTTGAGTGTATATGCTATGCTGCTTTGGCCAGTGACTTAAAGTTCTTTGGGAGTAAGAACATGTTTAAAAAGTCCAGCATGTTCATAGATATTGCCAATGAAGATACTTTGTTCTTATACATCTAGTTAATCTACTTTGCCACAAATGAAGAAATTATATTTTTCTTATACACCAGATATTAAAAACAGATTGTTGCTTTTTGATGCTGTAGCATGTTATCACTTCCTTTGTCAATTTCCACTTCCTTCAAATAATCAGCTACAATTTAATACATCTTTCTTTGTAACTAATTTTCTTAAACCAACAATTTTTTGCTACTTTCCCCTGAACTCTATCTTTCTTAAATGTGTACCGTCCAAACTTGGATGCTGGATTCCTGCTGATATCACATAGCTGCTGCACAGATAACTTTGCATCTATCTTTTATGATGTCTATAACCATGATGAACTTTTGTGCAATATTATAGGATGTTTTACTTCTGATTAGCTTCTGATTATGCACAATAACACATAATTTTTTCCTGCAGAAATTATACCTAATTTCTTATTTTCTCTTCTGTATTTGGGTAAATGTTGTCATAATGCAATATTTTCTTTTTTTCTTTTTTTTTTTTTTTTTTGCAACTGTCACACCAAGCTGACAGAAAAATTTTGAAATGTCTAGAATTAGGCTGTTTGACCTAAAAATATGAACAAATGTATTATTGCAGTTCAGCTTTGTCTCAGCAATTGACTTCAGTTACGTTTGACATATTTTTTGCTATAATAAAAATGTACAGGTTATCTAATCATCTACAACCAGTACAAACAATTCTTGTGAAACAGAGCAGAATCAGTTGTGTTTAAAAACCCATTTTTCATTTTGACAAGAATACAAAGGAAAATAAATAAAACTCAGTCTTTCTCGCCATGACTTTCAGAAAGAGGAGCTCCTAAAAGTAATTAAAGTAGTTCTACAGATCACCTGATCCTGGAGGTCTCCCTAGCAAGGACAATTTCTCCCAGTAATTATAGACATTTCAAACTCTCTTAAGTGTGAGCTCTAGACTTGTTCCTCACTTTCTGGGGAAGAGCTGCCAGTCAGAGCTTGCCATGAGAAAAAGCACTTAGGTCTTTTTCCCCTTCCTTCCAGTAGCTTCTGTAAAGTTCTAAAAGGAAATCCTTTTTATCCCTTCTCCTTTCATTTACTCTATTTCAGCTATTTTCAGTCCTTTCATCTACTTCCCTACAGCTTTGGAGGTAGACAGGCTAAAACAGACTAATGTGGTCCTTTCCCCAGGCGGAGGAAAAAAGGGATAAAACTACTACAGCTCCTGAGGGAGCAGAAGTGAGTGCTTATGGATGGTAGCAAACCAGAAGCCAAAAAAGTTCATAAACATGTGATATGTAAGTTGAAATCAAGTGAACACTTGCCTTATTTGAGAGTTGGAGGATGAAATAACTTCCTGAGCTAAGGAATGGATAGCCCGAATGTCTCAGTATGCACAGCCTTTCAGTTAGGTAGACTATTGAACTGCTAGAGCTTCAAAAATATGTTAAGAAAGATATCTTTGAGATTTGAAACACTTTAAATTTAAATTTTTGAAAGATCTTAAGTATCTGAAAAATAGGCTGTTTAACTGATCTAAATGGAAATTTTAGTGAAGATGGGTAATTTGAAGGTCAATGAAAAATTGGTTCATCTTTTCAATTGTAATTCTGGTTTATGCTGAAGGATTACTTAGAATTTGGGAACAGTACTAGTGAGACTTTATACATGTTTATTTCAGGGAAAGCACACTCGAAAATCTGTAATATGATTTTTTTTCTCATGTTTTTAGTTTTAGTGATAGCTGTATTTCTATTGTTTGTGTATTTTAATGGCATTTTCTACAACATAGTATTTCCATTGAAAATGTTAGTGAATAAGTAGACAATTTATTATTAAGAACCCATTAGCTTAGTGAGTAGTACCTTAATACGTGCTAATTTCACTTAAAGAAATTTGTATGCTTAACAGCTTAATAAACAATGAGTAAGAGCAGCACAGATGGACTGAATATTTTTAACAATTTTTTAGAAAAACAATTTAGGATAAAGGTTTGTTCTGCAAATATTTCTCCCATGAGTTAGCATTATACACTGGGGTAATTTCACAAAATTTTCTAGTTAATTGCTATAATAATAACTGGCGAAGAAACTGTATAATCTAAAATGTTTAAGTCAAAATAGCAGTAGCTGTAAAAGGAAGTAAAATGTGGAAATTACCAATGAATTGAGGAGAGATTACTCCATGCCAGGCTTCTGAGTACAAAGAGCAAACCAAACATGGATTTCAGTAGGAATGTCACTTGATAATGTCTTGTTCACATGGAAGTCAATCAGACACTTTCCTGTTTTTAGAGCAGAGAGTTAAGACAGCTAAACAAAACATTTTCTTCTATTCTGTCAGTCATTTTCATCTCTCTCTTTCCCTTGTTTCCTTCTAGGACTTAAACAGGCAGTAAGTGAAAGTGGATAGCAAAGTTTCATTTTATTGAATCCATCTCCTGCAATTATTTCAGACACTTTATTATAACTATTTTCTTAAGGTCTTATTACTTAAAAATATTGTTCAAGTGTTTGAAATTTGCTGCTTTTAAAAGCCATTAGAGGATTGTTAATCTTTTTTAAGGAGGATGTAGGCATTGTGAATTATGCTTCTTATTATGAATTTCTTTGTCTAATTTAGTATTCCTTTTGGGAGCAGAAAAGTGCAAACATCACCATTTCCCAAACAAAAGTGGCTGTATTTCACCTGAACTTAAGTCATGGCTCACAAGCTCTAGGATTTTTCTTGTGCTATATTCCTACCTACTCTTTCATTGATTACGATATATATAATCATTATATAAGGGGATGGTGTGCCAAAACTTAAGGAAGTGAGTAGTGGTGGGATCACTCAATCTGCTTCATGAGGTTTCAGCTACGGCAAACCACACCTCAAATGTTTCTATACCAAAGCATGCAGCATAAGCAACACACAAGATGAGCTCAAAACTTTGGCCTAGTCCCAGAGATTTGACATCAATGGCATAAGTGAAATCTGGTGGGATGAGTCCCATGACTGGAGTGCCATGTTGGATAGTTACAAGCTCTTCAGGAGGGATAGGGAGGGCAGGTGAGATGGGGGGCGGATGTGGTACATAATGGAGGGACTGAAATGGTGAAATGTACAGAGCTTACAGTTGACAATGGCATAGTTGAGAACCTCTGGCTAAGAATCAAGGGACAAACAAATAATGCAGGTGTCATGGTAGTCTACTATAGGCCACCTAGCCAGGAAGATGACGCTGATGAATTATTCTTTGAGGAACTAGGGGACACTTCCAGGTCAACTGGTCTTGTCCTTATGGGAAAATTTAACTTGGCAGATGTTAACTGAGAACACCACACAGCTGTCACAAACAGGTCCACAAGATTCCTAAAACACTTGGATGATAACTTCACAGTACAGGCATTAAGGGAATCTGCTAGGAAAGATGTCCTCCTTGATTTGCTGCCCATTATAAAAGAAGGGCTCATGAGTGAAATGGGGATTGGTAGGTGTCTTGGCAACAGTAACCATGAAGCAATCAAGTCTAAAGACTATTGTCCGGAGGAAAAGTGCCAGCAAATCTTCAACTCTGAATGTGAGGAGACCAGACTTCCAGGAAAGTCCAGCAGACTTGCTCAGGAAAATAGTGAGCATGGTTCCCTAGGAAAATGCTTTTGACGATGCTGGGGTCCGTCAGTGCTGGTAATTTTTTAAGCACCATGCCCTAAGGGCACAGGAACGGGCAATATAAAAACGTTGGAAGTCAAGCAGATGAGAGGGGAGGCTGGCTTTGCTAAGCAGGAATTGTCTTTTGGAGATAATGCAAAAAGGAAGGTGTATTCCCAGTGGAAACAAGGTCAGGTGACATTGGAGGAATGCAGAAATGCTTGCACACCACCATAGGGAGAAAATGCATGTGGTCAAAGCTCAACTGGAGTTGAAGCTGGCCAGAAATGTGGGGCACAATAAAAAGAGTTTTTTTCAAATACATTAATGGCAAAAAGCAGCATAGAAAATATCAGTCCGTTCCAGGATGAGGATGGTCACCTCACAAACAGGGTCATGAACGAGGCAGAGCTGTTTAATGCTTTTTTTTGCCTCTGTCTTCAACACCAATGATGAACTACTGGGGACCCAGTGCCCTGACTGGGAGGGCAATGGCTGTGTGAATTAGAAACTCCCATCTGACCCTGAAGTTGTGCATCATCTGCCCCCCAGCTGGATCCCTATAAATCTATGAGGCCTGATGGGGCTAATCTGAGAGTTCTTGAAGAGCTAGCTGGTGTCACTGCAAAACCTGTCCCAATGATTCCGGAATGCTCTTCACAATCTGGGGAGGTCCCAGTTGACTGGAAGATGGCTAACATTGTCCTAGGCAAGACCTTGGCAACTACAGGCCTTTCAGTCTCACTTCAATGACTGGTTAAATTAGGGAGATTATCCTGGGAGGTGCTGGAAAACACCTGAAAAGATAACGTGTTCATTGTTTGCAGCCAGCTAAGCTTCATGAGAGGAAAATCCTGTTTGTCAAGCCTGATCTCCTTTTATAACAAGGTAACCCACCTAACTGAGCAAGGGAAGCCAGTTGATGTAATAATTTTGGATTTCAGTTAAGCTTTCCATACTGTCTCTCACAGTATCCTCTGGGACAAAATGTCCAGCCCACAGCTGGATAAACACAGCATGTGGGTGAACAACTGGCTCATGAGTTGGGCACAAAGGGTTATAGTGAATGAGGTGACATCACACTGGTGACCTGTCACTAGTGGGGTTCCACAGGGCTCCGTCTTTGGCCCTGTGCTCTTCAGCATCTTTATTAATTACCTGGATGCAGGACTTGAAGGGATACTAAGTTTGCAGATGACATGAAATTGGGAGGAAATGTTGACTCCCTTGCAGGCAGGGAGACTGCAGAGAGACCTTGACAGGAAAAAGGACTAGGCAATCACCAGCAGTATGAAGTTTAACAAAGACAAGCATTGGATTCTGGGCCTGGGATGGGGCAACTGTGGATGTAGGAGTAGATTGGGCAATAAGATTCTGGAAAAAGACCTGGGGATCCTGGTCGATGGAAAGTTGAATATGAGTCAGCAGTGCCCTGGCAGCCAGGGCAGCCATGTTCTTGGGGGGCATCAGACACAGCATCACCAGCCAGGCAAGGGAGGGGATTGTCCCGCTCTGGTGTCCCTGCACCAGGGCGGCCTCACCTTGAGTGTTGCATACAGCCACTGCCATATAAGAAAGATATAAAGCTATTAGAGAGTGTCCAAAGGGGGGCAACAAAGATGGTGAAGGGCCTTGAGGAGAAGCCATATGAGGAGAGGCTGAGGTGTCTTGGTTTGCTCAGCCTGCAGAAGAGGAGACTGAGGAGAAACCTCAATGGTGTTTACAACTTTCTCATAAAGGCAAATGCACTGACCTCTTCTCTCTGATTTCCAGTGGCAGGACCAGAGGGAATGGCCTGAACATGTGTCAGGGGAGGTTTACATTGGATATTAGGAAAAGGTTCTACCCCCAGAGTGTCGCTGGGCACTGGAACAGGCCCCCAAGGGAAGTGGTCACAGCACCAAGTCTGGCAGAGTTCAAGAAGTGTTTGGACAATGCTCTTGGGCACATCGTGTGACTCTTGGGGCTGGTGCTGTGGAGGGAGTTGGACTCAAAGATCCTTGTGGATCTATTCAAACTCAGCTTATTCTGTGTTTCTGTGATTCTCTTTTTTTATGTTCTATGCTGTGAATATAAGTTGTTTTTTTCTTTTTTGGCTTACGTATTTTAGCAAAATTTGTTTCCTCAGAAGTATTCTGCTTTTATATGATGCATGACTTTAGATAATTCTAGACATTCATCCTTTTAAAGTTCAATTCATTTTTCCCTCTGAACAAAGTACAAATCCACATGTAGCATGGCGTAATGAAATTCAGGGTTTTTTAAATGATTGTTTATTATGTAATAATTTATTTTGATAGACTTTTGGGATGAACATGATGAGTCATTCTATCCAAGAAATATTTTCTTTCCTATACATTTTTCTTCATTACTATTCTATTATTTTATTATATTTTATTATTCTTCATTCTGTTACTAGTATCTCAATACTGTCCTCATTTCCTTTCATATGTATTTGAGAAATAAATACAGAAACCCCATGTTTGTTTAAGGCAAAGCAGCAACCTTCTTCTTGTGCATAGCTTTGTCAACATAAGAAGCTTTGTCTTAGATGTAGCTTCATCTACAGCTGCTGTTCACTCCTTCTTCTTCTTTAGTCCTGTCCCTTCTCAGCACTTGTATTTTTTGCAGTCTTGGTTTTACAAAAAGGAGCAAGATATACTTCCATTGTGACATTCTCATAGTTTATGACCTGATTCCAGAGAGGGACTGATGTCCTGGGTTGACTGTAAATAATGGTGTATTCCCCTTAAAGGTGTATTCCCTATCATCTGCTTTATGCCCAGAAATGGATTCCTGTAAATTTAAGCTAGGTTCAGCAGTGGGAGAAGCTCTGCCAGGACAGGTTGTTTTGAAACTCTCCCCCAGGTTTCTCGCATGGAGGAGTGGCATTCCTGGGTCCGGCTTCCAGCTGCTGCTAGCTAGGTTGCTTGCTTCCGCTAGCTGCTTGGTTTGTTAGCTAACGAGAAGATTTTCCCTGGGACTGCTTCTTCTTTGTCTCCTTTTTGGACTTTTTTTTCACTTGCTTTCTCACCTGACAATCAGAAGATCCCTGGGATGACAGTAGGTGAGAATCCTCCAGGGAGCCACTGGAATGACTCCACCCAGCCCCCTAGGACCCTCTAGAGAGGGAAGCTTTGCCCAAGGATAAAAGAACACTAAAATCCATCAGCTGTTTATTCAGGTTTAATAAGTCCTTTTCCTTTTTCCCGTGCCTTGTGGGCATTTTGTTTTGTTTTGTTAAATAAACAGGTTTTTTTCCTTTCACTTTCCTCTAAGGAAATTATTTCCAGGCCCAGGTGGGGGAAGGCCTTGGTGGAACTTGGCAGTGTTCACCCTCCAAATTTGTCTCAAACTGAGACAAACAAATAGTTTAGGAGAAAGGAAAAACAAGAACCTGATGATAGTCATCTGTCTGTATGCTCTGGAAAACAGTTACACTACTCCAGAAGACAGTGGCTGTTGCCCTTGCCTTTTGCTTAATTTAATGTTTGCCACTTAACCAGGAAATTAAAACTCTTTGAAAGAAATGGAGTTCTCAGAAGGGAAACCTAATTGCCAATCTATTGGCAAGACCTCTGTCTTTCCTGAATCCAGTTTCAAATCCTGAAAGAAAATATTCCTTTTATCAAATAAAAATAATATTTTTCTCAAATACAATATTAAAGCCACCCATGGACTATGCAGGAGAATATGTCAAAGTAAACTTAGAGGAACCCTTCTTTATTCTCCTGTTATTTGTTATATTTGATTTTCACAGGGGAGGACTATCCTCTTGAGATATCTCGTTCTTGCCCTTCATTGTGGTAGAATTTAAAGTGTTTAACTCATTTCATTTCTTACTCAAAGGAGCTTCGGACCTAAACAAATCTTAATGGAACTGGGACTTCTTCGCTGAAGATGGCTTCACTGACAATCAGATTTCCCTTGGTTGCTTGAGAAATACAGGAGGATAAACCTATATACTTCTACCAATAATTTCTCTCTCACTCTTCCATATACTAAAATGGATTTTCCAGAGACTAGAGCAATTATAGCCATGTTCCCCCCAAATCATTCTGAATTCAGCGTGCACTCCATGATTCACTATGGCATGGAGAGCTGGTTTCTCACTCACTTGCCATCAACTGACTAGATAAAGAAATGCACATTTTCCCAAAAAGTCAATTGAGAACATAAAAAATAACAGTAGGACAAGCCTGGCAGAAGTTAGTATTTTCAAAGACAGGCTGAATTCCAAAGTCATATAGTTTATGCGTCCTGAAATCTGAAGGTGGTGGCAAAAGAGATTGTCTGTTCATTACAAAATAGAAAAATTTTTAATAGCTTCTCAAGAAATAAGCAGAAGCATTATAAGACCAGAGGGAAATGAACATAAATATATTAAGTAAGGGATTAGTGAGGAGACAAGAAACTTTAAACAAATAAATCTGAGTTATAGACATGCTTCTAATGACAGAAATAAGCTTCTAATGAAAAATAAATAATGTTAAAATAAACCAAAATAAATATCGCTAGTCTAGTTGTCTCCAGCAATAGTTTCAGAGGAGAAAAAAAGAGGCCCGTGAAATTTTGTTAAAGCAGATTAGATAAATCAGCACTGATCTCAGGATCAGGGTCATCTCATTGAGACATGAAATAATAAATTTACTGAGTAACATTCTTATCTCTCACCCTGTCTTCCAAATGTCATCATATTTCTTGAGACTGTGCTGAATTTCCTGTGGTTTCTGAATCTCAGTGGGAGTTACACAAATGAGCACACTAGACAATAAGACCTTATTTTGCAGAGCTTTCACAGACGATATTTTCATTGCAGAATTAAAGTCATTAGGAGATTAAAGAATAGTTCACTCAGCTATCTGACTAATAAGTAGCTTAACGTTATGAAGGAAAATTAGAAGGGAAAATAGGATAAATGGTGAAGTTTGAAAAATTCAAAACTTAAATAGCGCTGCTGTTAAATCATCCAATAAGAGCAGAGTGATATCTCCATAACCATAGTGAAAGTTTGAGCTCTCTGACATACAGAGGATACAGTATAATATACAATTACTGCTATTCTGGAAATTCTTACTTTAAGCTTAATTTAAGATGTCCTATATTGCTTTTATTTTAGTGGGATTTTTTCCCCCTTTCTATCAATATTTTCTGTATTTTTTGTGGATTTAATTGAGTCTGGGGAAAGTTATGAGGCTATGATGTCTAAAGCAAAGGGTTCTATTTAGGAAGTTATAGTCCCTCTCTCAGAAGGTTAGTTAGGGCAAGCTTTGTTTAGGCTTAAGTTCATATTTATTCAGCAAAGTACATACTGATTCATAAGTCAGTAAGTGTTTAGAGTTGAGCATTGCTTGCATCTTTTGACAAATGAATTCTTAGACATGAACTATAAACTCTGTGGTTAAAAAGGTTACGAAATTGCTGTGAAAGGCATATTCTCTTCTCCCTAACCCACCTTGGTTTAGTAATACATCAGAAAGTGCCTCGTTTTCTGGATGATGTTTAGTGTATGGCATTGCAAGTAGAATGAATGGAGTATGAAATATTTAATCTAAAATTTATTGTCTTGATGAGGTATTGAATGCTTGATATTTCAAATAATTGTTATTGTCAGTGTAACTATCTGGGTGGTACAGTGTTTAAAATTTGTATGATTATCCTTGTCCATTAATTAGGACTTCCCAGAAGAAAAGGAATGTCTTTATGCCTCATAGAAGGAATTTCTGTGGCTATTCATTCAGTCAAACTTTTTATATTGTCTCCTAAGACGTTGCCTGAAAGTTGCAACCGAGAAAGCACTACTAGGCGTAGCTGTTACCTTGCTCAACCTAATGACTTTATTACCTCTCCTTCATGTGAGGAACTTTGGAGTAAACTCTCATAACAAGGAAATCTGGAAATCTGGTCACTGGAAACATTTTTTATATTTTCTGTTCCAGTAGTTCAATTCCTCCTGTGTGCCAGCAGTCACACAAACTGTGCTGTGCAAGATATTGAGTCATATTTATCGTAATCACTGATGATGTTCTTTGCAAGTGGCACCCTGGCTGCATGTTATGTACTTTTAATTCACCCAAAAGTCTATAGTCTAGCAAATTGTTTTTCACTGCTGTATGGCAGCATAAAATTATGAACATAAGAATGTGAACACTTGTTAGAGAAAAGGTTTATCCAACCCACCATCATGTCCCCAAAGACAGCTATCAGCCTAGGAAAGAGTAAGAACTGTGCATGTGTGTACAGTGGTACTCTGCATTATTGTCCCAGCCTCCACATATGCTGAGGTTGGGGATTCCCTAAGTTTGATGTGGCCTCTCCATGAAACAATTTCCACATTCTTCTCAAGTTTGCTCTTTTGCCTATGCAAACCTCCAGAATTCACAGGTTGTTTGTTAAAAACTTCTAAAGATCTGTATGCTGTGTCAAGATCCACTTTCTTTTTGAATTTGGCTCTTCCTGGCTTTATGTTGTTTTATGATGTTCCTGGAGTGCTGGAGAAGAACGTAATTGCTTTGGGGTGAAACCAGAAATGCTAGAGAAAACCAGAAATCTAGAGAAAAATGGTTTGTATTTCATCAAGCTCAAATCTAATTAAATTGTGTCTTCTATCTTTATGGGGTTTTATGGATGCACCATCATACAGAGAACAACTTATGAT
This sequence comes from Acanthiza pusilla, assembly GCA_036630365.1. Classification (NCBI taxonomy): domain Eukaryota; kingdom Metazoa; phylum Chordata; class Aves; order Passeriformes; family Acanthizidae; genus Acanthiza; species Acanthiza pusilla. The sequence continues at coordinate 1,873,320 of JAXCHO010000034.1, forward strand.
AAACACTGCATCAATCTTGCACTTGAAAAGAAAAAGACAAAAAGTGAATAGTTCAACTGCTGTGTTGTAAACATGATTCTTTGTTGACATATGTCATTAGATCTTTCAGTGCACATTTTTTGGTCTATTTCCCTGGAAACATGGATATTTTAAAATCTAAGCAGTCTGGAAAAAACTCACACTGAGTACTTTTAAGAATGTAGTCATATTTAAGCATATGCTATAGCTATTATTAATCCCAAGTACAGGATTTTTCTGAGTCAGGGCCTTCCACATCGGTCATTAAACAAAGCCTTGCATTCCCACTGAATTCAGAGCTGATGCGTATTATGCTTGTGGGAGGTTTTCGGAGAAGGCCCGTAGGGTTTGGGAGATTCAATGCAGAACATCTCAACAGTCACCAATATAACAAATCAGTCTTGGTATATTTCTATTGAAGGAAAGAAATTACATTCTTTTTGCAGCCTTCTGTTTTCTTTTAACTGTTAACAATTAACTTAAATTACAAACATTCACTTTTGGTTCTGGCAGATCTTCATTCCCCCTTTTTCCCCTATACCATGCCTCTCTTTTATGCTCCATGGCATAGTTTACACCTTCCCATTTAAAAACTTTGCAGAGCACTAACTTAATATTACAGTACTTGCAAAAACCCCTCAAAAGGTGGCAACCATCCACATAGTTGTTTTTTCCACCCATTAAACAATGATTACTCTTTTTTTAATCGTTTTTACCGAATAAAATAGTTACTGAAAAGTATGCTACCTCAACCGGATGTAGGTAGCAGTAAAGAAACAGATACATTCACTAATCCAAAAACATGAAAGAAAGCTGTTATTTCAACACAAAATACTCTCTGAAGATATTTTACTGGCATACCTATTTGGTTCCTGTCTACTTGAAATTAAGTTGCTCCATAAGATGAATACTTATCAAATACTAGTCTCAGATATTTTTCATCCTTATCATTTGCATATGAAAAGTTCTGGGTTTTAGTCATAGAATAGAATGATATAAACTTTTAAGTTGAAATAAACTCTAAGACCATCAAGTCCTATAGTTAAATTAGCACTGCCAAATCCACCACTAAACAATTTTCCTCAGTGCCACATCTACATTTCTTTTAAATACCTCCAGGGCTGGAGACTCAACCATTTCCTTGGGCAGTCTGATCCAGTGCTTGGCAACCCTTTTGGAGAAGAAATTTTTCTTAATGTCAATTCTAAACTTCCACTGGTGCAACTTGAGGCTATTTCGTCTTGTCCTATTCCTTGTTATTTTGGAGATGAAACTGATCCCTACCTCACTACATCTTCCTTTCAGGTAGTTGTAGAGAGCCTCCTTTCCTCTGGACTAAACAACATCAGCTCCCTCAGCCACTCCTCATCAGGCTTATGCTGCAGACCCTTCCTCATCTCTGTTGCTCTTCTCTGGATACCCTCCAGCACCTCAATGTCCTTCTTGTAGTGAGGGGCCCAGAAGTGAACACAGAATTTGAGATGAGGCTTCCCCAGTGCTGAGTGCAGGACTGCTGGCCACTCTATTTCTGATATAGGCCAGGAAGCCATTGGCCGCCTTGGTCAACTGGGTTCATATACACATGGCTGCGGACCAGCACCCCCAGGTCCTTTCCCACCAGGCAGCTTTCCAGGAGCTCTGTCCCCAAACAGAGATGCATGATGTTGATGTGACCCAAATGCAGGACCTAGCTCTTGGCCTTGTTGAACCTCATACCATTGTCCTTGGTGCATCAATCCCACCTGTCCAGATCATTCTATAGAGCCTTCCTTCCCCATTGTGTATTACCTTCCCTTAAATCCTCTTACCCAATATATTTTTCATTGGACATCCTAGTATTGACTCTAAGTCTAAGTATTCTCCTTTGAAGAGACCAGTTTGCCTATTATCATGAAATCTAACTATCATAATTTATATACCTGTTTTCACATGCCACAAATATTTCTGGTACCTTTTGTCACGGGACAAGTGGAAGATTTGGACAAGCCCTGCCTTAGCCCCTGCTTTTAGCAACAGTTTAAATTTAAGGAATTACTCTGGCCCACAAGTTCTAATGATGGTAAATCAGATTTATTTGTAAAAATTCATTTTTTATTAAACAGACAAGAGATAACCAATGAAGGATCTTAATCATAATTACTTACTACACTGCATAAGATTAAAAAACTACTACTAAATTATAGCATAACATAAAACAGTGCACTATATCAGGGTACCTATATTAAAGCTATCAAAAAAATACTATTCATTAGGAGTCAAATGTAACTTACCACCAAAATTACAATAATGTACACAGATTCCTTCATCTAACCTCTGGGGGAGTAACTGCAAAACAGGCATCCCTACTCATGGGAGAAACTCCATACTTTTCCAGTAAAATGTCTAGGAGATTTCTGCTTCTTAAAAGTTTCGTATGGCTTTTATAGTTGTAAAGTAAACGGATGTCAGTCAAAAATCCAGGTTATTTTACCAGATCTCACTTGAACAGTAAGATTTTTATTGGCAGTTGGGAGGTGCCAGACAAGCGTTAACTCCATGGGTGCCAAAATAACTCACTACCAGACAGCTTGTCCTGTTTGAGTTATCCAATTCAGGTTAAAAAGCAACAGATAAACTCTTGTGGGGGCATTGTGAGATTCCCTGCTATGCCTTTGCTGAAACATTCTACAAGTATCACACAACTATATTTCTACTTGCTAAGTTACATGAGCAAGCATCCATTTCTGTAAGTTCCGGGACCCTACTATCTAAAATTTTTTGCATGTCAAGTACCTACCTCATTCCCTTTATTACAGCTGGGTTTTTTTGTTATTTATTATTTCTTTCACCTGGATTATTGGTATGAAATTTATGCAAAGTTGCTCAAGTTTCATTGCTCTCCTAAGCTGGCTCTTCAGTCCTCCCAGAGCAATAACCTGAATATTACAGGTGTAGAGTAATGAATAACACACAGCTGCATCTTCAGTATTCTGGGTCAAGTTAACTATCCTTCATTCTTAGGCCAATCACTTTAAAAGAAAACTTCAAATAATTACTGTATCATAGAATTAAAGAAAGGCTGGAGTGGGAAGGAACCTTAAAGATTACCTGCTTCTGGTTCCCCTGCCATGGGCAGGGAGGCCACTCACTGGAATAGGCTGCTCAAATTGCCATCCCACCTAGACTTTATTACTGCCAGGCATAGGACATCCACAGCTTCTCTGGCCAACCTGTCCCAGTGCCTCACCATCCTGAGTAAAGAACTTCTTCCTAACATCTAAGCTAAACCTCTCCTTTTTTAATTTAAAAACATTCTCCTTTGTTCTATCACTATCTGCCCTTGCGATCTTCGTGGCCCTCCTCTGAACCCACTCCAACAAGTCCATGTCATTCCTGTTTTGAGGACCCCATAGCAGGACACAGCACTCCAGATGGGGTCTCATGAGGGCAGAGTAGGTGAAGAGAATTGTCTCCCTTGACCTGCTGGCCACACTGCTTTTGGAATGCAGCTGGCCTTCTGGGATGTAAACACACATTGGTGTCATATGTCCAGCTTTTCATCCACTAGAACCCCCAGGTCCTTCTTCGCAAGGCTGCTCTCAATGATTTGATCTCTCTGTCTGTGCTCCTGACTAGGATTGCCCTGACTTAGGTGTAACACTTGCACTTGTACTTCTTGTATCTCATGAGGTTCTCGTGTGCCCACTTCTCTAGTTTGCCCTGGTTTCTCTGGATGGCATGCCTTCCTTCTATTGTGTCAACTGTGCCACTCAGCTTGGTGCCATCTGTAAACTTGTTGAGGGTGTGCCTGATCTTGCTGCATATGTCATTGATAAAGATATTAAAGATCTCAAGATGTGTGAAGATACGTTGTTGCTCCTTCCTGTAATACCCTGCGGCAGTCCTGGGAGAAGACATGGAAGAGACATCAGCATGAAACTTTGGAAAGCTTGTATGTGTCCTAACAAAAATTATCTTTGCTTTGAAAGAGAGTAAGTAGAAAAGTTAATCCTTCATTACAAAGATACAGCATTTTCTTAATTTCAGTTGTTGAAATAAGTGATTAAAAAGAATTTTCAAGTTTTTTTAAGCTGAACTTTCTTTTCTTCACCCAGCATTTTCACCTTACAGATTTCATTTTAATAAGTGTACCGCAGCCATCATTCACATGGGTTCCAAATTTAAAATAGATTTAAAATACTACTAACTTGATTTGCAGCCTGTAGCTATTTCTCAGTTTTGGTCTTTGTGTTAACATGTTTAATAAGACACATAGATCACTGCTCTGGTGCCATCAGAAATTTCTCTTTTTCCTCCTTTGGAAAATACAAATCATGAAAATACTGTCATACAAAAAAGGCCTTACAACTCTTTTATCGCTGAGTTTTTATTTTCTATCATGCGCACTGATGTTTTTTTAAGTAAGCACATAAGGCTTCTGTAAAAGATCAATACAAGAGCTTAGATGCAGACTCATTTTCTAACAGATGTACTGAAGTTTTACCAGTTTCCAGGAAATTATCTACTGCTCCTTTTTTTCTTTGTCTCTTGGTATTTATGGATGTAATCCAAAGAACATTGGAAGTCAACGGCTCTTCTATGAGGCAATTTCAAGGATTGAAACTAGTGATCTAATAGTTCTTTAACATCTCTAATTACCTTGCTCCTATGAATTCCAGCCCCACACTGAAGTCTACCAGGTAATCTCTAAATGGACTAAATAGCTGTAAGCTATTATTTTTCTAGAAAACAAGAGCTTGAGATATTTAGACTTACAGCAGTATATTATTATGAGAGAACTGGCAGATTATGTCCACTAGATCAAAAACTGGCACTGAGTTATTTACCTAATTATTCAGTAGCCCATTGTCATGACCCATACTGAGGCACTCCTGCACACTCTCAATGTCTCAAATGGAGTATGAATGGATGCGTCATTCACAGTTGTAATCTCAAATGGAAATATCTGTATGTCGCTTGTGCACCTTTCATCCTCCCAGCAGAATCAATATTTGATTAGAATAATGCTTCAGTGTTTTCTGAAAGGTTTGGAAATTTATAATATTCTTGACAATGTGTAAATGTGTAAATGTGTAAATCAGTCACAAGGGTCTTAACAATTCCTGCTGGATATTCAGAGATTCTTTGTATAAACAATTAATTTGTTTCTTTAACCCTTTTGCTCTCTCTGTGATAAGAAGGACAAATAAGGGTAATGCAATTGATGACAAATATTTGCAATTGCTCTGCAGTGAAAAAATAAAAAAATTTTCTTCTCTTCAGTCTGGAGAAGGAAGAGTAGATTACTGAAAATCTAATGTTCTTTACATTCAGGCAAAATGCAGCCCAAGTGAAGCTAAAGCAAGGAGATTCTGTGTAATAAAATATTGGTACACAAATAACGATTGAAACTTTCACACATGAACTTTATAATTTTCTTTTGCCTTGTCCAAGAATACATTACACTATCAATTCAAACAGGAGAACTATGAAATGTGCGCACTGAAGTGTTGTTATATTCCCTCCCCCTACAAAGGTTTTCAGAGTGGGTTTAACATATTTTGATGATGAAAGACTTTTCTGTCTTGCTCCTGCTTCCAGGAATAAAACGTTCAAGTCGATACAGGTAGTACTGAGAGAAAAGTATATTTTCTGTTTTATTCAACCAGATTTATTAATAAATATATGTCACATTAAAAATGCTTAAAATTGAAATACAATTTTAATAGATTCAGAAAATTTAATACATCATGAGATAAAAATAATTCCTAGGGAAGATGAGACTAATCTGAAAAAAGAAGGAATCTGAATCTGTTGCTCAATTTTGATTATTTGTAATTTTGTTAGTTGTGCTCCATATAAAACTATATAAAGCTGTATAGAATGCTTGGGGGGCTTGGTAATCTAGAGAGGGATATGAGTTATACTATTAATGCCTTGCCATTTCAGAACACATGAGCAGAAAGAACTTTTTTCTCCTACTTACTTTTTTTTTCTTTTTGTTTCTCTTTTTTTGTGTGTTTTTTGTTGTTGTTGTTTGTTTGTTTGTTTGTTTAGTTTGTTGGTTTTGTTGGTGGGGTTTTATTGTTTGTGGTATGTTGTTGTTGTTTTTGTTTTGGTTTTTTTGTTTGTTTTGTTTTGTTTGTTTTGGGGGACATTTTCCAAATACAGTGTATTCACTGCCACAAGGTAACTAGTAGCTTTATATCTGAGGATAGGTCCTGTCAGATGCAGATGCACAGCCCCTATCAGACTAGGGTCCTAGGCGGAACTGTTCAGGCTGAAGAACTGTAACTATTCATGGACAAGAATAGTTTTAATTTTCTCATCCTTTATGAGTGAATTGCCAAAGATGATCCATTTGCCCTTGGGGGACAACTGGCCATGTGTTTTCCATCCTGGTCCTTGAGTCATCTGCACTGCACTGTGTTTAATGCTAATTCTGTTACAGATACCAAAGTGTCATTGCAGGATCTGGAACACAAAATCTTTTGCTCTTATTAGAAAAATTCTGATGGACTTGGGAAGCCTTAACTCCGTTTACTCAGTGACTGCACAAGGTTTTAGTGAAGGTAAATTAGCACATGTTAACAAATTGGTTCTACAAAAAGTTCCTAACCTTGTCAAGAAAATTAGCCTTTGAGAAACAAACTTGTGATACATACTGCAGTCTAGGTTGCACAGTTTATATGCCTCCCTGTGCAGGGTGCTGTTTTGTTCTTGGGGAAAATTGTCTTCTGTTGATGCTTGGTTGAGGTGTCACACCTTTGTTATGGATCAGCTAGCAGAATGCCACTGACTGTAATCAGTAATCAGGGCTAGTTTAATGACTTCTTGCTCATTGCCAAGTGAGTTGCTTCACACAACGTTCAAAATAACAAGCAAAAATAAAAACAAGATGGAGAATAAGCACAAAGGGCTTGTAGCTGAGATTTACCAAGTAACTTTCAACAGAATCTGTTCTGTTTTCCTAGAATGGCAGAAAATACTTCCTGGAATGCTGAAAGAACTGGAAGATCTCTATAAATTTGTTACTACCATTGAAAAGCAGCAACTGAAAATCCATATGAAGTATATGGTTGTTTTTCAATCTATCTGTATTAAAGGACCCATGTTGAATGACTTGAATGTTCAATAACAGTATGAACCACCAAGTGGGATCCCCCTTGAAATAAATTAAAAATCACTTCTCAAATATGAAAATATTCCTGGAGAAATTTTTTGTGCATTGCTTCCAAAGTAGGACTTCTAAGACTAAAACACAGTCAGTTCAAATGTCATTCTACTTACCTTTTTAGACTGTCCTGTTGCAATATCCAACGAAAAGCAAAGATAGATACAATACTATTTTGCCATCTAATATCCTGCAATATATTCAATCCAAACATAAATATTTGCTTTGGACTGATGTCCTAGTGACATTTACTGACTGGTCCAAATAAGACATGCTGGCTAATGGTTCAGAATCAAGTTATTTCGCCCATTCATTCCATTTTAGAGTGGCCCTTGGACAGCAGGGAATAGTGGTTAAGTACCAACACCTGTTGCCTCCTACTAGCCAATAAATCAATACTGTCCCACCACCATTTTTTTCTTTTTTTTTTTCCTTTCTTTTAACATGTAATCTAAAATAGGTAGCTAAGCAGTTCCCTTTCACAGCCCAGACTCCAGTACAAAGAAGGCTTGCAAGATGTGGAATTCAGTTCAGCAGATGCTGGCACTTACAACAAACCAAGCTTTGTTCTTGTTCTCATAGATGGGAGGCACTACTGTATGGAACCATAAGCACCCACTCTCAGGACAGTTGAGGGTGCTTAGCTCTTTGCCTTTCAAAAATCCTTAAGGGATTCCATTAGCTAGAGTCAAGTTGCTGTATATGTATCAGTGTAACAAGCTGGAGTCAATAAGGCTCCTGTCCAAAGTCACTGAAGTAATTGTTAGTGTTAGCATTGAATTTAATTGGATTTGAACTGATGCCTAAGAGAGAAATACACAGAAATATGCTCATTTAGAATATATTTTCCAGCTGTCCATTTTCATTTTATCCTTTGTTCAATACGTCAAAATTTAGCCCTTGAACTCTGCATGTTTTTAGAAATTATCTACTATAACTGAATCAGTTGTTTATGGATGTTTTTACATTCATTTTTACTCTGTCTCAATGGTCCAAATTGTGTCCTTTCCTTGGTTGGAGTATTTGGCCCAGTGAGACTGAACAAATGACCATGTTTCTGTTTGCTTGTGGTTATCTTTAACTGTGCTCAGTAGGAAGGTAAAAATGTGTTATCTTAAAACTCATAATTTCTGCTAATAGCTTTCCTCAACTTCTGTATTCAATTCCATATTTTGAAAAGCAGTTTAGCTGGCAGTATTGGAAACACCAGCAGAGAAGACACTATCTGTTTTATTTAATTAAAAAATCAAACATTCCTAAGGTTTTTGGTCACAATTTATGTGCTAGTAAGGTAGTTTATAACTAGAATATTTGTCTAGACTATTGTTAGATGTTAGTGGATAATTTTTGGACTTAATCCTAGGAATAAAGACAGTAGGATAAAGGCTAACTGCAAATGAAACCACAGCATGTACACGAAAGCAGTTCTGAGTTCTAGCCTATTTTTTTACCTGTTTCAGATCCCCTCAGAGATATATATGAATGATTTTTTTGTTTGTTTTCTGGTGTACAGTGCATTATAGTCTGATGAAGAACTATTAAATCTTAGATGTATCCCATCCAAATCTGAGGTGATATTTTGTGTAATTTTTCCTGAAAAACCGGTATGTATTTTGCAAAATTTGTGTTCTACAGCAGCACTGTAATTCTGCTGCACTACCAACAACAATTAACAACCCTGTTGTTGGAAAACTGTGCTCCTAAACAACGTTGGTACTGAGCTTATGAATTTAGCTGACAGGTTACATCTTAGGGTATCGTTCTGCCATTTTTAAATTCCAGAAATTCTCCTAATAGGCTTATACAAAATCAAGACTCTTAAAAGTAAGCACTCCACATAGACTTTAAAAAAAGATCAAAGCTCTTTTCTATTCACCCTGTTTGTCACAAGAAACAGGTGCAAGGGTATTTTTCAAATCATTCATGGATTCAGGAATGAAAATTAAGTATGATGCTTTTTCAAATATGTCATTAATTCAATAAGTATGATGATAATCCAAATATGTCAATAAGTTCTCTAGAGGCTTGAGGTTGTTAGAACTGGTTTAGCTAGTATAAAAATTAGTATAAAGATAAAATCTAATTGCCAAATTTTCTTGTAGAGCTGTTTCTCTTTTGAGAATACAAAATCTGGAAGTGTTGAGTGTCTTGATTACTGGGGCTCTTTCTACAGAGAAAGAAAAATTCAGCTTGGGGGATTCTGTCTCTACTCTGAGACATGGAAGACGCAAATGGTAACGAAAAGTCTGTGTCATCTAAAAAAATATGCACCCTTCCACGGATTTCTTTTTGCTTTTAGGCTTTAGCATGAACACACATGGCTGTAGAGGATTTAGTTGGGAACAGGTGGTGAAACCAAGCTGATTGCATTAAGCTGCAAACAGCTAACACCAAACAGCAGATACACCCCTTCTTTCCTCCCTGACTGAGTTAATCTGTCAGTTCTGTTTTGTAGGGCTCCTTTCAAGAGTTTCAGAGATTAACTGAATAAACAATTTTGCCACTTTCATCTTGACATATTCACACTAGTCTACTAACCTGACTTGCCCCTGGACTTCAAGGTTATATCATTCCACCCAATAACTTTGCTGATGTTAAAAAGTGTGTAATATCCAGAGCAGACAGCAGCACTAGATTTCCAGACAGACTCGCTGGCCCGCTGTTATTTCCCTCCCTGATCCTGTTGAGCACTCTGTGTATACTTTTGTAGTATGCACCAAAACAAAACAACTTTCTGTTTGTTTTAGAGTTTCACCCCTTTGAACTCTCCTTCACTGTGACATTTCAGACGCTTAGGGACACTGGCTGCTGAGTAGCTCCAGCCTGTCCTTTTTGTGTGTCTCAGTGGGAGTGATAGGTTCTGTGTGGTACAGCTGTGTCAAGAATAAAATCATGTAATAAAAAAACAGTTAGCCTTTGTATGTTATTACTATAAAATACAGTTCTGGACATCAAATTTGAGGTCCAAGAGGTTGTTGCTCTCATTCTGTCTCAGTTATGAGTAGTCTGTCTCATGCAATCCAAAGCAGAAAACAGGGCATTGTCCTCATTGTTCAATCTAATCTCATATTAGCTCTAAAGCAAGTTTAAAAAATAAAGAAGGATAAATTCAAATACTAGTAGATAGGCTACTCACGTTTTAGACATTTAGAGGTAAATTCTCCCGGCAGAAAACCCCATGATGTCTATAAGAGACCTTGCATCTTTTCCTTGTTCTGTAGATGCCACTGACAGGAGTTCTCAATCACTGTACTTATTTTGAAGAATGAACTGCATTGTAGCATCTTTGTTCCGGATGGGAGTTTCCACCTCAGCTACTAAAATGTTCATTGTAGTATGAATCCAAAACAATTTATGTGGCAGCAGTAGCAACCTGTGGACTTCCAACAGATGAAGGATTTTAAAACTAAAATTATTTTTTTTAAGTTTATAAGAGAAGTATAAGTTTCAGTAAGTTTATTTCTGGTTTTTTTTTTCCTGGCAGAAAATGCTGTTTTATCAAAGTCAGTTTACCAAATAAATCTGAATAATACCCCCCCAACCCCCAACTATCACTTTTGCATTGCCAAAATGCTTCTTATGAAAAAACACAGAAACACCAATATTTCATTCTGCTATTAGAAATTGAAATCTGAATTACTGTCTTTCAAATGCATCAAAAATTTTTTGAACCAGTCTGATTATACACATACAAATATTTTTGAAGAAGATTTTTTAAAAATTATTTGTAATTCCTTTTGAAAGTAAAACTACAGACTTTTCCAGAGTTGGAGCATTCTTTTATCATGCATGTCCATTGAAATGCAAATGCAACAGAACTCTAGTATATGAAACTTTTTTGAGAAACGAAGTTAACTCTCTTTTGATATAGGTTAAATAGAACCTAAATTCAAGACAGTTTCAAGAAACACACAAAGTTCTTCAGACAATAATTCTCAAAAGACTTTAATAATTCCTGGTTTGACTGAGGAATCAAGTAAATCTGGTATTTTTGGCAAGGTGTAGTATGTGAAAATTACTGAAACAGAAATATCAAAGTGAAACTCGAATGAAAAGTGTACATATAGATTTGATTCAGAGATTACTATTGGAGTCCACTCAAAGCTCAATCTGCTGAATTGCACTGGACATTTAGGCGGTTGTATCAGAATTTAGAATCTGCAGGACATATTTCACAGCATAATTCAGTGTATCTATTATAGTGACACACTAATGAAATGCTCTCCCATGTGAGGAAACAGAGTCTAAAAGACCCCCAATAACTGAATATTTATCAGTTCTCAAAATACCAGGAAAAAAAAAAAAGCTGCTATTTTAATCAGGCTCAAAAACTACTTTGGTCTATATAAGTGTCTTGAGTTGATGTATATGCTCTTAGAGCAAGTTCCATAAGTTGAACGTGCATTTGACTGACATCTCTTCTGTGAATTTGTTCTGAAGTACTTTTGTACTGAAAAAATGAGACATGTAGCAAGACTTGATTTGAGTGAGGCAGAAGGAAAAGCTCTCTGGAGCACACTCAGCCCTACAACTTTCCAACTGCTATCCATTTCACAGTAAGGTCTTTTTTCTTTTTGTGCTCATCTTTGGTAATGTGAAACTTACCTCTTTCATCTTGAATAATTTACATTTGCTCAGGTTTCAATTGATGGATGCATGATTATTTCCATTTGCTCAGTTTTTGCTAGTTTATTATCTCCTCTTAAAGCATATTAAAATTATTAAACTTTTCTTAGGAAATAACATGCCTACTTTCATTAGGAGATGTACACCTTTGCTCTTGCATTAGGTGAAACATTCTTTACTTATTACTGAGAACACATACTATAAAACAATTGACCATTTATATAAGAAGTAATTCCTCAAATAAACTCCAAAATGTTTTTCATGCAGGTTAAGATGCAGTGTGCAAAATTGCAGTGTCTTCATTTCAATGTACCTTTCTCTGGGATATCTATTAAGCTTATAGTACTAATAGCACTTACTCCAAATTTTTTTGGAGCTGCTTGCCTTTTTTTTTTGTTGTTTGTTTGTTTGTTTGTTTGCTTCCTGGCTGGTGAATCGAAATATATCCTAGTTTCTGGGATTTATTGTTACTGTTAGGGGATGCCGAATAGTCAGGACCAATAAACTATGACTGTTTGGGTTTTCTTAAAGTTATTTTTTGTACTATTTCTCTCCTCTTATTTATCCTTCCGATCCTTCGTTTCCTCTCGTCTTCAACAATCATATCTTCATCCCTTTAAATTTGCCTTTCCAGCACCAGCTGTCTACATGGTTCCACACTACAGGGAAGGAGAAGCAAACAGGGACAATATTACTGGCAAATCAAAATTAACAATGTCCAAACTTATTGATTCTGTTGGCAATGAATGATGAGACTGTACTCTGATAAAACTCTTTACCCACACAGTTATTAATAAAGTACAAAAAAGAAAAATTGGTAATTAATTTACCCAGTTAATGTTTTAAAAGTTTCTCTGTTTTTTGGGAGTTTTTTTCACTAAAATGTTGAAGTTCTTCTCTTCTTTTAATCCAGACTTCAGTACTGGTGGCCATATGTAATACTTGTATTTAACAGTTCAGTTCACTATTGCTATGAATATCAAACTTCAGATTGTATCCACAAGATAAATTTACTTTGAAGTTGCTTTAAATTCAGATCTAGGTGTTCCTAATCTGAAGTTTGCATTGGCGTGTGCGCGCACACACACACACACACACACACACAAAGTCCTCCTCAAAATTGCAGACTTGTGCTAAGTCCTAATAGAATCTAGTGTCCATATAAATACTTCTAAGACTTTGATTCTCAAATGATGATTGATCTAGGTTGATAAATATCTTCAAAATTCCTTCTGAGGAGGATAAAATCTCATGAGACTGTTGAAGAATCCATAACTCCCCACCCAGTCATGTAAATGTCTGTAACCAACCATTCCAGATGTCTATTTGCGCTGTGGTTTGTACTGCCTTGGCTCTTCCCAGTTCTTACCAGACAGCAAAAGAAGCATGAAAATACTGAATAGACACTGTTTCCATAGCTTTTGAAGCCCAAGAAGAAAAAGATGTGCATGATATTTTCTGAAAAAATGAGACATTAGTAAAATTACAGTAGTCACCTAAACAGCTCTGGCTGTCTTTTATTATGACAACAGTACACAGGGGCCACAGCTGATAGGTATTACGTGCATGAATTTTTCTAAGTGCAAAAATAGAGTCAGTGCCCCTAACAGTTTGGTCCAAGCTATATATAATATGGGAAAAAAAATTATGCAGTGCAGAAAGAGGAAGTTAAAGAACTATACACTGTGTTTATATATTTATTTATAAGGTATTTTTATTATTACTTATAAATAGCACGCCATTTGACCACATAATTTTTTTGACAATCTCATTTTTTCAGTGCAAAAGTACTTCAGGTCAAATTCACATGAGAATTCAGTCCAATGAATATTAACTAATCTCTGTCACACTCTCAAGTGTTCTTCCATCGGTTTGGCCTTGAGATGCAATTTGAAGGAAAGGAAAAAGTATCTCGCAGATCATTTTAAGGAACATATTTAACTTCAAAATTGTATAGATAGGCAAATAAACTGCATGCTTCATTATGAGGGTGCCTGTACACGTATGGGGGCGTGTATCCAGTAACCAGCTAGGCAGATAGCTGTTGGTTCTTTAGTGTGTATTAACTAATGATGACACTTTACATGCAAAAATACATGTAGACATCTATACACTGCTGTTAGCATTGAAAAGCACTAATTTCAGTATTAAAAGATGCCTAGAAAAATTAAACAGTTACCTTTTGTCCCCGTGCTTTTGCGTGCAGCGTTATGAGAAAATCCTGAACTGCTCTTTCAGAGATTAAGGATTTCCACATGACTTCTCACTTAATCACTAACGGTTTTTGCTTTTTCCTTCTTCATTTCTGCCCTGTAGTCATATCCCATTTTTGTGAAGGAGTAATCTGTTTCCAGACAGGCTTTGCTATGGCTCCCATTACAGGTAATAGTTTAAATCTTCATAGTTATTCCTTCCTTTTCTCAATGATTCATAAAAGGGAGGCAGTAGTAATATCCCCCCCTTAGAAATAGCAGGTGAGTGAGAAAATTATTCTGCACAAAATTATTCATTAATTCCAGATGTCTAAATGAAATGTGAAGAACCTTAGTTCTTACAACTGTTGTAGCATACGTCCTTGTATATTCAAGAATAAGTTCAGTTGCAAATATGACAGTATATCACTTCTTAAAATAATTGTGCACACATCAAGGACAAGTTGGATAATTAACGACTACCTGCAAAATATTTTGTTTGCGTTTTTATTCTGTGAAAATATAAATAGGGAATACAGTGCTCCAGGATATCATTATTGCTTTAACCCATGCTTTCTTTTTCTTTCTTTATCCCATTTATTAAACAGGCTTTCAGCTTCTGCAAATAATTGCTTTTCCAGTTTTCTTTTTTACACAACCAACATTTATTTGTGCTTACCACTAAACCATGTACCCATGTGCAACACACACACACCATTGGAACACTTCCAGGAATAGTGATTTTGCCACTTTTCTGTGCAGCTTATTCCAATGTCTTGTACCCTTTCAGCAAAGAAATTTTTCCTGATATCCATTCTAAACCTCCCTTGGTGTAACTAGAGGCCATTTCCTCTTATCCTCTCACTTGCTACCTGAGAATACACTGACCCCTACCCAGCTACATCCTTTCAGGTAGCAATAAGGTCCTCCCTGAGCCTTCTTTTCTCCAAGTCCTTGACATTAAGATGCGTAGGGTCCATCAGTCATGCAGGACTGTCACTTACAGGCTGTGTAAGGCTCACCTGAGTAAGGAGCTGTCATCTTCAATGTGCAATGCTAGAAATTAATGCAAAACTTTGCTTTCACATTTTAAAGACACTGTGTAACAACAGAATTGTGAGGTTTCACAATAAATCCAAAGATTAAGAATCACTTTCATGAAACAAGCCATTCCCTTTATTTTTTTTCCAATAAAGACTTCACCTATACTAGCTTGTTTATTCACAATTTTGCCTTGTCTCTGCCTCACTTCTATTTCTGATTTCTGTCCGACTGTTTTTCAATCTACATGGTCTCAATCTCCATTATTTTTACAGTGCAGTCCCTGTCTTGCTCATCAGGTCCTAGTTTCATCTCCATTAGCCGTTCCTGTTTTACATAAAACCCCAGATGAATGTGTAATAGGAGTTTTCTTCCAGTCTTTGATTTTTCCTTTCATCTTCATTGGTTTGCAGAGTCCTGTTTCCCCTTTCCTTGAATTTTGTCAAATGTTTTCTATCCCTCCCCACTTCCTTGATTTCTTCTATTCCTGACAAATACATCTTTTGCTCAAACAATGCCTGCAAAAACTGCTTCTGGCTCCTGGCTACTTGAACTACAAGAGCAAGGTTGCCTTTGAGCAACACTGAACCCCACCTAGCCAGAGATAAAAACACTCCAGAAATACAACTGCAAGAACAGATTGTGAGAACATCAGTTTACAATGTTTTATAGATGAATTTAATATGAGAAATGTAATAATATTTCTTGTTTTGTTGGGTTTAACTTTCAGCTCCCTACATACTAGAACTGTTGTTGTCTTGCTCCCTCACATGCCTGGAGTTCTGGCTGCCTAAAATCCAGCCCCGTGAGACAGATTTAGCATTAAGAGATGAAGCTTAGGTATATGAGACTCACCCTTGTCAGAAACCACTCAGCTAAGGCGTGCCTCATGCAACTCTAACCTTCCAGAATAATTTTTTGTCCTCTCACAAGTTTGAGAAAATATAAAAGGCAATTATTCAAAAATTGAGTCTGCAGAAATGTGTGTAAGTTCACTAGTTTTCAGAAGAAGTAAGTTATATTCTTGCCCTACAAGCCATCATTTTATAGCATGTCATGCCCCTCTCCAATGAATGAGGATTCTAGTAAAACACCAAAATATTACTTGACTTTTCATGCATAGACAAGATTTTATGTTTGTCACTGGCCTCAGTCTTGGAAACAGTTGAGCTGTTTTTTCTTAAATTTTCAAAGAAAGGTCATCCCAAGGCTAAAGCTCAGCATGGAAATTTTCAGTTGAAGAGATGTAAGTTTTACAACTGAAAGCTCAATATAAAAATATGGAATACCAGTCAATTCTGGCATATTATATATTACTAAGATTTTACGTAAGTGTTTTTCCACATGCAGATAAAACATCTGTAAAGTGCTCAGTTACTAACCCCTGATGAAACCACTTCAAGTATTACCTTCTGTTTAGTAGAGCATGCTTAGACAACTGCTAAGCAATTGAGAACTCATCAATATGTAAAGTATTTGCCAGTGTTTTTCAGTACTCTGTTGATGCAAAATGGTAAAACCAGCAGTTTAAAGAAGTAAACTTATTTTCTTCAACTGGACTTTGGGCTAGTTTGATGAATACTACTGTCACAGTTTAGAGATATTTGATTTTTGCTTTGAGTTTTTAAACACATATAATTGAAGAATGTATGAATACATGTAGAGGGCTGTGATAAATGATTAATTGTTGCTTGTTATGTTTCAGAAAATAATCTGTTTTAGACTGGGAAAGATGTTTTGGAGAGGTGAACAGAAATATTCTGATGTACAGTAGAGTGATTTGGCAGATTTGTTATCTGTCAGAGTTTTCTGTGAAAGGACAGTTAAGCAATCTTTGTAATATAAAAGATGGAGGAACTTTTAATTAGATAATTTTTGCTATTAAATCACTGTGGCATATCTGGCTTGCATCTCATTAATAAAAGTGTTACATATAGTAAATCACACTGTATCCATTTGAGCAACCTAGTAATACTTACCATTCTCAGCATGGTTTACAGAATGTCACTCTGCTGTGCTCATTGCTGCCAAAAAAGACCCCCAGTATATATCCTTTTATTTTTCCTTCCCCAAAAGAGAACCTTGGAAGTGGAAGAGGTATTTCATAAGAAATGCAAATTTCAGTGTAAAACATTAATTTCTATATCAATCAGTGACGAAGAGAAAATCTTCACACCCCTATTGCTTTCCTCATTTATACTGAATTAAGATGACCTGATTAAAAAAAAAAAAAAAATTAATGAATTTTTAGCCTTTTAAAGTACTGTAAAGAAGCACACACAAAAATCTTACACTTTATATTCACTATTAAGTCTCTTGGTCAAAATTAGAAGAGAAAAAGAACTACATATTTATCCAGAGCACAGCATAATAAAGGAAAAGTTAGCAAATTTTCAACATTCATGCATTCAGATTATCAGTACCTAATCTTTAAAACTACAATGGTTTTGGTCCCTTAACTTTAATAAAAATCTCAGTTTTAGCCATTTGTAGTTCTGCCCATTATTTTGCAGTGTTTGCAAACAAGGTCACTCACTGACCAGAATGGGCTTTAAACTTTTCTGCTATGGTGCTATCATAGCAGTCATAACAACTGCTGAACTGGTGGAATATTTGAATTTTATTGTGCTAGGCCTTTATTATGAAAAAACATTTACATTACATTTACACACATCCTTAACTTCATATAAATAGTCCCATTAGTTCAATGTTAAAGGATATGCTTTACTTTAGTTTGTAAGTAGTCCCACTCCACACATTCTCACAGGTTTAAAGTCTGAAGCAGTAAAACACCCTTTGTAGGTGCTACTTAGCCCATATTCAAACTTGATTAGAACAGAATATGAAGCCTGCTCATGAGAACATGAACAGCAAAAATCAAGTAAATGTAAAAATGTTTTACTTAAAATTTTAATTTTATTTTTGTAAAATTTTTATTTTAATTTACACATTGTTTTTGATGTAAAACAAAAGAGAGCAGGGGGAAAATGGGTTTTGAAATCAGGAAGTTACAAAAACAGAAGAATTATAATAAATTATATTTTTTAAAAAACCTACTGGATGATTCATAGCACCAAAAAACAAACCAAAAAAAGAAACAAACCAAAAACCAAACCAACAAACAAAAGAAACCCCAAAACAAAACCAAACAGAACCCCCCCAAAACAAAAAAAAACTAAACAAACAAAAAAAGTGTGGTTAGAATGCACCCAAGCAGAGAACTTGAAAAGTTTGTTGTTTTTGTCATTGTTGTTGTATCATTACTATTAATCAACATGATACAGCAGTCAATTGGCAGTGCAAATATTATAATTCATTCACATATCAGGGTTCCATTAATGTAAGGGTTTCTTCTGTCTAAATATTTGCATAACATGCTATACTTTAATCCTTGCATACCAAATACAGCAACTTTAAATGAGAGCAAGCTACTATTATGCCTTGAGCATTTCTGTGAGTAAGGAGGAGAGGAGGTGGAAAAATACTAAGTCTAATAAACAAAACCAAGCATTTTAATTATTGATATAAATTAGGACAAAAGAATCAGCCTCTTCACCCATGTGTACAGAGAATTTGAGAAATTTCTGTAGAGAAGGTCTTACATGATGTTTTGGTTTGGTAACTAAAAACAACTGGAGACTAAAACAACTGGAGACCTGGGAAGCTATATAGGGAGCAACCTATATGACCAGAGGAAGTGTCAAGAAAACTCAGCGTGTTGGTTTTGCATGGCCCAGTTTTTGCAAGTGAGTAAGGTGGGGTACAAAGATGTCTCCTGTGTGTCCTGTGTGAAGATTCTGGAAGTTTTTCACCATATCCAGCAGAGCCAATCTCTGATGGCTCTGAAGATGATGGACATGCTGCTGGCCAAGCCTGGGCCAATTAGAGATGTTAGTTATGCCTCTGTGAAAACATATTTAAGAAGAAATCAAAACAATGTGAGCACGCACTTCTTTTTAGCCAGAGGAGGAGGAGGAGGAGGAGGTAAAAATATGTGAGGGAAAACAACATGGAGGCACCAAGGTCAGTGGAGAAGGTGAGGGAGGAGGTGCTCCAGGTGCCGGAGCTGAAAACCCTCTGCCAGCCATGGTGAAGACCATGGCGGAGCAGGTGGTCCCCCTGCAGCCCGTGGGATCCAGAGGGATGCAGAGAACCCCCCACAGCCTGTAGGGAGGTGCCCACACCAGAGGAGCAGGTGGATGCCTGCAGGAAGCTGTGATCCAGTGGGAGTCCCAGTAGAGACTGAGAGTTGCAAAGGCCTTGCAAGAGACAGAAAGGCCTTGCTCCCAGGATAGAAACAGCCTGGCCTCACCTTGGAAGGCTGCACCCTATGGACAAGAAGTCATGCTGCAGCAGATTTGGGTGGACTCCTGCTTGTGCAATTTGGACCCATGCCAAAGAAGTTTGCAGAGGACTGTCTCTTGCGAAAGGGACCCCATGGCTAAGTAGAGGACACTTCTCCCTAATAAACTGACCAAAGGAAGCCCCCATACCCTTCCTCCCCCCCCCAAGCTTTTGGTTGGAAGGAGGGAGGGGGTGAGCAGAGAAATGGTGTCTTAACAGAGAGAGGGGTGAGTAGAGAAACAATGTTTGTAGCAGAAGACTTGTGGTAATGGACTGACTAAGAGAAAAAACCCCACCCTGGAGCTGTTTGTTGGAAGGAGGGAGGGGGCTGAGCAGAGAAATGGTGTCTTATTTATCCTCTCATTTATCCTCTGACTCTGTAAGGTTAATAAATCACTTTTTCCACCTGTCACAAAGTCAAAATTTAATTACAGTGCTCTACAGAGATATACACAGCAAAAGACAAAAATGGTATAAACAGGTTAAGACACAATGAAAATTGCAAATAACACATGAATATCTTGGGTTGGCAAGCAGAAAATATACTTTCTAAAATAAGACTCCTCATGAATTTTCCAAAGCAAAATATCTTGTCTATGACAGCGGAAGCTAGACACGAATCCTTATACAGTGTTAATAGCTTACTGCTCATTCCTTTTTATATGCTTGACATCATATTTATTTTAAAATACAGGAAGGTTTTTTTGACTTTGTAGTTTATTCAAATGAAGGACATATTTGTAGCCATGCACTTGTGCAAAGATTTGTATGGATTTTCTGTTAGCAGTCAACCATTGGTAGGCAGAGGTGCAGGGTAGCAGATCCTCGGCAGTAGGATGGTAACCCTATTGATTTTGTTGGAAGATCACCAGTATACAACTTGGCTTTCTATCTTTTTCCAATCTGCTTGTAAACTTGAGATGGTTCAGAAGACAATGAAGGATTCTCCTTCCTAGGCTCAAAAGAAGGACATTAAAAGAAATGCTGAGAAAATACACAGTTTGTATATGGGTACTGCCACTCTCAGGAAATACTGACAAAAAGTAATGTTCTACCAAGATTAGATAATTTGAGGGTAGGGGTTATTCCACATAAATGTTCAGAAAAATACCCATCAAATAAGGTTCCCATTTTTCACTTTTTGCAGCAGATTAGACTTAAATGAGACTACTACATTTCAGCTGTCCCTCCACTATAGCAATTACTTTTGATGACATAAATAGAGTTTATTTTCCACATTAATTCAGTCCTTTATTTCATTTCTAGGTGTGCCTGAAACCCAAGAAATAAAAGACAGAAAGGAAAAAGCATCACTGACATCTACTTTCTTTTCTAGATATATGGTGGAAGTCGTATCTTACTTCAAATGTTTCAGTGTGCTGCTTCGGCAGACTTTCTTGGTCTTTTGATCTTGACAAAAGTCAAACCATTTACTTCCTTTGGGAAAGCTTGTAATGCACATACTGAAATGTGTATGTCTTGACAGAAGTGTTGTTGAACTTCATCAATCACAACAAATCAATGAGAACAGAAAGATAACAATCATACTATTAAGTTGCAATACAGCATTATCTTATAACTCTGTAAAAATGCAGAATTTGAGCATTTGTCCCTCATGTATCTTGGAAAAAGTATTCTCCAATTATATTACTTTGACCTTTTAATGTTTTGTTACCACTGTCATTCAGTCTTAATGTCTCTTGTTTACAGCAACAGTATTCAGTAAGGGAAATGCAGTACGCATACAAATAGCACCGAGAAATATAAAAGTTGCATTTTGCAAATCTAATATTATTTTATGGTCTTTTTAAAGGTATATATAATTCTTTAGCTCGGTGCCTTATTCCCTTGATGGCATTTTCTAATAAGGCTATGAATTCAACTGAATTATTTCAGTTTAAAATGTACAAAAGAACCACTCACTGCTTATTCCTCACTCTATATCTTTAAATTGTTTTACCTGGGGAAAAGGAAAGCAGAACTCATTACTTAATATGGTGTAAACTCATTAGATCCACTAGAGTTTTAGTGTCTGCAGTCTCATTATCTCATCAAAACATAATTTTGATTGTCATCACGCTATAACAGGGCCTGCTTTGCCACCTCTGCCTTTCTTGGACATAGAACAGAAACCCCTTCCATGTGGGTTCCGGGGAATGTTGATGTGCAAGCAGAGATTCAGATCACCTGCCACCTGCAGCCACTTCAGAGATGTGCATTAATGAGCAATCTGAGGTAGAAAGGGGAAGCATCTCGCTGTAGTTTGTTAATAGAATGTCACAGATGGAATGAAAATGTGAACAGTTCAAATTTCCAGACATTAACTAGTTCCTACAGACCACGTCTCTTTAGATGGAATCATAGATTACTTCAGAAAAGATTGCAAAGAAGGGTAAGAAATGAGACTGAGAAGAAAAAATGTCAAACATTTTCCTGATACTGAGCAGAAATAATAATGCAAGACTAATCAGCAGTGTTGATATTCAGAATTTTTGGGGCCTCTATGTTGATTTTAAAGAGCTTTCTTGCCCTTTTTATTATCATACAGAATAGACAAAAGAACAAATAAAACTTCATTAAGTCGGTCTATTTAGCCTTTTGTCTTCTTTGTAGTGTGCTGTGCTGTCAGTGGTTTAAGAGTCGACTCCTCCACAACGTTTTTCTCTTACCAGATGTGCGTGTCCTTACAAACGGAATAGGGTAGAGACTTCGTTGCCATTTCTTTCTGCTCCTAGTAAAAAATCCACAGGTATTTTTTGTCCTTGAAATCAAAATCACTAGGCAAATAAACTGAGCTACACTGTTGGAAATGGTAGTCTGTGTTTCTGAAATATCATACCAACTATGCTCATGACAATATGCAATGCCAGTATATAAACACAGGGAAAGACCCTGTAAAAGCTTGAGAAGGGACTAATCACTAAGAAATATTTTGAGGACAGTTATTTGGAAAACCAAGAAGCAAGCATTTTGACACACAAGGACTCTATCACACAGGGGATAGAGTTGTTTGTTTTCTCTTTAGAATAGCATACCAAGTGTTGCTGGGAGTTTGAGTCTGTCTAACTGACTTATATTAAGCACTCACTTACGTGGGGGTCTGAAGCCCAGCTTGGTCTTTAGCGATATGAATGTCTTCTGTACTTTATTGCCATGTCCCACTCATTTTCACTCTGCCTTCCTGGTTTAATAATAATTGCCACAAAAATCCTCATTCTCTACAGAAAAGTCCAAGGGCAACACATATGCAATATCTACATCTGTCTGGGCTAAGTTTTTACCAAGGTGTCATGATCCAATTATTAAGGTTATTAGAAATGCCTCTGCCTGAATTAAGGTGTAAATGAGACTGTATGCAAGTCAACAGTATGGGTTTTATTTAGTAGTAAATATGAGAGAGAGAGAGAGGGAGAAAGAGAAGGAAAGGAAGAAAGAGGAAATAGGTGGGCAGGACAGAAAGAGAGTGACAGAGACAGAATAAATAAAATATCACCATCCATGGATCCCAACGATGTTCCATTGATCCTCTCCAGCTGGTCTTCTTGGTGGTGATGGTCCCCCCGAAAAGCATAGAATCCCATGGGTTAATATACACTAAGGCCAGGTGGCAATGCCCAGGCATGTCCCCTGGGGCGAGTGGGAGCAGTCTCTTGCAGCAAACTCCAGATCTGCTGCATCATGTCTAATTCTGTGGTGCAAGGCCTCTGGGGAGCGCTCTGGGGGCTCATGGATGGATTATGACATGCTCTCAGCTGCCTCTCAGGTGAATGCCTCATGGATGTGGCCTGTGGGGTTGGGCCAGTTTGTGTAAAGGAGGCGGGGTGTTCACTGCCTCTGACCACAGGTCACACCCAAAACCTCCTCCCCCTGCCCATGGTTTCAGTGCAGGGAGTCTCTATAAACCTGGCTTCTGTGGGCTGTGGTCTCCCCTGCCTCAAATCTAGCCAGAGAAGGATCTCTGCTGTGTTTGGTTCTCTTGTGTATGCATTCCTTTCCCTAAGCTCTGTTTCTCCCTAGGCCTGATTAAACAATAGTATCTTATCTTGGAAGGTTAGCATTCAGTCCAAAGTCCCAATCAGGTATCTTCAGGGAGGCTTCTTTGGTTGTAGCTTCTTTACACATTCTTTTTCTTTAATGGGCAAAATTTTATGTCAATGTTTGAGGCATGAACCATTTCAATCTCTGACATGAGGTGCTAAAAATTGTTGTATCTTCTCAAGCAGACCAGCAAAAAAAATTTGTTTCCCAATCCGCTGGTAGAGTGTTCTGTCTGGCATTTAAGATAAAATATGATGAAGCTTCTTGTTTTGGCTACCTTATGGGGAAAGGGTTTGATGTAGAGATTAAGCTGCAGAAGACAGTCCAGGATACTTTTTGACTCAACTCCTCTCTGGAGCATTTTCTATGCCTGATGTAGGCATCTTCTTTCTCAGCATTCTTCTCCCTTTTAGATCCTTAATTTTCCAATGATGTTTTGTATCTAAGTTGAGATTTGTTAGGAGACTAAAACTGTGCTCACTTTTTCCAGGTCTAAGTCTTTTTCACATCTCATACTGTTTTAAGTAGCTGAAATTCTTTTCTAGCAACTAAAATTTGGTCTACAGTAGGAAAAGATGAAAACAGCTTCCTATAAAATATTTGGTCTTGGTAAGGAAAACAGCTACATGTGCTTATACCTAATATTTTAACATCTCTATGGCAACATTACATAAGCCGGTGTGGTGGTGCACATTTTATTTCATTTACCTTTCCTTCATTCTGTATTGCTTTTGTCATCTGACATGGGTTGATGGTGGCCAGATGCCAGGCACCCATAAAATCCACTCGCTCAATCCCCTCTGCAGCTGGACAGAGGAAAGAAAGTTTGACAAAGGGTTGATAAGTTGCGATGAGGACCAGGAGAGAGATTACTCATTAAATAACATCACGGACAAAACAGGCTGTAATTAGTGATATAAAGTGATTGTTAACAAAATCAGAGCTGGATAATGAGAAGTAATATAAGCCCCTAAAAACACTTTCCCCCACCCCTCCCTCCTTCCCAGCTCTGCCCAGCACCCTAGCAGTGCAAGGAAAGAGGGAATGGGGGTTATGGCCAGTTCATCACCCTTGGCTTCTCCCACTGCTCAGGGAGAGGGGTCCTTCCCCTGCATCACCGTGGGGTCCCTTCCACAGGAGACAGTTCTCCATTAACTTCTCCAACATGAGTCCATCTCATGAGCAACAGCTCTCTGTGAAATGTTTCAATGTGAGTCCATCCCACAGGCAACAGTCCTCCCAAAACTGCTGCAGTGTGGGTCACTCTTCCATGGAGTGAAGATTCTTCAAGGACAGACTGCTCCAACCTGGGAGCAGGGCCCTCTCTGCATGGGATCACAGCCTCCTCCCAGGCATCCAGCTTCTCTGGCATGGGCTCCTCCATGGGCTGCAGGTGGATCTCTGCATCCCTGTAGATCTCCATGTGCTGCAGGGGGACAGCTTCTTCTCCATGTTCTGCACAACAGGCTGCAGGGAAATCTTGGCTCTGGTGCCTGGAGCACCTCCTCCCCCTCTTTCTGCACTGACCGTGGTGTCTGCAGAGTTGTCCCTCTCACACCTTCTCACTCCTATTCTCTAGTCACAATGAAAACTGAGCCCCAAACTTTGTTTTGATTTCTTCTTAAATCTGTTATCAAAGAGGTGTTACCACCATTTCTAATAAGCCCAGGCTTGACCAGCAGCCCATCCACCTTTGGAGCCTTCAGGGGTCTGCTCTGGCTGACATTGGGGAAGCTTCTAGCAACTTCTCATGGAAGCCACCTCTGTGGCCCCTCTGCTACCAAAAACCAGGTCATGCAAACCCAATACATCATCGTAACACACTGATAACTACTTCCCCTCATTTAGAATGTTTATCTTTGTACTTCAGATGTGTAGACAGACCTGTTAGAAATTAAAAATGTGAGTGTCCTTCATGGAAGTTGGAAAAAACTGGGCTCTTTCTCATCACTGCAGTTTACAACACTAGATTTTTGCTTGTATATTGTTGTTAAAATCATTGAAGAGGCTGTAACTGCACTCATTGAATTATATATTTTGGCTTATGCAAACCCAGTTCAGGTCCTGAACCAAAATTGCTGAGTTTTAATCCAGAGTGTGTGCAGTAATTTTTGTGATAATACAGAACCCAGCACCCAGATACCCTTCTATCCAACAAGATTTAACACAATGTTAACTACATATGAACTTAATACAGAACAATATAGTTAGATTTCACTTGAGGGGTTGAAAAATTTCAGATTGATTTTTATTTTATCTGAACTGAATTCCTGAAGAAGCAGAGTAACTTTGAAGAATACTTATTCTCCATCTGGAAGAAATAACAAAAGAGGAGAAAACTTTCATCAGTCACTAAAGCAGCATTTTCATTGCGCTTTTAAAGGGCTTGAGACTTTGGGTAAAAAACAGCTGTAAGGAGACTTAGAACTTTCTAATTCCTGAAACACCGATAGGTTTTATCACATACAGTTGTACACAAGATCATTTGCTTTAAAATTGAAATATTTCAGTGTTACCATGATTTATGGCTGAGTGTTGTCAAGATTCAACAACTATAATTTTTAGATACTGTTTTCCTTGAGAAATCAGAGTTTTGAAGCCTGAGTGTTTTAGACTTCCCTAGTAGATTTTCTCCTTTGTCTTCTTATAGCACAGTAACTCATGAAAAACCCATCTGGCCTTGCTCCCACCTGGGTTGCACAGTTTACTTTTGCATTGTTCATTCTGAAGTCCTCTGCCCAGGTATTACCGGCTTCACAGATAAAACCGAGAGCACATCTACACCATACATGCAGCCAGAGAATTTTAACTATTTATTGGTGTCTAGTGGGGCAGGGGGATATTATCTGTTCCATAAGCACTTGTTTCACAGTTTACAAAATTGAGAAAAAATAAGTTTTTGCCAACAGGGACTAACTGATACAAAGTATGTGCAGTATTTATAAGTCATGTTACTAAACATATTTTTGACAAAGGAGTGGGTTTTCTTTGTCTCAAATAAATAAATTTAATTTTCTATTATAGTGTTCTTCACTCCTTTCACCTTTGGCATCCTCTCATACTTTCTATCTTTCCTCCCAGTACAACAGAAGAAAATACAAGTGCTCCTGACAGCCCAGGTTATTATCACAAACAAAGGAAAATACATTCAAATCTGTGTCATAAGATGCTATATATGGTCATTAAATTTTACACATATTACTTTAATAACAACTAATTTTACAATACAGAATGCTTAAATAGTGCTTTAATTAAAACCTTCTCCAGCAAGACATGGTGTTCAAATGAAATGTATACTACTAAACATCCATAAGGTAATGACTTTAGATTGTGTGCTGTGCTGTGCTGTGCTTTGTTGAGCTGTTTTAGGGGGCTGACCAATGAAGGGTCATTCTAATTCCAAATATTTTACATGCAGTGCATTAAATGCTCTCCAACTTCAGTTCTTGTTTTTTCCACTATTATTCAGTTCCCTGACAAAAAGGCCACCAAAATGTCATTGTATTCTGTAGTTAATATCATTCATCATACCAAGTTAAAATTTCCCCCTCAAAAAAATCCATGCAAAAGCATGGTGAACACTGCCACCACTTAAAAGTGATCTGGTCTCATATTTCATAAAGAGGGAAACTGGGAAAAGATGCTTTTTAAAAATTATTTTTGTAAACTGGAGTCATACTGATTCACTAAGAGTTGCATGGTGTACATTGCAAGCAGTCTGTTTTCTTTCCGTGTTGACTGACTGCTAAGGTAACCTGTAATTATGACAATAATTTAAAAAAATAAAATACTAAAAAGAGTTAATTAATTCTAATCAAGCACATTCTGTTTTCAACTGTTTATATAATGTATTATTGGATACCCATTCTGTTGGGATAACTTTCTTGGAGAGTAATGTTATTAAAACAACTGAGTGGTTCATGATATTAAAAACTTTTTCAAGTAAACAATGGGGATTTATGTCTTATGTCCACATGCTTGAAGGTGCTGACCTGTGAAAATTTACTGGATAGGCAAAAGCTTAGAGAAGTTTCTTTAAGTCAGATAGTAGATAACAGATACCATCTCTGGATGGTGAAATTCCGTAATGTGGGGCTGCCATCTCAGCCAGCTTAAAGTGCCACAGCTCTGCTGTTTCTCTTCTACTCTTCCAAAAATTTATTTGAAGAGCAGTAATGAAGCTTCTTGGTTTCCAGCAGAAAACAAAGGATTTCTCTGGATAAGGTTTAGAAGCAGATTTCTAGCCTATATAAACCCATGACCGCTTATCCAAAATTACTGCCTCAGGGTAGATAAATTAACTCTTAGCAATTAAGACACAACACTGTTATACACACAGAGGTAAGCAATGTTGCATTTCACAATTATGAAACCTTGCAAATTCAAACTCTAATCCCTGCCCCACTAAATGAAGTTCCTT
This sequence comes from Acanthiza pusilla, assembly GCA_036630365.1. Lineage (NCBI taxonomy): Eukaryota > Metazoa > Chordata > Aves > Passeriformes > Acanthizidae > Acanthiza > Acanthiza pusilla. The sequence continues at coordinate 1,901,152 of JAXCHO010000034.1, forward strand.
ATAAGAATCAGTAAAGTAAGTCAACACACACACATCTACATGCTTTTAACTGAAGAATAGCAAATCACCTTCAAAACAAAATTACAATTTTATTAACCAGGAAACTTGAACACTACAAAAATTTAATAGAAGTTTTTGATTCAGCTTATGATGATTTAAGACAATAAGGTTTTTAAAAAGTTTTGGGTTTTGTAGAAAATAATATTTTCTTCTCAGCCACCCCAAACACCTCTTACTGAAGCCAGGATATTTGTCTTCTGTGCTCCACTGTATGATCTAAGAACAAAAGATGGACATGAGAATTTGTAGCAATTGATAATTTATATTGACCAGAGACTCCACTTCTGAATTTCACAAAAAATGTTTCCCTTTAGTTGTATCTTAAATTTTGATCAGACTCTGGAATGAAAACTGAGCTGTAATTCAGTAAAGTACTGAGCACATGGATAACTTTGAGTAATTAGTCCCATCAAAGTATGAATTTATGAATCGTTCAGTGCTTAAAAGTAAGTATTGCTGAACTTGAATCAATAAGAATTACTTAACAATATACCAAGCATTGTTATGCTATTTATTTTATGCAACCTTGTTGTCCTTGCTTTCAGCAAGGAAACTTCAAGATCAGAAAATATTTAGTTGACATTATTCCAGTGTTCAGGGCTATAAGTTTACGATTTGTAGCTCATAAATATATGGACAGACATTCAGTGCTGACCCACTAATATGATAAACGTTGCATTGATAAAGTATAAGGTGTCTGTTTTTGACTTCTAGCCCTATGTCTGTATTGCATGATATAAATATATACGCTGGAAACTTGTGGTTACTGCAAAATTGCAATGTGCTATTTTGAGAAATACACAAAGTAATCCCACATTTTGGGCAAAATATATTTTTGTGACAAAAATCCAGAGTATTGTGTGCATAACTAGGTCAAACAGATTAGATTATATTGGTTATTTTCATCACAGAATGAGTAGTAAACAAAGATTTATTCCTGAGCATGAAACAGCATGTTGCTAGAGAAGCAAAGACAATCATTTTTCTCTCTGTTTTAAAAGGTAACCTGAACTTCCAAGAAAGCACCATTAAAGCATAGTAAGATGTCATGCCATGAGTGTAATGTCATAGAGATTTTTGCCTGGCCATTTAGAGCTATCTCAGAGTTCCTTTGACTGGGCACCTCTTTAACTGGAAGTAGAAAGTCTATGCTTCATTGTGGTTACAGTACATGCAAAAACCTGAAGATAACAGTAGCTACAGACGGATAGATACATCTGAATATGTGGCAGTTTTTCTCCTAGAATTGCCAAAAATTCTAGAAGAAAATGGTCAAAAATATGCTCTGAACACATCCTGCTTATCCCAGGGTCCATTTTTATATTTTTATCTTTCATTCTATCATTTCTCTCATTCATTTTGTCTTTTGACAGAGAACTTGGCTGTGTTGCAAATACCTAGAAGTTGTCACCTCTGGGGGTCCACTGGCAAGATGAAGCCTTCAGAATCCCTGTAAAATGTACATGGTATTCTCCAAAATGGACGATTTTGCTAACATTGAAACATTGGCATTGAAACAGTTCCGAGTACTGGACATTTTATTTTTCTTATTATGTCAATAGAATAATATATCCCTTTGGGCTTCTGTGCTTGTGGTGTCTCTCTGCTGGTAATGATGAGAAAGATTTTTATGGGCTGGTAACAAACCAATACAGTGCTCTTGCAAGGGTTGATTTACTAATACTGAGTTGGTTCTTAATTGCTCTAGGCTGTTCACATGTAGCAATAATCAACCCCCGCATACAGTGCAGAGGCATCTTGGTTATTGTGGGACAACCATGCTAAAAATAATTTTGCACAAACCAATTAAAGAGTAGCACAGCCCCTGCTTTATCTTAATTTGCATTGCTTCTTCTAATAATTGAAGTAAGTTACTTTGGGTGTGCAATTCTCTCATTATTTGCTTAATGAACAGGCTCTATTGTACACATCATGATGGTGTGGTCTAAGAGTACAGGTCGAAGAATAAAATCAAAGGGGGCTCCTGCATCAAAAGATTGGATGTGGGAAGAAAAGGAAACAATTCTTTTCAGCTGAACTCTGTGTCATTACAAAAAACCTCCCACATCTCTTTTTTGTTCCTGTGCTTTAGCCCAGACCATGAAGGAAGGTTTCAGTTACCCTTTTGTTATGCTTTCTGGAGGCTTTACAGCACATATATGGATTCACTGTCTTCCTTAGAAAGGATATATGAGCATCTTCTTCACTATGAATAAGTGGAGAAGTAAATGCAATATTTAGCATGGTAATTTCATGCAATAAGTTTAGTTTGGAAAATTAGAAGTTTTCTTCTCACACAAAAAGAAGCAGAGATCATTTAACACAGGCCTCGTGCCTACTTGTGTTTGACTTTATTCTCTATTCACATTTTAATGGGAATAAGATCTGACCCTTATAGCAAACTGTCTTATTTATAGTATGAATTGCTCAACAGGATACCCTTTCTGAGCACACTTTGTTCAGAAAAGTCCTCTTCCTGAGTAACACATGCCCATAAGAAATCCAGCTGCCAACTATAAATTTTCTAAGAAATCTGCTGTTTTTCTTTTCTCAATGAAAATGTTCTAAAAAATATTACCTTTTTTTATCCAGCAGATCTTTCAATACATTGATCATTGCTTCTTTTTAAAATTTACCTAAGTTTTCACAGTGTAGGCTACAATATCAAGTATTCTACTGCAAATCATTTTCTATTTTGATTCAATTTATATTCGGTAATATTGATGAGTTTTGCACAATCAAGCAAAACGAAAAGTTGGGAGACAATGTTTCAGTGCAAAATGATGTATGCAATAATTTTTTTTTCTTGTCAAAACTAACATATTGAATACTTATACGACAGAACAGATCAACCTTAAGTACTACAATTATTCTATTTCCACTGTCCAGGGGCGGAATAGTTAGAAAAACAAACAATCCCTTAAACCTTTCCCTAAAATATGATGTCTTGGTTTGAAAGACAGGTGTCTGCTAACGAAGGTGGGAACTCCCCTTAGAATAGATAATGTGACTCCCCCTTCCCTCTGAATTATTATAACTTTGGAATCAAGGGCTTTCAGCAAAGATATGGGAAAAGGAATAGCAGTTCTTTAATAGTATCTATAACAAGGCAAACAATCAATAACAACAATAGTAACAACAAACAAAACCAGAAAAAACCTGGTGGCAAATGTCCCTGGGCTGCCAGGCACCCTCCCCTTTGGTGCAGTCACGGTCACAGCCAGCAGGGGCGCTGTCAGGCTCCCAACCGGGCAGGGCGGGTGTGCTGTGGCACAAGGTCAGGTCTGTCTTGCATGGATAATGGCAGACGGGCTGGACAGGGATGGCATGAGCAGGACGGGCTGGGCAGGGAGCTCAGAGCAGGGAGATGGAGCGGCAGGATGGGCTCACCCAGGCTAGCCAGAAAAAGGTGGCAGAAACTCCTCAGTTGTGGCAGTGCATTCCAGCAGGTGGGGCGCAGGGCAGTCGCAGCTGGGGCACCTCCACAGCAGCTGGAAGCGCAGCCAGGAAGATGCACACTCCAGGAGGGGAAGAGGGGGTTGGAAACCCCTGCTTTTTTCCCCTAATGAAAGCTCACCCCAGCAAGGAAAGAGAAAACATTACAGAGTCAGGTCCTCTCTCTACAGTCGTCATGAAAAGGAGGCAGCAGTTTCCACTATTCCCTTTCCCAAGTCCGGCAAGAAAGTGAAGTTACCAATGGCCAGATGTCTCCTCCCCTCACCACACCCAGCCACCTCTTTTGTCTCTTACAAAGGAGTAAATGGTCCTTAAACACCTGCTTGTTGTGGTTTTTTAGCAATGGAAATGAAAAAAATTCCCCCAAACCCTCAACATATGATTAGTTTAGCTTTTTTTTGGTAGTAGGTTCTGGCTTAGAAACTTAAAGCACCTAGAGAGTTCCATGATTTTGATATGATTTGCCAGGTGTTTAGGGCCAATAATGGGGACTGTAATTAATTACAGTGTGCCTATCATCACACGTGTATAACAGAGCAGATTCCCTCAGCTTTGCCTAAATTATCTGCAACTTCAGATTCTAGCCTGAGAACAGAGTAGTATACAATATTTGTCCAGTTTGTTAATTATCTTATTTAAAAAGACCTACATAGGGCATCATGTTTTTTCAAGATACTGAGCAATTTGGAAACAGGAAAACTATGAGAATTCATTTGTCTTCACCTACATTAATTCAGTCATATTACATATTATTTATTCTCTATGGGAAACAATGTGTGACATTTTGTATTTAACAAAATGAGAGGTAAAATAGTAGGCCGTGAACCTGCTATACAAAACAAAGAAACAACCTCCTGAATCGTACATCCTCTGAAGAATGGATTGTTTGATTTTTAAAAAACCCTTTAAGAAGGCATTCCTGGACTTTTCTGACTTTTGAGTAGTTAATATACACTTTGGAATTGCTCCTTTCTGATGAAGAAAAAATGGATCAAGGACTTCCCATATATATCTTAGTTCTTTGATATTGTGTACCATCAATGACTAAAGCAAAGGAGTAAAGTAGCCAACACACTTCTTGCTTCAAAATTTTCAGATCTTTGAGTGCTTAATGTCACAATATTCACGATGGGAAATTGTATTTATTTCTTGAGAGTGTTCCTGGGGTATGTCTGATTTTTACTTTCAAAAAAGAGAAAAGAGGGGATAAATTATTAAAAACATCTGGTATTATTCTAACTTATAAGATCTATTCACTAGTTCAGTATCTGTGTTTCTTTACCAAGTTTTGCACAATCTTGTTCTGAAACAGATTGGTGGTTTGTGGGTTTTTGGGGGTTTTGTTTTGGGGGTGGCTATTCATTTATTTTCTGATTTTGATTCACGTATGATCAATCCTCACAATTTCTGAGGTTTTGAGTTTTGTGAACCCCAGGTGTCTGTTGAAGTTCAAATGTTCTATTAGGATCTCATCTTCTAACAAAATTCCCTTTAACATTCAAGCTTTTATCAACCTCAGGCAGAAAGACTGATTAAATCTCTAATGACTCTGTGTTTCTTGAGCTGAAATGGACCCTTTGTTTGTTGTGATCCATCAAAAGTTTCTGCAAACTAGCAATTCTGTGGCTTCCAGGAAGTGCAGAAGTAGCTGGAAGCTTTAGGGTGGTGAAGAGCAAACATTCCTTCCTAGCTATCACCAAGGTCTGAACTCAACTTAGGTGCCATATCAAATTGCTGGCCTTTCCCAACTGTTGTATGTTGTACTAACTAATCTAATACTTGTAATAAAACACAGCAGAAAATTCCTTCCTGTAAAAAAGTACAGAATAAGTAAGAACGAGGCAAAATTATTAACTGAACTACATCTGCATCTAGAGTCCCATGTACCATAAGCACTAGATCTACAAACAAGACAGTTACAGGGCCAATAAATTATTAGATGGCACAGTTATTCTTCAGATATGACTGAACTCATTACTAAATGCATCACTACTTGCCACCACTGGCCTACCCTCTTGCTTGTTTCAAATTCACTATTCAGTTGTTTAAGAGGAGCTAAACAGATTCAATAGCAGACTTTATTTTCAGACAAGTGAAGGGTTGGTTATCATTAAACACCTCTTGATTGGAACACTTACTCAGGAAGTGGTAAGCCAGTCCCAGTGCCATCCTTCACCTCAGATTCCTCTTTCCTGCATGCTGATATAACATCAGTAGGAGTCTTTTCTACCTTGATGCTGACTTGAGAAGTGACTTTGATATTTGTGGTTTTTTTGCAAGCAGAGGATGGCACTGAATTATTTCTGAATGAGTGTTCCAATGATTATTTTGTTGAAATGTAAAATAATTCTTCTTAAAGCAGTTGTTTTTTTCCTGGAGTATCCAACAGGTCAGTGAAGTCTTTCAGTGAAATGGTTGCAAACAGGAGACATTTATGCTGAGTTACTCAGCCTGCAATACTTTTAGGATTCCCAGAGGCAGAAAACTTCAGAAAATTTCAATACAGCAATGTAGTACATAGGAAATGTACATACCATTGGGAAGAAGTAGCAACTGAACAGTTCTGACTGCTCTGAAAGTCAGATGACTACATTCTTTATTGAATTCAGCTACAAGACCACGTTCTTTGTCTTGATCTAATATCCCATCCAGAAATCTATCCTTCACTATTAAATATCATCTTGGAATTGATTATCTTTGCTTCACACGGAGTTTAAATTATTTACTGGAATATAATATTTAAATCCTTAAGTTTCATACTTTGATGTTTACCTCGTATTTAAAAAGTTAATTTGATATTTGATAGCATTTTTTGGCCTAAGAGTTATCTCAAATTTTTTTCTTTTATAATGTTTTGGCTAAAGACTTTAGCTTAGGTTTGAAAATAAAACAATGTGAAAAGTCTACTGTTTGAGAAAGGATGTTGCATAATGCAAATCCTAAGGAAATTTAAATAGCAAAGGTGCTTATGTGACCATATTCAGAAATCTTATGATTGGATTCCCCAAAAAGTTAGTTATTCAGGACTTGAACACCTACCCACCTAGAAAGAACTGGGAATAAAATATTACCAATTGTGGCCTATTAGGTAGTTAACATTGCACTAGCTAACATTTAACATGCATATTCAATTCCTATTAATGCACACTACAGCTTGTTTTTGAAATCCTTATGAAATAATTTAAATATTGTATCAAATTGGTCCTCTTCTAATACTGAGTTTGGTGGAAAATAACTGGAACATCAATATAAAGATTACAGTAAAGCCATGGTCTCTACTATTCCTTTTTGCCATGTACAAATTAGAAAAAACGTGGATTTAGCAATTTGAAGAAATCTTAAGCTCTGCCTTAAAAGACATTACAGTTTATTTTGCAAGAAACATGCCAACTGTCAAAACACTATTAGTAATACATGAATAATCAATTCTGAGCGAGAAACCGTTTTCTGAGTGCTTTGACTGAAAAAATACTGATTTTTTTTAAGGTCAGAGTTCCCAAGAGTTCGGTCCCAGACCGAAGCATGGCTCCTAGAAATTACCAATACAAACCAAAAAATATGTTTACCTAGAATTCCTTAGGTATCAGTGGGCAAAATTTGACAAGCAAGGCTCTTCTCTGGTGTATTACTCTGCCTTACTTGGAAACAGTGTGTAGGTAACGGTGCTATCTGCTGTTCTAAAGTCGGGACAGATGTTAGCTCCCTAATATAGAATTGTATTTATTGGGTCCAACTGAAGACTGCCAATCCCACCACTGAACCATGTTCTTCAATGTCCCATCTAAATATGTTTCAAGTACCTCCAGGGTTATTAATTCAACCACTTTCCCAGACAGTCTGTTCCAATGCTTTGCAATATCTTCCATGAAAAAGTTTTTCATAGTATCCAATCAAAACCTCCCCTGGCAAACCTGAGCACCTTTTCCTCTTTTTATTTTGGAGACGAGACCAACACCCACTTCTCTGTAGTCCTTTCAGGAGTTGTAGAGTGATGTGTTAGCCCTCTTTGCTCCAGACTAAACACCCATAGCTCCCTCAGCTGTTCCTCACAGGACTTGTGCACCAAACCCTTCACCAGCGCTGTTTTCTTTCGCTGGACATACTTCAGCACCTCAATGTCTTTCCTGTATTGAGAGGCCCAAAACTGAATGCAGTACTCAAGGTGTGACTCCACCTGTGCTGAGTACAAGGGAATGATCTCTGCCCTGGTCCTGCTGGCCACACTATTGTTGGCATGGGCCAGAATGCCATTGGCCTTCTTGGCCACCTTGGCACACGCTGGCTCATGTTCAGCTCCTGTTGCACAGCAACCCCAGCTCCTTTTCCAGCAAGCAGTTTTCCAGCCACTCTCTCCGAAGTCTGTAGCATTGCATGGGGCTGATGTGACCCTTTTTGATCTCATAAAATTGTCCTTGGACAATGGATCCAGCCTGTCTTTATCCCTCTGTAGAGCCTTTCAACACTCCCACCTAACATAGTTTGAAGGTGCAGCAAATGATCTCATCTGGATCATTGATAAAGGTATTAAACAGGAAAGATCCAATACTTAGCCCTGGGAAACGCCACTTTTGGTGTTCCAGCCACCATCTGGGTTAAACTCCATTCATCATCACTCTCCGGGCTTGGCCATCCAGCAAGTTTTTATCCAGAAAACAGTTCACACACCCAAGCAATGAGTAGCTACTTTCTTCAGAAGAATGTTGCAGGAAACAGCATCAAAAGTTTTACAAAAGTCCAACTAGTTAATGTTGACATCAACAGAAACGGCCTTTCCCGCATCAACTGAGTGAGTCAAGCTGTCATAAGAAGGAGATCAGGTTGCTCAAGATGGCCCTGCCTCTCACAAACTAAAGGTGGCTGGACCTGATCAGGTTGTTCTGTACATGCTGCATGATGGCACTCAAGATGATCAACATGTTCCACTCTAAATAATAATTTTGACATTTAGATAACTAAAGTTCCTGTTCTTATTGTATAACAACTTGACAACAAACTACAGGGAGATTTCAGAAGCAAAATTAGCAGTTCCATAGATACTATTTAAAATGTGTTATGAATGAGGCATGGAATAAAATTCAATGTAAACCTCCATGTAATACGTGCACTTTAGTGTGTGTTTGAATTTATATATTTAGCAACAGTTAAAGCATTTGGTATGCTAAAAGGAAGCATCTCTAGGCACCTGAGTAGTTACCCACCTGTAGTAACAATAGGTGTGAACATGTATGACAATAAAACTTAATTTATTCATTTCTTACTGAAAATTATGGGAAATTTTCATAATAAAATACCAAGAAAATTGGTGGAATCCTAGAAAGAAAAATACATTTAAAAAATAGCAAAATGATGAGTATGTATCACAGCAAGAAAAGAAAACTTTTTTAAGGATCAACTTTTAAAAGAATACTTATCCCAGGCAATATGACTAAACACAGGGTCCACCTCATGGAGTTTTCCAACCTAAAATTACAAAGCATTTAAAAAAAAGGTGGGCAGTGGTGGAGGTGGAAAATATAGGTCTTGTAAAAATGACTTGTCATTGTTAATTGTAACAGACACATGGCTAATCTTTCATTTCCTTTCTAAAAGAATAACTGAATTAAACTGTGCAAGTCTACCACAGTAACCACTGCTGTCTACAAGTAAAATTCCACAATAAAGCAGTCTCTGGTGATTTTGTTTTAATTAAGTACCATGGAAATGCTCTTCCCTGTTGTATTTGGGTTTCTATAAATCAGCAGTAGCCAGAAGTATCCCACTTTTGGAGAAAGAGTTCTTTTTCCATTCATTTTGACAAGAGACTATTACAGAAGGTAGCATAAGCTCTGATTTTGCTTTGGAGTTGAAACTTTCCTATTTCAGTGTGATCCATTTTCGTAGGTTGATGCTGGCTGGATTCCATGCACCCACCAAAGCTGCTCTCTCTTTCCCCTCCACAGCCAGACAGGAGAAAGAAAATATAATGAAGGGTTCATGGGTTTAGATAAAGACTGGGAGAGATCACTCATCAAGTACCATCATGAGCAAAACAGGCTCTAACTAGAGATCTAAAGCAAATGAAATAATCCCCTGCTACCAAAAACCAGGCCACGCAAACCAAATACTTCCATGTATACGTACATTCTATGAAAGAGGATATTACATAAGGAATTGTACAATATATATGTGCTGTGAGCTGTGAGAAACCTGAGGCCAAGCAATCCTGAAATTAGTTGGGAAGCAGTGCTTTATCTTTTTTTAATTGATTGTTATAGCCCTATCATTAGGACTCAAGAGTCCTTCATTTCATGAAATAATGGTTTTTAAAAATGAGAGACAGCTGTGTGCACTCTTTGCAACACCAGAAAACCTGCCAGTATGCACTTGGTAGTGTAGATGAGGAAATTAAGTGTTAGCAGCTATATAGATGCCCATTTCTTGATGAAAGGAAGCCAGAATTTGTAATGGAATTCTACTGTATCACAAAAGTGATATTCCCATGTGCTTTGTCACCACCAGCATTGATAAAAGACCTAAACCTTGCTGAACACAAGATGAGACTTTGTTACTGCTTTTAGATATTTCAACATGCTGCAGGGATAAAAAGTCAGATAAAACATGCCGTGAAAGATGTCTTGAATAGAGCAACTGAAAATTCTATGTTTCTATGCCATATATAGGCTTTTGTCCTTAGGTAAAGGTGTAGCCTTCGCAGAAGGAGAAAGAGGAGAATTCCAGAGATTTTGGGAACATTTTAAAAATGGAAGAAGAAGCAGATTCATTACTTGAATCTGTATAAAAAACCATATAAAAAGGAATTTGCAAGACATGGACAAATGACAGTCATGGATGTGAGGTTTTTCAGAATTTAGCTGAATCACGATGAATCAATTTGGATTAATCAAGGTAAAGCCTTTTCAAAGGCTTTAAAGAAGACATGAAAGCATGCAGACCTGAAAATCTGCCACACTAACAGTTAAACTGAGATTGCCACCAAATTGGTGTAGGAGAAGGAAAATGCAAAAGAGCTTCCCATCTTCTAATTCTTCCCAAACCCTGCAAATAATCCATGTGGATAAGGCAGCCTTCAAACTGCAGACACATGCTGGAGAGGAGGTTGAAGCTGATGATCTCCACACACACCTACAGAGCAGACTGGTATGGAGAGGGAAAGTTTTTTCTAACAGCTACCTCTTAATAATTAGCTGACATATTTCAGATATTTTCATATTAGAAAAAACTGCTTTATTAATGGCTCTTTGCATATGAATTAACAAGAGGTTTTTTAATTTCAGGCATATGTCTACTGTTCTTTCAGATAATTGCAGATTATCTGTACTATCTGAATATATATTATTTAATATATATTAATTATGCATTAGATATTTGATGATATAAATATTATCTATGATATTATATATTACATATTCTATATTATCTATGATATATGATACATTATATATGATATTATATTATATATATCAATATACATATCATATAATTCATTACAGATAATGTGCTATAAAAAAAGAATTTTGGAATATGTCTGCTTGTACAGCCTTTTTCTGTTAAATTTACTTTGTGGTCTCTGCTATTTGCCTACAGTACCTACCTAGCTAGCTATCAGTAAAACATCTGGAAATAATCAGAACACTTGCATCATTCAATTTTCCACCAAAGAAACTGCTAAAATTTGTATTGGAAGATGCCCAATGTTTAATTTAAAACACATCTGGAGCAAGAAGAGTGCCAAAATGTGTTGTAATTGTATTAACATTTTTAGCCATCCAATTCTGAATACGCTTGATGTCCTTTAATTTCTAATACTCACTTTTGAAATTGCATGTCTATGTGTTTGAGAAATGATAGCATGCAGACATAATAGATCAGGTCTCTCTTTTTTCCAGTGGAGTAGTGAGGTCTAACAGTTTGATATCTAGCAGTTATTTACTTCCCAGTCCCCACACTGGTTGGCATTCTGTTTGTTAATAAACTGTTGGTTTTTTCGCTTTCATCTATTAGGATTCATTTCTTATTGATGGAAAGGGGTTGTTGGAACCCTTAGAGGAGATAACTCATTCTAGAGTGTTATCCTTTAAATTGTCTCAAGCCAAGACACTTTCATCTCTCCTGACAGAGCAGATTACTTTATTTCTTGAGCTTCCTAATGTCTGAGCCATCTTTGCTATTCTAGCTTAAATAACGTGGTTTTTTTCATGGGCTCAATGAAATATATTTTATGCCCAAATATGACTTCCTGATGATTTTAATAACAATATTGTACTGACTGACAATATAATAAGTCATATATAATAAATCTGGATTAAAAGTAAACGTGTTCTACATAATGCTTTCTAAACTTTAAAGAAAGATGATTGTGAAATGCTAGGATATTTTTCTTTGCTTGAAAGTCATTAATATCTAGCATAAATATATGAAAAAGCTCATGTACAAGCATGTAGGTCTTCTAGCTGCCTGATGGTCTCTGATGTCGTAACACCTGCAGTCACAGTCCCAAAGATATATGGAATATAACTGTATTAAATGAAGTCGGATGATTCACAGGATAATTGACATTATTCTGCAAACAGGCAGAGATTCAATTAAACCACCAATGATTTCTGAAAATTCCAATTTAAGGCTAGATATAGATTTTGTGTTGTGTTTGCTTGTTTTTTCAAATGCACTGCAGAATTCTGCTCTTCAGTCAATTGACTTAGAGAGTCAAATTATAAATTATATATTATCTTGTTCTTTAGCAAATTATACACATCAGTCCAGGCCATCAGTTGAAGATCAAGGACTGCAAGGAGATCATTGATTGAACAGGACTGCAGTCTTCTGGTTGCACTTTTCTTTAAAAGGGGTTGCTGCTAACTGAATTCATATGATGAGGGAAGTTTCCTAGGCTTCTCACTTCAGTTCTCTTTATAGCCACCAGAGAAGAATGGTAATTGTTTCTCAAAATTATCTCTTTAATTTTTATTTTTAGGTTGTGCTTCACTTTCCAATTTATCAGGTTTGTAGAAAGATGGAGCTTTTGTGTGAAACAGGTAATGCCTGAAAGAAATGTGACAGGGAGATTGGACACTAGGACTACAGACAAGTGCTAGCAAACTCATACACTACTACATTGTTTGGCTATAGCCTTGTTCTGAAAAAGATTTTCAATAGCACATAGATATTCTCTCATGTTCTGCTGGTTGATTGTTTTGAAAACATAATTTCATTGGGAAGAATATATGCTGTGAAGCAGAGGGCTAGCCAATACATGTTCCTCTCTCCCACCTGTGCTTGTGGTACAGCAAGGAAAGAAGTGCATCATCTTGCTCAACTCTTCATATCTTCTGTACAGAAAAAAGGAAGTTTCAAAAAAGATTTCTTCTCTTGGCATTTCTGTATAATAGCATGATGTAGGCCATGTTTGGACTTCACACTAACATTACCATGAAATTGCTTTGATATGATATTACAGAAGAACATTTAAATCAGGGCATGAAACTTTAATTTTGGAGGTCAGGTGCTCAACTTCTTGTTCTCTACAAGAGGTGTCTATACTATTCTGGACTAAAAATATCAGAAGCCTACTAGGTAAGAAAGGTGTTATGCAGAGGTACACCTGCCTGTAGCAGCTCTGAATTCAATCAAAAATTGATAAAGCAATTTCCCATTAGGGAAAAAAGTGTATTTCTTAGAAATCTGTTTCCAAGGAAACTTCTCCATGTTTTGTAAAATGGACAGTGAACTGCATGAGTGACCCTTGGAGACAATATACTAGTGTCCTTCCAGTGTGACTGAAATGAAACTTTGAAGGTGTATCTTATAAACATGATTTTTCCCAGATGATGTGTTTCTTTTATTCTCACTAGTCATGAAAGTTTAGAATTGTATTGCCAGGTTTACAAATGAAAACCAAAATGTTACAAAATTCTTTGGAACAACAATGTAAGTTTTCTGCTACATATTGTTTTTAGATAACTTGAATTTCCAGCATGACAGAAATGTAGCTCTGAAAATTTCGGGTGAATTTCTGGTGATCATGTACATCATGTCCTGCCTCATCCCAGTCAGCTTTTTCCATGTCAATGATCTTTTCTAGCATAAATCTCCACCTCTGTGTACTGAACTACAACATTTCATTCAGTGAAATACATTACTCTGTAAGTTTCAATTCCTCTAACCTGAAGTACCATACAGAATTTTTTGTGAAATAGAAAATTAGCACTGACCTGACTTGAAAATGGCTGGCTAAAAAGCCTTTTTCAAAAGTTTTATTTTTGTGAAAAATTGATCAGAAGGTAAAAGTGTAATTGGTTTACAAAATATTACTTTGATCAATAATTTCAGTTTTTAGTTCTTGGTTTTTTAAATTCAGATTCAATATTTTTCCTCTGATTGGACAGATTTTGGTTCCCAGTTTTGTAATACACAGCTTTCAAAAACTGCCTGAAAATATCTGAAGTATAGTTGGTAGGCAGCAATACTTGGTATAGTTGGACAGAATAATGCAAATACATGTGTACAGATTAGGTTTTCAGGACCCTACTTTAAACTGTGTTACTGACTTTTTAGTTTGCTTAGATGCATCTTTTTTTTAATAACATTTTTCAAATCTCTTGTGCCTGTTAAGACGATTTAAGTTCAACTGGTTGAATCATCAGTTGGTACCACTCAAGTTCTCATAGCATTATTAAGATAAAACATAAGTTGCTACCAAAATTCTACCAGTGAAAATAAGGATACTTGAAATTTCTTGCATACTTTGTTCTGACCTCAATTTGTAACTAAAATTTAGTTCAGAGAAAGGAAAAGGCAAGAAAATAATCCATCTCCTTGGACAACCAGCTTTACATTAACATACCTATTGGAGTTTACAATTTTTGCTCAATAGACATTCTTGTATAAAGTTTGGGAGATTTATATATCCGTCTGGGATCAGCTCTGACCAAATAGTTGGATGCCGTGGAAACCTAGACATAAGCAGATCCACCTCTCTTGTCCATACCAAATAGCCGCAGTGTTGCTCAAAATTTCCAGAAATTAGCCAGCTTTTAGAATTCATACTGGATAATGAGACTGCAATACCTTTCCTGTAATGCAGCACTGTCCAGAATTATTTCTATATATGTTGAAATCTTACTGAAATTAAATTTTACTGTGCTAGACATAGTAACAAAACTACAGTCAGAATAGTATGGGCATATATGCTATGGGTACTGCTCTTAGTATACAAATTAAGAAACATAGAAGCTCCTAGAGGGAACTCAAGCTCCAGGCCTGATTTCCTCCCCCAAGTTCTCTTACATCCAGTCTTTCAAACAAGTGCTCAATATCTCTGGACACTAGATAACAGCTTAGTTTTGTGGCCCTTGCTATTGACTCCACAGCAGTGAATACTACTATCAAAAATCAATTCCAACAACATACACTTATGCCAAATTTTATTACTGACGTAATGATGGCTTATTGAGTTTATTTAATTTTCGGCTAAAAATAGAGAAATATTCTAGTAATCTGAAGCTGGTAGCACTGGGGAAGGCTAGTCAAGTAAAAAGTATCAATGTTTTCTTAAAGCCTATTATCCAAGTTGCTAACTACCTAAAATATGAATGTCGGATGTTTATGTTGCTGAATGTCAAAGCAAATTTTAGTTGGCTGAAATTAGGCCTTAATCAGATTGTGCTTTTATTAAATGCTGTGTGGCAAAAAGCATACTTTAAGTGCAGAATCACCACAGGTTCTCCAAAATTATAGCATCCAAACTGTACCTTGAAATAAATATGCCAACAATTCAGATGTCTCAAAGGCATTTTTGTCAGCTGCCATAGTAAGATTTTTTTAAATTCACAGGCAAAGGCTTCTCAACTTTACTAATGAAACAGGAAGGAAAAGTGTCATTTCAATAGCTCACTGTTATGCAAACCAGCTCTTTACTATTGCTCTTTACTATAAAGCGTAGAACCACTACGTTTCAAAAAGTAGAACAATGTTAACTGACTTGGCATACAGACAACTATAGTGTCTCTTAGAATGTAGGATTTAAGAGTAATAATACTACCATCTTCTTTTCCCCTGGAAATTCCTGTCACTTTGCCTCTTAAGAAATTAACTTTTGATTTGAAACTGTCAGTCAAATGTGAACGTGAACACAGGTACATGTGATTGGAAAGAGGAAGAGTAGGGCTTAGTGATGAAAGCTCCAGCAATGTCTGCATGCATTGAAAATTTATCTGCATCTCTTTGGCATGCATATGACTTCCATTGTATTAGTATTTGAGCCCCTGAGAAAGTAAATATGTATATACTGGTCAGTAAACATTGTATCCCAATGTTACAACTTAAAAACCAAGACACAAAGAGGTTAAATTAATTGTACATATGTTATGGACTTAAATTAATGATGAAATCTTTAAATAAGAGAAAAATGTGCAGTTAAGCACACTAATAATTTTTTTAATCACTAACATGTTTGTGTGATCCAGATCTCAAAAGGTAATTTTAGCTGTCTATTCCATGTGGAATTTAGCAGCAGACCGTCAATGTGGAAAGCTGATTGAGAGTAGAAGAGAACGTACTGCTGTCACCTGAAAAGTGTGGCAGTTTGCCATGGCGTAACTTGACATACAGTATTTTTTGGGCTTCTCAAGGAAGTCAGTACTTAAATGTTAGTTCTAAATGTAACTAAATTGCTTTTTAAAAGTCATGATGTGAGGGGGGAGGGAGGCAGGGAGGTTAGGCTTGCACTTAGAACTTCTGTTTATTTAATAAAATCTTTTAAAGCCATGGCCCCAGTATCCATGTCAAAAGCCAAGAATATGGTGCCATTTAAATTTCAAATGAAAGCATCTTCCACTGTTTTTTGTTTGTTGTTTACTCATCACTCAGATGAGCACTTTAAACAGTGGATAAAAAGAAAAGAAAATTGTACACCTGCCCAAACCTGTCGGACTCTGAAATAATGCAGCATGCTTGTAAGCATGCTTATAACAACTTGGTTCTATTCATGTCAGGGGGGATGTCTTTCCATCAATGTGAAGTGACTGTAATTTGTGCTTTTCACCATGAGCGCATCTTTTTTTTCATAGTCGAACTACCAAGGTAGGAACCTGACTGGCCATCTTGAGAGGCAACTTAAGTTAAATGGCTCTCACTACTTTGTACAGCTGAAATAAGCATTGAAAATACAATTGAAGGAACAGAAGCTTGAAGAGCTCACTTTGTTTGCTGAAACTTCATGTTTTAGGGTCCTTAGGGAATTCCTCAGATATCCAAGCTGTCTCCAAAGGAGCTGGCACAAAAGCCTTGGGAGATCTTCAGTCTCAAGTGGTGGCTAGGGATTGGGTGGGATCTTTTGGCATCTCAGACAGTATCAGATGCCTTACCATTCTTGGGCTATGGAATAAAGCCCTGCACCCATCAAGTCACAGATGTTTTTTGTAGAGATGATCATCCTGGAGATGCTGTGGCAAATATCTTCTTTTCTTTAAATCTCCCTAATTTTAAAATAGCACAAAATACTAAAACACATTTCTTCATTGATGTGACATAAACTTGGGAAAGATAAGCATAAGAATAGCTTTTGTTTGTCATAATTGAAAAAGTAGTTCATGCAGTGTCCTCGTTTTGGCTGGGTTAGAGTTAATTTTCTTCTTAGCAGCCTCCATTTGGATTTAGTGTGTGAATAATGTTGATAACACACTGATGTTTTAGTTGTTGCTAAGTAGTGCTTACCCTGAGCCAAAGACTTTCCAGTTTCCCATGCTCTGCCAGTGAGGAGGTGCACAAGAAGCTGTGAGGGAACATGGCCAGGACAGCTGACCTGAACTGGCCAAAAGGATGTTGTATACCATAGAACATCATGCCCAGTATATAAACTGGCGGGAGTTGTCTGGGAGCCAACGATCGCTGCCCAGCGACTGGCTGGGCATCAGACAGCAGGCGCTGAGCCATGGTATTGACCACCACTTGTTTCCATTGGATTTTATTCCCTTCTCTGTCTCCTATTATTATTACTATTGTTGTTGCTGTTATAATTTTTATTATTTGCATTATTATTGCATTTTCTTTTGCTTCAATTATTAAACAGTTCTTATCTCAACCCAAGAGGTTTCATTTTTTTCCAACTCTACTCCCCACCAGGAAGTGAGGAGTAAGCAAGCCATTTGATGATACTTAATTGTCTTCTGGGGTTAAACCATGACATGCAATATGTAAAATTATCCATACTTTTTTTTTTTTAATAGGAAGTTAGGTTGTAACTGACAAGCTGAACTGTCTTGGATTAAAACAATGTGTTGTTTCCAGATATATCTCTGGTATGTTTTTATCCTGCAAACTGGCAAGTTATGGTACACATCTATCTTTTTCTATTTGTTAGATCGTTGCTATTATAATAAAGATTGTGCCAATCTGAAAAAGCCAACTGGCAAAATTGCTTCTACCATAATTAGAGGCAGAATCCGGGCTTTCAAATAAATAGTTCATCCTTTTTGATTAGGGATAAAAACCAGTAAATTTAAGCACTTGACTCCTTGTTCTAAAATGTAAAAACATATCTGGGAAAAGAAAATAAGCGTATTTGTCCCCAAGTAACCCAGTAAAAGGATTGTTGAAGAGAAAGTTGCTATTTTTTATTTTTATATTGCCAGCTTTTTAACTCTTAGCACATTTTGGTTATTTTAAAGGAAAACAATATTCAAGAATTAAGTTCTCCTTTGATGATCACATCAGGATTAAGACTTTAAAGTAGGGAAAGCCAAAAGTTGACAGAAATGGTCACATCCTTCTGTTAGGGGACAGCAACAATAGAAATCAATCTGATTTTAGGCATTTTATCAAGAAGTTTATTTCCAGTGCTTGGTGACACCTAACAAATCAGTTATTTTATATTGAAAGTGAAAGTGCAGTATATAAACTGAAGAGCTTAAAATGTAGAAAAAATTCCCCAAGAGAAAAAGTATTTTAAAGGCTTAAAGAAACCAACCAACTAACCTACCAAAAAAGCAAACAAAAAAAAAAAAACCAGACAAACAAACAAACAAAAAAACCCCACAAAAAACCCAACCAAACAAAAAAACAAAACAAAAAACCCCAAAAGAAAAACCACAACAAAAAAAAAACAACCAAAAAAACCCCCAAAACCAACCAAACAAAAAAAAAACAACCCCACAAAAAAAAGAAAACCCCCAAACATTCATAAGTCATATTTGCATGGCTTGTAATACAGCAGTAGCAATAGCTCTTCAAAATCCACTGTAAATGGCAATCCCAGGAAAATAAAAAGCTTATGCCACTAAGCATCCTCTTTCTTTCATGGAGCTTTATATAGTTCATCATGTATACATGTTAAAGGATACTTCAGCTTTACTTTAGACTAAACTGATGGCAGCAGAGGAAAAACACATTTCCTTAGACACCTACTGAACAATGGAGGTGAAGTTTTTATGTCAGTCTTTACAATAGGAAAGTAAGACAGTCCGTGATAATACAGTAATGTGAGTAAAGAATTTTAAAATTGAAGTCTAGGGATTCAACCTTACACGGTGTTCAAATTCCTCTATTGTCAGCAGCTGAAACTGCCTAGAAGTTATTTAAGCCCCAGAACTTTCTGAAAAGTTACAAATAATCAACATTCTTTCATAAATTACTCTATCCCTCTGTTTGTATAGACTTTTTCTCTGCCTTATCCACTTTACTGGGCAGCAGTGATTAGAAGCATAGCAAAAGTTTTTGAGGACTGATGAACTGCAAGCTTTTTTTTTCCAATTTCTTTTTTTTTTTTTTGTAAGAGACTGAAAGCTTTGTTTTTCCTTAATAAGATAAAAAATGGAAGTAACATAGAGATCACACAGAACAACTTCAAAGTGTAATATAGTTAAGAGCTGAAGCATGTCTCACAATCTGATGGGCTAAGACAGCCACAATGGCAAGGTCTTTGAAGTCTCATCCCTCATGGGATAGAACATTTTTGGGCATACATCATGAAAATGCTCTCAGACCAATGTTTGTTCTCCTTCCTGTATGTGGGTGGATATTTTCCGTATTTCTGCCACATGTATAAACTGGATAATTTATCACATCCACAGTAACATTTCACTAGTCAGAATAAACGGTGAGGAGGAATCTAGCTGTTTATCTCTATGCTTATGGAAATCACTGAATTCCAACCATACCAACACAGATCCTGATTTTCAGAATAACTAGGTCTGGAAATGCAGTGAAGAAAAACAACACATGGAAGGTAAGGAAGAAACAAAAGAGACTTAAAACCCTTACACAACATATGATAAGATAAGTGGGAAAAATCAAACACAAGTAAAGTTTCAATACAATATGGGGTAGTTAGCTTGACATTTTTACTGGGAATTTGTTGAAATACAAACAAGATAAATTTGCGCAGACTGGTTCAGTTCTGTATGTATTTTGAGCACTGAAGACTAGCCTTATTCAAAGCATCTAATCTAGTTCCCTGAAAAAAATGTTTCAAGTTTGATGTGATCCTATTTAAGTCCATGGGAAAATTGCCATTGATAGTGCCTTAGATCAGATTCTCGTTTTCCTGTATAACCCCAGTTAAATCCAAAAACCAGTATCATGAGCCATAAAGCCACAAAATCTGAGTTGTCAAATAAAAAAATATTGTATGGAAACTCCACTGCACACTGTCTATTTACTAAAAACACATACATGTTTTCACACAACTTGAGTTTACGTTATAGGTCTGTTTCCAGCTGTTTCAGAAAAATGCAAGGTCATTAGACTCCTTCAATAATGCTTCAAATCATATGATAGTCATAGGGAAGGAAAAAACAGTTAATTTATTACTTCATCACACACTCTTGCTATTCCACCACCTGAAAATTCTATCAATGGAGCACATGGCCAGTTGATCCTAGTTTGTATCACATCTTCAGCTGGGAGACCTTCACCAAATTCCAAGATCTGCCTAGAATTCATGTAATCATAGAAAGGTATGACTTAGAAGGGACCTTCAGTATCATCTAGCTCCAAACCCCCTGCCATGGACAGGGACACATTTCACCAGACTCGGTGCTCAAAATCCCATCCAACCAGGTCTTGAACACCAATAGGGATGGGACATCCATAACTTCTCTGGACAACCTGTTTCAGTGCCTCACCACACTCACACTAAAGAATTTGTTCCTAATATCTCATCTAAATCTACCTTCTTTCAGTTTAAAGCCATTTACCCCATGTCTTATCACTATAAACCCTTATAAAAATTCCCTTTCCAGCTTTCTTGTAGGGCGCCTTTAGGCACTAGAAAACCCTGTGAGGTCTCCCTGGCTCCTTTTCTTCTCCAGGCTGGACCCCAACTATCTCAGCCTGTCTTCTCAGGTGCTCCAGCCCTCTGATCATCTTTGTGGCCTCCTCTGGACTCAGTCCAGCAGCCCCACATCCTTTTTATTTTGAAGGTCCCAGAACTGAACATGTGCATCCAGGTGGAGTCTCATTTATAGCAGCTGAGGATCTGATTATTGCATAATTTTATTCAAAGCTTTTAAAAATTATTTTATTTTAACTCAGCATATCACTGGATTTGAAATTATGACTGACCGATTTTTTAGGGGTGCATACTTCTTCATGCCGGCTGCTTCTACCACTTGGTGGAAAACAGTGCTCCTGATCCATCAGTGCAGATAATCATGCTTCTTAAAATCAAGGCTTTTTTGTAGGTTTTCCAGTTTTAACATCTTGTCATTCCACTTCCATGCAGTTAAGAATATCTCATACAAGCCCCATCTGTAATCTCAAGGGTGTCATTACCTCATTTTTCTTCAAATCCCTAGTATTCAAGCAAATGAAATGTAAAATCCTCTGGCATTATTTTAGGTTTCTTATGTGGTCTTCGGATTTTCTGAATATTTACATTGATAGGATTAACTCTTTCATGATTTTAAAATACTAATGCTACTTCTTTTTAAAACCCTTGTGTAGGACCATTCTGAATGAGGGCATGCATTTACTGCATAGAGTTTCTTCTATAGTACAGTAGTTATAGGCAGTGAAACAGTCCTAAGTTCCTGAGGTACAGGTTTGTCCATGCATTTGGTAATAAGATGTATCAGTGTTGTTGGGCTCTGTATATCTTGCTGCACCAGTAAATCTGCTGATTTCAAAATGTGCTGTGCAAGTCAAGTAAGGCATAGTACAGATTTGAAGTATGTGTTTCTGAAAATCTGTATTCTGTTGTTTGGAACAGGATCTTATTATTTTGTGGTATTGAGCTCAAATGAAAGTAATTCCCCACAGTTGAGAATTATGTCATGAAAGAGAGGTAAAAAAAAATTATATTATATACGTATGTGTGTGTGTGTGTATGTTTAATTATTTGTTTATTTATTTCAGCTGACTTTGGCTGTTGAGCCTTTTTGACCATTAAAAATTAGGTGTCTGCAATTTTCTTAGGAAAATTCAACACAGAAACCTTGGATATTTGTGTACCTATGCAATGCTGTTTGTTGAAACTATTTCAAAAACATAATTGGTAAGTTTACTTTCTAACATGACATGACATGCATAATAGCTTTAAAGTGACTTTAATTCAGTGCTTTCAATTGCGAGAAATTACTGACTCATGAAGTGAAGAGGAAATTTCTAGAGCAAAGTAGTTGGCATTTACAAACAATATTTGTGTTCAGTGTTTCAATACAAACAAGGCAAATGAGATATACAAAGATTTTTTGGTGTTCAAAAAGAAAACAGAACAAGTGAATTGATCAGGTTTAGAGTGTAAGTTATTACTCAAATCAGGGATACATTCAATGTCTTTTGAATTACATATTTTTACTTGACAACCGGTGTCAGTGACATTATAATGGCTCCAAATGTACTGTTTTAATATGCAGCTGTGTAAATCAAAGAATATAGTATTTTTTTATGGAGACAGATGTAGACTAGGGTTAATAAAGTTAGGTTAAATTTATTCTCAGAGACAGAGAGTTTTTTACACAGACTTTTCATGCACTCCCTCATTGGTAACAGATCAGGCCTACAATTCACATTGAAACCAAAATCCATTCAAATTCAGTATGAATGTAGCTTTTCTCTTTAACAGTTGAGGAATTGCCATTGACATTCAGTTTCTGAATAGTTCTGTAAATTTAGGGCAAAATCTTAAATGGCGATTCAGGGACAATGAAGCCCAAGGGAATTAATTCTCCTATACTGGACATGACAGTTATGAGATACCATGAGTACACAATGTGAAAGGAACATCAAGGAGCCTAAAAATATATTTAACAGAGACTAACACACTGAGCAGGAGACATGAAGGAGAAGGGAGAAAAAGGCAAGCATCCAAGTTGTATCCATCAAATACAGTAGCAATAAAACCATCTGAAGATTGTACTCTGGTCTCTCAGGCATAATTACATGAATATATTCTTTCCTACATTTCAGTCCTTCTTTAAAGCCTCCAGTAATACCAGTATCGAAACCCATGTTAATCATCTAAACTTTAGCATATATATCATGCTTCTCATTTCAACCTTAATGCCTTCTGAAGCAGAAGACTAGAGTTAAAACGAAACATAAATTTATTAGATTTAAATTGAGCTGCTCTCTATGTCTGTTTCTGAAAGCTTCACAGGTCACATAATTGAGAGCAGTTGGCAAATATTATAATAGAGCCCAAAGAATCAAAAGAAACTTGCCCAAATATCCTTTACCAACAAATCAAGATTAGGATTGTAACCCAGTGGTAGATCCATAGATCTGCACTCATCTCATGACCCTTTTCCCCTTCCTCCCTATGAATATACACAGGCAATTAATCCACAGCTGAAATACAGCTTGCTAGGAAAACTGCATGTATCTATCTCCTTTGTACCATCAGGGTTCTATGTCCCTTGAAATGTCTTGTTGCTGAGCAGAATATTATTTTAAGAGCAGGCCTTTTAAAAACTTTGCAGTTCATAATCAACTCTAAATAGGTGCACGAGTATCAAATTCTCTGTTGTTTTCATTACCAGCATGGCCTTTGTCTTTGGAGAGACCATTGCTGTTAGCAAAGCACCTTATCTATGAAAATCTTTAGTTCAGTTTAATATTATCTCTATTTGTAAAACTGCCAACAGTTTCTTGACATTATGCAAGAGACGACATAGAAGACACATAGTGCCTGGAAAACTTCCCAGGGTAAACAAGATCAGATTTCTAGATATTCATGACATAAGTAGAACTTTTCCTTTCAGATTTCCTCTTGAGCTTGGTAAAATGTTTATTAATTATGTGGAAATTGCCTTGCTTTTTGTTATGATTGCCTAATTTATTATTACCATTGTTAGACACCAAACATCAGCTAAAGCAAACTGCCAGGTATTTGTGGGTTACAGCTGACATAAAGACCCATTCTGAGGCATTCTTTGGAAGCCCTTTCTTTGGTTTTAGAGTGATATTTTATCTAACTTGCTTTTTAAAATTTTGTCTATCTTGGGTTTTTTTGTCTCTCCTGATAAAGATTATGATAGAAAAACCATCAGTGTATTTCCTTTTGAAAAAAGTACAGTGGACTAGTTTGTTTGGTTTTTTCTGCATAAAATCAAGAAATCATGTGGTTTTCTTCTTCCTTTCATTTTTTGTCTTGCTTTCTTAAACCTGTGTTTTTCTCTTTTTTGATGGAGGTTAGTATTTCCTTTCCCTTGCTCTAGCACTAGGCACAAGCTCTTGGTTGGGCAAAGGGTACTAAGCCCCTCTGAGGCATAAGAAAGGGCACCCATTCCAAAACCTACCAATATCAAGAGTTTGCACACTCACTTTAAAAGCTGTTTTACACCAACAGTTCCTTCTAGTCTCTCTCCCTTTCAGTTTCCCTGGTGATTTTGCACGTTGTGCTATATATTAGTGCATGGAAATGTCATCTTAATAAGGTCAATTTCCCAAAATGGGGGAGGGGAGGGGGAGCGGAGGTGGATGAGATGCCAAGTTCCAATTGGAGTTATTACTACCTCAGCATTTACAGAAACATGTGAACTTAACTTAGATAGAAGACCTGTAAAACACATGTAATTTTCCTGTTTTCTTCCAGTGTTAATAATTGAACACTTTACAGGGAATACAATATCAGGAATGGAATAAGATTAAAACAAAAAATATGTTGTTGATCATGAAGCCTCAATGAGTGTTCGGGAGCTTTTTTTTTCTTTTTTCCCCCTCAATTATTTGTGTGTGTGCATGCAGGTTTTTATTGTTACTCTGAATACTCCAGCACACAAAGGCCCTTTTGAGAACCTCAGAGCAAGCATTTTCTACAGAGGTTTCATAAGAAAATAAGAGAAATAAAAAAAGAGGATTGAAATCTATCAGGTAAAAAAATTCCAGTTGGCATGTTTCCATTTTTTACATGAACAGGAAAATATCTGAAAGCAGACCCACCATTTACGCCTGGTAAAAACTGGTGTTCCATTATCCTGTTTACAGACAACAGTAAACTCTGATTATTAATTGTTAAATACAGACAGGACACGAAGTTGCTGGAGACTGGAGATGCTCTATGATTACAATGGAGACTTTCAAGACTTCAGGCTGTGGTCACTTGTAATGGATGTGCTGAACAAGATACTTGGATGTGCATTTTTTTACCAGGAGTATAAGCAAAGACACCAATCACCTGTAAATTGCTAAATCACTAGGACTGAATGATTCTATGGTTCTAAAAGCAGGCAGTATATTTAGTTGTCTTAAACTTGTATTTGAAGAACCTACTTTTAGGTTGCAAGCTTGCAAATTCGGAGTATGAACAATGTAAGATCTGCAATATGATTAGGTTATACGCTGAACTTGATGGATTACAGAAGGAAAAAATGCTACTTACGTCAACAGGCAGCCAACACATTATTATTTTTAAAAACAGAGGCAAGACTGATTGGAGCCTTCAATATGAAGGAATTAGTAGACTTAACCTATGGTTCAATGTAGGGCATGCACTGGATTAAGTCCAGGAGATTTTAGACTTTGTGGTAAACAGAATTTGAAGATGAATGTATCCAGTTTGTTGTATGCTAAATTTTACTGTGTTTTAGCTGGAAGAAATTCTCCTGGCTGCACATTCCTGCAACGCTCACATATACCATGATCTGTGTCTTCCATTTTTGCCAAGCACACAGAACATCACCACTGGGGAGAGCCAGCAAATGATAGGTTGGCTGTTGGGTCATCCGGTCCTATCACTGAGAAAAAGCTCTGAAGGTATGTTAGAGTGGGATGGGAAAGATGCCACAGGAGGACAGAATCTGATGGTCCACTTTCTCCCCCTTTCTGCAAAGGCAGCATGGAGAATGCCTGTCTCCTTAAAGCACTGCAGTTTGCATACTGGAAAGGTCCCTGCAGACAACAGCTTGACCAAAGTACACTTCAGCAAAAATGAGTTGTGCTGTCTATGAAAGACGTCTTTCAGCATGCTCTGTTATAATAACTCACTTGTTTTGAGTAATTGGAAGAGAGGTAAAAGGACAAGACAGAAAGCAAAAGGTATGAAAAGTCCAAGTAAATAAATTAATAAATAAATATTAAATGTTTAGTACAAGGGGTTTGGGTTTGTTTGGGTTTTTTTGCAAATGCCTGCCCTTAACAAACAGAGTATCTTCTTGGACATTGAGTGTTCTGGTCCCTCAGCACAACAAAAGTGAAGCTAGAAATGATTCAAGTAGTTTTCACCCTGGAGCATGAGCACTCTGGCTGGAACTGCTACACACACTTTGAATATCTTCTCATGTCTTACTAGTCTCTCAGGAAGAATTGCTTTTGCTCTGCTGACCCATGACTGAATGGCGAAAGCAAGTATTGACATCAATTTTAGAACTGGAAAAAAAAAAAACCCACTTAATTCTTTCACTTCACTTGCCTTATATTGAACATCTTTTTCTTATTCGTTTGCATAACTTTTCCAATGTATTAAAAATATTATTTAACTTCCTTGTAATGTACATTGTGTCAGGAAGAGCTCCTAACCTACTTCTGGGGCTAGGCACCTGTATATAAGAAATGCCTCTTTCTTATCTCAGCAAGCTTGTAATGCAGAGTTGAATATAAGGTTGTTTAGGTATATGAAGGAATATAAAGTTACTTTTATGTTAGCTAAAAGCTATGTTAAATCTACTATTAGGGTGTGATTGAATAAGTAAAATAAGAACTTCTGTCACATGTATCTTGGATTATGAACAAGTAAATACGCTATAGAATAGTAATAAAATTGGAGACAATTATGGCATGTATGTAAAAATCAAAATCCATCTTTACAGAATGAAGCAGTAACCTGAAAATTAATTAATATTAATGAAGTTAATATTATTATTAAGAAAGGCACACTGTCCATACAACCTCACAGTTTCTCATTCCTTTCATTTTCTAAGTTTGTTCTTTCCTTATACTGCATTTAGTTCTGGTTTTATGCCATCTTGCATAGTGAAGTGTGTTAGCTGTGAGCATAATTGTCTTCTAGCATGCAGAGGTGCTTTTGTGTTTATATTTTGTGACCATAACTGGGAGGCCAAATTTAGAAAATTCAGCTCTAAATGTCTGATTGACAACATTAAAGAAAATGCTGCCAGATGGCCTTTCTCAATCAGTAAACATGTGAGTAAAATGATTTTTCTCTTTCAACTTCTCTCTCATACGATTTTTTATAAAATGGATAATGAGTCTTCACATCAGTTTTTATACCAAAACAAACCACCTATAATTAATTTGATAGTTAATTATTATAATTAATTCAGATAACTAGTTAAGAAATAAAAATAAATGGGAGAATTTTTTACTGACTGTAATCAGCTACCACACAGAATATATATTATGCTAGATATTGCTCTAGTATATTACTGTGCTTTTATAATTGCAGTCTCTGCAACTTTCAATACAATACATCCACATTGGTGTAAATTTAAAAGTAAATATGTGCGTGGATAATTAGACTAATTACATGACTGACTACATACCTGACTTTGTGTGGGGGTTGGACGATCTCCAGAGTTTCCTTCCAACCCTAACCATTCTGTGATTCTGCAGCAGTAATGCATGCAAGTCTTAATAACACTCCAATGTAACCATTTCATCATATATTCAGGAATGTAAATGGTTCAGAAAGAACTTTGCACTTCATAGCCAAGGGAACAGTAGACTGCCCCAGAGTACTCCAAGACAAAAACAGGGTATAAGAAAATCTTTACATGTTAAGAAAAGAAAAAGGAAATATTTCTGAAAAGGCAACAAGAATGAGTCTAGGATCTGGAAAAAATGCTTTATATTGATAAATTAAGAAGTTCAGTCTCCTTGGATTGGCCAAGAAGAAATTCAGGAAGAGAAGAAATTTCTTGGCTACAAAGTTTCTACGTGCGTAAGGATTTCTGATAGCAAACAGTTTATTTTACCACAAAAAGGCATAACACGACCAATGTTTGGAGACATTCAGACAAGATATGAGGCATTGATTTTAAATTGTGTGAGCAATTTAGCTATGGAAATATGAGAATTTGAATTGATACCTTTCTAAAAAGATACTATTTTCCTCTTATTCAAGCAGAGAAACAATGAAAAAAATTACTGATCTGTGTGTACCATGACACAGAAAGCACCAATTACTTTTTGGACTCAAAATTTATCAGGCTTTCACTTTTCTATCTACAGCATTTTCCAGCAATGCAACCTCCCCAACTTGACTGAACTTTATGCTTCCTATATTGATTTGCATTCAGTAAATTCCATGAATTTCAGCTAAGGGCTGACTCCTGATGCTTCCTTTTTAACATGTATAGTATATAACCAATCAAATGCATCATATAGAGTTGAAATGGACACTGAACTTAATTAGTGTTAATTAATTTTAGCATGAAAGGTCAACCATGTGTAGAGAAAATAAAAATATACGATCTACTGTAAAATATTTTTGGACTACTATATGTTGACTTATAACTAGGGATTATATTATTTTATAGGCTTGTATTAAATACTGTGAATAACCCTAAATGGACTTTTTTCTCCTACTTGCTCAGCTGTCTTAATGGATATAGGCCATCCCTGCCCAGCCCATCCACCGTTACCCATGCAAGACAGACCTGACCTCGCACCACAGCGCCCCCTGCAGCTGCGCGGGAGTCATCGCACCTGCCCTGCCCAGTTGGGAGCCAACAGCGCCCCTGCTGGCTGTGACCGTGACTGCACCAAAGGGGAGGGTGCCTGGCAGCCCAGGGACATCTGCCACCGGCTTTTTGGTTTTTGGTTTTGTTTGTTATTGCTACTGTTGTTGTTGATTGTTTGCCTCATTATAGATACTAGTAAAGAACTGTTATTCCTTTTCCCATATCTTTGCCTGAAGGCCCTTGATTCCAAAGTTATAATAATTCAGAGGGAAGGGGGGGGTCACATTCTTTATTCTAAGGGAGGTTCCCACCTTCCTTAGCAGCCATCTGTCTTTCAAATCAAGACAGTGGGGCACTTAAAACTTCAGCAGCTGTAGACATAGGAACAGTAGGAAGGGTGAGAAAGGGAAATAGAGAAGGAAAGAGAAAGAGCTGAATTCTAAAACATATGAAAGGGTTGCAGGGAGTCAGCAGGTCATACTGAAGGAGGGTAGGTGGCCCATAACATTTGGGTTTGTGTTTTTTGTTGGGGGTGGTAGGGGGTGGTATTAATCTGTTTCACAGATTTTCCCTCTCTTTGTACACTTTTCGTCTCAGGAAAAATGGAAAAAACGATGTTTTGTTGTGCCTTCTGTAAAGGGAGGGCAAAAATGCCTGACAGCTATTAATTAATTTGAGCTGACAACAACCCTGTGAGAAAGTGAAGTACTGTCTACAGATGAAGCTGAGAGAGGTTTTTTCTCAAGGTCACAAGCACATTTGTGGCAGAGCTGGGAATTGTACCCAAGGTTCTCGGCTCTTAAACCCTATGTCTCAGGCACCACACAGTCTTCTCTTCCATGCATTATATGTCTTGTATTATATGCATTGCCACTTCCCACTGACAGATGCATGAGCAGCAGCATGATTTGATGTTTATAGGTGCTTCTATGTGGCTTTTAATTCTGAGTAATCTATGAAAAATCATATTGAAATTTGAGGACAAATAGATTAAATTGACCCCCCCCCCCCAATACAGACATTCTTTAACCACTTTTATTAATGCATCCAAAGTACATTGCTACATACCAAAATCACATAAATTCCGATGTCTGCATTTTTTGAACTACCTCATTTATGATCCCAAGGAATGTGCTGGCTGAAATATAGGAATGTGAAATTCTTTCTTCTTCCCCTCTCCCTTTCTTTTTCTGCTGGTTATTCATGTGCTAGATAGACATTAAAAGCTAAAAAGGAAGGGTGAAGAGGTTAAATCTAGACCTCCAAAATTTGAGTTTGTTCATATTTTATTTCCAAGTTAGCCAAATTCCCTGTTGCTCAAAAATAGCTGTACTGGAAATCCCATGAGAAAAAAAGGTGCATATAAAAGTGATCATGCAGTCTTCTTCCACTCCCACTGAAAATATTAATGTCTTTGTCATTTTTGCACTGTTTCTTCTAGCCTCAGACTCAGGAATTGGTTCAGATATGCATGAGACTGTAGAAAAACCTAAAATTAACAGTATGCATTCAATTATCATAAATTTCCATTTGCTTTTTAGTGAAGGTTTGGGCTTATCCCTGTGTTATCTTAACTATTTCATCCATCTCTAATATTTGTCCACGTTGTCAAGATCTGTCTCTCTCATTTGGATGATGGTAAAACTTGTGGCTTTAAATTCTTTGCGGATGAAGGAAAATAAAGAAAAACCCTGTAAAACAGAGTTGATTGATTGACTAGACTTGATTTTGGCTTCTGTATCAAAATAGAATTTCCACATAAATGGATTTAAATGTCTTTTACATTTTTGTGATTTGGTGTACTTTTAACACTAGGTACTCCCAGCATTTTTAACATACTTCTCTTAATCTTTTGATGTACATGGTACAACTCCTAGTGTTCTTCTCTGTAAATATTTTAATAGACTTAACCTTGCATTAAAAAAAATTTACAAAGAAAGGCCCAAATACAGCAATTCGGAATGTCTTTCAGTTTGCATTAGATTGTGTATTAGTCTTAGCAGAATGTGATTTTACTGGCCCGTGCCGTGTCCAAAGCAGAATGGTCTGGGGAGAGTCACTAAACATCATGGGTGTTTTGCTCCACTTCTGGCCATTGCCTTCCAAGAACCTCAGTGATGTTCCTTAGTCAGCCTCAGGAAACCAGGGTGTGAGTCTCTCTTGTTCAATTACTTACGGTCCTGGAATGAATTTCATAGGCAGAAAGCTGAAAGGAGATAATTCAAGAATTTAGTCCTGACTATTTTTGGAATATGCATTTATATCCTTTTTCTGGACTAACTAAAACAATGTCAGCAATAGGATTACTTATATTACTGAAGAAAATGTGACTATTCTAAAACCTTTGAGAGTGAAACCCAGGAAAGATTGGATCAGCAATATTTGTATGTAAACTGTTTCTCAGTGGGCCAACTTTTTACTCTGGTGGTATCACTGGGTTTCACCCTTTTCTGATGTATCACTCATTTTTTTAATCTTTGTTTTCATATCTTTACAGAGCCTCATTGGCTCCTAGGTTTACTTGGATAGGCTTAGAATGTCCTTAATTCTGCCTGAACTGGTCTTTTTATATAGTTACTCTTCATCATATATGTAATTTCTTAAATGTGTAGTTTCTTTCTCACATGGATTCTACCAGCTATAAAATTTTTTTTTTTTCATATTTTCCTAAATCAAATACTTTTCAGGAATATTCTTTTATTCAAGCTTAAATGCTCTTTTTTTACTATCTACACTCTTCTCTAATTTCACACATTTTCAAAGTGCTACTGTGATATTCAGGTCTGCATAATCTGAAACCCCAAATCAAAGAAAGACCCTAAGCTCTCCTTAAGCACATGCAAAGACAGGTGGTCATGAATTTACCTTTTTCCCAAGATAGTATTAGAATATGGGCTTTTTTTTCTTGGTTTAACTCTGTAAAACACTATATAATTTATAGCAAGAACATAACTCAGAATAGCTGAAGCTAACCTTCCCAGCAGTGTTTTCATGTTTGTGTTATTCTTTTTATAGAGCTGAGGAATAGGATTATTTTTGTCTCTGAAATCAACGTAGTTAGGCAACTATAACTTGTTCTACTGACTCATAATTCTTCATTTATAATCGAACAAAAGATTATACAAATTGCATACAAAGATATAAAATTGCAGTTAAACACATCCATAAAATATAGTTCAGTAAGTACATTTGAAGGCAGTTCATCATGTGAAGACAAAAAAAAAAAAAACAAGGCAAACAGTTAATTAAGTGACTTATCAATTTAATTGTAAATCACTTTGTCAAACTGTGTACTGTGATCATGTTGTAGCTTAAGGTCTGACTAACACTGAGTGTTAAGGAACCTATGCATCAACCTCAATAGGTTATGGCTGGGCTGAAAAATTCTTTAAATTCTTAATCCATTTG
Organism: Acanthiza pusilla; assembly: GCA_036630365.1. NCBI lineage: Eukaryota > Metazoa > Chordata > Aves > Passeriformes > Acanthizidae > Acanthiza > Acanthiza pusilla. The sequence continues at coordinate 1,933,149 of JAXCHO010000034.1, forward strand.
TTATTGAATAAAGCATTGACTCAGGCTCAAAAGTCATGTAAACTCTCAGTTTTAATGGCCTACACAAGTTAATTTTATGCTCTGTTTCACCGTTTCAACTCATGTATTTTTTTCCCTTTTTGGATCTTTTTTATGGCAGAATAGGTGCATTAGCTTCATAGTTTTCAACAAAGTCCAAAAATATGCAGCTGTTCACTGGCATCAAGTCAAGCTCTGACTGACACCGTACTTGGCTATGGATTTGAAATGCAGCCTGGTGCCTGGGATATTTTTAACCATGTAGGGGAATGGCGTAAACCATAGCAGAGACTTATATCGAGGTTTGACCCTGTCTAAATGCCAGGCACCTACGATGTCTGCTCTCTATGCTCTCTCCTGCCGCAGCTGTGCAGAGGAGAGGGGAAAAAACTAACACACACACACCGGACTCAGGAGTTGAGATAAGCCACTGGTGGGAGGACCCACAGAAGAAAAGAGCAGAACAGGTTCCAAACTTAAGGTGGCAAAGTGATTTATTAACCTAACAAAGTATGAGGATAAATCAGAGGTAAAAACAAGCTCTTAAGACACTATATTTTCACTCACTCCCCTTCCCTATTAAGACACCATTTTTCTGCTCACCCCCCTCCCTCCTTCCAACAAACAGCTCTGGGGCAGGGGCAGAGTATGGGGTTTTTTCTCTTACTCAATCCATCACCACAATTCTTCTACTACAAACACTGTTTCTCTACTCAGCCCTCTCCCTATTAAGATACCATTTCTCAGCTCACCCCCTCCCTCCTTCCAGGCAACAGCTCTGGGGGGTAGTAGGGGATAGGGGTTTTCCTTTGGTCAGGGTCAGTCCACCAGGGAGAAGAGTCCTCTACTTAGCCATGGGGTCCCTTTCGCAAGAGACAGTCCTCTGCAAACTTCTTTGGCGTGGGTCCAAATCTCACGAGCAGGAGTCCACCCAAATTTGCTGCAGCACGAGTTCTTGTCCATAGGGTGCAGCCTTCCAAGCCGAGGCCAGGCTGTTTCCATCCTGGGAGCAAGGCCTCTCTCTCTCTTGCAAGGCCTTTGCAACTCTCAGTCTCTGGGACTCCCACTGGATCACAGCTTCCTGCAGGCATCCACCTGCTCCTCTGGTGTGGGCACCTCCCCACAGGCTGTGGGGGGTTCTCTGCACCCCACAGGACCCCATGGGCTGCAGGGGGACCACCTGCTCCCCCATGGTCTTCACCACGGCCAGCAGAGGGTTTTCAGCTCCAGCGCCTGGAGCACCTCCTGCCCCACCTTCTCCATTGACCTTGGTGCCTCCATGTTGTTTTCCCTCACATATTTTTACCTCCTCCTCCTCCTCTGGCTAAAAAGAAGTGCGTGCTCACATTGTTTTGATTTCTTCTTAAATATGTTTTCACAGAGGCATAACTAACATCTCTAACTGGCCCAGGCTTGGCCAGCAGCATGTCCATCATCTTCAGAGCCATCAGAGATTGGCTCTGCTGGACATGGTGAAAAACTTCCAGAACCTTCACACAGGACACACAGGAGGCATCTTTATACTGGACCCTACTCACTAGCAAAACCTGGGCCAAGCAAAAGCAACACAACTTGACATTTTCACCTCTAGTCATCCACCAAGAAACAGTTGAAGCAGGTAGCTCCCTTGCTCTGGTTACACACCCTCCTGAAAACTCTGTTTTAGTTGTCTTTAAACCCAGTGCTTCTGATATCTGTGATGCTGTTTAGTGAACCATAACTTATTAGCCATGCTCACCTTCCCACCTTCAGCTCCACAAGCAAAAGGTGGGGGACTTTGTCCTCAACTTAGTGATTGTGTTGGTCAACTTAGTGACAGCGTAGACCCTTAAATAGTGAAAATTTTCTTTAACAAAAAAAAAAAAGGACCAACATTTCATTTTATGGCAAGTTGACAAAATGGCATAAGTGACATGAAATCTAAAAGCAGCCGTTCAGTTTATGCTATCTGTATTAAACATGGTGGTCTTAACAAAATGGAACAAGATGGAAATAAATGATAGTGAAAATTAGATAAATACCTTAGAGGCTGGTGAAATGACTCAAAGACAGCTCATCTTTGGTGAGACATTTATGTCATCATGTTGACATAGTCATTATATCACAACATGGGCAATGGCCCATGGCCCAGCGCATATCAAAGATAGGGCTGCCACTCTGTGCAAAGCATCTGATTCAGGTGGCAGAATTCTCTCTCAAAAACATTTGGTGATGCAAAACTGCAGCTATACCTGTTGCCCACTCTTCTTTCTTCTTCTTTGTGAGGAGGCAGCTTTGGAAGGTGAACACTAACCAGTGTCAGCTCAGTGGTCAGCTCTATTCTGGTATTGGTTTTGCTAGTTTTTTGTTCATGTTGTAATGAGCCAACACCCATCATATACCTAATCTAAGAGGTGTATTCTCCTTCCTATAATACAGCATTCATGATCTCAGGTTTTGCTTGAATCAGATGTTCTAGTGAATCAATATATTGGAGTAATATTTTCAAAATTGAAACTTGACTGGTTGAAAACAAGTACATTCCTGAGTGCAAAAAAAGCAAACCCCCAACTAAATGTCAACAATAATGTTTCTGCATGAAGTGATTTACTCACAAAGTGTTGAACCAGAGCTGTTAAGCAATCCATGCTTATAATTTAAAATAAAATACACATATAAAATATTACGCCCCACCCCAAATAAACACAGTCTAGACGCAATCACTTTTAGTTGAAGACAGCCTGACAATCAACTTATCACACTGAAAGTTTCCAATATCTTCAACACCCATGTTATGATGTAAAATTAATAAGATAATTGTAAAGGCCTAACAATCCATTTTTAAAATCTTGACCATGGTACACAGGGACTTAACAGGATAGTCATGACAGGATAGTCATGAAAGCTAGTGGAGAAGTAACCATATGCATGGTGAAAGATATTGAAACATGACCATTTTATTCTCTCTAGCTGTTGTAATAGAACAAAAATGGTCATTCCGTTTAAATTTAAACAAGTGACACATAGCTAAAAGAAAATAATTTTATGGAAATTTAAAGAAAGTCAGAAGTGAAGCAAAGTATATTGTTAGGAAGCTATGAAGGAGACTAAAACTCTGTAACAAGGTGGTGTTCCTAGACATAGTCTTCCCAAGCTGCCAGCCTGGGAATTGTGGATAAAGTGAAAGGAAATCTCTCTTATCTCAGTTTCTAGCACACAAAAATCTGCTAAAGCATTGATAGTGAAAGGAGCTACAGCTGTTGGTAAGAGGAATTAACTTGGCACTTTTTCAAAGTTGTCTCCAAGATATAAGTACAGTTAACTGCAGTTGCACTGTTTTAGGAATCTTTCTGTTCTTTCTCAGAGAGAATAGAGATAAGCTGCATTCTTTTACTTTCTTAATCTCTGTGTTTGGTATTAGGTGTTATTTGGCTGTGACCAATAGTTTTAGGAGGTGGATTCTTTGCTGACCTGTAGTTGCTAGGTTATTAATGGATATATAAAGAGGTTTCTTGTAAATAAAGCTCTCCTTTTGCCATCTTGGTTCGTCTGCCTGCTCTCTCTGCCAGCTCCTGCAATCCTCGGGAAATCTAAAGCCACAGTTAACTTGTAGCAAAGAAAACTAAATATTAATGAGATGCCCATATAAGACTGTTGTGTAGAAGCTCTTTGGGTTTTTTCCCTAATCCCCAGTATTCTCCTTATTATAAATGTCCTCAGGTCCTTTATCCCACTTCTTTAGTTTAAGTAATAACTAGTCAGTTACCAAACATGTCATTATGGCTGTGAGAAATTACCTAAAATACGAGGAACTGCAGTGGTCGTTGTGTCCCAGGGAATTAACTGGGCATAAGTATCTCATAAGTGCTGTTGTACTGCAAATATTGTATGTTATTAGCAGAGGATTGGTCTACTTTGTTCTACTACGGACACATTTTAAAGGATGACTCAGATTATTCAGATAATTTGTATTGCTTTGTTTAGTATTAATCCTTCTTTTTCTTACCTATCAGCTTCGTTATTGTTCTTATAATTTATGGCACTGTCTTAGTTTGAAAGACAGATGCATGCCAAGAAAGGTGGGAACCTCCCTTGGAATGGAGAATATGATCCCCTTCCCTCCAGATTCTTATAACTTTGAAATTAAGGGGTTTTCAGGCAAAGATATGGGAAAAGGAATAACACTTCTTTACTAGTACTTATAACAAGGCAAACAAACACCAACAATGGTAACAACAACAAAGAAACCCAGAAACCCAGTAACAGCCTTCTCCTGGCACCCAGAGCACCTTCCCATTTGGAGCAGCTATGGTCACAGCCAGCAGGGGTGCTGTTGGCTCCCAGACGGGCAGGGCAGGTGCGATGATTCCCTCGCGGCTGCAGGGGGCGCTGTGGTTCGAGTTCAGCTGCGTCTCCCTCACATGGCAATGGTGGGCAGGCTGGATGGCAAAACTGGCTGCAGCACGATGGGAAAATGGGCTGCAGCAGGAAACTCAGAGCAGCAGCTGGAAGGGCAAAGGCAGGCACACCCCTGGAGTGGCAAACAAAATGTAACAGAAAGCTCTGCAGCCTTAGCAGGAATCATGAGGCGTCAGATGGACCTGGGGTGTTGGGTTAGAGTGTAGCGAAAAAATCCAAAAGCAGAAAGCAGCAGGGCTAGGCAGAGGCAGCTGGGCTTCTCTGTAGCAGCTGCTGCATGCAGCTGGGGAGATGTGCCCTCCAGGAGCGGGAAAGGGGTCGAGATCCTGGGCTTTTCCCCTGAGGTACCCGAGGGGACGGTGAAGACCCTTTCCAGTCAAATTGTGTGTTAATAAGGACCCAGTTCAATGGCTGCTCTTACGAGCAAAGGCTCACCCACAGTAAGGAAGGAGCAGTACAGAGCTGGGCTCCAGCAGCATCAATGGATTCTCCCCGCAGCAACAGCTCGACCATCCCCTCAGATGCCCAGAGAGAGAGAGAGAGAGAGAGGGAGACAGAGAGAGAGAGAGACAGAGAGAGAGAGACAGAGAGAGAGAGGGAGGGAGGGAGGGAAGGAGGGAGGGGGAGAGGGAGGGAGGGAGAGGGAGGGAGGGAGGGAGGAAGGAAGGAAGGAAGGAAGGAAGGAAGGAAGGAAGGAAGGAAGGAAGGAAGGAAGGAAGGAAGGAAGGAAGGAAGGAAGGAAGGAAGGAAGGAAGGAAGGAAGGAAGGAAGGAAGGAAGGAAGGAAGGAAGGAAGGAAGGAAGGAGGGAGGAAGGGAGGAAGGGAGGAAGGGAGGAAGGGAGGAAGAGAGAGGCAGGCACAATTAGCATGTTTTCCTCCTTAATTTGCTGTATCAAAAATGCTCAAAGGTCAGTTTTAACACAATGCCCTTAAAACTCATTTTTCAGGACTATTTTTCCTAGAACACAGAGCAGAAATTAATATGACCTGAACTGTTATTTCTGGAACGAAATTCCAATCCAAAAAGAATTAAAATAATATATCAATAATCTGAAGAGTGTGCTGCAAGTGATGTTTGAAAAGCATAGAATTGCCAGTGGCACGGAGCCAGGTAATGTTGTCCTTTGCTCACTGAAGTCACTGTTGTTGCTAGGATTTTTTGGTTTTGTTTTTCTGGTGAGTTGGGGCTTTTATTTCCCTTTTCACTGCTTATTTGATTTCAGAAAATGCTTTCAATGAATTCTAATTGGTTGTAGCATGTTTTTTCCTGCTGGTATGTATGTCAATGTATCTCAGTATCTAGCATTTTGGGATTGTTTTCATTATCTTTTCCATTCATTTCTTGGATTTTTCAACATTTCTTTGTTTCTTCTTTTTATAATAATGGTTTAACCAGGCTCTTTGGAATTCAAAGGTCAATTGGTGAAATCTGAGTAAAGAGGTGCTCTGACACAATTTCAGGAACATCATGATCTACTGCAAAACCAATCTGCAGTGTTGGGCAGATGGGTGCAAATCAGCAATAGTACTGAGATTCTCAAGCTTGTTCTTTCTCAGGGCAGTGCTGAGTGTCGTAGTTTATTTGTTCTTTAACCCACTCAGGAAATCAGTCTGAACTGTGTGAAAGCTGAGCTAGACTGAGAAGTTCTTACACAGGGTCTCACATGCCATGGGAAGGAGGAAACATGGATATGCATATTGAACAAAATATGTCTGAGTGGTGTGTGCCACAGAAGTGGAAAGGAAGGTGATAATTCTTGCTTATATACTTACTCTGCTTTCTTTCTGAATTACCTACTTCAAAAGGTGCAGAGGCTGTATAAAAGGCTATGGCTCTTTCATGCGTTCTTCCTACAACCTGGTCTCAAAACTTTATATGGTCAGCTGATTTTTTTCCCTTTAAATACTATATGACTGTTTCTGTGAAATTACCTATTAGAAACATAATGTGCACATAAGTAACTGCTCTTAACAACTGCTATGTATCTGAATCTGAGGACCATATAGCCCAGACCAGCACATAAGAAATCAATAGGTCTTTGAGATATATGTACCAGACTGGAACACCACTTACACAAGAGAATTTAATTGTAAGACAATATAAAGAATGTAGTTCGAGAAAATACTCTGAACTATTATCAGACTGAAAGAAATTAGAGCTTGTGGTTGCTCTTTGCAAGATCAGAACAAACTGATGATTTAAAAAATATGTCGATTTATCTTTTCCTTTGCTTATGTTTTGGCTCTTCAAGGTAGAAACCAGAAACTGTAATAGACTGTTGTTGACAAAATGATGTTGGTGAAGAAGGTTGGAATAATGCAGTCAGGTTACACTGAGAATCGCACTCCCTAGTTAAGTTGTAGATGAATGTGCAGCATTCACTGAAACAATTAACTGGTGCAAATGTAAGAAAAGATGCATCAGCTCTCAGCATGTGTTCTATTAAGAGCCAGAAAAAACATGGTCATGCCAGTGTGAACCATAGTTCAAAGAACTGGAAAATTCAAGAGGCTTTGCCTGAAAGTTTCCACTATTGTTTTTGCTAAAAATACTTTCATTTAAGCTAGCAGTGTACCTTATTCTAAGCTACACAATTAATTTTTTTCTTTCTTTTGATTTAAGAAAACAGATTTAAATGTCATAGTCTTCGTGCAATATTAACATGCAGTAAAATAGCCAGTTGGATAAAAGACCATACTTAACATCAATCTTTTCTCTTGAGTTTACTAGTTACCTTTAAATCATACATATGTATTTACTCTCATTATTTTAAACACTCAACTATGAAAGTTAAATAGAAGAGCATCAGGATTTTTAAATTAGCAAGGGTTTTCACTGCTTTTAGAGAGGCTAAAAAAGAGCTAGAACCGATTACCCCCACTCCCATAAATGAAGAAATAATGTTGAATTTTTTGTGTTAAACTGCATGGCTCTTGCTAAAAGCTGTTAGTATCATAGTGGTAAAAAAAGGTTGATTTTTAAAAAATGTTTTCTTTGGATTATTCTCCAGTTGTGCTACCAGTATAACTGAAAGAGGAAAACTTTCATATCTCATTATTTTTTGCACAGTTCTCTACTGAAGATTATTTGGTTTTTTTTAACATCCACATTTTGCAGGAAATAATCAAGATATGTGATATACACTGTGTTTTCAGATGCAGTCTTCCATGGGCACCAGAAATTGAACAGCTTATTATTCAGGGCGCTCCACATGGTATCAATGGATTGAAAGGACATAATTCTCAATGAAGGCAGAGATACTCACTTCCATGGGTAGAATATATTCTGGCTTTTTTTTTTGTTTGGGGGTGGTTTTGGGCCTAACATTCCTTATCGTAGCCCTCATCTTTTTAATGTCAGTTTTGCAAATTGTTCATCCCACATTTCTAGTCTGACTAACTGAAAAAAGCAGCTCCTGAGAATGAAAATGTATTTAAGACACGTGAGAAAAATCTCTGTAAAAATAACAGTTCTCATTTATTGTGATTTAGGGTCCTTGCAAGGGTACAAAACAAATATGCTGTAAGGAATTTAGGGAAAGCTTAGGAAGCTAGTGAAACTTGAAGGAAAATACTTTGATAACAACTAAAATAAAAAAATATATCGAAGTCTGTGAGCCCTTCCTTTGCATCACTGCATATGTGTGTCCATTATTGTTTGCACACGTATGTCTTTATGTGTGGTTAAAAGGAAGTCTAGCTCTCTATCAAAAATATGCTTTGGAATGAATAACTCTTGTGCAACATTTTTAAAATTCTATATTTTGAAATAACTTATTTATTTCACTTTATTGTGAAATTGCCAAACTTGTTGGGAAATTGAGTACTCATCCAGAGAAACTGATTCAATCACTTAGAAAATGTGTAAAGGCCATTTTCTTTTAACTTTTCTTTTAGGATAAAGGTAGGAATAAACATGCATCTGTGAAAAATAAAAAGTTTAAAATAAATCCAAATGCAATTAATTTCTGTGAGCACTAAAAAACAGGATCCAAAAGTTCAAACTCTAAATGGTTAAATATATAACAAGGATTGTGCTAAGCTGGGTAAACACAAAAATATTTTTATTTCATTCTTTCCAAATTCTTTTGACTCCAAGCTCCAAATGAAACTTGAATCTTAAAAAACAAAAACGATTTTGCAGGATTTTGTTGTTGGAAGTTGATCAAGAGGATGTAGCCTAGCCTTAACAGGCTATGACTGGCACCTGAGGTTAGACCTTCAAAAAATAAATTGTTGGCAATGACAGCAAGAATGCACAAGTGAAATGTCTAGTGTACAAACTTTGGATTATAATTATTTCGCAAGTAGTTTATATCTAAAAGAAAACAGAATAAAATTTAAAAATAAAAAAAAACATACTGAGTGGATGCTTTCACATATATGGCATTTCTGCTCAAAATCTATATTTGCTTTCTCTTATTCTTTTTTTTTTCTTTAAACTTAAAGATTAGAGATGTTACCAAACACAGAAGTTCAGGGGAAAAATCACACTGTTGACATTTGTTTCCTTTCATTATTAGCTTATGATCTCAGAAAAGATAAATTGTATGTTTTCTTGATTTTGTATGTTTACTAAAGTTTATTTGGTTCTTCTCCACATACAACTCTACTTCAGACACTAATAAATTCAAAGAAAGATGGTCTTGTTTTACATAACTAGAATATGTGTTCAGCAATGTACTAACTGTAGCTTGCCCATCTTCTGAAGGCATTAAAAGACACTCTTATTCGTGTGTTATTTGTCGTTCCCATACAATTTCATAGAATCATAGAATGGTTTGGGTTTGAAGGGATCTTAAAGAACATTCAATTCCAACCCCCTTGCCATGGGCAGGGACACCTTTCACTACACCAGGTTGCTCAAAGCACTGTCCACCTTGGCCTGGAACTCCTTCAGGGATGGGGCATCAACAGCTTATCTGGGCAACCTGTGCCAGTGCCTCACCACTGTCATAGTGTTATATCTAATCTAATTTCCTAAGTCCTCTCCAGCTTTCTTGTAGGTCCTCTTTAGGTACTTGAAGGCTGCTATGAAGTCTTCTGTGGAACCTCCTTTTCTCCATGCTGAACAACAGCAAATGTCTCAGTCTGTCTTCACAGGAGATGTGCTCCAGTCCCCTGATCATCTTCATGGCCTTCCTCTGGACCTGCTTCAAAACCTCTACATCCTTCTTGTATCGGGGCCAGGGAGTTGGACACAGTACTCGAGACAGGGTGTCACAAAAGCAGAGTAGAGGGGGAGAATTACCTCCTTCAACCCACTGACCACACTCCTTGTGATGCAGCCCAGAATTTGTTTGGCTTTCTGGGCTGTGAGCACACCTTGCCAACTCATATTGAGTTTCTGCTCAACCGATGCCCCCAAGTCTTTCTCCTTAGAGCTTCTCTCAATATATTTCCAGGCTGCCCAGCCTTTATTCGTGCTTGGGATTGCCCTGACCCAGATGCAGGACCTTATCCTTGGCCTTGCTGAACTTCATGAGGTTGGCACGGACCCCCCACTCAAGCCTGTCAAGGTCCCTCTAGATGACATTGAGTCATTGACTACAACTCTTTGAGTGTGGCCATCCAGCCAACTCCTGATTTGGTGGGTGGCCCATCCATCAGATCCCTGTCTCTCCAGCATAGAGACAATGATATCATGGAGAACAATGTAAGATTTCAAGAATGTGGTCAAGGTATACCACTACTGAGTGTTGCATCACATTAGTTTTGGTGCTTTTTCTGTTCTTCATCTTTTGTCATTTCTGCAATGACAGACATGTCATTGTAGTGCAAGGATAACGTGGAATTTTGTACCTGAGGATGCTCCAGAAGCCGTACACTCCCAAAACAGCTGGGATCCTCTCCTAGGTGGAAAGAAGTGACAATCCAGAATATAGCAATTTCTTTAGTCTGAAAGTAGGAAGAACTTTTTCTGCTCTATTCCACTGTGAGATAGAGATGGGAATAGTCTTGCATCAAAAAGGTAAATTACAGTAGATTTAGACAGGTGATTTGCCCTGTGCCTTAGCAGTCACTCTTTTTTTCTCAGCATCTTAGATGGACAGCTTAGAGGGTGGAGTGTGGATGCCTGATGGTTTTTTATTGTAAGGGCTCAGGATGCAGAAATAAGGACACCTTTGCTTGTTTCCATAAGAAAGTGTATGGTCAAAGTCGAACTGAAACCTTGCAGCATACAGATAATGGGAAGACACAGTTTTTTGAGACTTAAAATATGTGCATGTTTTTCCACGTGAACATACCACTAAGTGGTGATGAAAGTTCTTCTGGGATCTTTGAATCCAAGGATCTTTGGATTGATGAGGCTGCTGCCCATTTGAGTAGTAACTTCAGGAGCTACTTTAACTGTAGGTGATGTAGGTGTATTTTTAAAAGAGCAGAGGGAGGAAAAGGAAAAGAGCAGAGTTTCAAGACTAGTTGTCTTCAAGCACTAGATTATTTGGAGACTAGACACCTGTTATTGATATGAATCTTATATTTCCACAGGACTTATTTCTGAACAATGCCTAAAATCTACTCTATTTCACATATACCCAAATGGCCCAGGAGCTTTGCTTGGAGCTCCTGCTTGCTTGAGCCGTAAGTTACAAGACCCTTGTAATACAGAGCAGTATAACATCATTTGAGCTGACTAAGGCACACCAGTGACTGAATTCACACTGCAGATAGAAGTTCAATTTCTCCTGCCACTTTCTGTCAGGGACTGAAAGCTCCAGCCACAGTGCAGTAAAAAGTAGCTGAAAGGCAGAAATATCTGAAACCATTCTGGCTGTTTTCAAAATGATTGTGTGCCTATGCCCTCAGAGAGCTGAACACATGATGGCAGTAGAATGCTACAGCTGAGTGTGGATGGTGGAAATCTTGAACCATGACAATATGAGGCCGAATTCCTTGACTATTTTTCTCTTGACTAATAAACTAAGTTTAATTAATTTATTAAAAAAGCATGTTTGTAGAGATCCACCATCTTCTAGGAACTGCTTCTAGCTCTAGGTCACAACACCAAAAACTCACATTAAGTTAATTGTATCCATGGAGACTTATTGTATGCTTTCCACCATGCCCAATTTACATTTGGGACAGGGAGGAGAAACTCTTTCTACCATAAATAATGTGAGGAATCTGATTTTGAATCTTACCTGTGCAATTTTACAGGTGCTTCTCACTTCTTAAGCAAAGTGTTACAAGAAATTATGAAAAACCACCACTTAAATCACCTCCTCCATCAAGCATTAGTGCTTTCTTTGACAGTCCTGGGGAGTCCTAGGCCATTTAGTCAGCATCTGAGGTTCTTTTCACCTCAGAATAATTTTCAGATCTTTCCCTCTATCCTTTTTCCTATAATTCTACGTTTCAGAAATTTCACCTCTTTAAGGTAGAGTGAGCAGCACTGCAAGGAGCTTTCAACTAAAATTTAAAATCCTGTCAAGATTTTAAATGTAAACTGATGACTCGCCATTCAAACTTATCGCAACGGGAAACCAGTCTTATTGCTAAGATTTCTTAATCTGTAAACCACTTATGTGCTTGCTAAAGTGTTTACTGGAAAAGGTGGAATCTTTCTGCATGCCTCCAGATTCAAAATATTCAATATAAGGTGACTTTCAAAAATCAGATAATTATTTGCAACTAGACTCCTGTCACTTAGGGCATCTTAACAATAGATTTGCTGCCAGGTGCAGGCATATTTGTGTTGCCTAAATACAAAGACAAGGTCAAATTTTCTCATATTGTAAACTTTTTAGACTTTTATAAGTAAAAAGTTTAAAATTTCTTTCTACCTACCTAGTAGTAGGCTTCAGAGTTCTAACTACCCAAATGATTCCATGATACCTTTAATTGCAGACCACACAGAAAGAGTATAAATTTTGAGGTAACAAAATGAAGATATCAAGAAACAGATTCATTACATCATTAAGGTTGGAAAAGACTTCAGTATTGAGTACAATCATTAATTTAACACTGCCGGGGGCACCACTGAACCATGTCCTTAAGCACCACATTTTCATGGTTTTTTGCTCTACATACGGAAGAATCTGAGGATCCTGAAAGACTTTAGGATTTGTAAATCTGAGTAAGAAGTAGCAGGCAGATACTACCAGATAAGGTGGCTGATGTGTGAGGTGGCAACCTGTTGCTGCCTTCAAACTAGTAATATTGCTTCCATCACGCTCAAATAAGCTCTAGCCACCTAGTTTTCATCTGAGACTTGGCATTCCACAAACCAATCTATTTCAGCAATAACGCCAAATAAGCACTGCAGCACCCATTATAAGGAACTGTTTGATTTCCTTCTAATGAACTCTGCAACGTAATCGGCTCATGTAAATCTCTGCCCAAGAGAATAGAGAAATAGGAGCTCCTGGTTATAATTTTTTTTAGCCCTCATGTAGACGTGTGTATCATCTGGATGATACACAAATTTCCTGGCTCCTTGAGGACTGGTACTAAGGAAACTTGGTTTCCTATTAAACAAAAGCCTGAGTAATGCTTTCCCCATTTACAAGGTTTGTCTCAAGTGTGTATTCTCTAGTGCCTAGTATAGAGGATGGACCTATGTTTGCAGGATTTGTAAGATTCTCCCCTGGTGCCTTATTGCAGTCTTTCCCACAGTTACTGAATAACCAGTCTTGAGGCTCTCTTCCAATTTATTTGTGGACCAGTAACTTTAAGAGTTTCATTTTCTTCAAGATTTCCACTTTTAGCATTCTAATTTAGTTTAAAATTTATCAGTTTTGTTTTAAATTCCTTTTTTAAAAAAGTTTGTGGAGGCAAGCTAAGTGATAATACACGACTTCTTCCCACAAAATAACAGAATGAAAATAGCTTTCCTTTAAGTTTTAACTTGTGTCTTATGAAAACAAGATCTGGTTGATAGTTACACAAAATAATTTTCAAACAAGTACAAGCACTCTGCTAAAGATTTGTACTTGGATTTCAAAAAGCTTTTGGAAAGGTCCTTCTCTAAATCCACTTGAAAGGAGCCAAATTGTGACAGAATGGTATTTCTTTTGTGGAATAACAGCAGCAGAAAAAATAAAGGGTATTATTAAAAATACCTGGTTTTGAAGTGAAAAGTTATCCCCAGTATACCCCAGGAATCACTGCCGAGACCCAGATACTTTAATAGCACATGCACAATCTGAAGTAGTGAGGTGACAAATTTTTCAAGTCATGAAAATTATTTAGACTTGTCAAACAGACTGATCAAGAACTATCTCACAATAATGAATGACCAGGCAATGGAATGGCAGGTACAACCTGATGGTGATAAATCTAAAAGAGGGTCATAATCCTACTTACAGAGTCCGAACAATGGGCTCTATATTGCTTAATTACCACTCAGGAAAGAGACCTTGGTGTAACAATGATATACCCACTTATAAACCTTATGTGCAATGTTGCATACTTTATCCCAAAGAGAGGAAGTTTCCTCTATAGAAAAAAGATAAAGGATACAGAGAAAAGATAATGGCTTGACAACTTACACTTACCCTTACAGATATATTCATATGATTAATATACCTTCGTTGCTTTTCATGTCACTAAGACTCCTTAGAATACTTGCTCAATTTCAAATGCAAGCTTGTCTTCATTTTTAAAAGCCAGATAAATGCTTCTTTCTTTTCTTGGTATCTTCTGAACTCTAAGCTCTTCTTACCACACCAAAACTCACAGTGGGCTCAGAGAATATTCCATCCCTCAACATGATCTAAATATTATGTTTGATGACTCTCAAATCTAAAACAGGAGGTTTTCTCAAGATAAGAAATTTTCCACCTTGCTTTAATATATTTTACAATACTTGACTGGAATGGATTATAAATGTTAGTTGCATGCTTGGTATTGAAGTGAATTGTATTTGGAATGACAGATTTGGCTGCACTGGAAAACTGTAAATAATGTATTTAGTGCCTTTGTTTTTCTTAGGAAAATAAGACAGCGCATAATATAAGAGTGAGGATTATTAAGTCAACAAACTACTTAAAATCCCAAGTTTCTCTACCTTGTTTTCCTGATAACTTATACAGTTCTTACAGAAAAGTAAGACAGATTTTGTACCCACGGTCCATAGGGTCAAATATAAATTTGTAGTTTCAAATCCTTCCTTTCCCCACAGTTGTTATTGAGACTTTTGCACAGAAGTAGAGAGATAATACATTCCTTAGGCAGCAATCATATGTTACTGTTTACTTTGGTCTTTAGAACTAGGCTTCTCACATAATTTTATAATGGTGAATATGATATATTTAATAGTAAAAAAAGTTAGACACAAAGTTACACACGCTGGAAAAAGTTTTGTTTGACCTATTTCAGTTGTCTTCTTTTGTAGGATATATATTGCTTCCTGGAAGTGTGTCTTTCTCTCCAGTGATTATAAAGGGATGATAATTCATAATTTACCATACCCAGTGCTGTTTTCTGCATTTGGTCAGAAGAATACCATCTTTATTGTCACAATCCCAATTACTGAGTGAGAATAAGCAATAAGTTCATAGTTGTTCTTAATTTTGTTTCTTCTTCCTTTCTTTTTCTGTTTCTTCTTCATTTGGCTTGGCGGTTTTGTCTCATTTCTAGCATATCATGTTACCAGAGAATATTGTGGTGCTTTTAAATAATAATTACAAACGTTTCCAATGCCCTTCAATGTATGTGATGGTCTGGAGCCAACTGGCTTTCTGAATCAAAAGAATATTCTCAAAGAAGACACTAAACTGAATTTCATTTCTGGAGTGTAGCAGCTTTGTCTAGATTGAATCAGAGGGTCAAATCTGTTATATCTTTAAGTGGTTAAATAGTTACATGAGTATAATTCAGTGGACTTTTTTCTTTGTAGACTTTTATGAATCTTTGCCCTTCTGATTAAGCAGCATCCTATCCTCTCTCCACTCTGAGGTGGAAACAACGTGACCTGGACTTTAATTTATAATTAAAGTATTCAAAAATAGCAAAAATTCTACCTAGTCCTTTCTCTAGTATACATTGTGTAAAAAGTTCACAACGTGATTTAAGCTTTATAAATAATTCAATTGTGCTGACTTGTTGACCAAAAACTAGCCTATTGGATCTTGAACAGTGTGCTTTGGTAAACTTAATCTGACCATCCTTTACTGAGATTTACCAGAATACAAGGACAAGCATTACTGCTTTGGAATACACAATGCAGAAGTATTTGATGGGCCTCACCTGGAAACACAAAAATGTAATGACTTTACTATTTTCCTAAAAAAAATTATTTCCTAGCTAATTTGCTCTTCACTGTTTCACTTGCTATTTGCCTAAACCCTTTCCCCTACAATTTAAAGGGAGCATTACAACATCTAATTTACAATGTCATTTTTGGAGCAAGACTCTTATTGCTCAACATTTCCTGTCGTTAGTGTGGAAACTAGCTCTTGGCTCTAAGTATAGTACAAACACAAGAGCCTTCCTGTTTTCTATGCTGTGCCCATTGACCATGGACAATGTCCTTATTCCCAAGACTTGTGTATAGTACACAGTACCTTAGGAGGAAGTAGCAAGCATCTTATTGAAGCAGGTACTCACAGAATGTAAGAATCTACATCCTGACAGCTCCATATCCCTTGGAGTAAAGGTCTTCCACAATTTTTACAATTTCTTTATATGCATTTGCTCTGGGGATATTAAAGATTTCTGAGGAGCAGTATGAGCAGATCAAATATCTACAGAAGCTAAAGCTTCTGAGATACTGAGACAGCTGTATGGCACGTTAGTAAAGATACATATACCTCTAAGAATGACTAGGTTGTGAGGTTCAGAGACAGAAAAGTATGTCAAAATTCCAACCCTCACCTGCAGGGCCTTGCTTTACAAAATAAGATTTAGGATACTATAGGAAAAACATTAACAGATTACCAAGGCTTACTTAATTTATTAATAGCAACCATAGTGTTATCAATTTTTCACTTATCAGCTTTCTAAAAAAAATACAGCTCCCATTCCAATTTGAATTTTGCATGACATTTTAGTTAGAATTTGCAGACTTGCTCAGTTGAAGAGGGTGTTATAATTCAAAAATAATTTGGGCAGAATTGAGGTGTAAAGTAACCTTCTTCTTAAAACCTATAGTGTTCACCTACAACATTCAAATGCTTTACATTTTGCAAGAAAGTTTTCAGGCAAGGCCTAGGAATTTTTGTATCGGCAATAGGAAATGAAACCTAAATATTCAGTCATGAAGAATTGTTTAAATTACCCAACAACCTTTCAGCAATAGGGGTCTTTTTTTTCCCCACAAGGCCACATAGAAGGCTGGAAGGAGTCTTGTTGGATCTTCTCCAGCTTGAAGGAAGTAGGGTGGGGTGAGGGGATTTTTTCAGAAAAAACACTAATTATTTGGATTATATACTGCAATTAAAAGAAGAGATTCTTGGGAAGTTTGGGCTTTTCCACCCTCACAAGGAGTCAGCCTGTTCTCAGGGTTCCCATTCAGCCTGATTGTTATGTGGCCAGCAGTTAACCTGGCAAACTGCCAAAGATTTTGTTCATTACGCAAATACCAGGAAGGAAATGGAGATTTTCAGAAGGATTTGAAAAAGAAAATGGGTATTGTTACTTCTCATCCTAATCAAGGCATTATTCTGTGGGACAAAAAAGGAGAAACACCTCTGAATATCAGCTTTCTATCTGCCAGATTCTAAAGCTTCTTTACACATGGAGTGATAGAGTTTATTAACTAAAGTTCACTGGGATACTTACCCTGGCTTATGCTAGAAGAACCAAAAAATAAATGATTAGCATCTGTTTGTATGTACAATTTAAGTGGCAGTGTTCAAGTGAATCAAATCAGCAAGAGCTGTGGACAGCTCAGAAGCACTGCCAACTGTTGTGATAAAATTCTTGTGATATATGTTGCTTTTTCTTGCACTTCCTTGCATGAACTCATCCTATGTGAAAATGTCAGGTTTTGTTTAAAAACAAATAGGTCTTGTCATTGTAGCTAAAGAGACAAAGTATGAAATATAACATTCAAAAGGTCGACATTAAAAAAAAGGCAAATTGAAGAAACATTTTTTTATTCACTGCAACCCTATAGATTGTGAAGAAAGAGGCTGACTCACTGTTTTTCCATACTTAGAGTTGACTATCCTGTTCTGACAGAATGCATTACACATATTCAAATACAGTGCACAGAGTGGAAAGTTCAGACCCTTTGCTTATTGCTGGAAGGCAAGAGCATGGATCAGAAAGTTGTATTTGCTTTGTTTCTTTCCCTTTCAAAAAATACAGGGAAACGGGTTATACAACTTGGTTATTTTTTCTTCTTTTTAACACCTTTTTTGAAGCTCTAGTTACATTCATTTGGAATCCCAGGTCTGAGACTTGGCTTACTTTACACCTCAAGAAGGCGTTAAAATGATCTTTTAAAATTCAGGCTGAAATTTACCCCTTTACAGATGGCAAACAAAAACGCTTGTGAGTCTCATGCATATGACCTTTTGCAGGTGATAGGCTAATGAAAATGTTCCAGAGAAAAGGAGTGGTAAAAGCTTCCTGTGTTTAATGTAATTCGAAATACTCACAACTTTGTTTCTTAGTCATATTTGAAGAGGTAATTTCCAGGGAATCACTGGTAAAAAAATTATGTTACATATTATAAGATGAAGTAAGTGAGAGATTTGCCATTGATTTTTGAAGGGACTGTGCTTTCTCTACTTATGCCAATGGAAAAGCATTTCTTGTTGCACCTGGCAGAATGAAGCAGGTGGTGTTTTTGTCCTCTTTACACAATAGAAACAGTACACAGAAGTCAGCTGGTTCAGAAGTTGGGTCCCCAGTAATCCACCCTCTCTCTTTACTGCATATATGTTTCTGATTTTCTTCAACTTAGGAGCTTCCAAATTTAAAAAAATTCTGATAGTGACAATACTTGTCAAAGATAACAGAAATATTGAAAGGATTATAGGTTTTTTCTTTTGTGCCAATAAGAGATTCAAGCCTAGAAGGGGAGGTTAAGAACAAGCTGGTGTTCTTCATGCTTGCTCTTCTAATCCATCAATTACCCAGTTAAGAAACTGTGGTAAAATATGAACTTTATATATTGCCATTGGGCATCTGCCAGTTAACATGGACTGTCTGAGTAATAGTTCTAAGAATTGCATGAAAGAAATCGGTAGGGGCCAAAATGTTGAAACTTTAATAATACCTTGGGATCATAACTGCCTTTGGCCTAACACCGTGTACTGTACTTCTTGAGAAGTCATTGCATTTTGAATTTAATGACCAAATGAATATTCTTTTTTTTTTGGTGTACCAGCAAAGCATGGGGACATTCTTCTCCCAAGTGCAAGCAGTTTGTTCGTTTTCCACCAGTGTCCTATTATACATAGTCACAGGGTCAGATTTTGAGGAGTTATTAGAGTCAGGCACCTAAGCCCCTTGAGTGAAAGTACAGCAGTCTGTTTTAAGCCTGTTTGCCATATTGCAGCAGTTGAATTAGATATCTTAGAATGAGGGCCAAAATTTCCTAGGAGCCTGCCAGGAGGAATCAGCACTTTGAGACGCTGATACCAAGCCAGTAAGAAATACTGAAGACTGAGGTGGAGAGACAACCCAGCATCCTCAGCCTGGAGTGGGCAAGATCCCAGTTTTGTGGTTTCCAGTACTCACCTGGGAAGAGGGAATCTCAAATTGCAGTCCCAGTTCCAAGTAATGCTCAAGTATTTTATTCAATATCTGTTTTATTTAAAGTACATAAAGAGTTATAGGCTCCTCCATCACCAGACAACTCACTGACCCAAGCCACCTTAGCTTATTTTTGCGAAGCAGAGAAGATTCCAAAGAAAATTGAACAGTATTCTATCTATTTTACCTCCCTTTTCTTCTCCTCAGAATCATACCAAGCACACACATGGTTAGGACACTCCAGAGTGTAGTACAGAAGCAATGATGCAGCGAACCATGTTGAGACCCTCATATCCTTGTTACAGTCTTTTTCATGCATCCTGTTTGAGATCTGCAGGCAGGCTCACTGCTGCAAAGTATCTCAGATGCCTTGAGTTGCTGTGCTCTTTTTAAAGTGATTGTCCCTGTCTCAAGCTTGCTTGCTGACGCTGCATATCAGGTCTGATTTTTGGAAAGGGGTGGTAAGGGAAACAAAAAAAAAAAACACATACACACAAAAAAACCCAACAACAACAAAACAAACAAACAAACAAACCAAAACAAAACAAAACAAAAAAAAACCCAAAACCCAAAACATAAAAAAGGCCTCACATCTTCCCACAGTTTCTTCTGACCACTTGGTGAACATATATGCCTTTCAAACTCCTTCATTTATGCTGTCATAGCATATGGTTTCACATCTTCATTGAGCTTGTCTCAGTGTTTCATTCTTGTATATTCCTGGTCCACATCCTCCATGAATTCTTTCTTACCCATTCTTCTGGCCCCTTTACAAATTCATGTCACATTTGCAGGGTGATCTGTACTGAAGTTCTTTTCAAATACACTTGTCAGGGATATGCTCTCACAAGAGAACAGCCTCACAGGTCAACCATTTGCTGGCCTATAGATGAGGAACCAACTATGAGGATCATAGAACTAGCAGTGCTTCAGGTCTGCAAGCATCTTCATTTGAAAGTTTATGACCAGGGAGTCATTATAAAGAAAACCCACGAAAGTTTCTTTGAAATTATTTTGCCCTCTCAAACCTAAGCCAAAATGATCCCCAGAAGTCAAACTGATGTCCAGCTAATAGTGAGAAAAAGAAATACAAAATATCCCTGGTAGCCTACAGCCAAAATACGTCCTACAGGCCTCTAACCTCTCATGTTAAGCAACTAAATTGGAATCTGTGCAGATGCATACCTCCAGTATCACCTACCTTTGGCACATTAACCACCAGCTTAATCTTTTGCACTGAGATATCTGTAAAGCAGCTGTTCTGGCTTCTCCAGCAGCCACTAATCTGCTACTTGTGTGAACTGCAGCATAGTTTAGATTTGCCAGCTGTAATAAAGCGTACAAACTTTCCATCACTGCTATAGGAAAATAAAAAGCTCAGTTTTTCAACATCTACAACTTTTGTTCCCTACTTTTGCATTCTACTCAATTTTAATACTAGGCAATCGACTGATCAGGGAATTTTAGTGGCAGCTGGGGCCAAATCACATAGCATCTACTAATTACAACAGACTTTCAACAATCAAAGCTTTTATTTCTAGTAAAGTTCATTTACTGATTCCTGAGCTGAAATGTTCAGAATGCAAAAGATGAAAGAGAATGCTCAAATTCAAAGAAAACCTGTTTTTCTTGGATTAATAGCCATTATACAATATTAAAGTTTCCTACTGAAGCAGTGACAAGATGTCATTAAATATAAGGCCTGAGATACCTGACAACTGCCTTTGAAGTAAAATATTTTCTGTATAGACAAAACAACAATGGCATAAAAAAATCCTCTCAGAATTTCCATAACTGTGCATTCCTTTCTGTTTTTAATAAATTATCCTGTGTATCTGGTTACAGAAAATTTGAACCTACATTATAGTTGTCAAAAGAAATCTGACTTGGGAGTCTTTGGTGCATTTTTTCCAGCATGCTGTGTCTTCAGTTTATCCATTTTTCAGCATATCTGTGATTAAACAAGGATATTTCACTAAAATCTAGCAGAGATTTAAGATGATTAATAGTTGCAAATAAAAATTTAACAGCCCTTTAAAATCTGGCAGATAAACGACAGGCCTTTCCTGAAAAGAGAAGCTGCTGGATGAAAGATGGTGAAGTGACCCTTCTCCCAGGAACCAGTTTTGACCACTAGATACTTTCAAAGTCTTGCAGGTAGACTACATAGTCAGGCAAAATTGGCAGTCATCACTGAGGATAAGGCAATACTGGAATAGCAAAGCTGTTGTGAAGGAAGTGCACTGACAGAAGATACGTGAAGAGCCTGGAATAATGGCAGACTATATTATAATCAACTTCAACTAATACACCATCTTTTGATATGAACTTCAAGGTGCTGAAGTTCAAAGGGTAGTCAGGCATTGGGACAAATTGCCCAGGGTATCACCATGTGGTGGAAACACCATCCCTGGAAGTGTTAAAACAACGTATGGCTATGGCATTGAGACACATGGTTTAGTGGTGGTCTTGAAGACCTAAGAGGTATTTTTCAACCATAATAATTCCATGATTCTGTGTACTTTCTTTCTTTTTGAAATAACTTTATTCAAACAGAAGTATAACACTTTACACCAACAAAGAGCTTCTGTGCACAGAGCTGTCCTTTTATTCTAATAACCCTCAAACAAATTAATGAGGAAATAGTTCTACATGTTCTTACTAGACTTCAAACACTTTTCCAAAAGCAAATAGTGTGGATTACCCATTAAAGTGCTTTTAATAAACTTCAAAATTTTTTTGCTTGCCTAGATAAATATTAAGGTTCCCTAGTAATTTTTACCTGGTCTTAATACAAGGACATTTTAATTTGTCCAGGGAATAGGCAAAACTTCCATTTCTTCTATAGTTAGCCTGAATAAGTAAGCACCTGAATAGGCCTAGTCTGGGCCTTCAAGAAAGGAAAGCTATGTGGTGTTTCTAGAGCTCCTGTCTGTGGCAAATACTTGCTGAGGGTCACTGCTGCTACTGGTTGCATGAGCCTTTCTGCTGGGCTTCAGCATAGGGGGAGTGTGAAGGAGAGGTGTGTGATATTGCCCAGGGAGTACTGACTAACTCCCAAAGATCGACAGCAGACAGTACGTAACCACGTGCCAGCACATGAAGCCCTGGTACAAAGCCTAACTCTCTCCGACTTGGATTTTTGGGTGACAGTCAAAGGAGGTGGTGATCAAAATACTTTTAGTGCTTCCTTTGTAGTGACCCTCATATACATTCATATCTATACACACATCCATACATGCTCACATAAATGTATATGCATATGTGTACCCATATATGTACATGTGTGTGTATGTATATATACACACACACACACATACACTTATTTCTTTCAAAGAAACAGAACCTGAAAAGACAATGCATTTTAGGATTATAATTGCTGTCACAAGCACATTCTAAAGGACCGCATGGGTCAGATCTCATCTTCTACTTCATACAAGATCCTACACTTTTTCCATTAGCCTCTGTACTCCCTGGTGCAGCTGTGGTTTGGAGATTTTTGAGCAAGCTGAAGGAGTGCAAGCTATGTAGAACAACTGAGAGAAATCTGGAGTGAGATCTTTATATTTCCATTGAGCTCTAGCAATTTTGAGTTTTCAGTTTACCTTTCTACCCTCCCATTGTTGGTAAGCTGATTTGTTTCTTGGTCTTCACAGATCTTTAAAGCAGAACTGATTGGGGACCTCTCTCAGGGGCACACCTTCAGAAATAATCAGCTGTTGTAGCTAAACTGTTTCAATAGTTCAAGTCCTATAGAAGGCAAAAAATGAAGTCACTTCTGCTTCCAGTCCCCTGCTTCCTCCTGCTGAAACCACACCCCTGCCATGATGTAGGTGATATGGAATTAAAGTGCTAAAACCTCCACCCCTTTTCTCCATAACCATGAGAACCATAAAGCTAGAAGATTGAATAGACCTACACCATTTCTTTAACTCTCTGCAACTTTAACTAATTGAATCTACTATTGGATTTTGAGAAAGAATTATTGGATGATGGAGGAAGGAGAGGAAAAGAAATGAAACTAAACGAAAAGGAGAAAAGGAGAGAAAAGGAGAGAAAAGGAGAGAAAAAAAAGAAAAGAAAGAAAAGAAAAGAAAAGAAAAGAAAAGAAAAGAAAAGAAAAGAAAAGAAAAGAAAAGAAAAGAAAAGAAAAGAAAAGAAAAGAAAAGAAAAGAAAAGAAAAGAAAAGAAAAGAAAAGAAAAGAAAAGAAAAGAAAAGAAAAGAAAAGAAAAGAAAAGAAAAGAAAAGAAAAGAAAAGAAGGAGAGAAGAGAAGAGAAGAGAAGAGAAGAGAAGAGAAGAGAAGAGAAGAGAAGAGAAGAGAAGAGAAGAGAAGAGAAGAGAAGAGAAGAGAAGAGAAGAGAAGAGAAGAGAAGAGAAGAGAAGAGAAGAGAAGAGAAGAGGAGAAGAGAAGAGAAGAGAGAAGAGAAGAGAAGAAGGAAGGAAGGAAGGAAGGAAGGAAGGAAGGAAGGAAGGAAGGAAGGAAGGAAGGAAGGAAGGAAGGAAGGAAGGAAGGAAGGAAGGAAGGAAAGGAAGGAAAGGAAGGAAAGGAAGGAAAGGAAGGAAAGGAAGGAAAGGAAGGAAGGCTATTTTCTTTTTATTTTTAAAGAAACCTCACTATTTAAAACTGTAATATCCACATTATTTCCGGATGACTGTCCCTCTGAACTCAATCATGCTCCCTGGTGCATAGTGTTCTTAGAAAAAGCTTAGGGTGCCAGAACTGCAGCTGTAATGCAGTGCCTGCCTTGTACAGAAGCATCAGACCGGGCAGTATGGACCACTTGCAGGAGTGGTTCAAACCCTGGAGCATAAAACAATCTCCATGCCCTTCAACAGCAGCTTTCAGGCTTAGGTTTTCATTACACTGCAGCTTTTCTACAACCATTTCTGTGGAAAGATGAAACAAATTCTTTCCCTGTGAGCTAGTTTTGGCTGAGGTGAAATTACTTTTCTTCACAATGGCTAGTATGGAGCTATGTTTTGGATTTGTGCTGAATACAATGTTTATAATATAGAAATGTTTTCGGGTTTGCTGAGTTGCTTGCACAGAGCCAAAGCCTTTTCCACTTTTTTTACTGCCATGCTGGTGAAGAAGCTGGAGGTGCGTGGGAGGCTGGGACAAGACAGAGCTGGGACAGGTGACCCTAAAAGACCAAAGGGATATTCCAGACCATGGGACATCATGCCTAATGTATAAAGTGGAGGAAGAGAGGAGGAAGAGGGGGATGTTTGGACTGGTGTCACTGTTATACACGATGTAACAGTGATGATCATCTTCTGGAGAAGGCTGAACACCAGCCTGACCATGGGAAGTAGTTAATTAACTTCTTGATTTGCTCTGCTTACATGTGTGGCTTTTGCTTTACCTATTAAATGATCTTTATGTCAATACAAGAGTTTTCTAGATTTTATCTTTCAATTGTCTCCTTCATCCTATTGGTGGGGTAGTGAGTGAGCAGCAGCATGGGACTTAGTTGCTGTCTGGGTTAAACCATGACAGCCCAGCACAATAACTTCTGTCAACCCACTAGCTGCAGTTCAGACTCCTTCCCAAGTCTTCCGAATTTCTGCTGAAAGGTTTCCTTCAGTTTACAGTGGGAATTCTTCCTTTCCTCAGCCTTTGGCAGTGCCCATAGGGCCATTCAGCATGATAAATGTGCTGGCCTGGTAGGGTTTATTTGTTTCACCCAAAGATCCAGTGAGCTAGGAGAGGTTGTAAACCCACATTGCAGGCACCCAAAAAACTCCTTTCAGTTTCAATGAAATTCCCATTTAGAATTATATTTTATTATGGGTTTCTCAAGCAAATGAGAATTTGAAAACAATATTAAATTAAATAAAAAATTTAAAGTGAAAATAGGTCATATATTGTCACTGACATAAATACTGTTCCCAAAAATTGTATTCCTACTTGTATTGTAGTCAACCTTTTCCCTCTATTAGAAAGAATATTATCTAAAAAAAAAATGCAAACAGAACTACATGTGCTTACAAAACATCCATGCACAAAACCATGGGTTTGACTATAAGCATAAAAATCTGCTTCAAAATAAGCAATGTCAGTAAACTAAAGCGTTATTCACATTAAATCTGTCCTTCTTTTAAAAAGACACAAAACTTTCCATTTTATACTTGGTCTGGAAAATTGGAATGCTGAAAAGCTACAAAGGTCAGCAGAGATGGTTAGAAAATTTTCATAAAAATTTTGTACCAGCCAGGACATTTAGAAAAGATAAAATATTTTTCAAAGGGCATTCACAACTATTTTGATGAAACATGCACATTCGATTATTTTGCTTGGAAAAATGTTAATCACTTTTTCTATGATGCTGTGTTGTAAAATGAATTTTATTTTTACTTTATTTTTCTCCTGTGTTTACACAGTGATAACGTATGGTGATATAACAAGCCTTGTGTCTAATATTTTTCATTTAAATTACAACATATAGAACTGTATAAGTACTACACTGACAACAAAAAATCTCATTTAATAAAATAAGCAAGATGTTCTAATATTAAGTACAAGGTGTTTTTACCACTTTCCCAAGTAAAAGTACTATAAAATAAGTAGTATTAATGGAATATTAAAACATACTGCTTGACATTTGTAATATGCCGTAGCTTAACAGACAGTGTATATAATCAACAGATTAATAGAAATGAAAATTGCTTTTTTGTATATTAAAGATCTTTTCTAAATGGAAACATTGCAAATGACATCTTTTTGGGGTTTTTTTGCCAAAGGTTCTCTTTGCAAGAAATATTCAAATTGGAACTCAGAACACAGTTTCTAAATGTTGATATTCCATGAAACAGAAAGTCTAAGTTTGATTTCTTCTATAAAGAGACATGAAGTGATTGTGTATGGTCCAACTTTATGGCGAGTGCAGTGGATGGTAGTTTTCAGACCCTCCCTGTGCAGCGAAACACAACCCAGAAGATGATGTCAGGGTTAACTTTGAAACTTCCTGGTGGACAAAAAAATTTTAATTCAAATGGGCCATCAGAACTAAGCACTGATTAATAACTAGCAATGATTAGTAGGAGGTATACTTTCAGGGAGGATATCAAGAGTAAGAAGGGTCAAAGTCAAAATGTAGAAGCATGGTCTGTCTTCTCCACAGACCTTGTTCTGAGTTTTTTCTGCTGGTTTGTGTACAACCAGGACTGCTCATTACAAAACCAGATATTCTCAGACAATGTAATCCTCTCTAGCTTTTTCACATCATCAAAGTGACTCCCAAGACTGCAGTAAGTTTTTAATTTGCAACTACTTTAAGATAATTCCACTGAATTTGATGCTTTGTAATGATTTGAAAAAGCAAAATCAGGCTTCCTGGATAATCACAAATGCAATTTTTGGTAAAGATTCAGCATTTAGAAGAAACTGAGTTTTGGCAATCTCATTATATGGCTGTGCATAAAAGCCGAATAGTTTGATTGTGATATTTATGTTTTCTGTTTGTTCTGTTCTTAAATGCCCATGTCTCACTGTAGTTCTGAATTTCTGGCAAAATTCCATAATTATGCCTTGCTGAGGTCTTGATCAACCTCAGGTTATTTTTATCAAAGACTACATTCCTTCTCTGCCTTTGGCTGAATTTTATGTTATAATTTCCAGAAATGTCCAACAATTTGGGAACCATGAGACCTTGACAAGAATCAAGCTAATTTAATGCTTGTCACAAAGGAAATCCAGATGTTCTGTGGAATCCCTTTCCTATCTTACATGTATGTCCACAGGTTTATAGTATAAACATCAGTTTTTCCCTACATCCTACACTTTGCATTTTACTGAATTTTTTACCTGCAAAAATACCATCTTATTTTTCCATTTCTTGTCTCTGAATTGATTTGGTTTCATAACATTGCATTGTTCTGTGTATGTACTACAAAGTATGGACTACAATTAGGTTGATTTCCCTGGAGGTTTTAGAATATCCTTATCAAAACAAATAAAGAGGCCTCATCCCATCCTTTTGTCTATAACTAGGTTACAGTTCCCACCCCTTGAGTCACCATCAGAACTACTTAACCTTTATTTCTAGCAACTCCCTTCCACTTCTCAGTTCCTACATGTAATTGAGCTGATGACCTACTTTGCAAACCTCAGGGATTTGGATTTTTTTCTCTTTTTTTTTATCTTTCTTCTCAAAGTAGAGTTTAATTGCAGAAGACTGTAATTGGTGTCCATCTTCTGTTCTTCCTACTCCTCCTTATCATAGTTGGAGTCACATGTTATTGTTCTACCAATTTTCACACAACTTGTCTGCAGTTTATTTGCTGTGTCTTTCCCCAAGTCTTGTTTACTTTGGTCTAAGCTTCCTGGTAGAACAGCAAGTATATGCTCTACCCATTAAATTTTTCCTCAAATTTTTCAGAAATAAAATTCACTGACAGATTTGTATTTCTGATAATCCTGGAGTGTACAGAGAGTTCTCTCTTACTGAGCTCCTAAATATTTTTCCCAGAAGTTTGAAAATGTTTCATTTTTGTTTATATCTTAATAAATTAAACCCTTCCAGAAACCTATGCATCTCGGCCAACTTCTCTACCAGAAGCTTCTGGTTGTACTAGTTCAAAATATCATATGGGCAAGCAAAACGTAACTGAAATGCACTTTTTTGTACCTTGAAGACCTTGTTGAGTGACCCAGTGTAACCTGTAAACAGTAAGAACTATCACCTCTAAAAAAGCAGCTCCCAGAAAGTTGTGCACTGACAGGATATCTCCCTCTTCGATGCAAATATAAATGTGGCTGCTTTCAAGGTTTCCCAGTGTTTCTACTCCATGCTAGAACAGAAACAAAATGATTGAAAAGTTTGGCAAGAATTATATTGTCAAGATGGCCATTTTTAGAATGAAAATTGTAATTTTGTAAACTTTGAAAATTTGTTGCTCTGAATTTGTAAATCAGAAACTTTGAGAGGTCCATAGGGAGGTAAAAACAGGAAATATTCTTTTGTATAACAGATCTTTTTTAATAGAGCTAACATGCCATTCTGGCAAAACAATATAACAAAATTTAATATTGGTATGTGAATTAAATACATGTGTTAATCTTCTTCCAAAGATTGATATTGATTATTATGAAGCAATGTTGCCTTTATTTGGAAGACAGAATGACAAAGCTGTAATAATTTCTGATGAAAAGTACTTGGACTAAAAGTTTTAAAGCTCTGGCCCTTAGACTCTGACAATTATGGACTAATATTCTGGTAGTTCTAAATATTGATTAAGTAATTCTCGTTCATGTGTGATATTTTAAATTTACTACTTTTATTATTCCATGCAAATTGATATCTAAGCAAGTTTTAGATAAGAAAAAATATATTAACTTGCTAAATTCTGAATACTACGTCTGGAACTCATGGTAATAACTGAATTACAAATATTGGCAGCTCATGGTTTGGGCTTTTTTTAATGTGGATCTTCATAGATTTGAGTATTGCCCCAGCCAGATATTAAGGGAAAATGGCTGGCTATGACTTTCTTGTTTGAAGGGTTTCTGTTTAAAATATAATAAAAGGTAGTGTTTCAAATTACTTGTTTTTATAAATATCTGACATCACACATAAGTCCTTAATTGACTTAATTAGATGTCATCTACCTTTTTTATATTCCTAAAAAGACAGTAAATAGTCTCCTGCAATATGAATGGTTTTATTCCTGATTCTTATTTTGCAGAAATAGGGTTACAAAATATTTTGCACAAATCAGCATTACAGACTATGCTATTTTCAGTTAGAAATTAAGCTACTAGGGAAAATATCAGAGCAGTCTCTAGCAGTCTAGAATCTTTTCCTTTGCCATGTTTTTGAAGATCAAAAGAAATTTACCTTTGGCCTCTGATATAAGCCTACAGCTACAAGTGCAGAGCACAGAAAACTGGGAAATGTATTCCACTTTCATATTATTCAGTACTAGTGACATCATGTAGCAATTATGAGGCACTTTACTTTAAAGTCTTTGGGAATATAGTTCCCCATAAAAATTATTTGCAATTTTTATCGTAGCTTAAGATATATTCATCAGGTTATTCACAAATGAATGATTAAATGCAGTGAATTCAGATTTAAATGTACATGAAGAATGCACATTTACAATGTACAAAGAATTGGAAACTACATTCTGCCTTGAAACAACATAATAAAATAAATGGATGATTATGACTGCTTTTTCTTATTTATGGTTCTAAAACATGTGACTTTAAAAATCAATTTACTGTAGATTGTAACACACATTTTTTCTTCTTTTTACTCTTGAAACAGATTATTTTCAAAGATGGAAGTTTATTTCCTTTACTATTCCCCATAAAACAGTGTTTCATTTGTCTTTGGCCCATTTGTTAATATACAGTAGGTCTGTTGAGTTTTGCAAGTAATTACTTAGCATAGACTTCTTGGGTTTTTTATGACTGTCATTTGTTCTACTGAAATAATTTTTTGTCTTTTTTTTAATTGCATATGTGCCACTTGACTTACCTAAATGCATTGGTATAAGCCAGATTTAGAGTAAATAATGTCTTTTTAACTGTAGGAGATAGTGTTACTGCCAAAATAGATGTGGGATCCACTGATGAGTTTAGGAAGAGGGTAATTCTTTGTGACATTTTCTGAAGGTTATTTTCAGCTTTCCCTGAAAGATAAAATTTCAGTTAAAAACATGAGAATGAAAGGAATTACTGTTTTTTAGGCTTTAACTACAGTTAACATAGACATAGACAACACTGAATAATCATTGCATTGGCTGTTTGAAGAACACATCATTAACGTAGCCAAGGACAAAAAAGCAGATTTTATGCCAGACAGTAAATTGCTTAAAGGTAATATTTAACAAGCTTGTAATTTTGTTGGTATATTTTTCAAAAGAATTCTGTTGCTAAGAACTATAGAGAGCAATTTTGGAGAAATATGCTCCTTTTGTGATATAACACAATGTGAAAAATTTTGTCCTCCTTCTAGCTGCCAAGCCCACCCATGCTTGCTTAGTTAATAATGAGCGCAGTTCTCTGATAGGGGATTTGAGAGTGAGTAGTCATTTGCATATATACATGCTCAGTATATAAATCATTCCCTACATATTAATCGGCTTCCCAGATGCAAAAGGGCATAGTGTCTCTCTGGGTATGGCTGTATGTCTGTCATGTATGGCTGTAAGACAGGGCAAGCATGCATAACATGAGCCAGGTATTATTGCACTAAGAATCTGAACTAGTTTTCACTTACCTGGGGCATCAAAGATGATCTACATGCTTGTTTCAGTTCCAAAGCTTTGCACAATTGTATCTTTTGTTTACATTTCTTCTCTCATATTCCCCAGGGTGCGAACACCTTTCCTACATGAGGCAGAAGCCCATTATTTTTCTGCTCCTTTTCACCCTTCACACACACTCCCAAGTTTGCATCTTTCTCTGAGCTGCCCAGTTGCCTTAGTGGAAGGCAAATAAACAAACCAAACCAAACCAACCAACCAAGCAAACAACAACAACAAAAAAAAACAACAAAAAAAACCCCACAAAAACAAAAACAAACAAAAAAAAAAAAAACCAACCAAACAAAAAAAACCAAACCCCACCCCGTCCCAAAAAAAACCTAACACAAAACCAAATCAAAACAAAACAAATAACAACAAGAAAAAAATGCAAAAAGAAACTTCCCAAAAATCTTCTGTTAGCCCCTTCCTCCTCACTTTAAAGGTCCCAAGGGGCCCACATTCTCCAGGTACCATTCCAGCTTTCAGTGTCCACACCTGAGCACTGCGCTCGCCCCGCTCTGCTCTGCTCTGCTCTGCACCATAGATAGACATTGTGCTGACTTGCAGGCTGCACTCTTCACACTGGGATACGGTTATCTCTTTGACAGAGGTCACTGTCTTATGATGTCAAACCAGAAGATTACTGATATTAGGAGGATCAGACAGAGAGTAAGTTCTCTGACATTCATTTATGTTTTCCAGGGGAGGAATAGAATGCCACATTTTCTCAATGCTCCTTGGCTAAGGACAAAGCATGTAGCCGTTTTGGGGAGTGCCTATAAGACCACATTACTACCTCCCCAACTTGACATGGCATGCATGAAAGTGCAGAGTGGAAATTGTATCTTTTTTTGCAAGGTGAAGATTTTATTTTGGCACACAGGCCTGAATTTGGACATGCTACTTTATAAGCTCTTGTGGTACAGGTATTGGAGAGGACACATGGCAACAGGTTGCCTAACTTGAGACTGGGCATTCATATTCCAACATTTTAACAAGGTTTTCTGATGTGTTCTGTAAAGACCACAGAGGGTTATAAAAATTCTTTTAAAGGATTTTTTCGAAGGCCTGCACTACTTTGAATTTAATAGAAAACATCGGGAATGTGTACATACTGACTCATTTTTCTGCATCTCAGGTTCTGATAAAAACTTACCCAGAATTAGCAGATTTTTTTATCCCTCAATGATTTAAACCTGTCCAGGAAAAGAAATCCTACAATTTGAGGAATCTGACCGTGAAGGCAGATCTGTTTTCAAATAGCCATTCTCCTATTGAAAATAGATTGAGTCTCGCCCAGAGAGGTGCTATTTTTACCCATACAAGTTAAAAGTACTTAAAAGCATTTATGAGTGACTAAACAGTTTTGAGAGGACCCCTGGAAATCTCAAGAGGATAGTGTCAGCACAACTGTCTCATGGTCTTCTTAGGGACCTCACAGAGCTTCCTTTCACTGTGTTTGTGCCACATCTAGGCGTTACCTCTTGCTCAAGCTCTTTGCTGCTGTTTGCTCTTATTACGTTCAAGGAGAATGAGAAAAGCAAGATGGTATGGGAAGGAGTAGGAGAGACTGCTATGGAGGGAACTGCCATAAAATGAGAGTTTTAGGTCTGGATATTTTATTTGGTCTGATACCAAACAGGCCTTGAAAGTTTGTCCATAGCTCCTTGAATATCACTGACTTACTTAAGTTGCCAAATTTTAATGTTCTCTTTCACATTACTTTCTTTTTCATCCATAGGAGAATATCATGATTTTGCCCTTTTGAAAAGAGTGATTTTGAAATGCCAGATTAAAATCTACCCATTCAGCTTTTACATAATTTTGAACAAAGTATTCCTACAGAACAAATATATGTAACACCTTCCTGTCATACATCTAATTAACTTACTAAAATACTCTGTCTAGGTATATTGCCGTAGCACATGATACACAACCATTTGGTTAATTTAATTACATATTGGGGACACTGAAGAACAGCATTGCCACAGACTTAGAAGTTTTATGTGCCTATTTGTCAGGAAGTGAGGAACACTTTTTACATTTTTTTTATTCTTGGAAAGTGCATTATTAATACACCAGGTGAATTCTACTAGCCCAAGTCCAGCTGTCAGATATGCTGTAAATGCTGCAGTATCTTCAGTGATGAGCATGCGAAGACATGCTTATGTGTGCAGGTTTGTCTTTAAACACTGTACATGTGAACTCACAATAATTTTTCTCAAAAAATCAGACTGTTGAAACTTCTTTTTTTGCTTGAAAGATGAAGATGTCTGTGTTCTCTTTTGTTTCTTTTTCCAAGATTTTCATATTTCCACAGAAGAACTCTCAAAGAGATTGTGGCTCCTTGATCTTTAGTACTGGGTTTAAGTACTTCTGACCTCTGTGGCAGTGCAAGTTTGACCTAGACTTCATGGGAATCCCCAACCATACCCTTTCCAAATTAGCATGGCAATTTGTGTGCAAACCAGCACCCATCAAGGGCCTAAAGTCTCATATCCTAGAGTATATTTTGTCCCCGTTAGTTCATTTATTTTGTTTGCTATTTATGTTTATGCATAGGAATGTAAGTCCTGTTGCCTTGTGGTAATGATTTCCAAGGTAGATGGCTTTCTGGTTTTAAAAGGTTTCTGGGATCTGCCACTGTGCCTGGCAAATAAGAATTCACAATGTTGTGGTGGTTTTGGCCCAGTTTTTGCCAGTGAGTAGGGTGGGGCACAAAGATGGCTCTTGCACGTCCTGAGTAAAGATTCTGGAAATTTTTCCACCATGTCCAGCAGAGCCGATCTCTGATGGCTCTGAAGATGATGGACATGCTGCTGGCCAAGCCTGGGCCAATTAGAGATGTTAGCTATGCCTCTGTGAAAACATATTTAAGAAGAAATCAAAACAATGTGAGCACGCACTTCTTTTTAGCCAGAGAAGGAAAAGGAGGAGGTGAAAATATGTGAGGGAAAACAACATGGAGGCACCAAGGTCAGTGGAGAAGGTGGGGGAGGAGGTGCTCCAGGTGCCGGAGCTGAAAACCCTCTGCCAGCTATGGTGATGACCACGGGGGAGCAGGTGGTCCCCCTGCAGCCCATGGGATCCAGGGGGATGCAGAGAACCACCCACAGCCTGTGGGGAGGTGCCCATGCCAGAGGAGCAGGTGGATGCCTGCAGGAAGCTGCAATCCAGTGGGAGTCCCAGTAGAGACTGAGAGTTGCAAAGGCCTTGCAGGAGAGAGAAAGGCCTTGCTCCTGGGATGGAAACAGCCTGGCCTTGGCTTGGAATTCTGCAACCTGGACAGAAGAATCTCGGACAGCAGCAGATTTTTGGGCAGGATGCTGCTTGTGAGATTGGACCCACGCCAAAGAAGTTCGCAGAGGACTGTCTCTCATGGGAGGGACCCCCATGGCTAAGTAGAGGACTCTTCCCCCTGATGGACTGACCCTGACCAAAGGAAACACTCATACCCTGCCCCCACCCCGGAGCTGGTTAGAAGGAAGGAGGAAGGGGGTGAGCTGAGAAATGGCCTTAATAGGGAAAGGGGTGAGTAGAGAAACAGCATTTGTAGCAGAAATTTTTCTGCAGGAAGCAGAAGTTCAGATTGATGGGTTTCACAATTAGATAAACCTGATGCATGGTGTTCATCGACTGTATTTTACTGGAAATCACTATTGGACGACCTTTCTTTGCAGTCTTTTCTAAATATGTGAAATTATTTGTATCTCTTGATCTTATTTTGAAAAACGGAACATCTAGTTCATGTAGAAATTTTACAGTCATCTCATCCATGCCAGAAGCTGTGAAGAAAATGCTAATTTCTTCTGCATACTTCTTTAGCTCTCTATATTGGTCATGATTAAACTCTAAGTGGTGGTTGTGCTCTCTATAGGTCTTTCCCCAGGAGTGTTTAGAGGTGTAAGGCCTTTCTAAGGCTTTCTTGTTGAATTTGTACTCCAGTTCACTCCTCTGGAACTTAGCGCAGTCTGCTTTACAGTCCTTGGTCATGCGGATCATGCGCTTGGCAATGTTTAGGTTGCGCTGGTGGTTCTGCCTGATCTCAGCGATGATGAAGTAGGGCTGGTCGCTGCCGATGCAGCGCCCAGGGCACAACTCGAATTCCCGAGCCATGGCAAAATGCCAGGCACCTACGATGTTTGCTCTATCACCTATCAGTGAGCTCATCTCAACTCATGAGTCCAGCATATTTGTGTTAGGTTTTTTCCCTCTCCTCTGCATAGCTGCAGCAGGAGACAGCATAGAGAGCAAACGTCGTAGGTGCCTGGCATTTAGCCAGGGTCAAACCTCGATGAATGTGGAGAAGGCAGATGACTGGAGATGACAAGGTATGTAGACATGCTCCTTGAGAGTGTGAGTTGATCAACTGAAGATGATAATTCTTTGCAGACTAATATTATGCTAGATAGTGAGAAACCAATCCACCCCATTTCCAGTCAAAGAAATTTCTCCTTCAAGCAAAGAGACCCCCAAACAAGCACAGTCCAATGCTTTTATTGCACATGGTATTTGTGGATGCAGCAGAGTAATGGATTTGTGCAGTTACAACATAAACAAAGTGTTGTTTTCCTTGCCCATGTTTAGTTCTTTAATCCCTAATGCAACAGTTGAGATTTGAAGCATTATTCATGCTTACCTGTTTCCTGGAACTTGCCAGGGAAATAAATGGACAAAGATCATTGACCTTTTCATTAAAATCTGTGGGAGGTCCTTCCCTGGCTGCAGCTGCCTCTCATTCCAGCTCCACCTCCTCTGAAGGAGGCTCCTCCTTGGGGGAGGACTCAGGGTATGGAACCAGGGGCTAAGATCCACCCCTGTTCTAGAAGAGAGGCATGCCCAGGGTCTTGGACCAAACCCCTCTTCCTGAAGATTCTGTTATGTTCAATGTATTATTGGTTATGAACTATTGTGCCCCTCCCTCCTATGTTTCTATTGGATCCCTGACCCTTGTACCCTCCCCTTGTCTCTTTCCCCGTTGGTTGTGACTTCCCCTTAAGACTGGCTGCACAGGGACATTTCCCCGGTGTTCTCCGGCACAACTCTCCCTCCCGAAGCCCCAAGCCCTTACCACCAATAAAGGAGAGTTCGGGGGAAACCCCATTCCCGCAATCCTTTTGCCTCATCTCGCTTTCTTTACCAGCGGCACCTCGTTGCTGACTGCTCACTGGGAACAGCCCCACCTCGGTGTGAGACATCCACACAGTAGGCTGTGGTGGCCTGGAGGCTTGTATCCCAGGCAAGGGCAGCCAGGAATACCAGGCAGCTTTATTTTAAACTGCAACAAAAATCTTTTTGGAGTAGCAAACGTCAAATTCATTAGTGCCATCGTCTGCGTTCTGAAAATTGCTACCATCCAGTCTACATATAAGTTTGGAAGATGCACCACATTGCAGAGAACACAGGTATGTGGAGACAGGCCTACTGGCATGATGAGGTGGGCCACGTGTGTCAGCTTTTCAGGGTGAGTGCTGCAGCAAATGGAACAGTTTCCAGCAATTCAATAATTATGTGTTCCCATAAAATTACTCATCACAAACCCACTTTCTGACCTTAGCCCACTCAGATGCTGTGGTCTGATAATTTCACTCATGTTTTCCATTTTTTTAGGAGGAGTATATCGTCATTACACAAAACACAGTCCCAAATACTACCCAGAAATCTACTTGCTATCTGAAATCTCCCAGCTCAGCCTGCAGCTAGGCTCCCTGGGAGGCAGAGGGCACTGCCTACTGCACTCTAGACAGGTCTCAGATTCTTAATCTTTTCTCTATGCTTGGTAATAAGTTTGTGATAGATGGAGCTACCCTTTTTCACTGAGGCCCGCTATATGGATGCTTTCTCCAGAATCTGGGCAGGCCCAGTGTCTTTGTGCAGGCCAGTGGAGATCATGGCAAATAGTGTCTGAAGAAAATGGCAAAAAAATCAGTTTGGGGCCATTTCTGACTGATCAGTGATGTTATGTTAACTTACATGCAATAATTTTTCAGATTTTGTGGAGATCTGCATATAGAGAAGGAAAGATCCAAGATGAGAGAGTGATCAGACCAAACAAAAAGTACATTGTCCCAAGCCTGTACATCAGGAAAGGCAGTGACATCTAAGGACAGTGGTCTAAATAGCAGTAACATTAAAAAGACTAGAGCATATTGAAAATTATGAGATCAATACTTACTCATAGAACAATGAAGAAGTGCCATGCCCACTCAGAAATCAATTCTGATGGACTCCAAGTAGCAGAGTCAGAATTTGAAAATAACTTTACACCGTGATTGTGGCTCTGTATTGAATTTTAAGTTTGCATTTCATGCAAGAGAATCCAACATAAGGATCTCTCCAATTTACTTCATCAGTAATTCACCATAGTCTGAAAAGTTGACCTCACATACTTACCAGTATCAAAGTGGGTGAAACTATTACGAATTGCTAAAATAATTACATTTTCCTTTCAGCCTCTGTAGGAAATGTTTTGCAGATAGTACACCCCTAAAGGACTTCAAGTGAGATGTTTTATACCACAGTTGAGAAATCAGTGTCTAGAAATGCGATTTCTTGTCTCAGAGGCTTTTCCTGTATCACTGAAATGTAGTGTTCACATCAAGTCATCAATAAGTAAAATGTATGAGTGTGGGGAACTTCAAGATAAACAAGGCCACTGTGTTGTAGCTACACTTGATGATAAGGGCTTGTCATTGGTTGCTTCAGATGTATGTAGCCTATGCTTGGTGTCTTCCAAATTAAGAAGATATTAATTGCGCCCTAAAGCAGCCACAATCCTATCTGTTGTTAAATTAAAATCACTACTGTGAATGTTGGAATCATTCTGTTTTAATTGAGAACTGGTATCAGTGCAGCATTAATTGAAGAGTGGTTGAAGCCTTAGCAAGGGAAGATACTAAGACATGTACAGTACCACCAGATTTCCTTGTCAGCCAGGTCACAGAAGATACATCATGACATAAGGAGTCAGGGGAAGAATTCCAAGCTGTGTTTATAGGTATTTTCTCTACCTAATATGTTTTTCTCTCTGCACAACTGAAAAACTTTTGTTAAGTAGTTAGAAAGGTGGCTTTAAGCAGCTTAAGTCCATCCCTGTAATCCTGAGCCAGCTGGGGACTGTTTAGTCATCTCAATAATTCAAAGAAGCCTAAGGCTGTGCTTTCTGCCCTGTGCTGACATGTCTTATTCAGAAAAGGTGAAGAGAGCAGATGGTAGGGAGTAGGCATAGCTGTACTTGAATTCTCCTCTGTCTGGAAGAGCAAAGTTGCAGGGCAGCTCTCTGCCTGCTTTTCTGCTGTTCAGGCAAATGTTACATTAAGTGTTGAGTCTGCTCTGCATGGAGTGATCAGTTAAGTTCAGAGACCTATTTACTTATTTTAGCATAAAACATTCTTGAGGGCTTCTGATCTAGATGGGTCATGAGTCAACAAATGCTTTATTTATTCTAGTATCATACTACGTTGCTGCCCTGGGCTTGTTTCTGATCTAAGGCTCTTTAAGTGGAGTTTCGATAACTGGGCAGCTTCCAAAATTGGCAACTCAGACAAAAGAAAAAAACTAATGAAGGTGCAGCACACTCATTCAGCATAATTGCCTGACATCTGTAGCAGTTAATTGTTGGAGACGAGAAGCAAGTAAATCTCTGTTTTATGACTGCATGGAGATCAGCAGAATTACAAAGCAGGGTCTGTTTCACGTTATGGCCAAGGAACAGGCACAAATTGATTTTCATTTGCACTGTAAATAATCTTGCACTTCTCTCCATACCTCTTGTAACAGAAGAAGTTGGGTTCAGCCCAAGATACTTTCAACTTCTCTTTCTCCAGCTACACAGGTTTACAGTACAAAGAATGAATAAACCTTCAAAAGGACTTTGCTTTCGTTTCTGACCAGAGACTCAACACTGACCAACCATAGTAACAAAGTTTATTTATAAAATAAATTTTGTTGAAAATGTTCAGTGATCTTAGTAAGTCAAACAGGAAAAGCTACAATATTTTAGGCCTTTGTAGGAAGAGAAGTGTTGAGAGAGTTGCTGTTTTCTCTACTATTTTAAAAGCATCTGTTACACAAAGAAAAAAAGTGTGTGCTTTTTACTTACGCTAAACTTCACTTCCTTCAGCATTATAAAGTCAGCCGTGCTACTGGGGCTGAAATGGTGGAGTCTTATCTAGAAATCACTGGGAGTCTATTCATGTAGGCAAATAGACTTGAGTTTGAAGGATAACTGGGCACCATATCTTACCTATTATTCTCCCTCTCTAAATATAGGACCTCCTATTGCACAGAAGCTGTGTGATGGGCTCACACAAGCTGGGCAAAATTCCATCTGATGCCAGCTGGCCCTTCCATTCCCCTCTGTGTACCCTCCTGGAAGTCAGAGGCAGCTTTTGCTATCATATTCAGGATCTCTTCTCATGGTTTTGCTTTCCCTTCCTGAAACAAGAGTATTCCAAGGGACGTTGGACTGTACGGGAAACCACTGGAACTGCTGAGAACAAAGGCAGTCTGTTAGCTTCCCCAGTCCAGATGTCAGGGCATGTTCACTATAAACTCCCTACCCTCCTCATAGAAATTCCTGTCAGGAAGAGAGGTTGGAAAGGGGCTCAAGCAATTCCTCCAAAGACTTCACAGATTGGTGGTCCCAAGTGTTCACTACTTATAAATTAAGCAAACGAAACCATGCAGTCACTAAAAATAACCCGTCTGGGCATCTCTCTATTTGTTTTTCATTTTGGGGGCCATGGCAGGTATGTGTCAAATTACAATTTTTTTGGCTAAGTGGTCTTTTCTTAAAAAAAAAAAAAAAAAAAAAGAGTTTCTTGCATAATAGCTTGCATCCAGAAGCTGAGATACTATAAAGCAACACTATTCCAGTTAGGTTTCCCACAGGGCTGTAAAAATTGATTACCATAGTCATGGCTAGAACTGTAGTACGGTCTCCCTTTGCCAGGCAACCTATTAGTACTGATTTTGTAAATCAGAAGAACAGTAATAGGAAATGATTGACTCCTCTTTCTTAGCTAAGGTCTTGCATGTATGAGAGTAGTAGACATACTTAAATCACCACTAAATATCTCAGTTTTTTAGAGCAGCTACTCTTCAGTCCAATGAAATAGCTACACCACAAGATTCAAACAGCCATCTGGAGAAGTATCATGTGCCTGAGGCACATGATACTGTACAAATCATTGCACATGAGGCACAATCTCATGTATACAGTGTGTGTATCTGTTCTTACAAAAAACTTAATTTACATCACAATACTTTTAAAAATTTGGATATGCCTTTTTTCCCTGGCAATGTTCTTATAACATGTGTTTTAAAACAAGGCAACCAACTATTCTTAAGTAAGAAACCTTCATGTCTGACAAAGTGTAAATAGACCCTAAAGATGAGACCCTTGATCCTGCATTTATCCTTAATTTTCTGTACACCAGATATCCTGTATGTATCACAGATGTCTTTTATGCACTGGAACAGGATCTTTTTTTGTGCCTTTTGTTAACAGTCAAGGAGCAAGAGAATTCAGAGAATGAATTATCTTGTGCTACTTTAGGCATGAGAGTGAGAGGAATTTTCCTTACTTGACTTCAGTTCAGTAAGATGTATCATGTTGTTTCACTTGAGAACTCAATGAACAAATACAGGCTTTAGCAACCTCTAGTGTTTCAAGTGCAATGCTGTGATCTCACTTTGCTCCAGAAGGATGTTGTGGCTGAGGTGAGTCCCCATGGGCAATCATAAGAGCCACCAAAAAAATGCAGAAAAGTGAAAATTGAATAGGAAAATTGTGGGGAATATGCCCATCCATTGCAGAGAAAGTCGTGTGATTTATACTGAAATAAGCAAAACATGGAAGAAACTGGAGATGGCATGTTTTAGATGTGAAGAGTTGGAAAATCAAGCAATTCTAACTAATGTATGGTGAGAGATGAGAGTATTTTGAGGATACATGTGTTAAAAATAAGTCTTAAAAATTCTTCTCATTGCAGCATGGCTAAGAGAGAAAAAAAACAAGGGTTTTTTTCATTTGCTGAAAGAGAATTAGGCTCTTTACTGAAAGAGAATTAGTGGCCTAAGAAGAGAGAAGAAAAAAACAAACAGTAAAACAGTAGAAATGAATGTATGTGCTTGCCGCTCTCATCCAGGGGAGTACTGAGAAGAAGAAGCCATCAATATTGAAAATAACCTTAGGGATGATGGGGTTTGGTCAGCAATCAGGCCACTGGCAGAGTGCCACAGAGCAAATAACTGAGAAAAAACTCTCCCAATGGTAGACTCTATTTTTCTGCATCATCAGTATAACATATGCCAGATGTTATATGATTTTAATGTATAGTATACACTATCAGTAGTGAGAGCTCAGCATTCAAGTGATTTGGGGAATGCTCTACTCTTACATATACTTTGATAGTCCTATCTGCTCCCCCTAAGATAACTCACTATTTCATGAGCGCTAACCCTTCACCATGTAGTGTTGTTGCCATCCTCTTGCATTTTCATAGGTGCAATAAAGGGTAAAAATATTTTTCATGCAGAGCGCAAGTCAAGTTCCAGAGTTTTTCATTCTCACTTTTGTTTCTGCCAGCACTTTTCTTTATTTTTTTCCCTATTCCTTTCCTACCATGCTTTTTTTTCCCCCTACACAGCCTGTACATTAATCATTGTACACAGGAGGTCTGAGAGACTACAAGTGGATCACTCAAGATGAGCATGGCCAGTTTTACCTGAACACTTTGTCTACAAGTGTCTTGACATCCTTGTAAATTAAAAGCAGCTTTCACCCCCCAACAGGTTGAACAGTTATGGCTGACAATAATCACTATGCAAGAGGTACACACCCAATCAATCAATCAATCAATCGTTCAGCTTGCTGACAAAAATGCTAAGTATGGTAATTTACTGTTTAAATATTGTGAAATGAGGTGGTGGTTTCAGCATCTCCTAGTCAGCAGGCCTTGTATCACACACTTGAACAATATGTCACAATTGCTTCTAATTGGCAACCTTGTTGAAAATCTTAGGAATGGCTCCAGGTAACATGGGCAGAGGAACTTGACTGTTATCACAAGAATGTAATATCTTGGTAGAGACGTGTGGAAAGCTGCAAGTTCTGTCATCCGTGCTAGTCTTCACTTGTGCTTAAAAATCTTCAACATTCAAAACAAATAGTGGCATAGTGAGAGGAGAATCCAAAAAGAGAAGAGAAAAAGGTTTGAATGAATTATTGTGAGTATAAATCTTATGCATAAAATTCATTCATATACTTGAGCATTGCTTGTTTTTAGAAGAATACAGTAATGCAGTGTGAGTGATATTTTAATGCTTGAGTGCCAAGCTGGAACAGCATGAATATATACATATGATATACATAATATAAATATATATCTTTATATATATTCACTAAGACTTTAGGTGCAACAAGTACTGAATGTTTCCAGAAATTACGCTATTTACTTGACCACATCTTAAAATATCACTGAGCAATGACAGCATAGCAGTTTTGGCAGTTAACCACATCACTAGATTCAGGTGGGAATCCAAGATCTGCTTCAAAGGCTGTTAAGCCTTTGAATTTTGGATCAGGCCTCTGTTAGTCCCAGGGAATCTTACCTGATATAGCACCTTCTTCTGCCACACTCAGCATTTAAATTAAACTGGCTTAAACTTGCTTGGCTGGGTAAGAATCCCTAAGCCTTGCATCCACTCACTGATACAGATCTTGCATCCACTTATATGTTGCCTCTCAGTTTGGCCATTGAGTCAAAAGTAGATGCTATCTGCTTTACTCTCCTGCCTTCTGGGATACAGAATATATTCTAACAGAAAAGCAACATAAGGAAGCACATAAGTTAACCTAATGGGGAACTCTCAGAGAACCAAACCAGACAAACCTGTCTTTCTGGAAAGTGCAGTCTTTTTTCTTTTTTTTCAGCCTAGCACCTTCTACTGTCTCCTCAGATTGAAGTGGGGAAGACAGGTGATGATTTTTGAATAGCTTAGGAAATGTCTGGTGATGCTAGCAGTAAACTTTCATGGCTGGTAGACAGCAAGACTGAAATAATCACATAAATTCTACACATTTTGTATAATATGCTGAAATAGTCTTCCTTTCCTGCCAGTGTGAACAAAGGAGAGGAGGTGGGGGGAGAGGATGGAATGCTGACTCAGGGCTGTTTTCTCAAGCCATAGAACATGACTCTCTGACGATTTACTTTGATATGATCCCATGGAATAGAAGGTTCTTTGTTTATTGTTTCATTTGCATATGGATTACCCTAGAAGCAAAGTATTGATAAATGGCAACACAAAATCATAGCTAGGAAACTCTAAAGGCGTTATAATTTCTTTTCAAAATGCATGGAAACATGATGAGTTATTTATTTGCCCAGATTGTCTGTGATTTTGCATTGTTATGCTCTCAGAAGTGAGGAGATAAATAGTGACATAATGAGAATTAAGTCATCATAATTCTACATCTGAACTAGCTGTGAAACAAGTGTGATATCTTGACCTTAATAATTTTTCTCACTGAGAATTACATAAAGTCATCTGACCTCATCTTTTTTTGAAATTGGTATTCCAGAAACTGAAAAAAATCATGAAACTGGTAGATTTGCAGAATCTTAACCACTTTTAGGCAAAAATATCATTTTCTGTTTATTTCAACAATTAAGCATACTTGTAAAATTAGAGAAGTTTGATTTCAAACAAATGACTGTCATCGATGATGGATTAAACCTTTTTTTCACTGTTCTTGTAAATCAAATGAGGCTGGCATGAAGTTCAAAATAAAGTTCATGTGGCAAATTACGATTACAAGACTGGAGTCCATTAGAATATCTCTTTCTTCTCATATATACAGTACTGATTTTCACATAATATATTCATTGGAGAGGTCTACTTCAAAATCAGTGGCAGGACAGGAATTTCCATCTCTGTGGCAGTAGGAAAGAACATGAGTCTCTTTATATTTAAGCTCAGATTCTAGTTCTGACTGGTAGACAAGAGGTTGCCAAAGCAGGTAAATGAAATACGACACATTAAGAATGTATAGCTCAGTGGTTCAAATAAATCTTTATTTTTCCTCTACTTCCACAACATGAATAGCTTTGCTACTGGATATTATCAAATTTATACAGCCAAAATTAATATTATAAAGAAATGAAATTATCACTGTGAAATTAAATATTCTTGGTCTGTATTTAGAAAAGGAGATCCATAGCTATCATTCAAAATGCGTGCTTGTAACAAAATGGTTATTGAATTATGGCAAAATTAATGTTTATTCATTATGTTATAATGAACTGTAATGAATCCTAAAGCAGTCTTGTTGAAATGAGTGGGGTGAGTTGGAGTAAGAGGAATGAGATTAACCTCACAAGTGTCATTAAGACTCCATGCAATTAAGGACAACAGAATGTAGAACTCCCATTGTTGTTGGGAGAAAAAAAGGTTGATTTTTTCTGTTTCTCACAAGCTTATGCCAGCATTCCACCATTTGCCTTTGTACCATCTGCATTTGCTGTTCTGAGCTCCATGTCTATTCTTCAGTATTATTTGTTCTACAGGAACAGCTAAACAAAACAGTATGTGCACCACTAGTTGGTTTTAGTGCTGCTGAGGATATTTGAAACATGAATAAGTCCATGTGCATGTGTGAGCGCATGTGATGGAGAAAAAAGGATGCCATAGAGATCTGGAAAATTTCTTTGTTATTGTCAGTGAGATCTTAAAAAATGCCTAAGAATTTCAACTTTACAAATAATGACAGAATTTAATGATGAATTAAAGGGCAAAAAGGCCCCTGGTTGGGGGTCGGCCTCTTCTCCCAAGCAGCTAGCGATAGGACATGGCCTCAAGGTGCATCAGGGGACGTTCAGATTAGACATCACAAAGAACTTCTTCAGTGAAAGGGTTGCCAAGCATTGAAACAGGCTGACCAGGGAGGTGATGGAATCACCATCCCTGGAAGTGTTCAAGAAATGACTGGATATGGCACTTAGTGCTATGGTTTAAGTGAAATTACTGACCACTGACAAACACTGACCAGTGTTTGGTCAAAGGTTGGACTCGATCTTGAAGGTCTTTTCCAATCTTAAGGATTCTGTGATTCATTAGTATAAATATAATGAAGGTATCTCTTTTTCCATTAGAGAAATGGTTTGGGCTGAAAAACTAGTGAATTTTCTTGGTCCTGCGCAATTCAGGAACATGTGCAGGGCCCTGAACAGCAGAGAAACACAGAAATTTACTCATAATGCTGATCATCCAGATGACACAGGTAGCCTTGGCCTTCAAGACATGCATAATGTCCTTGAAAAAAAGGACAACAAAATATGTCACAAACAGAAACAAAATAAAAATTTGTAACACAGAGGAAACTTATGAATCAGCATATACAATGCTGAGTTACAGTGGTAT
Source organism: Acanthiza pusilla (assembly GCA_036630365.1). Classification (NCBI taxonomy): domain Eukaryota; kingdom Metazoa; phylum Chordata; class Aves; order Passeriformes; family Acanthizidae; genus Acanthiza; species Acanthiza pusilla. The sequence goes on from JAXCHO010000034.1 coordinate 1,977,902, forward strand.
AAAGCAAAAGAAAGGATATTTACATTATGGTGCAAAAATGGGTGACATGCCCTGTCCTTCTTAGCTGTAAATAGATGCATTTCTTAACATAGTTGTTACTGCCAAATTTGTCATTATAGATAGGTATCCTCCTTATTCTTTTTACTACCAAAATAATACCAAAAGCTTGTTGGTCTAATGCTTAAATATTTATCTGAGGGAATTAAAGAGCGTAAAGATCCTTTCTGCTCTTAGCATAATGTTGCAAAGCACATCCGCCTTGGCTCATGACAAGGGAAAGGTATGTCACCATGATCACAGTTATATCCAAACCTACAGTACCTGCTTTTGTTGAAGAATCAAAAGGAGAAGATGTTGTCCAATAGAATAGCCTTGTACAGATTGCTACATGAAATTTCTGTAAAAAAAAAACAAACCATGAGATGATGAAGGGCTAAACTGACCCCCATGCAATACCATATGCCTAAAATTCAGGGACCCACAACATGAGATGGGCTTGAAAACTGACATATCAAAAGCTCTCCAGATACTAATTTTTAGCATTTGCCTTAGGATTTGGGGCATTTAGGATTTTACTTCTTTCTATTCTTCTTCATTATCCATACAGAATATATAAGTTACAAAAACAGAGGTAATGAATATCACATAACAGATCTGGGATATGGAAATTTTAAAAAGTCATGAACATGCTACAATCACAAATTTTGAATGTGATGGCTGATTGATTTCTCTGTTAATGAATATAATGGTTCTAGCTGGGATAGAGTTAATTTTCATCATAAGAGCCCACGTAGTGCTGTTTTGGCTTTGTGTCTAAACCAATGTTGGTAACACACCAGTGTTTTGTCTATTGCTGAGCAGGCCTTGCACAGTGTCAAGGGTTTTCTTTCCTGCTCTGCAAGCACAAGTGAGTAGGGCAAGAGATATGCAAGAAGCTGGGAGGGGACATAGCCAACACGGTTGACACAAAATGGCCACAGGCATATTCCATGCCATTCATAATGGTGTCTGGATGCTTACCTGCTGACTGAAGCCACCCCACAACAATAAGCTAATAGGATTTCATACTGAACTTTACTTTGGAAAGCAATGTGTACCTTATAAAAGACCTGTTTGTAGGAGATAACACTGGACTGAAGCAGCTGAATCAAGTCACTTTGGGTTATATATGACATACAAACCCAAATTTACAGCAGGCAGAAATTTTGAGAAACTGGGTACAAAGTGGTAGATTTACTAGGAAGAACAGCTAATCATTTTTAGTAGAATCAGAAGTACGAGTGCCACTCCTACCCAGAGACAGACTTAAAAGAAAGGAGAAAAAGATTGCTCAGAATGGGCTACAGACCTACCAAAATAAATGAAAACCACAGGATTTTAAAAGGACAAATAGAATTGGAGCACAAGGAGAGCATGATAAAATAAGAGGGTTCTATCTTGTAGGTTAGGAAAAAGAAAATCAGTTGGTCTTACTAAGTTTTAGCTTGGAACTAAAATAAACACAAATGCTAATGATGTACTCATCTGCTATATAAGAGTAACAAGTTAAAAAAGACAGGCTGAGAAGGATGATTAAGGGAGAATAAGGGGATCTGCTACATACTAAATTAATATTTTAATTTTCAGTAGAAATTAATTATGAGGGTAATAAGAGGATATCTAATCAAGAATGAAAGTGGGAATGGTAATTCAATTACCATATTCAAAGTAACAGCAGAGTTTGGGTTGCAGACTGTGGTGAAAAAAAGGAAGGAGAGGGAGGGAAAAAGGGACCAGGTAAAACAATTAAACATGAAAATGCAAGTTCAATAGCAGACATTTTAAATTACTTTATCAGTTTGGAAATATGTGGTGCAAAGATGAGAGAATTTATTCTCTGACTAGAGATAGCATATATAATTACAGAAAGTGTTTTGGGAAGGAATTGGTGAAACAATCTAGGTGGCTGCATTCCAATCAGTTTGGTCACTCCTACAGGAGCACTTAGTATGGATTTTCAAAGTCAAGAACAGCAAGCTGCGAAGGTCAAGGCCAACGGAAAGAGAGCTAAACTGTAATGTGGTTTTTTTTTAATCAGAGGTGCATACTAGGTTAGACTGACTCCATTTACATTCAGCAAGATAACTTTCTTGTAAGATAAGAGTAAATGTCATGTTTCTAAGAGTACAGATTGTGGTAAATCATTCAGTACTTCACCACGTAGGAAATTAGTTTCATTTGCTCAGGAAGAGTGTTAATATATGAACTGGAAGGTAGGTAAGCCAAAAAATAAGCAGGAGGCTAAAATGTGCGCACACTGAAAAGGAAGTCCCCAAGATGCAATTATCATCAGTGACATTGCTTATCCATCAAACTTAGGGATCAATCCTGCACAGTGTTGTCATTAGTGAGAGAACAAGATGTGTGAGATTCCAGCTGACTCTTAAATGAAGATACTGCTTAGGACTAACTACACAGAAAGCCTGACCTCTGACACCTCTAAGAGCTGCAGCAATGGATTTGCATAGTACAAATACTTATTGATGAAAGCATTTCCTAAAAAGTAGATTTTTGTCAGCTAGAGGTGAAAGAGGAGCAATATGAAACAGAATAAAATAGCCAACCAAAGGATGACAGGATGCTTGCCAGTGTGACACAGCAATAGAAAGAGGAAAAAACAAGTCCAGTCTACTATTTTCACTGAATACAAAGAGGTGATCCTGCCTTCTACATTACACAAGGCACTGGTATGAGCCAGGGTGTAATATTTTACATAGTTCTAGTCCTTTGTATTCACAGAAATGTATCTTAAACTGGAGTGGGAACAAAAAAGGGCTATTGGAATAATACGGATAATGAAGAATCCATCTTATGGGAAGAATAGAAACCTGGCAAAGGGCAATTTAAAATTAAAAAAATGAATAAATATATAAATATAAGAGTAAAAGCTGGAATACTTGTAAGTTTCTAATCACAAGTAGTTTTTCAAACAACAGGGATGAAAAAAGAGCTGAACTGGATCCAGCAGGGACTATAGACATTTGAAGAGCTCTGTGTAACAGAAAAGGGTGAATTTAGATGTAGAAATTGGGTCAGCCAGGTCAGTATCTTCTTAGAAAGTTCTTGACACAATGGTACCATTAAGTTATTAAAAGCTGTTGCACTCAGGGCATTGGACACCATGTGAAGGTAATAGTTAAACTACATCTGGACCCATACTAGCTCACATTCAGTTCGTGTCAATACTTGTCTAGTGTACTTCCCCATTTCCAGAAGCAGGGCTAGGACAGGCAGAGAGAGCTTAGGTGCATCTAAAGGTGAGAGTGACACACCATCTTTGGGACATGCAAGAAATATAAAAGGGATCAACTTGGGCTGCAATGTCAATGCGCACTTGTGTTCAACAGCTATATCGACACAGAATGAAAATTTTTTAATCTGAGGTACTTTAATTCACCACCAGATCTGAAAACACTGTAAGCTTATCAACTTCATATCCTTTTCTATTTATCTTTGCTTTCATGAGCATCTTTGCATCCTGGTTTTAACAATCCTTCCTTGGGCCTCCAGGAATATTTGGAACATGAACATCCAAAATACGTGCAGATTTCTTCTACTCTGTATTGGTTGTGTTCTGTCTGCCCACTTTTTGACCAGACAGTGCAAGAGGTCATAGATTTCCCTCAGTTCCATCTTTCAGTGGAAGGACAAATAGGCACGGTTTATCCTAGTCTTCATCCTGCTTTTGGGTTTGGTACATGTTGCAGGGCGTCTTTTTGTGTCTGCTGCAGTGAAAAGTCACAGAAGCCTTTTTTATCACATAGTCCCTTGCTAAGTATTATAACTTGACTCTCTTTTGATTTACCTTTTTGCTATCCATTCTCCATGTTCTGTACAAATGTTTATCCAAATTGTTTATTTTAAATGTTTAAAACTTGTGAGTCAAACTCTTTTGACATATATTGGGATTAAAGCAAGCAGAAAAGCAAAAGAAGAGCCTGGAAGTGTTTGACTTTAGTTTCAGAGCATTTGGAATTCTTCCAGGACACACCACCAAGACAAGAAAGCTATAGCTCTATTTTTGCCTTTCTCTCCTGTCTAATAAAAATAGAGTCTTGTTTAATCACTAGTCTAGAGGAATGGACAGTTTCAAATACACCATTAGGACTGGGATATTATTTCCAGATCAAACTGCAAAAGGTGGTGCTGCCAACCTAAATATTCTGATATTTTCAGACAGAAGAGCAAAGGCAGGAAGCAGAAGCATCTAAGTCACCCTTGTGACCCTATGGGTAACATGCAAAAGAAGCAAGTTGCCTAAGATGACAGGTTCCAGGAAAGCAGAGCAAAGCCATCTCCATGCCCTTTCCCTTCCTACCTTGGTAGCCAACTGAGGACTACACAAGGGGAGCAGAGGATGTGGAGAGCCCCATTTTAATTTTGCACACCCTAAAACTTTCCTCATCTGTGATTTCAATCACTGCTTCTGTGGGTTGGCATTGATATGCACTAGTTGTACACATTTCTCTTTAATGGCAACCTTTTGTAAAGGCCAGGTAAAGAGGGGAAATTGATACTTATCCTTCTCTGTGTAAGCAAAGCTCTTTTTTTTTTTTTTTAACTGATGAAAATTCCTCCCAGTTTCAAAGTATTTATGGTGTTTTAAGTATATTGGGGATATTATTACAGCATAAATGACATGTCTCATGATAACTTTTACCCCAGTCTCTGAAGTAGGCTCCCCATCAGACAAATGTAACATTATTTAAACCAAGTCTCTAAAATTCTTGACATTTCCCACCACTTGTATCTTTCCACAGAGAACTGAAGCAGTTTTTCTTTTAAAATCAATAAAGTAGATATTCAGTTTTTCATGGAAAATGGGGCTGATGTAAATAGAGTGAGCAATCTCGTATCAGCTGAATATGGAGTTACAGGTATGATGTTACATTTCTTCTGTTAAAACACTTAACTTTTACACTCAAATATTTATATTGCCTACTGAATTTGTTTGGATAAGATATATGAAATGTACCAGCTACAAATTAGTATAAAACCTTATTAATATGAATGAATGATCTTTGTTTACACAACTATGTCATCTCAACACTATTTTTTATAAACTGCCACTGAGGATCAAGTCACCAGACCTTCAGTTTTGTTACTACAAATGGTCTAAATCTTATCCCAATTTTTTTTCTGCAGAATTTTTTTCAATGATCATATTATCCAACTAGTTTCATGTTGTAAGATTGATCTTTGCTAGATCTCTAACATATTTTTAACAATATAACTGAATTACCTTGATACTGTATTCAGTTGACTTTCTGGACTTACATACATTTCAGTTTTATCCAGCAAAGGAACAGAAACACAGTTTCACATTTTCTAAGTATCCTTCTGCAAGTGTCCATCCTTATCTCAGTGTCATTCTCAGATTTTAATGATTAATTTTTCAGAATTAGGAGCAAGGGTTCATTTTTCAGAATTAAGAGCAAGTGTTGATTAAAAGAAATTTATAATGCTAAAAGTGAAATATGTGGAGGCAAAAGTATTAACAAGTTTCAGAAATGTAGATTTCCTTTGGGTACTCTCAGCAAATAAACTATCAGGAATTTAAAAATAAGATTTGACAAATTTATAATGTTAATTCATGCTAAATATCTAGTAAGCTGTTTTATTTCCCTTGGAAAACAAAGGTAGTGTTGTAACCACTTGTGACTAATAAGTTTCATTTACATACTTTTCTAAATTTTGGGCTATTGAATTGTAAAGCTTTGGGGGACTTGTAAGAACAGGGCATAAACTGTGCAACCTGCTGCTTCACAGATTAAAAAGGGAGAGATTTAATGTTTGCCATCCAATGTCTTTGGATAGTGAAAGTATGACTGTTACTCACCAACCACTGATTGACAGGTTTAGCATGGCATGGAGGGGTACTCACTGGATTCTCACCACTATGTGGGAGGCTAGGCAACAAAGGCAGAAGGTCCACATTCTTGTTTGCAGAAGATTGCCTAAGAAAGCATGGGATGTCTGAAAGAAATTGATAAAAATTAACTAGGGACAGCAATACATTCTCTCTTGATGCTTTACCCACCAAAAAGGCTGTATATGTTCTACTGTTCATTTTCAATACAATAAACATTTGGTGAAGACAAAAGAAATACCTGTTCTAGTCCCCCGCAGTTTGACTCTAAACGTTTCCTAAATTCACATCCAAGGAACATATTTTTTAAAATCTTCTTATGTTTATGTGTGATTTACATTATCATTTGAAAAATATATCACAACATGCTATTTGCTTTATTTTGAAATTTCAAGACCTTTCCATGGTTTCTCCACACCCTGGAAATGTCACATATAAATCATAGGAAAAAAAGCCAATTTTCTCTGTTCCTGTTCAGTGTTCCAAAGAAAACAGTTAGGAAGAAAGTTGCCAAACACTTATGTAAATTTATATGTCAGTTCATCCGAATCATGTCAGCTGGTAGATCTGTATCTAAAAATGGCAAATACTTCCTAATTTAAAATACAGGTTGACTAAAATATTCTAATTTGTGTAGATTAGGTTAGGCGCCAAGGGGAAGTGTATATACCTGAAGAGAAACATATTAACGTATTCAAATTCCATTAAAGCCCCCTATCCCAGTTTTTCCTATTAGCTAGACCTTTGTAGCTCTCAACTTAGATTCTGAATTTATCATTGAAAGTTTTCAAAATGAGTGAGTATGTGTGTTTTCTGCCTTTGTTTCTCTTTCTTGAGGGAGCAAAGGCAATGTGACTCTTTATCGGGTCTGATGATATGGCACACATAAGATCAGGTAGCTGTAGTTTGAAAAGAGAACAGGAAACCCAGATGAAAATGTGGAGTGATCCTCCAGTTCATAAGAATGCAAGTTGCTAGCCTGGTATTCAAGAATTTGTAGTCCACCTAGGATGTAGGATCATCTTGCTCCAGAGGAAACTTGCTCCAGCGAGTGATTAAGTGCAGGACTTAATTGCATGTCTGGTGTGTGATTATGACCTGAAATTAGAATTTTTCACAAACCTCTAGATTTGGACAGTCTACAAGAAAAATTCACGAACTGCATATTTGCACCTTTACTTGCCTGAATATGTTCAAAACTCTGAATCTGAACATCAGATTCAGTTACCTATGATATTCAAAAGCCTGACTTTCATATTTGTCAAGGAATAGGAGGTAGGCACTTTTGAAAATGTGGCTTCTTTCTCAGAAGCTTAAATTTAAGTATCCAAGTCTGCAAATATTGTGGTCTGATCTGTAGACATGCATACATATTCCCACATGCTTATCAGGGAGTATGCTTTTGTTTAGGGTGTTATTGTGCAGTGTCTTATTATGCACAAGTTGTCTTTCTGGCTTGTCTAAACAAAGTTTGTGATAATTATACAAATCCTTTTCTGTTTTGAACAGTCATGGCACACTGAATGGGGTATTAAAAGTACAGCACATTAAAAGATATTACAGTATTCAGTTTTAATGTCATACTTGAGTTTTATTGGTAAAATCCTTAAAGATCATTCCAGTTCCTTACACATTTCAATTTCTCTTCTCTCTTCACTAGGGCAATATCATTGAGAGATGTCTCCTATTTTGGCTCTTAGGAGAATGATTTGTCACCTTCACTGTGAAGCTGAGCATGGTGAGGACTTATTGCTGCAGAAGAGTCAAGGGACTTCATGAGGCAGCAGATGGCCAGCTCACTTAGGCGTCTTAGAAAAGTCTCACTTAAGGCTGTAGGCAGCAGCACAGGATGCTATGGTAGTATTGGTAGATGAGATTACAACCAATAATTTCTCTCCATTTGCTTCTAAGTGTTGTTTTCAAATAGTTCACTGATTCCTCAGTTCCTGGAGGAGGAACACATAACTGTTCCTTAATTCACTTGTGCCAAAATGAGCCCTGTTAGATCAAATAACCTGTACATTTTACATCTTTGCTCTGGCTCATATTAACTAAGGTAAATTGCTCTTAGTAAGTGCAGTTTCCCTACCATATGTTAGAGTTAGTGTTTTCAGTAATACGTAGCTTATTACTGTATGAAGGAACCATGTCCAGAAGAAAGACATCTATTGACAGCCAAAGTGTCAAAAAAATGACATTAGTTTAGAATTTAGAGAGAAAAAAGCAAATGTGTACCACATTTTCTGTTATAAATTAAATATTTCTGATGGAATTTGGGGTCGTATTTAGTATATATTTTTTCTCCAAAAAACCACTTTTGAATCTAACCTCCCTAAATATAGCAGTTAATTTAGTGGAGTCATTGCCATATAAAAATGGTGCAAAATTAGAAGACTGGTATGTAATCTCCCTCATCACTACAGGAATGTTTCAGCTAGTGCTTAAAGACCTATTAGAGATCTAAAACCTAGCAATTTATTAAAAAATTTCTTATAGTAAGTGCCTTAGTATTATCTGCAAGTAGGACTGGAAATGTCACTAATGGAACTCAGAAAACAGAATGATTTCTTTTTCTGTTTTGATTGTAATCAGTAAGTCTGCATTCTTCTGCCAGCTAAAGAGTGGATAAAAATTAGATATTCCTGTTTCACCCTGTCCCATCCCTCAAAGAGATGGAAATATTCCTCCTCCTTCACTAAATTTAAATTCAACTCAAATTTCAATTCAATCCAATTTCAAAGCCTTCACATGAAGAAGGAAGAATGTAGGTTGGATATAGAAGTATGTGCACATATGCACCCTTCAATCAGATTATCTTTGCACATTCTCCTTTAATTGTTTTGGTTGCCTCCTTGAATACCCCTCTGCTTTGCATACATCCTGAGCTATAAGATAATGTATCAAATATACTTTACCTATTTTCCCTTTTCCCTCTGACTTACTGTTATGATAACTAAAGTAGCTGCTGAGGTTTGGTATGTTTTCTTAGTTTTATTTAATATTTCGAAAACCATAAATCTCAGATATGTCAAAGGTGAATTAAATGCCTTGCCTTTAAAATTAATAAATGTGTAGTTTTTATTTACTGTTTTCTGGAGTGATTACATAGTGGTCTGGCCTATAAAAGTACAATGCATTGTTTTATTAACTCTGACAGATAAGAAGACTTGCTTGCAATGGCAGTCTTTAGTTTTGATGAAAGTGTCATGCAAGGGTTAAAGCTATGTTGGAATCAATTTACTCAGATTTAATAAAAGAAATAAGTAGGGTTTGCAGCAAAACGTACACCTTTAATGCATAGGCAGAAGTGTTCTGTGTGGGATAAGAAAGGAATTCTGTGAATGCTTTGGTCCAGATGGCACTGGGGTTAAGGAAGTGTGAAGGGAAAAACTGTTTACTATTTGTCATAAAATAGAAGTTCAGAACAAGCAAAAAGAAATGCTGCTGACCATTACTAACCTTGAAAAATAGAATAGGATTTTGTTTTCATGTACTATAAAGGCCAAGAGCTCATATGGAAAACATCTCTGTTTTCAGAAGATATCTGTCTCTAGTGTTGAGTAGAAAGTTCCCTGGGCTCACACAAAATCACGGAATGGTTGAGGTTGGAATGGACTTCTGGAGGTCATCTGGTCCAAGCCTCCTGCTCAAGCAGGACCACCTAGAGGCTGTTGCCCAGGACCAAGTCCACATGGCTTTTGAACATCTCCAAGAACAGAGACTCCACATTCACCCTGAGCAATCTGTGGCAGTTCTCAGTCATGCTCACAGTCAAAAAGTGCTCCCTGATATTTAGAAGGAACTTGTGTTTCACTTTGTGCTCATTGCCTCCGGTGGCGTCAGGTATTTATATACATTCACAAGATTCTTTCTGAGCCTCCTTTTCTCCAGGTTGAATAATCTGATCTCTTTCATCCTTTCCTCATAGGAGACATGCTTCAGTCCCTTAATCATATCTATGGCCACTCTTTACTGGAGTCTTTGCAGTTTGGAGCCCAGAGCTGAGCACCATAATCCAGATGTGGTCTCACCAGTGCTGAGTAAAGGGGAAGGATCATCTCCCTCGACCTGCTGGCACTTCTTAGCCTAAGTCAGATGAGGATAGCATTAGCCTTCTTTGTCACAAGGGTACACCATTGGCTCATGCCCAACATGGTATCCATCAGGAGCCCTAAGTCCTTTTTTGGCAATCTCCTTTCCATCTGGGTGGCTCCCAGCATGTACTGGCGTCAGGAGTTGTTCCCTGCCAGATGCAGGACTTTGCACATCCTCTGGTTGAATTTCATGAGGTAAGACCATCTCTTCAGCCTGTCAAGGTCCCTGCACATAGCAGCAAAACCCTCTGGTATAACAGCTACTCCTCCCACTTTTGTGTCACCAGCAAACTTGCTGAGAGTGTGCTCTGCCCCATCATACAAGTCATTAATGAAGATGTTAAACAGGACTGGACCCAGTACAGACATCTGGGGTACCCTACTAGTTACTGGCCTCCAACTCAGCTTCATGATGCTAATTACAATGCTCAGGGCACAGACATTCAGCCAGTTTTCAATCCACTTCATTGTCAGCCTATCCAACCCCTACTTAACAGCCTCTGTATAAGGATCTTTATGGGAGACGGTGACAAAAGCCTTTCTGAATCCAGGTAAAAAACATCCACTGCTTTCTCCTCACCTACCAGGCCACTCATTTTACTGTAGAAGGTTGTCAGGTTGACCAAGCATGACTTTTCTTCAGTGAAGCCATACTGACTACCCCAACCAGGTCTTGTCCTTCATAGGCCTGGAAATTGTTTCCAGGATCAGCTGCTTCATCACCTTTCCAAGGCTCAAAGTAAGACTGATTGGTCTGTAGTTTCCTGGGCTTCCTTGCTTGCCCTTCCTGAAAATAGTGATTTTTGCTGCTTTCCCCAGTGCTCAGAGTTACCACAATCAATAAAAGATTATCGAGAGTGGCCTCACAATGACAGTCAGCTCCCTCAGTTCATGTAGGTGCATCCCATCACAGCGCATGGACTTCTGTATGCCTAGTTTTATTCCCTGATGCTATGCTCTTTCACCAAAAGTATGTTTTCCTTGTTCTAGTCTTCGTTGGACTCTGGGGCCTGGGATCCCTGAAGGTCAATCTTCCTAATAAAGATGGAGACAAAGCATGCATGGAGCACCTTAGTCTTTTCCATGTCCTGTGTAATCAGGACCCTTGTCCCATTCATCAATATGCCCACATTTTCCCAAATCTTCCTTTTGTCATCATCTATGTGCTTACAAAATCCCTTCTTGTTGCCTTTGACAACCCAGGCCAGATCCAATCCCACTTTGGCTTTCACTTTCCTGGCCACATTTTTGTATGCTCAGACAGCATCTCTGTATTATTGCCAGGCTACCTGCCCCTGCTTTCGCCTTCTGTGGTTTTCCCTTTTTTTTTTCCCCTGTTTTGTTTTGTCAGAAGCATGTTGCTCGTCATTAGGATGGACTACTGTTGAGCTTGGACAAGGAGACTCTTGAATATTATGCAGCCTTCTTGGTCCCCTTCTCTCTCCAAGCCCTTATCCAGGAGGAGTATACCAAGCTGAAGCCAGTCTGTTCTCTTAAAATCCAGCACTGTGATCTTGCTTTTTGCCCAGCTTCCTTCTCTCAGGGTCGGATCTCCAATATCTCATGGTCACTGCATTCAACACTGCTGTCAACCTTCACATCCATAATGAGCTTCTCCTTTTCCATTAGTACGTCTGCCCATAGCAGATACCCTCAACAATGTTGTTAATGCCAGTCAGCTTTTTAATCCTTACTCAGAAGCTTTCAGTTTGTTCAGCATCCATCCCCAGGGAAAGTTCTATGTTCTTCAGCTACTCCCTCACATGAAGGTAAACTTCCCCTTCCTCATCTTCCTGGCCTCCAGGGAACTTGCATTCCTCCATTGCAACTCTTCAGTCATGGGAGCCTTCCCACCACATATCCATGATCCCAAGAAGATTAAGGTCCTGCAGTTGCACAGAGATCTATAAATAATTTTATTACCCATCCTATATATATGAGTGTACAGGTGCTTTAGAGAGGCACCCCAGCATGTTGATATCCCAGAGTGAATTTTAACAACTTTCCCATAATGGTGCCCTTTAGACACTTCCTTTCTTCCATGCAAGCACTATAGGTAGCCCTCTTTCAGCCCTGTTTTCTTAATTTTGTGATCTCCTTTTGTCACATCACTCCAGGGCCTTTACATCACTCCAGTCCTATCTACCACTTCCACTAGGGCTTCTGGTAATTTTCTCCCTCCCCATCATTGCTAGTTTAAAGCCCCCCTTACCAGGTCAGCGAGCCAGGTGGCAAGGATACCCAGAAAATAGCCTGAGATCTGGATGCTGAGCAATTCTATACAGCATTGAAATTGTTTGTTCACTGAAGAGGGAGAATATTGTTCACATGAAAGGGATGTACATGCACTTCAAGCAAAATTCCGGCAAATACTGCAAAAGCTGTTACTTAATCGTGCACATATTTGCATGTTAAAATATGAAACAGAATGTGAAACCTTGTCAATTACAATCTATTAAAATAAAACAATAATAGATCTAACTTCTGAAAGGTAAATATTAATTTTTTTGTGTCTTGCAAGTCTTTAATGTGTTTTGTTTATGAACATAATGCTATTATGAAAGTTATTTGTTTGGGTTTTTTTTAATCTTGTTCAAATTCTTGCTCCACATAGTAGCACACTTAAATGTCTATGGTGGTTATTTTATTGTTGCTACTTTGTCAGCAGAATCATCATGAAAACCTCTTGAGAAGATGAAGGCCATCTGCATTCTGCCTCTGCCAGCAAGAATCATAGTCAGGTCAGGGAGGCAGCAGCACAAAAAATTATACATCGTTAGGGACATTCTGCTAATCAGATAATGAAGTGATCTGCCCATCTACATAAAGCAGAATTCAGGCTCCATCTCAGTATCTCAGAAGCAGTTTAGGAACTTGTCTTGGTTTAGAGACAAGTTTAGGAGAAAACACTCTGGAATGAATGCTTCCTCTAAAGAAAAAGGTTTCAGTAATCCCTTCCTGCTGATACGAAATGAATTTTCAGTAGATGAAAGTGAAAAAACTTGTTTATTTGACAAACAAGGTGGCCACATGTCACTGGAGAAAATAAATAACTGTTAATATTGAACCGTCAGAACTTTACCCCCCACGCAGACACACACGCACAGCAGAACAAACAAACAAACCCAAAATGCCAGGGGAAGGGAAAAAAATTCTGCCTAGTACATGGCAAGGAAGGACAAAATGGCGGATGGCCTTTGTCTCAGGGAAGAAAGGAAAAAAGTCCACACAGCCGCTTGGGGAAGGGGAAAAAAAAAGGGAACCTGGTGAACCTCTGACGTTGGTCTACTCCTCGCTGCAGACAGAGCTGATGGATTTTAGAGTATTTTCTTTAGCTGGCTCAGCGTCTCCCGAGGTCTGGGTCTGGGTCTGGGCAGAGTCGCTCCAGCGGCTTCCTGCAGGTTTGCGCTGGCCGGCTCCTGCAGATGGTATGATGTCGGATGAAAACTAAGGCAAACAGTTCCAGAAGAGACAACAGAAGCCACCGAAGAATTGCTACTGCAGTCCAGGGAAAGAAACTTGCTGCCTAAGCTAACAAAACCCAAGCTAGCTAAAAGCAACAATTAACCTGCCTGCTTCGCAAGCAGAGCACACAGGAGTGAGAGCTTGGACAAACCCTGTGCCAGAGCTCCCCTGGCTCCTGCCTCTTCCCTGGACCTAGCTCAAAGCTGCAGCACCCATTTCTGGGCATAAAGCAGATGATCAGGAATAGAGTAGAATGATAAAATCACCCCAAGAGAGAACTCCAGGTTCATTTTCTAGTTGATGTAACTATTCCATTGAAGTAACTATTACTTTACCTCACACACAGTGCTTTCATAGCTAATGGCAAATAGGGCTCTGTGAGACATTCCTCACTTATGTGTGTTAATATCATTGTATTAAGCTCTGGCGTCATTAAGAAATTTCTATCCTTTACCCTCAGAACATTTTTTCAAAGGCAGAAATTAAATAATTACACTGTATCACCATTTTTCTAGGTCCTGAATTAATATTGTTCTCAGAAACCTGATTAACTGTCCCAGAGCCCACGGTACACAGTGTAATTGATCTCTTAAAAGGATTCTGTTATTAGTTTTATTACTCCTCACCCTAAGAAAGACTGCCTTCATGGGATACATTTCAGGCTAGAAATACATTGACTCGCTGGACACAGAGCTTCCAGACTGTGAGATGGGCTCAGATCTTTAGCATCCTGTGGCCAGTCAAGTACATGTGACCATCATGCACTTCATTCCATGTTCAGGTGAGCACTAACATCTAGGACAGGTACTGATACTTCTTCTAGGATTGCCAATTTATTAATTGAGTAGCAGTGCCTTGAGGAACAGAACTATCTTCAAGCCTGCCCACAAAACTCAGTCTTGTTTTTAAATCATCATTCAGATAATTTAGTGGCCATAGTTAAAGAAATAAAAGGTGCACATTTTTTTATCGGTCATACAGAAATAAAAGGTGTATGTTTCATCTAGCCTGTGGGTGAACTAATGCCTCATCTGCACAGCAGAATGGCCACAGAACCTCATGCAGAAAGGCAGCTCCTCTCTATCCAAAGGCATGTTATAAATCATAGTAGCTCCATTCAGAGCAAAAGGCTTCTTGGTCTAAATACCACATACTGAAAAATCACATGAAGGTTGCACCACAGCTCAAAGTCTGGCAAGATGCAGCATTTTTCCTGAAGAAAGCTGCCCCTTCTCTGTTAGAACTCCAAAGCGGAGAAACATAACTTGAGCATATGGGAAGCCAAGCGCTGGTTGCTGTTCCCTGGGTCCGCTTAATTATTGGTCACATCGGTGGAGGGGACTCCGGGTTTATGGGCAAACTGGAACAGTGGGAACGAGCAGGGCTGAAGCACAAGGACACCAGCGAGCACGGTGAGCGGTGGCCATGGGCCGGTGGAGCGCCTCAGACCCCACTGCCCTTATGTGCCCCCTGCCCGGGCGGGACGGTGACGGGATACTGCCGCGGGTCCCCCGGCAACTCCTGCGCCAGGCCGTGGCGGCCGAGGAGGAGGAGGAGGAGGAGGGCTTGCCCCGCCACGGGCTGCCCCGTGCTCCCAGCCGGCCGCCCGCAGCCGGGCCCGGGCGCAGCCCGGGAAGGTCAGGGCCTTGGGGTGCCGGCGCTGCCCAGCTCGGCGCAGCACAGCTCGGCACCACAGGTCCGGACATGCACCCTCCCCGCCCGCGGTGCTGCTCCGCTCGTCTGCAGCCCTGCCAGGGCCTCCCCGAACGGGCCCTCTGCCTCGCACTGTCACTGCTGGGAGAGAAAGCACCTGGCAATACGGCTGCTATTCTTTCCCCTGAGAGTGATTTTCCCTCTTCAAGGAGGGAAACTGAAAACTCCTGTGTGGTACCAAAGTGGGAAAGGTGCGTGAATCCTGTGTTATCAGGTAGTTATGGGGTTTTTCTTTGGGAAATGACTGGAAGGGGAGCATTTCGACAAATTAAACAAAACTGCAAAACCATGGAATTTTTCAAGTGGATCCTGATTCTGCCACTCTCTCCACTGTCATATCATGTTTCTCAGTGTTACCAAAACATTTTATTCCCTATCTTAATCTCAAAGTTATTTTATCAGGCACTCTGCAAACTAAACCTTGTATTGCAAAGAAGTGAAACATCCTCATGTACTCTCTACCTAATTAATGAGTAGGAAACTCAGGCTCAAATTTTGGACACCTGGCTGCAGCTGGGTACAAAGTGTCTGCTCTGCTGTCTTCCTCTGAAACCACCACTGAGGTATTCAGTGACAGCATAGCTCTCCTGACACTTCATAGTATCATTAGTGCAGAGGAAAAGATCTTGGGGGAAAAAAAAGAAAAAGCAAATGCATATGTGTGTGTCTACATAGATGTGTAAAGTTGTCTATGACAACTGAGCTCAGTAGTGGACTCACAGCTTCTGTGACTCCTGAGAGCATGAGAATATCTTTACTGGTGAGGACCAAAGGTTTGTCTTTCTGGTTTCTAAGACTAGCCATTGAGTTGATTCCTAGGAAAGAGTGAGAACAGAACAACCATATATGACACATCTCCTGACTATTCTTCTAACCTCTGGCTGTTTTTAGCTCAGGGGATTTTCTCTAGCTTATATGGTTTGGCTATTTAGCAGCCCTCAGTAGACTTAACTTCCAAGTGCTTGTCCTATCTGTCCTTGAACCTGTGTAACCCTTTTGCCTGCAGAAGAGTCTAAGTCTGTGTTTATACTATTAAACAGAGCCAGTTCACAAGTACAAGCCTTGTCCTGTGGTGCTTGATACTGTCAAATTGTTAGTAAGGGCTGTGGCACAAGATGATCATTACTCCACCCAAAGACTAGATAGTCTGAAGCATCAGCACAGAGAGCACTCACTGGTCTTCCTCCTGTCAGGGGCAGCAAAGCAATTGCCAACTGGGACCATTCCTAAAACTGTAATCTCAGTGAGGTTCTGTGGTTATGTGGTGATTAGAAGGAGATATATTCGGCAGTTTGGACATGGCTACTCTGAGTGGATAGAAAAGCTTAGCACTGCAGATGTAAGTCTTGTCATACTAGTTAGTCCCAGGGCCAGAGAATTGTTCACTTTCTAACACTGCTACAGCTAGGAGACTAGCATCATCTTTTGGGCCACAAAGGTGTTTAGAAACTCTGTTGCCCTAGAGCCAGGAGCAGGATATTTTGTCTTGAAAGAACACATGTATTATGAGCATCCCAGAAGTTTTCACTATGTCCCAGAGGCCAGTTCTCTTGATTCTTTAAGGTAAATAAGAATAATTTCTTAATCTTAGTAACAAGCCCTTCCCGGTAAGTAATTAAGTGAACTTATCATGGGCTCTAGTGCAAGGAAGGAGTGAGGTATCCTGGTCAGTTCCGTTGGTGTTTCTCCTTGCAATAATACTTAGCATCTCAGCCCCCATGTCCCTTAAATTACCATTGCAGTCCTCTGTGTGGGTCCCCAAAAAGGGCTGTTAGAGAAGCAATCACTCAGCTTACTTGTTGGGTTTTTATATTTTTTATTAACATAATGTTAATAAAATACATAGGCCTACTTCATACATTCAAGTGATCAAGACTGTTGGTTCAGACTCTTATCTTTACAAAAGAAAGGAACCATCACAACACTTATGTCTGGGTGGTACAGGAAGGATCCTGTAGGAACCTGGGATCCTGGTGGCACAGGGCAAGTACCACATATGGTAGCAGCTCTGCTTTTCTAAATGGCTTTTTCTTTAATATGAGATCACATCAAGAGTGAGAAAAAACCTCACCGTATGCATGCAGTGTTTGTTCAGTGTTACGATGTGCCAACAAAGCCAGTCAGCTTTTTGCTATATAGATGTTTCTTAACTAAAACCAGAACCTTGTTGACCAGCTCATACCCCATCTGGCTCCATGCTGCCACCAATACTATAGCTTTATTCCTCTCAGTGAAAGACTCTGCAAACAGAACCCAGCCTATGACACTGTGCTAGTGTAAGAAGACTATTTTTGTTTAATTGAAAAATTTCACACATTGTGGCTGACAGAGTTCTGTTAAAGAGAACCCCTGGTCTGGTCACAGTCATGCTGGCAGAAGGCAGCTTTTGTCAATTCAGGTTAAGTCTTTGAGAGACCTAGTGTAATTACACTAGCAGAAAAATTCTGTTCTGTGTTGAAACTTTTTCAAAAACACATATATATGCCAACCTAACTATATATATGTAAACTGAAGGTGCAGTTTAACATGGCAGTCCCCCTGGCAACAAAACCTCTTTATGAAGTTACTACTCCACTTCCCCCACCACAGTTTGCTTCCCCTCACTGCTGTGCTGTTGAAAGTGATGGCAGGCAACCATGTAAATGGTACAACTGCTTTGCCTGAAGTTGAGTGCCTTGGTAGTCTAATGCCCCCCAGTCTAACTGAGCAAGATCATTTCACTGATCCATTTTGCAGTGTGAACAATTACATCTGTCCTTCTGACCAGCAGACAAACTGTTCTGCATGCACAGAAACAATGCCTTGCTAAGAAATGAGTCAATTTTCATATAAGGAAGAAAACTTTTGTACAACTGTACACAAAATTTACCCTCTGATTTAGAGTTTATAAAAATAGAGTATACCACAGGCAACCTCTTTAATTTTTCTTCCTTCTGCTATTTGTAGGAAGCTCATGGCAAGGACTGTCTCTTTTCTTATGTTTATGTGTGCACCCAACACAACCAGGCTGCCTGGTTCAAGTTCAGAACTCACTGTTATTGTTATGGGAATATAATGATGGCACCCTTACAATATCATGTACCTGATATGGTAAGATTAGGTTGAACAAATTGCCCTCCTTTTAAACCTCTCTCTTGTTTACATGGAAGTCATGACAGAGAGAGACTGTTGTTAAAATAATCCTATGTTTAAGACTATGCAATTTGTAAATAAGAGATCCAATGGTCCAAATTTTGGCGCAACTATGAAAACAAAGTGGTGCATAAACTGTGCCCATGGAGTGAGTTGTCTTTTTCCAATGATGTTTGTGGGCAGGAGCTCTGGAGCTTGTAGTGGCAGCAACAATAAAGCATGAAGAAGAGAGTTTCCCAAATGCCATTATATTTATCCTATTGCAAAGGATCCATGGACAAAGAAACTGTGACAGTTTCGTCTTTATTACATTTATCACAAAAAAGCTGGTCTAAACAGCAAATGCTGACTATTCACAGCTTTTTTTTTTTTTAATGGAGTAGTAGTCTCAAACATAATGTTGGTAATGGGAGTTACTAGCCAATTTCATCTGCACATAGAGTTAGAAGTTCATGTGTATTTTTCTTTAAAAAATATTGTTATTTTCTCCAGAAATGTCATATGCACTCATATCCAAAGTCTAACAGCCATCATCAAATCCAAAATGTATGAAACTAGCGGCATTTACAATAAAGAATTTCTAAAGAATTCAGCATTTTGTCAGTTATTTATAGGCTTAAGCAACAGAGAGATTGTTTAAAATTGGATCTTAGTGGGCCAACTTAGGGTGAAACTTTTTTTTAGTTTATGTAATGTGGCCATAAAATTGTCAACTCACCTCTATTTATGCCATATTCTTCTATCGATACCTCATCTAAAACCACTAACTTGCATGGATTTCAGATTTGTGGCAATTTGATAAGAAGTCTTTCTAAATATCATTCTGTATTTAGAAACGTTGGCATGTAGTCATGGGCTCAGAACTATCCACTTTCATTGACTAAGAGAAAAGCGAAAGGCACAGCTTAGCACTAACGTGGTGAAGCCTGATCCCCATCAAACAACTGTTTGAGTACTGATGCATGGTGGGGGGGATGCTGATTTCATAAAAGAAGATAATAGGCTCTAGGAAAAAAAAGCTTACTGTCTTTAAGATAGGAAAATTAGTCACTCTTGAGTAGCTGATTTTGTAGAAGGTTAATTGAATTTGTGGGCTAGGGGTTTTCTGGCTGGCTGATGATTCTTATTTCTGAGGCCCATGGAACTAAATCTTTTATTCTTTTGGATTTTTGCATACACTCCTGAAAAGAAACAGAAAATACAATTTTTAAAGAATCTGTCCTTCCACTGACCTCAGAGGCCTTTATTCACTGTGCCTAGTGTTTCCACCCCACTGTCACCGGCAATTGTTGTTTCTCTGTCGTTTAGGCTGTTCGTTTCGCTTCTGAGCACATGCACAACCCTAATGCAGCAATGCCCAACCCATGTGTTTGTGTTAAGCTCATAGAGAAATCCCTCCACCCACACAGCTAAGCATCTGACCAGCCATGCATGTGGCCTGTGTTTTGGGCGGTGGCTCCCTATTACTCCAACAGTTTTGTCGAACAAGGAAATTTGGTGTGTACCCTGATAGAGGGTAACTGCTGCACTCAGCAGCTTCAGCTACATTTAATTCAGTGTTAACAGTATTTTCCATTACAAGTAATGCAAGATTTATTTGATTTCTAATGCTTCAGCTTATTGTTGGTCTTTTATAACAATGGAATTAAATGATATTATAAGTTTAATCCAGCTCCCATTTGTTTGGAGTACTATAAGCCTCTCTATTCTTTACTGAACTATGTCAGTGTATAAACAGTATTTATAGTATCTGATCTTTGCTAATTAAAGTTGTATATTATTTAGAGTGCTTCAATACAATAAATTCAATAAGGTAAACTTACCGTAGCAATCAGTATTATAGTATACCATAATTGAGTGAAAGGTATCACACCATATGGAAATAATAATGTCTCCAGAAGACATAAAATATTACCTTCATCTTACTACTACTAGCATATTTTTAATGCATGATTGAAAATCATGGTGCTGTTGCTTTTGAAAGTGCAAAATTCACAGTTTAACAAATTATTTCCAAATGTAGATTTCTTCTAAGAACGTTGTGTTTTTGTATCGTCTGTTATTGCCACATCTTGTAGATCCCACACCACAGGACAACAGATGACTTAGTTCAAATGATTCTCTATTGTTTTTAATATTTTTAACATCCCAAGGAGGGAGCAGAGTGGTATTTATATGTTTAATAATTTCCAGATTTTTGAGCTGCTAGTCTGTTCAGATGTCTGGAAAAAAATCTAATGGCTATTATTCATCTTTTTCAGTCAAAGATGGTTTTGGACCTCTGGTTAGATTATTAAAGCAAAACTGCTCCAATTTGTTCAGGCATATTTTAACTTTTTGCTTATATCTAATAGAGAACAATCAAAACCCTATTTTTTAATAGCATTCCAATGAGTTCCTTCTTTTGGTCACACATATGGATGTGGGACTGACTGTGTGACCCACATTTTCTGATGGCAAATTTAATATATATGTCTATTCTTGCATACATTTATCAATATGGATTATTCTATTATATATTGTTATTATTGTGTGATATATAATAATATGCTATTCCCATAATGATAAATATTTTGTGGGCCAAGTCTTTAGATATATAGAGCGATAACCTAGCTTGGAAAATGTGACCTAGTCTCTCTCTAAAGTGACTTTTAATTAACTTCTCATTTAAGCAAATTCTCAGTGTAGATTGTTATAAGGCATCTCAGTCCTTAAACAGATTTAACTTAAACTTCTAAACAAGAAAAACATCAATGATAAGGAAGAAAAATAGATTAAAGTAATGCACTGTACTCAGATGAGTTGATTTTCTGCAATGCTAAGAATATGGAGGAGCAATGAAGATTTACAGGAGAGTATATGCTGAATGAAACTGGTAGTATTAGTGAAAGTCTTAAGCTATGTGTTATCAACAGCAAGAGTGCAGTAGGCTTTTTCTTGAACTTATTGTTCTCATAATTTGAGGTTTGAGAGTCTTGTCTGTCAGTAAACAATTATAATTTGTTTTAATTATAAAATGCTGCTATGCCTTGTTCTTTTCAAAATCAAATGAATAGGGAAAAAATATGCAATTATATATGTGGTCCGTAGAAGACAGTGACTATAATTGTCATGCTGTACTTTACTTAGTGAATTATTTATGAACTAGAAGCAATTACAGAAAATTAATTAAGTTGGTTAAAATGAAGAGTAACATTTTAAATGGGAACATGAAAAGAAACAGCCTTTATCTTTGGCTTCTGCCTGGAATAATAAAAACTCTTGCTAGGAAATTTGATTGTAGATGAAGCCAGAAAGCTCAGGAAGCATCTGCTTGAAATCACTTTTCTAGTAGGCTGAAACAGTTGTACATTGTACAAAATGCACATAGGAGGGACACAGCTGCAGAAATAGGACTATTATCCTTGTCAGTACAACCCTTTCCATGTTCTCCTGTGATAATAAAACTATATTAAAGTATTTAAATACTATTGAGTATTTAAATACATATATCTCAGTAAAAACTGCTGTCATCATCATACTTCTGACCAATCTGACTGAATAAAATGAAGATTTTTAGTGCAGAAATAGTCTAAAGTGTAGACTAAGATATAGAAGCCAGTGAGGACAGGGATAGACTCATCTTTCTGCAAGCCTGGGAAATGTCTCTTATTTGTGGGGGGAGGAACTGCTGTGCAATGCAAGAAGTTGCATCAGATTCTGTCAGTTTTCATCTATAATTTAATAATTTTCTAAGGCAGCCTTCAGAAGTCTTCCTTCAGAATTGAATTCTGGTTTCAAACCCAACATCCCATACATAACAAGTTCTTGAATGCTGCACTTTGTATACCAACATAATTAGTAATTATGTATTAGGCATTAGTAATAATGCCTAATGTCCTTTACATTTTCTAGCTGGTGAGGTGAGAGATGTATTTATTCTTTTAATCTCCTAGTGAAGTGTTATGTGCCAAAATATTCTGCCAAGTGAGGTCTGATATGCAGGACTTCATTCTCATTTCCCTCCTGCCAACTTTTCAACATTCTAGCTCCATTAATTCTTATTAGTGCTACGAAAGGACAAGCAAACCAGTGGGAGCACAAGGTGAAATGGATTCCACAAGTTACATGACTGTCATAGACTACCTTCCCAAATCTAACTCCCCATAAGAGATTATTTTGTTTAACTGACAGCTAGTAGTGTTTCTTGTAGATGCTTTCCACAATGATTTCTGTTCAGATATCACAGAATGATAGAATCATTTAGGTTGGAAAAGACCCTTAAGATCATTGACTCCAAGCATAAACCTAATACTGTAAAGTCTACTACTAAACCATGTTCCTAAGTGTTACATCTACATATTTTTCACCATGTCTCCATGGTGACTCAACCACTTCCCCGGGCAGCCTGTTCCAGTGCTTGAGAACCCTTTTGGTGAAGAAATTTTTCCTAATATCCAATTTAAATCTCTCCTAGCACAACTTGTGGCCTTGTCCTCTCATCCTAAATTTTGAGGTGAGCCTCAAATGCCCACATTTTCAAGTTACTTTAAATATAACTTTCAATTGTAAATAGACCACAGTCTTTTTCCTCATGTAAAAAGAAAATTTCCAGGGATAGTGTTGTTACTCCAGGTGCCTATAAAAACCTGCATGATCAAGTAGTTTGTTGTAGTGATATCAGATCAGTAAGTTAAAGTAGTGAGTACAGAAGCTCCTGTTTCTGCACTGGGTGCACTTCAGAGCTCTGCCTTGGGTTAGTCTGCTAAACCTAATGTCTCTTTACACTCGTGGATCAAAGGGCCACTCGTTAGTTCAGACCCAAATGTTTCCATGTCATCAGGAATAATTGTCAATATCTTCAGCAGCAAGAATGGGATTTGATTTAGTCCTCTTGTTTTCTGGTCACACCCATATGTATAACAAGGAGATGTACACATATTTCCAGCATCATTTGTGACATTTATCCTTCTGAGAAACTACTGTACACAGAAGAAGCAGAATGTTTGTTTATATGCTTGGATTTGACTTTCAAGATTCTCCTAAGAGCTGACCAAGTTTGTGACTCAGAGCCAAAACCAAGATACACAACACTCTTGAGAATTGCAGGGATAGGCTTTGTGCAATGATAACTGTGCTGAAATTTGTAATCAGCCTTATTTAAGATCTGTTTAAAAAGTCACACTAAATTTCTGACTAACCCTCAGGGAGATGGAATTTTGAAAAACAGAACAACAAGAAGAAGCATCAGACAGCACGTGATACTAAGCATGCATCATCAAGTATGTCATACGTGTTTCTGTTCTCTTTCTAGATATGGGTGGTTTTTTTTAAAAAAAGGCTTTTTTCTGTCATTTTACTTTGAAATTCTTCCTTTCAATCTATAGAAAATCTGAGGATACTTTTCTACAGTTTCCACATCCAGAGGCCAAATTCATGCTGAAGCTATGCTCCAGCTAGAACTAATGGCTTCTAAAAGGACAGAGATTCCCATTATACTTGGTGGATTTAGGATCAGATTGCTCATAGTGGTATTACTGCATTGTGCCAATCTTCTGTCATTAAGAGATATTGCACTGTTGTGAAATCATTTGAATTTTCTAGCAAGTATTGAACTTACCTATACTTCAAATTTTTATTCATGTTCTGTTTGGGGAAAAGGTAGAAATGCCCACCTAAGACACATTTGCAAACAAAAAAAATCAAAATTTGCTTGTGAGACAAGCCATTAAGAACCTCGTATCCATAAGACTTTCTCTGGTATTTTGAAGTGTCTACACTAATCCTAGTAAGTATAGGAAACTTAATTTTCTACAGGAAGCTACCATTTTTGTACTCTGATTTTACTCCTTTATAATTCTGTGCATGGTTCTGCACAACTCTTGTTGCATGCCATTTTAAAGAAAATAGATTTCAGACTGAAAACCTAACAGGCTGGTTGGGCATATATTGTGCAGTACACACTATGAAGTGCATAAAGCTTCTGAATATACAAATTAGTATCTTTAGTTGAAAGTATGCCCTACATGTCCAAGAGAACAATATTATTTCTGAAGTCTTCATAAAAATATGGCACTACATTGTGAAAAAAAAAAAAAAAAGAAAAAAAAAATACTGTTAATTTAGAATTAATATTTGAGACATTTTAAAAGGGGTTTCCTAATCAGAAATTATTTATTACTTGTTCTCTGTCAGCATATCCATGATGGACATCATTATTATTTGAGGTATTCAAAATTATGAATGGCTTATAAAATGGAAAGTATGAATACTGCTGTCTTCCAAGTGATTAAAATTCTAGTTGAAGAAATGCAATGGATAAGTAAATTGAAGCAGAGTGGGAACTGATAGCAAATAATAGGAGTGGGTTTCCTGTTATTATTTGTGTATCTCATTTATTTGTAAAAATTATGTGTGTAATAATTGGTTATTTAAAGATTGTAACCTATAACTTTCTTAGGCATTAGCAGTCAGAGGGTTGAGATACATAAGAGTAGGCATTCAAAGGGACCTGAATGTGATCAACAGAAGGACAGACCTTAACTCGTGTGAGACCAAAGAGCCCTTGGGTATCCCATGCTGCCCAATGCTGGACTAAGATGTATAGCCTGACATCCAAGATGTCTTGGGGTGATTTTATGATGATACTCTAATCCTGATCATCTGCTTTACGCCCAGAAATGGGTCCTGTAACTTTAAGGTGGATCCGGGGGAGGGGCGGGAGCCGAGGAACGCTTGCGCGGGTTCTGTTCAAACGCTCACTCCCGTGTGGGAGGTTTGTAGGGCGGATGGGTTACATTGCTGCTTTTAGCTAGCCTGGGTTTTACTAGCTTGGGCAAGAAGTGTCTTTCCCTCTACTGCAGTAGCCATCCTCCGTGGGCTTCTGTTGCCTCTTCTGGAACTGTTCAACTTGGTTTTGGTCTGAGATCAGACAATCCCCGGGAGACAGTCGGCGACCTGTGGTGAGCCGCTGGAGAGACTCTGCCCAACCCAAGACCTTGGGAAAAAGCTGAACCAAAGAAAGAAAAGATTCTACATCTGCCAGCTTCGTCTGCTGCAAGGATGAGACCAACATCGGAAGTTCGCTAGGTTCCCATCTGTTTCTTCTTCCCTGAGCTGCTGCGTGGACTTTTCTTCCCTCAGACAAGACTGTCTGCCATTTTGTTCTTCCCTACTCTGTTGACAGTGTTTCTTTTTTCCTTCCCCTAGCATTTTGGGTTTGTTTGTTCTGCTGTGAGTGGGTGGGGGGGGGGGGGCGGGGGGGGGTAAAGTTCTGATGGTTCAATATCTAACAGCTACTTATTTTTTTCCCGTGCCGTGCGGGCACCTTGTTTGTCAAATAAACAGGGTTTGTTTTTTGGTGTTTTTTCCACTTTCATCCACTAAAATTTAATTTCGTATCAGCGGGAAGGGATTGCTGAAACCCTTCTCTTTAGAGGAAATGTTCTTTCTAGAGCGTTTTTTACCCAAATTTGTTTCTAAATGGAGACACAAAATAAAACAAAACAAAAAAGTAGAGTTGAAAAGAGAGAAGGTATGACAAATATTGACAATTTAGAATCAATAATTCATCAGCTAGGGCAATATATAGGATGTTTGAGATACCATTCTCACCTGGAAATCATTGAGACATGTGGTTTTATCTTGTAATTAATAAAATGGCCTTCAAACTATCCATCTTCTTTTGCACATAAATTGTCCAAAAACACTGCATGCTTTTTCTGGGAGGAAAATTCTCAACACAACTTACAGTATATGCTTTTAACTCTAACAGCATTCTGTGACAGATGATTTTACAACTTGGTATTTTTCTTGCTCAGCTAATGTCCTGCGAAGTTTTTAAGAGTGTTTTTTTTGTCTTATTCTGAAGGCCACATGGGAGCAAAGCATCTAGATTTACAGGTATTTGCCTTTTTAAAAATAACATATGTAATATAGATGATATTTACTAAATATAAGGAGATACTGTTGTACTGTAACATAGTGTCATGAAGCTGTGGGATTGATAAATGGAGAAAAGAATCAGCCTGTGCTAAATTAATTTCTCACATATTTTCTTATACTTTCTGTCTTGTGTTCTTGATTGTATATAAATCTACCTTAACATGAGGTATGTTCATGACCTGCTGATTTATAGAATCACCTAAACATAATGTATTCATTCAAAATCAAATATGCATAAAGGTCAGTTCTCCATTCACTCCAGTCTTAGGTATATTCTTCTTCCAGTAATCTAAAATCTTTCCACTTCAACTTTCTCTTCACTGAGATTTTAGGGGTAGGATATGATTTTTTATTAAATTTGGGTTTATTTTTGTTTTTGTTTTTACTTGTGGACAGAAGTTCAAGTGTGTCAGTAAATCTATCTAGAGCAGACTGTACACTTTGAAGCAGCAATATTTCTCCTTTCATCTCTTATGACACCTGTATTTTGGAATGTGCACAATACCCAGATTGCTGACTGCAGTGTGGGTGTGGAGAACATCTGGTCATGCAGCAGTCTCTTCTCTTTTTATGAAGAAGTCCTGGGAGACTTTTTCCTTCATTTCCTCTTCTCTCTAATCCCCTTGTTCTCTTTAAATTCTGTAAGATTTTTATTGCCAGACACACTATATAATGTCTAACTAATACATAAAAGATATGAACACATCTCTGGATATGAGCTTTGTAAAAACTTCCCAACAAAGCATTTGTTATTTTGCCTTTGGTTTCCTAATTTTATCTGCTTTCAAATTCAGTTTGTTCCATCACACTCAATTCAGATTGCCATCTTCAGAAAAGCAGCAGCACGGGGTGGCATTTGTGAGGAGTCCAGTAGAATTTTGTACTTTGTAAGCCTGCACACTTGGTGTAAGAGTCTAAAGAGCTGAAGAACACCTGAAATGGTCATGTCTAGCCCCAAACCAGAAGGAGGTCTGCAGGAACTTTTCATTTAACTATGTTTTTACAGACAGTTGACAAATAATGCTGAGATCTTAATCCTTGCCTTTGAGAAAGCAGTGATCTTATAAAGTATCTTTTGAATTAAGTATCATATCAACTGACTTCATTGTAAATCTGAGTATTCTTCCTCTGAAAAACAAGAACATATTGAGGAAATTCTACTTTACTTCAGAAGTTTATTGTACGCAAAATTAAGGGATGCTTTGTAAACAAGGATTGAGCCTTCAACCCAAGATGAACTATGTATCTCTAGATTTCTGTGAAGGATTTTGTTTGGTTTTTGGGATTTTTTTTGTTTGTGTGTGGGGTTTTGGTTTTTGGGGTTTTTTTTGGGGGGGTGTTTTTTGTTTTTTTTTTTTTTGTTGTTGTTTTGGTTTGTTTCATTTTGGTCTGAAAAAAGAGCTGTGAAGTAACACAAGTTTTAAAATGGCATTGTAAGGGAAGCTCACATTCTTGACAGTCAAACTTTGGGTACTATAACCACATATATTACAAGGGATTACATTAAAAAGTTGGGAGTGCTCCATAGAGTGGCCATGAAACTGAAACTAGAGCTACTTCAACCATTACTCTACTTCCCATGTCTTGTGCCTGTAGCAAACACAACCACCACAAAAATGTACCAAAAGGTATGAACTCAGCTAAGGCACCAGAGAAGAGACCTGAATATGAAGGATGTGGGAAGATGAAGTGGAAGGGGGAAATAAAATGCATTCTTTTTGTGCTTCCATAATATGGGAGGATATGGGATTCTCTGAAGCACACGCTTCTCAGTTGTTTCTCTTCTGCTTTCTATTGTTTAGAACTGACTGTAGAGATTTAGTACATGACTTTTGTCTCTCACTCTCCTCCCAGTAAAATGGAATAAACAGGGGAAAAAAAAAAGCAAAGCCTCTAGAATAAACAGTAAATATAAATGTGAAAATTCGGATTTGGTACAGCTTTACAAGCATTGCTACTTTGCATATTTAGCACTTGGTCTTGTCCAAGTAGAACAGTTCCATCAATAATACTAAAGACTGGGATGTAAGTGTAAGTCTATCTATAGCTGCTAGCTATAGATAGTTGGGGTTTTTAGTTTTTTTTTCTTTATAAATTTCTAATCTGGCTTTCTAGATACATTGGTATCCATCTTGTGATTGCCAAGTACAGTTCTGAACCAAATCCTGTCATTCATATAACTGTATTTTATTGTGGTGCCCATTGGTTAAGACAGTGCAAACAGCTATGTTTTTAGCAAAAG
The DNA here is from genome assembly GCA_036630365.1 of Acanthiza pusilla. Classification (NCBI taxonomy): domain Eukaryota; kingdom Metazoa; phylum Chordata; class Aves; order Passeriformes; family Acanthizidae; genus Acanthiza; species Acanthiza pusilla. Next base: position 2,006,379 of record JAXCHO010000034.1, read on the forward strand.
CTGTCTGACTAAGCTGACCTTTGACATATCACTGGCTTTCTACTTGCAAAGGTGATCCAGCTACATCTTTGTCAATGCTAATTTATCATTTATGGTGCTTTTGGTCAAAGTACCTTGATGCTGCATTAATCTTGATTAATGATATTTTAAAATATATACTAAGTTCAAGAATTGTGTATTTTAAAAAAGGGTGATTACTTCTATTTTGTGACATTGTAGATATCTCTTTGTATTAACAAGACTTCAAAATGATGCACCACAGCTTGTGTAACATTATAACAAAGAAGAGAAAGGGGGGAAAAAAGTCTTTCTGATGGTGAGAATCAAAATTCAGCTTGATGAAAATGCTCTTGCCACAGTAGGAAATACAAGTTACACTGGTATTAGTGTGTGAGAGGCGTACAACAGTGGTGAAGAAAAAGGTTGTTCTCTCATTCCTTCCATCCCCTAATTTCTTTTGCCCCATTCCACTTATCTTCTGTCAGCATTTCCTATGCATTTTTGTTTCAGTTTTGAAAGCAGCACGCTGTAAAAGCTCACCCCAGTGGAAAAAATACCTGTGTGTCATACATACAGTGTGAAAGGAGGAAGGCCTCTCTTTCTGCTAGAACTAATCTGATACATGCTGCCAGACAATCCCAAGAATTTTTGGACTTCATCACCTAAAAACTGTTATTAAAACCAAAATTTAAAAAAAGTTACTGAGAGTTTTCCTGCAATAGTCAGGGGAAAAAGCCAAACCAAACCAAAACCAATCTGAAACAAAACCTCAACAAAAACCAACAAAAAAAAATCCACTGTGAAACCAAACATGCAGAGTACTTGGCTTGATCAATTCCCCCTCTGTAGATGGACTTGTGCAGATAGTGAATCTGTGATTCAATCCTGGACAACCTGCGACCTCTTTTGGTCAATTAACAAAATGAGCACGAGGACAAAAGAAGACTGAAAAGCCTTGATAGTCACCCATCGGGGAGTTAAGCAAGGCTGATCTGTCTTCTAAAGCATCTTTAATTTCCCGAGGAAAAGTGTCTACTCTTATACCATATTATTCAAAAATAAAACTTTTTTTTTATCCTGCTATGTATGATGCTCCTTTCAAGATGCTATTTGAAATGTATGACTGAATAAAGAACAGAGAAAACTGAATAGATGATTCTAATTATCTAAAAAACATGACTTGTAAAAAGTGCAGTTTTCCAGATTAATGGTCAGTACCTTAAGCAAGAACATATATACTTCTCTCTTACACTTAAATTTTGACACATTTGAACAGCTGATGAATTAGTGGAAGATGAGCTTCAGTGTTAATGATGAAGGGGTTGAAGGTGGAACAGTACTCTGGCTCTTATCATTCCCACGGCAGAACATATTTGTATAAGCAAGTATCTGTGAGCATTACTGATTTTTTCATGAGGAGCAAGCTTCTCTGACTGGAACACCATATATTTGTCTATATATACACCTCACCATCCTTTTCCTCGTGAAAGTGCAGTAGAGCTTCAGAAAGAATGGTCACAAATTTTGGCATTGCCAATTCAGATTTTCTCAGTCCAAGTTAAGAGGGGGAGCAAAATACGCCTAGCAAAATGGGATCAGAATTTGCAGTGGCCTGAATACAAATTCCTGCATTGTGCAAAATCCACATAGAACTTCGATGTTGGGGTTTTGGGGGAGATGGATTGTTTGTCTTTTTTTTTTTTTTTTCTTTTTTTTTCTCCTAGATTGGTGAGGATCTTGCAATGGAAACAGTTTTCTTAGAAGGAAAAGTTTTAAGAGTTCAGAGAACACTTAAAGATAGTTAAGGGAGGAACATCCATGAAGACAGGGCAAGACATGGACTGAGTCCTGGGCCAGAAAGCAACATCTGGGCACACGTGGGTGGGGTGCGTGAGTGTGTGGGCATACACATACATTTTCCCACAATCTACCTTGGAAACACAGCTGTCATGTGAGCTGTACGCTGGTCCCAGTGTATGCCCCGAACCTCTGTCCGGGCGGGCGTGTGCATGTGCGAGTACATGCGCAACTTCTCCAGGGCCGGGGCTCTGAGCCCCAAAGTGGACAGGACTGGAACCAAAAGTCCCAAAAAGGGCACTCCCCGCGAGCTTCGCTCGCCTCTGTCGGTGCCAAGGAAACACACGCGGACACGGGGACGCGCACACGCGAAGAGAGAGCACTTTTTCGTGAAACTAGAGGCACACCACGTGGCCCTCTCGCCAAAGCCGTACCCCTCACAGCTGATTTCTAAGAAGCGCCCATGAAGCCCCGGCAGCGCCGCGCCCCCCGCCCACTCCCCCCGCCCCGCACCGCCCTCACAGCCCTGCGTGACCGAGCCCTGAATCCGGCGAGGGCCGGCGCTCCCTGCCGCGCCGCGCCGCGCCGCGCGTTATTCATGGCGCAGGGCGGGCCGGCGCCGGCGGCGCTATATAGGGCGGACGGGCGGCACGGGGGACAGCTGGGTGCGGAGTGGCGGGGAGTGGAGCAGGGCGGCGCGGCTGCCAGGCGGCACGGGGAATAAAAGGAAGGGAACCTTGCTTTTTCTTTCCCCCATCTCTATTTTTCCCTTCTCGGTACTTTCTCCTTCTTTTCTGAAACGTTTTGGACTAAGTCTTCTTCAAGATCGTCTGGGCTTGGCTTTTTCTTTTTTTCTTTTAACTTTTGCAAAGGATTTTTTTCTTTTTTTCTGAGTGTTGTGTGTGGCAAAAAAAGAGAAAAGTTACTGTCGAGCCAAGTAATTCAGGCGCTCTGCAGGGAGGAGGGGGGAGAAGAGAAGGAAAAAGTTGCTTTTGTTGCTTGCAAGCTTTTGCTGCCTTGATGTGACTGAGGGCGAGCGACTGCAGAGAGGGCCGGCCTGCGAGTGCCGGCAGCGCGGCTCCCCGCCTCCTCACGCCGGCAGGGCTGCGAGCGGCCGGCGGCTCCGCTCCCCGCAGCCCCTCGGAGGCGGCCCGGGCCGCTCCGCTCCCTGCGCCCGCGGCAGCACGTGAGCGGCCGCACGGGGCTCTGCCCGACCCGCTCCCGGCCGGGCTGCGCGGGGGCGGCTCCCGGCGGCCCCCTCCGCCGGTTGCCATGGTGCCGCGGCCCGGCGTGCTGTGGGCAGTGGCGGCGGCGGCACTGGCGCTGCTGGTCCGGCGGGCGGCGGCGGCGCTGGCGGGGCCGGTGGTCCGCTGCGAGCCCTGCGACGCGCGGGCGCTGCAGCACTGCAAGCCCCTGCAGCCCGACTGCGCCGAACGGGTGCGGGAGCCGGGCTGCGGCTGCTGCCTCACCTGCGCTCTGCGCCCGGGGCAGCCCTGCGGCATCTACACGGAGCGCTGCGGCGCGGGGCTCAGCTGCCAGCCGCGGCGGGAGGAGGCGCGGCCGCTGCAGGCGCTGCTCGAGGGCCGCGGGCTCTGCACCAACGCTACGGCGGGCGGCAAGCTGCGGGCCTTCCTGCTGCCGGGACCGCACGCTGCAGGTAAGGGGCTCCGGCCGGGGCGGGAGGCGAAGAGGGAGCTTTCCTGTGCGCCGATCTCCCTCTTCGCTGCTTTCTTCTTCTTGTTTTTTTGTTTGTTTGATTCTGTTGGGTTTTTTATTGGTTTTGGTTTTTTGTTGTTTTTTGTTGGGGTTTTTTGGGTTTTGGTTTGGTTTGGGGTTTTTTTTGTATTTTTTGGTTTTTGGGTTTTGTTTTTTTTTTTTTTTTGGGGGGGGGGTTGTGTCGCTTTCTTTTGTTTTCAGTCACAAAGGGAGCAGCAGGAGCGGGGAGGCGTGGGCGAGCTCGCGGCAGAGCTCTGTCTCCGGAAAGGGCTCTCACTCGCTGTCCGACTACTGCCGGCCCGTGGGCGGGGGGCTCTGCCCGCAGCCACGTAGCCGAGCTGGGATCGTTTCGAAGGAGGTGTGCTTTGGCCGAAGGAAAGGGTTATTTACTTCTTTCACCTTATTTATGTATACATCGGTTTTCTTCAATACCGATGCCGAGAAGTAGCAAGCACCTCGCAAAAGAGGCAGAGTTGCTTTTTTTTTCCTTAAAAAAAAAAAAAAAAAAAAAGTGGGGGAGGGATTCCATGTGTCTTCTGCGGGTGCATGGGACTGCTAGGCTACAGAGCCTGGGTGGAGAGAGGGTGAAATCCTCTCCGTTTGTCCCCGGTGTTCCTGGAAAGAGAGTGAGCAAAAAACTTGAGAGACTGGGCTCTAACTCCTGCACTGCAGCGTGGGTATGTCAGGGAAGTCTAAGCACAGAAAGGAAAAGAAAGAAAAGACGAAAAAAAAAAGGACTTATAGATCCCTTTGGCCTGGAAAAGTGGTTATTCAGAATAAAGCTTTTCCACAACAGTGTTTAAAAGGACGTTGCTTTTTCTCTGAACTGCAAATAAATCCTTGGTCAAATGAAGCTTTCCTGTACCTCTTCCATGTCTTCTAAGTGAGATGTTCACAGAACAGGTTTTGTTTGAAGAGGAAGGGGCGATTGGAAAAAGTTCTGTTAGCATGCACATTTTGAAACTTAAGACAGGGAAACTTGGGATTCAGATCGAGAGAGCACAGTCCCTCTATACAAGCATTTAATTAAACTGTTTGCTAACCAACAGCAAGTATGTTAACATTTATTTAATAGAAAAGGCTTTCCACTGTTTAAATTTTTAAAAAGCTTGAAGATTTTCTGCTAGGTTGCAGGGGCTCTTTGACTAGCCATTCCTTATTTGAGGAAGTGGCATCAGTCCTCCAGTTAACTGCCAGTTAGAAGAATGGGAGATGCCTTATTAAAATTATTTATGTGCTGCTTTGAAGCTGTGACAATTTGAAAGAGAGTTCGGAAGTATTCACTGATATTTTAAATCTCCTTGGAAGATCAGGCAGCTTCCTTCATCACATGAACTTGTTTCATCCCATTCATCCTTGGAGTAACACTGGAAACAAGAGGTGTCTCCTTGGTGCTTAGGATTTGGTGCTGTTTAATCTAGGGGTAGTGCTTTCAACAGTGACTGTTATAGAAAGAGTAAGGGAAAGACGGCTGTCTTTTGATTTTCAGCTGATTTCTGTGTTCTTGGCTGAGGGAGAACTCTGATTTGGAAATCAGTAGGAACTTTTGCTAACTTAAGAAGTGCATAGTAGGACCCTTACAGTTCACATTCAAGGAGTGAAGGTTGCAAACCTGGTGCGCAAGACGGAAGAAGGAGCCAGAATCTATATGACACACAGTGCTCACCTCCTCATGAGGACCACTCCACTCACAGCTCTATATCCAACACTCCCTGGTATACACCCTCTCTGAGCAGGAGCACATCATCTCCTTTTCACTCAGCTAGGTCCTGCATCACGTTCTCTACTGTTGGTCATTTCTAGTTCACAGAAATTGTGAGAAGTTGGTATAGAGTACAGTAGCATCATAACAGAAACTGACAGTAGGCCACTAACTTTCCAGTTGGGTTTTTTCTGGGCACAGAAGAGTTAAATAGCAGTGTGCATTTGCAACCCTTTTAATCTCTTTAAAAAAAGAGATTGGGTAACTCTCATGGTAGTTCTGTTTCTCTTATGAGGGTGTAAAGCTAGCATGGCACCAAGTTTTGTGAAACTGAGTTAATAAAATATTTTTTACTTATTTTTTGGTAGAAAAGAAAAACAAATGAACTGGACTGATTGCAGAAAACCTAGATTCAGGTTTATAACATTTTAGTGACTCATTTCTTGCAAATTTCATTTAGGATGAGGGGGAAAAAATGCTACTGTTTCAAAACAGGACATTAAACCACCAAAAATATGTTCAAATACCACTGGGAGTCTGAGTTAAACCCACAAAAGCCAGGAAATTTGGACTTAGGACTTAAACTTCCTTAATCCATTTGCACTGTGATTTGAATTTTCCTGGTCAATTATGTCCCTTGCCAGCAGTGGCTACACTAAAACCACCAGTACCAAAATGTTAACTCAGAACCCTCTTCCTCTTATGTTCCTTCCCCCATCCATGTATATTGACAGTGCCACTGTACTCCATGTGTTGAAATATTTAGCATCAATGAACTATGTGAACATGGACTTTCAGGTTTACCACTGAATTTCTCAGCTTTTGTGATTTTTTTTTTAGTGAGTCATCAAGTATAATTGTAGTATTGGATGCTATCATTGTGCACTCCCAATAGGATTTCCTTAAATTAAAAAAAAAAAAAAAAAAAAAAAAAAAAAGGTGGTCAGCAACTAAGACAGCAACTAGTGGGGCTTAGCTATTACTTAGTTGTTAGGAATACCTTAATACCTTAAGTGGAAAAATTCCCAGGAGGAAATGCATGTTGTTACACTTGCACTGCAGGAGTCTCCTAAGTGAGAAATGCAGCATAGACAAATGCCTCAGAAGGTACAGGAACACTGGACTTACAGAGTATGTTAGAAAAATGTGCTTCTCCTTTTTGTGGATGGTAGTTTAAAGAGAAAATATTTTTGAAGCTCAAGATGAAAGCAGTGTTTGTCCTTTGAACCATTACAGAATGAATGCCATTTTTTGTCCATTACCTTTAAAATGTGTTTTGTACACCAAGAAATATTTTCTATTTTAATATCAGAGAAATGAATGTGTGCTGTTGTTTTTCTTTACTGTTCTGTGTGTTGAATAAAGTTAAGGGGGGGAAAAACTGTTAGAAATGGCTAATAAGAACCAGGAAACTCATCGGGCTAGAGCTGATAGTATTAACGTCTCTTAAAAAAAAAGAAAAAAAATTACGGTCCTGGGACCGGCAGAGTCTCACCGCAGCCCCTAAGTGCCCGAAGCCAGCCGCGTTTATCTGGGGCTGGTGAAGTCAGCAGCGGGGGAGGGGACGGATCCTCGCCCCGGCGCCCGTGGGGTGCGGCGGGCTCCGCTCCAGCGGCGCAGCTCTGCCCCCTGCCGCCGGCGGGCGGCACTGCCGCGGGCAGCCCGGGTGAGTGGCCGTGGCTCCCGGGGCAGCGGCCGTGGCTCCCGGGACAGTGGCCGTGGCTGGTTTCCAGGTCTTGGGTACAGCTTGCACGGACGATACAGCTGAGCACTTTGCGAGGCCGTGCTGAGCGTGGGAATGCTTTAGTTACAAAACTCATCACTTGGCAACAAAGTTGCTGACACACAGAATGCTACCTCCTTCATCTTTTTGTATATTGCCATTTTGTATAAAAGGAAAGTTAAACACTTGGACTAATATAGTGGCTCGTTGATTGAGGGGAGGCCTCATCGGGGTTTACAGCTTCCTTAAAGAGGAAGCAGAAGGGCAGACACTAATCTATTCTTGCTTGTGACCAGTGATAGGATTTGAGGGAATGGCATGAAGCTGTGTCAGGGGAGGTAGAAGTTAGGAAAAGGTTCTTCACTCCGAGGGTGGGTGGGTTCCTCAGGGAGGTGGTCATAGCAGCAAGATTGACGGAGTTCAAGGTGTGTTTGGACAACACTGTCAGGCACATGGTGTGTGTCTCGGTGCTGTCCTGTGCAGGACCAGGAGCTGCACTTGGTGATCCTTGTGGCTCTTTTCCAACTCAGGATGTTCTCTGATTCTATATTTCTATGCCTTTGCAGACACAGCTGGCAAGTAACATTGTTCCTTCTACATTTGTTCTTTCTGAAGGAAATTCCAGTGATTCAGAAGAAGACAAGAGTACCAGCAGCATAGAAAATCAGGCCATTCCAAACTCTCACAGGGTGCCAGATTCCAAGTCTCATCCACCACACATCAAAATAGATATCATCAGGAAAGTGCAAGCCAAAGATACGCAGCGCTATAAAGTGGAATATGATTCACAGAGTACAGATACATTGAATTTCTCTTCTGAATCCAAACAAGAGACTGAATATGTAAGTATTTTTGTAAATAGAAAGGCATTTGCCAGCATATGAATGTGTGTGTGTGTGTGTATATGTATATATATATGCATGTTGTACATATGACAAGATAAATAATTATGCTAAGTAGCTAAAGGTGGTAGTTGTTGCAGCCTTTTAGGGCATGCTTTAGGGCAGTTTAACTGGTAAATATAATTGGTCTGCAAATGCAATCAACAGACCAAGAAGATTGTGTTCAGGAAACAAGTAGTACTAACGTAATGATGTTTCTACATCAATACAAACATAACTTTCACTAAAGTTTCTTAGAGGTCGAAAGTTCTTGTTCCTCCCTGTAATTGTCACACATTGGTGCGTGGACTTGGGACATGTTTAATAGTGTCATCATTAAATTTGGTTGAAAACAATGTAACTGAGTTACAATAATGGAAAAAAGATGTTTCACATTGAGTATAGTGGCATTGTGATCATACACTGCCTGGTGCAAATCAAGGGAGATAAACTGAGCTGAGGATTAGGATCTTGACTAGTCAGTCACTGTATGACATGCTGTGCACCGCCTCCATTTGCATTTGCTGTTTGGTGCTACTGCCTAAACGCAAAGTCTCATGGGCATATGAGCTGCCATTGCTTTGTATTGACTCTGCTCAGTGAATTTACAGGGCAGTCAGAGTCTGGTGAATCTGAGGGCAAGAATAATTCTCTCTCTGGACATCTAGCTGATAACCTGTGCCTGAGGCCAGACGGCCTGCAAAATGTGTCTGTATATACTTTGGCATTTCATCAAAACAGGCATGGTGAAAGCAGACATGGCTTCTCACCTTCAAAACAATGTTTTGAAACCTGTATAAGGTAGAAACTTCCGCCTGAAGAGAGTGCGGCCTCCAAGAGAAGCTTCATTTTTCATTGGTCACTGATATCCAGCCATCTAGTAATATCACTTCAGTGTCTGCCTTCCAGTCTGTCCTTCTCCCAAAAATGTGAAGTAAAAGTGCCTGCAGCAAAAGAATGAAGGTTCATCACTCTGAGGAAATAGATTCTTAACTAGGATGAGTAGTGGTAGCTGGGTCCCTGAGCAAAGGTTGACCAGTTTACCAAGACTGCTGGTGTCTGTAAGAACCTGAAATAAGTCCATCAGGGACAGCTGCCTTTGTCAGCAAATGCTCTTCTAACTATGTCTGCCTGTTTGCTTTTGATACCAGTCTGTCTGACTTTGGAAACTTGCTTCAAAAGAAAAATTTTAAAAAAGCTGTTGATCTTTTTGTAGGCCTAATTTGGGACCAAATCTTTGAATGTCTGTCACTTGCAGTCAGTGTGTTTGAGCAGTAAGAGAAACCATTCAAAGAGCTTGTGAGATTGCTACAGAAAGAAAACATGAAGGCAGAAAGGAAGGTCTTTACTAACCAAAAGACTCCATTTTAATCTCCAGTAGTACTATGGAGTATGCTTTCAGACACTCACATAAAAGGTACTTTACATGAGCAAACTATTAATATTACCACTTGAAAGTATAAATGTCATTACTTCACTAATTAAAAACAGCACCAAATGAGTCTTTGTGTCAATACAGCAACTTAAATATTTTGAAACCATGAAATCATGAAAAGGAATTTTTTCATGTCTCTGCTGAAGAAGTGGGCTGGTGGACCAAGTCAGTGATATACCCAGATAAGACTGTACCTAAGCACAGAGTTTGTAGGCTGTAACTCTTGAATCCTGATCCCGCTGCTGACACTGACTGCCTTCTTGGTCTCTGGCAAAATGTGAACTCCTCTGCTCTTTCTTTTCTGACTGCAAAGTGGGGCACATAAAGCCTCCCTACCCTGAAGGGCTGCAGTGAGAAATAATTAGTTGCTGTTTGAGATATGTTCTTAAAAGTGCTTCTGGAAACTTTTTTGGCTCATTGTCCTAGGGCTAATCCTCACTATGTTGTTGTCAGCCTTTTGCAGATGAAGAAAGTGAGGGAAAAAGTGACATACTTATCTAATGAGACTGTTGTGTGCAACTGTTCCTTTGTATGACTGCATCTATTTGATTCAGTTGAAATTAGGAATTGTTGTCCAAAGTTGAAGTATTTTATATATACATTATGCCAAACCACTTGTTTTCAATTGAATCAATTTCATTTAAGCTTTCAAATCCAGCAGACTCATAAAAATCAAATGTCATTGTGGAAGGTCTATCTAGTAGTGTATTTTCAGTGGCCTACTTTCTTCTTTTCCGCTTGGTACAAGGCCGGCTTTTCCAAGCTTATGTTATATGTGACTGATTTACACACTGATTAAGCCTTCCCAGAGGTATATGTGACTGTGTTTTCAACTGGAAATGCCAGTATGTGCCTCAGCACAGCATAGGACCTTCAATGTTTAGAAATCAGTTTATCTTGAATAGAGCAGAAAGTCAGAATTTTTTTTGGTGAATGGTCTGCCTTTTGACATATTCAGCCATCTCTTTGTTTTAATGGATTTGTTTGGGTTTGTGCTTTTTGCCCTTTAAAGATTTATTGACTCTTCTGCAAAAGATGGAATTAGGGAATGAAGTTTCATCTGTGTTTTCTAAAACATGCTTGTTAACAGGGTCCATGTCGTAGAGAAATGGAAGACACTTTAAACCACCTAAAGATCCTGAATGTCTTGAGTCCCAGGGGCTTTCATATTCCAAATTGTGACAAGAAGGGGTTCTACAAGAAAAAGCAAGTAAGTACAGAGTTTTGATAATTTCATGAATGCATTTCACCTTTTCTGCATCTTTGTTGAAGGATCTTGCCAGCAAGGTGCATTACATATCATTTTACAGAGGAACTAGTTCATTTCCAGTTTTAGGACCTGATCTGATAGTGCTGAACCTTGTCAAGAGGGGATAGTATTTTTATTTTCTGTTGATCATGACAACAGATTCATTTGAGAAACTTCATACCTAATTACACGTGGGTTGACTGGTGTCCTAGATACTAATGCCCTTTGGTTTAAAAAAAGCAGTGCCTCTACAATAACCCACAAAGCTAATGTTGCAGTCACCATATGACTGCAATAGATCAATGCTTTGAATTGTAAATAGCTGCTTGAGAGTTCCTAGAAGAACTACACTGGGTCATATTACAAAAAGCAACTTGAGAAAGGTATATATCTGTCCTTTATGTGCTGCACAGATCCCTTCCAAATCCAAGTCGTTATCGTGAAAGTGATACTTCTAGTAGTTACTCTGCAGCAGGGATGGCTTCTCAGCCCTTTCTGCTTCTGGGGTTTTGACCTTTCTTGACAAATGCCGACTAAAACTATGGGTATTTTTGCTTTTGTTTTGTTGGATTGAGCTACAGCAGCATTCTCCATTCAGTGCTGCCCTTGAAGCTTGTTCAGAACTAGGGGAAGTACAAATGTGCCAGGTTCTTTGTTTAGTGTCCGCAACCCATCTGATTTCAGTGTTTAGTTAGTGGCCTGCCTCCACCTATGTTTCTTGGTATAATTCCAAAATTTCCTGAATTCAAAGGTTTCTTCAAGACTTTTCTCAAGAACAGATTTTGTTTGTGGACCATCATGTCTTTTCCACTTGGGTTTACACAAATCAGCCTCTCTATCTCTGGTAACCAAAGGAGTGGTTGACTGTCTCTTGCTTGCTAGTGCAGTTCATTAGTTGGAAGTGAGAGGCCAACCTCTGACCAGGCAACCTTATTTTAGGAATGGTATCTCTCCATTTTTTAGCTTCCAGCTTTCTTAGAAACAGTCTTTCCCTTTCTAGTATTCCCTGGAGCTCTGCAATAAGCTGCCAGTGTCAGGTGGGGCATTTGTAACAAGGGTGAGATTTCCAGCCTTCCTTTCTGCCATCAGTCCAGCACTGACAGCACTGTTTGACCTTCAGTGCATGCTGGTGAGCTTGTCTATGCTTCCCAGCTTTTCCTGGGCAGGTGGTGGAAACCCCTAAGCAGGGGAAGTTTCTTTTTGTTGCCTGGAGCTTTGAGAAGCCTCTGTCAACCATGTTGTGCTGCGTGTAAACTAGCAGAGAGCAATGCTCCCATCTCAGTCTGCTTGTTTTCAGAAAATGCCTTGGACTGCACTGGACTGTGTTTTGTGCCTGTGCCATAAAAATATTTTCTTAGCTGCTTAGAACAGCACATCATTTGACTGTGTTCGAGTGTGTAGCACTCAAGTGTGCTGTGTAGCCCTTTTCCTTCTCTATTTGTTATAGAAGACTGCAGATTGGTATTTACTTTACTCGGTAGATCTTCCTTTCATCTCTGTTCAGACTCTGAGGTTTTTGCTTTGTCTGCAAAAATGTGGTTTACAAGCAGTCTCTGGCATTGTGTGTAGTAAATCAGATCCACAGCACGTATTAAAGTGGCTTACTTTAAAGGATGACTGTACTTTGGAGTGCAGTCATAGTTCTATCACCAAGGCAAAAAAAAATGAATACAAAGAAAAAAAATAGGAAAGATGGATAATTATATTACCTAGTCTTTGTTCCTAGAAGCTGATTTATGAGAATAAGGTGTTGGTATGGAGCAAATACACAATTTTCTCCTCTCTGTATTTTCTGTGCTGCCTGGAGACTTTTAAAACTTTAGGAAAGGTTCCTGCACTATGTGCAACAGCCCATCTTGTCAGCATACATAGAGAATGAAGGGACACTTTCATACCTGGGCAGTCTTGTCAAGCAGTGTGCCAATTTACACAGGTCCAGTAGTTCGGTGGTAGTTTTAGATGACGCAGGGTCTTGCAGGAAATGCCCACAAATGGAGCCCACATGAGTAAATATTCTACATGAAATTCACTTGGGTTGCTGATCCTGTAAATGAGCTTGATCAAGCCTGGGAACAAGCCCTTACAGAAGCAGCCTCCTTCTCTCACCAAGAAAATACAAACCAAAAATAATAGTTGCCCTCATAGAATTAGCTTCTTGGAAAAAACACTGATTTGAGAAGTGAGTCCTGTCCAGACCAAATTAACTGTCTGCAAGGAATTGTGACAATTGTGTTTGTTTGGTTTTCTTTTTGAAGCATCAGAATGCAGGCCTGATATTTTAGATACTGTGAGCAGCTATCTAATGTCATTTACAGAATGCTAATGCTAGAATGTTTTATTAATTTCTTTCATGCCATTATTAGCCATGTTCAATCTGTAATTGAATTATATTTTAGTGTCACAAAATTCAGAATAATAGGTTATGAAGTAGACAGTAAATCCATTAAAAATGAGTGTAAGGTAGGCATTTTGAATTCTGGAAACAGTTGCCAAAACCACTGTCTAGGATAAGAATGTAGTAGGTTTGGGATGGTAGGAATCTGGTAAATTATGATCACCCTGGCACCATTAAAACTCATTCAGGAGGCACTCACATCTTCTACCTTCCTGGTCATCTGCTCTTCCAGTCAAGTTGAAAGAACTTATTTTTCGTGACATTTGTGGGTATCTAGGAATTAACTTTTCAGGAACAGCCATGGACAAAAATTTTCATATGTGAAACACTTCTAAGAACATAAATTTATCTGTCAGAGTACAACATGAAAAATATTTCACACCTTGTATTTATATATAAACTTGAAAATCAGACCTATTAAAATTTCTAATTCTGTGTCTTAATAAATCACACGTGTAAGGTTTTACTATTCAACTGTGCTATATAAGTATATTTATGTGTAATAAGTTGATACAGGCACATTCCTGCCTCAAGCATGGGAAAAAACATTTTGATGAAATTAGAATTATTATATGGGGCAATTACTAGAATTGCCCCATGTTTGTATACTAGAGCCAGATACTCACCTAAATGTTACCTGGCATCGTTCCACTGAAAACAGAGCTGCACTTGCCAGGAGCCAAAATGGCCTGAGGTATATGTCAATGTTGTCTGCAGTCTGTTCCTGAAGACCATGGCTGTAGCTCCATGGAGACCTCTTGACTGACCAGGAATTCAATGGGATACCATATGCTTTGCTGTGCCCCACAAATGCCTCTGCGGCATTTCTTTGTGGAAGGGAGAGGGGCAGGTGGCATGGAAGCTGGCAGCTGGTGTTTCTATCAGAAGTAATTACTGTCTCCACTGCTTGGGCAGTTTTCCAACTTTTTAAACTTACGAAGTCATACAGAATAGCTGGGCAGAGCCTAGAAATGTATGTGGAATACAAAATTCAGAAGAGCAGATATTTAGATATATATATTTCTCCATATGACCTGTCTACCACTTCAGTAGGGAATGCATGCTAACTGTTTCAGGATAAAAGCATCGCTTTTCAATCAGAAGTGCTTTACTATTGACAGCATGGCTGAGTCGGCAGAATAAAATAACAGCTTGGAAAAGATAATTTTTTTTTCTCATAGAGTGCTATTTCGGCTGTAGAATGATCTAAGGGTTTTGATTTTCAAACGGATTGTCTGTAGAAGAATGGATTGTGTAGAAGTAAAAAAAATTACTAGCAGTAGGAAAGGTATTTATGCAGACTTCATGTGCACAAACATACCACATTAACTTCATGTGGTAATTAATTCTGAAAATTGATTGTGCAATTGTTAAAAGCAATCAAACCTTCCAACAACATGCGAACTTTAATTGATCATTTGTTTTAAGAATGATGCAAGCCTATGAATCAGTGAGAGTTGTGTAACATACTTCATATAGTACTTCTAAAAGGGGAGGCTATGTTACTATTATTAGCAGAAGTGTAGTTTCATTGCCAGAGCACCAGCCTGGCAGCCAGAAGCCCTATGCTCTTTGGGTTCCATCTGTGCCTACTTTGTTGGGAAAAACAATTCTAGAAGTTCTGCCTCAGTTTCCTTTTTTTTGGCAAAATTAAATTGTGCAAAGGCTGTACTTTATTAATTCCTCTGTTTTGAGCATGAATAATTTAAGTCATTAAATGTTAATAATACTTAAGCTAGAGTCCAGTCCATTCACCACCAAAACCGAAGAAAAATTTCCCTTGACATCAGTGGACTTCAGGCAGTCATCCACAGAAATCCTGGAGAAAACATGTAAGTTCTAGTCAGGCTTTTAAGACAATAAACATAAGTTGTAGGACTTACATTTAAAGATTTAGTAATAGATAACTGAAGTGCAGATAACCATCCAGTTTAGTGAATTGTTAATGCAGGTGTTCTCTCAGTAGGTTTGAACTTCTTCAACCTCTTCTAAAACTAAGCTGATACATGCATTAAGCTGGATCTTGTCATCCTGCTGCTGTCCATTTTCATAGGCCTAATGCAGAAGGACTGCAAATTTGTAGAAGAGAAGACATTGCTTATTTCTTCATTGAGCTTGTTACTCAATAATGTATCAGAAGGGTGGATTAATTTGCAGTTATGCTGAAAAACATTACTTAATTTACTGTAAAATAAAATAAACAAGATGGAGACTTGTTTGAAAAATTTGTATCTAATGAATGCATGACCTGCTTCCATCTCTCTTTCACAAGTTCTTAGTGAAGGCTGTCTACCCTACTCCATGCTGCCACAAATTAGTTGGCTCATGGGCCAGAGTACTGGTGCAGGCTGTCCCAGAGCGGTCTGAATTCCCAGTTCTGTCAAAAATAGCACCCTGTCACCTGAGATACTAAACTAGACATGGAAAGGATCAGTCACTTTGAGCAGCATGTGAAGCCCAACACTTGCTTCATGTTTTCTTGTGTGCCTTCACATGGAAAAGGCACCACTGAACCACTGCTATAGCCTCCTGAGGCATTGGGCCATACCTGTGGGACTCTGGAGAACAAACAGTTGAGTGGTAGTGGCAAAGTTTACCTGATTTTTCCAGCCTGAATCTTTGAAAAATTTGAACTGCTCTGAATGCAATCTCAGAGGCAACACTCCGCTTGAATGAAAGACTTGATGGTGTTGAGGGCCATTAGTAGCTTCTGTCTAGCTGATCTTCCTTCACACTGGCAGGGCAACAGATGAAACATCAGGAGACCAGGTGTGCTTGTGTCACTGCCACTTTTGTCAATATGTCCTGAGTAAATACCCATCTTTGTTTGCATATGAAGCAAATCCTGTATTGCTGTATCTCAAAACATGAGCTGACACAGAGGCTGTGTCTTGACCATTACAAACCTACTGAGATTCTGGAAATGTCTTATGAGTGGGTAAAAACTTGGTGAGGTCCCAGAGGTTCACAGTATGTAACTGTGTCCAGGGTTGCACACTGAATGCAACCTGCAGCACGTGTTCTCCTTTAGTCTTCTTTTTGCCATTCTTGGTTCCTTGGGAGGAGCATTACTTACTTAGTATGTAGTAGACTTTATAATTGCATTACTGCTTCTGAAGAGGTTTAGTATTGTTGCCTGTGATAGTTTCAGGTTGGTCAGCGTTGTTGGCAAATTCCACCAGTTAACTTAAAGCTTACATGTTATAGACTAGTAAATACACAATCTTTTGTATAGAAAAATGCACTTGTAAAGTTCTAGTCCACCTAGCATTTGTTGCACTGATAACTACACTAGAGAAGGATTATGTATCTGTTAATAAATGTCAGCTACACTGATGAATTTCCTCCAGTAAACAGATGCAAACCAAGTGTGTTTATTGCTGCAACGGTTGTCTTTGCCAGACCTGTGCTTTAGTGTAGAACATATCTGTTTAATTTCTTTTCCAAAGATGAGTCCCAGTCATTAGCCCACACTGTTGTAAGTATTTAAAAGGGGCAGCTGTGCTGCCATATATAATAGGGAGCACTTCATAAGCCTATTTTTTGGTAGTTCTCAGTGCAGTTTTCTTATAGAGCAGTTAGACCCAGAGGGATTGATGGGGAGAGGATGTAAGTTTTTACTGAAATACTTTGTAGTGGTAACAAATATGGTCAGGATCTGGAAGTGCAGCTATCAAATGAGCAGGAATCCCTGCTGTCTAACACTACAAGCAGAGAAAACAAAAATGATACTAACTGGGTCTTTTATTCTGTTTCAGTGTCGCCCATCCAAAGGCCGAAAAAGAGGTTATTGCTGGTGCGTGGATAAATATGGACAGCCACTTCCCGGGTATGATGGGAAGGGAAAAGGAGATGTCCACTGCTATAACTTGGAAAGCAAATGAGGGCTGGGTGCCAGCCCTTTTGGCATCTGTGCATGGCCACTGGACTTCACAGAGACCTTGGAGGGGCTGGGCAAACACTGTGGACTGCATTGTGGGTGGAGTAACACGCTCTGCCTCCTGCAGCAGATGGGGAGTTGCAGCCTCTGTGGATGCTGCTGCAGCTGCACCCTGCCACCGGCTCTCAATTCCCATGTAAACCTGCACTATTGATACCCAGAGAGAGAAAAACAAAAGGCACTTCAGAATGGATTCAGGGAGTCTCCACTGACTTTTTAAAGAACAGTCTGTGACCAATTTGATCCCAAAAGATACTGGGTTTTTTATTTTAAAGAATTTATAGATTTTAAGCTTGTAAAAGTATTAAAAACAAAAACAAAAAAACCCCACAAGGATTTAAAGGTAAAGCTTTTTTTTACAGGTCTGATGGGAAACTTGTCTTCACGGGTAAAAAGTTTTATAAAAATCTCAAAGAACTTTTTAATGAAATGTATTTCTAAAATAAAGACATGGCTATTTTTTTCTGTAAAATATATTATGAATATTCTGTTAGTCTGTATTTAATATAATTGTTTTTTAATAAACTTTATTTAAATGTAACATGTGAATACCAAATATTACACAGTAATTCTAGTGTATACATCTGTATGCAAAGAGAAAGTAAGGGTATGGAATGATTTACAAATATGTATAAGTCTGTATGCATACACACTGACCTGTTCTAGATAAGAGAAATGAATTTGTGGAGCAAAGGAAGTGTTTCCAGAAGGGATAGAGTTTTGTTATTTGATATAACTAGAAATACCAAGATAATATTTTTTTAAATTATTTTATTTTATTGATAATTCTAATGTACCCATCACTGAATTATGCCACTGGAATGGATAACAGACGCACTGAAGCTCTTGGTAAAGCTTTCTTCTGTCTGTCCTTTGCTTCAGTTTGTGCAACAGGGCTTACATTTCCTCCATTTACTGCTCACACTAATACAGAATATTCATGGACAAAAAATTGCCATTACAGTACTACCCTTTGTATTTGCTTATTTATTTTGAAAAGGTGTATCTATTCTGTGTTGTCTTGGTACATTCTACCATATTCTGTACGAGGAACTCCTGTTGAAATCAATGTCGACAAGATGGGGGGATTGCAGACCCTGGGTGTTGAGACCCACGTGCTTCATTTATGCTACACACAATCGTTGCTTGCTTTGACTATGGTAGAAATCATTTGCCTGGATCTAAGCATAGACTAAGAACCATTGGGTTAAACTCACTGTCTACAATGGTGTTGTATGTCTTTTTAATTGGAAGAGAAGTGATTTGGTTTTGTTGTGGTATGTGATGCTTTCACATAAGGAAGGCTTTGGCAACTTTTTTTACTTCTGAGGCTGATTGTTTAATGTACTTTGTGAAAAGTTCTGTATGACAATGAAATATGGATAAGGAAAGGTGGCCTGTGAAATGTATCATCTCTCTGGAAAATAATGCCATATTTTGTATATGTATTTATTTATATATTTTATATAAATATTTTATATATTTATATAAATATATATATTCTTATATGTGTCACTATAAATGTTTGATGTCACTGTATAAAAAAGAAGCCATCAACACTGTAATTTTTTGTTGGGTTGGGAACTCCATGAAGACTAAGAACAGTGGGCTTTCAGCCAATGGGGCCAGGGTTGTGGAGAGACTGTGGGGCCAAGGAGCCCGTTACTCTCCCACTGCATGAATTACAACCATCCTGCCAGCAATGGCAAATGTCTTGAAACTCTTACATGGAAAGATTTGGATATGCAGCTTGCCAGGATCAAGGCAGCCCATCACCATAAATCAAATGTTTAAAGCCTTACTCTGAAATGTGTTAGCTGAACAGCCCTATGTGTGTTCTGCACATATTTCCAATTTCTGTCTAATGACATGAGTTCATATCATCATTAAAACTGAAATAACCTCAGAGTAAAAAGATAACCTTTTATAACCTCAGAGTAAGCAAAAAAATGTATGAAGTGATGCTTACTCCAGGGTAATACAGATTTCCTGACAGATGGTTACAGAAAGCTTTGTGAGGTGAAGATTTATTAGAATTTTTTTTTATTGCTGAAGCAAATCTTATGCATGCAAAGATTTGTTGCAAAATAATAAATGCTGGGCTTTTAAATATTTTATTTTATTTTATTTTATTTTATTTTATTTTATTTTATTTTATTTTATTTTATTTTATTTTATTTTATTTTTCTTTTAGGGTTGTAAACTAGTTCTTTTCAAATAGTTTCACAGAGAGAAGAAATTTATATGTACACCAATATTTGGGCACATAATCATAGATAAGAAAATAAGGGTTGGATTCATTAAAGTGAGTTACTATTTCGCCTCTTTTTTAAAATTGCTACCCAGTAAGCCTTCTGAAAACAAAAATCAGTTTCTTGCCAAAAGTGATAGATGGCTGCCTTGCAAGCCACATTTTGCGAGTATGTAAGAAATGTTTTAACAACCTGTGACAGGCTTTATGATTTGGGTACTTTTTAAAGTATTTAAACTTTTAATGTTTTTTCTGACCATTAAAACCAAATAAATATAGAAGATGGCTTGTAAAGGTCCTTAAGTAATATATTTTATGAAAAAACCCCAAACAAGCTACATCTCAAGGAGCTAAACCTGATTCAAGCATGCAATCTGTCACATGAATATTTAAGAAATGGCATTCAGCTCTGTTAGCTGTACTAATCGTCTTTGGTTATGTAACAGAGAAAACATACAGCCATAAGGGAAAAAATAAAGATCTATATGTAAGTCAGTTTTGTTATTTTACTTCCAATAGAGGTCTTTAAAACAGAAATTGTGTTTTAAAATAGCTCCAAAAATAGTCTCAGCTGTAATTTAAAGCTTAGTCCTTTTCAGAAGTTGCCTTTTTACAAACACAGTTGCTTGCACTAGTATTGGATACTTGGCATTGTCAATCTGATGTCCCTGTCAGTTAACATTGGTATGAAATGCAAAATAACATTATTATCCCTCTCCAAAAATAGAACTTTTTTAAAATAAATGAATCAGTGGTGGCTTTCTCTTTTTTTTTTTTTTTTTTTTTTTAAAGCATTCCTATTTCTGTGGATAAAAGACTCCAATTCAATAGACAAAAATCTTTGTCATTCAAAGATTTTTCTCATGGCTAAGGGAGCCATGCTACAATTCAAACAAGTATGTGTATTTGTGGTCTACACCCAAGCAGCAGAATGTGGGCAGCATGAAGCAAATGTATGGATCAGTATCAGTTCAGAGGAAGTTGAGTTCCCTCCATGTACAGGTTAGAAATGGTTCCTGCTAAGACCTGCAGTGAGTGGAGAACTTTGGGTTTGGTGACAGAAATGAAACCAATGCATTAGAGAAATCCATTATGTCTTCACTGTCTTCAGCTCAAGCTATGCATTTTATTAAGTGAACATCTTCAGCTTTTTTCTAGTTTTTAATAAGTTCTTTCAAGAATCTAAGGTGGTCTGAGTTAATATTAAGAAGCCTCAGAAAAAGTTTTACAATGGATAACATTATTTACACCTCAAATATTTGCATGACAAGGCCCTATAAAAGCTCAAAGTATGTATTACAAAACTTGCTGAATTATTTTTAAGCATATTTCATCCATAGATGCTACATGGGTACCATAAGTAGCCCAGATTGATGTGGTATTTATTTTAACAAGGGTGATAAATAGCTGCATGAATCCCTATAATTGACCAGAACACAAATTAAAGCTGCCTGCAGGCAGCTCTATTATCTTACAAACCCTTTGAGAAAGGTCCCTCTTTTAATAGATGTACTATAGTACATGTACTGTGCTATAGTTTTTGGAGCCCAGAATATCCTTTTCCACCTTTTTGACATGCCCGCCTTTCAGGGCGTACTGTTAGCTATTTGTGCACAAGGGAAGGAGGCTTCAATGAATACCAAAACCACCGAATTAATTCATTTTTAGTACAGTCTGAACTTTTTATGACTAAATTCCATAGAAACCCTACACAGCATAATTCCTTATTAAACTGAGCCCTAATTTTAAGTAGTGGTTTTTCAAACCTTTTGGGAAATCATCTTTGTGTATCTCTAGTCACTCTAAAACTCTGTAAACAAGGATGGCTACACAGAAATTTCACATGTTAGCAATAGGAATTTTATTTAAAGTATGAAAAGTACTGAGCAATTTTGCTGGATGCCAAAGCATATTAGTATACAAAATGAAATGTTTGTATAGGTAGCTGTTTTCTATGTGGTCCTGCTGTGCCTTTAGACATCCTTCACCTCTGTTAATTTCTACCAGAAGAATATGCTTGCTTCCACATTAGAAAGGACCCCTTATCCTTTCCCAATACCCACTTTTTTTCCTCCTTTTTTTTTTTCCTGAGAGATCCAAAAATAAGATCCAAAAAGGATATCAGAGTATTCCAAGGACAAACTCTTTGTGGTCAATATCAGGAATGGCTTTATCTGAAAACATGCAAAATATGTTCAAGGCCTTTAGAAGAGAAGTCTTTTTGGTATGACCAGTGGACCTGGGTATCTTTTAGCTAGAACATATTTAGCCATTTGGTTTTGGAGTCTCCATGCCTGGAGATACTCAAAAGCCATCTGGACACAGTCTCAGGCAACAACTTCCTGGTGGACCTGCATGAGCAGGGCAGGGTGGACCAGGTCACCTCCAGATATCCCTTCCAACCTCAACCATCCTTTGATCCTATGAGCCTGTCAGGATGTAGCAGTTTGGTGTCCCAAGTTCGAGCATGTGAGATTGTCTACAATGCATTGATTGAGAAGATGTTACAACTTTTTCTGCCTGTAAGAAAATGTTCTGGTAAAATGGCAAGCAGTACAAATTTGTTGTTCACCAGAAGAAGCTTTAGTTTTAAAACTTTGCATTTTACGCGTTACTTCTCCCAGTTCAGATTTTGCAGAGGTAGAAGCTTATATACCAGCCTTAGAGAAAATCCCATTGAAAAATCCTTGCTTTTGCTTTTACTCCATACATATGTTAAAAAATGCAAATTACTTCAAGCCAGAATGTTGCTGCTGAAAAAAAAAAGGAGACCAGGTATTAGCAAAAGCAGAGGATAATGCTGCAAATCTCAGTTTATCCTTGCAGAATGCATGTCCTGTTGCTGTATGTATCCTGGCTTTCCACATCTGCTGACCTAGCCAAATTCCTTAAGAGACTTTCTCTGTCAAGGCTAATTTCACCCCACTGCTCTCTCCATGAGTGGGGATGGAAAGAAAGGCAGCAAAATTATCTCTGCAGAGAGAAGGTGAGGTCTTATCCAGAAAAATCA
The DNA here is from genome assembly GCA_036630365.1 of Acanthiza pusilla. Taxonomy (NCBI): domain Eukaryota; kingdom Metazoa; phylum Chordata; class Aves; order Passeriformes; family Acanthizidae; genus Acanthiza; species Acanthiza pusilla. The sequence continues at coordinate 2,028,478 of JAXCHO010000034.1, forward strand.
CCTAACCTGAAAAAAACTCTAAAGAAAATATAATGGAGAAGGACTGTTTCCCACAGCCACGTGTGCTAATGCTAATTCCTTCCAAAAGTGGAGTAGTGGAGGGATTTGCTTACAAGGGCCCCGGTCGAGAGTGCATTTCCCTCGCTCCTTGCAACTGAAGAGCAGAGGCTATTTTTGCCTGCTTATGCCATATAGACTATATTCGAGGTGAAACTTATGTGCTATGTCTGCTGTGTATCATGTAACTTGCACCCAGTAAAAAAGACCTCACTGACTGAGCTTGGAAAGTTGTTTATTGTTATGTCACAGGGGTGCTGCATGAAGCTTCAGCTCTCAGATCCTGCCATACATTTCTACAGCAGCTATTAGCTATCAGTAACACGTTGCTGATCTTCTTTGTCAGTTCCCTTGCCGAAGCTAAATGGCGAGGGCTCAGCTGCCAAAACAGCAATAAACAGAAACTGCAGGCAAAGAAAAATATGAAAGAAGATGGTGGTATGGGCACCATTTGGTCTAGACCTCCACAGACATCCTACACTAAGATGCTTTTCCAAAGAACCTCAGCATCTCCACATCAGCCCGGTGAGAGCTAAAAAGCACCATCAGTGAGAGAGAAAAAAATCTTGTCACCATTTGCATAATTATGCCATTAAAAGCCTCAGTATAGGCACAAATAGGCTGCTCTTTGTTAGCTTAACAGCAGTTGGAGGAGACTGAGATCAAGAGGAAAACTACCTATGCTCTGTTCTGCATAGCATAACTGCAGCACAAAGGCTAGAAGAGCTGTGTCTGTTGGTCAGGCACTGTCCCTGATGGGAAATGTCGCTGATCAGGAAGCAGCAAGGAGTGGAGCATGGAGCCCTGCCTTCCCTTGTGTGCCCTTTTTTCTGCTGGGCTGCCCATGCTGCCACTCAGACTTGATAATCAAAGAGGGAGTCTGAAAAGATGAGCAGAAACTTTTTCAAAATAAAACAGCCATGATCTGGAACAGAGTAGGTTTAAATTTGCTCATTTGACCTCACTGCAGCATCCACAAGCACATCTCTCCCACAGGATCCTGCCCTTCTCCCTGAACCCTCACAGTAGCTTCCTTGCAGATGAACTTTGCACTCTGGGGAGGAGGTAGGTCAAGGGAGGTGAAAAGAGGGAAAATAAAGCCTTTGTTTGTTGGTAGAGCTATTATCAGAACTATTTTCGTTACTCAGAGGGTAAGTGCTGGTATGTCTGGGCTCCTGCTCCACTGCTGTTGGTTTCGGTACTTTCTGGTAACACAGAACGAAGAGGTTGTATTCCCGACAGATCCTCTCCTTCTTTGTCCCCTCCCACTTTTACCATAAATGTGACTAAGTAATATAGGGTGGTATGTCAGCAAAAAAGCCTTCCACTTGCACCAACTCTGCTACTGTTAGTCAATAAGAGTAATACTCAAAGAGTCAAATAAGCACAATTAGGTGTTTGTTAAAATGCTCATACCCCACTTTCCTGTGCAGTCTGGATACCTGCCCATTTCTTGATGCAATGTACAGCAACAATTGGTCCATAAATGCAAAATGTGTTGGCAAACAGAAAGCATGAGACCTGACTTCAGTGCAGCCTGCGGAGACTGTTTAGGCTAGTGGTTTATCAGTGGAGTGATAGCCAAGGAAAAGTAGACCAACTTCCGAAGTGTTGTCTAAAGACAGGACTTGACCACTCAATGTACAGCATGATCTGAGAGTCTAGCTTGGAGTGAGTAATTTGGATCTCTTTTTTTTAGCAGGCATTTTTTACTGTATTTATTTTTAGTGTATTATTATTATCATTACTACTACTACTATTATTATTACTATTAGTTGAGCAGGGGTTAGACATTGGTGTTGTTCTGCAATAGCAAAGCAATGGTATGTGTAGAAAAATAACATAATTCTGAAAAGCCAGTGCTGCTAGACTGCTGGTAAAGCATAAACATATTTAGTTCTGACTTTGCAGAAGAAAACCTGCTCTGTTTTAGCGTTTTGTTAGGGCTCCCTTGCAATATCTAGTACTATGGGAGCTGAGTGCTTTTCAGGAATGCAGTAAATCCTGTGACAAGTCTCTGCCATGTGCCATTCTTTTTCATCCCACTTTTCTTCTCCCTGAGGAAAGAAAACTGTATGTGATGCATTTTCTGTTTACTTTTCTATTTTCTTCTTTGTTTGAGACTCACATTAGGGAGTGCAAGATCAAAGGAATATGTTTGTTTATAAAGAAAAATGCTAAATCTTTATGTGCTTAATATTTAATTACACTTTGGACTAGGTCTGCAGAAAGTTGTTTCCTGACTAAGTTTTGCTTTTCCAGAGCATGTGTTTGTACGGTAGAGAAGTGACAAAGATGATGACCTTTCAGTGTTAGGGTTGGCTGCCCTTCACGACTATTTTCTTTCCCTCCCCCTTTCTTTCCCCTCACTTTCTGCCAGCTCTAGCGGACACAAATGTGTCACTGCTGTACACCAAAATTGTGAGCAGAACGGACTCAGTATGAGCAGAGCGCAGTACCACGTGATTTTTGGTTGTCTTGGACAGCTTTAGGGGAAACGGAAGGTAGAAAATGAAGTGCAGAGGGCAGTGACCTCATTTCTGTGCTATGAGCATTTTGCATCTGGCAGTAGGCCATGGGCAGGAGAAGGCATGGCTGGAACAAACCCTGCTGCAGCAAACCTGACAGGGTTTTGGCAGGAAGAAGCACAAACTGGGTAGGTAGGGTTCTCAGATGACATGAACCAAACATTGTAAATGCTCATCTAAGACCTTCCCAGCAACTAAGTTCTTTTTTGGTAGAGTAGGAGGAATGCAAGTGGGTATGAAGGGAGAGAGCTGAAATAACAAGGTTCAGTACATCCCCATTACGCATCCAGGTACACACCAGGAAACCTGAGCTGCTAAGAGTACCCTTCCCTGTGGCACCTTCCCTGTTTGCCCACTCATTCCCACCAGGCTTGGCTTGCCAGTGCAGAAGGGACCACTGCAGCAGGCACACGCTGAAGCCAGGACTGCCAACTGATACGTGCCAAGCGAAACCAAAATGCTCCACAAAGAGAAAAAAAAGAAAAAAAAGGAAAACTGCAGACCTTTGATTTTTCACCCTGATGTTTGAGACTGATCACAAAAATTAGGACAAATCATGAGGTGTGTCATCTATGGTGTAAATGTAGTCCAAGCTCTTGGCGGCGTTTTTATAGGGAAGATAAAATTTGCCGGCTTTGCCTCATTGCATTAGTCATAATCCCAGTATATGGAAGAGTCTGGTCCAAGTCAGACAGCTCATCCCAGAACAGCTCAGCAGATGTCTGTCCTGGTGAGTCCTGGCAACACGTCACAGGAGGACAGATTGCAGATAAGGAGGCACCCCTCCCTTTCTACTTTCAGTGGGAAGTAAGGGGCTAAACCCTTCTAAGAAATTAGCCTGCCATGCCTGAATGTTGTGGAAAGTAACTTCTGCTTCTGGTATTTAACAATTAGAGGAAAGACTATTTCCTAAACCCCTGTTCCTACTGAAAACTCCAATTTCTTATAGCTGGGATGGGAACCTGCCATCCTGAAAAACATTGGAAGTAGCTGCCCACTGGACTGCCATTCTGCAAATAGGCTACTATTAACGCTATGAAGGTTTCCCCTATATATATAATTATCCCAACAAAAAGAAACATTTTCTGCTCTTCAGAGATAAACCTTTACAAAAGGTCTGTGGGGTGAGAGCAATCAGAGTGCTCTTAAGAGTGTGCTGTAACTGCAAGACTGATTTTCCCTCCTTTCTTCACCATTTTCCCTTGGCAATGCCATGACACTTTTTCAGTGCTGAGTAGCTCCCTGAAAAGGACTCCAAAATTCTGCCCAAATTGGCTGCTTCTTCATTATTTTGATACAGTGATTGCCAAGCATTTGGGCATAGTGAATGTAGTGCTGTAACACATTTTTGCCAGGTCTCACAGTAGCCCATTGCAGGGAGGTTTAGTTACTTGCAATACCAATACCATCAACAGATTTTGCAGTGCTTTCCTTGGGAAGATCTCAGAAGACTTCACAAAGGAGGTCAGTAGTATATTCATACTTTTAAATCTGGAGCAGTTTAAAAGACCCCAGCCGGATGGGCTGACACTGGCATGCAGATACAGCCAACACATTCAGCAAATGCAACATACGATGCCACAGAAACGTGACAGGGAGAGCAGAGAACTCCACGCTTTGGCTTTGCAGTTTCTACAAGCTGCTTCCCTCTCCCATTTAAAACGCAGAGCTTGTGCCAAAAAATGGCAGGTGGATTTTATGCTTTCACTGCTGCCAGACTGTTAGAAAACGTTATCACTCTCAGGCTGTTTTCTTAGGACGGGTTGCTGCAAACTGTTTTCACCTGTGGGACTTGATTACTCCCACACCAGCTTCGTTATGGACAAAACCAGCTTGAAGCTGGAATGGCAGTCACTTGCATTCTCTTTTTCTCTGCAATCATTATCAAAGGAACATGTAGGGGAGGGAAATGGACCGTATCCCAAGCCAAGAGGACCCTCTTCTCTGCTTTCAGAAAAAAAGAGTAAGGCTGGGTTTTTCCCAGCCTCCTTTTTGTAACCTCTGACTTTCTGTGCAGGAAATGGATCTTTCTAGTGTTGATGTTATCTTTCAAATGCACTAATACTGCCTTGGGCTTTTGAGTGGAGAAAGGCATCCAGCTTTCCTATCCAGAAAATCTTTCAACAACTTCCCTTGGAGGCTGCTGTTTTTCCCAAGGCAGAGGCTTGCACAGCTGGGACTGGAGAGGACAGGACTAGGGGAACGGGGCAGGGAGACCAAAAGAAGGAAACTCATTGAAGGAAAAAGGAGTGTGGCGGTCCAGAGGCAGATTTACAGGACTTTTGCCTGTTTTCCTGCTGAGGTCAGACTGTTGAATGGAAACAAGCAGAAAGGAAGAGACAAGGACAGAGTAGAAGACATTTAATTGCTCATTTTAAATAACATGCCATTGTCAACATGTGAATGACTTACACCTGTCAAAGGTGGTGCAGAATATCATACTGTGCTTTGCCATTCATCCAGTGCTTATGTTTAAAAAATAGATACAAATACTGTCCCATCAGGAGCTTCAGTATATAATCTTTCTTTTATAAGAAACAGCTTGGCATTGAAACAGAGGTGCAAAAGTAACATAATATATATGCAAACCAGGTTTTAAATAAGTTTCTAAGCATGCTTTCTACTAAAATCTATTTTTTAAAATTCAGTTTTACATCTATAAATACTTAGTACAAAAAATGCAAGTTTACAAGCTATTTTTCCCAATAGCTATGCTGTTTGAAGTCTTAAGTAGCAACATTCCTCCAGCATGATGCATACATTTAAAAACAATAATATTAAGTATTTAAATATAAAGTCATTTAGTGTTTGAGAATATAAATTAGTAACAACACATAGAGACAAAAATACATGCACTGTGAAATAAATAATTCATTGGCCTTACATATGAGGGTGTCTATAATACTATACAAACAAAATATACAAGATTATGAGATTTGATCTTGCATTTGCTCTTATTTGTTAGTTGAGCATCTAGGCAATCTCAGTGCAGTAAAAATGTTACTTTATGGGGTTACTCATACACTGAAAATCAGGTGCACAAGGCTACCTTAGTGAAATGGCTCTTGACTAGAACAGGCCCCACAGGAAACTTGGTGTGGAAAAACTCAGTGTTTAGTTTTATTCTTGTGAGCTGAGATACTGTTGGCATTCTGGGTCTCCTTTAATTTCTGGAGATCCAGGAATTCTTCTGCCATTTTTTGGATAGACACACCAGCATTCAGCAGACTCTCCATTCAGTAAAGTTTCGCACTAGAATATTATTAGCAAAAAAAAAAAAAAATCACAATAAGTAACTGTAAGATTACCTGTGAGGTACTACAAAGAGGTGTTGGACAGAATTAGGAGCAGAGGTGGGGACCTGCCATGCACAGGCTTGTTTTGAATGCAGTGGTCTGCAGAGCCTCTAGAACAACACACTTGGTTAGGGAGCCAAGATCTTAGCTCAGCTATCACAAGACCAACTTTAGATTTAAAACTGTCCCGTCCTTGGTAAACAACAGCAGAAAACAACAGTATCTTCCAGTGTGAGAAATGGAAGGATGGTAGAATATACAGTCTAGCAGAGTGAGAGAAGTGACTGAATTGTCTGGCTTTTCACGCAAGGACACGAATAAGGTGGTATGTTTCGTTTGTTTTTTTTCTTGGGGAGGAGCTTAAACATATTTCTGTTTGTGCTCGATTAGATCCCAGGTCACAGTGTTCACGAGTCACGCTGTGATGCCATGCCCAAAAACAAGGAGCCTTGATGACACAGATTTATGCAGACCTACTAAATTTGTGTGCATGACCTGTGGTTACAGGGTGTGGCTTGAGGTTCGGAGCTTTAGTTAGTTTTGCAGATTACTCTCACTGTAACTTGCAGTAGATTTTTTTGAGGGTATACTGGAAATGAGCAAATAACCTAATCCACAAGCGGCACAAATCAGTATTTTTGTTTGGCTTTCAAAAGGTTAATTTTGGTCCAAAGAGTTTCTTTTCACTGCCAGTGTAGGTTTTCCACTGCCTGTGAGCTGAGAGCCCACTTTTTACCTAGTGATTATTATACATTCAGTGGGCTTTGGCAGGTAGTATGGCAGATATTATGAATTAATGTCAACTGGAAGTATGCTAAGAAATCAAGTACATGGGAGCAGACAGGGTTAAAAGATTTTGGAGAAGTTCTGAGTGCACCTGTTCTGTGAATGGAAAAGACTCCTGCCTCCATTGTTCACAGCCCCCAGCATGCGGCTCACCTTAAAGAGAAGGACAAACCATCTGCTCCCACTACTAAGTATTCCTGTTCTCATAGCCTGCTTGTCCAGCAGCTCTTCCCAAACTTGTGAGTTTGGGAGCAGAGGGCTGTGAAAGGATTGTCTGTATCAGGCTAGTCCCAGCACTGCTGTGAGCAAAGAGGGGGGGAAAAGGCACGCACCTGTTTGCTGTGGTAAAATCCATTTTTGTTGCAGTTGGGCAAGTAGAATTTGTAAATCTCCCCTCTGCTTCTCTGCTGGGCCTTCACCAATTTATAAAGGGCTCTGTAGAGCTCCTTCTGACAAGGGCCCTGCAAGAATACCATGCACAGCTAGTGAATACCAAAACCACAAGAAAATCAGTTAGACAAAAGGTGATCAAAATATAGACATTAAAAAGCTGAAAATACTTATTAGGCATATAATCTACATCAGACTGTTTCATGTGTAGTTTTTCTTGTTTTAGTAGGAGCGCAGCTAGAAAACTCTGATGTTGCATTCAGACCTTCGTTTTTATTCTTTGAGGTATTTCCTATCCTCATTAACAAGGGAGTTTTAGTCCTTAAATTGCCACACAAGGAAATTTAACCTGTACTAAGTAAACATATTACTGCTCAGAGAATACAATCTCTCCCATTATGGGGAGGTGTATGTTAGAAGACTGATACGTGAGATTGGCCACGTTTTCTTGGTTGTCATGGCCATGCTCTGTTGATATATGGAGAATAGGTGCAAGACATATATAGATGGTGCAAGAACAAACATCTGAATGTTTGTTATCTTTTGTATAGGTCAGATCCATTGCCAAAGCAACACAGAGCCATTCTGTAGCTCTGGTACCAAGCCCAAAAATTCTTGGAACTGGGGATGAACAACTATTTGCAATATTCACTGTTTTCACAATTTGCTGGCTCTCTTTTTCAGAGTCACCATTGCTGTGCATCAATAGCACGTAACATGTTTGAATCAGTGCAAGGAAAGGAAAAGTGACTGAACAAATATTTCTACTTTAGAGTGAAAACAAACATAATGTCTGCTTTTGCAAGACCTCCCCATGCTAGCCCCTCACATAAGCTGTCCTATTCCAGTTTGTGGGTTTGTCTGTGGCTCCAGGTGACAAAAGCAGAAGCCCTAAAAATCATTACTGCAGCTAACAGCACATGTGCGTAACAGCTCAAACTAAATCAGTGATTAAGTCCTGTTCTGGATGGGACAGAGGCTTCCTAAGGTAGGGTGGTGATTAGTATATTTTTGCTTTTTCTTTCCCATTTTGTCAGTGACTATTACAAACTCAGGCTTCTGTGCTGCCCAACTAACCCAGCTCCATAATGCATAATCCTAACCGTGGTTCTCTGGTGCCCTCAACTGGAACACAAACCTGCTTGCAAAGGCCCTACACCTTCACTACCCACTGGCATTTTGCAGTGTTGAAGCTCATTTTAATTGTTGAGCTTTTTGTCATTCTACATGCATGTACTTAATAGTGTTTCCTTGTGACAGAAAGAAATACATGCTGTTTTGCATTGGTGTTTCATCAATAACTACATGGAAGGACTCCCTTTTATTTCACTGTGCGTTGGACATGTGACAAATGCCTTTCCTTAACTAAAACACAAAAGGAGTCCAAGAATTTAATATGGATTCCTGTAAATTAAGGTTTTCCAGCTACCCAAAATACTGACATCTCAATGTTGCTGCTAGAATTTTTTGTGAGGGGCTACTGAAATGGTCTCTGTAAAGTTTACAAAGAAAGTGCACCTGCTCTCTCCATTTCTTGAGTTCAGATATTCTCTTTGCTTTCATGTTTTCATATGCAGTGATGGAATTCCAGGGGATGTATTTATCCTGGCCTACGGGAAGCATCAACTGAGAATTCAGCAGCTGATCCTGTGTTATTTCAGTGCTCTCCAAAGGCATATCATCAGGTTTTATGGAGTCTGGAAATAAAAGATATTAAGGTGAACATCTTCAGTGAAATTCTGAATTTATTTCTCAAAGTTAAAAAGGTGAAGAAAAATAATAAGAAAAAAAAATCTAAGACCAATCCATTACAGTAGCTCTTCTAGGAATAAATTACATGTGCAGCTCGGCAAATTATGCTTTGGTTATAAATTCATAGAAGGGCTCAGCAGCTATTGTCTAACAAGTTGGTTATTTTATGATCCTTCAAAATTACTTGAATCCCAAAGATGAAGCTGCAGTTAATCTGTTAGAAATAAAAAACCTTCTTGACCACAGTGGGTTGTAGAGACTTGGTTAAATGAGAAAAGACTGAAATTAAACTGCTAATGAATTCAGATTTTTGTCAGTTGTGTATTTCTGGTTTTATTCATGAAAGGAACTGGTCTAGACCTCGTCCCATGGTATCCTGTACTTTGCTCTTGCCTCTCATATAAGAAGGGGTAGCAATTCATAGGAGCCAGCAGTAGCTCATGCTGGCCTGCAGTGGGACTGCAGACTGTGAGCTCTTCCACTGAAAGCAACAGAAACTCTTTGCAATTGCATGCGACTCATCATAGGATAATTTTTTTATGTGTCTAAATAACTTGCTGGATCAAGACTGTAAACAGGCAATGGACTAAAAAACACCCTTTGACAATGTTCTAGAGAAAAAGGAGATGAGAAATTGAGGAGGGAATGAAAGGAATAAAGGAAGGAAGGAACCAAACAAGAAAACTCTGGAGAGAATCAAATCAAATCAAATTGAATTCAGGCAGCTTAAATACTCAGTTTAGTCGCTCTTCTCTACTCTCCCCATCCCCCTGAGTACAAGAGAAGCTCTACTTACTTCTACTAATGGCTATCGTTATTTTGAGTCAATAATGAATATTTTTGTAATGCTACCAAGTTACCTTACACAGGTAGGTACTTACTTACACAGTAATGCTACCAAGTCACAGACACAGAAGTAATGATGACGAAAATAATAACAATAATCATAATAAAATGCAAAATAATGAAATAACACTGAAGAAATTCCTGGCCATCATATAGTCTATGATGCTTGAGATGCCTTTTTGCCTCAAGATAGTTTGGTTAGCACTCCACTACTCCAGATACATTTTATTCCTGAAATGAAGCCAGGCACAAAGTCTGCTTAATCTTTTCTTCCTCTGTCGTAACTTTTCGAAACGGACATAAGCAAAGCCTATAAAACATTTGTCCTACTCCAGCTACTGTTCACTACTAAAGAAAAACTGTCTGCAGCCTCCCAGACACTTAATCTGATTTAGGGTTTTCGTGCTCTCAGACTGTTGCATACCAGCCTGTTGCAAACATCTCTTAGGCCCGGGACCAGGATGCGCCTCACCTCCAACAGGTCAGAGCACGTTTCCCTGGAAAGTGCATTCCAGCCTCCCTATTTTTCAGAAGCCTGCCTAACTTCTCTCATTGTTACTGGCTTCTGGTTCCCACTTCCCGCAGCGCCGTTTCCAGCTGCGGCGCATCGCGCCAGCCGATCCCCGATCCCCGCGGCGGCCCTGGGCCGGGGCTGCTCCGCAGCGCCCGACACGGCCCGTCCGCCGGCGCGGCGCGGAGCGGGGACGCGATGGCGCGGTACCTGCCGGCTCTGCCGTGCGCATCCCTCCGATCTCGCTGGCGGCCACGCATGTTCCGTGCCCCTGGATGAGGGCGGAGAGGGGCCGGGGCTCTCCGTCGGGGACGTGGCAGCGGAGCCCCAGGCGGCAGCGGGCGGTGTACACCCCACAGGGCTGTCCCGGCCCGAGGGCGCAGGTCTGGCAGCAGCCGCAGCCGGGCTGCCGGGCCGCCTCCGGGCAGTCGGGCGCGACTGGCGGGCACAGAGCGAGCCTCTCGGGGGTGCAGGGGGCGCAGAGCACGGGCTGCGCGCCGCGGGCGAGGCGGGCGGCAGGCAGCGCCGGCAGCAGCAGCAGCGCCGGCAGCAGCAGCGCCGGGAGCCAGCGGCGGCACAGCGCGCACCGCGGGCCACTCATGCCGTGAGCACGGCCCGCGACACGGCAGCTCGGCGGCCTGGGGAGCAGGAGGCACTTCACATACATTCGGCTTGCCCGGACCATTTATACAGTGCTTTGCCTGGCCATTAATCTTTAATCCCGAGTTAACTATTATCTGAACAGGAGGGCCGGAGAAGCATCGTTTCACTGGCGGTTCAAGTCCCTGGCTACTCTTCCCCTCCCCTTTCACTTTCCCCTTTTATCTATTTTCTTTCCTCCAGACATGCAGGAATGCTTTTATTCGCTCTCCCCCACCTCTTTGGCCCAGCACAGTTAACAAGGAAAAATGTGGTGGGGGCTGGAGGCGAAATTGGCAGAAGGGAAATGGATGAGTGGGGGTATCCCCTCCCCTTTTGCCTGTCAAAACTGTCTCCTGTTCTTGATATGCCATAAAAATGTAAATGTTCAAAATCAAGGGGGGGTAGGGAGGGAGGAGGGAAATCCCATTGAAACTGAAGCAACTGAATTCATATTTCCCCAGCAACGAATGCAACAAACCCTTGTTTAATTTTTGTCATGTGGCTGCAGGTTAGGCGTACACTGAAATACCGAAGAGGAGGCCTCAAGGGTAATAAAGCCATCAGGATCTTGTAACTACTACACACATGCACGTACGAGTCCTTGCATTAACCTCTGGGAGGGCCTGCACAGCTGAAGCTGGATCTCCTGTGCCTGGGTTCAGTTTTGCTACTGCTCCTGGGATGAGAGAAGGATCAGTCCTCAAAACACGCACTTCAGGGAAGCCAGTATTTGTCAGAAGTCCAAAAATAAATGAGATACCTGCCTTTCTGTCTGTCCTGTTAACCCTCTCCATCTCCTCATGTATCACCTAGGGGAGGTGTAGGTGGGAAATCTTTCCTTTTCTCCTTTGCCTGCAACAGTTGTCATTCCAGTAAAAGTACTCAAACTTCACTGTGCTGAACAGATTATTTTATCCTGGTATTCACAGTATGTACCAAGCTTGAAATAGCACATTCCACTGCAAAGTCATCTGATGCAGCATGATTTTTGTTTAGTTGGGTTTTTTTTATTTTTTTTCTTAAAGTTTATTTATCCTCGTCTCTAAATACAATATCTATGTGAAAGAAAATTAAGCAGAACTGCAGAGCATGTTTAATGTCATTATTCACTCTGCTTTCTGATATTGATGCCAAAGGTTTTATTTATAATGTAGTGATTTTTTACTCTATATTCATAAGTCACTTCTCAAAAGCATTCTCGTTGATTACAGACTTGACACATTTTCGCTTAACTACTTTTTCTTTTAAAATTCAGATATGTTGGGGATCTCTATCTAGATGCACAAAAGTTGATAGCCCTTGAAACTCTTTAGCTTTTTAAAGTATTTTTAAAAAATCCAGTTTTACAGATTTTATAACAATTCTGTGGAATTTGCATGTCTGACTGGGAGTAAATTTTGCCTGAAAATTTAGGGCACAACAGCTTCTGAGGAACATTGTAATTAGTCTTTTCAAGCTCATTCCCCCCTTTAATTTCTACTTTTTCTTGCAGATCTGTCTTAGAATATTACAATTCTGTTATCATTCAAAATTAAGTGAAAAATATACAGAAATATGTCTTCTTTCCTCTCCAAAAGAGAAAAAGAAAACAATGCAAAACAAAGTCTTTTTCACGAAGAAACATGAAAAAAATTACAAATGGAAAGTAGAACAAGTTGTAAAATGAGGAAGATGCAAATGACCTATATGCATTTGTATATGTGTATTCATGTATTCAATCACGTATCTATTTATGGATTTCTGCTGTTTAGATTGCTTTTTATGAATAGAATTGAGGATCATTGACCAACTGCTTAACATAGTCTACTTGCCTCTGAAATTACTGTACTCCAGACTGCCACTGTCTTGCCTGCAGTTTTTCAATCTAAAAAAGCTGAGCTGAACTGAGAGGAAATAGCTTTTAATGATATACGTGAAATAAAATTTTTAAGGATTTTTTAACTCATCACCATCATTTTCAAGTAACCAGATGAAGACACCGAACGTGAGAACAGCATCCTTGTCTGATGTACAGGCCTACACAGCAAAACTTCCATTCGTTTCAGAAAAATCTCATTCTTTCCATGCAGCATCATGTTTTTAGGTCTTTGGCGTGTTTTTCCTTGCTGTCGGGCAGCTAGCAGTATCTGAACTGCTCAGGCAATTCCTAACAACTTGCAGGCTTTTAGAAGTCAGATCTTTTCAATGTACCCAGTAAGATAAACAAATGATAAACAACACTCCTCCTCATAGATTATAAAATATTTTAAAAGTTTTTTTGTTTTGTTTCCTTTCTGATTCCAGGTCAACTTGAAATGATGACCCAGCCCTTTTTTCCCTTGCTATCTCTTGTGAAATCAAATTGAGGAAACCTAAGACTTTGTGAGTAGATGTTCTTCTGTACAAAAGGTAGGCCCATAAAAATCAGTCCCTTCATATTTCATTCATGTAAATGTAAGGAACATAAGTTAGAATAGGTAGTGATTACTTAGGCCAGTATCAATCAACCAGGCAATGCTTTTGTATAGGCCATGGGACATCAATGAAGTGAAAGTAGTGTATATGTTTATGTAGACTCTGTTTGATGTAATACTACAACTCATCTACCGATCTCCATCTCTGACCCTGACATTGCTTTAAAGAACACAAACAGATAAGAGTCAGGAAGTTAAAAACATTCATGATGTAAAGTTGTGTTTACTGAAGACTTTTGATGGTAACTTTTAGGTGTTCCACCTGTTGACCTACTTATTTGAACTGCTTGTCAAAAGACACCACATGAATCCTAGGCAAGAGTTACTTTTTCTGCAAGATTTTCCCATTGGTTTCTCAAAGTCAATGACCTCACTTTGCCTGATAAATAAAGTTTGGGATTTTAAATATTTTTTTCTTTTAAGTCATATGGAGTGACTCACAGAATGTAAAGTTTTAAGTAAATTTGGTTACAAGTGATCTTTATCCACTAATTACCAAAAATTCAGGTGACTTGCCAAATAATTTCCTACTGAGACTGCTTCACTGGATATGTTTAAAAAAAAAAAACAAACCCAGACAACAAGTGGAATATCCTCATTATCTTTTTTTTAGGTAAGAAACTAATTCTGAATTTTAAGCTTAATATCCAAAACGACTATGTAATGCATGCACAGCCCTCCACCTCCCACACACAGGACATCAAGCATGTGAAGAGAAACAGCTATGATAGAAATGCAAAAAAACCTAGTTTCTTTGCATTTATTCCATATTAAAAATGCTTTATTTCAGCTCTGTGGATTATTGGGAATTTTAGTCAACTGATTGTGCTTAGGTTATTGATGAATGATTTGATTCACACATTTGTTGATTCTTGTCACTTTGTGGCAATGACGTATAAGCCATTTGGTATTATTTATCTATTCTGGTTAAGTAAATATGACTTTTAGAATTAAATTCCGGATGCAGAGAAGGACATGTTCTAAGTCTGTGATGCACTAACTTTTGGATACAGACTGACTTTTGCTATTTTTCCCCAGCAATTAATTGTGCTAAAGTGTGGAAAATAGTTTATAAATACCTAAAACTAAATCTGCAGAAACTCTAATGAGAGGCTGTCTCATGGTGAGGTCTAGCTAGAGAAGGCTTCTATGGACTTTCTGCATTAAATCATGGGTCATGAAAAAAAGAGAAGAAAAGTAGTTTATCTCCTTGGTGGCACCCGAAGTGTCTGGACACTGAGTAAAACACCTTGTTTACAATGATGTGCATACATAGACCAGCCAGAAAACTATTTTCTACAAACTGTTGCATTCTTCTGGCTAAAGAGGTTAAAGTCCTTTAGTCATCCTACCGTGGGCCAGCTGGTCTCTGAGTTTGCCTAGCTGGAGAAATAATACAGAAACACTTTGACTTACTGTGGCATGACAAAGCCGAAAGCATGTTGCAGAGTATGAGTTCCTGTGTGGATGTTAATATAAAAAAAGCTTCTGCTTCACCACTTCTGCTATAGTCAGCATTACTAAACCCAGGTGGGATATTTCCTGTGACCGGCCAAGGAAATAAAGGCTTTTCTGTGCCTACCAGGGTAAGCTATAGAAGGGACTTTGATAAATGTAAATGACCCACTTAGCACTGGCTCCAGGCATCTAAACCAGGATAAGCTGTTTAAATCCCTTTGTACTCATCAGCCACTGTGTCTTTCCAGGCCCAGAAACAGAAAAGAACACCATTAACTGTGTGATATACCCTTCGCTGCAGCCCCTGAGGGCTGTAGGCACTGATGGAATGAGACTCCAGCCCTCTCCAGCATTAGGTTTGCTTGCTGAAGTTGTTGCTATCTTATGCTGATAAAGGAAAAGGCAAATTGCCCAGAAATTTAAAGCAATTTAAATATAATAGCACTTTCAAATACATATTAAAACATCTCATGTGAAGTTTGAAACAGTAACAAAAGGCTACCACTTACTGTAAGGGCTGGGTCTGTCACATGGGTTAAATGACAGGATTCACACAAAACTCCCCTTTCTCCTTCAACTAATACATGGCTTTCCAGGCACAAGAATTTCCACATGTAATAGGGAGGAAAGTAGGCAGTACTGATGGAGAAAAAGTGAGGTCCAGACCCAGACCAGGGCCATCATAGTCACAGCCAGTTGCACAACTTGGAGGAAAAGTGCCTGGAGGACAGCAGCCAGCAATAATTCATTTATATTAGTTTCTACCTCATCAAGTGCAACAGTGGATATTCTCTTTCACAGTAGATAGACTGGATATTCAAAGAAACTTACTGCTAACCCAAAACTGGAGGAGCCCCTGGTATTTCAAATTCCTGATCTTCTGAGGTTTTATGGAGACTTTTAGCCTCAATGAATATATTTGGCTCTTAATACTTGAATCTAGAATGTCATTCTTTCATCTTTTTATGTTTTATTAAATGCTAATAAAAATAGGAATATGTGGTTGGACCCAGACCAGAGCCAGTCAAGAGGTCTCTTTTCTCTGGTCATCTGTCCCATGAAGTTGGAAGCCAAAACTGGGGGACAAACATGCCAGAATTGTGCTTGCTACAGGAACAGGGCCTGGGCTGCAGACAGAGAAGAAGACAGCAGCCTGGAATTCTTAGTAAGAGAGAAAGAGGGTTGTTACTGACAGCAAAGTGATAAATGTTGTTAAAGTAGGAGGGCACATATCTCTCTATCAATTAAATTTTTTTTTTTAATATTTAGGTTATTCAATTCTGCACTGGGTCTTACAAAAATAAAACAATTTGCCCAGCTGCTTTGTCAGGAAATCTGTCCTTGCCTTTTGTCCTCGGGCATTTCTGATTTCAGCAGTGTTATTTGTATTAATAATAGTTATTATTATATTGTTGATAGTAATACCAAGAGTACTTTTTTTCAGGTTTCAGAGCCTCTACTGTTTCCTCAGAGGTCAAGAGACAAGACTGTGACTTCAGTCAGTTCTAGAAAGCCTGAGAGAGCTGAATCCAGGTAAGCTGCTGCTGGGAATCAGGTTTGCCCAAGCTTTAGCGTCTGATAGTTATCAAGTGTGAAAGCTTTTGATACTCACTGCTACCCCAATCTACAAGCATCTAGTATTTCAAACTCTTTGCAGGGTATCCACAGTGAGCTATAGACAAATTCACGCTGTTAAGAGGGACAAAAATTCTCAGAAGGAGCCTCTGCTTGGGGACCCTGAACTTTTTGGTGGGATTGAGGCAGAGCTTGCTTTCTGTGGGGAGAAGTAGGAGAACAGCATAAAGACTGTGAAGCACAACACCCTAAGTTAGGCAGGTCACCATGTGTGACACCTACTCTTGACTGAATACACCTCAACAAGCATTTTACAGAAAATTGAAGCTGTTAACTGCACTTGCCAGCAGTTTTAGGGCTCCTTGAAGGACAACGGAATTTGCAACTAGAGATGTGACTTCTTATTGTATCAGAATCACACTGGAGATAAGATTGAATGTCACCTGAATATTTGCCTACCTACTGTATAAATAATCCCTACCATCAAACACAAAGATCATGCAGAGTTACCAGATTAAAAAAAAACCAATATAATTAATGTATAATGAAATGAAGCAAAAAGCCAAGATTAGATTGTTAAATCACTGTTACAGATTAAAGCAGAGTGCCTCTCTTTACAAATAAGATTTGACTACCTTCGGTAAATCACCGTGATTTTGCCTTCTATAACAAAGTCATATGGAAAAGAATGAAACTTCTAGTGACCCATATCTTGGTGATGATGGTTAGTTGTAAAAAATGAGACAGACACAAAGAATTATTGTTTGTCTCAAAAGCTTTTCTCTTAAGAGATATTATTAACCAAGCCACTGTGGAAATGGCTTACTATATGGCTTACTAAATGGATAACTATAAAAATAGGACTTTAATTTTATTTTTGTTGCTGCTAGTATTATAATCAGTGACTGGTTGACCATGAAATGGTCAATATGAAAAAAATAAACAACCTCCCAGCACCTTCTTCTTTTTAATGCAATCTTCTACATTTTCACATATAGCACATTTCCCCTATGATTTGGTATTTTTCTCAAAGATACCTATCTTGTGAAAAAACCTGTTTTTCAGACTTATTAAGTATATGCAAAAAAAAGGACACCTTTTAAAGTATCAGTTCAAGACTTATTTTCCTTTAACTCAACTGATTTTCCATTCTGAGAAATTCCATAGCCAATGGATCTTCTAGGTGTCATGAGTCTGCCATGGTGTTTTTGCTTCCCTTATTCATTTCTTCTCCAAATATCATCATCATAGACTTTCATTTTGCTGGTCTCACACAAGGACTTTGCTCTGCCATTTGTTTTCTTTAATCAATTTTTATCATCTCCCAACTGTGGCCAAAAATACCCACCTGCTACTGAATATACTAGTAAAGGTCAGGATACACTGTTGATTTACATGCTTGTATCATAACCTTTGCGATATAATTGCCAATCCTACAGTTTCAGTGAACTTTTCCTCAGCTACCCAGAGGCATTCGGGATGCCATACAGCTCTTCTTTCTCCACCATTCCAGTTCCACTCCTTCTTTCTTCCTTCTAGCACAGTTAAAATTATAACACATATCCGCATTAGCATAGGTGGTGTATATAAATTTTTAAATTACTATTACAAGCCTTCTATCTAATTGCAATGTCTTCCCTCTCATGGTGGCAAAGATTCTTGCTATTGCTGAGCAATGGTTTGTGCAGGTTTTGGGGTTTTGTGTGTTTTTTCCTTTGAGAGGAGCAACAGATGCAAAAGCATCCATGAGCTTTGTATGGATGCTCTCATGCAACACCAATTTTATTTAAGTGCATGCCATATGATGCAATGAATTGCTTGTGCTCTCTTGGCTGGGAAGTATACTTTGAAACCCATTTTACCTGGGGATCTTGTAATTGCTTTTTTTGAATTCCTCTCTGAGAAAATTTATCAGCAATTCTGCCCATGCTTTCTTTCTTGTATTTGAATTTGCATTAGCTTTCCATACTATAAAGATGAATTATTCCATTCCTAGGAAGAGAACCTTTATTTTCCTGCCTTAGAGGTGTAAGATATTTCTTTTCCCCTGTTACTGCTGGCACCTCCTCTTTAGGAGAAAATGTAAGCTTTGGGAGGATTGTGGTACTTGCCTACAATGACATGAAGGGCTGAAAGCAGAAGACAGTTATAGAAGGACATGTAGAGCTAGGAAAGACCAAAAGTATGAAGTGGAGAACAGCAAAAGGGATCAAAATGGCAGCAACAGTAAAAAGCAGATAAGATATGAAGGATATTTTTCCCCTTTCTTCTTTCCATTTCTCCTATAAAAACAGAAGAATGGGAACAAAACCCCCCCAAATCTACCAAGAAAAAAAATACCACAGATGCAGGACAGTGAGTGACAGAACAATGATGCAAGTTCAATCTTATTTTTAATAAACACTTAGGCAAAGTGTTACTTTGACAGGCAACACTTAAAAGCACTGACTTCACAGTAAGCCTAGAGACAATGATTAATGCCTTGTGAGCTAGGACATTTGGTTTCAAGATCTTGTCTCAGATGAACAGATTTGAAATGCAGTCTGTACTTCCCAGAGTTTTATCCTGTGGGCTGCTGGAGCTAAATTCAGATAGATATAACTCCTGTCTCACCACTGTCTGCTATGCATCACCATGCACATGTACCATTTCAGGGTGGAGGGGTGTGGCTGCTCTAACTGCTGTGAAGACACACATCTGAGTAGACCCAGGAGGACTGGCAACTGTCAAGCCCCACAGTATTTGCGTGCCCATTGGGACTGACTGCAGACTGTTAAGCACCATTTAATTGCATAGGAGCATTAGGTACCTACATAGCAAAGCCTGAGCAAGGTTTGGGCAGGGTGAGGGCAGGCAGCTCAGGTCTACATACTAAAGGAGGTGGTAAGATCTGTGCCTAGTTCAAGTTTTTAGCAATATTTGAAAATGTTACCCAATTGCTTCCACTGGTCTAATTTTTCTAGGTGCTGCTAGGCTCAGTGTTTGTTCATTTGCTCCTAATAAGTTGGAAATGTTGAGGAGTGAGCTGTTTTAATAGGCAGTGTGGAGTACATCGACAGATGGAGCCAAGGGAGACTTTTGTGCTTGTATGTCTTATGGAACAAAAAAACACAACCAAGTACAGGTCAGTGACACTGCTGCGTGATTTATTACTCAGGGTTTTGTCCATAGCCGGAATGTAACTATGTTGTAACTTAGAGGGGAAAAAAACCCAACCTGTTTTTATTTAAAAGTTTTTCACTTCTAGTTATTCTAAAATTGTTCAGCTGTGATAAGCAAAGGAAGGACTTAATTTCCATTTATCTGCTATATACATCTGAAATATGTTAAATATATGCTCTAAACATTTTTCTCTTCAAACTGACCTCCTACAGAAGCACTGCAGCTGCGCAGAGCACTCCCAGCTCTGTCAACAGGAGTATTAACATTGCTTCAGTGGGAACAAGGTTGAGCTCATAAATCCAGGGTGAAGACATTTCTGTCTTTTCCCTCTGTTCTTGGTAATGTTTTTGTTCTTCTCCATCCAACATCATGCTTAGTCACCATCACCAGGTAGGTTGTGTAATATCCATCGAGGGAAGAGTGTACTGAAAACAGTTCCATAGGTCAAGGTCATAGCTTCACTCCAAAAAGAAAAATACTGCCCTTAAAGAACACTCTCAATGGGAAGGCTGTTCTGAACTCACAAATGTCTCCATGTTTCATTTGAAAGTCAGGACAACACCAAGGTTCATGAACATGTTGCAACTCTGATTCACATTCATTCATGTAGAAAAAGGACCTTTTATTTTACAGAAGAGAATGTCTTGGGGATTATCTTCTCATAAGAATCTGGTTTCTGTAGTCCCTAATCTTTTTCAGCCGAAGCACCTGAAATCCATACTTATGGTCTGTAATAATTAGAAAGATAGACTTATTTTTTAGAGGTGTTGGACTCTATAGCTCCCTTTAAGAATTCTTTTTTTTTTCCTTTTTTGCACTGTGGTGGTATTGTAATATAAATATTCATAAAAGAACTTTGTGCATGAAGAGGAGCACTAACCAAACAGTAATTTGCCATTGCTGCCACTAGAGGATGAACATTAAACAAGAGTGAAACTGCATACTACTAGTGCTCCTCCCGAAGCCTATTCCTCTCAAAGTATACATATATAGCATAACAGAAAACTAGCTGTATAATTTAAACTTAAAAATTTAATTCCAGTAGACTTGTGAGTCTACTGGAGAAATGAAAGCAAGTGCAAACTGTATAAACAAAAAAAATACTAGTTGTTTGGTGGTTGGCTTTTTAAATTTATTTTTCCCCATAGATATACTTACACGTGATGTACAGGAATAGCAGTGTAGTTTTATATATAAATTTGTTGCATGTAACTTCATATTTTCTAACATTCTGATTCTATAAATTAGAGACAAGCCTTTCTTTGGGAACATCATTCACTCAGGTCTGTACTATATAGGCCTGGCTGAAGACCCTTGGGATTGTTACATGCAATTAACTGTTAATACTGTGGGTGTAGAGCATAAGACAGATGTTGGAAAACCCCTGAAGAGCCAGTTGATTGTATTAATAGTCTCATAACTATAAGCAGTTTTATGATTTTTGCAAACTCATGAGCACCTAAATTACTGCAAAACCAATGCTCTATAGTCTATTGTATTTATTTTTAAACATTCTAGAGAGAAAATAGAAGTAGTTTCCAAAATCTTGAGACCTCTTGGTTTTTTGCATCTGTCTGCCTGATACAGCTTGAAAACTTGGAAGGACCCAAAGTCAGTTTGGTGTTACCACTAGGTACAACTTGTTTTCCTCCACTGAGGAAAGTGTTTGGGATTTTATTGGCACCAACTAGTTCCACAAACTTGACAGGGTGGCAGCCTTACTCCCTGAAAAACTTTTCCATCATTTACTGTGTTCTGAATTTCAGAAGTTTTGCATTGCACTTGGAATGAACCCAAAGATGTCTTAGATGTTAAGTAGCCATATTCCCTGGATTTCTTTTGCATTTAATGTAGCCCAAAGCGGGGCCTCAGAAGGAATTTTGCAGCAGCTACACCCCTGGCCTCCTAAGGTCTTGAACTTGTCCCAGATGACCTTTCCACTTGGCCTAGTGTCATGGAGGGCATCAACCTAAGCCGACAACAGCACTTTGGAGTATGACAACTGAGACTGAGTTTTGGCAGAAGACTGGTGTCAGGTATCAGAGAGTATCAAATGGACAAGGAATTCAGCAGTGATGAGCAGGCACTAAAGACAAGAGACCTCTGTGTCTTATAAGGAAGAAAACAACTAGATGCCAGATTGGAGTGGACATTAGATGAAGACATTTGAAGACCAAGAAACTGGATGGGCAGGAGTCAGTGACTTTGGGAGGCAACTGTGAGAAAGGAAATCAGAAGCAATATCAAGACTTCCTGAGAATAGGATGAGAAGCCCAAAGAAGGAACAACTGGAACTATCTGGGAAGGTACAAGTAAACAAGAGGCAGAACTGGGTCATTTGGACTAAGCATTGGGTCTTGCAGCCAGACTAATCTATGCTTGTCCCAGGGGTAGCGGAGGGTTTTACGCTAACCTTGCACTTGCCTGATCTTAGTTCAGCCCCTGGCACAAATCACAGATACTGATGAAATGCCTGCAGGCTCAAGGGGAATAGCAGCACATCTGCAACCATGCCTATTTTATCTCAAAAGCAGCTTGCGATCTACACCAGCCAGGAGCTCTCTGGTTGCCAGAAGAACCTGTGGAGACCAGACAAGCAGCCTGGGTAACACACACAAACAAATACCAGAACATTAACTAAACATGAAACCAAGTGCATGTGACTTGGCTCATGACCTGAAGGACAGCATCGCCCCACTGCCTGGCTACACACAAAGCCAGGTCTGAGGATAAGGCTGTTCTCCTGAGAAACTGAAGAATTTCACTTCAGGAATCATTAGCAAAAACATCCTAGTTCCTTTTAAATCCTGAGAGAGGTTGTAAAACCACAACTGCACTCTTACATTTTTGAGTCCAACACAGATGCTATTGGTTGGCCTGTCTCATAATTTTGGCTTGGGACATACTTCTTCTCTGCCACCTTGGATGTGAGATATTACAAGTTACAGTGTGTGGGAAGGAAATGCAAAAGTGTCCCTTGCATCCATTCTTAACTTGCAGCTTCTTTTGAATGGGACCTCTCCCTTTGGGGTACTTCATTGGTGCCTAGAACAACTGCAAAACCAGTATAAACTAGGAAAAGGCACATGCTAGAGTCACACAAATGCAGAAATATGTGTATATTGGTGGTAAATCTGTTCTGGATTCCTGCTGCTGACACTCCACAGATCCCTTAGAAGTGATAAACTGTGCCTGTTTAATCTAAAGATTAACAGAGAGCAGTAGGAAGTAATCTCAATATGGAGCTTTTTGCATCACTTCTTGATTGATGCTTCAGAAAGTTCCTTTGAGCTAAATTACCATTTTGACAATACAGCTGTCAGGTAAGACACCTTTCTGTGACCTACATGCAACAGCTTCAGTGAAAAAAAATAAAACAAAAAAACAGAAAACCCATAAACCCTGAAAACAAACAGCCAAGGATTAAGTATCTCCAGTGCAACAGTGAATTGCATTTAAAAGTTTAGGCTGGGACAAACTCATTTTGAGCCAAAACTTCAAAATAAGCAATGACCTCCCTTCTTGGTGCCTCTCAGTATTTCCACATATCTCCAGGTAGCAGCAAAAACATTCCAAATTGCATCAACTTTGATTACCCTTTAGATTAGGAGATTCTCCTTTGGCTAACCGGAATTACAATCTATGTGCCACTAGGACTTTGTCACTTAACAAACATCAGCAACCCTAGAAGTCTTGAATGCTACACAAAAGATTATGGCCAGGAAGAGCTGTGGCAGGATAAAGAATGATTCTTACACAAAATTCTTCCTCCCTTCTTTGTTGTAGGCCTTTCAGCATTGACTCTGTGTGGAGGCACTTCTTAACTTATACCTGACTTCTCCTAGATTTAAGAGGCAAGAATGAGAAAACAAATGAACAGCAGGGAAAGAACATTTTGGAAGGAAAAAGGAAGTCTAACAGGCACTATAATGAAGAGTGATTTATTGTAACCAGTCATTCCCACATGATGGATGTGACAGCACTAATCCCACAGGTAGCCCAATCAAGCTTCAATAATCAGTTCATGTTTTGTTGCCTCCTCAATGTTGTTAAGTTGACGAAGCAGCCATTCTCTTTCTTTCTTTCTCTGTTATAGAAGAGAAAATATTTTTTAATCAACCTAATCCATTCTGATGCCACTTGCTTTCAAAAGCAAACAATGTACACAAGAGAATTATGACCCAACTAGACTTTGCTAAAAACAAATGGAAGACTCCAGCCAAAGCAGCTTTTACTCTCAGAGCTGGCAAGTTTTCTTGAGTTTTCAACACATCCAAGAACAATATGGTATGGAGCAAAAACCAAACCAGAACAGAATTTGACGGCAACCTTCAGAGTCTAACTCTGCTGCCTTCCTGTCCTCTCTATAGACTTTTCAAAGGCCCTTTGGTAATAATGAAAGCTTCAGAAAATTGAGTTCTTGTGCTCCAGAGACAGCCAGCACCTGCATAACATATTAGTCTGTGCTTTCCCAAGGAACCCCTACACTAGTCAAAAGGACTGCACACAACATCCCATTTGCAATGACTGGCATTCTGCTTGTAAAGCACTACAACTTAGTTAGATTAAACAAAGAAAGCAGTAGATTTTGTTTCTCTAGCTTGAGCACACTTGCTTACATTAGGAAACTTTAGAATTTAAATTACTGATTTTTTTCCATTTGTAAAAATCTTCTAAAGAAAGATATTTTTAAAAAACACAAAAACTTTCACACTAGGGTACCCAATGAGTCATGCCAACACACAAGCTGACGCAAATGCTAGTTTGGAAGTTCGCATGGCATCCCATCTGTGATTAGGAATGGTATTACAGAGTCTATCAAGTTATGGTCCAATTCATAGAGAGATGTCCTCCCTGCTAAAGTTCTGGAAATAGTCTGTTAGTAAACTATTCCCACTTTACTAGAAAGATCTCTATATATTCAGCATTGGTAGAAGTTTGTAAAATTTAGCTATTGCATGACTAAATGAAAGCCATTACCTGAAGAGCTTTATCAATTTTCTTCTTTCTGGTTTTTGCTACCAGGGGATCTTTGATCCCTGGTATTCCAGTAACAAGCCAGGAAGGTCCACTCTTGTGAGTTGCTGCAACTTCCACAGATGTTCCGGCAGAAGCTTGAGTTTCTATGTTTGGGACAACCTTGTGAGCTGGCTCTTGATTTGATTCATCAGAGGCCAACACAGTGGAAAGCCTCCTTCTAGAAAATACAAGCCGAGAGCTTTGGCTTTTCTCTTTATTTAGTTCTTGCAAATCAAATGCTGTTGAAAGCCTGTTCGGGGACATATGAGGGAAGTATGCATCAACACGTACTGATGATACTTGAGATAATGATCTACTTAGATTTGATTTTGGTATTGGAGATCCGTGAACTCGCTTTGTAGTATCTTGGTCC
Source organism: Acanthiza pusilla (assembly GCA_036630365.1). NCBI lineage: Eukaryota > Metazoa > Chordata > Aves > Passeriformes > Acanthizidae > Acanthiza > Acanthiza pusilla. The sequence goes on from JAXCHO010000034.1 coordinate 2,053,326, forward strand.
TTGATTGACTGATTTGTCGGATCTGTAAGAGAAGGAGTTGTTCTTGAAAGTATTGAGTCCACTGGGGTGCTGTGTTTCACCGTTCTTTTTTTCAGAGATCTTCTAACATCCAGAAAAGAATCCTCTTCCTCTGACATCTTGAAGTCAGGTTTATTGCCTTAAGAAAATAAGATTGTGTCATTGTTCACACTGCAAGAGATGCAATGCAAGCTGTTTTTTTAGCAAGCCGCTAAATAAAATCCAAAGTGCTCCTATTTTCATGTCTACATTCTCTCTTTACATGGAATTTATCCTTTGTATAGATCAGTGTTCAAGCATTTGGAAGAGCCATGTTGAAAATAGAACATTAGAACACTGCTGGTCACACATCCAACACTAACTTCTCTCCCAGCTTCTGCATGAGGAGCACCAAGCGTGCTAGAATTTTTTAAGATCTTTCATTAACTGTAACATCATTAAGATCATCAGATAATTTTCTCCTTCCAAGTATATAAATATTTTTGGGTTTCAGCTGCTAAAATTCTTTATGTAACTGAACCTTATTAGATGGCAGAGGGATTACCAAAGTGTAGCAAAAAATCAAGTGCTCCAAGGAGATGTGCAGAGAATTGCTGGGTTCACCCAGTCATCTCTTAGTCCAATTGCTGTTTTGTTTCCCTTAATTCCTTAAAAGGGGGCTCACAAACATCTAATTCCCTCCGATTTATTTGGCATTTAGCTTACTTCAGATCCTAAGAAGGATCCTAAGATTCTTAAAAAAATACCTGTTCTGTCCAAGACTGTTTTCAACTGAATTTACAGCAATGGCAAGGTTGCTTTTGCAAGTAGCATTGTCCCTATCCATTTGCAAACCCCCAACAAAAAGAAACTCTACTTCTTACACTTACTACTTCTTGGGCAGAAAAGCCCAAGAAAAAGATATCCAATTTAAGATACATTTTAGATAAATATCTCAATTAGGTGAGCAGTTAAGTGCTATTGGTTACTGTAGAACCCTTTGCTTTTGTGATGCAGTTCAGATATTTCATGCAGGTTGATTGCCCCATTTTCTAAGGTGTATGGAGATTGAGGCCTTGTAAGGGTAAGATAACAGGCCTACGATGAAGCAGGGCACAGGAAGACAAGGCGGTATATTTGCTGAAGCAAAAGGCATTAGTTCTCCTTTCTTTGTCAGTGTTTTGCACCTGTGTAGTATAAGTTTTCTAGTAGAGTTTCACATCCACTTTGTGCTTCTAACACAAAGGAGGCAAGAGATAGAGCACTGACTCTCCAATACAGCAGAAGTCAGGTGTCTTGTGGTTTGGTTTGTTTTTTTTTCTCCTTAGAAAGAAAGAGTAGTATTCGATAATAATTTTTGTTTGGATATCCATTTCTCCTCTCACTTCTTAGCAATGCTAGACTGTGTGACACACAGGCAACACTCAGTCGCTGCCTTTTTGCTTTCCTCTTTAGACAGATTGACTTCCTTTAGTCTTTATCATTGAAACTTCCTGGCAGTAAGCTTACATGATTAAGCTTAGAAAGGGAATAAGAAGGAGTTTGCAGCTATCACTCATCCCCCAAGCCTATCCTCAGCTATATGTTTTGATGCTTTCTGCTTCATCATTAAATGGTCAATTAAAAGCTATTTCTTATATAAATTAATTTTTAATGAATGCTTTCAATCAAAACTTTTGAAGAAAACTTTTTTTTTATTTCACATTTCCCTATGCTTTAGGAAGATACATATAAATAAATAACAGATTTTTCTGTTCTAATACCATTGTAAATAAAAAAAAGAAGTTTAAAAACAACAGAGAAATATAAACAATATGAGAATCTCAAAGTCTACCACAGAGAATGCATTGTGCAGGAAATCTGACAAAAATAAAGCAGGCTTACCAGACCTAACAGGTTCTATCTGATATCTTCCTTCCTTATTGAAGTGATCTGGCCTTAGTTGCCTCTACCCTTCTTATAGACCTGCTCCACCTGGCCATCCTTTGCTGCAGACATTCCCTAATTAACACATTTAGCTTTCTTGGGGAGTATCAGCAGTGCTCCTAACTGAATAAATTACTAAATAGAAACCTAGGATTAAATAATCATAGGAAAATGGACTAGCCAGCTTATCTATGTGCTGCGTTTATTGCTATTTAGTCTCTGCTGTTTGCTGCCTATTTCAATCACAAAACTAGTGGTTAATTGGCTTCACATGGCTGCCTGAGACACATTGAGGATGTGTTGCAAGATGGATGTATATTGCCATCCTGATTTTATTTTCTCACTGCTTTTCTTTCTCAAAAAATAAGTGGGAAATTAATGTTAAATCTGCTATGAAAAAGTTCTTCTTTTAGGAAAATAGGTAGTGAAAATAAACTGAAAAACTGTAAATTGCAGCGTGAAGTTCACAGTGTTTGCAGCTAATAGCTGATGACAGCATTTTATCTTCTAGCATGTGTTTTCAAAATATTGGCTCTTAGATAAGAATTTCATTGGTTTGAAATGGTATGGCTCAGGTGGAGGACTGTAATTTTTGTCAACAGAAAAGCAGCTGGACTAGGCCAGTCCTGCTGAATTGCAAGTCAGCTCTGGTAGCTAACAATAAACAGCTGTTATCACAGTGCTGTAGAGCAAGAACAGGTGTGAGGGAGCATGTGCACAAATATTGGGGTAGCCCCTTTTGACAAAGCATGACCTGTAGACCTTTAAGCTGATCACATAGACCTAATTTCAGGGCTTTATGTGGATGACCTGGGGTTGTAGAGTGCATCTGGTGCAGACAGAGGGGCAAAGTGCTGATCTCGTAGGGATTTGAACTATTGGTTCCAGGGAGTCTGGGCATTTCAAACCTAATCATAAACCAATCTCTCTTGCCACATTAATAGTTCCACTATGAATAGAGAATTGGAGCTACCAGCTCAATATTTAGAAGTAACAGTCTGTCAGTATATGGGGAAAGTTGCTAGGCTTAAGTTATGTGCCCCTAAGGAGCTGAAAGAGAGCTTGAGAAATGGAGGCACTTTACAATCACATGGATTGCACGAGTAAACATCTTGGAAATAAATAGTCTGTCCAGGATAAGCTATTTATTTCCTAAACTCCCAGGGGAAGCTCCTACAGGAATATTTTGAGAACTAAAAAAAACTATTTTGAGATACTTGTGGCTGGGCAAAAAAAAAAAAAAGAAAAAGAAAAAAAGAAAATTCTCAGTCCTTTATAAACACAGACCAACCTTTACCTCATTTTGAATATTTGTAGTTAGTTTTTGTACCTTGTGGCTTGGTGAGCAAACCTACCAGGTCAGCCATACTATGCCTTGCAGAGCTCAGCAAGCCAGTTCCTTATATAGTACAGAGCAGAGAGCGATGTCTTGACATGGTGTCACAATGTTTGTGCTGTCCTGCTGTACCGTGGGACATAATATCGCCTCTCTCAGCAAAGCAGTGATGCAAACAACACTGACCAGCATGAACCTGCATGAGAAGCTTTTTGGAGTGCTGAGCACAATTGACATAATTTCACTGGACCCCTTCAAGAGCTCATGGCCTTGCCTCCCAGCTGGTGCCTGGCACTCCTCGCGTGCTTGCCCTCACTTTTATGTCCTTTTCCATGGCATCTTACAGTCCATGAGTGCTGTCTGTAGCTGCATCGTTGTTATGTCTACCTTGCCTTTTCTGCAAAACTCTTAGAAAACAGCATTCCCCTCTTCTGAAAAGCCTTTACTTGCTGTTTTTTCTAGATTATTGCCAAATATTCTCAAGATACAAAATATGAGATTTGCAAGTTGTTTGTGCTGTTAATAATGCTTTATCTATGTCCCACACATTCATCTTTTTATCAAGTGGTGGCAGGATGTTATAGAGAATAGGAAAGACATAACTATGCAGAGATAAGACAGAAAAGAGTCCAAAATTAATGTAAGCATGCAGAGCTCAGCATCTGCAGTGATTATACTACCTTGGTCTCAGTGTATCTGTAGCCATATTCTGCATCTGAACAGGAAACACCCAAGCTCTTACTTGAGTGACGCCTTGAAAGCTTCTTGCATCTTTTGAAGAATGACACATACTGTGTCCTGCACTCACACCTATTCATCATGAATAATTCCTTCGCTAAATTTACATTCCTTGGAATGGTCATCTTCATTCTCAGCATTGTCTACTTGGTATTTTGAACAATGACTTCATAAGTCTGGATCCAGCCTTTTGGCCTATATTTACACACTGTTCCTCTCATTTGTTGCATAATGCAAGATGGTGCTCAATTCTAGCTCAATTATTATGTATCTCCATATATATTATATAAAACCTCCCACTGCTTTAGGTTTATGTCTCGAAAAATTCTTTTGTTGATCTCATTTCAGGAGATAATTTAATCTTCTTTCTAAATTTGTTCCAAAAATACAAAACCTACATAAGTTACTGCATTCCCTTAAATGAAACATTAATTCTTAACATTTTTACTTCCAAAATGAACAAAAGTGGGGAATATGATAACAGCACAGTGTTTTGTTCAAACTTCAGCCCTTTCATTCCAGTTCAAATACATGAATTCACTCCAAAGACATGGGATTTTGAGGAGGCTTCTTTGGAAAAGGACAAAACTGGAATTATTTTTCAGTTTACCAAGGAATAATATACATAGAGGTACAAAAATTGACACCTTTCCCCCTTTGTCTTCTGGTTTGTTTGAAAGACTGCAATTCTTCAATTGCTGCTCTTTTAATTTCTTCATTTTCCACTCTGAGGATGTTGCCAAACAGTTCTTCTGAAGGAAACTTGTATTCTGAACCAATCCTTAGTTCATATGCTTCCTAACATAGTTTCTTGAATTGGATATAAAATTTTACCTTGTGAAGTCACAAGTCTCGCATAAGTCTCCAAGCTAGGTGCTCTCTAAGAGCTAGGTGCAATCTTTCCTGGGCAGAACACTATGAGGCCCTCTCCCTGCTCTTGCAACTAGTGTGATGTTTTTAGGTATAGAGGGTGATTCCACAAAGGAGTACATAATAAGGAATAGGAGGTGGTAAGTAGAGCTCAGCATTCTACTATGTCTGATGACCCATGGTGGGATGACCCTTGTTTGAAGCATTAGAATGAAGAAGGAAGAGCCAGAGGAAGCATAGAAACGGTTGTAAGGAGCAAAAGGAAAGTAAAAAGCAGAAATTAAGAGAGAGATACAAATGTGAAAATGCTTTCCCAAATTTAGAATCATTAGAAATGATAAATTAGATAAAAGGAGTGGGCAGGACAAAAGAAAAAAAACAAAAAAGAAAGGAAATTAAATTGTTTCCTAAGTGATTTAGAAGACGTGGGCCCAGATTACAAGTTTATGGATGAAACTCCGTAAAAATGCAAATCTGATTCAAATTCACATAAACTGTTCTTCCTGTGTCTGAGTTTTGTATATAGGCAAGTCCGTACGGAGAGGTCTAAGACTGCTGATCAGACTGAGCTCCTTAGTGAAAATAGGAGTGAAATGTTTTATTTGTTAACGTGTAGTCTAAAACCAGCAGGGAGTCTTATCATGAACTAAGCACTGCAGAAGAGTGCCTCCTTTGGCACTGGAAAACATTATGGAACAGTGGGCAAATGGAGAAGTGATTCTGTCCCATTAAGCTCCTTGGGCAGCCACAGACATTGAAATGGAAACACTGCAGCACTCTCTGTGGACTTAATCTTTTCAGGTACATGAAGCTGCACAGAGGAAGCAGTGGAACTCTTCAAAAGCATCTCAGCACTATTTCCACTTACTTCAGTAGAATTACATGTCTGGGCATCACTGAGAATCCTGAATTTTGTGATAGGGTAAACAGTGGAGACAGGCATTTTGTATATGTGTTTGGAAGACACTTCAGAGTAGAATAGAAAAGAACAGAATAGAATAGAAAGGAATTGAATATTTCAATTGGAAGGGATCTTCAATGTTCATCCAGTCCAACTGCCTGACGACTTCAGACTGACCAAAAGCTAAAGGATGTAATTAAGGACATTTTCTGAATGACTCTTAAACACTGACAGGCAAAGGGCATCAACCACTTCTCCAGGAAGCCTTTTCCAGTGTGACCACCCTCTTGGTAAAGAAATGCTTTCCAATGTCCAATCTAAACCTCCCCCAATGAACATGTCTTTGAGCCATTCCCGCATGTCCTGGCACTGTGTGCCAGGGAGAAGAGCTCAGCACCTCCTCCTCCCCTTCCCCTCCTCAGGAAGCTGTAGGGAGTAGTGAGATCACCCCTCAGCCTCCTTCTCTCCAAACTAGACGTAGCGGTGTGCTCAGCTAGCATGTCTGTCTGCCCCTTCACCAGCAAAACCTTTGCTTAAACCTTCAGAAACCAAGGACTATATGAACCCTTTGTAGTCTATTAAACAAACTTTTCAGTGCCAGAAAAGCATTATATATGATCTTGCTCTTCAGCAATTTTAAAGTTTTTGCCTCTTGGAAGATTTTCTTCACATTATTTATGGTGGTAATGGGGAAGGGGTACCTTTGCAACTGTTGGAGGTTCCCATTTTTCAGTGTGGTAATGACTTTTTTTCTGGCCAGAGGCAAGATCAGTGTCTTTGTCTACAGTGTCCAGGAACAGACCTATGTATGGCACAATTTCCACTCCAATCTGATCATAAGAGCACCTCATAAGGAGTCTGAGAAGAAGGCTTTAGGGAATCCTGGATAAAAAGATTTAGGGATTTCATAATCTATCAGAAGAAGAAAGACATTGAAAAATTGAACTAGCAATACACTGAGTCATGATGTGTGCTTCAAGTTACATATTTCTACAGGTTTTGGTTATGAGGATTACGACTGGACCTGTCCAACTGGACAACAAATGCAATTTTGTGCATTCGAAACCATGACCTTGAAATACTAACTGGGTTTCTTGGCTGCTCAGAAAGTCAAACCCTTATTTAAATGTCTAAATCATCTTCCATATGATTCATTTCAGTAAGAGTTTGAGGAACAATGAGACTTGGCTCTCTGTCTCTGAACCATTTCAAATAGTCTTAAAAGCTTTTAATATGGGTATTGATGTTATAAATTTTTCACTGAGGCCCAATTGCAGGCAACTGGAAGTAATATTCTTACAACCAATTTTTTTTTCTTCTTTAATGTAACAGTAGGGCTGAAAAAACAAGTTCATTAGGGAACACACCTTTATGCCTTATAGACAAGTTCAGTGCCATATCCTCCCCCCGTTTCGACCAGCTCTGCCCTCAGATATAGTGCTTGGCGCCTATGTGAAAGGAGGGTTAGTTTGTACACTATAAAGATGTGACAATATTAAGAGCAATTACAAAAGCTTAAGGCATTAAAAATTGTTGCCTCTCTTTGTTAAACAAGGTACAAGTAGCCAATCTAAAACCATTGTGGGAGATGTCAAATTGAGAAAAATTAACTTTTTTAATATAGAAAGCTGGACGATCAATATTTGACTTCAGAAAGTGTAATTACCTCAGTAGTAAGAAGTCAGGCATACTTTAATAGCAGCAGAGGTCATTGACCTTGATAAAAATCAATGTGTTACCCCCTGCCTTTGTAATTACGTCAATGATTCCTCTTCAACATATGCTTATCCACTTCAGTCTTACCAGAGTGCTGCAATGTGTTCTGTCTACATGTTGTTTATTCACTAGTTGGTGTCCTATACACTTTCTACGTGTTTCTACACCCCAGAAGTCAATCTGAGTTAATGTTCAACTGGGACCTTTCCTCAGCAACTTGCTGTGTCTTTTCTGATACAACTGCTCCTTTTTAATGATGTTGGCAGAGCTGCTGAGGAGGACATGACAGTATTGCCAAAGTTCAATAAACATACAGAGTAACTATAGAGTTTGGGGGAAAACAGTCGGTGCTGCTTTCATGACCTTTGGCAATAGCATGAGCCCAGTCTGGCCAATGCCAAACAAATGTCTAGCTTCAAATCTCTCAGCAACCAGAAAATGATGGAATTGTTTTACTTTATTACATCCAATAATAAACTAAAAATGCTGTGTTTGTGCAGTGCACAAACTAGTGTGGCCAGACTGAGTGTAGTCCTGTGCTGGAGATAAGGCCAGGTGCATATAAATGGCTTTTTCTTGTTATGTTAGAATTGTGGTGGTCTAAGATGAGGGAAAGCTAATTAATTCATTGGAGTTCCACTGACTTAGGGAAGCAGACCATTTCTGATAAGGAAGATCATCTTCATGTGTGGTGGTCTAGTAATTTATATGTTCCACTGCCTCTGAAAGCCATCATTGGTATCTTCAGACTGTGCCTTGTAAATGAAAAAGTAAATATTCTTGATAATAATCACTGCTTCTTCATCACTAGCTTCTTCTGCTTCTTCCTTGCTAGCTCTCTATGGCCAAATCTAATGACAGTTCACCAATACCTGGTTATAAATATAGGAACAGCATAAATGTGGGAGACTCATATTAATGTAATATTAAAAAATAGTTTCTATTCTCTGAGCTTTTAGCCTGGAAACCTATGCAAACTACTGCTGACGTTGACAGCAGAAACAATCTGCACAAGACTAGGTATTTAGGATCAGACCAGGACTCCTAAGTAGCCTGACTATACCTCAAGATCGCCATCCTTAAGTGCTCTCTTGACAGTTCAGGGGGTTTAATGACAGCCAAAAATGTCACAGACAATCTCTACTACATGGCTCGCTTTACAGCTATGACTCTTTTTTTCCATCAGAATGGCCCAAATGAGAATGGCCCAAACAAGAATACGGTCCATGATTTGATACCTGCATAATTGTTTCCTTCCATTGAACATCATGTTCTGCCAGCAGAAACAGGGCATTAGGTGACCCACTGCTCTAGGGAATGGCTACAAAACTGGAAGGCTTTGACATAGATACAATGGCAGTGCACCAAGGTACACAGTGGGCAATGTACACAATGTTCTCATTTTCTGTTCTCCCCTCCTGCGTATTTGAACTCAACAATATCCTCTGGTAATAGTTTTTGGACAAGAACCTCAGTTTCAGTCCTGGGTGCTTTATGCTATGGAAATGCTGTCTCTCTGGAATTCCTCATGTCCAAAAGTGTTACCAGAGAATATAAGCAATGTAATGCTGATACATTACATTGCTCATTCTTTAAGCAAAATGAATTCTTATACTGTCTCTGAAGTGATTCAGCTGTGTAATGGGGCATGGCAGAAAAATGCTTCCAAGAAATGACCTGAGTCATTAATCCAGAACATACACTATCTCGTTAACAAATGTGTCTGTGAGTATACATATTTTATACACGAATATAAATAGCTCTGTATGTATTTGTGTACATAAAATCCCCCAAAACAGCACTGGAAGGGTTACACGTTTTAGTATTAAGAGAAAGCCTTAAAATTCCAATGTGGCAGAATAGGTACAATGAAAGGGGAAGGACAGATTTTCAGTTTATTTATGTCCTTTTGACATTAGTGGAGTTATTCTGATTTATGCTGAGGAAGGTCTGGCATGCTGTCTTTTAGAAGGGAAAGACAAGGGAAAAAGCGGGTACATAAGGCCTCAAACACTTCTCACTAATGTAAGGGCAAACCAAGAACAGTTCCATCACACTCCCTGTCAACACAGTAATTCTGTACAACTCACACTGTGCTCTCTAACCTGCAAGAAAAACACCTGGGGAGACTTTGTCTAGCGTTTGGATTAAAATCCCTTGCATCTGAGCCCAAGCTGTTATACATCACAGGGGATCCTGCATTTCCAAGTTATCTCAGGGCATTTCTTCATGGACTTTAATGAGGCACCTGAGCACCTCTGCTTCTGCTCTGAGCTGGCCAGATGGGAGTCTGTCATTTGGAAGTGGTACAATCAAATTACTTCAAACTACCCAAGTTTAGTGACTCTCTTGTGAGGCATGTTACCTGATAAAACTTTATCAGTTTTCAAATAAATTTTAAGTTAACCTATGCAATTTTGCACTCAGCTTGGCTCTATATCTTGCACAACATAAACTGCCTACAAAATCTACACTCGGCCCAAATTGACCAAAATTTCTGCCTTGTGGAAAGGGAGAGATGAGCTTCCCCTCACCTTCTGGTCTATGTGGCTGGTATTTTGCCTGATACTACACATTTACTTTTGTCTGCTTGCACAGTGAATGGTACACTTGACCCAACCTGGCTTCCACTGTGACCGATGCAGAAAATCAACAAGACTCACAAGGGAGCTGAATGGTTCCCATTAGATTCTTTAATGCAAAGCAATTCTGAAAGCAGAATCACAGCATTTCTAGAGGCCTGTTCATAGCCTGAAAACTGAGAAGCTGTAGCTGGACCCTCTGAGAGGCAGCTTGGTACAGAGTAATGAATGCAACTTAATTTAAAAGACAAACAAAAAAAATCCTGACCAACTTCCCCCCCCCCCACCAAAAGCCAAACTAAAACCAAAACAACAATCTCAAACAGCTGTTTATTCAAGCAATTTTTTCCTTTATTTTTAATTAGACTCCAGAAATTATAATAGTGCAAACACTCAGTATAAAAGTTGCAATAAGAAATTTACATTCACATTCAACATTTCAGTCCATTCACTTTTTAACATAAAAATAGGACAAATATTCAATTGCTCTTCTCAATTTAACAATCCTGAAAAAGACTGGAAGATACTCTACAATAATATATGTACATAAAAATAGACCCGTATTATTAATGCAAATCTATCATTAGAAGTTACCCAGTGTTAAGTTATTGTATTGTACTATGTATATACATATATATATATATATAGTGTATAGCTATAAATATAAAAATATTATTTATAGCTTCAGTGAGCTATAACAGTTGGAATAATGACATCTTGATTTACTAGTTCATTCCTTAAAGCTGGAACTATTCATTTTGCCTATGTAGATGTTTCATTTGTGATACAGTAGGCCTTTTCCTGGTCCCTTTGAAGTCACTGGTGACATCCCATTTGACATGGCAGAGAAATAGAATAAGGCCTAATCTAAAAATTCAATAATTGTTGAAGTTAATATTTCAATTAATTTTACTGGTCTATAAACAAGACTAGAAGTTCTACTGAAAACTATTATGCCAATAAATACAGAGAAGAATATGTTTGGTTTTCCTGTATGTCTACCTGATGCAAATAATTCTTTTTTCCACAAAGTCTAAGCAAATACTCAAGTTAGTTCAGAAGCAATGCAGAATTTGCTGCAAATATCTGCAGGTTGAGTAGCTGATAAGATTTGTCTTGCACAGTCTTAGTGAATGTTTTGATTCAACCAGCCTTATAATATTCCAATCCTGTATCTTTCCTCTCTCTAATATTTTAATAAAAGGTGGTATCCAGACACGGATAGCATGACTACTCTTGAAATGGGTTTGCATGTTTTTGTTAAACTGCTGGGGAATATAAATTAGGCTACCCCATTCTTGCTTATCTATGTCTCTTCTTTGGGCCCATGAGTAGAGATGCTGCTCTGCATCCTTATTGCCCAACTTGCTGCCAGCTGCTGGGGCTTGCACTCCTACCACAGGGTATGTTTATGTGCCCTTTCAGGTTTGCTGTCACATGTATTGCCTCCTGAACAGATTATGTTAAAGGTATTTCTTTTCCCCTAAACATCTAATATATGAAATAATCAACTTTTCAAAAATGTATTTTCTTTTTGAAAAGATGAAGTTTGACAACTGTGTGACAGAGGACTTACAGAAGGATATGGTGAAGCAGGTCTAAGTGGACAGTAAACTCCTCAACAAAAATATGATGGCACAGAACAACTGAAGGTGAGTTAAGGGTAGAAGGGGCACCAATTTCTGAAGAAGCAGTGTTTTATGAGCTGTAGGTCATATTTTTGCATCCAAAGATGACTCAATGCAGTGTTAAGAGGCAGGTAGGTATGTCTAGCTCCTTCTCCTCTTATTGCTATGGTATTTGTTGCATTTAAATATTTATAGGATGCTTAAAATTATGGACAAGCCTATAATGGACTGACTCTCTGTCATCATATGTAGGCAGACTAATTTTGTTTGTAGACCATATGCTCTGTGTGGTCTTTTGCTTCCTACCTTAGGCTGCTGAACATTAATTATAAAACACTTTTAAATATTTTAAATTAACAGATTGGAAAAATACTTAGCATCTCATTTCCAAGCAGAACTTACGTACATATGCCAGCAAGGCAGAAGTTAACCTCCAGACAGCAGAGAGTACAAGGATTTACCAGCAGGCAAAAAGCCAGACAGATGTCACTTGCGACACAAGTTTTAAGGGGAATTTAAGAGATGGGTCAAATTTTACCAAATCTGCTTGAAACTGTGAAATGCGTGTATTACTACGGTTTTGTACCATTATCCACATTCCACATACAAACCAATGATTTGCACTGGCAAATCTGCACACAAGTATATTATGGAAAAAAACCTCCAAGAAGAGGTTTTTAACTTCTGTCAGATATTCAATGAATATAGTATCACTGCTCTAAGATTCTCTGTATTGAGTTAATTATACTAGGAAAGGTTCTTGGATTCTGGTGTTTACATCAGTAAGCATTGCTTTCATTCTTACTGTATTCTGTAATATTTTTCAAAACTATCTCTGTGTAATAACCAGCTGTTTGAATGCAGAAAAGAAACTCTCTGGTTACTTTGTCTAAGATCACTTTTGTGCAGGCAATTATACTTGTAAATGGGAGCAAGTTTTGCAATTATTTTCTTTGTTTTTCCTTATTGACCTCTAGTAATGTTATTGTAAAAAAACCAGGAATTCTAAGTAAAGAAGGATCTCTACTGTAGCAATTAAAAATATAAATATCATGAAGCAGTTTTGATGGCACAGGTAATTAATTTTCATTTACAATTCATTGAAAATTCTTGATATATTGCTCAAATGGCATTTGAAGTGTAAGAACAGACAATGTTTGCACCCCTGTGCACTAAGGAGCAAAAAGACATGAGAAATCACCTAAGTAACTCCAGTGTCCCAGCTGAAGTGTTTCATAGCTGATGCCACCACTACAGGCAGGTCTAGGTTTAAAGCAGAAGGTCAGGCACTTGAAAGTAAGACACGATAGTGCGCACAACTGCAGTAATTAGCGCCCACTTTAGCCCACAATGAGAACTGTTAGCTGTTTTACCACCAGCAGGCTAACCTGCATCTAGCCAGCCTGAGAGTGCGGTTACAAGGTGCTCTGGATGGTTTTAGTCATGTACTACATAAGCCTATTCTGAAGAGAAGACCAGCCAGCTTTTTAAAATGTGCTCCAAACTATCTGAAAATATTTTCTGGACAACTCAGCTCACTGTATGTGCTGAGCTTTCTAGGAAACCCATTCTTCTTTAGCTTGGACCCACATATACTTGTGTATATGGCCTCCCTCCACACACAATTGGAGCACTCCTTGCATCCACATAGCTGTACCAGTAGTGAACCGAATTAGGAAAGGAATTAGTAAAAAATCTTCACAGTGATGCAGCACTTTTTGTTTCTTCAGTTTTATGCAGATGTGCCATGTCTGATGCCACAGAAGGCATAAAATGGGGATCCTAATATAAGAAGCAGATACTCCACCATGCAGTAAGGCACAAGCAAAACCAAGTCCTTTCAGCACATGCACTATGTACATTAACCAGTGCTAATTCAAATTCCACAGTGCTTCCTCATGATCAAAAAATAGGCATTAACGGTGACAACAGCCAACTACTTCTAATAATTCCTTCTGAAATTCTGAAAGTAGTTCACTAGGAGATCTTTAATGATTTTGTAAATGTGAACTGACACAAAGACTCAGAAATTGATTTGGCCATGCAATTAAACACAAGCCTTATTTTTGTTGCATTACAAATCTGGTCAAGTACTCCCAGCTCAAATGCTCCTGACCTGTCCCATGTCACTGAGAGTGTTACCACTGACTTCAAAAGAGTACTGGCTTTTCACCTTTTTCTTTCAACAGCTGCTATCTCACAGGGTTCTTTTTTTGTTGCTTTGTAGTCTTGCTAACTTTGCACAGTTTTTTTCTTTCCTTCTTTTTGTCCTTGCACTGATCAGATTGTAAGTCATATCAGGCCACCCAAGCAGTGTGATATTTTGAAGAGGAATTAAAGAGCAACAGGCAGCCACTCCCTTACATGCACTTTTTCAATTTTCTACATTAATATATTTATTAATGATTTAATTTGGCCTGAAAACTCAGTGAGAGATGGGATTGAAAGGAACAACGATCTAAAAATAACCTATACAGAATTCTGGAAAAAGCCAATCATAAATAGGGTTGGGGTACACAAGCAGCATCCAGATTGTCATTATTCACAACGATTATACTACACTGAGATGTAAAACCCACTGAATTTGAGATGAGTTAGTTTATGACTGTTAGAAAGCCTTAACTACTGTAATGAGAACAATCATCAGTACAAGGCAGTGGTTTTTCTATGCAGGCAACGGGGATATATTGTATGAGCCTGCATCTGAATTTAGGATGAAAAAAGTACTTGCAGAAGCTGTACTGCTTAGTTAACCCTACAGTCACCAGATTAAACAAACAAATTAACAGATATCTGAGTCCTATTATAAAACTAGTTCAAATTGTGAAATACAAATCCTTATCCAAAGCAGAAAGTATTCACAGTCCACATCCTTTTCCCTTTACCACAAGACTCAGTGTTATGCTCCTCCAATACTCCTCATTTATCTTACAGCAATATAAGTAATATATAAGTATATTATAAATAAATATGTAAGTAATTTGAGAAGTAATCCTGAGTTGTAGTGATATGGAGATGGTAACTTTAAAAACGAGGCATGCAGAATGCCTTCGGAATTTAAAGTTTTATTCAGCAGCTTTATGGGAAAAATCAGATAGAGGATTGGAATTGATTTCTTATTCCTATGTCACTAGTTGACGTGGGCCTCAAGCTGTGAGTTAGGCTGTGATGCCTAAGGGAGGCATTCCTGTAAGCGTGGAATTAGCTCAGAACCCAGATGGCTTTTGATGGCTCAAAGCCTGATAAACTCAATGAACCTTCTCTTGATTTGTTAAATACTTTCTGCTTAGCAATAGAAACTATTTGGAAAATGAGTAAAAAAATCTGACAGAAATAAGGCAACAAAATTAATTTTATATAAATATATATATATATACACACACATACATATATATGTACACATACATATATATATATGTACGTATGTATCCAGGAAAACAACTTATTTGCATTATGTACTTTTCACATACAATAACTTATGATCACATTAGAAATATACTCTGGGTAACATTCATGGGCCAAGTTCACCTTCTTTGCTGTCCATAGTATTGCACCTGCATACAGCAATGATGGATTTGACACCTGGTCCTTCTTGATGACAATACTACATCAAATGCAGTATCAGAGAATAACCATTGAATGTCAGATATTACACCATTTTGAACTAGAATATTGGTTTGCTTTTATATTACAGTAAGTAGTTTATTGCTTCTAATGACGAGAAGGTACCTTATGAAGACAGCTTAGATGTTGGTAACACTTTTCATATACTATGTTATGGACCTTGAAACACTGAGGTTGGCAGATCACAATCTTTAAGTTATTTTTCTTCTTTATTTGCTGTTTGCATTTTGATTTGCTGAATGCACATGCAACTAGTGATTGAACTGTGACAGAAGTGATATGTCAAAAATATTTAGGAAAACTTACTGTTTTGTTTTACTGAAGTCAGGCATGAATGGCATGCAGTAGATTGCAAGTAAAACCAAAAAGACATCCATTTTCAAAGAATATATAGTCTCCATGCACATGTAAAATGTCTCTTACAAAAATCATTAATTTTTGTTAAAAGTGTGCCTTTTTGCCTCTTTTTATACAAGTGTACATGCAATTACCTGTCCAAGCTAAAACTATTTACAAAATTTCATAATACAATACATCTTTTAAAGTGAATAATACATGAAAGGCCAATATTTTCTGTTGTTTTGTAACACTGTACAAGATTAAAAATAAGGCATTATAATACAGGTTTATCACAAATTAAAAAATGTTGGTTTTCACTGTAATACAAAACTCTAACTTGAAAGAACATTATGGCTAAATAGTCCTCCTGCCTGGGCAGAACACGTACAGAATCTGGACTTGCTGATGTAAAGAAAATGCATTCTTTCTGCTACAAGCAGGAATCCAACACAGGAAAATGATTCACGCTACTTACTAATGTGTTCAGAACTCTTCAAAGCACTGAAATGGCACAGGTCATATACTGTTTCCCTTCAAACACCCAGCTACTTTATTTTGCCTTACAGAAAAATTACAGGCAAAAGTGTGAAAGAGATTTAGGTGCACGACCTACTCTTGGTTACAGTGTTGTAAAATACTCAGTTCAGTATTGACATGAGACATTGCTATAAACCCAAGCAGAACTTGGCCTATAGAAGCTCAGCTCCTGACCTTCACGAGCATTCTAAACTGGTGATTGCTGCAGGCCCTGTAGATACATAAAGGATGCAAATTCAGCCCCTAACAAGCTGAAGCTTTTGGTTCTCAATCTCACCTAGGGAAAACAAGGGGAAGTTTGTGTGTGTTTTGGTGAAGATAAGGGAGCGTCACTTGCCACAGTGGGAAGCAGCTACAAAAAACTACGCATTTTACAGGCTGGGTAAAATAGCTTTCTAGTCAATGTAAATGGAATAAGTTTGAAAATATCCAGCCAGTAATTCAGTGGAATGCCAGTTTGTAATCTCAGCAGAAAATAATAATTAAAAAATCATTTGAAGATAAAGGTAGTACAGGAACACTTAGAAATTAGCTCCCAAGACTAAAGAGCTCTGACACTTATATTCTTACATAAAGAATTAAAGATTTCAATTATTAATATTATCTGAAAGAGAAAATGTGCAAACTGATGTGAAATATTGTGCTTGCTATTGACAGACAATGGCATGTCAAAATGGCATCACTTTGTTGTAGGGTTTGTATCTGTTAATTGTTTCAAGCTAACAGCTGCACAAAACAGTGAACAGAAGTACAGGAGGCTATTCTGCCCAGAAATCAACAAGTTAGTATCCTCAGATAAACATTAGGAACTTTTGGTTGCTGTGGGGCAGCCTCCTTGATGGGGCTACAGCAAGGTTGCCCAGGCAAAAGTTACAGCACTTGACCAGAAAATGAATATATGCAAGACAAGAAATACAACTGCATGCAATGTGACACAACTCCCACAGAAATCCAAGGAAATCCTTCTGATGATTTTCACGGATATTGGAGTGGGCCACATACTGTCTTAGGTCAATTGCCAATAAATTTTTGCTTATAATCTTCTCTAATTTGGCAGAAAATGTGCATTTGTGGGGTTTTTGGAAGTATTACATCCATGTATATTTCCCTCTCTTTCCATCTGTAAAACTTATTAAACATGTCAAAGAATGCAGAAGAACAGAGAGATTAAATATGTCATTCAAAGGTGTCACATGAGAGTTGAAATTAAACAAATGTAGACAGAAAAGGAAACTTAAATGAATAGGGAGGGAAAGCATAAGGGTAAGAGCACAGCTTCATTATATCATGATTTCAATGGGCATTTAGCTTTCCCTGTTGAAAATGATAGGCTTCTGAATCCTGCCTATTATTTTTATGTGATATTTGACCAATTTGTGCCTTAGCTGAACTTTTCTCTTAACTTTGTACTGCTCGGTCCAGGACTACACAGTAGTATATAGTTATCCCCACAGTAAAACCAGCAACAACAACCATAAGAAAATATGAAAAACATTAATGATAGGATAATTGTTGCAAAATTGGTGCAAGATGGGTTGTTAGAGGCTTTGTGCGAGCAAAGCAAGGTGTAGGCCGAGGGGTGTATGTGACTCAGGCTGAGGGTCACCATGACCTCAAGCTCTGTGGAAAGCACCTTCAGATTGAGCCAAGAGTTACTTATAGTTAAAGGTATGAAGGAGAGTGTTAGAGTTGGGGCCCCATTTGGGGGAGATATGTAAATGAAGTTTTTTGCATATAACCAATGACCTTATGATTAGTAGGCATAACAAACTGTAACAGTATAAAAGTAGTAAACAGCAAAATAAACTCGGAGCTTGCTTATAACTCACATTGAGTAGTACGTGTCTTGCTCCCCCCGCCATTCAGCAGATAATGATGCTAATGATAATGAACTCAATGAGAATGAAGTTAACCTGGTCTATTGGAAGGTGTCCCTGCCTATGCCAACAGGCCCCTTTCAACCCAAAGCATTCTATGAATCTATGACTTAAAGTCTGGAAACTAAGTCCAAATACACCATCATTGATTCTGTAAGCTAGGACATACACACCAGCTTGTCTGCAGTACCAAGAAGCCATCTGGGTCCACTCAACCTGCTCTGGGAGGCACAGACCTCCTGCAAAAGTGCAGAATGAGAAGCTGATGATGGACTGTGACTGGTCCTTTCCATTCACCACAGAAAACATTCTTACAAAAGTTGCATGCCTCATTCGGCTGTTGGAAAAGAGGATCATACTTGGAAAATCTTTGGACTAATTCTACTTAATTAGCACCTGCTAATAATCTAAAATGTTAATAGATTTACCTTGCTACATGATCTTCCAGTGACATTGCCAGGCTGGGAATGGGTCTGGGAAGGAGAACAGTCACAAAAATATCAGCAGAGGGGACAATTCATTTGTGCTCACTGTTCATTTAGTGATCAAAGAAGCAATGGCAAGATGCCTGTATCTTGAGCCTAATCAAAAGAATAACAAATAAATAATTTCATTGCAAGCTTTTTGGTGGATCAATGGGTGTATTTGGTTGAAGTGTTCACATACTACCAGATCTACTGCTAGGATCTGAAGATGCTTTTATTTTATTATTATCAGTAAAATTATACCAAAATCACTGATTCAAAAATTCTGTAGCATGGGCTCTTTGAGAGTGGAACTGAGTGATTAATGCTATTGCACATAATGCTTCCCAATCTGGTTAAATATTTAAATTACACGTGTGATGATTTAGTTTTTATAAACCTGTTAGAAAACAACTATGCAGTGTGCTTTACATGAATACCACTTATTCAGTTTAGTTATGTAAATATTTGTTCCTTTAAATCTGTATTCTCCACATGTATATTTTTGAATGACTCAAATCCAGAAATAAATTATTCTAGAAGAATAGCTGTGAACTGAATAGCTGTTAGGGAGCTAAGGAAATGCAGTGACTTTATTCAGATCATTCAGGGTGCATATACCCCGTACTGTATTAGTTAGGAAGCACTTCTCAGGTTTTTATAGTTACTTTAATCATAGTATTAACTTTGCCAGCTTTGTAATGAAGCACCTAGCTGACAGGGAACGTAGAAATTCATTTAAAACTCTGGTGAAAACTACTGAAGTCCCACAATAGCCTGATGTGGAAAACAGAAATTCTGCAACATTTCTTTAAGCATTTGCATCTGCTGACATAGTGCTGTCATGTCACGTCACTTTTAACACAAAAAATTACTGCTCCAAAGCAAAACCTGATTAGAGGGGAATCTCTCAGAACCTTCTTTCCACTGAAATCTGTAACAAAATGGGCCCACCAAAGGGAAATGTGACATCTAGTACAAGAAAGCTTTCTATTGTACATCTGGACAACTTCTGCATTCCGGGGTGGGGTTTTTTGTTTTGTGGGGTGTTTTTGCTGGTTTTTTGGTCTTTTTTTGGTTGTTGTTGTTGGTTTTTGATCTTGGATTTTGTTTTTGGGGTTGTTTTTTTGTTGTTTTTTTTTTTTTGGAGGGGGATGATTGCTTTGCTTATTAAAAGGAAGTTTTGCACATTTTTAGACAATGTAGTTTTGCTTCTCTTTTGGAAAGCAGTGATGTTAGGTAGCCTCTGAGTCCCCATCAGGACATTCCATCCCCCCGTGGAATACACGTCCCTCAGCAGGATGACCTGCAACTGCTCCCACCCTGAGTATGGAGTTGCACTCCACGTTTCACATCCAGATCATCATTTCAGGATGAAATCATGAAAAATGTGATGTGGGCTGCAGTAAAGAAAAAGGCAGTCAAAATAGATTCCTTTTTATGTAGCTTAAGAGCAGGCCTTGCTCTCCTGGCACACTTACCAATGCTCCTCATTTGGGCAAAGTTTGACTGTGCTTGTTTCTCAGAATGATAGCTTTCTATAATTGTACAGCTTTGAAGAGTGAGTCTGGATAGAATCAAGATATAATAAAACTGTGGCATAAGTTTAAAAATCAATTAGTATATAAAACTATGTTGGCAAACATACAAATGTCACAAAACTAGCAACAGCAAGTTTGTCACCAGTACAGGACTATTCTTTGAGCTGTTTAGAATGGTAAAGCTAAATCCTGGACCTGAGCCACAGGACTTGTGCTATTTCTAAAAGCCTGAAATAATACCATCCTTCTGCTCCTCAGTAAAATCAGCACTGTACATAAAGGAATGTTTCTATATTGCATAAGCATATTGCTGTGCCTGCAGGGTGGCTCCTCTGTCTTGCACAGAGTCAAATGACCTACAAAGAGGCAGCAAATTCTAAGCTCTATCACTCTTGTATTTTTTTAATGGAAAGAATATATATTGTTCTTCTGCCTAAAATTTAAGCTTTGTGGTTTACCTACTTCATATCCTAGTGTCATGGTTTGATTGAAAGTTTTTGGAAGTTTTTGGAGCATGCAAGGAGAATTTTAAAAGATATGTAGGGTTCTGTAATTAGCTGAATCCAGTCTTCATTAATCTGCCATTGACCACACAATAAACACTGTTCTCATTGTGTTAACTCATGCACTGGGAGCACAGTTTCTCAGTCTTGCTGTAGCCCTGGAGAGTCTCCAGGTATACCACATTCCATGGTTAAATGCAGCTTTGCTAATCCCAGGCCCAACAATGCTGGCTATGACAGAAAGAGAAATCTCTTTGCTTTGTCACTGCAGGTGGATGTGTAAATAAATACACATTTTTATGTTGATCTCTATAAATCTCTATTAAGTCTACACAGAGCTGTTTGTATATGTGCATATATAGATTAAAACATATATATACACACACACACATAAATAATTTCTTGCACATGTATCTAATTTTCTTTTTAATTTACTGTTTAAAAATGCCAAGAAAATATTCCTCATTTCCAGAAAATCCCGTTTTGACTTTTCCTAACAGAATTGCTAGCCCTTATATGTTCCATCCCAACAGTTCGTTACACAGTCCCCAAGTTCTCTTTGGTTGGGCTGTAGTGGTCCTTGGTTAATGCCATGGTCTATGACCTCTGACTTCTTGGTAAAAATTCAGGCAACCATTGCTCTCCAAGTTCACTGAAAGTGGCACAACCAAATCTCCTTTGTTCTATGCCTCCTTCACAGCTGGCACAGAAGGAAGATAATGCAGTGTTTGGTTTGTGTGAGTGGCAGGCGCTTGGCCTGCTCCAAGCCCAGGTTTTGCAGTAAAGCTAGCAACTGAGGACACCGATGGACAGCTGGTGCCCAGTTTTGTTTGAATGTTTGCTCTCCCATAAGGGTACATTTTCCGCTCTAAGTTTAAAGACCGTGTTTGGGAATTATTTCCATCAGCCTTTCCTTCCAGGAAATAGGTCAACATTTCGCCTTTTCCCTTTACACTGACTTTACCCCTGCACACGAATTCATAACTGCACCTTTTTAATATCCGCTGAACTTCTTCTGTCACCTGAAAACAGAAAAAAAAAAAGAACAATTACTTTTTTCAGTTCGTGTAATTGCCCACCTCTCTCCATTTTACTTCTCTGTCATGAAATATGCATAAGGAGAATGGATTAACACCAATAGCTGCTCTCAGGCTCACTT
The DNA here is from genome assembly GCA_036630365.1 of Acanthiza pusilla. NCBI lineage: Eukaryota > Metazoa > Chordata > Aves > Passeriformes > Acanthizidae > Acanthiza > Acanthiza pusilla. Next base: position 2,075,064 of record JAXCHO010000034.1, read on the forward strand.
AGAATTTTCTTTAAGAAGTAAAGATCACTGGTGAAACTGGAATGTGAGAAGCAGAATTTCTGGTCTTGCGTTAAATAAATATACAGCCAGATTAAGGTCCATCCAACAGAAATATATAAACAAATTGTAAAAAGGATTAGTTCCAGTGGCGTTAATTTACTGCAGAAGACCTCTCAATCCCTGGATATTAGACAGGTATTTTGGATAAATGACTGTAAGAGTTCACTGAGCTTTTGAGAGGCACACCATAGGTTCTAGTCAAGTTGTAATAGAACAACGATGTTGTCTGTGTTGCCTCTCCAATCCAAATTATCCAAGCAATTTTTATAGCTACTTAAAATATAATAAGATGCAAATGGACACTGATTCTTTCCTTGTAGGTCTTATGCAGGCAAAATTTCTACAGCACAAGGACTGGCAGTGTTAGCATTCCCAGGCTTGCTCCGACTGTGTAATGAAGCAGAGAACTCTGTTTCTTCTGATGGAAAATGATTTATTTGAGGATTTCATTGTCTCCAAGGAGCTAAGTGTATAAGTCTAAGTGGTCTTGAAAATGTAACCGCATATAAAACGGGAGGTATGTAAAGTTTGCAAAGCTGTCGTAGAATGCACTCACCTGAATCTTTCCCTGCACTCCAGTACTATCCATCCGGCTGGCAACATTCACAGTGTTCCCCCAGATATCATACTGTGGTCTTCTGGCTCCAATGACTCCCGCCACTACTGGCCCAACATTAATACCTAAAATTAAACAATGAGTTTGGTTTCAAACACTTCGGCATATTATCCAAGGGTAACAGGAATCCGGCAAAACAGATTTGACACAAATGCTTTAGAATTTTTTTGGTAATAGGATAATATATATTAACATCATAATGCTGAGTCAGGGGAGGTTTAGGTTAGATGTCAGGAAAAGGTTTTTCACCCAAATGGTGACTGAGCACTGGAACAGGCCCTCCAGGGAAATGGTCACAGCAACAAGCCTCACAGAATTCAAGAAGCATTTGAACAGTGCTCTCCGGCATATGGTGTCACTCTTGGGCTATCCTGTGGAGGTCCAGGAGTTGGGCTTGATGACCCTGATGGGTCCTTTACAATTCAATATATTCTCTGATCAAATTGATGCCTAGTGGACTTCTGCATTTGTAAAAGGTTTAGAAACACAACCAAGACATTGCTCAAGATATCTTACTGGAAATGAAATATGATAGACAACATAAAAATTTTATTCTTCTGTAGATTTTGTTGGTTTAAAGGAAAGAAGAAAAGCAGTGGTAGTACAGAGTTTAATTGTAAACATGATAAGCTGTTAAAGATCTTTAATTGTTTCCTAAAACTTCCACTGCAGTTGCACATATAAAGCCTTTTAATGGAGGTTTTCCAAGTGGAACAGAAATAATGTTCTGGAGTACACAAGGATTGTGGTAAGGGAAGAGTGTCATGTTGGTTGTTAGTACTAGACAACTCAGATCACAGAGACACTGGAAGAAGAAAAAAGTATGTGAAAATGCCTCAAGCATCTTTTTTTGGAAACTGCAGAGCTTGATTCTACATTTCTGACTGATTTTAGCACCTTTTTTGGAAGATAAAAGAGGATGTTCCTTCTGAGTGCCCTGGAGAGCTGTAGGTACTAAACCCTGCATGGGACTGTGCAAGGGCTTTCCTAGGCAATTTATGGAGAAGAATGGGGATTAGATGTTTGATCCTTTTTGAACCTGGAAAGACCAGTTATAACAGAGTTCAAAGAGAATTTGGGATTTATAATTATTAGGATGTACAGGAGGTCAAAGATGTATAACTCTCCTACTGCTGCCTTTGATGTCTTTGGTCTTTCTCAATCTTCCGCTGCTAGCAGCCTCAGTTTTCCCCCTGTCTAGCCCATCCTCACAATCCAGCCATAAAATATATAGAGAAAGAAGCTGGAGAAAACTATCAGTGTTAGAATATGCAATGAAATGAGAACAGCAGTGGAAGTACCACGGGAGAGGAGCAGGATACGTGAAGAAAGGGAAGCAGAGAACTTGATCTCTAAGACGGCTGAGAGAAAGGACTTTGAGTGGTAAGAGGTAATAACATGTAAAGGATGGCATGGGAAGGGTTGTGTTGTGAAGACCAGAGGATTTGATTTGTGGGAGAAAACAGGACTGGTCAAGGTCACTTGGCATCTGTGGACAAAAAACTCCCATTACACTTTTAATGCCAAAAAAGGTTTTGTAGATGCAACTTAAATTAATAGCTAATACAGTAAGACCCAGTTTTCAGCAGCTGTCCAATGCAACACAGCGTAAGCCACAAGACTGGGTACAATAGTACTGTATAAAATTCATGGTGCACTTCCCATTTAGGGGTGCCTAGATGAGGTAAACACACTGGAATTGGACACAATTACAATTCCTTAAAACTAATGCACACCATCCAGCCTGCTGACTTTCTACAAGGATGTGACTCTCTCACTAATGGAGAATTTTCAGTTTTAATCATGAGTGCAGGACAGGTAATCCTTTGCTGACAGCAGGAAAAGCCAACAAAAAACAATATTCTGCTGTGTGATAATTGTAGAAACGTGACTTACCGACTCGTAGGACAAAGTCGTTGTAAGACTGATAGTTGATTTCATCAAGAACATCAAACATCTCTATTGCAAAATCTGCCAGTGTACTCAGATGAGAATAAATTGATTTTTTAGCCTAGAAACAAAATAGTGTTGCACATTAGATTTGTATGGTACTGAGATGCAGGTGAAATACCAAAGAGAAAAATAATGAGAAGCTCAAATAGATGACTTCTGAAAAGAATCTAACCAATTTTTCTGTTTTTGAAAGGAAACTTTTGATGGTAGCTACAGCACATGCATTCTTTTTTTCTGCTATTTTTTTTTCTTCTCTCTCTCTCATTTTGATTTCTGGGAAGAATGGAAAGCGAAGTTCCCGTGGTAAAGTGGTTCTGTTGCTAGAGAGCTGCAGATGTTTGTTTTGAGTGTGGCAGGGAATATAACCTGCTTTCTTACAAAACTACTTTGCTTGATGATTATTAATAACTATAGTTTCTGCACTCTTCTCCCTTTGGGGCTTTTGCTAGCTCCCAGCTCCCATAGGGTGCATGCTGTTCCCATTGACAAAATTCCTATTAGATTTAATCCTGTGAGATGCAGAAAACCCCTATGTTCTTCCTTTCCAGGCAAGCTGAAGGGAGTTGTTACAAAATGCATCTAAAGAAACTAAAGCAAAAAACCCAAAAGGGATCAAATGAAATGCTGAAGTAGTTACTTGTAAATAAAACCCCAAACATAAGAAAATAATTTTTACAACTTCAGTCTAAATAAACCATGGAACTAATTTTCAGAGGATATTGTGAATTCCAAAATTTAGCAAGATTCTAACACAATTCTCAAGCTTATGAAAGATATGTTTGCTACAAAGTAGTAAAAAGCTAAGCAGCATATTATTAGAAAGTGGAAAGGAGAGGATTGCATATTTCTTCTGTAACTCATGCCCTTCCCCCAATATCTACCTTTAGTTTAAGACAGGTTACTAGAATAAACCTTTGACATGACTCAGTATGACTGCTCTTATGTTCTGCTCTTATTTGAATTAAAAATATGAATTTTGGAACAAATTGGCTAAGTGAAAGTGGGCTAAAGGTAGGATATGGTGAAAGAAATGCAGGGTCAGTGGCAGCTTCAGTAGGGTGTTGCACAACAGAACTGTGGAAGCTGGCATGAGATGAAAGCTTCCTGACTTTTGCCATGATAGTGAGATTTTATAAATGCAGTGCTTAACAGTGGCTGACAAACCTGAGAAACAGGTCGCTATTTGCTTTATTCACCTCAGTTTGAAAGGGTTGCTTCATGTGGCTGGGAAATTCACAAAAATTAAAGTGCTGACAAAAATTTATGAAAGTCATCTGTGTGCCAGTTCCAATTTTTGGGAAGGATATTTTTATTTACCCGCCTGGATGTCTGGCATTCTGCTTCTTGCAATGTGAACTAGCTAGCTCTACTCTTTTCCAGAATCACCAAGACAAAGGAAGAACAAGAATTAAGCTTAAAGAGCTGATGGATACATTTCCAACAGTGAAGGAAAAAATATTCCGTGTCTGGAGCAGGGAGGGAGTCGGACATAGTTTTATTTTATTTCTAATCTTCTTTACGTTTCTTATCTTCCATTTCTTTGCTGTCCAATGAATGCTCTGTTTTCCCGCAGAGCCCTTCAGGATTGCAGGAAAAAGGACAAATACTGAGTGTGTTGCTGGTGACAGATGCCTCTCAATAGGATTAGGGCAAACTCTTTTGAACCTGCACTGAAAGAGCATCACAAAGCTAAGACCCTGGTGAAGTCAGGATCCTGGTGAAATACAGACACAATAAATTTATACTGTGCAAAAGATCTACAAAGAGCTTGGCTTGTGTGCTGCCCTGCTGATGTAACTGGCAAGCAATTATTTATTTAAACATCAGAGGAGTAGTTACTGGAAAGACTGCCCAGAGCATCACAGCAAAGTCACAGTGATAGAGGCAATGTGCATTTACTGGAGTCACCTGCTGAAGTCAAACAGTAGAAACAGAGAGTCCAATAAAATATGGGATTCAAATATTTAACTTCATCAGGGTATTGGGCTCTTAAGTGTATAAATATCCTTAGTTAAGAGCAAAATGAACCGCATCCACTGCTTTCTGCTCATGTCCAAATTCTAGTATGAAATTAGTGATTCACAATCAGAGGCTGTGCTGGATTTTCTGTTGAAGTTGGGACACTCCTGGTAGAAGGCAGACCGGTAGCACTTGAGTGTCTTATGGCTCCCCATGGACACATATGGCTCCATGGGACTTCCCAGGGACTGTGTGAAGCTGGCAGTTATTGCCTGTGCCTGACAGGCCATCCAGGATTATCAGACTTCTAATATATAGGTGCATGCTGAAGAACTGTTGGGAAACTGGCAAGAGGATGTGAGTAATTTCTATTCATTTGCATCACATGAACACTAGGGAGAGATCACAGAAGAGCTGAAACCCTAAAGTCATTGGCTGTTTCATACAGGGTTTTTTTGTGGAATACAGAATTTTAAGTAAATTCTACGTATACAGAAAAGGTCAAAATTTGCCCCAAGATTTAAGAGGAAGACAGAGTACTGTGCAAGATCTTCTGCAGTGATTTAAAATGCATTACTGTCATAAGCTTAGAGCAGGATCTTCAGTATTGGACTAACTCAGCTGACCCTTCAGTCAACAACTATAAAATACAAGTGACAAACATGTTTAGGTTTTGGAATATATGCTGCCAAAGTTACCCAATAACACAGTTGTTTTGAGGATTATAGTTCAAAGAGCATTTATAGCAGACACCCAAGTATGCCATTGCCTCTTTGCCTCAGGTCACACACTGAAAAAATTCAAAGGATCAATGTTTTTTTGCCTGTCTCGGAACCCATGAGTCAAACATTTCAGGATAAAGACTTTTTTTTGTAATGTATAGATTTCTAGGAATGATACAAAGGAAAACATCAGCTGGAAATACTCTTCAGACCAGAGAGTTAGTTGCATGTGATATACTCCAACATGATTCTAACAGTTGATTTCAATGTGGTCTTGTTTTTTATTTACTTAGCAGGGATAATTGCTGCTAGAAAGTCCACAGGGCATCTTCTGGCCTTTTTTGCTTCTGCCTTCTAATTTCGTGTTATTTTGCAATGCCTAAACCATATGCACAAGTGTATTCAACATATGTTTACAACGTATGTACATGCATATCAGAACAAGGGAGAGGTGTCTGGAAATTCTGGATAGATGAGGTGAATGGATTGCTTTAATTTTCATTCTATTCTTATTAATTTTATAAAATTTTTGTGATTTAATTTATTCGTATAATTGCTAACATGCATAGTACTCTGCATACAATACATTTAATACAATGCCCACTGGGTTTTCTGACTTTTCAGATTCTGGTTGCAAATCTAGGAAACCTCTGTTCCAAGACAGTAACTTAAGGTAAGAACAACACTCAGGGGTAGTAAGGAGGATACTGAAGAATTGTGCCACAGAACCAGTGGGTTTGAAATGACCTTAACTTCTTTTATAACTACGTAATTAAAGAGGTAAAAAGACTACTAACAGTAGAGCTGATTTGAAGGGACCGGGGTAAAGTGCAGTACTGTACCTAGCACAAAGTTCCAGTCCATGATGAGGGTTGGGAGAGGATGTTTCTTTTAGTTGTACATTACATCCAGATTTCAATATTAAACAATGTATGAAAAAATTGCATTTTAATATTCTTCTGCTAGTTTTGCAGCAATTCATTACACCTAGAGTCTCTCTTTCCCTGCATCTTACAAGGTCATCTAAGACAGCAGGTTTAAAACACTACCACTCTGATTTGGAGGCTTTTATACACCAATTTGTGGGGAATCCAAAGCTGCAGACAATGAAATTACAAGTGAAGACACATAAGCAAGTGTGGTAGTCATTCTTTTCATGCTACAGCTGTTTGAATTTCACGTTCCAAATGTTCTAAAGAAGTCATACAAGTTATCAATAATCACACAGAATTAGTTGTGTTTCTGATATTCCTTTGGAAATTGAAGGAAAATGGTTCCTTCACAAAAGACTGTTGTATAAAACCTTCTTACCTTAGTTCCTGAAGTGGGTACGAGTCCCACAGCTGCCATATACGTACTTCCAATTGTCTTGATCTTTTCTATGTCCTTATAATATTCTTTGTCCATAAGCTTTGTTTAAAACATAAAACTGTTAAATATTACATAATATTTTAGACAAGCAACAATAGTTATCAGACAACATGTGCAAGTTCATTAAACCATATTATATTTGCTAAGTTGAGGCTTGCCCACTCTGAGGTCATTGAAAAAACTGCCATTAACTTCCATTTTGATACTTTTCCTATATCAGAGAAATTTTAGGTCAGATTCATGTGCCTAAAAGTACAAATTTGGCACTTTGGAGAAGTCCAGTGGATACCAACTATGATCAAATAGGAAGTTTACAATACTGTTTTATTAAACAGTTCAAGATACGTGGAGTTACTACATATAATCTCGTTGACAGTAATGTGGTAGAACTGATATGGTCAAAAGACAAAATGTTTAGACCTTACCTCATCAAAATCAGCAATAATTTCATTTAACAGGCGTAAACATTCCACTCCCATATTATTGCCATCCAATTCAATGTAGAAATCATTGAAATTTGGTATGGAAGCAAACATCACTCCCACTTGTGAATATGACTGGTAATAAAGGTCCTGTAGTTCATAAGCAGATATAATTTTTATTTTAAAAGATTAAGCTAAACTAAATTATCATTATTACTACATTATTACATTATTACTAAATTACATTAGTACATCATTATTACTAATTCTACTGCTAAGAAATAGCTAGGACAAAGGCCATTAGTTTTTCTAGAGAGAAAATAAGACTCTTTAAAATAACGTTGAAAGATGTCTTCACCCAAGACCACAATAGAAAATTAACACCTAAGGTATGAAACTCATATAAAACAACTTAGGTTTTTGGGGTTTTTTTCTGTTTAGACATAGAAGAAGCGAGTGAAAACTTGGAGAAAGTCTTAACAGTTATAGAACTTCTATTGTATGAGAAAAATAATTACATTTTCTCAATTTTCTTTTAAAATAGGAGATGGAACAATTTTGTCCTGCAGTACAAAACCAGCCTCATTCTTTCAAGTCTTTCCATGTGTTGTGGAGTCCTATATAATATAATGCTCTTCTGTATGGTAAGGTTTCTGCTTCCAAAAATTTGGAAGGCTTAAAGAAAGCAAAACCACTCTTCTTTGGTTCAAATTCTTTGATCCAAACTCTTAAGAGCAGTATCATGGACCTTACGGCTACTCCAGTGATGAAGGTTTTCAGATGACCAGAAGGACTCTTGTAAGGGCTTCCTGAACCAATTTATTTAGGCATTGCAGCCATTTATGTTAATATTCATCTGCCTTGAATATGTAAAATTCTCTGTTTGTATCTTTAAATAGATGGCTTCGGTAATGGTACCGTACTTTGCAGAACTAGAGTGGTTAATACAGAAGTGTCTGGCAGTTCATACATTTCACCATTCAGAACCAAACTGAGCTCATGCAATACTGTGAAAAATCCCAATATCCTGCATTGATTGGAAAACAAAAAGAAGAAGTGATTTATATGCAGTTACTTGGTTACATTGATGTTGAATGACAACCTTCCCTTATCCTGAATTTTATTAATATTCTTCTGAGAAGGAGGACTGTACAGCAAAAGAAATAATCTCAAACTAATTCTTGAACAGAAAGTTTTACAAAGCTACTATTTTTTACATGAGCAAAGTTTTTTTTTCCAAGCCTTTCTTGAAAACATTCACTGAAAGCTGACCCAAGGAACACAGGGCCACATCCATACAGAATGTATTTAAATTTTATCTTGATTTACCATATTTCTTGGATTAGACATAAGAAAGTGCTGTGCAACATGGGCTGGCAACAGGTTGAAAAGAATTCTTTTATTATCCAGCTTGACTCTCTCCATATCATCCCTCTCTTCTTCTGCCTGTTGGGATACAGGAAGAGAAAAACATTTCCAAAAAGAAAAAAATTAGCTGAGCCTATCAAATAGCTTCTATTAATTCGTCCTTTGGAATTAAACTAAACAAAATGGACAGTGGCAAAGTAGAGTGAGAACAGTTCTCCTGTACCATGCTTCTACATTCGGCAAAATCCCCTTAAGTCCTTAGTAATTCAAGATAAAGTCTCTGGGCTGTTTTCAGGGTTTGACCAGCTAAGTGCATCAGTATCTTCTGTAGTTCTCTGTTCTTTTAAATAGACCCTTGATATGTTTACAGAGTAAAAGACAGAATAATCCCACTTAAGTCACATTGGCCTTGGAGGCCAATTGCTTCCCAGATAGTCCAACGCAGTGACAGCAGTATTCGATCCATCTTTCAAAAAAGGGAAGCCAGTGAGAATCACCAGTGTTTAAAGCAGATCGATGCAATTTGCAGTAAAATTGAAACAAATCTGGTAAGACTATAACTTCAACAGAGAAAAAGATTTTAAAATTGAACATCCTTAAGAATGACGCACAATTAAAAATAATATATAAAATTAGTTAACATTTCTAGAGATTGTTTTAATTATGCTGATGTTTGTCATGAAAACATATATAGTTCCTTTGAAAGAGAAATTCTGTTATTCATGTGAATGACAGCGTTCAGAAAGAGTGCTTAGGAGTTAACTCATCTGAGGTCCCTAACTGAAGAAATTGGCATCTTATTACAAGTGCTTGATTCACAGGAGGTAGAACAAGTCATACAACAGGAAACTATTCTGAAAATCAGGCCCCTTATTTGAAAAATATTGACTATCTAGGCATCTCATTTGGGACTCTTAGGTCTGCAAATTCCAGCCTAGTCCTTCGTAGACTTATCTGCAAAATTACTTCTCTGGAATTTGCTCCTTGTTCTTAGAGTGACTTCTGGCCTCGCACTGATTGCAGTTAGAAAACACTTGATCAGTATCATATAATTAATCTCACAGAAATCAAAGCTTATTCTTAGTTCCTCAATCACACTCACAAATATTCTACTGTGATACCAAAGTGATTTTGTTATCTAATTTTGTTAATCTAATTACAGTCTGTAGAAGACTGGAAGGCCAAATTCTCAGTCATTGTTGAGAAACCACAATTGCATAAACCATTGATGAATATTTTCTAATCTTTCTTGGTGTCCTATTTATATGTGGAATTTGGTATACTGATATATTACAAAGTCCACATAATTTCTCAGTATCCATTCCTTTCTAAGTAAGTGAAAACCACTCACCTCTTGCCTTTGTATAGTCTAACAATATTGTTTCATGTGATTTTTTTTTTTGCAGGAAGCTGTTTTATTTTCCATGACAAAACTTAGGAAACAACTTTTTTATTCAAATAACACAGTCCGTTTTGCCCTGCAGTTTATTCTGTGTTTTTAAATTTCTTTACAAGCAGAAAGAATTCTGAAAGAGAACTGATTTTATAAACATAAATTCTTCAGGAATTGTTGCCTTTTAAAATAAATTTTCAGCTCCTGCTCTACTTTGTGTAATAAGAAACAGAATCTATTCCAGAGGTGAAATATCAGTAAACTTTAAATAGCAATTAAGTTTTGCAAGAAACATACCTGAAGATTTTATTCTAAAAGCATCTATTTCCTGTTTGTGAGCTATTTTCTTGACACTGCTTTTGCTATTTAAATTTCACATGCTCTTTTCTTAAAATACCCTTCCCCTGTTTTGGTATAACTCTCACTTCTATAAACATGTGAAATGGCCTCTGGCATTTAGTTTGACTGTTGGAATTTAAATGTTTAATAGGAAAAATAAAAAGATTCTTCAGCTGAAAATCCAAATCAAGCTGGCAACTCCATTTTTACATCAAACTGGAATATGGGAAATTTTATTCTGACAACAGCAAAGAGGTTTGTGCACTGAATTGATGCTCTCAATATATATCCCTTTGGGGCTTTCTTATCCATTCCTCTATTTTTTGAACAAGAACTTTCTGTGTTACTTTCTTCCAAGGAATTCCTTCCTAGCTTCTCAGTTAACCTACCAATACAATATGGGGCAGAATACCATCCTAAAGAACAACACCCTTTTGAGTCAGGACGTAGAGATTTCTAGACTAATCAAAGGAATAATGTAGGGGTAGGTAAGTGGAGTAATCGGTTTGACGCATTGTATGGGTAGTGATTTTGCTCAATCACTGGCAGCCGGTGTTCATTTATGATCTGGAAATATCTGATCAAATTCCTCTGCCTTGCCCAGTTGTGGATCAAAGTGTTCATTTTGGAAAAAATGATTGAAAAGATTCCTCAGTAAACCCGTCATTACATATGAATCACAGCAAAGGTTGCAGAGCAAGGAACAGCCGTGACTAAGATGTGGAGAACTGAGCTCTTGAGTGAAAAGCTAATGGCTCAAATCAAACTATCAGAGACATACCTGAAGGGGTGGCAAAATCATCTAAGAGCAGGGAAAGGCATTAATGATGTCACCATTGCTAATGGAATGCTACATTTCCAACACACCTAACAAGTGTCTCTTTCCCTCTTTGGATGCAAAACTGTTAACTAATTTTGACTCTGAGAAGGTTCAGTTGCCAAAAATGAGATTGTGGGAAAACGACTGGAAGTAAAGATAACATTATAGAAAATACAGAGGGAAGTATGATTACTACTCTCTAGATGGAATGCAGTCAGCACACCCAACTTCCCATACAGAATACAATCTAGAGGGGACTAAATGGAGGGTGTCTAGAGGGGACTAAATGGAGGGTGGAGTGGAGTGGAGTGGAGTGGAGTGGAGTGGAGTGGAGTGGAGTGGAGTGGAGTGGAGTGGAGTGGAGTGGAGTGGAGTGGAGTGGAGTGGAGACACTGCAACCAGGCTCTGTTGAAATCCTTGCACAGGAGGGTACTCAATGGAACTTTTTAGTTGATAAGCCACACAGCATCTGGAAACCAAGGGAGATATAGAAAGGTGTCCTGCTGTTGAATCAGCAACCATGGCAAAATCACACTCCTTGGATTGACATATATCCCCATCCCAAGGTTATCTCAGATACTGTAGTGTAGCATCTGATGTTATCTGCCTCCAAGGCACGATCTCCCCTCACTGGGTAAGATGTATGACTCATGTCACCCAGGCTTTGCATAAAATTAAAGAAGTAGTATAAAAGTGAGTTACAAAAGGGGAGAAGACTCCATCATAACTTCTGGGATCAGCTGGCAGGCTGAACCTCTCTTCTCCCCCATATGGACACCCATGGAGTAAGAAGTGTACTCTATGCATGCTGAATGATTTTCTGGAGATAGCTCTAATTGAGGATTAGAGCTTGTCAGTATATTGCTTTGAATACATTTTTGCAGTCAGATACTATCACCAGCAATCCTCAAACCTTAACTTCTCACCATGTTTTTTTATTAATAAAGAGTGTTATCCACTAACTGGTAATGTGGGACCTTCAAGGGCACTAGCAGTTGATGTCAGTGGGTAAAGCTGTGGAGACCCAGGAGGAGGTCTCTCTTTTGGTGTGTGACCCTGAAAAAATCAGTTGAACTGCACTCTGATCTAACAGACTACTCAGTAAAGGATCCCCATAAAAGGATGCTGGCAGACTGCTTGGGCACAAGGGTCTTGGCTTTCCTGGGGCATGGTCAGATTAATCAAACACTAAGGTTTGAGAAAATCTTCCATTTTCACATGTAAAATTCCCTAATGTCATGGAAAGCCCTTAAATAATACTGTGGGTAACGGTAGCAAACCCAAAACAGAGACGAATTATGCAAACAGCAGAACAAGGGGAGGGGAATGCTCTTGTTTTTTCATCCCCTGACCTATTTCGAGCCAAGCACCTCTTTGCCAGCAGAGAGGAATGCACTCTCTCCATGTGTTCTGGGAGAAATTTGCGCTGACAATGGCCATGTGGGGCAATGCAGTGCCCTGAAGACTAATCTATGTTAGCTCTGCCTGACCTAGCCCCAGAACTAGAAGCAGAACGTTTATGGAATCAGCATAGCATTCCGAGTTACTTTCTCATGTTGAACAGCAAAGGCATATTATCTTAGACCACACACTGGGTCAATACTGCTGTATAGCTGCTGGTACCCTAGAGAGAGTCTCTGCATGGACTGCACTTAACCCACCCACACACACCATGCCTAACATCGTGCTTTACTATTGAAGTGATCTTTAGGAAAATGAACTGAAGTGTACCTCCTCTGCTACTACTGCACAGAGCTTGAGTATCTATCCTCTTGCCTTGCACTGCCTAAGACAGCTCTCGTATATCCAGTTCCTCAGGAGCTGCCTGGGGGAAGAGGAAAAATGTTCTTGCATCTCTCACAAGGGAAGATAAAGGAGTGAAGGTGTAGCAAAAAAAGACTTGGTCATGTTCAACAGTGAGGACTCTGAAACTATCCCATCACACAGATATATGGGAGGGAGGTAAGCTGATTACTTGCATTTTCTGGACCTTTTTCCAGCTTTCTGCTTTCTGCCCTTCAGGAAAATGCAATAAAAACGGTCCTTTCTCCTTCTGACTCATGAACGTCTAGTGCCTACTCTTTGAGCAGTAGGCATTATTCCTTCCCAGGCAAAACAGACACGGAGAAGGGAGAAAGAGTACTTGGGGCTGAAAGATTAAAAAAGCACAGATCACAGGTATTTACATTCCTGTTGGGAATATTATCCAAACAGCTAAATGGCATCTAAACCTTCATCTACTTGCCCCTATTCCCATTGGTTAATTAAGGAAAGCTGCCAGGATAATATTTATGCAATAGCTATTGGATCAAAAAACAAGGCAGATTATTGTGAAAAGAAACAAGAAAGAAAATGTATTGGCATGACCAACATAATTTTTCACATCCTGCTGTTTGCTTTTACCTGTTTGGTATTTGTGGCAACTAGGCAATTTTGTGGAACCCAACTGTATTTGCAGAGCAGGAGTATTTAAAAGCAGGCTTTATTTTTACACTGGACATGGTGACAAAATTTAAAATGTTTTTGATACTATCACTTTTTACATCAATCTAATTAAGAGCTGCTGTATTTTACATAGCTACACAGAATCCCACAGTTTTTACAATGCTGGTAAGTGATTACCCATCCTCTGTTTGGGAAGTGGTCTGAGCAGTTATGTCACCTGACTGTTTAATAAGCTTCAAAATGCTGTAGAAAAGTCATTGACTAAATAGATACCACACAAAGATACAGTTCTAAGATTCAGTTAAAAAGAAGCTGGGCACCAGTGCCAGAGAAATATCATTTTTTGTACCTGAAGATGGCACTAAAGCCACAGGGAAGAGACCCATCACACTGTTTCTGTAGGGCCAGGTTTTTGCATGGAAATGTTAAGACACTTGGCAAGTCTTTCCTGCAGATGGTAAAATTCATATTTCTTACAAGTGTAATGGACTAGAGAAGGCAGCAGAATTATATTCTAGTATTCCCTAAAGAATGCGTCAATCAGTCACATCATTGTATTATTCTTGTTTTCCTCCCTTGACAAATCCTGGGTGAGTGAGCAACTACATTTTTTGGCAGTTTTAGCATCTTCATGAATTTCTACTTGCATTTATTTGTTCATTAATTTTTCCTCTCAGTTTTGTTAAATAATGTGCATAATCAAAAGTGATTATCACTCACAAACAAGTAAAATGCTCCTGTAGTTATTGTCATATGAGGAACACAGAATTATTCAACAATGTTATGCAGAAAATGAAACTCTCCTCCTGCAGCCTATTAAAAATATCAAGAAAACAACTAATAGATGTTTTCTGAAAATACTGTGATATTCAGAAAGGTTAAATTTGACACAGAAAAAAACCCTAGCAAAATCAACAGGTCTATAACACCACTAATGTGTCAACAATAAGTACAAATATAAATGTTTTAACAACATATCATCCATAAAAAGTAATATTTTTTCCACGTGATGTACATAAATTCTACTGTATTTTCTGTGTTCTGGTAAGGCAACCTAGATGAATGGAAATTAGATTAACTTATCTTGAAACAGTATAATTTTTCTAAATCAGTTTTTCTTGTTTGAAACTGCTTTTCTTCAAAGCACTTTCTTTCCTGATGTGGCAGAAAAAATGTGTGGAAGTGTGTGTTCTTCAGACCTTCGTATAGACCACTATGTATCTATGTATTCCTACTGGTTAATTTCAGGATACTTTCACTGTTTAAAATATAATTTAGTAGTACTAGACTGTTGCTCATGATAAAGTAAAAGAAATTATCTATTAAATCCTTTTTATTGCAGCTTATGCCAAAAATGCTTTTATTCATCGGAGAACATTTTTACAGGATTAGCCCAACAATGAATGTTACTAAAAGTATGCAAACAAAGTGCTTGAAGCTTCCAGACAAGCCCTTGAGTCTGAAATTCTCCCAAGATGTAAGCCAGCAATTGAAAAGCCTCCTAAAATGCTGAACCATGTTGGAACATCTTCACACCGCAGGGGCTGGCTACTGGGACATGTGAATCCAGCTTTAGCATTTGATTCATGCAATTCAGTGTCTGCACAAAGAACCAGCACACCCACTTTGCAAAACAGAAAATCTCCATAGGTCCTGTGCACTAAGTTGATGGTCTTTCTAAAACTTCTGTTGCCAGAAATATAACCAAGTTAAGCCAACATGATTTAATGGTAAGTAGTACTATGGCTGTAGAGAAACATGACCAAGACTGCTTTTAACCTTATAGAGGGCTCCTGCAGTCCAGCAGTCAGAGAAAACTGACTCTTACTTGTCTCCTCTTAAAGGCTGTTAAACAATTTGTAGCCTGAAGTTTGCTAACTATTCAAAGGTGGCTTTAAAATGTAGATATTTCCAATAAATGGTGTTTCCTAAGCTTTTAATACTCAGATTTTTACTGGGCTGAAGAACCTAGCAAATACAGTGTTTTGGGGTTTTTTCAGTTATCCATTTGCATAGGTAAGCACCATAACCACTTCTGTAACATCCATCAGGGGCAGTACTTCTGCATGTTACGTTAATTAGTCCTTGGACTAAACATCGGTTGCAACCAATACACAGAGTGGAAAGCAGAGCAGCATTTCTTTCAATGTGTTATCCACTATTACTTACTATACAGGGAATGGATCTTCCACTTGGAATTGAGAAGATGAAAGGTATATGCCCAGATCATCTAAGAAGCCAAGAACCTACTCAGCATATTCAAAGAATGGTAGTTATGTTGATTCCTAAATTCTGAATTTTCTACCTAAACTGATTTTTTTCTTTTCTCATTATCATCATGCAAATCTCACAGACAAGGTGGTACCACATAAGTCTCTGATTTGCAATTGAAAAGATCTGAAAATGGCATTTGATCTTCTCAGATGAAAAGCACCTTTTGAAATAGTACCCAAAAATGTTGAAGGATTCTTAATAGTCAAGACACTGAGACATGCACAATCCAGCCTTAACTTAGCTGAGAAAAATAAGCAAGAAGGTAAATAGGTCCTTGAAGTGCAGCTGCAGGGAAGTAGCTGCCAAGTATGGACAATTCCAAGAATGTAAACAACGGAGTGTGTGAACGGCAGGTTGTAGAACCTTAGCGAGGCAGAGCAGCAGCAGCAGCGTTTGTATGACAGCCTACCATCACTCCAAGTGATTTGCTTAGATGTGTAAACAAGTAGCTAGTAACCAATGTATTGCTTGCATGTAGAGAAGTAGAAAAGGTATGTAAGTAGCTGTCTGATCTGTAATAAACGGCTTCACCTGATCATATTGGTCTGTGTGTGATGACTTGTGAATTCCTCCGCGACACAAAAATGCCACTGGAGAATATTGAAATTTGATGTCTTATCTCCTCTTATTTCTCCCCGTGGAGAAAGTGCACAATGATTTTAACAATAGTGATAGATGACTAGGTATTTTTATATAACCTGTCTCCAAGAAAACAGAAAAAGTTCATATTTCTTCCTTTACCACTGTCCAAGTCCAGTTCTGGCCTTTCATTAGATGAGCATCCCATACTCCTGTGCCTAAATTTTTAAAATTAATTCTTTGCTAATTAAAAGCCAACTTAAAACTAAGAATCTTTAAGCAGTACTTCCATTAGAGATGCAGTTTGCCATGCAAGTCACAATAGCTGGAATGATGAAAAGTATTTAAGATGCTGGAACTTACTCTTTATCCATTGAAAAGTCACAGGATAGCAAAACTGGTACATTACTGCTACTCTATTTCAGGGCTAGAAATAACATACAGATGGTCTTGTATTTGTGAATCATATGGCGCTCGCATACTTCCACTGTGTGCCAACCCATATAAAGTTAGTGACTATCTAGTGAGACATGTGCTGCACTGAATTTCAAAATCAGGTGAAGTTTTTTTCCATCTGAAAATTTATCTGGCACCACAGTAAACAGAAACTAGTATCAGTTTATCCAAAACAAGCTTCTGAGGCTGACAGGCAGAGCTTCTGCCAATATTGCAGGTCACAGGACAAAAATTAAATTAAATGGTCCCACTCAGCTGAACAGTACAGAGTTCATGGAAATGGTAGAACAAGATAATCTCAAAGCAAAAGGGAGGGGAACACAGTCTTGGACATCAACACAAACAAGAAACCCCAATGAAGCTTAACTGCTATGTCGAAAACCTTTTCAAGCAGAAGATAGTAGAGCTAAGTCATAACTGATTTCTCCATTTTAGGTAATACAGTGGAGCCAGGGATGTGTTCCAGTCAACCAGTAACCCATGTGTCCTAGTCTTGATGTTATGTGTAAAAGCAAGTGCTGTAATGATTTATACAGTCCTCTTGAGGACACAGTTAACAGGGTACAGATGAGAACAAAATGTGGTCTCTGTGAACTACAAGAGTGTAAGATTTACTGTAAGGATAACTTCCAAATTCCACCAAACAAACTTACACATTGAACTTTCTCCTTCCCTTGGGGACCAGTGTGAAACACTTTGGAGGTGGGAATTGGACTGCTGAGAGGTGTGACAGGAGGTAGACATATCTTGATGCCCGTGTTATGGCTAATATAATTTCTATAGGTTTTGCTGTGATTATGACAGTTACAAAATATATTTTTAAAAAAGATCCCTTCACCTGGTATCTAAATAAATTTCTAATTTAAGAATTCCTTAGTTTCATTGTATGATATAGGTTTAAATATTTTCTTTTTTCAGTTTTATCAGTTTTATTTGCATCTTTTCAGTTTACCTGAATATTGATTTAATTTCACCCCCTTTTGTAATATGATTAAAAAAACCCATGGATTTAATTTCTTTATCTCAAATTTATGCTGTTAACAGTCTATTCCTAATGCACCTTGGATATAAACATATTATTTGATGAATGATACACTGGAACAGCTGCAAACAAACAAAAAAACCCACTTATCCAGGAAAAAAGAATTTTATAGGTCTGTGGAAAGAAATCTTTAAAATAATCTTTCTCTGTGAATTCCAAAAGACATTTTGAATTTCTGAGTCCAAGTAATTTGCCCTGAAAGTATTTGAAAACCAAATCAAAAAGTGAGACATCATTTTGTGTGCATGGATACTACAAAGTCCTGCGATTTACCTGCACTGCCCAGAGGTAGTCCAGACGCAGTTTCAAGTCCACCTGTCTTGAATGCAGTGCCAAAGCACAAGAAAACAGCAAAATAGCTAGTATTGGTTCATAGCCACGCATATAAAAGGAGCCTCCCCTTAAAAAAAGAAGAAAATAAATGGGTTATTCCAGATCTAATACATAACACTGCATATTTTTAATATCAGGTCTTTAGTTTAGAACACATGGGTATCTCCTAATCACTAGCCTTTTCTGAAGAGGCTCATCTGGGCAGGGCAACGGGTGACAGTACATCTGATCACTACATCACACCAACATGCAACTTCTTGAGGATTTTATGATGTTATGCATTCTTGTAATGTGTGTACACGTTTTTAATTAGGAAATATAAAAACATTGAAAAGCTTAAAAGCTTAATTGAAATTGGGACTAGCTGGGGGCTGCTGAAATATGGAAGTTAAGTTTTTAACTGTGTTCTTCCATTCCATATGATAGTTAGATGACAGTGTGTTCAGCTGGGGTACAATAGCATAAAACTACTGAACAATGGGACAACAGTTGCTACCTCCCGAAAGCTGATCTCCTGTTGATGGATGTTACTAGATCATACAATTGCTGGGGAGAGGATGGCTGAAGTATTTCAGCTCTACTGACTCTATAGCCCTAGGCAGCACTGAACACTAGAGGACAATTAAGAGATTAGTAGTCAATGTGTAACTATCTATAGAAAATTACCCTTTCCTTTAATTTTGCAAGATACCTACCCCACTGCTTTTCTGTAACCACTGAGTTCCAGAATAACTATGTACAAAATTGTAACAAAAAGCAGGAGAATCATTTTTGGCAAGGAAGATACACGTAGAAATATTGCCAAGGTGAGAGTCCCCACCACACAGGAAAGGAAAGCATAGTGGGCTGTGTCACATGGAAGTTCATTCATTGTTTTATTTGTTCCACCAGGAGAAATTATAACTATTGAGCTGCTGGAATTGGTATTCCAAACCCAAGGCATGCAGCCAACCTAGAAAAGACAGGAGAGGTGAGAAGGAGAGAAAGTTAAAAACAAAATAAACAGAAATGTATTTGCTATGGAGTCTAACTGTAATTCATTTCTAATTGGAAAAATCTGACTGTGGAGTTCCCACCCAGCTCAATGCTGTATTAAAGTCTCCTTTTCCTGCAATGCTCCACTGAGTTTTAGGGAAGAGACACAATTTGTTAATTAGATGCCAGTAAGGGCAAATAATTGAAGTGTGGGCTTAGTTGAATAGTTTCCCTCTCAGTGCTCAAACTTAAGAGATTCTTAAACCAGCATATTCCTGCAAAATTAAGGAACTTCAGTTAACATTTTATGTGGTCATGCAGGTGACAAAGGTTCTTGTACAGAGCACAGAAATAAATGTGTTTGTTTTATTGACTATGTATATCATATAAACTTCAATTATTTAAACACAAAACAAAAAATAGTTTAATTGAGTGAAAACCCAAATATAATATCTTTTTCCATCTCACAGCTACTTCTGCTGTCACATATGATTCAAATACAAGGACTCATCTTTAATTATCCCTGTCATTTCTGTTATGTAGGGAATTTAATTTCCTTCTTAGACCGGGAAATAAAAGTTTTTTAGTATATTTCTTATGGGAAATTTGGGGAAATTTTTCTAAAGACAATGTCATGTACATATCTCAGAGCTGTTACCCAAGGAAGAGAGGAATTTCTGGCAAATAGTGCAAGTCCCTACAGCTCCAGTTTTAACTGCAGTCCAACCTTCACCCCTTACAAAGGAAAAGGATAAGAGTTAGTATAAGCGGGGAGAGTGGGATGGTAGTGTGAAATTGATTTATCAGGCACTGTCACATAAGCCCTGCCCTGTACTTAAGCTTCTCTTTTGAGTGCATTGTAAGACCTTTTTATTTCATCCCAACCACTGACAATGAAATTTTATTGCATGCTGTAAAGTAAGTGACAACCTGAAGGGTGATTAAACCATGTATTTTACAGGGGGTTGTAGTAACTTAGAAAGATGAGACATAATAAATAAAATGTGAGTTAAACTCATAATGGCTAACACTATGAAATGAGATAGAATGAAATGAAAAGTCCCTTAAATGTGATTTTGTTCAATATCCTTCAAAAATTCTTTCATACTAAACTCATCCAAAAATATACACATGCATGAGGGCTTCATCAGTGATCTGCAATCCATCCAGGAAAACATCATTTGCTGTACAACCAGTAGTGAAAGTTCAACACCTAGCTCTTCTGACAGATAAGAATTCTAGAGGCATTACTTCTCAGGAACGAATAATTTCTACTGATTAAACATTACTCCTTAGGTTACAAGTTATTTTTGTTCAGGAAAGAATAGAGTTATATTTGTGACCTATTCTAAATTGTAACTGAATGGTCACTGCCTGTTGGAGGTCAGAGTTTCTGTATTCTAATCTGTTTTCTTCCCCTGTTCAGCATTGCATTAGGGCTTACAGTTGCTGTTTCTCATTTTCACCATCTCTAAGTGGCAACAATGGTGCTTGTTTCATTTGGTCAAAGTAAGTGTCAGATTTGTGGAGGCTGATTGTCAAAGGTTTTAGCTGTCTTAATTTATCTCAATCCCAAAGCTGGATAGACAGAACTTGCTGAGAAGCTAGCCAGGAGTCACTCAAAGCTCTATGCATTTTGGGCTTATATCCACATTAAGAACTGTATGTATGTCTGTGTGCTATTAGGGCTATGTGTTACTCACACAGCTGATGTTCAGGAATTCCCAGAAATGTCTCAACATCGGTAATTCTTGGTACCTCTCAGGACATTGGAATTCACAGAAAAGGGATCCTCCTCCCAGTCAGTTCATGGGGATAAGCTTGGTATATGTTCTCAGGGCAGGATCAGGGGTGAGTGAATACACAAAATAGAAAATACAGGGCTTGGCATCTCAGCACTAAGAATTGCTCATGTCTTCTAATGGTCAGAACACATTGTCGAATTCCCACAGAGAGGCATGATTTGAAACATCTGCCTTCTCAGCATTTCCAATTGTGCTTAGCATGCTGTTTTTGTGTGGATTCTTGGTTGAGTACCCTGACATGTTCAATTTGTTAGCAATAGCAGCAAAAATGCTGAAATTGTCTGGTAGGAATTTGACAAGGTAACCAAATTATAAATATTTAGGCGGAAGTTTGTATACTATTTGAATTCAAGTCCACCATTTTGAACTCTCTGCTAATCTACAGTAAAGGAAGCTCAATTTTCAGAAGTATTGAGCACATTCACTTCATACAACAGAAGCTTTTTAGACAGTAGATGTGAATGGATCATGTAAGTAGCACAGTGTAAGCACTTCTTCTCATCACACAAAACTGTCAATATTTTAAGATCTCTTTAGCTTTCTGATCTGCCAGGACTAAAAATATCCACCTGCTACAGAATTAATTATCCACCATTACAGAAATATGTTCTGTAAGTTGCCACATAGAAAAAGTAATCTTGTTTTGACACCATACCTTGTCTGTCATAAAATATTAGCCATTGAACTAGTAAGCAAGTTGAACATTTAAAAGCAGTTTTCCCATAAAGCACATGACATCAGCAGTCTATATGATGTTAAGGTTTGACATACAAATTTATATTGGTTTTGACTAGGTATTAATTTGTAATTAATTGTGTAATTTGCTAATAGCTTTTCCTTTCTTAATTCAATACTCTGTCTCAGGGCAAAGAAAGTTCAAATTGCAGCTGAGGGATTTAATTTTGAAAAAGCATGCTCTGCAAGTATGAATAATAAAACAAGTAGGAATTCATCAGATGAGAATACGAGATGTGTTTAATCCATCTGCACCAGCTTGTTCTTTAAACAGAATGCTAACTTAAGTGATACTTGATTTTAATACTCACCACACAGCCTTGAGCCACGGAGTATATTAAGATCACAATAAAAATACACAAAATGGTACGAATTTGTATTGTCAGGCACCCTGGAAAACACTAAGGAAGGAAAAAAAAGATTTATAGATAAAATAATTTTAAAGTGGGGTTGTTATTTTTAAGTAGTCTATAAAGACAAGTGAATAAGGCTTACAGAAATTAAGTACTGTAAATTATGAAGTTGCAGTTATTGTTGTGTAATAACTGTTATGCAGTTATTATTGTGTAGACGTATTTTAATAGTAATTGCAGTTTTGGGGATAATAAATGTGAAATTATTATTGCTATACATTATTTCTCACTATAATTAAAACTTAGAAATTTTAGTTGTATGTCTACTCATGGTGCAAATAAAATATTAGGATGGCATTTGATTTTGCTCTCACGGTGAAAATACCCAAAGCAACTTTCGCCTTGCAAATTTTCAGCTCCAAATCGTGATCCAAGAGAACATACTGTGATAGCATAGAATTTTGGAGTGGTATATGCATCTTCTATTATAATAGGTATGTTAAATGCCAGGGTAATTTTAATTATCGTGACTCATAGGAACCTTGAATTTGTCAGAAACAGCAGCAGAGAACAAAAATATCTGGTGAAATGGAGTCTTGTGAATGTTTTGTTTATCTCCATTTCTACCCTGACTCCATTTATCACACTATTACACGTCAAGATCTTGCTGCTATGAAGGCTGTGACAGAATGTGAGAGAGGAAGGGTAAATCTGTCAGGCTGTGTATTTTAGGCCCGTTCCAGTCATGCTGATCTACTCTGCTTCCAGGTAAAGCTGCTTTCCTTCCTTTCCCGTTGCACTAAGAATGTTTGGGGCATCTATTACCTACTGGATATATCTTTCACACCACAGGACTTCTTCCAGTGACTTCAATGGTCAAGAATCAAATCCAACAAACAGTCAGATCTAAAGTGGGGCCCATCCTGTGTCCTTTAAAAGGAGGAAGCTCAGATCTATCAAGGTTGAATTTTGCATAAGGTCAAATGGAGCAAGCAAACACCTGGTTTTGGGATGAAAATCATCAGTTTTGAAGAAAAGTTGTTCATTTCACCGACATCAAAAACATAGCTTCCAGCAGGCAGCAAAGTACTCATAGAGAGGGGGCTACTGTAGCCTTGGTACAACAGAAATCATGTATTGAAATGCATCCCCTTTCTTTCACGTATACTGAGACATTTCCCCTGTACGTGCAATCACATTATTAAAAGCTTGAGGTAGTTATAGATGAATCAACTTCATATGGGCTGTGACACGTGAGAATACAAAAATTACAGGGAAAAAAAATAAAGTATGATGTACAAATACATTTTGGCTTCAGTATGGGTTAAGTCCATGTAAACATAGGTGTGGAGCAATCAACATAATATCAACAGTAGCTTTGTGTTATGGATCTGAGTTAACTTGCTACACCAGTGTAAATATTAGTATGATAACATGGAATTTTGGGCTTAATTTTCTTTTTTTTCTTTTTTTTTTTTGTGGAATTTTTATTAACTAAATAAGTACTGTCAGATTCCCAAAATGCTAGGAAACTGGTACAGTAAAATACTTTCAAAGTGGTTTTATGAGTAAAGCATTTAATGCTAAAGCATGGAGAAGTAGAGTCACTTGTGCAGTGTGACAGAGCAAGTAAGTGCCAGGAGATTGATTAAATAGGGGAATGATTGATTTACAATTCTATATCCATTATCCATACCATATTCATTTTATTTTATTTATTATATAAGACAATTTTTGCTACAAAATTTTTAATTGCGATATTCTAAGGTTTTATATTTCTTTATTTTTCTAATGCTGGATTTGATCCTGTATAGTATTGAATGTCTAAAGGAACCTGAAATAAATATAAATTTTCTTGGCTGACAAAACAGATGGAACACTTCTTAAGTTTGCACTAGCCCCAGAGAAATGGTATAAAGAGCAGTTACTTCCTACAAACTTCATCTGCATTTCTACCATCTATAAAGAGCAGATAAACTACTCTGCCCTAATTAAAAAAAAAAAAAAAAAAAGAGAGAGATCAGTAAAATTACTCCCAAATAATTTTGTAAGTTTATAAATAATGTTCTGTTCTATGCCTGATACTCTGTTAGTATACTATTTATGTTTCCATGAAAACACATGCTTTTCTCCTGCTAAGGGTGTTTTCTTAAAACTAAAATTAGTGTGTACTAATCAGCAAAGCTGATTAACTGTGTAGGTGTTTTCTCTTGATATTTGTCTGAAAATAATACATTTATATCAATCCACTACAGAATTCTTTCATCAGGAAATTAGCCTGTAGATGCTTTATTCTGATCTGGCAGACCTATTTCTCCCCTTAAATGTCCTTCTGCATCATTACTGTTGTGAAAATACAATGAAGGAGAATTAATCATTACTAAAGGTTTTGAAAAGGCCAAGGATTGTGTGTGCAAAACATTGTGCTTTAATATCAAAACAGCTCCTGTTTTGGCAGAAAAAATTTTGAAAACAGAGGGGAATTTAGCAGGACTTTACACCCAGATACCAGTTGGAATGAAAGGGAGAACTAGTGTGCTTTGTAGTCAGAAAGGAGTAAAAGTCAGGTTAAAGCAGTTGTTTATCTGAACAAAGTATTTTGTGGTAGATATTCTGGGAAGATTTAGCAAAAAGGAAGCATAGAATTAATGGCACTGAATGCTACACTGCTGTAATGATTACTCATGTAAAAAGTCTACTTTCATATGATCTATCTTTGGTCAAATACATTACTTACCACGGAACTTTAAAGCACATACATTTCAGACTACGAATCTGTGAAACGTATGGCTTCAGAGGACAAACATAGCAGGGCCACCAAAAAGAAGAATAGTCACAAAATCTTAAATTACTTACCTGTACTCGTGTGACATGTAGATACATAATACAAGCCACTAGGAAACATATGCAGAACACCAGGAGAACAAGAACTACGGTACTCCTAGAATCAAAACACAATACAAGTAATGCAATGCAACTCAGTAGTAGATGAGAACAAACGGCTGTTTGGGGTCCTTCTGAAATAGTATTTTAAATAAATGATGGAGGATCTCCTCCTCAGCCTTGCTGTTATACTAACCATCACAGAGGAAATTTGACAGTGATGTCAACTGCTCTCAAGACTAAGAAATTAGTAAATGCTCTTGTATATGGTCCCAAGCCTGAGCTCAGCAAGGAGATCAAAGCACCTAAAAATGGTATATCAGGAGAGACACTTTCTAATTGTAGGCTAATGCAGAATATTCAGCATAATGACTCTTGTAAGGGGAGTATGTAACTCAATTACTTGGCTTTGGCAGCTCCGTTTACAGTTACCAGATGCTTTTTCCTCCTAATCTCTCTTTCTCAAAGATTAAGAAATCAATGGTCATTCAATTCAGACACTAATCAAGTCAAATAAAATCAGACCAGACTGTCTTCTAATGAAACAGAACAACTCCCTCCTTTCGAGTCTTCCTCAATGGTAGACAAATCTTAAGTTTCACAAAGATGCTGTAATAATTTTTAAATTCTTTGTTTGTAATGCAGAAATGCTTTAAATAATTAAAAAATAACCACTGAAAGTTTAAATAACCCTGAAAAGTGTTTTTTTCTTCTAAGTGTATCCTACAAAAGAAAAAAAGAAAGATAGTGAAAAGTGTCTCCTTTGGACAAATGAAAGAGTTAACAATTAGACTGAGGCTATACTAACAGAGAATCTCCTGTGTGAGACGATACCAACCTAGGTGCCCATTGTGTTCCAAAGACTTTAATTTTTGACCTGTGCAGGATGCCTGAGGATGTCCACTTTGAGTTATGATGGCAAAAGACAGAAACTTACTGTGGTATTATTAGAAGGTAGACAAGGCCAAATAAGGCAGCTAGAATTAGTGAGAGAACTACAGCACTGGTGAAGTACTCGTCCTGAAGCTGGTGGTACTGTTAAAGAAAGGAAGAAATGAAGACAGTAAATATTTTATATATACCCAGACACCCACGCTTGTCCATTCTCAGCAAGAAAGAACTATATCTTAAAATAAAACAAGCCCCTCCCTAGTTTACAACCACCATGACTTAATTTACATGAAAAAACAGATGAGGCAAGTCTACACATTTCCTTGACAGACTTCTGTTTCGCCCGATAACTAGTCAAAATTGGGTTAGGCTCAGATAGAAGTTTATCTTTTCAAGAAAAAAATTCAGTCACTTTGAACCAGATGGCACTTCGTCTACTTACTCATCATGAAAAAAGGCCAAACACCCCTGGGTGCTGCCTTCAAGGAGCCCTGTTACCTCAGCTGCTCAGGACAGGACACTAATGAGTGGACTTAGAGGCAGCTGCTAATGAGATACATGGGCTCAGTTTTGAGCAGCTACTGTCCCTGATTCCACTAAGCTACAGTATTAACAAGAGGACGCTTTCTGGGGGTGGAAACACATAAGCATTTTCTCAGAAAGATCCGAAGTTCAATCTCATTTACACCAGCAGACCTTTTATCTTGAAAGAAAAAAGTTGCGGTCAAATAATAGATTACTTGGGAAACATTAAATCAAAATATATGCTCAAAACCTTAAAAACTTTTGATCCAATATGGCACACAGCCTTCTAACTTGAAACAGTAGCGACGTGAAATCTTAGACTATAAGGAGACTTAGAGTAGAAAAATAAATGCTACTGCCAAATTAATTCAAGACCATAACACTTTTGCTTTTTCGAACACAAAAACTAAAGGCTGTGAATACAAACAATTTGTATTCACAAATAAACCCCTACAAGGTAGGACAATCGTTAGCTTATATGCGTGCTTGTAAGTCTGGAGTAAATCCCCTGATTCAGCACAGTCATGCTGGTGTGAGATTACGATCTTGCCCAGAAATTTGGTGTTTGGTTTTCGGGGGTTTTTAAAATTTTCTAGAATTTCTGGATCAATACTTCTCAGACTACCTATGCATCTTCTTGTCATTAACACTTCTCCAGGGCAGATGAGTGAGTAGGCAGACACATTGCAATGAGATAGCACAAAACAGGTGACTCAGGCAGTTTGGAGAAACAAAAGAAAGACCAAAATACAGGATACATAGCATGAAGTAGGATCTTGATAAGTAGGACAATACCAATCTTTCTTTTTATCCCCTTCAAAGTATTTCCATAGAAGGTAGAGATAATGTCACCCTCTTAACTGAGAGACAGTCCAGTGGAGTATTTAAAGATAGTGAGTAGAATTTAAACATTGCATGAATCCCAAACAAACCCAAATGTTAGTTGGCTCATGGTCAGCAAAATTAGTAAAAACAAGTTTAAACGACCTTACTTTATTTTCACGCTCAATTTGCTTATACTTCAGGGTAATGAAGTTCAAGTCAGCCATCTCAGACTCAGTTTGCCGGGCCTCTATCAAGCGACTGATATATCTGTTTACTCGAGTTCCTGGAGTGTTGTATACAACATTGGTAGAAAAAGAGGAACGATTCCTGAGTTTTTCAGAGGCTGTCCTCAATGCTCTCCTCTGTAGTACAGATGAAAGAAGCACAGATTTTATTAGCACTGAAATTTTTCATTGCTGTTCATATTACTTCAAGCTCACAGAGAGGATGCAGAATTTATTAAACAGAGCAACTAGAAAAGACAGAATTCTTATCTCAGTGTGAATGTCATCTTTTTAAAACTCCTTACTTGAAATCATTACCTCATTCAAATCAATGATAAAACCCCTACTTCATTCCAAGATTTTAATCCAGAAATTCTTTTCACATGCGGCTCTGACACTCCTCTGCCACTGAGGAAACAATCAGATTTTTCCCAATCAGGGTGACTTTACCTTGCAAACCATTTTGTTTTGTTTTTTTTCTTGACAGAAGACTTGGAGCTCTGGACATCTTGAAGACAAGATAACCAGGCCCTTTGTGACACAGGAAAAGACCTACTGTCTAGGTAACAATACATATTTCAAAAAGATAGTTTACCTTAAAGTCTTGCAAAATGACCACGGGTGACTATAGAAGGTGTAAAATCTCAAGTGTTACTATCTTTAACTAGCTCGGTTGTTAACTCACTCACTCTCTTGTTAAGATTTCTTGAGTGTGCCTCAAGTGCACAGGCAGGTAGAGCCATCCAATAAATTATCAGAGCTAACATGTGCCTAACTGGCTCCTCCATGGCTGAGAGCACAACTGACAAGATGATCACTCATAGTCCTCTCCAGTGGAAAAGATTTATCACAGAGCATATCTGAAAGGGATTTTAGACAAGCTGTCTCTCTTTTCACAGAGTGCTCTCAAGAGACAGTGAGCAGCATCTCAACCTGGTGGCCATCTTCAGTTGAAGGCACTTTAATCTAAACCACTATGGGCTAGATCTGTACTAGTGTGACTAGACAGTGGTCAAGCCTTACTTCCCAGGAGAGTTGTGACAACCAAGCTGAGGCAAGTTCTACTATTTCTGTAAAGCTAAAGAAATATTTTTTATCTAGCATCTACAGACTTCAAGACAATTCCAAACATGATGAAATAACACGTCTACTCAGGATATAATAAGTAGAGTCTGTTAGAAAGATATTAAAGTAGAAAACAAAATTTCTCTCTTCAGAACACTCAGTCCTCAATAGCCCACTCTAGAGGCTATACAACAACATATCCTTTTAATCCGGATGGTAAAAGAGATGTTGATCACTAAGCAATCTTGCAGGAATGGCAGTTTCCTTTATTATTTCACAATAAATTCTTAGAAGTACCTCATTAGTGAACAAATTGTGCACTAGAGCAGTTCATTAGCTTACAAAATTTATATGTATATTATATCTGAATACTTATAGTATAAGTATTATAACTATACTTATAGTATAACAATTACAGCTATACTTAAAACTATTAAAAATAGTGGGAAGAGGTATCTGAGGTATCTGCTGACTGATACCTTAGTTTTCTGTTTGTAAAGAAAAATGGACATTAGCAAAAATAAAGTAACTTTCCAAGTCTTGCTGTGCTGGCTTTGTACATAGAGAGGAGGTTACACCAGCAGTAAACAATTATAAGATTACATTCTTCTTCAAACTATCAGATCCCGTTACCTGGTAAATTGTCTGTAGTGTAAGAGCCAATTGTTTCAAAATGGAAACTAGTCTTGGGGACATATATGGATTAGACATCTTAAATTGCCAGCCAAACAACTATTTTCAGTGTTTCTAAACAGAGATAAATTTGCTCTCTTGAAGAAGACATTTGTACCACTAACTTATAGGGAAATTGAATGCTTTTAGGAATACTGTCAGAAATACACAATTTTCACAATAAACTATAATTAGTTAACATATGTATTGCCTAAGTTGCAGCAGAAGTACATCTTCAGGGATTTTTTACAATTCAAATTTAAGCTTATAGTATAACAACAGGGGAGAGGAAAACAACATTTAAATAAACGTTTCTTTGCTTTAAAATCTGAAATGAGGATAGATGAAGATGGGCGTTATTCTGATATATGGAATAAATTGTATTATCTATTCTGCCATTTTGAAACAGGGTTAAAGTTTCTATTCCAAATCAGAACAGCTGTTCCTTACATATATCAGTTTCCTCTAGGTCTCTTATTTATATCTCTATTATTATTTCTCACAGTAGACTTCCATCATGTCTTATATGTGATCAAAATCCAGTAGTTATATTTCTCATAAATGTACTGCCTTCAAAACCTTTAAAGACCCCACTTGTTTTACATTATTTACATGATTTGGAGACTGAAAACACAAAAGAAACCCTACATTGTAACACTGTGTATAATATAAATTCCTAATGTGTTACATAAAAGTTACAAAAGCTCAGAACAACTGTTTCCATTACTGATAGCATTGTGGAACTTCTCTGCCAATGTTCTGACATGAAAAAAATTCACCAGATCCCTTAGAAATCCCCCTAACATGGGGATTTTCTGTGTATATTACCATATTTATATGCAGATATACACAAGATGCAATGTAAAGTATTGTATATGCTTCAAAGAACATGTGGGTTACTTTTTCTAAATACTCAAAGATAGCAGTAAGTCACAATTGGAAGAGTTTGTACATGGCCAATTTCAAAATCAAATCTGGAGTTTCTGAATGTCTTCACTGAAACTGTTTTAAAGGAACTGATTGACTTTTCTCCCCTTTTCCTGCAGAGGAAACACACGTGTATGTAAAACCCAAAATATGAAAGGTAGAATGCTTTATGAAGGTAAGATTTAGACTGAATCTTCAAAAAAATGGACTGGTGGAGTGACCTGTGTAATACTGCCACCTGCTGTCAAAGAAAACAGAACAAGCAACTCTCAAGGCTTTCATCCATAAATTTCTGAGTGCATTCATATAAAGAAAAGAAGCAAAGCAGGCTACTATGATGAAAAGAAATTTTGATTTCCAGCATTATTAGGCATCCAAGAAAACAGAATTCATATTTGTATTAGAGACTTCTATGTTTAGGATTTGTATTACGGTCTAAGAAGGGTTTTGGCTAATCAGTTGCCTTTCATATTTCAGAGAACCATCTAGAGACACAAAATTATTTGATTGGTTGGCATTTGCCACCATCAGCTTCAGACTGGGATGGACAAAAGATGCAAAAAGATATATGTTTAAAAGGATGGAAACAGCCTCAGAAATTCTAATTCCTGTGAAACCCTTAATAGAAGCCATATAGGACACCTATGCTGGCTTTACCAAGAGCAGCTCCAAATGTGAGGCCTTTTTATCATTAAATTTTGTCGTTACTGTGAGAATTAAGTTGTTATAGCTCCAGCAGGAACACCATAAACTTTTTTATCAGTTGGTAACATCATCCCATATATTCTCAAATACGGTCTGCTTGATGCAGTCCTGGAACTGATGCCCAAAGAGTGCACTCGGCCCACATGGATTACCTTATCATCATCTTCACATGTCATAACATTGGAAAAAGGGATCTCCGCTTTGAACATCTTGCGACAGTGCATGAGCTGGACAAGCAGATAGCAGACTGTCTTGAACTTCATTCTTTTGGCAGGCTTAATGTCTGAGAGAATCAGTCCAGGAAATATCTGTTGGTCAGAAAAATAATATTTACAACCATATCATTGCATTCCCATGCAGAAATACACACTTGCAAGGCATTTGCACCCCCTCGTGGTCAAAACAAAGCAATGTTCTAGTCAAGAAGCAATTCTTTTTGATAAACATCCTACATTTCCAAATGAAGATTGTTTTATCCTTCTTTAACATGAGATGTAAAGAACCTATTGAACAGACTTTATGTGAACTCATCCTTAAAATTTTGGGAACTGTTTTCTACCTAGAAATTTGAACTATAAAAAAGTGCTTTAATGAAAAATTCATAAAAGAGACAATATTTGTATTTCTTTAACATTAAAATAATTTTTGGAAAAATACAGGAAAAATAAGGAGGAAATTGCATTTTTATTAATTGATGTTAAAAAATAAAATTTCAGTCTTTTTCTTCCTTCCTTATTTTGTTACTTCAGCCATTGGGAAATACATTAAAATCTGAAGAGGATAACTTTTGCTTTAAAGATAGACATATATATGCCTTAAAAGGAGGCTGTGAGGCATTGAGGTTATATCTTACATCTTATTTCTTCAAAGCAAGAGTGTTATACCACAGAGAAATAGTCTCAAAGGGTTAAGTATAATCTATTCCTTTTACCATGGAGCTCTGAGTTCAGCAAGGAAAATATTTTCTTGGTTAACTCTTAAGCATGTATGTAACTCCTGTTGACTTCAGCAAAGCCCTAGCACATCTTCAGGTGCTTTCTCAGAGCAGGATATTATATCCCCAATATTTACACCAAACTTATACATGCTTCTGGCACATGGAATGTGTAAAGCAGAGTTAATGAGAAACATGGCAGGACCCCATTCCTCCACAATATGGGAATTCAAATTTGTAACATTAATTATCTTCTGGAACAGCAAAATAAAGATGATATGGTGCCTAGTTTTCCTAGGTAAAAAAGACAGAGCAAATGACTCTCCAACCACTTTATTCAAATGTTCTTGAAATCCACAAATGACAATGAGAATTTGCTGTGCATTATTCACAATACTATGACTTACTAGAGCTGTTTACATCATTACTTCAATGATCAAAGAACGAAGAATAAACAAAGCATTTGCTTAATGCATGTTTTCTTGTATACCTAAATTTAGATGGACAGGGCAAATAATACTGATTGTATTCTGAATGGCATCTCAGACATTGGTTTGTTGTAATGTTTAACACAAATAGCCATGCACTTGCATTTTCTGGAGAATCAAGGTTATACATTATTGAACTTTCAATACCCTATTTAGTCAGTTACACTGTGGTTAAAAAACACAATAATAACCAAATGTTGCATTTGTTTTTTTTTTCTTAGCAGAGAGCCATGTTCTCAACATGTGACAGAGTTCAAATGTGCAAAGGTGCCTAGGTGCTTTATCATGCACTGGGAGACTGACTGAAGTCAGTAAGTATCACTGTACTGGACTACACTACACTGCATGGTCAGCAGCTGATACATTAGTGTATTTGGTGTGTAATCACTTGTGTAAGTGGTAGTTTAACAAAAGCCTGCGTGAAGAGATTCCCAATATGAGCCCTTTCTTTCAAGGGCTTTCTGGCAGAAGACTTACCACTGAATTGCATAGAAGATACTGTACAAGGACATTCACATACTAATCATCCTTTAGGTTTTCCTAAGGACACCAAGTAGATAGTTGTTAGGCTTGAGTATGGCAGATATGATCAGCTTTTGAGCTACAATTCCCAACAGCTAAAACATACTTTTTGGAGAAGTATTCCACTTACAAATCTTCCTAACATAGCCATAATTCCTCAAGAAGGTCTATGTATTTTACGAAGTCTCTCTATCAACCTTTTGATACAAAAAAATGAGCAACTTTCTTGAAACTCCCTCCAATTTTTCACCTGTAAAATTTTCAGAATTTTACAGGCTGACAATATCTCAAGAGATCATTAGCTCTTTCTTTGCTTAAACCTTTCACAGTGGACATTGCATTAATTAGGTCAACTATTTTGGTCTTAGGTCACCCTGACATTAGCTTGGAAAGATGATTCTAAATAAATTCAAAGACCCACAAAAACTTCCTGACAGCCTTCATTATGGAAATGCCACAGTATAGATGTACGAGTGGCAAAGAATAGGTAGAACATCTTACTAGCAAAAGATCCAAGAAGGCATGACTGTGAAAGGTGACCACATGGGCATGACTGTATCTTCCTACAAGGATTTGAAGTCCTATGAAAAGAGAAGAATTTAGACTTTCCTCCATGCAAACTTCTTATAATAGATGTGTTTCTGAGACCAACTTGCAACTTGAAAACTTGGAATGGATACCACCTCAGACAGTGTGGCCCTGCCACCAACAAGACTTTTCTCCAGCCGCCTATTTTCATTCAGTTTCCTGAGTTTATCCTCAAATTAGTATGTAGGACATTTTTAGCTCTTACCATTGACTGGTTATTTTGGTTTAGAAAGCTTACTGGCAGATAATATATCAACAGTATACACCCTTTATATGCTGGAAATACAGAAAAATTTTCCAGCTGTTTTGGATTTAAATAGAAATTTCAACTCAGGTCACTGAAAAAAATGGAGTAGTGTGAGATCCCCAGTAGAATAAAAACAGTGATAAACTGGAGTGAATTTAGCAAAGGTTCACCAAAACAATTAGGGTTCTCAAGCATATGACATACAGGAAGAATCTGAGGGAATTCAGTTCATTGGAAGTGGAAGAAGGCTAAGGAGGGATCTACTTGCTGTCTTTAACCGCTTACGTAGTAGCTGTAGAGAAGATACAGCCTGACTAATCCTGAATATTACTCAGAAAAAAGCAAGAGAGGCAATGAATATAGGCTGTACCAAGGGAAATTCCTATTTGATACAAAAAGTTTAGCTGTGAGAAAGACCAAGCACTGGAGCTGGTTACCCTGAAAGGCTGCCAGTCAGGAAAACATGCAGCACTTACTCAAAGGTGGATCTAACTGAAAAGCCAGCCCTGCTTTGAGCAAGGAGGTTGACCACATGACCTCTAAAGGCCCCATCCAAATTCAGCTACTGTACAATGACATGAATATTTGTGAACACACCTAGCTACTGCTCTCCTTGGTTGGCCAAGAACATAACCACTCAAAGGACACTGCATGCATACAAGTTGGACCACTGACAGTTCTCAGCAGAGAACTTACAATTTTGGTTGATTGGTTGGGTTTGGGGTTTTTTTGGTTTTTTTTTTTTTTTTTTTTTTGGGGGGGGGTGTTTTTGGGGGATTTTGGTGGTTTTTTGTTTTGTTTTGTTTTTGTTTGTTTTTGGGTTTTTTTGGGGGGGTGTTTGTTTTGAGTTTTTTTAGTCTAGTGGTCTCAAGACATATAGTTTTTGCACTGGGAGTGAGGATTGTCCATTCTACTACTATATATATACAGTATCAAAATTACAAAGGAATTCTCTCTCACTTTCATCTCACAAATCATACCACTTTTTTATGCATGCTTTTACAGCAGAACAATTTCAACACAGTGAACTTTTCAGTGAAATATTTAAATAATCTCACCTTCTGCTCTAAGTCTCTGATAAAGTCAAGAAATGCAGTGCAGTCTGCTAAAACAGACTTAAAAGACACCCCTCAAAATGAAAAATCCAACCGCAGTGTCTTTCACTCTGCTTTTTCTCTGATCTTGCTCCAGGTCAGCATTACAGGAAAGCTGTACTGCAGCATTCCCATTCCAGCTCATTTTGTCAATGCATTTTACTTTCTCACATCTTTTTGGCCCTTGGCATAATTTCTATTTCTGTTCACTGCTCATTTAACTCATAATTTTAGGAAAGGTTGGTTGTTTGCTGCAACAGCTGACAAATAAGGTTAAGAGCTGGGATGTTCCATCAGAGCACTCTGAAAGCAGCCAGGGCTATCTACAGCTTTGTGAATGCAAAAACCAAACAAGCATTGCTTCAAATCCTGGGAAAACACCCCAGTGTTTGAATGCCATCTAATATTCTGGTAAGTATTTAACTGGTGCTCATCTGAAATTCTCAGAAATATCAGCAGGCTGTTATTCCCCTGACTATATTCAACCTCAGTGAAAAAAATGGCAAGGGAAAGGAGATACTAATGTCATTTAAAATGCATGTACAGAAGCTATAAATGCTGTAAAATTGTGTCTTTCTGTGTTTTCCCTCTTCAGGAAGGCAGGACCATGTCTCTTGGTAGCAGTGTTTGTTCCATGACTATCTTCAAGACATTTTGTCCTAACACAGATGAGCAATTTTTTTCTTTTTTCTTCATTCTTCTTCTTGTTAAAATCATCAGACATTTGTTTTTCCATCCACAGAAAACCGCTGCCCTTATGATACATTTTATTTATCACACTTCAGCTATCCAAAAGGAAAGTGTAATAAGGATTTTTACCAGAAAATAATACAGCTTCTGTAAGACAAGTTTATAACATTCAGAATAGTGTAACCACTTTCTTGACACAGATGTAGAAAAAGTTTTTAGTAGTTGTGAAGACTAAACCTATCTCTAGGAGATCAATAGCAGAGGAAAATCTTATACCGGTGCCCTTTGTCTTTACCTTTTACAGATTCCACATTTACGGTAGAATAAAAATACAGAACGATGTTAGAGCACATAACTACTTCTATCATCAGTGCCAACCCAAACTGCAGGCTTTCACATTGATGTTGATGCAGTAACAGTTTCATAGCTACTGCAGGAGCAATCCTGAAATGTAGAGCAACACGCTCTGCAACACAAACATCAATCTGTCTGTGTTTGCTGGGTGGTAACACAAGCAATTTATTTCCAGTGTTTGGGTCTGTATATTCCA
Source organism: Acanthiza pusilla (assembly GCA_036630365.1). Classification (NCBI taxonomy): domain Eukaryota; kingdom Metazoa; phylum Chordata; class Aves; order Passeriformes; family Acanthizidae; genus Acanthiza; species Acanthiza pusilla. The sequence goes on from JAXCHO010000034.1 coordinate 2,110,914, forward strand.
ACAACTTGGGCAATGCAAAGTTTCAGGCATGGAACAGCTCCTGTCCTGACACAAGATTGAGCTTCCCTTAAAAGACTGCATGCCTGTCTGTTAAATTGGGTCTGCTAAGGTATATCTAGGGTGTTAAAATCTGAAACACCCAAGTTATGCATTCAGATTTCTAGTTAAATTCCTTGGTAGGAGCTGTCAGTCATCAACGGCAAAGACCACCCCTGGACTGTCAAAGTCACGGCAGCAGTGGTAGCTGCAGGTAGTCATCAATTTGGAAGAAGAAATCATCAGTGTGTACCCACTTATGGACTCGGACGCCTAACTTGTGGCATTTCAAATTACAACAACTTTGTCAAATACATTTTTGCTTGCTAAGTGCTAGTAAAGAAGAGAATTTTATGAGTAGCGGGTAAAGTATTTACATGTCCTGCATTAACTGTGAAGATCTCTTCTTCTGTCACTACTTACAGTTTAAGAGTCAGAGCTCTAGCACTCCACAAGGGCTGGCAAGCATACCGTCACTTAAGTAAAAATATAATCAGACTTAATTTGTCCAGAAAATTCACACCTTACAATAACTATGAAAACTTTCTTGAGACAAAGCAAATAGAATATTTTTAGAAGAGTCAGATGCCAAAAAAATCCTAGGGAGCTGTTAAGCATACAGGTAGATTTATTGGGCTATAAGTGCTCATTGGAAAACATAAATTTTACATAATTGGAAAAAGAAGGTGAGAACAATGTGGTACGTTTCCCCAGACCTAACTAGAATGACAAAATCAAATTAACTTTGAAGAGAAAGAAATTTCCCACAAGTACAGACGGAACTTTATTTTGAATGGAAATTATAAATTAAAAAGAATTAAGTGCAGCAATTTCAGACTTACAGTATCACTTCTTTCTGTAGCCTTTTTTTCTTCTTTGAATCAGGTTAGACAAAATCCAACAAATTTCTATAAAAACTCCTAGTAATACATTGATAATAGGCATCAAATTGTTTCATTTTTAAAAGCTCAATTAGAGTATTATTAAGATATTATATAAAGCATACCAAAAGCAGTTCTACTTGTGAAACATGCTAGTTGCTAAAGTTAAAAGGCAAGCATATGTAGTTGCTATGTATTTCATTTATACAAAGCAAAAAAAGTCATCATGAATCTATGTTGTTCTCTCTGTGCTATATTGCATAATGTTCTTTCCATGTTAGGGCTAAAAAGTCAAATCAGCCACAGGAAAGACATAAGCAGACAAAACCTCTTGGCTGGCAGTGGAAAGATATAGAGCCTAGCAATTTATTATAATATAGTAGGCAAATAATCTGCTTCATGCAACAAAGCTATGTCTATTATCAGTAAAGGAGGATGTACTCCAAGACAAAAATACTGCCTTTTCAAGAAGAATGATGAAAAATTTGTTTTCCGGTTACTCCATGGTGATAGGACTGCAGTGCAAGACATTTAAAATCTCATCTGTTTATGCTAGATGAAACAACAAAATATTAAAGTGATGTGACAGCCATTGCCACTTTTCTTGCATCAGTGGCATGCAAGTTAGAACAAGTACAGAAAGGGTGATTGGGCATTGGAATGGGCTGCCTGGGCAGGTGGTGGAGTCACCATCCCTGGAGGTATTTAGAAAAAGACTGGATGTGGCACTCAGTGCCATCTACTAGTTGACATGATGGTGCTTGGTCATAGGTTGGACCTGATGGTGATGGTGATCTCAGAGGTCTTTTCCAACCTAGTTAATTCTGTATGATTCTGTCTGAATCTCAAGTTGCTGAATTTCTGCCTATTTGATCATGCGTCACAGAAATTGTGATCAACCTTTTAAGCTGTAAATGCATCTGCAGTTAACAATAAATTATGCCACAGGGGTGTACTGTAGATAATTGCTCTAGATAATTCTGACATTTCAAGAGTTTTTACATTTTAAATAGCATTTTTCAAAGCTCCTAAGCTGTGTTTCCTTATTAAGAGCCTTCAATCTTTCAACTGATTTTTCCTGAAATTCGTAAGACTGACAATAGTTTTTTCCTCTTCCTCAAACATTGCTTTAACTTCTCTTTTCAAACAGACCACTGGTATTTTTGTTTGGCTATGATTATTTTTTTGGGCAAAAATAAAATTGAAGTTTTAGCCATCTGCATTGGAATGTTTAGGGCATGATTCAATACAGAAAACCCGACAGGACCCAGAGCACCATATCTCTAACCAGCACCCACTTCTCTCCAGCAGGAAAACTAAATAAGGATTCACAAAAAAATGTGGTATTCACCTGGATTTTCAGAATGGTCACAGTATTGCTCAGAGATTTCAGATAAGAGAGCAGGGCTATCCAAGCTACAGCAAGGATTTTTTGTGACTCCTTGGCATGGCTTTGTATGTATGTGGTAAGGTAGGAAAGAGAAATGTCAATCTCTTCAGAAAAACAGCTAGTTTCCAAAGGGCAAACAGATATGGTACTCACTTTCATGGATTTTGCATGACTGTCCATCACTGTGTGCTATTCAAACAATTGATGCAGATAAAAAGGGATTTACACTGCCACAAATAAAAGATAACATATATTTGAATACTCCATTGATGAATAACTCACTAGCACATTAGAAGAAATTTTGCAGATGGTGATTAGCAACCTATAGGAAGCTAATTATTGATTACATTTGAGGCAAAAATGTAAAGACTGTAAAATCCAAGAGACAGTTATGAACATATAGGAATAATTTGTAAGTTGTATCTATAATGCTTCCTTATGATTTTTGCAATTTTTATGACCTCTGTTCCTGGACAGAGCCCTATTGCTGTTAATGGTACACAGCATTATTTGTCTTTGCCTTGGCTCTGGAGCTGGCAAAGCTACACGGTGAAGCAGATTCCCTTAGGCTGGCAATGGGTAACAGTGGTGGCAGGCTCACTTCTGTAAAGCCAAAAATAACACATTCTGAGAAATCTTTCCCTTCATGAAAACTTGCTCACTTCTGATCACTGCTTGGCTATCTGTAGAAGTATCTTTAGGAATTTTGCATAATTGGCTGTGCTGGGGTGTTTTCTCAGCTGGTGAAATAATGAGTCTTTTCAAAACTAGAGGGGTGCCACGAAAGAGCGAATTGCTGCCACAAACATGAAGAAGTAAGGCCAAGTTAAAAAAACACTTTAGGTATCACTGAGGTTGTGCCCAAACCTTAGATGTGTTTTATTGCATGAGAATCACACTTTCTAGAGAAACAAAAGAAATGAAGCAGACAGTCCAGCAAAGACCAATACCTCTGCTGTGCTTCTGGGAGTCAGCTATGCCAGTAGCAAAACTGAGGCAAAGATACTTTGACTGCTGTCAGTGCTGACAATGAAAGAACAAAGGATTCTGATGAAAGACAGATGAACTTTGTTAAAAAAATCATATTAAAATAAATTAAATTGTAGGCAAACAGTTTGAAAGTCATAACAGGATTAGTCAGGTGGGTTACCAAGAAATCATTAGCAGAAAAAGTTTTTTAGCTGGTCTAAGCAGAGTTATACAGTTCTTGAAAAGGTCTCTGAGATTAAACGATATTTTTTTCTGTGAAATCAAATCCATATAAAGTAATATTTACCATAAGTCACAAAGCCAGAATTTTTTGAAACTAAGAGAATGACCATGTGTCTAAAGCATGGAGTATGAATCTTGCGAATATTCAATATATTTAATATTAAATAAAAATAGATCTGTTTTCCTAACTGGATCGAATTTGTTTTAAAAGCCTAAGGCATTCATGTATATGGTCTACTTACATAAATCAAAATTTTCAAATTTTCTCTCAGTGCAGTATTTTGGTCACATGACTGTAAGTATTAATATCAATATAAGTTATCATGAAGACATAATCTGACAACTTAAGATAAATGTGATGGCTTTTAAAAATTAGTAACTTTATCAGGATATGTATCAGGGAACCTGTTGTATTGTATTAAAAAAGGATATTTGCATAAGTTTCTAATTAAGATGGTAAGCAAAAAAAGTTCAATTTTTAAAAATTCTGCCTTTGGAAATCAGATTAATTGTTTAAGTGTGTTTAGGAGCTGAATGTAATCCAGTAATATTTATGCATTATTAATGCATAAATATTACTTTTTAAAAAGTAATAATAATAATGATGATAATAATAGTAATTGAATGGTTTGGGTTGGAAGGGACCTTAAAGATCATCTCGTTCCAAACCCTTGCCATAGGCAGGGACACCTTTCACTAAACCAGGTTGTTTAAAGACCCATCCAACCTGGCCTTGAACACTCACAGGGTTGGGGCATCCATGAATTCTCTGAGCAACCTGTTCCAGTGTCTCTCCACCCTCACAATAAAGAATTTCTCTAACAATTAACCTAAAACAATTCTCTTTCAGTTTGAACCCATTACTCCTTGTCTTATCCCTACAGCTCCTGCTGAAAAGTCTCTCTCTGGTTTCCCTATAGGTCCCCTTCAGAAGTTGCTGTGACGTCTCCACACAACCTTCTCTTCTCCAGGCTGAACAGTCTCAGCTTTCTCAGCCTGTCTTTATATGGGAGGTGCTCCAGTTCTCTTGTCAATTTTATGGTCCTCCTTTGGATTCGCTTGAACAGTTCCTTGTACTTATATTTGGGGTACCAGAATGGTACACAACACTCCAGGTGGGGTCTTCCAGAGCAGAACAGAGCAGAGGGAGAGGAGGAGCAGAGGAGAATTGTCTCCTTCAACCTGCTGGTGCTCCTTTTGATGCAGCCCAGGACACAGTTGGCTTTCTGGGCTGTGAGTGCACACTGCCAGCTCATGTAGAGTTTTTGTCAACCACCATTCCCAAGTTCTTCTCACTAGGGCTATTCTCAATCAGTTCTCTATCCAACCTGCAGGTATGCCTAGGATCACCTTGACCCAGCTGTCACTGGGTTTATCGAGCTTCACAAGGTTCACACAGTCCCACCTCTCAAGTCTGTCCAGGTCCCCCTGGATGGCATCCCTTCCTTCCAGCGTGTTGATGGCACCACACAGTTTGGTGTCATCAACAAACTTGCTGGGGGTGCACTGAAAAGATGCTGAACAGCACTGGCCTCACCCCCAACCCCTGTGGGACACCACTAGTCACTGGTCTCCATGTGGACAAAAAGCTGTTGACTGCATGGACTAATAGATAATAATAGGCAATAATAGAGTAATATATTCTCTTCCAAAATAAAAACTGTAACAAAATGAAATTTAGTCCTTCAGTGGCTGCTTAGATGTGCTCTCACATTAAACCAGCAAGCAGATCAGATCACAAAATTGTGGTTGTTAGCTGATTCAATGGAAGATTTTTAAAAAATGTGAATGATTTATGATTTGTTCATATTTAAAATGTAACATATATAAATCAGTCATCCTACACTCTTATTATCATTATTGGCTAGAATGACAGTGATGAAAGGTTTTTCTGTCAGACCAAGTAGGGAAGAATGTGGGGCATGTGTCTTCTAAATAAATATTTTTTAAAAGAAACACAAGTTGTCTTATTTGCTTGGAATTCAACATATTCTTGGTCATTTGTTGCTCATAACATTGATTTTTATTCCACTTGGCATCCTACCTGCCAGAGTCAGTCCATGTTAATGTCACAGATGATATATAAAGAATAAAAAAATGCATTTCAACTGCTGAGGTTCAAGAGGAAGGAATACAATATTAAACCAGAAGGTATCTGAATTCAGCAAGTGAAACTCTGTCTTGTCTATGCTTTGTGGGTAGCCTTCTGTTTGTATTTCTCTGAAGAGGTAATGAATGAATCAGAGTAAGAGGGAACAGCAGGTGTTTATTTATGAAAGGAACGAGAGGGAGATGTTTTTACAAACAAAGTGTGAGGCCTGCTGGTAGATAAGGCCAGACACTGATAGGTGAAAGAAGCAATGGGAGGAACCATAAATTTCCATAGGAATTCCATAAATTGACACAGACTGTTACTGAACCAAGGCCGTGTTAAATCCCTGGACTTAGAGAAAAAGAACACAGACACAAAGAAAACAAAAGCAGGGGGGAGTGCACATTAGAAGAGGGTCAGTGTTACGCAATTCAGGAAGTCTGTCCCTCTCAAGTACCTCAGCCAATGGGGAAAGAGAGAGAAATGCAGCTGGGAAATTAGGTTAAAAAGAGGCTGCGTCCTCTAGCAATTTGAGACACCCCATGGGAAATGTCCATGACCTCTCCTTTTATTCATGAATACAGTTACAGGACTCCTCTGTATCCTTTTTGGACATAAACCTCTGGTGTTTGTGGATTAATTTTCCTGACATTTGGAAGGTAAATATGCTATTACATAGCTCGTGGTCCAGTGATCAACATGCAAGTATACAAAGACTGGGGATAGCTGTGATGGACTGTGATGAACAGCAATGTGACACGTGATTGACCTGCGAGCCCGGTGGAGAAGCAGTCAGTTCCAGTAACATCCATGTTTCTTTCTGCCAGTTTGGTTGACATGCCATTGATGCATGCTGGAGAGCTACTGTTAGCCAAGCTGTTCAGCAGCATCTGCCACTTCCACAGACTCATGAGTGACACCCATGGGTAAGATGGTATTTTGTTTGTGTAGCTGATGACAAACCAAGCAGTCCCTCCTCAGCAACTACCAGCAGTTTCTCAGCAATCTTGTAAAGACAAAGAAATGTGTGCTTGCACAGCAGTACACTCTCATTCTTGCACATTAAACATGCATTGACCTGGCTTACTTCCATATGTGATTGTCAAGCTTCTGTTCCTCAATCACTGGTTTATGTAGCAGAATTGACACAATACAGTTTCTATATGTAAAAGTCATACTGATCCCCTTTTGTCTCTGCTTGTCTTTTTGCACCAACCTGTGGAACAATTTCCTGAAATTCCTCTATTAATTTCGTCAATATGAAATGAAACCTGATACATAATAACATAGAAATGAAATTATACATAATGCTGTAGGAGTGAAAACTGCAGAAAATCAAGACAAACAGTCTAGCAGCAATAAGCAACACACCTACCTTAATTAAACTCTCCCTTGCATTTTCTTCCTTATTGGGATTGATTAATTTAGGAAATACTGATTTCCTAAAAAATCCTAGTCCTGATTTGACGAAAGCCACCATAAAACACTCTCACTGACTGCCAAACAGAATTTAACTCGCTGTTTTCCCACCTGTTTTCTTTCATACTATTTTAAACTGAATTTAATCATATATACCAGAATAACAAAATGTGAGATTACATGATTTTCACAGAGGATGAGAAAACTCCACCTCTCTAATAACAACATGCCTTAGAGGAAGTACATAAAATCACTCTTGCAGCAATCTTTCCAGAATAAAACCACAGGAGTTTTCAATCCCAGAATCAAATTACCTTAGTGACTGGACTCCCAAAATTTACATAAAAACACACAGAGTCATCAAATTAAGACCAAAAAACTGACTGCGGGTATGAAATTTGAAATGACCTTTTTCTCTGTGGTTACATTTTTTGCAGACACTTGTTGGTTAGAACCCTCAAACATGGGGTTTAGACAGCTTGAAAACCTGGTATGTATAAAGAGTTTAAAACTTGACCAATACTTTCAGAATTGGATATTATCCCCTTGAAGGTAAAAACCCTGAATTAAACTTACTTGGGCAAACTTTCAGAAGTTAAGGGTGCAAAAATCCGTATCCCAAATTCTCTGGCTGAGATAAAGGGCAATAAAATTTCTCTTGGCCTGTTAAGCATGTTACGACAGATAACTCAAAGGTAAATCTCATCTAATGTAGAGAACATTTAACAAATTGAATGCATTTAAATAACAATTATGGACTTTCAGGACTGCTACTGAGGTCACAAAAAAATTTTTCAGGAGAACAAAAGGCTGCACTCAGTAACCGGTTGAGGAGGAAAGGCGTAACTGTAATCGCACCTGTTCGAAAAACCACTCTCACCACCTCATTGCATGCTGAGACTCAAAATATTACCATTTCACTGCTGGGCATTCAAGAGTGTTTGACGAGCTTTCAGGAAGAAAAAACCAAGTATTTTCTCTGCTTCCAGAATAGCACAGAACAGTAGTTAAATTATGAAAATGTATCACTGAATAAGCCTACCTTTCTACGATGGGATGGCACAATAAAATACGTTTCAATATTATGCTTCTTCAAGAAACTATTCCTTTCATGACCATATCCTGGTTCTACCTCGTAGTCCCCATTTAGGCACTCTAAGGTGGTCTTTGTAATGTGAACTTTCCTGGAGAGAAAAATTAGACATTTTTTTTAAAGCAAAGATACATTATGAGCTAGTTGCTATTGAAATACACTCCTGTGCAAAAGTTCATAAAGAGGTCAATTTACATGCAAGACCGCACATTTGATATTTAAAAAAAAAAAGTTGTGCTTTGTATTTTAAGCTGAATTGAACACATAAAAATTTCTATTACATGCATTTTCTAAACATGGGGAAAGGGAACAGAAAGATAACTGCTGACTATTCAAACACTTGCAGATTTTCTGATTTGTAGAAAGTGAATGTCTACACATAATCTTTTACGCTGTGTGGCTTTCTTAAGTGTTTGCCTCACTGGCTGCTTGGAAAAATATCCTGCTGTTTGAAATTTGTGACATCACACTCCAAATCTCTCTTGAGAATAAGGGATAAACTTTTTTTTCTGTTTCATTTCACATCTCTGACTCATATCATTCACTCATTTTGTTTTGTAGGCAGCTTTCTGATTCACTTTGTTTTGGCAACACACCCAACTTTGACATTATTTCTGAGTTTTCCTATGCTGAAAAATCTTCACATTTTCTCCTGGAAGACCACTTATATTTGAATTGTCTTCAGAGAAGGTATCTGAAAAGATTTTACTGCTTTCCTCTAATAAACTTGTGTTCTGACTTTTTTCCACTGAAAAACTTTAAGGTAATGAACACATAAAATACACTGCCAAAATTATCTAAAGCAGATGTATGCAACAAATAGAAATTTGCTCATTACTACAAAAAACTAAGAGGTTCCATTTTCCTTCTGTACAGTAAACCATAATCTTTTTAAAAAATTAAAAAATCCAGGGCAGATCCTAGTCCAAATGTGAGCTTCACACAAAAAACCTGTGCACCTTTGCAAATGTTCACTGTGTGTATTTAAATTGTGTCTGAGGCTGTGCAATGAGTGCTTAAATTTCCAGGCCATACCCCATGGGTTATGTGCAGGTTTATATCCTACCAATTTGCAAATGTCATCAATATTTGCGTTCACAAACAGGTATTTCTTTTCTAGAGCACATGACTAGTGTTGGAAATCTTGTAATGTAAAAGGAACAAGGCATCCCCCCTGCCCCCTCCAAGTATAGAGGTGTGTAAGGGTAAAAAATCCCTGGAATATCTACAGGGTTTTACTTTTGTACCAAGAAATGATGAAAGTCTAACATTTTACGTTCCTAGTATTGCCTCATTCATACTTTTATATTCAGCAACTTCTAATAACAATTCTATTTGAAAATGTTTTGCTTCTAATCTAACCTGTTACTCACACAAAAATCAAGATTATTTGGAGAATTCCATGGGATAAATCACATAATACATCGACTTATCTTGCCAAACACAATCCTTCTTATCAATAGAAATTACATTGCAAATTCCTCAAAAAAGGAAATAAATTCTTCACCCACACACTTTTCTATTTCTTTTTCTGTGGTTCCTTTGCAGACTTACCCAGGCAGTCCTCCAGCTTCCATTACATTAGCTAAAGTCACATCATTTGACCAGACATCATACTGCCATTTTCGGAGACCCAGGACCCCGCAAAGCACCCTGCCTGTATGCAATCCAACTCTCATGTTGAGATCAACCTCTGTGGCTTCTGCAACAGATCTGTAATGGACAGCATCAGAATATTAATATTTAGACAATGATTGCTCTCAATTTTCTTTTTCTCACCTCCCAAAATTAACACATATATTTATACATGACTGAATAGAAAGGGTTTTTAAAAAATCTGAAATGCTATATTCAGGTACTGTTCTCTTTCACCACTAGTTTCAAAGCCCTAGTTGTAATTTAAAAAAAATTTCTTGGTTATATTTTAATTACTGTTTAATTATGTTTTAATTACTGTTTAATTACTGTTGAGACAAAATTTCAGTATTTCTGAATTTCTTGACCAATCCTGTGAGAAAAGAGGTACACAGAGGCACTAGTTTTGAAGGCCAGTGTATAAGTAACTATTCCCAATCTACAATGTCCTAATTGGTTGAATCACCCAGTTACCAGAGTAAAGGACAAAGAAAATGATGAAAGAATAAATCAGTGTAAGAAGAGCAGATGAAGAGTGATTATAAACACTAATATCTTTCCAAAGCTCCTGCAAGAATGGCGCCAAAACAACTTGTAACTACAGTTTTGCACCCATAAATTAAATCTAATGTCCAGAGATTTTCACGGCCTAGCTGGTAAAGGACAAATTAATCTACAAAATTGTTATTAAAAGCTTTTTTTTTGGTGCCACGAGAAGGAAATATTCTTAATTCCTGTGAATGAAGGGCATGCTGTGACTCGCACTCTGCGCTAAGTTGTAAACACTGAAAAGATACCTTAAAACTAACAGTCCTAAGCATTACATGTTATGTAACAACACTATATATAGATAGATCTTTTCAGCTCTTTCAGTTAGAGAAACACCTGTCATTCCACAGTCCAGTTGCAGTCCAAAAAGTTATAATATCTCTGAATAAAGGAAACTGACTATTCAGTGTAAGAATTTATTTTCATTAGATTCTCTGAGTTTTCCAATGCATCTAATAGAAGAAGACCTTAAAATGAGACACTGGCTATAATTTTCCCTTGATCTTCACTTCACAATTTTTTTTCAAGTATCATCCAGTTACACTTGATTTGGCAGAGATATCTTTAGAAAGACTTTTCAACTATTTCAGAAGTTGTACTTGTTTAAATACAATTGACAGAAAGGTCAGCATAGATTAAGATGAGGGATGTGCAGCCAGGATACCTGGCCTCAATTTAAATAAGAAACTCTTCACCTGTGAAGCATTGAAGTATATACCATGTCAGCCATCACTAATGTGAGTAACATGGAGATCCCTTTGGTCCCCGTAGGGAATCTGGGCATAACACATTTTTCAGTCATATTTTATGCAACAGCACAGAAAGGCTTATGCACAGCTTTCTGAAAGATTAAATAATTCCTTGTCCTAGTTCTAAGCACAGCAAGTCAGCTTTCCTTTATTCAGTATCTGTTCCCCGTCAAGCCTCAAATATGACTTCAAGGAGTCCTAAAGGATTCTAGTGTTATAAAGCTTTGCTGTGCACATTGTCTTTTTGACAAAGCTCTGAGGGAATGAAAGGTCCTAAGCCATCTCATGATAAGCGATCACACTTTACATCTTCACCTGAGAAAGTGTGTTGTGTCATTAACAGATTGACTTTACACCAAGACCATACCCTGCAAACCAAAGCCCTTCAGGATTACACCTTGCCTGCCTGTCTATGTTGTCCTGCATAATTAAGTACCCATGCAATAATCTTAATTTATAAACCTGCAAGTGTCTGAGTGTTCACAAATTAGTTGGGGTTTTTTGTAGGTTCTCTCCCTCCTCCTCCATTTAAAAAGGTATATAAAACCTCAGACTAAATGAATGTGGAAAGACAGTGAAATTCAGACACCAATAAAGTCCACTCCAGGCTTTGACATTGCTTTGTCCCAATGGCTTGACTGAGTGGCGGAAATTTAATCTCCTTTTAGAAATTTGAATAGAATAACAAAAAGTAAATGAGAAGAGATAAGCAGAGAAATACAACATGGCAGATCATACACCTTGTTAAATAATCTGAACTGTATAATGCACCAATGAACCATAAAGCAGAGTCTGAAAACACTATGTTTTGAACAAAAAATTTCCATTAGTAAAAAATCTAAATCAAGAACACATTTCTACATCTTTCCCAGAAGCTACAATGTGTTTTGGGGATGCTTTCATCGTTACTAAATTTGAGTACGAAAAAAGCTCATGAACAGTTAATTAATTTTTTAAAATTTATCCTGAAGACCTGTGTGCCCTTTATGCAGATAATTTCCATGAACATACCCCAATGAACTATCAAAAATGAGGAATATTAGCTAATATAAAAAGAACAGTCTTCAAATATAAATTCAGAGCAGTTCAATGAACATATTCCCAAAGGACATCTATATTTCTACAATAAAATATCACAAAAATGTCCACTGAGGTATTTTAAATTCTAAATACATTTCTGAGAAAATACCAGCACTTCACAAACAAGGCAGGAATAGGAAAAAGTTTCTCAAATAAATTATTCATTATAACTGATTCTCTCATAGGTTCCTATACAAAAGTTTTCCAAATGTTAACACAAAAGTAGGCCTAGACACAAATGGAGATCAAAAAAACATTTTCTTTGTAACCCAGATGTGTTCAGAGTCTATGCAAGTGACTAATCAGACAATCATCTACCCTGACAGCTCAAGGATCCTACAAAGCTTTTAATTTTAGTTCCCTTCTTAACTACACATATTTCATGTGCTGCTACAAGCCACAACAGTAATTTAGACCACCTGCAGAACAGCTCCAGACCTGCGCTCCTGAGCATTTGAGGAGGGAAAGAAAAAAGCTCTGCATGCTCTTTCTTATAATTATTTAGGTCTTCAGGTCAAAAAATATCTAGAGAAATAAATGTTTCCTGGTTATATAGGTATATATTTCATATGATTTTTGGTTCAATTACATACCCTTCCCCAGAGCATTGCTGAGCTGCAGGGCAGAGCAGCTCGGAGCACCAGGATAAAGAGTCTGGGCTGTGAAGGGCTGCTGGCCTGCTTTGACAGAGGCGCAAGCTGACTAAGCTTTCACCACTGGTAGACAACTTCCTAAAAAGGCAGCTGCTGGTTCCCTCAAAACTTGTGGTCAACTCACTCATGCCAGTTCAAACCTTTCCAGGCCCTGAACCTATGGATGACCAGGGGAAAAGCCTCAATGTTGTTGACATCAGGGAAGTTAATGCGTCTATTTCCTCAGACAAAAATTATACAGGAAAACTTGATATTTCAAGTTTTACTCAAACTGGACTTACTCAAGCTGACTACTATAGTTCCTCTCCCTTCCCTGGTGCTTTTGGTCAGCCAATGAGCAAACCCACTGAAAGGAGACAGTTCAAGCATCAGCCTCCCCAATGCCCACTGCAACCAAACAGCAACACAGCGTGCAGGTGCAAAATAAGCCCAACTTACATCTATGAGGTCTTACATGATGACTCGTGGAGTCATTCACATTAGGTGGAGTTATCCATATGGGATAAAATCACGTATGTGATGCAGATAAACCCCACTGAGTTGCCCAGTTCTCAAGAAGCCAGTGTTCTTGGGCCGTTTCCTTCAGACCTCTTCAAAGCCCACATGCAGCAGCAACATTCAATCAGAAGGTCAGATGAGACTCAAAGTAACCCTTCCCCTCCTTTGCCACCATAATGTGTGCAGGTTGAGCAGAAGCAGTCAGCAGCAGTTGCTGTGATCCACAGGCATGCTCCTGCCATGCCATGCTTCCTGCTACTACGCAGTAAGTGATGCAGCTGTGGTGCAATTCCCTCCAAGCCGGTACTAAAATGGCATTCTAGTAAGGCGTTAACAGAAGAAGCATCATGAAAATGTACTATCTGCATGACAACAGGAATGCTTACAGGTTTCCATCAAAGTTTTGACAAGTTTATGAATGTTAACCCCAGTATTTTGACCCAGTCCAAAATCTAGTATTTATATACTGCTCACTCACACTTATTTCCAATTGGAAACATTACAGATTATTTCTTGCTATGCAACATTATTGAATGCATTTAAATAATTCCCTCATTTCACCACATTTCATCTCCTAAGAGGAGTTTCTGGACTGAGCCAAAGAATTGTTTAATACAATTGATATCCATTGATGAAGTGCTCTCTAAGGAAAGACTAACTATTATTAAGAATGATAAAATTGTCCCCATAACACTAGCTAAAATCACAACTCTAGACAGCTTTTTGAGGAGAGAGCGAGGGAAGAGCTTTGTTAGCTGGGATAACTTTTCTACGTGGCACTTGGCTAACAAATATATCTATTTAGAAGGTAAAACGTACTTCATGAGACTGAAACCCTCAAATGTGGGAATCAATTTAAGCAAGGTGAAGAGAGTACTTGGCCTATCACATTGCTCATAACCAAGGGGAGGACATCTGCCACATTAGAGAAATACAAGACAGATTAGAGAAGCTAATGAAAATGATAATTTTAATTATATAGTAACAAAAGCCTGATGCCCAAAACTCATGTGGCAAGAGCAACATTGGTGGTATTGAGCACTTCACTCACTGCCATGGCACTTTAAGTGACTAAAATAGAACAAACACCTGGCCTGTACTGAGGCACTGACACAATGGCTGCAGAAATTCGTCAGTTTTATAAGAATAAAAAGCTCCTCCCATAATTATTTTAGTTCTGTACCTTTGAAGAGAACACTTGGAGGAAGGTAGATGAAATTGTGAAAATTATAATTATTTTATAATACTTTGAAAATTATGTTCTCAGATGATACATGCAGCACCATACTGTAGGATACTTAAAAAACAGTTATGCAGAACATGAAGAGAATGGAATGTATTGGTTTATATGAACACATTCAACTCAGTCCAATCAAAGAACCTTCAACCAGCCAGAGAAGTTTCTATTCCTTGATTTTCCAGAAAAAGCCCCACATCTTCTTGGTACATATCTCTGGGATGGGCATTTTTGACAGACCCATCACCTAAATCACAGTCCAGGTTATTTATTTATTTATTTATCTCTCCCAGGTAACCAGACAAACCTGTCGTCAGGGACGACAAATTCCAAGCATAAATTTACAGTGCCAAGGTCTGAATTCTACAGTAAATCGAACAGGCTTTAAAAAGACTACCAGCTGGCATCCAACTCTGCATCAAACGGGGAAGTTTAAAATAGAGTGACTTTGCATCATGGAACTGATAAAACCAAATAATCATACCAATACAAAACAAAATGCTGCATCCCAACTTCACTGTCAGAAGCTGACTTCTCCTTTTCATTTCCTAAACAGATTTGAAAACAAATTAACCTGGGGAATCTATCTTCTAACTTTGGTTTCTGCGAAGGAGAGAGACTAATTCTGTTTATGCACAAAGGCGCAGAATAGGTCCCTGGCTATCCAACAGCTCTAAATAAATCTGGCACTGTCTTACAACCTTGCCTCTGACCCATCTTTCCCTCTCAGCATGCTGTGACCATGACTACACAAAAGACCTAAAATTTATGAATTCTTTAAAAAATAAAATTCTGAAATTTCCAGTTATCTTCTACCACAAGCTCTGACTAAACATGTTTCGATAACACACTAGAGCTCAGCCACTTAGAATCATAAAGTTACTGGTGCCACGAGGGGCTTTGGGAAATCATCTAGACCAACACACTTGCTTAGAGAACAGTCAGCTACAGAAGACTGTCAAGAACTGTGCCTGGCTGGTTTTTAAATCTCTCCAAGCACACAAATGCCACATCTTTCCAGTGGAACCTCTCCAGTATCTGACTACGTCCACAATAAAACAGGTTTTTCTTATATTTAATTGGAATTTTTTGCGTTTAGGTTTGTGCCCATTTCCTCTTGCACTGGCACTGGATGTCACTGAGAAAAGTTTGGCTTCAGGTATTTGTATACCTGAAATACAGCACAGCTAATGAATTAAAGGTTAATAGTAGGTTTAAAAGAGGATGAGAGCATTGTCTACTGCTTTTCAGAGATTTTAAAAAAAACCAAAAATCAACCAAAAGGCTTTTGAAAAATCTGTACAAGACATGTACATCTAAATATGTTCCAGAAGATTAAAGCTTCCTTACAAATAGGGTATCCATATACTGCTTAAATAATACACATATTCTTTTAGGATTTTATATTTTCATGGACTATAATAAATTACAGATTAAGAGATTACAAAGCATTTTATCAATTTTTCAATGCTTACCAATGTGATGAACTTGAATGAATGAGAGAGAGAAAATGAATTAATTTACCCAACACTTCATACACTGAGAGACTTTGTAGTATGTTTAGCAAATGAAAAGGACAAGTGGGCAATACAGTAGTAAAGAAATTTTCCATTTTTATCCTTTCTTTCCAATGTAATAAAATAGATCTCCAGCGTTGGTTAAAAGATCATTCACAGTTCTCTCACGTCTCACATCTCACATCACATTTTGCCTCAGCAAAATAATGATCAATGTAGGGCTCTCAAGCACAAAAAAATCTGAGCAGCAAAGTGAATTTCACATTACATTTCTGAAAAGCAGAATAAATGAAAGGTTTAAACATTACAAAAAAAGGGAGCAATCAGCAAGCTATGATTTTGAGACTACAAACACATACAACAGGCATACATCAGGACTGCTTTTGAGTTTACACACTGGTGTGCAAAATGAGCAGTGTTTATCACTGCAAAACAAGAAATTTGATTTCTTTCCTTGTGGCAGTTGGCAATAGGGTATATTTTGTTACTTCCCAGCATCTTTCTGCCACCTGTTCAGTACATGTATATGCCTCTACATACTCAACATGCACACTTACTCCTTACAGCGATTAAACGGAGTGGAAAATCAATGTCTAGAATGGCCCTTCCTGAAATCAGTGTCCTGTGTCCTGAATGCAAGAGTGTGACTTGCCAGGTGAGCAGTGCTGGCAGACACTGGTGTTTCCTTAAAAACACACTTCCTGAACACCACATAGGAGCTGTTGCAGCACTCCTGTCTGGGTTTACCATGCATGGTACTTACGTGATGGTGTCAATCATATCCAGTCCCATTTCAACACAGCAATGGGCATGATCTGTTTTGGGCTGGGTCAATCCTGATACACAGTAGTAACAGTCCCCTAGGATTTTTATTCTTCTGCAATGATTTTCCTTTCACAAAAACAGAATGGGAAAAGTTTTACTATTCATATAAATATTTCAATATTAACAGGGTAAAATTTTCTCCAATACTATGCAATAATTCAGGGAATCTTTCTGTGATCAAATAAGGTAATTTACAGTTCATGAAATCAGGGTTCCCTGTACACAACAGCTGACACAACCATTTTTTTGTTGATTTATTTATAAATAGACACATATATACTGGACATCAGCCCTGCATTGTTCAACACACGTGGGTTAACACTGCTTAAAGCTATAGTTCTGTACAAATATTATTGCCTTGCCCTCGTGCTAGGTCAGTATGAACTCGCAATGAGACTTCATTTCTCTATGAACCCAAACCAAAGGACTGATGCCAAACCGCTACTGAATATCGGGAACTGTTTGCATTTTGAAAAACTTTTGTTTCAAATTCAGTTCCAATTTACCAGAAAAGATTATGTATTTATCTGTAAAGGTACACACATTTTTGCATCACTTGTTCATAAGCCACAGTTTACAATACAGCATGATCAGTATGACAGACTTGCAGATCAGAAGCCACAGTGAGTTTGCATTGTACTCAATTCCACGAAGTTTAATTTCTACAGCCAAAGAGATCTGGCTAAAACTCTCCCATTTAAAAAAACAACCAACCAACCAATGATGGCATGTGATAATTGCTACATCTGTCTGAGCAGAAAGTTCATTTCTAAACACAGAGCACATAACAAAATGTCTTTTAAAAAGGAGTACCTTTAACTAATAGACTAAGAGGAGACACAAAGAGATGATGGTATCTTTTGTAACTAGACTATGGCAACTTCTACCCATTTAGAGTTTGGCACATAAAAGTAAATAACCTGATTAAATAAATCAAACTTATACAGCTGTGACTATGCCAGTAAGCACCATGAAAAATTAACTGTTGTGAATATGAAGGGAGGGGATTCACAAAAGTCTGATTCCTTCCCCATCAGTGTGCTATATAGATTTCACTTCAGCAACACAGAAAGGGAAAAAAAAGAGACGGTAGTGGTCATGGAATTTTAAATTTCTGGAAAAAAAACCCCATAATCATAGAATCATACTTGCTCAGCTTCTCATATAGGCATATATTCTCATCCAGTCTCCTGCCTACAAGAAGTAAAGCCTTCCTGAGCAGACCACATTCTCCACGTCATTACTCACATTCTAGCTCAGAAGCAATGATTATGCCTACAGTGATCCTTTTCTCTTCGACATGTCCCCATGTATACCAGCATTTGGGGCTTCTAATTACCCACTCCTCCCTCTGCAGGCATTCCCACACCTCTCCTCTTTGTAAATGGTACTCAGTATTGAACAAATACTATAAAATGAGAATTACCTCTGTTCCCACATGGAAGAAGCCACCGTTTGGGAAAATTGGTTTGTGTATTTATTTTTATAAATTAAGCAGCAAATTCAAATCTTGAATCAAAGAAGAGAGCTGTCTTTTTGGGTATGCTTAAGTAGTAGAAAAGGCTTTTCTACTTGAGACTACTTAATATTTCTTCTGCTATACAGCAGGATTTTAAATATACCACTAATTATCATTGCTAATATATATTTTAGTGAATACAAACATAATTATTTTGGGGGGATTATCACCAGGGCTCTACAGCCTACAGCAAAAAATGCCTCACCAATTTTACTCAGATTTTTTGAAATCCTTGGCTAAATGTTATTATATAAGTAAAATAATTATTGATGCACACAAAGTAATATGCAGATCTCAAAATTTACCTTGACACAGAACAGTCCTTTTAATTCAAGGGTTTTGGACAGAAATCACTACTTTTTTAATGGAAACCACAAAGTTTTTTTACTAGATACCACTAGATTACACTGTCCAAAAAAAAGCCCTTTTTTTCCCCCAGTTTTGGGCAGACCTTGAAGCACTAGAGAGTACTCAGTAGTTAAAGCTGAAGCCTGCTTTCCAAAATAAATCCAGTTTTGGCCCATATGTTAAAAACCTCTATAAGGCCCTTTTCATCTTCAAATTCGGTATGCATGATTTGTGGCCAGGAAATGTCTATTTGACCCTTAGGAAAGCTATTCAGAAAAGCCCTTTCAATAATGTGGGGTGAGCAATACATATATGTTAATTAATCAGTGATCTCTCCTTTTAGTGTCGACCTCACAAATGGCTCATTTCTAATGACTTGATAACAGTCTGGTAGACCGTTTAAGAAAGAAAAACAAAACAAAACAAAACAGATCTTACTCCATTATCACTTTTCCAAGTCAATTTATTATTTGTGCAGGACAAAGAAAAAAGAAGAAAATAAGTACAATGTTATTTTCTGGAGAAATATTTATCTTGATGGAAGACATATGGCTAAATAACCTGCTGCTTTTGAAATCACTAGTCTGTTTGTTCCTTATCAGATCTTATCCTCACTGTCCTGATTTATAATAGTCAATTAATATACAGCAATCTCTAGAAAAATTGTTTGTTTTCTTTTTCTTGACATGTGAGGCAGACTTCCAGGAAAGAGCCATAGTGCAGCTTCGAAAAAACAATCTTTTCAAGAACTGATATGCAAATTAATAAAACAACTCCCTTCTCCGTCTTTGTTTTGTTTCCTCAGCAACTTCCAAAGAATCCTTCTCTCATCAATATTTTTCACATTTGTGACACTGATGAATTCACGTGTGTTAGTTACAAATTCCAGTCATAACTGATAAAAGCAATGTCTGTTTAGAAACAACAGATAATTTGGTTTTATACACATGATAAAAAGCACTAGAGATTGCCAGCCCTGCATTAGCCATGCAGCTTGGCCACCTGTGGTGCCTTACTAAGACATTTCCAAGTGGATCTGCAGAAATCCCTCTGGCACAACTGTCAGTCACAGGGTTAGTCAGTGTGCAGTGGAAGCCCAACTCAGAAAGCAGAGGACATTTCAAAGTTGCCAAGAGCTTTCTTCACACTTTCAGAAAAGCACTTCATAAAGCAGTTTATTCTATTTATCTGTTAGGTAAAGCTAGGAGGGGGGGTTTGTCACAAACAGCTCTGGGGTTTTGTTGTTGCTGTAGCTCTTTATTTAATGCATTTTGCATAAGGAGTGAAGTCTGTCAACTCAGACTGAAGAACCGAAAATTCAGAACATTAACTCCACATTATTTTACTATACAAGGAAAAATGTTGTTTGATATAACCAGGATATGGTTATTTTTTTTAAAAAGGGAAAAGATTTTACAGGCTGTATAAAACATTTATACATAAATATATATATATACATTTATATATGTCATCTCAAAGAAATAATAAGCTGTCAGACTTCTCCCAGCAAAACTGATAAGCATAAGTAGACAGTCAGATATTCTCTAGAACAGAGAGATTGTACTGAATAAATGTTAAGTCTTTTAAATCTTTCTCACATGCCAAATTGCAACAATGCTTATTGTCACTGTTGAGACTTTTGGTTTTTAGTTTTTATTAATAGACTATCCAAATAAGTTTTTGTTATGTGAACAGCTCCAAAATCAGGATCAACTTTTGCTGCTTGTAACTCTGTAGGAGAAGAGCTTCTTTCAAGTTTTTATTTATTTTGGAGACGGCAGAGGCTAATGTCGGAACGACTCCCTGGTCTTTCTTCTACGCAATCTATTAAATCTATGCATTTCTACATACTCATGTGCCATCATGGTATGTGATACCTACAAAAGTGAGCCCAAAAGGAACGTCAGATAGACTGCAACTTCAAAATGCAAGACTTTAAAAGCTTAAACATTGAACTCTCTCGTAACTCCATTAAACGCAGTGGAATTGCACCAAGGATGAATCTGACCCTGTGTGACTTAATTGCAATATATTTTATGCTTATTATACTCATCCATTCCTATGTCTGAACGCAACCTGAACTGCAGGTGTGCTTTTCAGACTTTTATTGTCCTAACCTCCTGCAATCACAGTCTATGAATTGGTGAGACTTTAATTGTCCATAAATTAGTAAGACATATTTTTGCCGTTCCTAAATAAAAGTGCTTCATCTAAGGTTCAAAAATGTTCCTTACCATATCCAGCCAATTTGGATTTACTTTGGATTTACACAGCTTTGCAGAGTAAGAGAAAGGATTAATAAGTTTTACAAAAAGATGCATAAGTAGTGTTTCCCATTTCCCTCAATTCAGACCCTACCAGTCTTGCACTCCCTCATAATGCTATGGACATGAGCAATAACAACATTTCATTTTGCTTAGCCTACAAAAATGGGAACAAGACTTTGATCACTACCTAGAATGCTTAATGATTGCAAAGACAGAGTCTTAAAGGAAAAGAAAAAAAAAGAAAACAGAAAACCAAAGCCTGCACACCTTCAGGTTTAGCTATTTAAAAATTGGGGCATAAGGGAGGAGATTTATTAGGCCTGGACTTAGAGATGGCTTTACAGTTTCAGAGCAAGGCTTAAACATCCTCACCATATGTCAGACTTCAGTTATAGTGAGATCTCTGAATATTGCCTGGGCGTAGCTGCAAATCAGTAGGGGAGCAGCGCTGCATGCAGCAAGAAGAGTGGAAGGAGATGGATGCACTCACAGCACAGGAAACTGTTCTGGAACTCAAAACCCCTTTACGCCTCCCCCATCCATTCATTGCCTGAAGCTGTTTGAAGCTGTGGGGGAAAATAATTGCCCTACTCCCTGAAAAAAATCTTGTTAGCTCGATATTTTCTTCACATATTGAAGAGAAATCTTGGATAGAGGGAAATCACTAAACACAAATTTTTGATAGCTCAGTTTTCACTGAAGTAGAATTAACTCTGGGGCAAAGTGATGAACTATGAGGGCTGAAAAAGGAATATAGATGAATCTTCTAGCTCTGCTATCAAGGGTTTGATCACTGGGGCCAGGCAATGCCACAGAGGGGCATGGTCACCTTCCTTACAGGTGTTCAATGAGTCGAAAGGAAATCAGTGATCAGTGATCAGTGACCAGTGATCAGGAAAGGACCCTTCATAGAAGTACTTGTGGGGTTTTTTCCCCTTCATATTTGTCTTCCTTTTTTCTTTCTTCTTGGATTATTAGTAATTTCCCAATTAGTCAACGGGAAGCTCCACTCCAGCAGCTTCCTCTGAGCAGCTTGCTGTGCTCAGAGCTGAATTTTTTTTATCAGGTAGGCAAAGGGGATCAAACTTTCAGTCCATATTAATCAGCATGGCATTATGTGTTTCAGGGGAACTACAATAATTTATACCAGCTGTCCCCCTTATCCTCAGGGACCCAAGACTTAATTCAATAATCTAGGCTAACCACATCACAGTTACAGCCCTTTCTTAGTTACTACTGTGTGAAATAACAACTGGGAGAGAAAATTCAAAGTGTCTCTAAAACTCCCTGAAGACAAAAAAGAACAGTAAAATGTATTCCTTTTTTATCTCTCTTCACAAACCTAGAACTTCATTCTGCTTCCAAAGAGGTCTTGAGAGGGGACAAAATAGGATTTACCACTGTTTCCACTGCATCTTATTTCCAATGTGTATAGCATGTGCAGCATATTTAACATTTATAGCACTTTCTGCCAAAATGCTATTAATGTCAGTAGAAAATTGGATTAGAAAGCTTTGAATCACTTTAGAAGTTATCATTTACTACAGATGTGTATGCAGATGCAAAAGACTTCCAGAAGGAATTTTATTTTCTGCTACATCGTCAGAAGATGAAATTATATCTCTACTCAATTACATTACATTGTTCGTTGGATTGAAACAAAATCATAAAAGCCTATATATTAGCTATCATACTGTATAGATACATGCATCCATCCATATATATGTGCATATGGGCATGTATGACATGCAGACACACCGTTCTGCAAATTTACCTACACCCTCTTGCATATATACACAACATATGGGATAAGGGCACATTTTAATGTTCATTCTGTGGAGTACTAACCAAGGTGGCTCAGCATGACAGTAATGGGCCAGATACCAGTTTTGAGCTCCCCCCCTTTCAAAAGATATGAGTACAAACTGGTAGAAGTTATTTGGCAATTGATACTTGTTTGTGGCATTACTAGTCCACTCATTCCTTTAAGCAGAGATACAGTGAATGTTTTACTGCTCCACGTGCCTTTGAAAGGACATAGTACAGTGTTCTGCTGTTAAGGAAATGGTGAAGAACAAATCACCCTCCTTCAAGGTCAAAAAAGGCAATGAATGGGATGGTGTTAGTTGGAAGGCTGTACAATGTAACTAAGCAATGCCATACCAAGTTACTAAGTTCAGTGCATGATGACAGGGAGAGATTCTTTGTAAGCAAACAGTTTACATTTTTTGACATTTACACTTTCTTAATATATTCAATTCCCTTGAAAAATTAAGTGAAACATTTAAAAAATCCTATTTTTTTTCTCAACGGTAACTCTTCTGTGCATCAAAGAGTTTTAGAGAAAAACAAAGCTGAAAGCATTCCATGGAAAGTACAACTGAGTAAATGTCTTCTAGACTGTAGTAGTATTCTCAAAAGATACAGCTAAGTGCAGAAAAAGAGGAAAACATGGATTTAAATTGACATGGAAAACTCATTAGAACTCTACCTCAATACCCCTTTGAAAGTTTCCATTTAAAACCTTTTGTCCCTTTGTCCTACAGACCCTGGCAAAGTCCTTACTGACATTTTTGTAAGTCCCCTTTTATACATTGGAAGGCTGCAGCAAGATCTCCCTGGAGCCTTCTTCTCCAGGCAGCCCTCTCTGTCCTTCTTCACAGGAGAGATGTTCCAGCCCTCTGATCATTTTCGTTACTGTCTTCTGGACCCACTCTAAGAGATCCAGGTCTCTCTTGTGCTGAGAGCCCCAGAGCAGATGCAGAGTTTACTCGCACCATCTGCAACTTTCATTAATGACAGACAATAATTTCATTTATTCTATTTACTTTTTTTTTAACAAAAGGGATTTACCAACATGGTTTCGCTGTGTAGCATCCAAATCAATTTTAATAACTATGTTGAATGTGGGCCACAATGTGAGAGATTACTGAAGCCAGCTTATCAGATAAACTTCATAGTCAAATCCTAAGTGTAATGAAGTGACATGGACATTCCCACCAGCTCTATTATTTTGCAGAGTGCCAACAGTGATAATACACTTATGAAAACTGTCCAGCCCATTTGAAAATTCCACTGAACCCTGTCAATTACTACATACATATTTTGCCATTTTTTTAAAAACAGGTTTCACAAATTGAAACAACTATTTTAATAACCTTTGCATGGAATAAATCTGGCAAATAGTAACTGTATCATGTTCACTAGCTCTTGCACATCTGTTAGTCCCAGCAAAAAAGCCTTGAGAATGAGCAATTAAAACGGCAATACTCCGTAGAATTTGATTTAGCAGAGTAATGGAGACATACTTATTGCAATGAGAGTTAGTATAGACTTAAAAAGAAGAGCTTCTACAGTGGCAGAAAATACTAAAGGAAAACAAATGTGGCTACAGTATAGGAAGTGCCACAGAAAATTACTTGATAGGCTCTGATTGAGAAAAGCTGACCATCTCCAGATGATCATTTGTAAGCTTTTAATTTAGTAATGTGTTTGTGAAGTCATTACAAGTTATCTACCATCATGGGAGTCATATAATGCATGAGCAAATGTAGAATTATTGAGGATATCTATAAAAAGGATGACATTTGTTTCAAATGCTTTCCCTCAATTTTATTGACAATTATGTATGCTGACCTAAAATGGCTTACTGGTTCATGACCTAACTTTTCTGTACATTCTCATTCTCACAGAAAATTCTTTCCTTACTTCACATGGAGTGTAATTTTACAAAATGAGAATGTTAAATGTTTTTAGTTCTGGAGAGTGAGTACCCATTTAACATTAAATATTAATTTACTTGGAAATGAAAAAATATTTTACCAAGAATATTTTATACAATCATCATGACTGACATGCATGCTTGTCTCCTTCCTAGCTTTTATTAAGTATCCTTTCAGATTCTATCTTTTCATGAAGATACATTCCAGGAGAAATAAGTCTAAAACAAATACAGCATAAAATGCTGAAAAAATAAGCTCTAAATTTCAGGAAATGTTTAGTTTTCCAGATTCCACAAATACTTCTCTCTATGCTAACTGTACAACAGGTCAAAACAATAAGTATCAGCACATATGCCCACACTTCAAGCACCTGAGGCTGATTGGAACAATCCAATACAGTCCTGTACAAAGATGCAAACTTCAGATTTGCAGCATACAAACTCAGGAAGAATTTGGTAATTCACCACAAGCATACAAATTATGATAAGGATTGTGACAAAGGATTAGCATACGAAACACAGTATCTTCTTACCTAAAACATACTGTAAAATAGGCAGGACACACTCTCTGTGGTACTTTCCCATTTATGTTCCTACAATACTTTAAGTGTGTGATGTTAATTTTCTTCATAGCAAACTGTCCTCAGACATTTCTTTAGTTTTCCTCCATGCACACATCCTTATTCCCTGATCCTATAGAGTCACAGGCATATTGATTAAGAACACTTTCATTTAAGAAAGTTTACTCCCTTAAGTGTCTCTCCAGACAGCTGTTCAGAACTGGATTTAAACTCATGAGGTGATCCGCCTCAGTGGGATTCTGTGTCTATGCTGGCTCGCTAGGGGAATTGAGGAGACAAGTCTCCTTAAAATTAGCCTTTATAAATAGCCACCCCCACTGCACACCAATTTTCACAAAGAAGGGGTACATGTTGTAAGGTTATACCTATGTTTTCCATCACTAATTTTTCCATCTTAACCAGTCCACAAAACTTTGTTCATTTTATATTTTAAAAATGCATCCTAATTATCTTAATATACAGTAAAAGCATTCTATAGATGCAATATAAGCAATTTTTTAGAGTTACTACTTCTAGGAAAATCTAGTTCAATGCTCACCAAAGAACTGACTGTTCTTGACAGACTTAAAAACCACACAAGTTGGTTAAAAATATTACTTACTGATTCTTTGTCTAAGGCTTTGAAACAATGTTTTTTAGTTCAGTATCTTTGAGCCTGAACTGCTAGAAAGAGCCACTTCAGTAATGTTGAAATATACAAAGTAAAAACTGTAAAATGCTAAGAAGGCAATCAGGGAAGGACACTAAATTAATATGGAAAGAAATAAAAATAGACTCAGTCTACAAATACTGACAAAGCCTGGAGGTGTACATAACTGTAAAATGGAAGAACGAGAAAGTGGTTTGTGTCAGTCTACCTAATAGATGAGATACCAAAAGTGGCACGAACAAATAGGAACTTTCATTCAAAATATTAAAATCCTCTTCTAGTTATGTCCTTTGAAAAGCACCTAAAATTCAGTCATGTTTGTCAATGAAAAGTCTTAGAAGTCCAAGATGCAGAAAGATGGATGCTGAAAGGGAAATTCCTGAATTTCTAAAGACAAATAATTAATTCACCATGTATATGAGATGCAGGAAGTATGTGAGAAAAAAATTTACCAAAGAAAAAGCAATTAAATAGAAACTTCTCTAAAAATCAAACCTGTGTTGTTAAAATGCAGGATGCTGCAGAACTGCCCCCTCTTTTCTATTAAGATGACATATTACAAGTAAAATAGTTGGGGCATGTCTAAACTGCATCAAAACATAATAGAATTTTGACCATAACAGCATAATGTAACTGATTATATCTCATTAAAATTTGTCACTCTTACAAGTAAGCTGAAAATGACAAACTGAAAGCTAGCTATAGTATCAGGCAAGGCATCTGAAGACCTCATTTAAGATCAGTTGCTTGAAGCATTGATTGATAATATGTAATGAAGAATGACTATGAACAGGGCCAAATATGAGACTGCAAAGAACTACTCTTGTTTAACAGGAGGAAACTAAAAAACTCCAAAGTAATACCCCGAACTAAATAAACTAAGACTGAGCAGCAGATAAAATCCAATGGAAATCAATTCTTTTGAGTTGAACTATTCATGGGCCTTATGAGAAACTTCATCAACCTGTGTTTAGGAAGGTGTAGGTTATTGTAACATCCCAAGGGAACCCCGGCATGGACAAACTTACCCAAAATGCTTGTATCAGGGTGCCTAAAGACAATGACATTACAAAACTGGAGTAACCAGACACACAAATGAACCTTCCTTTCTTCGAAGTGACTGAAGTTGGCCTTAGGACTCAAAGTTATTGAGGAGACCACAAAATCCTCTATGAAATAGGATTACCTAAGATTGTTTCTTTAAGAAACCAAACGGTGCTCTTGTGAAAAAGAAAACAGAAATCATGCTATCAGTTTCAGGGAGCATCTGGACAGTGCTCTTAGTCATATGGTTTCATTTTAGGTAGTACAGCAAGGAACAGGGACTTTGATTTGATGATCTTTATGTGTCCCTGCCAACTCAAGATATTTTATGATTTTATGATTTAAGTACTGCATTCTGACCATCTCTTCCCTAGCACTCTTCCTAAAGACTCAGCAATTTGCAAGGTAAAATAACGTGTGTAAGATAAGTGTTTAAAACATGTACTTTTTCTAGAGGTGAATAAGCATGAAAGGACATGATAAAAGTACAAATTAATTATAGGAGGGAGTAAGATCAGGATTTTTTCCCCCTCTCTATTAGCAGAATGCTAAAGTATATTTTCAAAGGAATTGAATGACAATATATTGAAACCTAAGGTTTGCCTTCAGAACTCCCTATCATGAGTTGTAACTATATTTGAAGCGATTGTGATTTAAAAAAAAAGATGTGGCATTTCAAAGAAAGCAAAACTATGTGCCTTACATAAAAAATCCAAAGAAATAGCATATGGAAAGAGAGAAATAACTAATGTAAAAAGCATAAACCAGTTTCTAAATGTCAGACGGACAAATTTTAGCAGAACTATAGTGTCAAAATCAAAGACTCACTATTCCTACAATGTCTCAATGTGCCAAAGTACCAAGATTCTTCATGAGGCTCCCAGCAAATATATGTTGCTTTATTACACTTTCCACAGTGGCAATGGGGATTCTTTTAAAGCATCATATCTTTATGACAGTGCAATTGTTTTAACAAGGGTTGTCATAAACTGCACCTTCCAGTTGACATTGCCTCCCAAGAAACAGCAGTGCACAAACAGCAGCACACAAACAGCAGCACACAACATGCACACTCACAGATTGCACTTTAGTGGTCACAGGGAGCATACCTAGCACTGTTACAATTTTCTTCAGTCTCTGCTGTTTCCTCCTTAATCATGCTGAATACTAAAGCACAACACAGTTTTAAAATCAGCCCAGTCCTCTGTTTTGACCTAATAATGAATATCTAGAAGCTGCTTTAACAAACAGGTCAGAATCCTTCTGAAAAGCTACATTTCTCAGCGCATTTCTCTGACTGCAGGAGACACAATTACAAGTCTCCCTCAATCACATCACAAGGTGCTAAGGAAAGCTTGTACATCTGTCCTTAATCACACCTCAGTGAAGCACAGTCTGAACTGGAAGTACCCCTAATTAGCAAATCTTCCTCACATAGCTGAAAGAAACCATGAAATTTATTTTAAAAATTGGAAAAACAATCCTTGCAGATTGAACAGAAAAATTAGGCTTTTTTGCTCTTCTGCTGTCTCCAAACTGCTTCTTCTGTGACCAACGACTGACCTGGCACCAAAAGCTGGCATCTGCCTGGTACTCGCCTTCTGGTGTCACTGACACCTTCAGTTGGCAGCACGTGGCCACTACTAAGGGACCAAGCATGGTAGCGTGGCCATGTCCCTGGCTTCAGTGCCATGACAAGTCATAGGCTTAGGTATTTCCATGTGCACACGTGATCTTGTGTTATCTTATAATACTTCCATGTTATTACATGGCTGTCTATTTCACGGCTATGAAGACTTCACAAATGACAGAATTATAAGTTTTAAAAGAGCTTATTATATGTCTGGTTGACACATAAAGAATGAACTTCAGTTATTAAATCAAAATTAAATCAAAGTAAGGAGGCTATCTGAACTTCTTAAGACATTGAAGCTCTTGCCAATGAGTATCTAAATGGAAGTCCACTTTTATTTCTAAGGCATGAATCTGTGAAGGACTCGGGCCTGGGGAACTGTGCTCTCTATGAGGAACTGCCAAAGGTTGCAATAATGAATTGGTTACACAAATTCATGCCAGAAATCCCTATAATTCCATTGCATTGCTACTAAGCATATAAGTTAATCTGCTTTTCTTGGAAAAAAAAGGGAACACACAAGTTTTTTTTTCTGTTATGACTTGAACATCTAGTGCAAATCAGAACATAGCACTCAATCAAACCCATTTAACTAAGAATAGGTCTTTCTCAACCATCTTGCGGAGCAGATTTCTTTCTCCTTGGGGTCCTTGAGAGCTCTTTATCAGGAGGGAGATATAGATGCAAAATGTCCACACACTTTAGATCTCCCATGTGGAAGACTGAATCAAGGAGAAGTGAGTTTGGGCTGAAGAAATGTGGATGCTGTTTATGTTGAGGGCTTAAACAAATATGTTCTCTACGCTGCTCCACAGAGTCTGAAGACAAAATATCTAGACAGTGGAGGAGCATAATTTATATGGAAGTGTTACTTCTCATTATGAAGATTTTAAGGACAGCTGGCAAATATGATGATTTGATGAAGTTCTGCTTTTTTTCAGGGGGAAAACACATTTTCAGCATCTTGTTAAATGTAATTTGAAACAAGATGTGTGACTTTTTCTGGCACAGCTATTCCTCTCATTTCCCATCAAATGGTTCTTGTCAAATTAGGCTGCTTGGAGATACAGGCAAGGAACATTTTCTCATTTTCTTTTCCTTGGGGAATCTAGCACAATATAAGTGCAACAAACAAAACATTGGCATCAGTTATGAGTTGGATCCTATTTTGCCGACTATAACCTCTCTGAAAAGCTACCATAATTTCTATGTAAAGGAGTACTCTCTGTGAAGAAAGAATTTTACTGTCTAGCTTCCTATTATCACAGAAAGTTTTATGCCATACTGCCAATATTAATATTTTCCATTATTCTGATTTTTTCCCATAAAGGATAGAAATGTAAAAATTGAAAAATTGTCTCTATTTTGTGCCAACAAAACCAGTGAAGAACTTTGATGGACTGCATGAAGGGGGAAGAAAAGTATATTAAAAAATAGCACTTACACTTCTTTACTAAACAATTAGAAAATATTTTTTTCTCTAGAATATTAATAGAAGATTGAAGCTTTAGAAATTCATGACACATGGGGCTAAATCAATCTATTACAGATTTCTAACGTGTGTAACTCATGCAACATTTTTCAGATGAAAATGTAAATTAAATGAAATAACAATGTTGTACTTACTGTAGCTAATTCATCAAATTTTCCAAAAAGCTCATTCAGCAGCTTCACCAGCTCTTGGGCAGTACACTGTGATGCCAAACTAGTGAACCCCACAATGTCAGCAAACAAAATGCTGTAAAGAAGGAAAAAGACACAGAAAAATAAGAATAAAAAACATCTTCACATTCTCGTTGCTCCTTTTCATAGCATGAATGTGACCCAAAGCATAAACTCCAATAAATTCTGAAATACTACCAATAAAGTGCTAGCTGGAAAAAATGACAAAGATTCAGAAAAATAGGCATTAGTCTGGTGCTGTCAACTGTTGTAGAGAACCCTCAGATGCTTTCAATGGCTACATACCTACCTGGCAGACGAGGCAAAGTACCTCATTCATAGGGTCCCCAATGAGTACTCTAGGAGCATGGTGACCAATTTATTCCCTTTGTAGCTGGGATCTCCTCAGCTAAATTTGCTTCAGAGACAGTTTTGCACTGCTAGCGTTTTACAGCCAAACAGATAAATCTTGCAAGAGGTTAGCTAAGTACTGAAAGACAGGGGTTAATAACTTGTGTGCCGTGGCTCTGTGATGTGGTCTTACAGTAGCTCCCTGTGAAGAGCTAGCATCCACACAATGACAAGTCAGTATTCTCTGCAGTGTGCTGCCTGGCTCCGGTAAGTGTCCAGCTTTCATCAGCATTAGCAAGGTTTTAATGTCCAACAGTTTAATCTGCTTTAACAATCCTAGCTGTCAATATTGATCAAGGGAGATAATTCAAATTAGCACAGGTACCACTGTGATTGAGAGAATAAAAATTCTTGTGTAAATCCCAAAACTCAAGAAAGTATGGTTCTATGATCCTTTCAACTCTTTAAATTCCTCCTGTTGGTAGAAGTGCAGAATCAGCTGCAGGAATCCAATGTATTTACCTCCAACACCCAGACTAGAAATGTCAAACAATTTATGAAAATGCTAATAAACTGTCCCATGATACATGGCCTAGGTATACTTGGCAAAGTGTTTGCAACTGTAAGTTGAATTAAATGTTATGTGCTCCCATTCACCTCTACACACCCTCACTCTTTAGATAAAATAACAATACTAGAAGAGCAGGCCTAATAAGTTAACTGTTTTCCATTCTCCACAAGCAACTCTCAACTCTCTTATGAGAGTATGTTAAAAAAAGGGCAAATACAGCTCCTGACTCAGACCTGGTTTATATAATTTAATTTAACCCAGTCGTTTAAATCCCTTGTCCACCAAAGCAGATTAGGTAGCATATTCCAGCACAAAACCAACTCATCCAAAGTTCAATGGCTTTGGTCTACAGATAAAGACTCTATGCTGTCATGTTAATCCTTGAGGCCGTGTCTCTACTCAGTACTCCTTGGAGCATTCATTATGAGGACATTTCTCAAGATGGCCCTGGTTCAAGGAATAAATAGTTATTCTATTCCCACACTGTTTAAACACAACAAAAACTCTTCTTATGACAAAAAAGTTAGCATTTAGTTAATTTTACTGATTCATGTCTCTGCTATAATAAACGTGAACCAGTCACATGATGGGTAAAGTAAAAACACATCAACAGAGTTCAATAACACCAGCAAAGTGATCTGCATATTGGCCCTGAAAGATCTACTTATTCTCTTAATTCTGGATTGACATCCTTGTTGTTTGACAGCCTTGGGTTGGTCTTTCTGGAAATTCACAAGTTAGTATCAAATTATCCTCCTAAATTCCTTGAAGATTTTCAAAAGTACTTAAATGTGTATCAATGTCTCACACATTTTGTTTTATGGCTGTTACAGTTAAAAAAGACACAGAGGAAAAACAACTACAGTTGTTGCAATCTGATATGTCACATAGTTTTCTGTTTTTAATTCAATGCTATCAGTATGGGGGGGGAGTGGATGTTACTTTATAATAGCTTCTAACAGCCTCTCTGCTATTTTACATCTCATCTATTCTACACATTCAATATTTTGATTGTTTTTACGTCTCTATTTCCATTTTAAATATGGCAGTCCACTTTTTTCCCCCACTGTCTAACTATATATACAGTAACAGCAATATTTCCAGCAGCATCAACAGTGTCCACTTGCAAAAAAACCCCCATGGCGGGGGGAGGGGGTTGGGCCTTTAAGGTAATGACAATGTTATCTGTTTACCAAGGTCTTTAGCAATGAGGAGCATCTACATACATACAAACCAGAGATTCTCTGTGTTTGTGGAGACTATGTCTTAACAGCTAATAGAGCAACCATTACAATGCTGACATGCACACTTACATCAAAACTTCCCTGTTAGTGAAGCACAGAGCATAGGAAACAGGCTCATACATAATCGTTCTGTTAAGAAGAAAGTTATTTTACATATGGGTACCTCAGCAAGTCAGTATGAGATCCTTGTTAATCCTTTAAACATTTAAAAAATACTTAGTCCTCAACATTTGGTTCAAAACACTGGTAATTGTACAAAAATGTGAAGTCCATAAAAGTAGCCACAATACAGAACTGAGCACGCAATTTAAAATTGTATTGTATGCTGAGAGACTGGTGTTGTTCAATTATGTCTGTGAACTTTCAATACTGTAGTTAAGTACATGTATACATTTTAAAACTAATGGAAAAGGTTAATTAATATGATTATTGTTGCATTTTCTTATTTTATGAATTCCCAACTCTTTTACATCAATATTCTTAAAATATGCAAAGTATAACTCTCCTGTCTGGACATGTCACAAGTGGGGAAATGCTATGAGTAGAAGCTCTGCCTTTTACTTATGAAAAAGCTCCTTTTTACCACCATGAAATGTTACAACCAAGCAACTGCTGCACTTTCTTTGAAAGTAGGCTGAAGTACCAGTGACCAAACCTGATTTTGCAGTGGCAACGGTAGGAAACAGCCAACTGAGGAGCAGGGGATTTCCATACCCAAAGTGCAAGGACTGCAAGCCTGCTGCTTCCATGGTCTGTTCTAAGGGGTGACAGTCCTGAGGAGAGTGACCCCCTCTCATACACACAGAGCTCTACTATTCTAAAACATGACATTGAAACTCAACAGCTGGTTAATTTTATTTTAGCTGGTGCACTGACCAATATTGTCTCTTGTACTTCTTCACTCATCCATGTCCATCTTTAGCCTCTTCCCTC
Source organism: Acanthiza pusilla (assembly GCA_036630365.1). Taxonomy (NCBI): domain Eukaryota; kingdom Metazoa; phylum Chordata; class Aves; order Passeriformes; family Acanthizidae; genus Acanthiza; species Acanthiza pusilla. Next base: position 2,144,303 of record JAXCHO010000034.1, read on the forward strand.
ACTACTTGGACTACAAGTATTGTGGGGCAGCCACCAACACTTACTCTCCATTGTACAAGATCTAAAAGAAATTAGGGCAGCAACTTGATCTGTGATGTGGAGTCAAATCACCCAACTGACACAATAAACTATTTTTCCCTCTTGTGTTCTGCTCAGGTTTTTGGAAAGTAAAGGACCAGAAGGCCTTTGTGAGGAGATGGCAAAATCAGTCACAGGGAATGAGAATAGAAAAGAGATTTTAATTCTTGCTATGGCCATGAAAATCATAATGGTAATAAAGAGAGCAATTATAAGATACACAGTGCCAGAATTCCAGTCATACACCTGAACTTTCTCTAGGGCCAAATATATTCAAATATTTTCTAAGTCCAGGTCCCCACATTGGCAGTGAAATTCCCTTTCCTCTGATTTGGATATATCATTCATGCAAAAATACTGAAAGCCTTAAATTTAGGCCATGTCTAACATATTCAGAGAACAAAGCCACTGCAGGAGTGACATCAGCATTACAGCGCATTTATCACTCTTGTAGATACACTCATTCAAGAGCAAGCTAGCCTTGCTTCACAGTAACTTAATAGGTAATTGCCATGGAGGTTCACATCCTCAGAGAGGATTCAACTAAATTAGGGCTGCCAAATTTATGCATGGAAGATTCCTCATAATGGTATGGTATACAAAGGGACACTTCACAGTGATTGCCATGTAATTTTATTTTAAAAAAGTAAATATCGGCATATATAGAAACAAGAAGTGAGAAGCTACCAATTAACAATTGTTTCTCTTAATTACCGTTCAGGGATATGACTGTCCCTGCTTTAATTCCACAGAATTAAACAATTTGATGCCATAGAAATAATAATGCCATTGGGGCACTTTGATGAAAAGCCCAAATAACCCCAATCTCAGACTACAGCTATTAATGAAAGAAGAGAAATGAAGGTGGAAACAAAACAGAAACAAAGGACAAAGGTTACGTCTGCTTGCTCAGCAGCACAGCTTGCACATGATTCAAGCACTGCTCTTCACTACAAGTGATGTGAATGTGTTGGTTAGGAAGGCTAGGCAGCTATTACAGTGCTGAGGCTGGTGTTGCCTCATCGCCCAGGGGCTCAGCAATGCTCCATGATCTTGCATGGCACAGAGATGAGACTGAGTGGACTTCTGCTCCCCTCTTTTTAGAAATGAGGGTTATATTTCCCTTTTTTCCAGTCATCAGGGACTTCACCTCAGTGCCATGACTTTTCAAATACAATGGATAGTGGCTCAGCAACTTAGTCTGCAAGTTTCCTCAGAGCCCACAGATGAATCTCATCCAGTCCCATGGACTTGTTGTGCACATTCAGGCTCCTTCGATGGTCTTGAACCTGATCCTCTCTTACAGTGGGCTCAGGGTCTTTGTTCTCCCAGTCCCTGCATTTGTTTTTTTTTGACCTGGGTGACATGGCTGGAGCACTTGCTGTTGAGAATAAGGTGCAGAGGTCATCGAGAACCTCAGACTTCTCTTTGTCTGAGGTAGCCAGGTCTCCCACTTCCTATCGGAGAGAGCCCACATTATCCCTAGCCTTTCTTTTGTTTGCAACATACCTATAGAAGCCCTTTCTGTTATCCTTAATATCCATGGCCGGACTCAGTTCTAACTGGGCCTTGACTTCCTTAACCCTGTTCCTAACTTCCTGTATAATTCCTCTGTTTTCTTCCCAGGCCACCTGTTCTTGTTTCTGCTCCCTGAAAGCTTTTTTTTTTGGCTCTGGGTTTGCTCAGCAGCTCCTTATCCATCCATGAAGGCCTCCTAGCATTTTTGCCTGATTTCCTCTTTGTTGGGATGCATTCTTCCTGAGCTTGGAAGAGGTGAACCTCGAAATCCAGCCAGCATTCCTGGGCACGGTTGCCTTCCATGGCTCTATCCCATAAGACTCTATTGAGCAGGTCCTTGAAACGGCCAAAGTCTGCTCTCCCAAAGTGCAGGGCAGTGAGCTTGCTGTGAATCCTCCTCTCTGCCCTGAGGTTCTTAAACTCCCCCATCCCATGGTCACTGCAGCCAAGGCTGCCTTGGAGCACTGCATTCCCCACCAGCTCCTCCCTCTTGGTGAGCACAAGGTCCAGCATGGCACCTTCTTGTTGGCTTTTCAAATGCTTGCGTAAGGAAATTGCTGTTGACACACGCGAGGAACCTCAGGGATTGGTTATATCCTGCCATGTTGTCCCTCCAGCAGATATCAGGGTGGTTGAAATTCATGAGGACTAGGGCTTGCAAGCGTGAGGCTGCTCCTGTCTGCCTGCAGAGAGCTTCATCCACACCATCCTCCTAACTGGGCAGCCTGTAGCGGACCCTCCACTATAAAATCCCCTGGCCCTGCCTTCCCTTTAATCTTCACCCACAAGCTCTTGGCTGGATCCTCATCTTTCCCCAGGCAGTGCTCCACACCCTCCAGCTGGTTATTGACATAGGGGATACATCCCCTTTTTCTCTCCCTAGCCTGTCTTTCCTAAAAAGCCTAAAACCTTCCATTCCAAAGCTCCAGTCATAGGAGCCATCCCACCATATCTCCATGGCCCATAGTATCATATCCACACAGGCATATGCACATCTGCAGTTCCCCTTGTTTGTTCCCCGTACAACATATGTTTGTGTAGAGGCATCTGAGCCAGACCCCGGATAAAGCAGACTCACTGCCTGGAGTACCTGGAATGCCTTTGCACTGTTCCAGGCATCTATTACATGTGTTGGCACGCAGGTGGCAGGATGGGTAGGGATAGGTGCCCCCTTCCCCTGACTAATCTAGTTTAAAGCCCCCCGCACTAATCTGGCAAATCCCTGACCCAAGATGGTTTTCCCCGTCTTTGTTATATGAATCCTGTCATCCCCCAGTAAACCAGGCTTGGCAAAGCGAGTTCCACGGTCTGAGTAACTAAAACCCTGACTCACCAACCCTGACACATCAGGATTTTATCAGTAAGTTCACAGGACCAGAAAATTTGGCTAATGGTAGAAACTTAAATCACTTTGGCTTTTAGACAAACAAGTTACTAACAATTGTAAGTCACAACAGCACATCAATATTCTAACTACATCCTAGGGAAAAAATAATCAATTGTTGAGCAGTGCTTTCTCAAACTTCTGCTGTGCTCTTGATTTTAAGGTCTGTGTGATGCCATTCTGTTTCAGGAGTAGCGCTGTCTTGGGCTAGAGGCTTGCTTGCTCCTACTGCTGCCTGCTTGCTTACAAAAGATGAGAGAGCATATACTGAGTGTTACTGAAGTGCAAGACAGTGGCAGAAGGAGACTAGTTCGAAATATTTCCTTCTGATTGCTTTTTTTGAGATGCAAGGTACACTTTTGTCACAGGTTTCCTCTCTCAAGGTGAAAGTTTTGGTTACTCTTTCTGTGACTTAAAATCCCCATTGCTCCTTTACCACCTTCTGCTCACAGATAATAATCACAATAACCATTTGTTGATACAGCTGCACCTAGATTAATACAGCCTTTCTTTTCCCAGCACTACCACAGCAAGGCTAAAAGTCTACTCTCCAGTCTTACTGCTCTTACTCTCATCTGGTAAAATAAGTGTAAAACTACTTGGGTTTTTAGGTTTTATTCATGTAATAGTATTTTAGTTTTATTTTTTTAAAAAATGTATCGATACCTAGAGTGTAGCTTAAATTCTTCCCACTGAAAACATGGGGAGTTTTTCCATAGCCACCTTCTACATTTGATAGGAAAATTAGCCTATTTTTGACAGAAAGCAACACAATTATTTTTAATTAATAAATTTCATACACAAAGGACTTGTTTTAGTTACCAATAAAACAGAATGATCTTAAAATATTTATGTGCAAAACATTTTGAAATATGCATAATCTAAAGGAAGGGATTATGCAACTGCAAAATCGACAGATTTCCAAATAAATTTCTTCAGAGGAGTTTAGTTTGCCACAACATTTCTTGTTACAATGCACCTGTCCCTTTAATCTTAGGATACTTCCTTCTTAATGAAATCCATCTAGATTTCTGAAAAGATAACTTTTTTAAAAAAGATTGTAAAGACAGTTCCTTCAATTAAAGTGTTAAAAGGAATTACATCTACAGTTCCTGAAGAAGAGGTCCTGCTAGACACTACAGACCGAAGACACATCTAAACTAACTAAAACATAAACTAAACTAAAACTGACATAAATTTAGTATGACTGCATTACCTATGGACTACTGCAACAAAGCATATATGATAGATACCTGTATCTTAATGTGTAAATACAGATTTGTAAGCATTGAAAAGCAGCGTTTTTCTTTCGACAGTTCATTTTCCTCCTTACTTACTAATGACCCAGACACGGAGTTAGTGCACGTTTGTGAATGACAGCTAGCTATGTGGTCTGGTTGACAGCCCTGGAGGGCAGGGATGCCATTCAAAGGGACCTGGACAGGCTAAAGAGGTGGGCCTGACTGAGTCCCATGAAGTCCAACAAGGCCATGTGCAAGGTCCTGCACCTGGGTTGGGGCAATCCCAGACATGGACACAAATTGAGGCAATAATAGGTTAAGACCAGCACTGTGAAGGAGGGCTTGGGGATACTGGTGGATGAAATACTGGATGTGTGTCAGCACTGTATGCTTGTGGCCCAAAAAGCCAAATGTATCCTGTTATACATAAAAGGAAGCGCAGCCAGCAGGCAGAGGGACGTGATTCTGTTCCTCTCATGAGACCCCACTCAGATTTTCAGCATAGAAAAGACATGAACTTGTTAGAGTGTGTTTGTTCAGCCTAGAGAAGAGAAGGCTCCAGGGAGATCTTACAGCAGCTTTTCTGAGCCTAAACGGGGTCTACGACAGAGCTGGAGATGGACTTTTTATCAGGGTCTCTACTGAAAGGGCAAGGGGGAATGGTTTTAAACTAAAACTGGGTAGATTTAGATTAGATGCAAGGAAGAAATTCTTTACTATGAGGGTGGAACAGGTTTCCCAGAGCAGCTGTAGATACCCCATCTCTGGAAATATTCAAGCTCAAGCTTTTGAGCAACCTTATGTAGTGAAAGATGAACCTGACCCAGACACAGGGACTGGACTCCTTCCAACTCAAAATATTCTATGATTCTGTGATTCTAATCTTTAAGGGAAGTTTTCTAAGGACTTTTTTTAAAGGTGCCTGGACTACTCAGTTTGAAATGCCAACAGCTATTTCTAATTGCTTCTCTTATAAAAAATCTGAACAAAAGCAAAGCAGTGGCGCAGTGAGCAAGTTCAGGAAAAAAAGCATTATATGCACCCATTTCTCTCCTCTGTCACAAAGGGCCAAGATGGTTCAGCACAGGCATATGAGTTACATACATCATTATCTCACACTCCTTGGCAATCTGGAGCATTTCAGTGTTAACAAACCCAGAGTCATTGCTCCAGGACCTTCTGTATTCCTGTTTTCTCCCTCCGTGATCCCTGCAGGCAGGCATAGCCAGCACCTGCCCAGTGACGGCAGTCCTCCTGGAGGCACAGTGGGAAGCAGCTGCACCTGCTAGACCCAAGTGCAGAAAGCCTGTGGCTTGGTTTAAGAGATTTAAGCTGCTTCCCAAGTGTGAGTATTGACAGAGCAACCCTTTTCTAGGTCACTCTATGGGGCATTAAGGAGAAATCCTGCCAAGTTACACAAGAGATTTGACAGCTTGCAGGTGGTAAATGTCCACTTTTAACAGTGCTCATTCATGTGCTTTGTGCACTTGAATAGTCCTGCTGTTTTCAATGTAGCCACTTGTATAAACAAGTACTCTGCAAAATAAGGAGGGGTTGTATGCCCTGTTTTTTACTTCCATTTGGGCCATTTGTTTAATTAAAGTACAACTTACAGTAAAAATGGTATTTCAATGGCACATGGTGCCTCAGAAAGAAACCTGTAGGACCCTTTTTGCCTCAAAGGTCAAACATAAGGAAAGTTTATTAATAATTTTATGTATGACTCACTTCAGTGTTTAAGAAAAAAAGTACTCTCTAAAATTAAAGAGGGCTGTTAAAAATAAAAACAAAGGGAGGGTGTATTTTTTACATAATAATCATTCATGGAAACTAGATCACTGTCAAGTCTTTGAGGTTCAGAAAGAGTACATACAAAAGTCTGTTCATAGGTATCATGATCACAGCTTTTTAAAACACTGGAATAAGTAAGTGAAATTAAAAAATTATTTAAGTTTTGATGGTTTCTCAAAAGACAGGACAGACCAAAAATATTTGCACATAAATATCTGCAGATTGTTCTCTGGCTTCAGGCTGGGTCTCAAGAACCTCTAAAATTCCACAAGGAATCTTTTTATTGGTAGCTTTGAATCAGATAGTGTGTTTCCTAAAATTAGTATCTCTTCTTACAAATAACCCAGCTCTATTTCGTGCTTGTAAAAATAAGGTTAAATGAAACTGCTCTATCAGAGACCCAAGAAATTTTTAGCTGTTCAATGTTTTTTCTTTTTATCTCTTCAACACTGTTTGAGTCACAGAATGAAGCAAGAAGTTGTGTGTTAATATAGCAAGTCATCCATATCCTTATCCACTCATGTGTTGTAACAGTTTCAGGAATACCTAATGGATGGGAAATGTCCATTCCAAAAGAGACAAACAACAAAATGTGTTGAGGTCTCCACACAGGGCATATATTTGAGCTGAAACTCAATTTCAAATTTTCTTAATTGAATTATGCCTCCATGGAGAGATTCAGTCAGAACTAGTGAGTTTTTACAGTAGCCACTGTACCTACATATGTGATCTGTAAAGTTTTCTGCCCTGTAGGTATAAGGAAAAAAGGAAATATGAATCTTACATTTCTTAACCTAATCTTAGAAAAAGCCTGCCTCCATGTTGCAAACCATATTTCTGAGCACCACAGAAGAGCTGGTCTGTTGGGTAGCCTTTCAATGCAACTTGACATCTGTTTTTCACATCTTTCATGGTGTCCTTGGCTGGGACTATCCCAGTAAAACAACACTTGTACTGTGTTGAAACAGTTCCTGGACTGTACATGGACTATTTCCTTCAGATAAGCCACAGATATTATATTAGTTATAATTATTTTACTTTCCTTATGGTTGAATTTATTGTCCTCTCTGGGTTAATGCTATATTTGATATGTATTTGCATATCTTGTTTTGCATATTGCATTTGCATTAAGTTGTTTGTCTCCATTTAAAACACATGCCCTCATTTCTTACTGCATAGCAATTCAAAAACTTTACAAGGTAGCAGATGTACTACAGATCTGGGAAGAGCTGATCAAAGCATGACACATTTCCCTCCAGAGGCACAGTCAGTTGCAGTCATTCAACAGCTATTTAGTAGTTGGTAAAATACTCCCCAACTAATTGATAAACCAGGCCTGTTGCTATGGTTATCTGAAATATGCTAGTACTTTTTCCCAGTCCATCATTCACTTCCTACAGAGGTATATGTATCTTCACTGTAATCTGTCTGTGTTTTTCTGGGAGGAGGTAAAGAAGGTAGCTGTAGGAATGTCATATTTTTCACATGTAATACTAAATATTCTTTGGCTTTTTTTTTTTTTGGCAGCTATTTAGAAGACTGAAACAGATGCTTTCTGTTACTCATGATGGTACTTTTTTGCTCTTGGGGGGTTTTATTTTTTTTGTTTTTTCAACAGATAAGGAATAGAAAAATCATATAATTTACTAATTGCATGCCTGCCTTCTTCAGACTATCTTTTTTGAAGGATAATGCTCTGACACTTCCAGATATTTACAGGGAGAAAGAGAAAGCATTGTGAGAGGAAAAGTAAAAGTGCAGCTCATTTTCTATTTTCCACTGTGTAGCTTTGGAGTTAAAAAACCCTGGAATACAGAATTATAGAGGGGCTTTTTGTTGGTTTAATAGTGCGCTTTACAGAGCACTTGATGTGAAGAGGACAAGTCACAAGAATATAGGAATGATCTCTCAGGTTTACCTGTTATAGCACTGAACTGCCACTACCCAGAAGAAAAAAAAGTTATTTTCATCTCCTTAAGAAAGTAAAGCAAACACTTATTATTGGCATGGGCCACCAGCAGCCCTCCCAAAGGGATACTGTCGTGTTGGTCTTCACACTGGTGTCAGGGTGGCACCTGCTGGGAGTTCCCCTCTATCCTTCAGGTCTGCACAGTCACAAAACTTCCATGGTGATTGCTAAGTATTTACTGGACTCTATTTCACCCCATATATATATATATATATATATATATATATATATACACACACACACACACACACAATAAATATAGAGTAGTTGCATTACCAAAATAAAAGGCAATACAGTTTCTTATAAGCACAGATAGTGAAGGGAGGTCTCCTATTTTCAGTTCTATTCCCTGAGGATCTTACCTTTGACATTACAATGACCCCAGCTTACTTAGGCTTCATTTGACCCAAAAGTACCTTCTTAATGTCAGAGAATGAATTCACCTCTCCAGACAGGTTGTCAAAAACTTTTATGAACTCCACATCAAAGCAGTGAATAAGCCACAGAAGTTTTAGTAGTTATGTGAAAAAACATGTCACGTAGGAAAAAAAGATGGCTCCTGAGGTTACATTTCAAAAAGATCTCAGCAAAAGAGAAGAATCAGAAGCATTATAAACAACTGCAAAGCAATGCTGTTTAAGATGACTACACACTGTGCAATGAATGCAGAGACTTGTGACACAAGCAAGGTATGCATATACTAATCATTATATAATTATCATTGGCTTGCCTTGACCCTGAATATAAGGGCAACCAACAGTATTATGCATGTATTTCATAGCACTGTAAGGGCATAATTTTTGGACACAATTTTTAGAAGTATATTAAGGAATTTGATCACCAAAGGGCCAAAGTAGAAGACATCCAAGCACCAAAACCTGGCATACCTGAGACTTGATTAGCAAAACTGACTGCAAATAGGCAAGATATCATTCAAAGATGGAAAATTGGCAAAAAAAAGGAAAAAAAATACAAATAGTGTTTGTGGGGGGTGCAACAGGATAAAACCATGTGACATAAGGAAAAGTGAAGCAGTAAGACAGCTCACTTAGATTTTGAATGTGTCCTTCAGGATCTCTCAAGTCAGACTTTGACAATTGAGAACCATCAGAGACTAAACAACACTGACAGCTTTGCAGCATCAGCTCTGGGGTACTGTGCACTTAGAACCAACTTTAAACTAATTGTTAAAGAGTCTTGTGTGCAGAGTGATGAGATTAATGTTACGCAAGATTTAACTATTAGCATGAAGTCAGCTACTAATTTTTAATTCAGTAATGTTTAATTTTACAGTGTAAAGCTGACCTAATTTGGCAGTCTCCTGAACACTCCCATCACAGCTATCTCTGATCCGCTCAATGAAAGAAATGCTTTTAGTTGCTACAACTTAGTCACTAGGAAATCATCCTTGCAAATATTAAAGCCGGTTCAATGGGAGGTAGACTAAACCTTGAAAGAAGAAATTTATCAGTGGATGAGGGAGAGGAGGAGGTGCTGAAGGAGTTTACTCCTTTGCTACATGGAGACCCCATGCAAATCAAGGCAGCTCTGTGGCATCACTTACTAAGATTGCACCTTGTTTAGTGCAAGGGTGACACCAACTGAACTTCTTTGATGTTGTTTAAGATGTGCAAGCAAGGCACTTGGCAGTAGTGTGATAAAACACAGACGAGGCCTTTAAAGAATTTGTTTCTAGAGGCAAAAAAGAATAACAAATGAGAATGCACTTTAAGAACAAGCAATATAAATGACAGCACTTGCACACAGTCAACTACTGAACAAGAGCAAGAAGCAGAACTGAGCCTCAGTCAATAACCTCTGAGGGGGAATGTTCATGTGATGGGGACAAATACACATTTCTTTAAGTTTACATCACACTTTCTTTCTGCGTTTCCAGGCTATTATCCAGAAAAATCTATTACGTTAGAAGTAATTCATCTTACTATCAGAAAAACATAAATGTGTAAAAACTACCATGCAGAATAAATACTCCTATTTACCCAAAACTTAATACAGTACAAACCCAATGACTAGTAATTTGGAAAAAGTTGTCAGTCTCCCAGCAGTACTATTCTAAGATGTGTATTGATTCATGATTATCTCCTGAGAAGACTATTAAATCCTCCTAGTCTGTATAAATGATAAATCTTCACTATATTGCTTATTTTTTTTCTCTGAAACCTGACTGCAATTATACATCACTGTCCTTGTGCTAAATATTCTCTTCTTTATTTCATTGGCTACATCAGTCCTACCTAACATTGTCATGCCTTTGAATGTAAATCTTGTGGAAAATCCTTTCAGGAGGCTTCAGGAAGTCTTCCTTCATTTCCATTGCTACATTCCTGGGCAAAAGGCTCATCAACAGACGTTCCTAAAAGAAAATATAAACAACATCAGTTTTGTGGTATAGTGTGCGACCATTTTTCAAAAGTTGCAATCTAGCAAATGAGACAATCTTCTCCTTATCTGCTTCCTTAAAATGTCTGCTGCATAAATAATATGAACCATTTATCTCAAACTCCTGCAAACTGTGTGGGTGTCTTTTTTTAAGTCTTCCTCACTAAAAAAGAAGAAACCCCCAAAAAATCCAACCAAACAAAAAAACCTACACAGAAGAAAACAGCTTCAAGAGTATATAATTGCCCATATTTTTCATTAACATCACGGTTCTAATATTAACAACTTACTTTATTCTTAGTAGCATTTATCTGGGAAAGACTTCCCAGGATCGTTTACTATGCTTTTGTGTGTCCTCTTTCTTCCTGGATGTAATGAAAGTGTCACTTTACAAGGATTATGACAGCTGGTTATTAAGCAGTGAGAGTGGATGATGGATTTATCCACTATCAAATTCAGTGACACAGTAACAGAAGCAGAGATTTAATGGCATCTTGTCCAGTGTGGCAACGTCTGTAATGAACAGCATCAGAACAAAATCCTGGCTAAACATGTCTTCTTGCTGTACTCACAAAGAAATTTTTAGTATGGGTCACTGACCTGCAAAAAAGGGTCTCTAATGTTACGGATCTTGTCAGTATTGACTATAAGACCCATGTTGTTTTTCAACATATTCTGGCCCATTCATAGGTACCATCTGGAAAAACTGCAGCTGCTGTTAGGTGTCGTAAGGTGTCCTTAGATACCTACTCAAGTTATGTTTTCACCCAGAAATGCTTGCCATTTAAAATGCAGTTCCAAGCTTATCCATCAGACCTGCTAGTTTCAGCCATGGCAACAGTCTGAATGAATTCACATAACCACATCTGATCTGATTCAGGTATCTCAGGTTCCGGACAATGAGGGGTGAGGCTAGAGCAAGGAAGATGCACCCTTGGTGGAAGAGGATTAGGTCAGGGAATAGTTAAGCAAACTGGTTAGATATAAGTCCATGGTCCCTGACTGGACACATCCACAAGCACTAAGTGAGATGGCAGATGCCACTGTAAAGTCACTCTTGACAGCCAAACGTGGTGGCCAGGAGAAGTGATGTAATACTGGAAAAAGAAAATGTCACTTCTATAACCAAGCAGGGCAAGAAGGAGGACCCAGGAAACTTCAGGGCAGTCAGACCCCTGTCCTTGGGTCCTGGAAAGGGATGAAGCATCTCATCCTGGAAACCAAGGTGGCTAGACCAGATGACTTCCAGAGTTCCCTTCCTATCTCAACTATTCTGTGATTCTGTTATCTGACAATCGAGCCCCACTGTAATGGCAGCTGTAAGACGTCACAGAAGTGCATATTTTGGCCCACCCATAGTCTTCTTTTATTTAATTGAAATTAAATAAGGAGCAAAAATTAACATTGAGAAGAGGGTATCTGCAAGTGCTTTGTGTTGCTCACATGCACACATTCACCGGATAAAGCCATCAAATAATACTCAAAATTTATTCAGAGGTTAGGGGTTTTTTTAACAGTTTCTTCCAGAAGACACATCAAAAGATGGAATGTTTAACTTTGCAGAACTGCCCTGGTGAACTTTAGTATAAAGTTCTGTCATCTGTTTGTGGTGATCACATTGTCTTGAGGCTAAGGATCATTATCTTAGTCTATTTCCTACTGCTCTTATATGTATACCAAGCATATTGCAAAGAATATGATGGAATTAAATATTTGTTGACACTTTATACATATAAAAATTTCCAATTAGACAGAGTATCTCACATCACTAGAAAATGCTTATTCACTATATTCTTTATGTTGTTTTAATTAAGTATTTTTATATTTCTACAGCAGAATTGTATTTAGGTAACCCAAATTTTGGGTTACAATCCAAACCAAGTATTTTGTCAAGAGTGGATCTTACAAAGCTCTGCTGGCTGCTACCTGTGTCTTAAGAGAAATATGCTGGGGTTATAAAATGAGCTGGCCACTTCTCAGATAATAGAGAACCCATACAAGAGAGGAATTTGGACTGATGGTTAAATTATCTGGTGCTTGAGATGGCATAAGTGATGCTGGAATTTCAAAAGTACTGCCCTAGATGCGAAAATTTACAGTGTCTGATAAAGACTAAATGTTCTCTGTAGCTTCTCTTTCAGTGAACTTATGAAACAAGATCTTTGCCATTTTGCTGAAACGGGTTAGTAAATTCCAAAACTGTAAAGGTAAAAGTAGGTTTTAAACTTCTGTTTCCTAGAAAGACAACCAGACAAACGAGCAAACAAAAATTATACCAACCAGAGAGCAGTGCTAACTGAATAGTTCTTCTATGGCCTACAAACACAATTGCAATGCAAGATGTGAATAAAAAGCTCACAGATAATGTCTGCAGTGCATGGCAAATAACATGGAATCTAGGGCAGTAACAAGAATCATTACTGTGAAGGCAGCATTGGAGAGCTGTAAGATGCAGCACTTGACAGCATTGAAATGTGCAGATGTCAGAAGAGGCTCCAAAAATAATGATTCCTATACACATTACATTGACTATAACCAGACCTGAAGGGAACATATGAAAATCCTCTATCAAATTGTGATGGCTTGCTTTTGTCATCAGAGCTGAGAAAAACAGAAAGAGATGGATTATGCTGAAGAGTTGTAGAGTCTATAGAAAGAGGGTTGGCAGCCTCAGACTCACCAAGTGAGGAAAGACTCAATTATGGCTTTCTCAAAGGGCAGCCACTGTTGACCTTTCAGACCAAGAAGGGAAGCAGCATCATGACTGTGAGGATTTGTCACTGAAGGGGAGACTGGAAAACGTAAGAAAGAACCCTGCAATGCAAAGTATCAAAACACTGAAAATAAATGAAAGACACCATCCAGCTCTCTAGAAAGAATATAAGAAAAGTCTCTTCTATTTTTGGCAAAATCTCAAGTCAAGCAAAGCTGTATTGCCCTTCAGGTCAGCCAAAGGAATGTTCAAGGACTCAGAGTTTTGGAGCAGCAAGAGCGAATTCACGTACAAAAAATATAGCTGTTGGAAGGTTTGGGAAGGGGCTCTGTCTGGATCTCTATTCAGCAAGTCCTACCATTTTTGTCCAGTTTTTTCTTTTGCTCCTGTATGGCTGATCTTTCCATAAAAATAATCTGAAAACCAGGTTAAAAGGAAACCTAGATGTACAGCTGCACAGTGCATTGAATGGAACAACTTACAGAACTAAAGCAAGACCACTCACATGTATGCTGACATTCATACTTGAGTGGTTGTTGCCTCTAACAGCAATGGGTAATGGCAGGAAAAAAATGGAAAGTAACACAGGCAGCACTAATCAATTAGCAACAACTTTTACCAAAATAAAACAACAGTCATGTTGCAAACTTTCTAACTGGTAACAAATTATTTTATATTGAGGTAGCCTCAACACGTGACATATTCCTAAACACATGGTCTAGTAGAAAAAAAATGTTTCTACATTTTAATCTTTCTCACTGATTCACAATATTGTTTAGGATAATTACAGATTTTTTCTACACAGAAGCTTCAATTTTGGCCCTATGACCAACTTACACTATTTTAGGAATTTGTACACTCTTCTCCTGCCGTGAATCTTCACTCAGCATTAACATGATCCAAAGTGAAATCACATGTTGAAAAAACAGATTCTTTTCAGACATTGTAATTGTCAATGATTTTGCATTCTCTGCAGAAATCTCACTAAGAGAAGAAAATTATAGACAAGGACCTAGATCTCCTTCATTCACAGCATTTTACACTCCCAGTCCTCTTCTGGGATTTCAAATGCCAAACTGGTCTGCCTCTGACAATTTTATCATCCTCATTAATAAGGATTTCTGCATACTAATGAAGACTTTTTGGAAAGGACACTCAATTTAGAAAAACATTTATCCCACATCAATGCAGTATCACTAGAAATTAGAGGAGGAACAAACATTCATTATGACCCCAAGGCAAGTCAAAATGTGCATACCAAACCAATTAGGAATGGCTCAGCATTACCGTGTCCCTATTCAACAACTAGTGCACATGACAAAGAAGGGAGGTATGCAAAGGTGAGAAACGGATAAGAAAAAGTGTTACCCATTGTTATGGACAAAAAGACCCTATATTACTTCCTGGAACATTCTCAACCCTGTTTGCAACTACAAGATCCTGGACTGCAATTTGCAGTCAGGGTTGACCCAAGGTAAAACTTTAATAGCTATTTGACAAAGCCACAGTTGATCAGACCTGGTCTTGCTGGCATTCCTGCTTTGAGGGAGTGTTTGGGCTAGATGATCTCCAGAGGTTCCCTTTGACCATTGTGTACCAAGGGAGACAGCAGCACAAGGACCAGGAGTGGAGGGTACCTGAAGCCTCCTGGGGAGGCCTGAAGCCATCTTGCTATCTTGCCACACACAAGTGGGGCTTCTAAAATAGCAGAGGAGCTCAAGGCTCAGCATTCTCCAGCAGTTGTGTGATTTCTCATTTCTGAGAAGGGAGAGGAAAGAAGCAAGCAGAGACTATTGAGGAAAAAACCTCCCTCATCTGCATGTTCTATTCTGCTCCAACACTCTCTTCAGCTTTCTCCAATTTGGAGGCTTCTCACCACAACTCTCTCTTCTCTCCTCATCCCTGCCCTGGACAGCCTCTCCCACCAGCATCCCAGTTCTGTTTTTGTGGGAGTCCCCAGTGTATGTTCCTAATATATTTCTTGTGCCTGCCTCCAAATGAAGATGCCCATCCCCCTCCCATTTTGAAAATCATCCTCTTTTCTCATTTTACTACTAATTCCAAACACTTATAACTTACTCAAAGTCCTTTGAAATTTTCACCTTGATTTAGAACAATCTCATGCAGCTCCACAAACAAAATTATGTAGTTATTGCTATTGTACAAAATGATTCATTCTGACATTTGTATGGGAAATGACGGTGACATTTTTTCCAATTCCTTCAGCAGGCTGTAAATCATTTCAGGAATCCACACTTCCTTCATCAGAAAAGAAGGCTCAAAAGCACATAAATCTCTTAAATGTTCCTAGCCAGCATCCTCTTCTTTCTTTCCAGTTGCCCAGTGTGCAGCTGAAAGACTCCTCAAAAAATTTCTACTCAAAAAACGGATACACTTGCTGTGCTTCCCCATGTTAAGTTGTATTCCTGTAGTTTATCATGACAGATACAAAGAAAACAAAATGGAAATATTATTTATAGTCCGAGCAGACTAGTTTATCAAAGGAAACAGTTGTCAGTTTTTCGAGATAAGCAACCAAGCTGAGAGAAGCAACCAAGGGAACTGTAGCATTGCCTCAGAGCTGCAAGATCTTATGTTTCTCTGGTTCTTTGAATCTCATTGTTCATTGTCCTCTCATCCTGCTGTACATATACATCTGCTGGAATTAATTTTGAGATGGAAGTTACAGTCTGGAACGGCCACGTAGAAAAATGTATTGTTTTGCATGTTTTCCAGCTCCATGAGACAGGGCTGTACTGGATACATCTCCATCTCTTTCAGTCAGCTTCATTAAGTTCCTCCTGAGCTGCTCTTTCCAGGCAGCATGCTGGCACTGCCCTCACCCATCAGGGCACCTGGGCCTTACAGCTGGATAGCAGAGAGCTCTGTCTTGAGGAACTTGGTCTGAATGGGACTAAGAGGTTCCCAATCTCATCCTGGGGAAATCAATAAGTCTGGATGGCACCTCAGATCCTGGTCCTTTTTTGCCCTCCCTAGCACTGAACCAAATTATTCAGGATAGACTTCATGCCCATGTTACCCTGTTTTTTGCATTCTCATAGGGACTTCACAAAGGAGTAAAGTAAAAAATAAACATATGACAAAACCAGCTTTGACATATTTGTTTCTTATCTGATAAAACATGAATATTTTTGTTTGTTATACCAACAGTCCAACAATGATGATAAATAGGAAAAGGAGCTCACAGAGCAAAGGAAATTTGGATCATCTACTCCGCAATTTATTTTTACAATATGGAACATGAAATCTAACCCAAAAATTTTTGCAGTCTATCACAGATCTTCTTTTATAGCTATTGCTATACTTAGAGAGAAGTGCCACCATATTTTAAAATAAATTTTTCTCCCTAGAGAAGACAAGCATCAGACAAGCATATAAAATATTAATAAGACTGTTTCAGAGTTAGCTCATCTATATAATTTTGAGATTCAGTTTCTAGTTAGTCAGCAGGGACTCCAAAGTATATCCTAAATATTTACACCTACTACCTAATAATACCATGATACCATGCTCAATTTTGCATAATTTTAAAAGCTACTTCTTAGTGGGTTCACAATCTCTGTCACCTTTATATTACACTGCACAGCCATTTTAATACTCTTTTAGGAAAACAAAACAAAACAAAACAAAACAAAAAAAAGGAGAGCGAAAAGAAGCCTAGTGCAATGCATGGAAGAACAATTTTATGTAAAACTATTAGGATCCATTTATATTTCCTGTAAGCTGGAAAACAAAGGCAGCAGATTTCATTAGTGAATTATTGCAAATTCAACTACACTATGCCCTTTCTTCCAACCAAGCACATGAAATAGCACTCAAAGACGGTGATCTTCCAGAAGCCACAAGGTGGCAATGTTTCAGAACGGTCCTGAGATTTCTTGGAAAATTCTATTTATCAATAACCCATTACTACAATAATAATAATTTAAAAAATCCATAAAAAACCAGATACCTAATGCACAGATTTTGAGTAGTAAGAGAATGGCTAACAACACTGTTATTACGGTAGATGATCAATACACTGTGCAACTGCAAGATGCATTCAGTCTGAATAGACCTACACCAGACCAATTTGACATCTTTCTATAGTTAAGCCATTAGTTTTGTTTAAATAAAGGAAAGGAAGGATGTATCAACAGAAAAGTGTTTAATGAGGCATTGATAGTTTCCACATGTAACATTGTTAATTACAATGGAGATGGTAAGGCCTTGGGAAAGAATTAGGAGAGCACAAATTCTTGGCTAAAACAGAGGGCAATGGGCTGCATGGAGTGCAGAAGCATTGGGATGAGAGAGAGTGTGGGAGAGTGGGCATAAAGAGACCATAAAACTGCTCAAATGTATAGAGTTCACAAGACAGCATTCAAGAAGCAGCACGATAAGAATGAGAAAAACTTGGTTGCATGTTGTACTTTTTAGGTACCATCCAGAAAAACACAAGCTAAGTAAGTTGGAAACCTCTGCATGTAAAAGAGCCCCAGATACCCTCTGATCACAAAATATCTACAGAATATATGTGTGACACTGTCCTAAAAAAGCAGGTGTGATTTCTGAAAGGACTAGAATATTCATAGTAGGACAAGTTGAAATTAGCTCCACAAATCTTGTTCAAATAGGAACAAGAGATGAGAAAGTCTATAAGAATAAACAAGGAAACTGAAAGCATAAGAAGCATGACCTGTCTTCCTTGTTATCCTCGTATCTATTAACTCAGAGTGCGCTTGAAATACATCAGTAAAGATTAATCATCAGAAAGGCTAGCTAACAGCAGATACCGGATATAAACTTGCAATGAATAAACCATGCAGCCTCCAAACTACTGTTAGTCTTTTTACTTTCACCTAATATCTTTAGTATTCACTCCCTCTGAAACCTCACTGGCAATATCCAATGCATCCACAAAACTGTTACATAAAGTCAACGGGAAAATGATTATACTCATTTCAGTTAATTGAAATCTTCCTACTCGAAGTGAACTTGAGTGAGAAGAAGCTAAATTCTCACAACCAAACAGTGCCTTTATAGTTAAGGCAAATTTATTTGCCTCACTTCAGTGCAGGCAAGTAGCCATGTAGATATAATCAGACAATCCTATATAGCAGATAACTTGAAAACCTCCTTATGCTTGGCAGGGAAGAAGAGCATTTCTGCAGTATGTAGCCAGGGACAGGTATTTCTCAACTCCAGTAGTGTTAGCTTAATAAATATCTTTGTTTCTGTTACACTTCAGTAGGATTGTAATAAGCAGATTCTTTAGGGTACATCAATGAAGATGAGACTTTGTTTGGCACAGAACAGCCACTGAACATACTGTTCTAAATCTTCTTATGTGGAAAGAAAACATTTTGCCCCTTGTCCTGCAGAATCAGGTTTCATCTTTCATGAAAAGATCTGTTCATGGTAGCACTGACTGTATACATAAGTATTTTGAACACATATGTTAAAAACAAACAAGACACACTTAAAGCACAAATTTGAAGAAAAAAATATTCTTTAAGTGTATTTTCTGATTCAAATAAAGAGGGGTACTAAAAGCCATCAAAAAGAGCTAATCATCTGCCAAAGCCATGATCAGAGGCAACACAAAAGTGCCAGTGCAATTCCTAGGCCAGCCTGCAGATGAGACATCTATGAGCTCAGGTTCGCTAGAGGCTGAAGTGCCACACAGAGTCCCGTGTTCCATCATGAACAGGACTGGGACAACATTCCTGTTATTATATTTCTTCTTCTGAAGATGCTAGGAAGATGGAGTCACAAGCAGCATCAGCTTTACCAGTGCTGCCCCTTCCAGGGTAAATGGAAGATCTGACAGATATTTACTGCCTCATTCCCAGTGTACTAAGTTTCCTCTACAGTTACAAGCACAGGTCTTTCCAATCCACAGCCATGTATGGTTTGTTCTACCACTGTAACATTGAATACCTTGATAAGGCAAGGACGTATTCCTCAGGAAGAGAAAGTCAGAGAGCTTAGCCTTCAGCAAGACAGACACGTACCCCACTTCTGCCCTTGCTAATCCTCCAGCCCCCAGCTAGTGCAGTTTTTCTTGAAGAATGTGCAACATGTTACACTCAAGTTGGTACTGTGACTGTGTCACTCTGATTTTTGTGTGGCCCATGAGTTATGACATTGTCCTTCACCACACTCCTTCTCCAAAACACAGATATCTCCACGAACTCTACACAGATCTGTGGCAAATCTCTGTGGTCTCCTCTGGCACCTTGCTGAGAAATGGAGCCAACGCAGGGAAGCAGTGGGAGAAAGGCCACTGATATCTTCCATCTTCTTTCCTGGCTGCTGGAGCCGACACACAATCTGCAGCTGAGTCCAGAATCAGTGGAACTTTGAGGACACAGTGCTGCACTAGTACCAGTGCTTCACACCACTGTTATCGCCTGATACAGCATACATTCATTTAGAGTTGTGGTATTAACAAATGCTCTTTTTTAGTACAGAGATTTGCTGGTGGTGGAACAAACACAAATTCTTCAGTAAAGATAAACTTTCTGATTGCTAGTGATAGAAACTGAGCCCATTTGTGGGTGTAAGCAGTCTAAGGATTGAAAAACCCCCAGGAACCTGAAGTCAAAAGAAGTCATTTTAGAACCTAAGAAAGACATATTAAGTGGCAAACAGTTAGCATTTCCTTTCTCAAAGACCATAAATGCCTTTAGCATAGCAATAGGAAAGAAAATCATGGCACAAAACAGTAAAATGGAACAGATGCCTGACTCTCCAAAGGTTTTCTTTGAAAAATCAAGATTTTTTGCTAATTTAGATGGGAAAAATTTAAAAGCCTTTGTCCTTTGCTACTTGTCCTCATTTTGTCTCTTTACATAGCAGGGAAGTGAGCCTAACCCACAGCAGAAAATCTCATTGCCTTCCAAAGTGGAAAAACAAGGACCAATCACTAATATGCTAAGGAAGCAATGAGTGTATTCACTCACTTAAAATAGCAAGTGTGACTCAGATTTAGTTCATTATTTCCTTGTCAAACTGGGAAATTCCTAATCAAATGTGCCTGAAGGGGAGCTAGACTCCAAATGAAATAATTGATATTGAAGAGGTAATGGGGAACAGAAACCTTGGAAAGAATTTAAATTAAATTACAGACAGAAGTACATTTAGAATGGCAAAACTGACAAAAATACTATTTTAGAATGTATTTCTTTTGCTAGTTAATGGGGTGTAGTCTAGCTCTTTTCCTCCATAGAAAGTTGGCCAAAAGAAACAGGCAAAAAATCCACAAGAGTACATGTGTGCTAACAGCACACACTTTCATATATTGGAATGAAAATAAAGTACCCAGCTCAGTATCCTGTTCATGGAGATAATCTGTGCTTAAGCAGTAACATATAATTTGGCAAACTGCACATGTGGCAAGGCCAGATGCTGTGACGTGAAACACCTGTGTGACAAAACAGTTCATCTATGGTGGAACCACCTGGTATTTGAAGATTGGCACAGGAAAAGTGTTAAGCTTGTGTAAAGCATTAACTAGGTTTTTGTTATAGTTAAGACTCTTCTAGGAGAGAAAAAAATTCTGTGAACGGCAATAAAATTACATGTAAGAGGACTTTTCTAATCACATTTTAAAGCTTTCTATGAATTAGTGCTGCTGAGAGAAAAACATCAGGATTCACTCCTGAGACTGCTTTAATTCATACTGTGGCATCCAACTAAAATGCAAAACCATTGCATTAGTGTCCACACACAACACTGCTGTCACGGATATTACTCTAAATTTAGAAATCAGCCATAAGGAAAACTCTTTTGAATTATTTGTCTTACAATTCAACGTAAGAATCTGATGTGCTATAGACAGCATGATTAATTATGATAATTTTCCTTGGCAACTGTTAATCCGTGATGTTATCTACTGAAAACTGTATGGTTGGGTATTTCTAATCATCTAATAATGACAGGTTTGTGTGATCTTGTTCTTCCCTCCTTCTCCATTCTCTCTAATGGAAAATACACAATACAAGTAGGAAAAATAAACAGAAAAATTCAGTCAAACAGTAGCATATTTAATTGACAGTTGCTTGAAAGAGTACATATTATATACTCCCTATTATTTATTCCAAAATTCCTAACAGCCAAAGTATTAAGAGTTTTAGAATTATATAACCACTAATTTTTAAATTATCAATTTATCACAGAATCATTTAGGTTGGAAGAAATCTCTGAGATCAAGTCCAATCTTTAGCCAGACACCACCTTGTCAACTATACCACGGCACTGAGTGCCAAGTCCAGTTGTTTTTTTTTAACACCTCCAATGATGGTGACCTCCCTGCGCAGCCCATTCCAATGCTTGACAACTGTTTCCATGAAGAAATTCTTCCTGATGTCCAACCTGAAATCCTCTGGTACTTGAGGATTAAGGCCATGTCCTCTCGTCACTTGTTACCTGGGAGAAGAGACTGACTCCCACCTGGCTACAACCTCCTTTCAGGCAGTTCTAGAGATCAATTCCAATTCTCCCTGAGCCTCCTTTTCTCCAGGCTAAACAACTCCAAGCTCCCATAATAATTCCTCATCAGACTTACCCTCTAGACCTTTCCCCAGCTCGATTGCCCTTCTCTGGAAACATTCCAGCACTTCAACGTCTTTCTTGTAGTGGGGGATCCAAAACTGGATACTGGATTTAAAGTGTGGCCTCACCAGTGCCGAGTACATGGGGACAATCAGTTCTCTGGTCCTGCTGGACATGCTATTGCTGATAGAGGCCAGGATGCCATTGGCCTTCTTGGCTGCCTGGGCACACACTGGCTCATGTTCAGCTGCTGACTGGCAAGTCCTGGTCTTTCTCACCAGGCAGCTTCCCAGCCACTCCACCCCAAGTCTGTAGTACTGCAAGGGCAGGTCCTGATACCTGGCCTTGTTGAACCTCGGTCCATCTATGCAGCCTGTCCAGATCCCCCAGCAGAGCCTTCCTATCCTCTAGCAGACTAGTACTCCCACCCAAAAGTTTATCTACTCTACTCAAAATAAGCCACCATCCATTACATATAAGAGCTTAACATGGGTGGCATGACTGCATGACATGCATATATCTATGAGAAAAAAATGAACTGTAACAAACAACAGTCCAAGACATCTTCCTGCTTAGTCTGAATATGACTAACTGCATGTATACTGAAAAATAAAGTTCATATGTCCTCTTTTTATCTTTATAATGAATCTTTATAAAAAGTTATGTAACTTTATAAATCTATAAAATTTTGACACTTTTTGACATGGAGTGGCTGATAACTAATTTAATTGACATCTTTAATGTGCTTTTTTTTTACTGGCATAGAGTTAATTTCCTTCACAGTAGTTAGTAGGGGGCTGTGTTTTGAATTTGTGCTGAAAACAGTGTTGATAACACAGGGATGTTTTAGTTATTGGTGAGCAGAGTTTACTCAGAGCCAAGGGCTTTTCTACATCTCACACCATCCTGCCAGTGAGGCTTTAGATGCACAAGAAGCTGGGAGGGGACACCTCCAGGATAGCTGAACTCAACTAATCAAAGGGATTTTCCAGAACATATGGTGATATGGTCAGGATATAAGATGGTGGGAAAAGGAGGAAGGGGGAAAGATGATATTGAGAGTCATGGCATTTGTCTTCTCAAGTTACCATTACATGTGATGAAACTCCGCTTTCCCAGGAATGACTGAACACCTGCCTGCCAATGTGAAGCTGTTTTGCTTGCGTGCACAGCTTTTGCTTTAGCTATTAAAGTGTCTTTATCTCAACCCATGAGTTTTCTCACCTTTGCTTTTCCTCTTCTCTCCCCCATCCCACCATGGAGGGTGGGAGGGAGGGGGTGAGGGAGGGAGTGGCTATGTGATGCTTAGTTGCTGCCTGAGCTTAAACCACAACATTTACTGACATCAGAAAGCATTCAGGGGATGAAATAAAGTTAAACCAAATTGTTATAGTAATGATCTGGCCTGTTCTTGTATGTGGCTTTTCAAGTTCTCTTAAGTTTCATTTTGTAAAATAAAGGCATGTAGCTAAAGTAACAAAATTAGAATTGTCTTGGTTTTGCTTAGCCCAGAACATCAGCAAGGTATTTTTAGCATCTAAGAGAAATTTAAACCCGTTAAAAGCTGTTGTGGTAGGCCTGAAGAAGTGGCTGAAGGGTTGGGAGAAAACACACCCCTGTGTTCATGTGTTGGTTTTGCTTAGCCCAGTTTTTGCTAGTGGGTGGGGAGGGGAACAAAGATGGCTCCTGTGTGTCCTGTGTGAAGGTTCTGGAAGTTTTTCACCATGTCCAGCAGAGCCAATCTCTGATGGCTCTGAAGATGATGGACATACTGCTGGCCAAGTCTGGGACAATTAAAGATGCTAGTTACACCTCTGTAAAAACATGTTTAAGAAATCAAAACAATGTGAGCACGCACTTCTTTTTAGCCAGAGGAGGAGGAGGAGGTGAAAATATGTGAGGGAGAACAACATGGAGACACCAAGGTCAGTGGAGAAGGTGGGGGAGGAGGTGCTCCAGGCACCGGAGCTGACAATCCTCTACTGGCCATGGTGAAGACCACGGGGAAGCAGGTGGTCCCTCTGCAGCCCATGGAGTCCACGAGGGTGCAGAGAACCACCCACAGCCTGTGGGGGGGTGCCCATGCCAGAATGGGTGGATGCCTGGAGGAAGGCATTCCCACTGTGATCCAGTGGGAATTCCAGTGGAGGGAAAGGCTTTGCTCCCGAGATGGAAACAGCCTGGCCGTGACTTGGAGGTCTGCACCCCATGGACAAGGACTCATGTTGCAGCAGATTTGGGCAGGCTGCTGCTCGTGAGATAGGACCCACACCAAAGAATTTGTAGAGGACGGTCTCTCGTGGGGGGGACCCCTGGCTACGCAGAAGATGACTCCTCTCCCTGAGCAGCAGAAGAAGGTCTTGGAAATCTTGGTGATGGACTGACCAAAAACCCCCACACCCTGACCCGCCCATGCCATGCTGTTGTTGGGAAGGAGGGAGGGGGGTGAGCAGAGAAACAGTGTCTTAAGAGGGACAAGGATGAGCAAAAAACCAGTGTCTTAAGAGCTTATTTTTACTTCTCATTATCTTCCTCCGACTCCGTTAGTGTTAGCAGTAAATCGCTTTACAACTAAGTTTTCATCCGTTTTGTCCTTTCTTAGTGCATCCTCCCTGGTTTCTTAACTCATGAGGCTTGTGTGTGTGTGTTAGTTTGCTTTTTTTCCCCTCCTCTGCACAGCTGTGGCAGGGGAGAGTGGAGAGAGCAGATGTCGTAGGGGCCTGGTGTTTGGTCAGGCTCAAACCACGAAAACAATGCAATTAAAATACATGAACTTTATATTATTTATAACTGTATTTTTTATTGTATGTTACCCAATTTATTGCATGTTTCTACACTTTGGCATTGAAAGTCTAGTAGCAAGGTACATCTCATCTTACAGCTGTGCAGCCCTAAGTTGAGGTGACCTCTTGTAAACACTTCCAATGAAAAATCTCATGTTTAAGAAGCAGTTCAGGATAGAAGGGGTGAACAAGCCTTGGATGTGCCTGTTACTACTAGGGATTACTGCCTGTATCTTATAAGGTTAAATTACAAGCCTCGCTTTTACTTGGCCAAAGCCAGGTAAGAGGAATCCTGGTGGTATGCCAAGCAGTGTCACTTCTTGCACTAACTCCAGTCAGATGGGCTGTTTATTCTGCATAAGAGGTGCAATAGATCTGTAAAATTAAAACACTTTTTTTTGTTTGTTATACTTTCCTGTAATCCAAGCGGTTACAAGCAACTCCTAATGACTTCAGGCTGATGATGAAGCCTTCCACCTAGATGATTTCATTTCATCTGAGTAGCCCTCAGCTGTATTATTTGCTCTATGAAGGATAGACACATGCACGATTATTGCAGGACTGGAGACTAACAGGTGCTGGTCAGTAGAAAGCTTCTGGGCAATTTCTGCTGTGTGGGAGAGAGAAATAAGTCTCCATGTCTCTTGTGACCTGAGAAAGGCGGAAGATGGACCAGGGATGCCATGTAGCAGGGTAAAGGCAGCCAACAGTTCATTTCTTTTCTGTGTAAGGATCTAAGTAGCCAAATGGGGCAAACAAAGCAGACAGCAAGACAAGTTCCAATCTCTGATGCTCCTACTTGGCTAAGATGCTCTGGTGGTCAGCCTGCACAAACAGGCCTGAAGTCCAGTAGCTCAAACTGACAGCCTGAATTTGCAACACTCCTTATTTTCTGTTATTCCTGATCCCAGTAAAGAATAAATAGATTTTTGAAAATGGAATTTCCTATGTAAAATTGCAATTTTATGACAGAATAGATACAATTTTAAGCTGCCCTACTGTAGAACACAGCAATAATGTGGTACAAGCTCATTCTGTCAGCTAAAATTAGTTAGTCCACCTATGTTTTTCAAAGATCATACTGGCTAGCTTTTGCAGAGGATCAGGTGTTATCACACACCCTACATTTTACACAAAATCAGTATCACTTCCCTGTTGCACACTAGATAATTTGACAAGAACATGCTTTTGCATCCACACATGATCCAGGTGAAATTTTTGCTGCAGGGTCATTTGCTGATGCACTCAGCCAGTATGAATGGTTATGGAAACAAGACCTGAATTTTAATGATAAATTTCATATATTCTTCTGCACTGCAATGAAAAAAAAGATGCAAGATTCTGAGAATAAAAAATATGGGAAACATGAGGAGAACCTGATAAGCATGTTGTCAGGCAGTCTTGCAATTACTTCTGCCTGGGGCTGTGCAAATAACTAATTCCTCAGTTTGGCTGCTGAATTGCAAGGATAAAAACCTCAGCAAACTGTTATCCATCACCAAAACAAAGTCCAACATGGTTTGCTTTATTCAAACGTAATGTAATTTTTCCCCTTTCTTCGTAAGTGCTTGAAATTAAACACAACAGACAAAACCACTGGAGAGTTTCTGTAGGTGTCATTTTTTACTCAAAGTTACAGGAAGTAATGCACATATCAAAAATGTGTATGTCTAGATTAAATTGTTTTAAAGGGGAATCTGAATGCAGCAGGGAATTTGAACCCAAGACACCCTAAGTAGCAGTTCAAAGTATTGTGCACTGAGACTCGTGCTATCTTTTGTTGACACCTTTTCCATTTCTATGAATAGTTATTAATCAAATCTCTGACTCAGAGGTGACCCAGTTAACACATGCAACATTAAGGACATTGCCCTAAATTGTGGAAGACTCTTGGAATGCAGACACATATGCATGCAGACATTTGCACACACAATTCAGCACTGCATAAGGAAAATTTAGCTAACTGCACATGATCTGGTGAACATGTATGGAAGCACTTCAGAGCACCATCAAAGTGCTAGTCTGTCTCCCAGAGCCAGCGTTTCCACAGTAGCGTGGTGTTGAACAATCCTCTCTCTCAGCAAAGCTGATTAGTCTATTTGGAGAAGCAGGCTTCTGGTCCTGAAGCTAGACACAGAGCTGGCTGCCTCAGCCCCATGCTTCCTAACTCCCAGTCCATTTTTAAGGGCTTCTTTCAGTTTCTTATGTTAAATTAATATAAATTTCATGCATTGTAGAGAAGTACACAACTATTTTAGGAAAGACAGGTGTCACCAATGAATAAATTTCTCCACTCTCTTAATGGTTTCAGCAACTAGATGTAATTTCACAATTAGTTTTTAAGATAGCAAATCCCCCATTCTGAAGACTTTGCTATTCTCCAGTTGATTTTCCACCATA
Organism: Acanthiza pusilla; assembly: GCA_036630365.1. NCBI lineage: Eukaryota > Metazoa > Chordata > Aves > Passeriformes > Acanthizidae > Acanthiza > Acanthiza pusilla. The sequence continues at coordinate 2,171,139 of JAXCHO010000034.1, forward strand.
ATTTCTAATTGTGAGGAAGTACAAAAGTAACATTGAAGAAGGAAGAAAAGATCTAAACAAGTAGCTTGAAGGGTGGTCTTTATTTTGCAACCGCATTTGCATGTACTTATGCAATTAAATAGCCAGTGAAGATATCTAAGGTGGTTTTGTGGGCTTTGAAGTTTTGCATGAAGTCAAATGTTTTTCTGGCCTTTCTTATATGAAAGCAACAGGCACTTTTCACATTAACCTGCCCTACAGCAAGTGCATTTCACCAAGGTAAATTATATCTTTATCTTCAAATTCAATGCATGAGTATGCATAAAAATGTTCTTATTGCCAGTGCAAGGAATGGAGGGAATGTGATTAAGATTCATTATAATGTTGGCACGATTGGGATATCAGGAGACCAAAGACACTACAGGTCCTCAGCTTGGAAAGAGATGAGCAGGGCTCTAAAAGTCTACAGTGCTGTGGGTGGCTTGGAAGAGGCTGCTGTAGGATGATTACCTATGTCACAAAACAAGAGCTAGAGAGCACACAATCAATTCATCAGGCAACAAATCTATGACAAATGAAACGAAGTTCTGTTTCACACAGTGCATAATTAGAGTATTACTTAGTACACAGAGTGATGACTATAAAACTGTGGGGACAACAAAACTATACAGATGCTGAAAGAGACACTCGGAAAATGGGAGTCTACAGGTCTTGAAAGACAGCAGTTTCTTACAAGTTAAGATGGCCTCAGAAGTATAATGGTATCTCTTCCTTGGAGTACAGCTCCACTTCAGGAGCCACTACACTGGAATTAATACATGGTGAGCCATATCTTCCTGATTAATATCCCCTCTTAGTCAGATGGAAATCAGCTCAATCAGCAGCAGACTCCTTCTTTTTCTATGTTGAATATGTCCCCCATTTCCCATTCCTGCTTGCTCCTTTCTTTCTTATTTGGGATGGGTGAAGTACTGCCTGAAAGACCAGTTGGGATGTCTAACACCACAAGTCAGTCAGGGAGCTGGGTGACATTACTTTTTTGCTGTATGGACAAAGGATGATCTGGAATTAAGGAAGTGGACACAGAGAGATGTTGCAGTGGGAGTAAGGGGAAGTGCTCACATGCTCTGACTGAGCAGGAACAGAAAAAACACAATTCCAGGGAACAGGATCCATGTCACAATAATTATTCTTAGCTGTTTGCTTTGCAGAGGATGCCTTGCTGCTGAGATTTATAGATAACAAGAGAAGAAGCTTATCTCAAGTGAATGATTATAATTGTTTGCTCATTATCTAAAACTTATTTCATTCTTGGCCTTTGCTTCTGGTGAAATTGCAGTCTAACACTCGTAATGCAACGAATGGATGATGCCACCATCAAGAACAGTTGTTCGCTGTGACCACAGAGAACAGATCACAGGGTGAGCATTACACTGAATTTTAAAATAAACAGTCTGTCTGCTCCCCTTCTCCCCAGCAGCACTTTCAAAGCCTACTTGCATGAGTCCAAAAATGCTACAACATGAGATATTTACTCTTGTTCATAAAAATAGTTTTACCAAACCGATCTCGTGGGACTATTACTACCAATGCATCCCACGAGGAGAATTCACTGTAAGTAGGACACAGAGGAAGAAATCTCACAGTTTCAGCTGTGGTATCTGTCTCACACAGTCAACACTTTAACACCAAAAAGCTGTGTATATTCAAAAGCCAAGAGCATGTTCCTTCTTTTCCAGTTAAGAGACTTGCACAGAAATATCAAGGAAAGGTTTTAGCATTTTGGATTACAATTCTCAGTGTTAAAGTCCCCTATGTTTTTTAGGGCAGAGTACTTGGATAAGACAAGAAAGTCTGATGAAGACATTCAATCTTTTTTAACATGTAGTGTTGATACTTTAGAGAACAAAAATGCAGGAATGATCACAAAAATTGAACTAGGTCGGCAGTGTTTCTTCTCCTCTCAAAACACTCGAGTGTTGCCATCTGAGATTGCAGAATAATTTTGTAGCCTGTAATCGTGTCTTAATTCTCACTCTGGTTTTAGAGGTATGCTAATATTGTGTGAGAACAGCCACAGAAAGTATTTTGGTGGAACTTCTGACAGCTAATTGGCATATTTCACTACTGCATGAGTTTTACCCTGTAATGCATAAAGTTAATTTCCCAAGTGTAGGAGAAAAGTTTATTCTCTTCCCTGACCTGTACACTGCATTGGAAAAACATTTGCAGGATTATCTAGGTAGACTATCAACAACAGTGGCATTTATGTGTAATATTTTTGCCTTTGTTGTGTTTCTATATGCATGGATAATATATAAAATAAGACAGATTGCTAATGTGCTAACAAGAGAAACACAAAAATCAATTTTGTTTTCATGTTGGATCCCAGAGGTAGGTTTTCAAAGGCGCAAATGGCAGGCTTGTCTAAATCCCATGGAAATTCACTTATGGCACATTTACGCCTTCAAAAAATCTGCAGCTTTGGATTACAAAAGACCAGAATTAAATCTAAAGGCTTTGATCCTAATACCATTTTTACAGAGCCAGCAAAAATATGCAGTTGTTCAAAGGGACATCTACTTATTACAGAGTATGTTCAGGTCATAAAAACATTCACTTAATTCATAACAGAAAGTACTTAAGGACCTGCATTATTAGACACATAGGAATAGACTTCCTAGAGAAATTGCAAATGAGGGGAGGTAAAATCGTGTGAGGTACACAAGCTTTGAAGACCCTGACATCGTTTGGTGTAAGTAACCATCATGCCACAGAGGTCAATCTAGATATTCCAATGTGACCCTCTATTATCACCTATGCAGAAAGAAAAAGCTAGTCCAAACCTTACACACCAACAGATCATAGTAGGTTTAAGCCTCACACCTGTAACAACAGCAAGATCCGCAATATAGCATTTTTTTCCTATTGTTTCCAAATATGCTTGGAAGGCTGTTTGATGAAATTGTGTGCAATAAACCATCAAATAACTGAGGTTATTTTTGATAAGATATATTGATTTCTATCACAGATATTCTTGTTATTAGTTGTACAAAAATATAACATTTACATTCTTGTTATCAATTATATTTATTCAGTTATCAGTGCAGCTCCTTGTGCCCAATATGTTGACTTTTTTATAGGTGTCATGAAGGCAAACAGGTTATAGCACACTCAGCAAGAAGAAAAGTATTTACAGTGCATCTAACATCCATCCAAAAACATCCATACAGATAAACAACCACAATCTTGTATTACAGTAGTACGTTAGCTTTGACTCAGCCCTAAAATAGATCCCCTCCGGCACTGGAGGTGACAGTAGCTTTGGGACCAGCCTGCACTTTCTCTGAGCACTGCAGATGAAGAATGAAGAATGTGCATGCACTGGGGAGGAAGGGCTGAAGCAGCTGGAGAAAGGCAGCACTTCCTTCACAATAGAAATGCACACATGTCCTCGCATACATTTGGCAAGTGTCCTAACCTGTGGTTCACATAACTACAGTCATCTCAGGAGAAACAGAGAAAAATAAATAAGGCTTAGAAACTGACCTGTTTTTCATTTTCATCCTCCAGCCTCAGCCTGTCCTCAATGCAGTTCCTGGCCTGAAGGAATGCCTTCCTCTGAGCCCTTTCTGTCAAAATCCTCACAAAGACCCCATACAAATTTACACTGACAAAAAGGATTGCATTGGCCACAAGCTGTAAGAAAGAAAGAAAAATAAATTAATATTTTAAAATACAGATTTTTATTTTACATTTCCACTCAACAAAATATATATTTTAAAAAACTGTTTGAAAATTGTGCCTTGCTATCCATGTCACTGATACCACTTCCTGCAGTGAAACAATTACAGCAGCTACCAAAAATCTGGACAAGTAATATTGCATAATACAGAATTTTTCATCTGCTGAAGTTAATTTCTCTTATAATGATCGGTAGCTTGTCACCTTCATTTATCATCATTTATTTCATCAGCCCTTTGGCAGATCTGACTATCTAATAAGGAGAGCAGTATCATCAATATTTGTTCAAAATACCCTGAAAACAGAAGTAGTTTTCCTATGCCTTCGTAAAGTAAGGATATTATTGGCCCTTTTTTATAGTGGAGAAGCAAGGCTCTGAAAAACATGTGACTGAATAAAAACGTGTGTCTATGTATCCCAAGCTTTCATGTTGTGTAGTTTGCACTTGGAAAACCTGTTTCTCTTCCCCTATATATTGCTAGCAACCACATTGTATTTTTGAGAAATCATCCAAAATATTGTTGATGCTATCCTGAAGCAGATCACTCAGGTGATGAGTCCTATCAAATGATGGCCCTTGGCACAAACCAAACCCCACCACAATGCAATAAGCAGGGACCATGAATTACTTCGTAACTACTTCTATAAACAGTGCTTTTATGAAGGACACAAAAATTACTCAACTGCCCTTCTGTTTTTTTAAATGTTTTAACAATATGTGATAAAGTTTCTTAACTAACATAAAAAACTGAACAGTGGTTTGCACACAATCTCCCTATCTTAGACAATTCTGTCCAAGTTACTCACCACATCTCTGAAACGTCTTCAGATTGTAATTTCGACAATGTAATTTGTATTTAGTAAGGAGGAAATAAAGCCTTTTTACCCATTTTCAGTCCCAGCATCCTTATATACCCTAAAGCCTACCAGAGCATCATGATAAGGATTCACGGGACTCACAAATTCAAAAAATTCAGAAAATCATCTGACATGTAAATTGGCCAGGAATGAACATAATAAGAGCAAAGAAATACATTACAGCAAGTTAACACAATTCATGTTAAGTTCCCATGCACCTAAAATAATTCAAAAAAGACCATATGACTGATATTTGTTTCCTAATTCAAGGTAGCACATCTCTACTGTTGCATTATCTCCTAGTGTAAATTGGAGAGGAAATGATACTCATTGGAGAGGAAATGATATACTCATTATACTCATGGTATAATGAGTCAAAGTGTGCCAACAACACAAATAAATTTTATGAAAAATAAAATCACTGATATTGTTGTAGAGAATACTTTCTAACAGGACTAGGGTCGAAGGCTTTATGGTAAGCCAATATGCCAATACGGTAAGCAAAGATCCAAAACGGCATCCCTGATATTTCTGGAGAGACTTTGGAAAACGGTTCACGCTGCAAAAATAAGAAGGACGTTTCTGATGTGCATAACTAATGCCAATATACATCCCACCTCTTGTGACTTCAGAATAGTGGGAAGAATTGAAAGACTCATTCTGGATGAGCTTTGCAGACCTGCATGGATTCACAAGTCCTCTAACTTTTACCTTCAAACCTGATTGTTATTAGTTAATAGGACATCAACAAAAAACTCCCTACAAACGTTCTCACCACTACAAAATCCAGAGATAACCTGACACAACAAAGGGAGCAGTGCCTAGCATTAGTGGTACATTCCCCCTCAGTTATCAAAAGAGAAACAATTATCTCACAAGAGCCAACAGCAGTGAGGAATAGTGTTACTGCTTCCTCCTGAGAATGGCAAAATGCAAGTTCAGGTGCATTCAGATGAATTTTAACTTAACAATCTCATGTACCACTTACTTACATGCCACTTCTGATGATAATACAAGTGGTAAAACTTTGAACATGAAATGGAGTACATGAGCATATTATTTCATGATATAGGCTTAGCATGAACAGTCTGAAAGTCCTATTCTGCTTTATTTTGCTTGATCACAAAGAACTGAGGTATATCAATTTTTATCACAAGTTAACACACACCAAAATGAAATGACTGTAGAAATTCCAGTGGAATCCTATTTTTAGAGACATGAATGCAGCCACACTCACCTTATCCCTGCATTTTATCATGCCAAAATGTGGCAACAACAGTGTATTTAAAAGCTAATTCTTAGCAGTGCAGTGGAATAAAAATAGAAAGGATTTTTAAAGGTTGTATTCAAAGACAGTGAAGAGAACACACAGAATGAACAGAGTTGACAGCTACAGACAGTGCAACTGCTTGACCCTGTCCATACACAAAACAGCTGTTAATGATGCAGGGTGAAAAACTATCTTTATGTGCTGATATCAGAGTGGCTCAAGATATAAATAATTACCTCTACAGACAATAAAAAAAAGTCAACTCAGTTTCTGGATTTCAAATGGAAGCAGTAAAAGACTATACATTGTAACAATCTGCCAACTGTTCTGAGACTACCTTTACGATTTCACTCAAGCAACAGTGATCACCTGGACTGGAGGTGACCAGTAGGTGCGTTCCTGCTACTTTCAGGCTCAGCAGGGTAAGTCATTTTCTGACATGCTTTGAACAGTTTAAGATAAAACAGAGGCTTAGCTGTCAGCTCTGGCCTGCAGGGAATCAGGAAAGTGATAAAGCAAGTAAAAGATTCATAGATTTTAAAATGTGAGAAAAGAAAGTAGGGCAGATTGTCTCCCGAGGTAAGAGTTCCTCTACAAGCCATTTCTACTTAATTACTATTTTTCTCCCGATTGCAACTAAATACTACTCTTTCTCTCTAGGTTTCTCAAACGTGTGCTATTTTCCAGTCGCTTTTAATATGTACCTCTGTATCCATATACACACACACACACACATACATACATATATGCATATATACATACATACATACATACATACATACACATATACATATACATATACATACACATACACATACACATATACATATACATATACATATATGTGTGTGTGTGTGTGTGTGTATATATATATGTTTCATACATTATGTGTTGTAATTCCAGGAAAGATTGGGAGACTTGCTATTGAAACTAACAAACACTGAAGGCATTCAGAACTGCTGAAATATCAAGGATTTTATGTCATTCCTACATTATTTACTGTATTACTACTTAGTAGCCAAAAGAGTGCTCTTCAGATTTTACCATCACCTTCTATCCACAGAACTATCAAAATAACAATTTATTTGATGCAACACAATTTTATGCTGCAAGCTTTCAAACAATGTTACTCTTTCAATCAATAATGAGATTACAGGTCAGCCAGAATTTTAAAAAAGGGTATCAGGGTCATGAAAACATGTTTCTAATTTTTTTTTTTTAATTTATCACTGTCAGTGAATCTTGTATCATGCATTCTGCCTATTGCAGCACTTCAGTATGAACATACTGAGCTTTAAGTTTTTCTAGTCCTTAGTAGGTTACACTCACTCCCTGTCACTGGATGAATTCTGGCATGGTTACTTGTGTGAGTGTGTTACCAAAGGCAGACTTCCAGTATAGCTAATCCTTGTGGGTCGCCAAGTCAGTGAAGAGGGACTGGAAGCTCCACCAGGTATTTCAACCAAAAGTCTGTCTGTCTCTCCTGTTTATTTCTCCATTGCATTTTTTGGGTCTCAACTTGCTTTTGGAAGGGAACTCAAACTGTGCGATAAAGCAACACCCATCAAGGAGTGAGCAAGTAATTCTAGCACTAGACAAATGTAACATGCACATGCATACACAGAGCTTGAGGAGTTTAATTAAAAATCTCCTTTTTATTCCCCAGATTCATCTCCCACTTCTTGAGTCTCCCGCAGGATTAGTTGAGACTCTTTGAAGAGTCTTCTGAAACTTTTTTCTCTATTCCAGATAGGAATTATTCTCTACTTCTTTTTCTTTCAAAGCAAGAAACCTCATGTGTGCATTCATGGACACTCTTGCTCTTTCTCAAACAAATGGTGAAAAAATCCTCTACATATTATTATTCTCCTTTTGAGAGGACTCTGCTTACTCAGCAGACTAATTCTGTTAGGTTAACAGCTGCATAGTAGATGGTTCAAACCTGAAGCTGGCTTTCACTGGGGAGTAGTTTCTATCTGTACCACAAAATTGTCTGATAAAAATGTGGCTATTTCACAAAAGTGTAAGTGACTTATGGATCACAGAACACTTTTTTACAAAGTGGTATTCATATGGATGGTTATTGAAGTGCCCAGCTGAAGTAGACTAGATGATAAATATAAATAATCAGTGAAGGAAGCTACAGGAGACTCCCTCAGAATTTCGTTGTATTTTCTAAAAGGCGGACTTGTGGTGTAAACAGGACTGAAAGGGGATTTAAATAATTACCACTCCCAGAATTATAATTTAGTGGCCAATATCAATATTCAATTTATTCTCAGAAGCATGAGTTCTCATGACAATCCATGAAGTAGAGCGGAATACATAGGAAATATGGCCAGCATTTCCATGTGAAAATTGAAATTTGCAGGAAACTAAAAGATCAGTGCAATTGCTGTATGTCTTTATCCTCAGATACCTGATGAGAGGTATGGTGGGTCTAAATTCTACTTCCAGCTTTCTCCATTAATTGCATTTTATTGCGGGTAATTTCTATTGCCACTATTGTTCCTGTTATACAGATAACGCAATATTTACTCATTCTGTCAAAATACTTTGAGATATGGCATCACTTTAAAACATGAATATCTATTGTGAGAGATGTCTCTAAAGGAGTCATGAACAGGTTACAAAAAATGAGACAGTGCTTCTATCATTAAAACACTTCAAGAGCAAAGCAAGACTGTGCTCTCTATGAAAATTGTTGGTATGATGAACAACAGTTTAAACAAAAATAGTTTCTCTTTCTCCTGTCATGGAAAATATTACCATTTGAGCAGTGCTTTATTTGCAATGCTAGACTGTACACAGGAGAATGTAAAACCGCCTCTTGATTCTGACATGGTTTTGTTTAGTCATTCATTTAGTCAACTCGGTTTGAGACCTTTTGAGCATACTTAATTACGAAACATGCTCCCTCTGATTGCTGAAGTAGGTAACACAGGAAAGAGAACGTCTTAGTTCCTGACAATGTCCCAAAACAAACACCCTCCTACCAGAGGAGGCAGCTAAACAATTTTGCTCCAAATAAACGTATTCCCATTTTGACTAAACTTTTTTTTTTTGTAAAGTTTTAGTTCCACCTGGCTGATATCATATGCTAAGGAAATACTGTTCTGCTGTGGTTTCTGAGTTCATTTGTACCCTCCTGAATCTACAGCATACTCTAAAAGAAGATTAGTGAGCAGTTATTTCAGCGATAATGAGTGCAGATGTCACTGTTGAGGAAGAAACAGTAACACTGGGATGTCTATAACCATACAAGTAAAGAGAAATTTTTACAATATCTAAGATGCTAAGTCCACTAACCACAGCCAGTTTTTTCTGAAGTGTACACGCACAATGTGTAATTGCAGAAATTCACTCTGTGTCTCTCCCTTTGCATACCTGTTTGACCAAAGAAAAGACACAATTTATAAACACTGTTTAAAATACATAACATACATTTTTTTTGAAGAAAAAAAAGCCCCCTACAAAAGCAGACTAATTGAAAGCCATCAAACATCGCAGTGTTAAAAATTTCGTTTGTTCCATCTTTCTCCAAAGGATATGTAATTTTAGCTTGGAAGCATGCTCTGGGAGAAAAGTTAGTGTGCCTCCCTCTCACATTATAGACTGCTGGCTGTTTATCTGGTCCAAAGTATTTACCTCTGAGATTACATAGCAGAGAATTATGATGGAATAGCAGAAGTAGAGCTGATTGAATAATAAATTTTGAATCCTAAACCTTATGTAGTACAGAAGCTTAAAGACATTCTGATAAAGGTAACTATGATTATGCAAGACACCAAATATTTATTTTGATGAAGTTGCAGATTGGCTGCTTTCTCCTCATCAATACTCTCACTCAAGTAAGTGACATGAATCTATTACATTAATTTCCTCCTCCTTTTTTTGAGATTCTGAATTTCTGTGCCTTCCTTAAGGAATTTCTGAAAGGAACTCACAATTCCATCATATATACATTTCCCAATAGCAATAAATTAAATCTTTTTTTTGACGCACTAAGACTTTTGGTTTTGCCTTATTTTTTGTTTGTTTTGTTGTTTCCTTGTTAGAAGGAAAGAAAGCAACACTTGTGCACAAGAACTTTTGCTCTTTTCTGCTCTTTTAATGAAGAACGAGAGCCGATTTTCAGGGAATAGGAAAAATACCATACAAAAGACTCACAGGTAACCTACAATAGAGCACTGATATATGAAATTTTAGGAAAAAAGAAATAAAGGACTGAATGGAAAATACAGACTGAAATACCTTTAAGCATAACTTCTAAAACACTTCAAACCTTTCCAAATAATGAATGACTTCATAAAAGCTATACTTCTGAGGAAAAAAAAAAACCAAAACACATAGCAATATTCTTTTACTAATGCTTGGCAAAACTGCAACAGTACTGTTTGAAACTTCCCAAGCATAACACTGGGCTGTTGCACTTCAGATATTAAAAAGAAAAAAAAGAAAAAAAAGAAAATACTATTATTTGTCTCCACCTGCCTGGTTTTTTTTGCATAATGTGTACCCATTGATACAGATCTGTGTCATTGACATCATATGAACAATATTAATAATTTCTCTTGGTCTCGTATTTGTTTGAACAAGCCCAACTTATGTTAGTATCAACAAGCTTCCCATATATCAAACTGGAATTTAAGATATATAATTAGGGGTTACTTCTACATAAAGCAAACAAAGCCCCCAGAAGTGGGGCTATTCAGAAGAGAATGTCTGAATATTACCTGGGAAGCAAAAATAATTTCCCAGTCATCCATATTAATGTCTGTGTAGACAGGAGAACTGGCTTTCCACAGTTTTTCACTATACAAGAGGCTATGAATGCCTCTCAGAGAAGATATGACAGACATGATACCTCAGCCGTAGCTTTCTCTTGCTGTTACTGCGTACTGCACTCCAAAGTGTGTAACAGGTTCACAGCACAACACATACTTTAAGCACAATAATATGGTCTCAGTCACTTCCATCTGTGTAAAGATGACACAATGAGCTACCCAGAAAAATGTCAAAATATTCCTACTAATGATTTACATGTCACTTCCCCATATTTCTTAGTTATGAGAAGATACAGGCAAATGTTGCTGACATGGTTTAGGAGCGGAATTCCCCAATTTAGTCCTCTCACTGAAATACTCCAAACCATGTGCAGCTGTTTCACTCTCTCCCTCCTCCCCCTCCCCATCCTCCTGCAGCAGCTGGAGAGGAGAACTGGAGGCACAAAAGGCAAAGATCATGGGTGGAGATAAGAACAGTTTACCAGAAACAGCAATGAAATAAGCAAGGAAACAGCAGCAATATCAATGACAGAGTGCACAAGAGAGGCAAATGATTCACACACAATTGCTCAGCACCGGCAATACCCTTGAGCACCCGGAGGGAGCCCTTCCCCTGCCCCTGGAAATGATGGAAGGTGGTATAGGATAACCTCTGGGTGCCAGCCATACCCCTCGTGGCTACTGCAAGAATTAACTCTCTCCTAGCTGGAACCAGGACAGTTACTTATATTTCTTTCCTGATTTAGCTGTTGCATTCTTTTACAGTGTATAGACCATCATAGAACAAATAAGGCCTCAGTTCTTCAGTATACTGGAAGTGAATACACTGCTGTACACTGGGGTAGTTTGCTATGGGTTTGGATTTTTTGGACGTTGCGACTGCTCCCAAGCATTATGAATAGCTGCTATCTATCACTAAATAGTTGGAATATGCTGCCAAAGCTATTTCAAATAATTTCTTTATAAATTGTGGCAAATATTTTTATTTAGTTATGTATGCTATTTACTTCACAGAATCCAGGTCATCAGCCCCTGAAGCTATTCTATATCAACCCAAATTCCTGCAGCTTTGTCCCCTTTTCCTATTGGTTAGTGTAACGCAGTGTTGTGCAATTAGACCATAGTGCAGTAATCTGCTGCCCAAAATATACTTGCATTTGCTATATGCAATAAATGGTTCCTTTCCCCCACAAGAATCGATCTGAACATTTTGTTTTAAGCTGCAGTAACTAAATACATCAAGATTGTGGGGATATACAACCCAAGCTAGTTTGAAACTTTTGGTGGTACCATAGTTGCTAGGTGACTGGACCTTCAGATCTTAAGTGCCATTTTTCTTCGAGTCTTGTGCATGGCTGAGAAACAGCATGTAGTGGCCTCAGTCTGGCACCTGGCTGCTGCAGACAGGAAGCATTTCTTATCTAGAGTACAGCTCTTAAACTACAGATGTAGAATGAGGCCATGGTTTCAGTTCAGCATTGGCAGATACATTTTCAGACTGCTCCTGTAACAACCCAAGGAGGGAGACTGCCCAGTCTGAGTGGGACAGCCTCCTTCCCAGGCTCCCTGCCATGCACCCTTCGCATGTGCCACAGCTGGAGTGAACTCACTGCTGCTTCATGCTGCTGTCGCATGATCTGGATACACACGTAAAATGTACTCCACAATGCCCCCCTTCCAGGACCTGGCTTACTGAAGATTTACAGTTATGAGCTGAGCTCCTGCACGTTCTGACAGCTGGGACACACTTCCAGCTTTTCCCTTAGGACCTCTCAGTCAGCAGCTCTAGTTTAGTTGTCAAAGTGTTTTCTGTGAAAACTCAGAAGTGTTATACAAAGTTTTGCTAATAAACAATGCTGGGGCAGAGGGCTATTCTGCCAGCCAGTGATAGAGCTGGTGATAAGCATGGGTTTTCCAAGTCTGAGCTCTGTTCTCTAGTGTTCAAGCGTGGACTTGTCAAGCCTAGGAACTGTGCTGAGGGGGATGAAATACTATCCTCAGGTTTACCATGCATGTGGCACAGCCACTGTGCCATCTATCTGGTACTGAAACGGTGCTCTTCTGTGCTCTATACAGGCTATTTCCAAAGAGGGTTTGCTCCTGTTAACTTGGGTGCACAAACCCAGGAAATGCAACACCAATCCCTAAAACCTCTGAATAGCTTTTTTGAGTTTAGCTTCATGGAACTTTTTAAAGCTCTGGGAGACAGCCATGGATACAATCAGGTTCCCAAGTCTGTGTGTGTCAGTTAGGTATAATCACAGATATACCACAGATGAGAAAATAAACACAGATTAAGCTCTAGCAGCTGTCCAAATATTACACTGTAACGAACTCATGGTCAGGAAATCATGCTGAAATGCGTTACTTAAGATCATATATAGCAAATTCAAGTAATTTTTGGTGACCCAAGCAGTGTCAGGTACACATTTCTCATACCAAGTATGGAATCTCATATTTATTTCATGCCACTAAAAAAAGTTTGCCCCAAAAATGTCCAAAAGTATACTGAAGTCTTCTAACGAATCATCTCAAAATTAAATTGAATGACTAAACTGTGAGGCTTTGGTTGTCCCTTACTGCTGAAACAACTGGTCCTTTTCCAGATGAGTGAAGCCAGATGGAGATAAAGAGAGGAAAAAATGCATGTCCTGTTGCCCTGGCTGTCTGGGCACTGTTAAGTGAAAACATGACTGCATTAGGACTAAACTGATTGCAGTCAGTTTCCCCTTGCACCAAAAAGATTGCCTGCTAGACCTGACAACTTTCCTCTTGTATCACTTTTTTTTTTTTGTCTCCATGCAGACATTTGAAGCAAATGGTGAATGATGTCACTTCTGGTCAATTGTCCTGAAAAGATGAAAGTGTTTGCCTTGAGGAAACCATGTTCCATTACACAGAGAACGATTACTTTTCTCCTGTTGTGCTTTAAAACTTGCAAGGGTTGTCTTTACAGATACTAAGATTTTCACTCTGCACAGTCATTTAAGCTACAATGTCTTCTGTCAGTGTTGGCATTGGAGAGCTTTAATGCTGTCAGAGTTGCAAAGGAGCAACTTAAGGAGAGATGGAGAAGGCTAGCCATTTTCTTGTTCAACTTTGAAAATTATTTTTGTAATGAGAAACCAGCTCTACAGCATGTCGTTATGAAACTGATTAAACAAGAAATTGATAGAAGATTTAACAAAACAAATTTTGGTCACATTTGCACTTGATGGATGGACTGATTAGCAACACAAGAGAGTATTCCTCCATTTTATTATTGTAATTAGCAATTTAATCAGTCTTTTTTTTTTTTTTTCCAAGAGAAGGCAAAGCAATTCTAAAGATTTAGGATCAAGGGGCCAAATCCTACTAATTTTCAGTTACTGATCTTAAAAAATCAAGTTTATTGTTGGAAACTGAGCATGGTAATGATAAAAAAAAAGTCTGCATGTGCTAAAAAATGGAGGCATGATTCCATGGTTGGGAATTTGGGTAGTGTTCCAAACTCATTCATACAAACCTCACTGCTGGATCACGACCTTTGTTTAACAATATGCCAATTTTGTGAGCAAGAGAGTACTTTCAAAGACATATCATAAGGGCCCAAGATTAATAAATTCTTGCATTATATAATTGTCTTGTTGTGTGTACATTTTCTGGTTCTGTTTTAATGTAACCTCACCTAAATGAAAAAAAAAAAATTTGGAAAAAAGTCACAATATTGTGAATGCCTATCATATAAAAAGTCACAATATTGTGAATGCCAATCACATAAAAATGCGGAGGTGAGCTGAAGAAATAAATTAAAATATTAACTCAAAAACCTGAAGGTGTAACAAGATATAAATCAAGTTTGTTTTTTTTTCCCAAGAGAGAAGGATTAAATGGGAGAAAAGGCAAAATAAAAAAAGGAAAAAGGAAAATAATGGAGTGGAACTGAAACATGCTTACTCTGAACAGAAGAGTTGAAGAATAATAAGGGGGCTAAAATAACAGATATGATGCCAAATTAGTATAGTTGTGAAGACTGTGCTTTTTTTTTTCTTTTGTTTGGTGTAGGATACTTTCCTATTTTAATTTTCATTCTTTGCCAAGGTCATACTATTTGGTCTGCCTTGTAAGAGAGGCATTTGGGATATTTTTTGTTTAAATGAAAGAGATAGGTAAAGATTATGGACTGCTATTCTTTGAATTCTAAACAAGATGCCTTTCTGGTTTGGTTTTTTTGGCTCCTATAGCTGCCAAAATACTCAGAAACACCCAAACTTTCATTTAATTTCCTCCTGCCTACAAACTGTCTAGTGGGTATATTTTCTGCTTTGAATGTCTTTTCAATTCTAGTTAGCTTAAGGTTGTCCATCAAATTAAGATTGTATGATCTTAAGAGAAATGGTGCTATTTCCATGTACACATTATAAAATATTGCAAACAGAAGAATTTTATGCCCTAGAAAAGACAAGAGTGGTACTTAAATGAGTAATTGAAGTATTCTGAATATTTCTTCTTCTGCTCCAAAACAATTGAGAAAGGAGAGACAATATGTTAAGCCCCAAAGCAAGATGTTCACTGGTAGCCAAACAGTAAAAGTCAATTGCAACTACTGCAATATGTAATATTATGTCATATTATATCTTTCTTAACTGTAAACAAATCTCATCTTAAGGGTTTGCTGATTTCACTCTTTATTGCACAAATAAACAAAGAAATAACAAGTATGGAATAGGACATGTACTCTACAGTGCTGCTATATTTTTGCCTTCTTTTGGTGTGGGCTCTGTTTGTTGTCTGACCTCAAAGCTGTAGAATAAATCCAGGACTGTATTTGGCTATGTTTAGCACAGCAAGCAAATTGCCCAACAAGTGTGGATGTGCAGTTGGAAAGAGGAAGTGCTCAGGATGCCCACAATAGGAGCATTTTGGAAGAGCTTACTTTGGACCAGCTCTAGCTTGCCACTTTCCACTGCAGTCTCTGGTTTAAAAGACACAAGATGCATTACCAGAATATAGACAAGAGATTTAGGCTTTTTCTTCACCCCCACCCTCTTCCCAGTAGAGCAAAAAATAGAGATTGCTTGTTTTAAATGATCCACTGCTCTACAAGTCTCAAAGGACTTTTATCATAAAGACTGCACAGATAGAGAAAAAGATGACACATCACAGAGTTATGTGCTGAATCATGCTAATGTAAAGGTGTTTAAGAGGAGTTAATAATAAAAACAACTATAGTACCGTTGGTTATACTCTATGTATATGAGCAACCTATAATATAGAGAAAAGTCTGAGAGATGTTAATTACTCCATGACAAAGCTTTGATGACTAAAGGAAGATTAAAACACTCATTACCTAGTCATTCAATAACTTGCCAACCATTTTAATATCTTCTAATGTCTGCAGATAACAGTAGACTCCTGAAATAAGTAGTTCCTAAATCATTATATGATGACGTCAGAAACAATCCTGGAAATTACAAGTCTGCAAGAGGGGATTTAAAAAAGGTATGTGGTACTGAAGTAAAGCTCCATAATACTTGTGCAGACATTTAGAATTCTTTTAGACCAGAAATGTAAATAAGTAAATGTTATTTCACAGTAAATCAGAGATTCTCCGCTTTTTCTTTTTTTTTCCTTTCTATAGTTAAGAATAAAAATATATGTGAAACATACATTCTTGCAGCAACCATATATTAATTATTTTTTATGGCACTGAAAAGAATTGTGCATATTAGATTATTCTCATGAAGAGTTTGCTTTACTGGTATCATTAATAGACTACTTTAATGTATATTTTGAAGTGTAACTAAAGATAATTTTAAAAAAAAATTATGTCAAAACCTTCCAAAATTTTCTTGTGTGATCGCTCCAATGGTCTGACAAACTATCCACCTTAACAGCCCACAAACTCTGCTGTGAGAAATCCTAATTTACACAGATTCATTAGTGATAGTTCTCCTGCCTTCAGAACTAAATACCAGTGATCTGATCCTAATTTCCTCAATGAAGTCACCTGAAGTGCTTCTTAAAAGAACATCAAACATCACATCATGGGGTGCCTGAAAGTTGAGGTGATAGTGTAAGTTCAGTGACGACCCTTAAAAAATGGAGGAGTTGAATTAGTAATTTTGAAACAAGATGAATTTTTGCAAGCAGGATGAACTTCAAGGAAAGAAAAAATTAATAAAAACGAAACAAAAGAACTGGAGAATTTTGACAAGGTGGAAACCACACAGTTAAAGAGTACACATCCTTAGCAGAGGAAGTAACAACAGATTACTTAGAGTAAGAAAAGTTGCAGGGAAAAACAATGAAGCTAATTAAACAATAAACCAAACAGCTTGAACCAGTCAAGTCCCATCTAAACAGTGTAGAAAGCAGGCAGTCAGACCAAATGGGTGTGTGTGTGTCTGCCAATACAGAATGGGGAACTGGGATGAATCAAACTGAGGAAGAAAGATTATATTAGAAGGATACTAAAAAGAAAATAATCTGTAGAATATTGTATTTCCAAGATGCAAAATATACAAGGAAAAACAACAGAGGAAAGGTCACATAAATTATTATTATTATTATTATTACTATTATTATTGTTATTATTATTATTATTAGTAGTAGTAGTTTCATATTGGAAGAAGTGATAAAATGTATGAAAAACAACAGAATCTGTAGGAAAAGTGTAGTTAGAGAAAAGGCAATGCGATGCTTTGTGTCTGTGAAAAGACAGGTGTGAAAGGTGTGTCTGTGAATATCAAGTCTGTAGGTATTTTTATTTAAAAATTAATCTGAACTAACACTAGCACAAATCATAGGATCACTTCTGTTCACTTTTAGGTGTCTCCAGCAACTTCTAGCAGTATATTTCATTAAGCCCAAATGCCAGCTAAAACATTAGTCAGAGACGAAATCCATGATGTTCATACAAAGTTCTGTCAACTTTAGAGATATAACCCTACTCTTTACATTACATAAATTACAATTGCCCCAGTGCAATTACTTTTACTAAAACCCCAAATACATAGTTATATAGTCTATAATAGTATATAATGAACTAAATTCTGACAGTAGTCACTTCACAGGATCTGGTTCACTTTTGTATCTACATGAAAGTCAGGGTGGTAACAGGCTTTCCGCTTTAATTCCTTAGGTTTCCACACTCTGTTCTAAAGACTTAGTACTTCCAGCGATGTTATTACTGCCAAGCTATCTACATGTCTCAAATACTTTGAAAGTTATTTTAAATTCTGGTTTTTATAATGTTGCATTTGCTATATTGCCTTGCTTTGGCATCTTGAAAAAAAAACCCAAACACACTTATTTAAAAGAGGCAAATTTTCATATTAAGTAACTAGTGGGTCTATTTTGATATAATTAACTAAATGCAAGAAACAAGATTCAAGTTTTAAAGAGAACTCTAAATAACTTTATTCATGTTAATATGTCTGTAATTGTGTTTAGAATACATAAATTATATACAATTCCACCCTTAAAGACCTGTGCTAATAAGGACATTGAGTGAAATTTATTTCCACTGTATGGCACTGTGTAATGAGTTCAATGTAAGAAATACACCAAGTAATTACATTTTTGCCTGCCTTAATTACCCCTGTAGGTTCAGTGGATTGTAGGAATCTGTCAGCTGTTAAGCGTCTACTGTTTCACCTCAAGTAGCAGCTTTACAGCAATGCACTAGGCAAAATAATTCCTCTAAGTCTGTAAATGCTTTCAAATGAACCAATATATCTAACTCATCACCTGTATAATTGCACAATTAATGAAACTTAGTGGTTGCCGCTCCTAGTAATTGTGCAGCACCAAATCACCACTGCCATCCTTTGAGGTAGGGAACACCATCAGTTCTCTGGGGTTTTTTTAGTAAGCAGTGAATGCACAATATGGCATAGCATTTTGAGTATTCAAGACTACTTGATAGAAGTAGGGTAGAAGTATAAGTGGAAATAATATGAGATGATGATAAACTCTTATGAGAGTTTATCCTTCCAGGTGTAACACTGTGCTCGTATTGCTTCAGGTTTCAGTGTTTGAACAGAAGCTGTGTGCTACATTGTCATTAGTGCTTATTAAATGAGGAATCGTGGTGGGGGGAAAGCGGGTGGCCACTAAGGCAACTTAAGCCAAATGAAGCAGAGACTGCCCTGACGCTACTTGCTGCTAACTCTTGTTCCTGTCTTGAGTCAGTAATCACGTTTAACTGGCTCAGGGAACTTACCTGGCCAAAAATAATCCACTATGTACAAATAATCTTATTTTTCAAAGTTGTACCCCTTGAGAGATCACATACTTTTCAACAGTAAGCAATATGAGAATCACCACTGCATGAAAATGTGTTCCAGCTAAATGAAATGAAATAAGCAAAATGCCACATTGCTATAGACATTGCTCTTAAGTCATAAAATGTTGGCTCTGGTTATTTCCACAGGGAGGCCGGTAACAGTTATGAAGATGCTGACTTTAAAGATGCTTAGTTCATTTAAGTTAGTTACAGTGGTAAAAGAACCTAGAAAAGGACTTCAAACATCTGGTTTATTTAACAGTACAGGTACAATACAGAAAGGTGGAATGAATAGCCTTTGCTAAGCCTTGGCTCTGTCAAGAACACCCACTTCAGGGGAATAGTCCAGAGTGTCTTGAATCAATAATAAACCCACATTCTGAACCTGGCGGTGACTGCTTAGACACCTGGTCACCTGACCACACAGCTCTCATCCATGCTGCCAGCGTAGAAATGGGTACGGCAGGTAAATAACTCCAGCCTCTAAAGAGGCACCAAATACAGACTGAGTACAGTAACTGTTGACTGCTACTACGGTGTCTGTGGACTGGGAAACTTTTGGATCCACTGCACTGGATCCACGTTCTGAAATGTTTTAAAGGCTCTCCTGAAAGATCCTAAATATGCAGGAATCACAGAATCACAGAATGGAAAATAATTAACTACAAAGAGAAAGAACAATTTGTATTAGAGGTGCAGTCTGAATGCTACAGCAGAAAGCTTTGGGAAATAACATGAAACTAAGGGTACAAGGGAGAAAAACTTAGTATTTCCTTACAAAAACACAGAAATTTCTGGGAAAGAAGGTCCAAGAAGAATGTTAAGCTTTCAGTCTGTTGGGGTTTTTTTTGTTGGTTTGTTTGGGTTTGTTTTATTGTTGTTTTTCTTTCTTATATCCCCAGCTGAAAGCAAAGGTAATTTCATTACTGGATTTCAAGGGAGAATATGGCTGGGCCCAAAGTATTTGAAAGCTACAGAGACTACCATCAAGTGTGCAGTTATGACGCCACAAGTAAAAAAGAGACAGTTACAAACAAAAAACATTCCTGTCGATGTTCTAAGCATCTAAGACAGACAAGCAGTAGATAGCCTGCCTACTCCTAAGACCTAAAGACAGGCTGACAAGAGCGATACTGCCAGTTAGCTAGTGTTCATTTGAAAAATCCAATCACGTAACTAAAATCCAAAAACCACAATGAAATGAATTAATTAATAATTTACCATCCAATGCAAATGATGGAAATAGCATTGGTATGAACCAGCTAGGAAACAAGGCAAGCCAGCCACCCCTTTCCAGGACTGACAGAACAGAACAGAACAGCTAACAGTAAATTTTGACAGAGGCCCAATCACTGCAGAGATCACACAAAGAGTTAAGAAGTCAAACCCAGAGTTCCCAGATGGAGTAATTCTTCACAAGAGATCAAAGCTCAAAATCAATGTTTTTAGCAGTTGCTGAAGGTTATGAGTCTCATGCAGTATTTTGATGACATTTTTCTATTTAAATAAGCACCCCAGGAGAGGAGTACAAAAATCAAATGTCTCTTGCGAAGATATGTCACACAGTTCCAATTCAGCAATATTTAATCCATCTCCTGTGTAACTTTCATTTAAAAAAAAATCCTCTCTTTTTCCCACATCTGCAGCCTTCTTTGTCAAGCAGCAGTTTGCTCTGAAACTTTTTACTCTGCAATGGTACTCTGGCAAAATGGGTAAGGAATTCAGATGTGTTGTGAAACAGAACCTGGCTTGGAACCATAAAGAAGGCTAATGTCAGGTCCACCAGCTGTGGCATCATAGCTATTGCACAATCTATTGGCTGATCTGGTGGTGCAAGCAGTGGCTCATGCACACCTTGTAGCTGAACACATCCCTGCCTATGTGTCACTGCCCAGAGAGGTGTGGGACACTACCTCTGAAAAAACAAGTGTGGTTTCAAAGTGTTTTGTATAGCCAACCTGATGTTTTCATATATACAAATATATTATAGAATCCTGAAATGTAACTGTGAGACCCTACATGGAAAAGAACCAAGACCAACACGAAAAAGAGATCAGGGAGAAAGAAATTAGGCCAGCCCTGTAACCCTGTCAAGAGATTTGAAATAGCACAGTAGGAAATCCATAGGAGAGCAAATCCCTTTCATCCTGTACAGTTATCCCTCGTTACATAGTTGGTTTTGGCTATCTCCTTTCAAGCTGTGAAGGCCTAGATACTTCTCTGCAGAAATTAGAAGTTTGCCTGGGTATAATATGTTAATTAATAATTCTGAGTTATCTAAAATGCAAATTAGACTGCCAGATATGTTCCAGTAATGATCCTTTTAAATTCAGAACAGCATTTTCAGAAAACTTATTTCCTCACAAATGTAGGTCAGTGACTGTATTTCACTGATCAGATAACTGGAATATCTTATCCTACTTAAAGGAATTTAAATTTAAACTTACTTCCAAAGTCATCCATTGCAAAGTGATATATGTGTGTGACTCTGTGTTGTGTATGTTATATATACATGTATGTTTTATACATGTGCATATACATATATACACACATGTTTCTAACTCTAATTTAGCATTGCATCCCAAATATTATCATAAAATCAAAATATATAAAATACAAACCATCAGTGCAATAGCCCTTGATTACTTCTAATCACAATTCAACCCAAATTTTCATGCTGCTCTGCCATATTGCCCATGTTTCACAGATTTGCAGCTGAGTGGGACATGCTAATGCATTCACATACAATACACCTTGACGTGTTATTTGGTTTTTTATTTAAGTGCTTAGCCAAGGTATGCAGCAATAGGAACACATGTAATATGTTAATGTGAGTGTACGTCATGATTCTCTACTACTGAAAATGACTCTCACGTTCCTGGAAATACACATGCTATGCTCCCAAATGCAGATGGTACTAATCATAAAGGATTGAAATGTTTACAACAGGGATTTAACATTTTTGTCAACATGCTTATTAATTATTGATTTTAAAGAAGGTGAAATAAGGGCAGTGTTTGCCAAACTAGAGACAGAAGAAATTTATATCTACAGTTTTTACACAATTGTGCTTTAAACACTTACTCAAAAATATACTGCTTGCCAAGGGATTTATGATGCACTTATCATTAAATGAAGTCCAATTTTTATACAGCAACCATCCACTCACTAATGAACCATAACTCCTAAGCTCTACCCTTGTTTCTAATATCAGAAACCAGAGGATGTCTAGTCAGGGTGAACAGAGTAGCATTGCAGAATTGTCTACAGTGGGCTGTCCAGTTTGAGGTTGCTGCACCTGGTGTTGGTCCTTCTAAGGACTTCTTAATTAGAACAGAATACAATTCACAGTGCAGAAACCTAAGTTCACAGAATGTTGAAAATATGAGCTACTTTGATAGTCCTTGAAGCTGAACCACTACAGGGCGCAGTCAGTATCTACCCCCACCAGTGACCTATCTCAGGGGTGGTAATGACTGTGGTGAGCAACATGGCACCATGGGTCTGATCACAGAATCATAGCATCAAAGAACAGCTTGGATTGGAAGGGATGTCATCATTTGCTTCCAACCCCTGCAGTGGCAAGGGACTCCTTTCACTAGACCAGGTTGCTCAGAGCCCCATCAAAACCGGCATTGAACACTTCTGGGAATTGTTGTAGTTTTGTTCATGACAGGGCTAATTTTTTGCAGTAGTTGGGAGTGGGACATGGCTGAGGGGGAACGGCCAAGACTCAGATGTTATTTGATACCACCTCACCTCATTGCCAGGGGCAGGGGAAAGGGACTCAGGCTTCGAGAAGGGCACTCCTTCCAGTGGGGGAAAACATGGCGGGTGGAACAGTCCGGTATTACTTTGCATTTAAATAGTTTCTTTGTCTTATGCATTTTCCTATTAATATTGTTGCTGTTCATTTTCTTACCTCATTGCTGTTTCCAGTAAGTTCTTATCTCAACCTGTGATCTTTGCTTTATGTGCCTCCTGTTGGAGGAAGTAGCTTGTGGTCTTTTTAGTGGGAGTACTAAATTGGAGAGCACCATTCCTAAACTATGACAGGCATCTACAGCTTCTCTGGGAGATCTTTTTCCAGTCTTACCTCCCTCACAGTAAAGAATTTCTTCCTAACATCTAATCTAAACCTGCCCTTCTTCAGTTTAAAGCTATATTGCCCCTTGTCCTATCTCTACATGCCCTCGCCAAAAGTTTTTCTCTGTCTTTCTTGTAAGCTCTGTTTAGGAACTTGAAGGCTGGAATTAGTTTACCCAGAAGCCTTCTCTTCTCCAATCCAAATTCTCTCAGCCTTTCTTCATAGGAGACACACTCTATCTTTCTAATCATCTTGGTGGCCTCCTTTGGACTCACTCCAATAAGTCAATGTCCCTTCTGTGCTGGGAACCCCAGAGCTGGATGTGGTACTGTAGGTGGGGTCTCACCAGAGCAGAGCAGTGCAGAGCTGAGCAGAGCAGCAGAATCACCCATGTGTACATGCTGGCCACACTGCTTTTGCTGTAGCCTGGGACGGCCGTGCTCTGCCCTGCTTATCCTGCTACCACCAGCCAGACTGCAAGGGGAATGACAGTTCATTTTAATTACTGAACTGTATGGCCAGTACATATAGTCACACATAACCATGCAGCACATGGTCACTGGGTGATGATTACGGGCAAGATTAACACTAAACCAATTTCTTACAATTATATATGCAGAACTATAACTCCATCTAATTTTTGGTACCATGGTAGATCAAAGTGCTTGGTTTGCCACAGCCAGACCTGCAAGGTCTGAATTAGTTTCACTGACAGGTAATCCCACTATGATGTAGAGAACAGAGGAACAGAGAAAAAAAAAGGGAATGTGAAGCTATTTCCAAAACTTGCTACCAAAACAACACTGAATATTCACCCACTACTAGGCACAGTAAAGCAAGCAAAAAATTGTGAGTGGGTAACAGGCCATAAAATAAGAGTTTCTTTGATAGTTAAATGTACCATATTCTTGGCCATAATCTCCATGAAGGTAACTATGATATGTAATTCTAGATATCCGGACACAGCCAGAGAATACTGACACACAGAGAAAGGACAGCTTCCTGTTCCCTAAGACATGAGTAAAGATATCCCTCAGCTGTTGTATACAGTTTAAATACCTGAGGTGATGTCCACTTCATTCCAGACTGAAAAACAGCAGAGCACTTTGCTAAATCAGCTGGTTTATTGGATGCTTCCCTTACACCACTCAGTGTGAGATCAGCTTTCCTTCTTTCTGCTACAATCCTTCTTCTCTCTATTTGGCCTCAATTTCTTTTCTTTGTAAAGAAAATTTTTCAATTTTCTTTACAAAGTAAATCTCTGTACTTAGGCAGCTGTGACCATTCCTTGAGCCACAAAGAGAAGCTTTTCCTGGAACAGATCAGTATCAGAAAGATACACACACAGCAAACCCTCCAGCAGGACTAGCAGTGCTCTGCTGAAGTGCTTACTACCAAAAGCATACCTTCAGAGGAAGGTGAGGAACATGGTGTCACAGTGACTGATAATAAGAAAGAATTATTTCCAGAAGACACAGGAAGATTTTAAACAGATGGAACAGCTCCTTACTTCCGTAAAATCAGTTCCATTCTAAATGTACATACATGTACCTTAAGGAAACATGGATGCATTAATGATATGATTACTATGATAATTTGTTATCCTACTTCAGTGCCTTAATAATTACTGTTTATTTACAAGCACAAGAATAAGTTATTTGTCAGTGAGAAGGCAGAAGTATCTAGGAAGAAGCAAGGACAATCTTCCTGGTTTTCACCAACACACCACCCAGTTCAACAAAATCTTGATGCACATCTCTGCTGAACATTTTTTTTTAATTTCTTTCATTAAATTTTAGGTTTCTGTACAAAAGTGCTGAAAAGGTATCGAAGAAAGGAGAGTGGAAGGTTCTTGTCCAGGTTGATTTTTCTGTCTGTTTAAGCTCTGTCTGACCTTTCCTTCCCCTTTTATTTTTCTTCCTGGCATTTATTTGCATAGTGTTTACCAAATGAGGGGTGGTGCTATATACAGTCAAGTGGGAGACAACTAAGGAACAGCCGCTATTATTTTAAAATAATTTACAGTCCATGTTGTCTTTTGTCTATGATAGTTTGAGAAACCTCCTTTCAGGAGCATACAGACTCTAATGCTGCCTTCAAGTGGAGTTAAATAAAATTTTAAGAATAAATTTTTCTCTTTTTCTAAAGGGAAAATATCTTCATACCAACTTAAGTCATCCAGACCTTCAGTTTCCACAATAGTGTCAGATTTTTAACATGAAAACTTAGCATGTACTTCTCATGTGCTCTGTCGTCAGTCCATTGCTAATGCTCTGCAAATCCCTGGCCCTGAATGCTATACTGCTTGTGCTCATCAGTGTGATTAAGAACAAAAGCGTAAGCTGTGCAGTTGCAACCACATGATAGCCCAGCCACAATCCCTCCTGGTAGAAAAGATAGCACTTATCTGTGTGATTCTGTTTGATAAAATCTTTCTTTCTTCTCTGTATGACCTCACCATAGAAAACTGTATTATTCTTGCTACTGAGCACATGTCCAGAAAAATAGTCTTTTAAAATATTTTCAGTGTACCAATTCAACGTATTCTGGGGATATTTGATAAATAGTTATAATCAAACAAGGAGCTAAAGTCACTGGAGCTATGGTGACAAGTGTACTCTGGATCAGGGAATAAAGTTAAACCCTTAATTATGGGATGCATAAATAAACCTTTCTCTCCTATTTCAATAGGGTCTCATAATTAATGAAGCACCTATCACTACATTTTTACTGCCACTGCCTGAGCAAACAGTTGCACAATCATGCAGGTACCATTTTAGTATACATGTCTGATTGTTTGGTACCAGTGTTTCCTGTCTTGACCTTTGAAACACATCTTACTACAGTCTAATAATTAACAAAGGCCAATCACAAACTCACTGGTTCTGAAGTGCACAGGCAGTGTTCATGTACACATTTAGGGAATCACCAACCTGTGGTGCTCACAGAGACAGCTGTGGGGACTGCAGCGTGACCCAAATGGCAATGCAGCTGGAACTCAGTCCCATGAAGCTGCCAGGAGCTTCCTATGCAAAACAAGACCTCAGGCTCATAAAGCTCTTTCTGAACCTCTCTACCCAATTTCAAGAACTGATGCCTAGAGTTAAAAGCTTAATTCTACCAAGGTCATAGACAGTTGCATGACAAGGTACTTTTTGGATGTTTTGGCCTAATTGAATTCAATAGCTAAGACATCTTCAGTGTGCAGTCATGAAAGGTGCTCCTGGCACAGCTGGAGCATTATTGTAACACAGCTTCTGCGGTGCAGGTGATCCATGGGTATCCACCTCAGGCGCAAGTAGGAAACCCAGCTATTTTTGGCATGGAACAGGGAAAGTTAGACCTCCTTCTGCAGTGGAAAGGCAATCAAAACCATTTCTCAGAGTTTAACCACCTTTGTTTTGCTGTGCCCATTATCTGCCCTCTGTAAAACACTGGAACATTTCTGCCTTCATTCATTTGTACTTCACAGCTTTTATGTGTCCCTCCTGATGTGGAGTCTCAGTAAGTGATTCCTGACCTGACATTTACCAAACTAAGGTTTTCTGATTTAAAAAAAAATTCTTGCCTCTTCTTGATTTTCTGCCTCTTCTTAGCATTTCCTTCCATGTGAACCAGTTTCCATCAGCATCCAAGTGACTCCTAGTAAAGACCTGATTATGGTGAAGTTGTATGAACCAGCTGAAAGCAGTCAACCACGTGCTGACTGGGGTGCAAAACCACACATGCTTTTGGGTCCCTAATTGTCTCCAAAATCACATAGGGGCCTTAACCTGTGCCTTGCAGTCTAAGTCTCATTGAATATACGGATAGTGTAGTATTCAATATATGATATAGTCACCATGGTGTTTTAAATTATTTCTGAGGGGATATTTAGCCTCCTTAAGAGTGAGCAGAAGTTATTTATACAAATTTATACTTAAATGTTTTTACATTTACTGACTAGTTTGGTGATGAAACCTGAGCAGTGCACTGCTTCTCTGTGAGAAAAGAACCAAAGAATTTGTTTCAAGTCTCAGAAATTATAAGGCTTTAATCCATGAAACACTACAAACAGCCAGAAGAGCAATTATTGAAATTTATACTTTACTTTTCCTTAGACATTTCTAGTCAAAATCCACGGTTAAATCAGACACAGAAAACATTCCTACAGAAGGTCACAGACTCTAGCCCTGTACAGTTTTCTACAGATTTTCCAATGTACTAGTCTTATGTTAATCATTATCTGAGCAGTCTGCATTAACAGAGTGAAATCAACATTTGTACTGAGGGAAGAAAATAAATGAACACAATAGCTAGTGTGTTTTTTTCTTTCTCCTACCACTGGGCATGGGTAGGAGGAGGAGAGAAGATAAATTTGGAAAGGGGAAATCAAAGTAAGAAGAAGTGAGGAGGAAGAAATTTTTTTTAAAAAAAAAAGAACTAAAGAAAGCAAGAGATGGATGGACAGAGAGAAAATAATGGCGTCTCTAAACCTGTGTGAACTAACTTCAAGACGGTTGTCTTAACAAATAAGCAGAAGTTCTCGTCTCACAATTAGTAAAAAGATGGAGTAACTCTTTAAAATGTACTAATGAGTATACATAATTAAAACAACCTTCTAATCTAGGTCATTGTTTTGTATAGGAGTTGGATATGCATGAACGCGTTTGGTGCAGAAATCAGGAAGAGTTATGCAAATACAGCTGAGGACAAGATCTGCTACATTTCCCAAAACTGCTGTGCCTGAAACACTTCTTTAGTTGCACAGAAAAATAATAGCAAAGTTACCACCGTTTTTACATGTTCTCTAAATCTTACTAAGACTAATCACACTGCATATACTGGAAGTACATTACCCAAAGCACAATTATAAAGTCACTCAAATAGTATTTTTCATCTTTGTTTTGGTCTTGACTTTTAATCTATCAACTTTTAGTCTATTATTTAAGTCCAGTCAAGTCAATTAATTAGCTGCTCATACACTACATTGATTATACCATTTAAGAAAGGTAGAATTTACGTCTGTTGATGCTGCATTAATATTTAATTAGGCCATGCAAAAGTCATGCTTGTAATGCTGTTATCACATGGAGTAGTGTATCACAAAAACTCAGAACAACAACAAAGAATTCAGAGCCCAAAGGCTGAAAATGCTGCTGATTATTGCTAACAATTAAATTTTTCAAGAAGGATGTTAGTCAAGTGGTGAATGAGTACATATGGAGATGGTGAAAAAACGTCATTTAAAACATTAATCACCTTTTTCACACAGAAAGTATACACACTGAATTCAATAACAAAGTATACACTTTCTCATAGCTAAAGCCCAAATATATCATGTTAACCAAAGAAATCCCCCTTTCCACAACTGGCTGGCAATAAAAGCCTTATCTAAGATTCAGCAGTGATCTTTCAACAGACAGGGAGCACATTGCACTGAGAAGGGGCTGTGTGTCAGTCCCTGGCTGGTTGGCAAAGGAAGAAAACTGCTACAGCACATGAGGAACTCTGCCAGGTTTCTTATATCTCACCAGTCACATTTACAGCCCAAACCTCACTTACAAGTGCAGTCGTACAATATATTTCCATGCCTAACTTTCAAATAGTCCAGACCTGAATGAAGATGACAGTGGTATTTTTTCACAGGGGGAATATGATTTTAAAATTAGCACGCTTAAGTGTAAAATAATCGTCCAGCAGACAAAAAAATGCTTCTGCTTGAGAGAACAGTGTTTATGAAACAGCAGGCCCTTTATTTGCTCTGGAAACTATATTTATAAAGGGCCATAATTTATATTGTCCTGGAGGCTTTTAACAGTTGCATCAAAGCTACAGAGGACAAGAACTGTCAGAGAGTATATATTCACAAAAAACCCCAAACTTCACTTTAAGAATATTGAGTGGTGTATTTTTTTTTCCCAACAAATGATACATGTTCTTTCAAGAAGTAAACAAAAAAAATCAAGAAGTTTGATGTGTTTACAGCAAGTCACAATCAACACACTTAAAATATTACACTTGCTGGTCAGGGTTACACAGAGAACTTCAAACCAAGTAGAAGGCAAAAAAATTCATGAAAGTAATACCAACAGTTTAAATATTGTCAGCATTTTCTGTTTAATGCTATTCAATAATGACCCTCAGGTTGCAGCCAGAAACCTCCATGGATTAGGACATACTCTATAATCACAGACTAAAGATCCCCTTAGAAAAAATAAAATACGCATAAAGCTAAAATTAAACAGGCAGAAAAATATGAGTTTAGTTCAAATATTTAGTGACAAAATGGTCCCTGGCCCAAGAAGAGGGTTTTTTTCCCAAGAACTATGAAAAAAACGCAGCCTTTCAGCTATTATCAGAGGTTAACAAATTTATCTTGTACAAAACACTTTGCAGAAAGTGCCAGTTCATTTCCTATTGTTTCCTGAACTTAAAAACAGTTTATAAGGGAGTCTTGATGCTCATACTCAAGCAAACTCACCACTGAATTCACTGGGTGAAATGCTTATTCCAGAATGAAGCAAAACAGTTTGATTTTTCTCATTTCTGCATTAATTTCTATTCTTGAAAAGTGCAAGGAATGCAAGCTGCCCCAAAATGAACCCTCTTTTGAGGGTCTTGCACAAGCAGGAGTTGAGGACGAGATGCAGAAATTTATATTTATGACTTGCATAATAAAAATTCAGAAAATATATCAAAAAGAGAGACCTTCCTCTAGTCACAGAGATGCTTAGAGAAGAGTTAAGGGAAAATTTTTATGAAGTCTGTGCAAGAACACTAACAAGGAAAAGAGACAGACAGAATGAGAAATTGAGAGTCTTCTGACTCATTTCCTTTGGGAGGGAAAAACTGAATGGGGAAAGAGAGAAAATAGAAAACAGGCAGGATATTTCTTTCAATAACTTTCAGAATAAATATGTTTTGTCTTTGTGTAGGCGATTGTGCACTACAGACCATTTGCAATATTCAAATATATTATTCAAATAGCAAAAGGCAAGCGCAGTGAAATTTTCACAAATAAAATCAGACAAAGAGAGGAAAATGGTATTTTTTTCACAATATGTTATAAAACAAAGTCGCTTATATTCCTCACATCATGAACTTTTTATCTATTCTTTGATCCTTTCAATTTTTGTGCTAAAGTATGCTTCAACCATGTGCTGCCAAGCATACTGACACAGGTAAAGGTCTATAATATACATGGCAAAGTTCTTCTAACTCACAGGACTCATGAAGCTGCTCCTGGGAAATATAATCACTTAGCAATGCGTTACAGAACGGTTTGCCGCTTCTTTTTTGTTTGACTAACCAGTGACTTCCCAAAGCTTCCTCTCAAGTACACCCACCTTTATCTACTTCTTTTATTTTGTGGAACAAAATGAAGCCCAAATCCTGTGCAGACAGACCAGTGTACTGCCTCCAAAAAGCCAGATAACAATTCTTTAGAAATGCCAAACCAAAAATAATGAGTATTTAAGGGCCATTTTTATTTTTCAGATTATCCATTGCTTAGTGTAAGTTTCTTACTATTATCATAATTAAAACACAATATGCTCTGGCATAATGTTGTTTGTCTTTATCACACTATATCTCCTATACAGAATTATAAAAGTTAGCCATTAAGATGTACAAATGATGGATAGCTTGTTCTAAAACCAAGATGGAAATTTATTCAAATACATATTTGTAATTTCCAAGAGAGAAAAAAATAAAAACATTTTGATTGTTTTTGGAAAATATATAGACGAATAGCTATTCTTGCTTGTGTACAATCATGTCATTGTTTTGGGTAAACAATTTCAAACTTTCATTTACATCTTATGCAGTTAATAACAAAGTCACTGAAGCAAATACATTGAAAAAAAAAATAAGTGGCTCATAAACATGCTCCATTTAACCGCAACATGAAACTCCTCATTCTTTTATGAACATCCTGCCCCAAGCCATGCAGACCAGAGGAAAAGGTTCATCTTATAGTAATTGAAAAGAAAACGTGACAGTATGGCTTAGCCCAGAGGAAATGGAAATATTTTAAAGTATTCCTTGGGGCTTTACAATGCTTAAGATGAAGTCGTTAGCTATTAAATTCTTGTCCCAGTCAACTGCAGCTGAAGTCAGGACACTTCCAATCTATTCTGATTGACCTCTGAGCCTTGAAAAATCATCTCACTTCCCTGTCTCCAGAGCTTTTCCTGTTCTTTGCTATGTCTAGCAGAGGAATACAGATTGCCTGTTACTTGTGCACTTGGACAGCAACCAGCTAGTTGAGTAGCTCATCAGCATTGACACCTGTAGATATTACCATAACATCAATGGTAAATAATAATAAGACATACTGAATTTCAGCCTAGAATTTGATATGTAATGTTTGTAAGCAATCCCTTGTTTGCTTTGTGTTAATGTTTTCTCAGCTGCAATGCGAAAACAGTCACTGAAAAAGAAGCATCTTAAGCAAGTAGATCTTTCCTGAAACACCACTGCAAAGTGAGACTAGTTTCAGGACATAGTACTAGTGTATTTTATAGCACTGCATTACTAATTTCCAGCAAGCACTTCTGTGCTTTCAATGAATTTGCTACAAGACATCTTTACTTGAATACATTCAACAACAGTACTATGCAAGACCTCTTCCTGAAAGACACTGCAAGACAAATTTAAATAGATTGTAAATCTTCAGCTCTTGATATGACTGGATGCAACAGTGCTGAAAAGCATAGATAATTACAGGGTCTTTGCTATCAAAATTAAGGCCTTCTTTTATGGCCTGCTTTGTAACTCAGATATTTAGAAACAAATAAAGCCAAAGTAATAGTGTAAGATAGAATCTGCCTATTTTGTATGGAGAGAATATAGTTTCTGTCCATTCTGAAAGAAACAACATAGTCACATATAATTTCCAAGGTAACACGCAAAGCCCATTGATTTCCCATATCAAAATCCGATATAATATCTTCTGTACCTGATACCAGGCACATTACCTCCTCCAGAACTAATTCATTCCATATCTCATTCACTGAGGCCAACATAATAGTTACAAACAGACCACTTCTTATAGCAGCGGCCGAGGCCTTTTCACGCGGAGGCTGGCTGAGAGACACCAAGCAGACCAAGGTGTGAGAGAGAAGAAGGGCAGTTTATTTACAGCAAAAGCTTTTTATACTCTTACACACTCCAATTACTACTGGTTAGTGAAAAGTCTACTTCTTAGGGTGATTGGTCACACCCGGTGTCAAACATAGAGATTAGAAAAGTGAAAGAATGCAACTTATCTATGTTCTCCGTGAGAAAGAACAGAAAGATTCCAAACAGTGCAACCACAACTTCTGTATGGACAGTGATGCAATTTTTGAAGTTTTGAGACATTTAAAGATGGCACCTTGTAGGAATCCAAATTGTTTAAACAATTTTATTTGTTTCTAATAATTTTTAAATGTAACTCCCTTTTTTCAGTACAGTTCAGCAAATTAGTTGCTTTATATACATGGTTTCAATGGGGACACTTGAATTACTTTTAAAGTGGTTTTGAAACATAAGAAAATATGGTTTTTTGTTCTTAACAGTAATTTATGTTTTCAAATTGCTTAATAAGGTTTGGAACCTATGTTGAAAGCTGTTCCAGCTATATTAAATCAACCAACATTTAGTTGTAACACCAGTTTTAAGTATTTTCCAAAAATCCATATATAAATTAGGTATAAATCCACATATAATTAGGTATAAAGTGAAAAGTTAGGCTGCATTTACAAAAGATGTCATCAGGCTAACACTATGCCTGCTGAAATTCATGCAGCAGTAAAGATAACACGGCTGTTACAACATGAGAACCTGAACTGACAGAACAGTAAAAAAAAAGCATTTCTGGACCTTTTTTTTTCACTGGTTGCTCATTCCTATTCCCAGTCTCTTCATGCCAGCACAGAAGCTTAGGTAGGTGGGAACACAACTTGAGAATGCATCCATCTGGAAACCCCTCCTACCTGGCTGGCTCTAACTCACATTAGCTGCTTCCCAGTCCACTCAGGGCAGGGATTCAGCTGTTATTATGTGGTGAAAACTGGAGAATAAGGGGGTGTATCCACATGTATGAGACTACTATTTTCAGTGGTAATGATTATTTAAAATATGGATTCAGAGTAAAATTAGGCTATTAAAGCTGGTTTCTGGAAACCCATAAAGAAACAGCTGGCTTTTTAACTATTGTTTAACCCAAATCACTCACCTATGAGACTTCCTTCCTACTAGATTCTGGATATCTGATATTCCTGGAGTCAGAGCAAAGTCTACATACTATCTTTCAGTGTTAGAAATTTCTCATTCCTATTCAGAGGACATTGCTTGGGCATCACATGTCATCATACCTGCTAATGGTTTCCAAGTTTATTATTCAGGACACAAACAGCAGATGTGATATCACCAGTTACCACCAGGCTTCATGACCTCTCCTTTTATCTGATCTGTGTGTTAGCACTTTAATGCCACTTTATGATTCACACAGTGATGAGATTACAACCTAGAAGGCTATATTGACAAAATTAACCTGGCTGTGTGACAGAGTTTGTAAGCTCACATGACTAATCTTGACTGACAGTTTCCCAAAAGTATGCCTTAGGTGGGACAGTACAGAATGCTACCCACCCTTAGGAAAGGCACAGGCACAGCTGACCTAGAGTAGGAATGACTCCACAGTACAGAATGTGAGTACACCAAAGTCTGCCACCACATCTCTCCTCTTCTGAACATAAAGAATTGTGATGCAGTTTTCTGGAGTCAGAGGAGAAAATGTATTAGCTGGAGCTCCTACTCAGTTTGCACACACTATAAAACTGGCACAGCTTGTACATGGAGCACCCCACACTGGAACAATGTCCTTCAGACTCCAAAAGCATCATCAACAGGCTGGTGCAAAATGCAGTTTGTTTCTTGTCTTTGGCACTATGTTTGACTGACACTGACATTCCAATGTGTCCAAGGACTAAATTAATCCTTAAAATGGTTAGTGGAACCAAGCCTCTGCTGTTTCTGAATTGTTAAATGAAAGTCTGGTATCCATTTACATGTCAGTAATTTTGTCTTGGAAAGAATTTCCTCCATTCTTTGTGTACTGGACTATAAATTCACTCACAGAGAGGACAGGAGAGGTGTAAGAAATGAAACATTTTACCTGCTGGACAAGGACTGAGAAAGCTAACTAGATCCTATTTTTCCGGTGGTACTCCTTTGTTACATGAAACTCCCCGAAGTTTAACCTAGAAACTGCTCAGACCGGTAATAGCAATCAACATCTACAGTTGTTGCTTATATTGCAACAGCTATATGACACAGTGATATAGTATTATATCCAGGCCACCAGCAGACCTTTGACATCTACACTGATCCCAAAAGGTTTTCAACTGGAGATAGTTTAACTAAACTCTAAAAACAACTGAGATTTTCACATGCTAAAGACAGAAATATTTCTCTTGAGGATTAGTAATCTGACGCCTAATGGTTTTCCCTTCTTCATCTACTCCAATACAGTCTGCTTCATACCATCTTTTGAACTACTGTACCTGGTAGTTTCCAGACAGCTTAAGCATTCCTTGAAGAAAAAACCCCACACCCTTGAAATACTCTGCATTTATTGCCACGTTACACAGAATTAGCTCATAGTTTATATGTTGCACTGTTGGCATTTGCTGACAAGTCAAAGCCCTTGGGTCTTCCTCAGGACTGATTTAGGGTCAATGTGACTTTTGCTACTGTAAGAATAATGGTATTTACCCACCATGTTAGAAGTCAAACACAGCAGCAGACTCTATAATGCCTTGGAAGTAGGAATGCTTCACTTTCTGTTGTTATACATTCTAACAACATTGGTGTGAACCTGTGAACTTTCATTACAGTTCCACGTAAGACATACATATTACCTCATAAGCAATCTTAGCAAAACAACATTCATGTTTACCCACAGACCAAGACAACAACTTTAAGTTTGCCAAGCTTGCTGAGTTACCAACAGTGATGATATATAAATAACTCACATTCTCATATTGGACTCAGTCGTTCCTACACATTTTGGTAGATCATCAAAATATCTTCAGAGAGTGAAGAAACTTGAACTTTACAAACCTAAATTTGAAATGTGGCTGTAAAGAAGAAAAGACCTTTCCCTCATACATGTCCACTCTTGAACCCTTTAGATGCAATAAGGAAGAAAAATATCTTTTTTCCAAGGCTTCTACCATAGAATACAGCCATCTCCATTTAGGATTGTGCACAGTAAGATCCCTGTAACTCAGCAGTATATCAGCTTTAGAAATACATTTTTTTTAATTACAACTTCAGAAAAAGGTTTTCAGCTGTACAAAGTAGCTGTAAATCTTTGATTTTTCAGTTTTTTCTTTTTATGAGTGGAATGGCAGCGACTATCATACACAAGGGAAAAGGAGCTGAGATAGCTGATATATCCCTGTGAAGAGAATTTCTTTGAGAATGCTAGATAATGGTTTATTTATATGTCAAATCCTTACCTTTACAGAGGACCAGAAACTCTTACTAAACTTCAAAGACAACTTCAGGGGCATGTAAGATATTTTGCAGGAAAGACAATTTCTCTCTAGCTTAGGTATTGCATCTTTTTCCCAAGAGAATGAGAAATCTTTGTGATCAGTAGCTAAGCTCAGATTTTCAATTGTGCTGAAGAAATGGGACTTTTGCAGGTGATGGCAAAGAGATTTGGAAAAAAGGTGTGTGACTGCAGACTCACTAATGGACAAGAGAGACGAGGTCTTGGGGCTGAATGTTGTGTACCCTTAGGGGAATTAGGAAAGATCATCCTCCTTTCTGCAGTCATCTCCATCCCAGAAGAATGTTCTCTCTTTTGTATCTGGTTGATGCTTCTTTTTGGGGGAAATTCAGTAGAGGGTACTGCACCAAGAACTGCAGTAATCAGCAAAAACCTGACAGGGATTGGTTGCACAAAAGCAGTAGCAGGAAAAGAAAAAAAGCAAGCAAGCAAAAAAAAAAATTATTACAACCTCTAAATATTAAAAAACATTTAAATTATTACATACATCAGCACTGCTACAAAAATATCAGTAAAGGATAGAGAATAATTCATAGCTTTACAAGTGGACATTGTCCATTTCAGTACTTCTGTTCATCCTAACTGTAAAATACTAATTCTTAATTTTTTTCAGAGTATTCCCCTAAAATTCAAGAGTAAGACAAGCACATTTTTCATTGTCCATAGGTAAGCTAAGAACATTCAGCAAATGACCTCTTATACCTCTTACTCTGACCTCTTATACATCACCATCCTTTTCAGTGATGGATATTCCAGAAGCTATCATAAGAAGAGTATGCACTCTCAGGTAGAAAATCACACTACTCTCCCACCAAAGCTATTTCAGCTATTGTGTTAACATTAATTGGTATTGTGAAGTGCAGTTTAGAATAGGAATCCCCTCTTCAGGCTGTGGTCTTTTTAACAGTGCAAGAAAGAAGAAATGGACTATTGATAAAGCAGTTTATTTTGACTAACAGATGAGGCAAATTAACTCAGCTGCAATCTCCTCAATCAACTGCTGCCTAAAATAGAGAGAGCTGCATGCAGAAGGCCAAATAAGCTGCTGTAATCTTTCCATCTGGGGGAACTCAAGCAGCTATCATTCACCACTTTCAGGGTGGGAAGAGGAAACTCACATACTGAACATGGAGATAATGCTCAGTTTGCTTCTCTGTTGTGAAAAGCATCATTATTTCTTATATTTCAAAGCATATATGAATGAGAGATAGAGCACTCATCATTGCTAATCCAACTATGAACTTAAAACTAGGCTTCTTCAACTCCCACAGCCCCTGCAGTGACAGCTGATTTACACTAAACCAGCATGGCTCAGCAGAGACATCAGCACAACAGCTTGCAGGGTGCAGTATCAGGAATCACACAGGGCATCCATGAGGGGTCATGCTCATTTCCCAGAGCACAGCACCATGGCTCTGGGACCCGTAACACCAGATGAGAGAAGCATCCAAATCTTTGGCAGCCATAACAGCAGTGACCAGGATTCTGCAGAGCAAACTCCAGAGAAAACCTGCAGTGGTGGAAATCTGATCCTGGTACAGCTTCTGTCTCTTACCTGTTTGGCCATAACTTTCCACTGCCATTACTATTTCCATGCCATTTCATAAACAAGCAGATACTGAATTTCAATATAGTTCATATTAAATGGTGTGCCTGTTTAGTTAAAACATCCTGGGAAGAAATTATTACAGGCAAGAAGAATTTTTGGCACATCAGGTAAATTTCCCCAAAGCCCTGTGAAATGGTTTCTGGCACCTAAAAGTGAAATGAGTGTAAGCCAACATCCTTCATCTTCAGATGAACTCTTCCCAATTTAACTCAATCTTCATTTTGCTACATTGTATTTTCTACAAATTAAGTCAAACTCTGTAGAGAAAGAAAAAACAAAACTCCTTAGTTAGAAGGCATAGGCTCTTTTCAATTTCTTGTGAACAAATTTCGCAAGTTCTGCTCAAGCACAATATTCTTTTTCTGATGATAGTTCAAATTAAGGATATATTTTATGTACATCTCTTAAAACTATGTTTATTAGTGTTATTTCATTTTCTAATTTTCTGTGGGTGGATAATAACTTTCATCTTCTAAGAGATAATCATAAACAGAGTTATGGAAATTGACGGATGCTTCTCTGTTACATTGTACTGTATGAATGAGCAACCTATGAAAAACCCCACAACTGCTAAATTTTATGTGCTAACCACTGTACAAAGGTAATTATGTTTGCTTCTAAGAAGTTGTACAGGAGGATGCACAACCCTTTGTTACTGAACCTAATAATTAACATCTTGCTCCAGAACAAATATTTGAAAGGTGGTGTTAAAGTGAAATATTGTTCTATAACATTTTTCATACTAGCCACATATAGATGATTTCTTTCAACATGCATCTCTGGATGACAAAGGATTTCTGTAGTTCCTGAACCACAACTAAAGAAATAACAGTCTTTTTCGTGGTTTTGTTGCATTTTATTGCTTGCTTTAGAGCCACACTCGATCCACATTTCTGGGATTTTTCACTATTTCAAATACTGATGGAGAAAAGAGCTTTTCTGCACATATAATGTGCTTTGTGAATTTATTTCTTTGAGGAATCAGCTCATGTGTAAACTGTTGCAGAATAAAAACAACTGGACAAAGTAGTAACTATGTTGTTTCCTCAAATACTTCTAGGTATATATCTTAAAAATTTGAAGCAAAGCAAATTTGTTCCATGAAAAGTTTCCCAGAAGAAGAAAGTAAGAAAGAAAATCACATAATTTGGATATTTAAAAAAAAAACCACATGGATTACGTTCTACTCATTGACAGTCCCTCAAACCCATCCATCACAGCAAGCCAAAGACAAAGCTCAGCTCCAAAGCTTGAACCAGTCTCTTCCGCTTGCACTCTTTCCTCACCCTCCCAACAGCAAGGGTCTTATAGGAATTAATACTGCCTGACTCCTTCCTGCTATAAACCACAAGCATTTCAAGTCCTAGATGAAATTTTCTTATAACATTATGAAGTCTGTGAGAAGCCATGCTTTTCTTTCCCACACTCATAATAGATTTTTTAACAATTATTCCCTCTTGGCACTACCAAGAGATTACAAGCTTACAAGCAACAAGGAACAATGCTTTTCTGTCTCAGCTCTGGTTTTCCACACATGCCACCTGTGTTTAGTTATGTTTGTACCACTTTATAGTAGCACAGAAAAGAGATGTGAAGACAGGAGTATATGGCCTCTTGAATCTGAGAAAGTTAAAGACAATAACTAACCATGACAGACAGAAAACATTATTATACACTAGCTAATGTTTTCTGGAATGGCAATAGCAGAAATGCACTCCATCTAAACTGACAGAATAGGATAAGATGCTAGAAAGAACACTTCTGCTCTAGTTATTAAGGCCCATCTATAGATGAACACACATTCAGGACTGTGCTTAAAGTAGATGAAAAGAAATTGAAATCTGCACTACCTAGTTGTATTAAACTGGTTCTGTCCAGCAAAGCACTGCACTATTCTAATAACTGGGGGAAACAAAATGGGGAAAATATCTAGAAGCTTGAATCTAGAAGAAGAAATGGCAGGACATATCAAGAATAATTATTCCCTATAATCAACATTTTCTAATAGGAGTTTAGCTATAGAATAGATCCAAAATTACATGCTCAGAAAGAAAGAAATTAAGGAAGAAAGGAATAGAAACCCTTGATAACATCCCATAGAAATGTCAAAAACGTTTAAAACCAAATTAGTAGTCCTTGAGCTCAGAGCTTCACAAATGCACATGAAAACTAGAGTTTAAATTTATTTAATTTACAGACTTACTTTTCCATATAGTAAGGATGTAAATTAAATAAATTAAGTCCCTAATTACTAATATTACATGCAATGTTTTGCTATAAACCAGGGTATAGACAAAAACATTTTACCATCCTGAAATGAAAACACCCTTTGCCTCACTCTGATAGAATTAAAATAAAAGCAGTAACAAGACATGTGGAGACAGTCTAAATCATACACATTAAAAAGGACTGCAGCCATACAGACCTGTAATACTCTATTGCCATTGCTGTTACTGTATTGTCACTGCTATATAGAAAGCCATAAGCTATGCACTGATTTTGCAAGGTCTTCAGAGTAAGCCACGTCAGGCTTGTGCTTGGCTAAAAGTTTAGCTTCTCAGTCTGCATTTTTTTTCTTTTTTTTTTTACTTCTGTGCACATTGTTTTACCTGGTTTAAACATTTTTCCCAATTGACCAGATCTCTGTAGTTCATTTATGTTACTTTTGCTTATCTTTGTATGTTAGCACTACAGTTTTATGACTAAACCATAGCAATGTACTATGCAGAAATGTAGGCCTATGGAAATGCAGTAAAGACCTTGAGAAAGGAACACACAGGAGATGGTGCAGAGTACAAGTATGGGATTACAATAGGTGGGCCTTAGACTTGGTACTGAAGATAACACTGGAGCTATAAAAAAGCCTCCCCAATGGCCAGTCAAAGGAACGCGAACATGAAGGTGGACGAATCTGGTATGAGTTGTAAAAAAGAGAACAAAGAACAAGTATCTAACATACGTAAAAGGAAACATATTTTAAAAATTTGGATGAAGCATGGAGCTGTAGACCAACAAAGGAAGATAAATGCATATTAGAAAACATAACAATGGCCCCAAGTGGACCCTAGAGCAAAGAAGAAGAAACCATTAACATGAACATCCCCTTCCTTCCAGTGAAAGACTACAGATGCTGCCAACCCAGGCAACACCACCAGCAGAATGAAAGCCACCACCCTTAGAACTTGGAGAAGCAGGAGAAGGGAGTGCATAACATCAAGGAAAGTGGGTAGAAACTGAGTGTATAACAGTACTAGATTGGGGGGGGGGGGGGGGGTTGGTGGTTTGTTTTTGTTTGTTTTATTTTAATAGAAGCCCTCTTTTTCTTCAGTAATAATGGGATCTTGCCTATTAATAATAACTAAACTCAGATAAACTGTTATTGACTGTGTCTCCAAGTCATATGATTCTTGACAGTTTCTCAAAGGTTTCTTGTTTCTCAACCATGCAGAACCATTGGTATACTGTCTCTTTTTAGAAACCCATAAAGAGTAGCAGTGTCAGCAATCTGCAGAATCAGGAAGCCAAGAGCATACTAATCTCTATGTGAAAAAAGACCCTGAACTCTACATTCCAAAGGAAATCCTATACTTCAGCCCCTAGATAAAAGGACTGTGGTCAATACCTGCCAAAGCCTATGCCACAGATTAATATATCACTTTGACTAGGAAGGGAAAAAAAAAATCAAAAAACCCCCAAACTTTTACCAATCTTTCAGTATGGACTAAATATGAAATGAAAATTAGAGTTACACATAGATGTTGAGAAACTCTAAAAACAGTGTTCCCCATCTTTAGAAAGAGGAACATAGTGAATTCAAACAGATAATTAGTGCACAGATATGTTTGCAATGCTAGAGATATTCTTGACACTAATATTTGAAAAGTATCACAAAGAAGGAACTAGTAGAGCCCCTCACCCGTATTTTATATGCATGAAGGAGAAAACCTGAGCTTTGCACTGAGTCATAATGATAATGGAGCTGAGCTGTCTTTGATTTACAACCCTTTTATTTGGCTACTAGATTCTGCCTTCTATGTGAGAGACAAAGGTGTGGAGATTAACAGTTCTGTCAGTGATGTGTTCACTAATTACATTTTAAACATGAGCAGAAAAAAGATTAACTATGGCATGATAGTTCCTTGTGATATTCTATAGCACTATCACACTAACCTGCAAAGAGTTAAGATAAAATAAACCTTTAAGTAATAAATTAATTATTTTAAATAAATTATACCAATTTCCCCCACATTATCCTTTACATGGTCTATCTAATCCCAACTACAATTTTTGGTACCTGCTGAATCAATTAAAAGTGCTATCATACAAATAAATAAACACATGCATAAAATCAGTTTTAAATGCAGGCCAAAAAATCCCCCAAACTAACCTAAACCTACATTTGTTTCACCACACTTCTGAATAAAAATTTTGTGCTAGTTTATGATAGCACCTTTCTTTCTTCTGCTTTTTGTTACTCAGATTGTAATTCGATTCTTCATGAAAGATTTTAATCTTTCTTTCACGAAGACTTTTGTGATGTGCGAGGGCACTTTGTTGGTATGTGATTTGGGTTTGAATTTTCTGGAAATAAGCATACATTTTTGTTAAAGGGGACAAAAAATATTTTGAGGGACAAAAAATTTTATTTAACAGTAAGACATGAAACTGTGCACATGCCACCACTGAGTAATTTCTGTATCAGCCTTTGCCTTCCTTACCCCATCTGGTCCTCATGTCTATAACACCCACTCACTGCATCACAACAAAAATTATACTAAGCTCCCTGGGGCAGTGTTCTGTATTTCTGTAAGGGCTCTGAAACACCTGAAATATATCTGGGATCTGTAGAGGGGAAAAAAAAAGGAAAAAAGAAAAGACAAGAGTCCAAGATCCCAAAACTTCATTTGTAGGTTCAGCCATCTGTGAATACCTTGTCACCTTCTATGGCAAGAGTATTTTGTTCCATTATTCTGAAGGAAAGGAAGAGTCCAACTAACGTGATCAATATGGTAGTAGTTATATACACCATTTACATCCTTATCACAGTGTCAGATAAGACATGCAAAATCAGCTGTGAAGTCAGTATGTCTTTTGGCATGATCCCAAATGGGATCAAGGTTGCCCAAAAGTACTTTGCTTATTTTGATATTCCACTTATTTTTATATATATATATAATCTACCACTATACTTCTATTAAGAAATGAGCGGGACGTTTTAGTTGTTTGGAATCTTTCTTCTGATTAAAAAAACAGCTATTGAGTGGAAAGATGAAGCTCAAGTTTTGTCACATTACTCCCCTGACACTCATTACCTCCCTGTACTTCCTTTCCCCTTGCTTCTACACATACCTATGTCTCTCTCACCTCTGGCATGGCATGGCATGGCATGGCATGGCATGGCATGGCATGGCATGGCATGGCATGGCATGGCATGGCATGGCATGGCATGGCATGGCATGGCATGGCATGGCATGGTATGATCTCCTCAGACATCACTGTGCTGCTGGAAAACTATCACTTGCAAATTAAATGTGCTTTACATCATGACAAACTTCTGCCACAAAGAGCATTGGTTGTACTATGCAGAGAATTTGTACATTTAAAAGAATGCAAGTCTTAAGCATGCTATGCGGCCACCTCAGGTTCTGATTTGGCACTACTGAAGTGAGTGAGGTTTTCAGCATTCAAAGATTTGCAAATGGAGACTTGTCAGACTGCATGAAATAGAAGACGTACATCCAGCAGCATTAACTGTTTGGTCTTGATGAAAACCTTCCAGTTTAACTTCAAGGGAAGTTACTAGATCTGCAGTCCCTTAAAGCACAGGTTAAACAAAAATAAAATAGGTTCGCAAGTTGGTTCCCTGTCCGAGTCACACGAAAATGAAAGAGTTCTTTAACAGTACACTGTGATTGGTGCAGGTGTTTCTGCATTTCCGGATACTTCCGAATTCTATTTAAAATTTAAATTCATCCACTTGTTTGGAGCTAAGGAGCAAGGGGTTGGGAGATAGAACAGAGCCTTTCATGCTATTGCAGCACTGCATAGAGCAGCCCTGCTTCCCTGACACACCAATGGTGTGCAGAGTCTACAAGCACTGGGGCCCTCATGATAATATCCACTGTCCAGGAAGCAGATCCCAATCACGAGGAAGGGTCCGTTCTAGCCTTTACAGAAAAGGTTCAGCTACTCTCAGGCCAAGCAAATAAAATTCAGATGATGCAGCCTTTACAAACCTTTCAATTTCCAACCATGGCGAAGTTGTTCTTTGGAAAAAACTTCTTTGTAAGGGAAAAGTCCCTTCCATACACAGAGATAGTCTTCAAATCAGAAGACTTCCTTGCAAGTCAGAATATTCCTTGCAAATATGCCACAAATCAATGTGTGACACAAGTTCACAGACCAGTTATTTTGCTTGACTGAGCTGGTTTTTGCCTCCTGTTATCAGCAAAGCATACTGCTCTGGGGACTGCATGCAAACCACTGAAATTACTCTGGTGCAGGAAGAGTGTGATGAAGAAGAAACATACATATGTTACATGAGATGTTAATCAACTATTTCCATGTATTTTTAAGCCAGCTTCTTGCCTGTTGAATAACTGAGTTAAACCAGTGTGAAGGGAGAGAGCTAGCAGACCTTTTCTCTTGAAAATGTTTCACATTCATGACCTTGGTTAGATAATTTAGTGAGCAGACGTTATTGTCATCTTCTTTATGTTATTCATCTAGAAGAGCAGATGCCACACTGAGCTGCAGCTTGGCATCAAGGAAAGTCTGCCTGTGTGTCAGGAGAGCCAGGATAGCCTGGACTCCCGTAAGGACTAATTGATACTCCAGTAAAAAGAGCTATCTTCAGCCCTATTCAAAAAGAATATTCTAGCGTTCTTAGCATCCTTTTGGACGTTTTTAA
This sequence comes from Acanthiza pusilla, assembly GCA_036630365.1. Taxonomy (NCBI): domain Eukaryota; kingdom Metazoa; phylum Chordata; class Aves; order Passeriformes; family Acanthizidae; genus Acanthiza; species Acanthiza pusilla. Next base: position 2,215,199 of record JAXCHO010000034.1, read on the forward strand.
AGGAAGGCTCCTCTCGGTGCTCCTGCGTTTCATCAGCTCTCCCTCTCATGGAAACTCTAAATCACATATTTAAAAATAGACTATCTGATTATCTGGGTAAATCATAAAGCTCAGCTTATCTCTCTCTTCCCCTTAAAAATATACAATTTATTTTGTCCACCAGCTCAGCAGCATGAAGCCATGAATAATCCTGTTTGTCTCAGTAACCCCACTCAGTGATTGTCCCTGTGTATCTCTATTCTGTGCATGTATGTCACACTGGTGTATGTGTGTCTGTGTGGGCATGGAAGAAGCATCCAGGAATTGACAGTTCTGGGCACAAAAGTGTACAATCCTGCTTATGCCAGCGTTCACGCTCATGCCAGCTGTGTATGACCTAGCATCACAACACAGCCTTACATAGTCATGGAGAATAATACCAGAATTTTGCAGAAGTAATGTATTAAGTACTTCAATTATGCATTAAATTGTTGTTTAACACCAATCTGGACCACAGAATGTGTGTGCTTCCCCTGAGGGCAGGCATAGTCAATGCATGCAAGGAAGGACACAAAGATTTTTCAATTTCTCTTTCCCGGTGGCTCAGAGGCAGCACATAACACAGCCTACAGTGGCAAACCTCGACTGCCAGCACACACGTTTTCTATACGCGCATCTCCTCATCCTCCCCCCGCCTCCCGCCCCCCGCCAGTGCGGCCCATCAGGCCAGGAGAGCCGGAGAAAGCCCTGCAGGGATATAAATAGCTCCTTGGGGGGGGGAGGGGAGAGTGCAGCAGCACGTTTCCAAAGATGCTTCCTGCAGAGGAAGGTTTTGCCGGATTAAGTCAGAGGGGAAAGGGAACCGCTAGGAAGTTCACTGCCATAGCAGGTAATATCTGTGGAAAGGGGGCAGCAGCTGCCCTGGGGAAGCTGAAGGGGGAATGCCCTGCTTGCTGGAAGAGCAGCGAGGTGGGGCTCCCTCTTTGAGTGTCCAACCTATTTCAAATCGTTTCCTCAAAGCACCCCCACAGATGGGCTGTCTATAGGCACGAAGGGCCCACGGCTGAGACAGACAGCGAGGATACGAAGCAGCTCGGTGGAGGTGTTATCACCACACGCAGCTTATTGTCTGTGCCAAGTTTGTACAGAGCCGGGTGGTGTTAGTGATGCGCGCTGAACAGCACTGACTGTGCATGCCGTGCTCTGAACTTGCCCCACGCTTGGGGCACGGAAGCGCTGTCTTCCCTTGCACTCTCCACGGTTTCCCTTGGAGAGACAAAGCCAAGAGCTTCCGTCTCCCCAGGGCCGCCCTATCCCTCCCTGCCTCCCGGAAACTTTCGGGAACTACGGACACAGTCGCCGGAGGCACAGGTGCGCGCTCGCCCCTTCCCCGCCGGAGATACCCCGGGCCGCCACCCGGGCTCGCTGCGCGGGGGGCGCGCAGCCTCCGCCGCTGCCCGGGGCCGCTCCGCGCCTCTCCGCTCTCCCTCTACCCCAGCGGGCCGGCACCGAGCGGCTGTGCGATGCTGCAGTGCCCGGCCCGGCCCGGCCCAACCCAGCCTCTCTCACCGTCCTCCAGAGCCGCTGCCGCTTGGCACTGACGGAGGTGGCGGTGACGATGAGGTGGGAGACGGACACCACCAGCCCGAAGACGATGGCCAGCAGAGTCCGGACGGGAAGCAGCGAGTAGGAGACGAAGGTTACCAGCATGAGCTGCCACATGCCCTGCTCGGGGGCGCTGGGCGGCTCCATGCCATAGGCGCCGAGAGAGAAGGGGCAGCAGAGGAAGGAGAAGGTGAAGCTGAAGAGCAAGGTGAGCTTGACGATCTGCTGCAGTTGGGTGACCTGCAGGTACTTGACATTGGTGACGATGAAGAGGGAGAGGAAGATGATGCAGTGCACCGGGTGCGAACCTTTGGAGATGGTCAGGCTGGGGCCGGAGAGGAGCTCCACCAGGGCTAGGCTGGCTGTGAGCACGATGAGGACGGCCAGCGCCTTCAGGGTGGACGTCTGCTCCAGCTTCAGGTTGTAGCTCTGGAAGAGAGCCTCCAGCTCCTTGCAGTCAAACTCGTCCTCGCAGGCGATGGCATCCAGCAGCAGCAAGGGAGGGGGGTCCCCCAACCCGGCTCCCGCTCCCGACGCCGCGGCAGCCGGCGGGGAACAGCAGCAGTGGCAGCACTTCTTCCTCTTGGTCTTGACTTTCTGAAACGGTATTTCCTCCATGTCAGTGCCATTCATAAACCCCGGGGAAGAAATGCTCCTCCAGGTGTCCCTGCTGCCGCTCTGCCGCCTCGCTGCTCATAAAAGAGAGGAGGGCTGCGCGCAGGAGCCGCGGCCGCTCTCCCGCCGGCAGCCCCGCCGCTCCGCGGGCGCGGGTCCCGGGCGCACCCGCCAGTCGCCGTCCGCAACCGCTGCGCCGGCAAACGCCCCCTCCGCTGCCACCCAGGAGCCGGGGTGGCTGGGACGGCGGGAGGAGAGTCTCACTCGTGTTAATGTGCCAACCTTCCTGCCTGCAGTCTCGCTTTCCCCTCCACTCTCCTCCTCCCCGTTCTCGTCCTCCTCCTCCTCCTCCTCCTCCCCTGGTGCTCCAGGGATGTTAATCTCCTAATGACACCAAAACACCATCCAAAGGTTTGGAATCAAACAGAGGGAGGGGTGGGGGCAAAGGGTGGGTGGAAGCTCAGAGAAGGGGAGACGGAGATAATCAACAGGCGGGTCTCCCTTCAGATAACGCTGTTTGGAGGAGCGGGAGCTGCAGAGGAAAGCAAACGGGCTCCCGTGAGGTGGGCAACATCAAAAAATAAAACAGCAGCAAGGAAAAAAACATTAATCCGAGCCAGGGGTCTGGAGGAAAAGTGCGGCAGAGGGGCCGGAAAGAAAGCAGGAGGCAGGTAACAGAAGGGCGATCCCCTTCCCAGTTCCGAGCACATCTCACCGGAGCTGGGGATTGAGAGGCGCCTGCGCGCCGATCGCTTGGGAAGCCGGACACGTCCCCACCGGGGCTCCGTGACTCGGGAGTGGCGGGGGGACCCGCCGCCCCTGCAAAGCGCTCCGCGCCCGCCTTGCCGGGTGCCCGGGCCCCGCCGGCCCTCCGGATGCATCCGGCATCGGCGGATGGCTGGCAGCCCTGCGCCTCCCGCCCGTCCTGGCAGCGATTGTCATGTGTTTATAGATAAATATCCGTATACACATATACAGATATACATACATGTGTGTGTGTGTGTGTGTGTGTGTGTGTGTAAAGCTATACAAAATCTACATATAGAGACATAGAAATAATGTAAATATAAATACATTTGTACATACGTAAATGTATGTATATGTTTATTTAGATGAATCCTGCTTCCTTTCATAAATGAGGTAGTATCTGCCTGAATAAATATTCTGATGTTGCTTGTTTTGCCTCCTAGCTCTGAAGCAGTTGGAAGAAGTGTAGTGAATGAGAAAATTTTTAAGAAAATGCCTTTCTGTTACCACTTCCGCCTGTCTGGGAGTACAAATCAGTCAGTGGTTGTGGAGGGCTACTCTTGCGACAGGAGTTAAATATCATCCCACTCAAAATTGTACTTGGTGCCTCATCAAGAACTTGGATGTGTTGTTTTTGAAAAAAACCTCTAGTTCTGCCTCTAATGCTGCTATCACATACTGCTATTGCCACGTTGCCACAAAAGAATACACTGCAATATGGTTTTTTGTAACCATTGCATCTAATTTTGGGATAATGAGACTGATTCCAAACTCACCAAAGACTAGGGAAAGGACTCCAGTCTCTCTTCTGGGTTTGCATCAAGCATTTATAAGATTCAGGTCTAGGAAAATGTCAAAATAGAAAACTAAGGTTATGAACATTTGGCTTTTCAAAGGCAGGGCGAGGATACTTTTGAGAATCAAAGCAGGATCTTACTATCATGGGTAGGTTGAAGATTTAATCGCTGATTTTTGTGTCAGTGATGTCAGATTCTGGTTCTAAATTGGGCTGAAGAGTCTTAAATTCAAGAGTAGGCAGGGATTCTTTAAAATTTGTTATGGCTGTGAATGACATTGGTACTTCACTTCTGGATAGTAAAGTAACTTAAAAAATTCTCTGATACATAATCTAAGACAACATATTTTTAATAAGAATATTTTCGTATGTGATGCTAGTCCAAACCCTGCAGACTCAGTGTGCAGTAATTCTTTTGAATCTGAACAGATGTCATAAGAAAAAGGGAATTAATCAACGTTGATGGAGTTTGTGTGTTACAGATTCAAAATATTCCACACTTGAGACAAGGACTGTTACTTACTCTGTGTTCGTGGGATGCAGCTCATGATGGTTTCCTAGACTGTGACTTAGACCCTCAAACACTGCAGAACTGTACATATATTTGATATTTAGACTTCTGTAACTTCCTTCCAGAAGCAAGTAAAGGGGTTGGATTTGCTGGCCTGAGTACTGGAAACAGGAAGAGATGTTTAGCTGAAATGAAATTAAATCTGACAAACATACAAAAAGAGGCTTCCTTTGTTTTGTGGTACTTCTAGTGTGTTTGAAAAGCTTAACAAAATTAATCTCCTTATTCACTTTGGTGCGTAAGTTCACCTTGGTCACACATATATTAGACAAACACTGTTATGTTTTCACCTGTCCTCAGCTTTCTTCTGATCCCATATATCCTGAGGGATAAACTAATATTTCACATCTCACACAGCATAAGAGGTGGCACCTAGTTTCCCAGCCCTAGGAACTATCCACCAAAAGAGTAGTCATACTAGTACTTATCATTTCTTTCTTCTGGCTCTCAGCTTGCTGCTGAGGAAATGGAAGGTGAGTAATTCCCTACAAGGCACCCTGTGGTTTAGATTATTTTCATGCTTCTTGCAGCCTCAGGTTGGGATACTTAGTGCATACATAAAGCAGAGAAAGATGATGTGTATGAAACATATACATCTCCACTCTTGCTAGGTCAAGAGAAAGCAGTGGACTGTTGAAACTTCATCTTCCTTAGACACTGTAGGAGTATGGAAATGCCACACAGTGATTAATGAAACTCTACCATCCTTTATACACTGTTTCACATCACAGGGCAAATACTTCACCATACCTCCATAGTGAAGATCCCAATTTTTAGCACCTGATGTCACAAGGAGGAAACCTCAGAGCCTTAGCCTGAGACAGACATATTACTAAAGCAAATAACCAGCTATAAAACTGCTGGAATGCGCTTGACACAGGACCATATTTTCTGACTTATCTTCTGCAGATGACAGTAGTCTGCTTGGTTTTTTTTGAACTATAAACACTTTGTGGACTGTAGTGCACTTCTGGGTCATTTCTAAGGAAGATATGAGGTTGGTTTTGATAGTTACTGCCCCCAAAATTCTGGATATTTGCCAGATCCAAGTCAGTTCTTACTGTAGAATGCCCTTGCATTTGTAATCAGAGACTATTCTGGGAGTGAATGTAGTATTGGCAGAAAAGAGTGATTAGAGCTCAGCTTTATCATCTTTAGAACTGCAAAACCTATGCGTTTTTTTCATTCTTTTTCCAAGATATATGCTGTCTTGGTTGTTTGAGTCACTAGACTTGGAAAATAATTCTTATGGAGAGTCAGGCAGTGTATGGATCTAGGTTACACTAAGCAGAAGTCTCACTACGTTTTACTGGAACACAGCCTTGAATTAAAGAGCTATTCAGCATTTCAGTTCCTGCTCCCCTAATCTATTTTTATTTACTTGGTGCATGTAGATTCAATAATTGTTTTCCACTGTCATCTTGTTTTATTTTACTGAACTCAGTATTTGCTTTTTGTATCTCATCTTCTCTAGTAGTTTCAAGCATTCACTGCCTGATGCATTGGGTGGAGATCATCTTTTAAGGCAATACCTTTCATAAAGCTAGAGCTCTTCAAATTCAGGACAATTTTAGAAGTAAGCATAATGAAAGTTTTGCATCAATAGATTTTTTTCTTGGGATAATTTTTGTCTGAGTAACGATTGCAAAGATTTCATCTTCTATCTGTATTTAGTATTGCCTACCTGTAACAGAATGCCATGCTCTATCATCTGAGACAGGAATAAAAATCTCTTTTTCTTCTCACTGTCTCTGACAGTAAGACTAAAGACTCTGCATAAAGCTATTGAGAAATTTCTGCAGACTCATTGTAGCAGGCACAGCTTGTTAATGCCACCACAGAAATATATCTAGTGAGAGAAAAGCAGTGATACGGGCATGACAGAAAAGGTCCTGCAGAAAATGGTGGGAATTGCAAGGTTTAAATATAAAAATTCAACAGCATTTTCCTCCTCTCATGGATCTCTGAAATAGATTCCCAACTTTTTCTAGATTTTGAGGAAAGATTTGAAAAAGCAAAAGCATGTTTTTCCAAATCATGCACAGATTTTATTTTAAATCAATCTGGGGACTCCATTGAAAATCTCATTTCAAGAAATGTAAAATAGATTTCTGTGAGCTACTGAAATATTGTCTGAACAGGTCTCATAAGCATTATAATGACTGTTCCTTAAAATTCATTGTGATTTTAAAGTTTGATCTATGTTACATGCATTCTGATGGAGAAGAAATGAGACACTTTTGATACAGTGTCACTTCCACAGTTAAAGAACTTTAGCTGCAAGTTTGTATTTATCTACCTAGAGCACTTCTGCTGTAGAGCTGAAATAAACTTTGCCCACCAACAGTAAGTGAAAGCCTTACAACACCTACAAGTTCAGTCATTAGGAGACATTTGCTCTAACTTCAGCACTATTGTCCAAAATCACTTATTGGTTTTGTCTTTTTCTTCATGTTTCTTCATACAAGAACCAGTTATAAGAGAGCAGAGATGAGTCCTTCAAGGGTAAATTTAGGCTATAATACTAATCACTCAGTGAGAAACCTGTGCCTTAGCTTCTGCTCAGGTCTAACAATAGCAGTTTTGTTCACTCTGTTTCCATTGGACTGCATAGTGTTTTTTCACTCAGATTATTTTGATGTCTATTCTATCTGTATAGAAGTCTATCTAATTGTGTAATCTGCTGGAGAGAAAAAAAAATCAGATGAGAACAAAATTACATTAAGGCCTTGATCTCAAGTCACTTGTTAGATAAGGCTGCTGCTGAAACAATTAGGACATTTGACTGAAAAATAATATGGCTAAAGTAGCTAATTTGCCAGCAGAGAATGGGGATGGGTTTTCTCTAGACCTCTGCTGAGCAGAGAGTACGGACATTAAGAGCATTTTAATCCTTTACCTCTCTCTTCTATTTTAAGCCTTCCAGGAGACCATGAGACTTCTGTGACCTACTGAACTTCTATATTAATACTAATGAGTCTCTTCAGTGAGAAAGCAATGTGCTTTTCAGCCAGAAAGGATGTATAGCAGGTCAGCTGGATCCTTCCAGCTTTTGACCAGCCATTCATTTTCTCCATCAGTACTGCATCAACTCTGATTTATTTATTCTTCATCTGAAGTTAGAGCCATCTAATGACTATTATATAGAAAATATTTCAGGAAACAAGGTCGATGCATTTTTATGAAGAATTCCTTGACTGTTTCTGTTCTGTTCTCTAGTAAGCCACAGTTCTCAGGAGCTTTCCCAAATACCACACCCTATCTGGCCATTCTTCTGTCTCACCATTTCCTACTTCATCCTCCCTGCTACCTCAAGGAAATGTCAGGATTTTTCCTTCATGAACCTGTGGATAGTAAGAGCATGGAAATGACATAGGAAAGGTTTCAAAGCTTCTTCAAAACAATTTGCTGTGCACCTTGCCAAGGAGTATACAACAGTAATATATATTGATTAAAAATATCAGCAAATCAAGATACCACAAACCAGCTGCAAAACCTACACGGCACTTGTACCATCTGCTTTTGTTATTTCATTTTAGATGTGTAAGTTAGAGCGCACTCTTTTTCAGCAGACAATAGTGTGCAAGACAGCACAGTGCAGCTACTCTCAGGTGGCTGTAAATGTTCTGGTACACCCTCATGGAACTCCATGGAACTGAGACGTACCAACTCAGTTACCGAAACTCATGCTGCCAACACATTGCACCTGTGTCAGAGCTTACCTGCTCAGTCGTACGTGTTCAGGCAGCAACCAGGTCTGGTGACAACTTGTTCAGGGCTGCCATGGGATCTTTGCACTCCAGTTTGGAGACTAGACATACCGTGTTAGCCTGCAGCAGCTGATAGCCTTTTCCCTGGTTTCCTTTCAGTAAAGTGGATCTTTAATACATGTTATCTTCGGAATCACATGCCCATCCCAGGCTAAGACATCACTCAAGGAGTTGTGTTGGATTGTTTCCTCCAGTAAAGCTATTATTTTGTCTTCCCCAGCTTCGTTAACAGACTTTTTCTGAGACAGCTTCATAGTCAATACAAAAAAAACCCCAAAAACAAAAAACCCCAAAACAAAACAAACCAAACAAACAAAAAAAAGAAAAAAGAAAAAAAAGAAAAAAAGAAAAAACCAAACCAACAAACAAAAAAGCCCCAAGCAAAACAAAACAAAACAAAACACGAAAATCACCAAACCCTAAAATTACATAAAGCTTATCAGTTCTCAGGCAAAATACAAATGTTTTCAAGTTTCCACAGACTTCCTTTTAGCAAATCCTTTTAGAAAAACCAAGAAAAGAAAATGAAACTTAACCCTTCTTCCCCAACATCTTAGTACTTGTCCCTGCAGTAGAACAATGAAGATTTCCCAAACCACTTAGCAGATTTGGTGGAAATTTCTGTTATGCAGGTGATCTAATTGACCAAAGCATTCTTAAAGGCCCTTTAACTGTAAAACAAACTCAGTAAAATTCAGACCAAGGTCAAGCATTCCCTTCTCATTGTAGGAGCTCTGCAAATGTCTGGCATCAGTGTACTGGGACTGTTCCATTAATCTGATCCTGCTCTTCCTATCAAAGGAAGTTTTGATATTCACTGCAGCTATATTAGCCCTGGTATTATACCCGTAGTGATTTCCCAAGGAGGGCTTCTGTTCCTCTTTATATTAATACTGCCATTGTCTAAGGCAAGAACATGGCTCTGTTCAGAGTCTATAGTATTCTTGTTTGCCTAATGAAATGTAGTTTAGATCTATTTCAAAATGTGTATAAGGACAAGCATTTTGGTTAGTGTAGTCCCTTGAATCTTTTGAAAGGAAAAGACAAGATGTAAGCAAAAATAGAGACAGAAATCGTAGCTGTTTATATTACACAGTTCACTCCTAGCCATATTTCTGATACATCCATTTTAAAAAAATACATTAAACAGTAATTCATATTCAGCAGATATATTTTCCTCCTATTTTGCTTATCTCTAGGTTATACTGCACACATATTCTTGAATCACTTATGCTAAAGCATGGTATTATTTATGAACTGAAAGTTTAGTAAGCAATTTTTTAACTTTTTCTTTTAAGGAAGCCTATCAGTTTCTCAAGATTTTTTAAATCCTATGTATATATTCGTTATGTCAAGTTTTCACTCTTTCAGCATGTGCTCTGCTATAACTTTCCATCACTGTTCACTCATTAGAAGTACTGTAAATAGCTTCCTCAAGTGCCAGACATGAGGCTCCATTCTGGACTTCTGATTTGGGCAGAACTTCACACTAGTTTCATTTGGTAGCTTTTCTTGAGTAAGTGTTCTAAAAGCGTGCATATTTTCATTTGCAGAGCCTGTTGCCAAAGAGCGAAAAGTACACTGACAATAAGAATTTTACAATAACAATAGCAATAAATATATTTGTAGTCAGATCTTCTGGAGGAAAGAATTGTTTCTTTATACTAATTTTATTGTTTTCTGATAACTATAAAGCTAACAATAGTCTCAAGGCATAGCATACTATGCTATATAACCAGTGTTATCTGCCAATTAGTACTTCATCACTGAATGATATAACCTTTTGCTGTTTTTTATAAACCTAAGGAAACCATCCCCAAATCCAGTGGAATTAAAAAAAAATCTTAATGATGCTTTTCAAATAGAAAGATAAGCTTGTTACAGAAGGCTAAATTGCCAAAGATACTTATTAGAGATTCACCTCCTCTAACACTCCCTTGCAAAGACCAGAGGATCCAGAAACAGCATGTATCAGACATTAAACTGCTGTTCCAGATGATCTCCACCAAGTGCCAAGATTCCCTCTATTTTATTTCTAATCTATGTAATGAGATTCTTCATGTAAGTCCTGCAACTAGCAGCAGCTAATTAGGTCAAATTAACAGGACATATGTTACTGCATCTATTTTGAGTTTAAATCCTAAAGATGGAGCTACCCTCCTCTTTAAGGTAACAACTACTGGGTGTTAAAAGTAAAAAGACAACTTTATGTTGTGGTGTGTTTACTATTCCTTTAGTCAGAGCATTTGCTCAGCATTAAGACGGATTTCCGGTGGCTCTCAATGCTATATTTATTTTCTTATCACCTGTGTTCCCCTTTTATCCTAAACAATTTGCATAAGCCTGCATAATGCTACTTAGCTTATGCTACTACTACTAAATATAGATGAACTGGAAATTCATTTAGTAAAGCAACTTAATTATTTTCTTGTTTCCTGCTTTCTTCCTGCCTACACACTGTGCCTGTGTTTGTGGGCATGAAGGTGTGAAAGAGAGATCGTGCACTCAAAAGGAGTTTTATGTGATAAGTGTTGTTATTCTTATTAATTATTGGGAGAAACAAAATTTTCTAAATTGATGCAAAAATAGGAGCCATAAAAACAATCTCAAATATCACAAGGATTCCAGTATATGTGTATATACTTGTGTGTGTGCAGGTGAGTGTGTGTGTGTTCATCAATGAGAAGAAGGATTTTTTCCCTTTTTAAAAAAAAAGAAGACAAAAAAGGGAAATATTTTTTATTTTCCTTGTGAGACAAGTTGAGAGTTATGTAGTCAAGTCAGGTGCTGATGTTATTAAAAGTATATCTCATATATTTCATACAGTCTTCTTTTGATTTTTTTTGTGTTATTTACTTGCTTAACCATCTGTTTGCTTACTGGTCAAGTTTATATTTGAAAATTAGGTTGTTTCTTTAAAAACCTAGCAGTGAAATTAAAAATCTCATTGAATATGGGATATCTCTATTTGGATGGGACTCATAAGGAAATTAAAACAATACTTGTATTTTAGTTAAAAGTAGACTTTTTCTCACAACTTTTGTTTGCAAAAATGGTAAAAAGATACAGCAGTTTAAATATAGGTCTGCTTGCCTAAAAAATTAATTTTATATTTAATGGAGTTATTTTTGTAGCACCTTAGCAGTTAATCCCTGTGAAATACTCTCCTCGGCTCTGATAGCACTTTAAGGCAGAGAGAGGCATTGCTCTAAGGAGAGCTTACCAGTGTTTTCAACTCTAGACTGAGTAGTACAAGCCTGACTACATCTATTATAGATTGGGTCTTATCCTATTGTCTGAAATACATCTCACTTCTCCAAACAAGGTTAAGTGCTATTTTTCTTCCCCTAATCTTGTTTAGCAAGTCAATGGGTAGTCTGGACAGTTTAAGTATTCCAGTTAAGTGGGAGAAAGGTCACTGCAAGATTACTGAGAAGGTATCAGGGGATGCTAAAGTAAATGCAGTTTTCCAAAGGATTTCCTAAAGGATTTCCAAAGGATTTTAGGGAAGGCAAGTCAATACTAGCATTAAAATAAAAAATCTCTAGGAATTTCCAACTACCATTGCAGTGATAAAACTTGTGTTTATTTTTGCAAGTAGGTTTTATCATTTTTTCCAGCACTGACATACTCTCTTGGCCTCACACCAAACTCAGTGAAGCTGAAATCTGATGGAAAACTTCCACTTCCTTTAGCCCCAGGTGCTGCTCCTCAGTGCCCAGTGATGAATGGCCTCATGGTGGCCAGCTCTGCTCATTGCACTGCCTAAGAAAAAAATTCCCTGGTTTCTGTGGTAACTTATCCTACAAGGCTAAATCCAGAGGTTAAGGAAGCTGACTGGATATTTTCCATCAACTGTGTGGAAAAAACTCTATAGGATTTTATGCCTAGCTCATAAATTTTGGACCTTTACATTCAAGATATATTTGTGACTCACAGACCTTTTCAGTGAGATTTGCCCTTGCAGTTAGCAAGATGCTTGCAGAGATCAGTGTGTCCAAAGACAGATTTACCCACCAAGGAAAAATTGAAGAGAAATACCCTATTGACTAATGAAAAATTCTCACCTGCAGGTTTTGGGGCTTTTTCTGCAAGAGCACTGGGGGAATTTTTCCAAGCAGCTGATGGGGAGAAGTAGCAGCAATAATCCAAAAAGGGATGGTAGCACTATCTGAGGATGTAAGTCACTCAAGTATCATCCCTGAAGGTATAGAGATTTCATGCACCATCTCACAAACAGTATATGCTGGAGACTTCCCAGCTGGAAAGCAGCTTGGCAGAAATGGACCTGGGAGTCCTGGTGGACACCAAGCTGTCCATAAGCCAATTATACAGACTTAAGGCAAAGGTGACTAACAGTATCCTGGAATGCACTGGAAAAACTTCCGTCAGCAGTTCAAGGGAGGTAATCCTTTCCCTCTTGTCAGCACTGGTGAGGTGTCATCTGGACTCCTGTATCCAGTCCTGGGCTCCACAGTACAAGAGAGACGTGGATGTACAGAAGAGAGTCCAGTGAAGTGCTACAAAGATAGTTAAGGGACTGTGAGGAAAGGCTGAGAGACCTGGGACTGTTCAGCCTTGAGAAGAGAAGGCTCCAGGGGCATCTCATCAATGTCTATAAATACCTGAAGGGAGGGTGCAAAGAAGAGGGAACCAGACTCTTTCCAGTGGTGCCCACTGAGAGGACTGGAGTCAATGGACACAAACTGAAACACAGCAGGTTTCCTCTGAACATCAGGAAACACTTTTTTTTACTGTGAGTGTGACTGACCACTGGCACATGTTGCCCAGGGAGATGGTGACATCTCTGTCCTTGGAGATATTCAGAAGCCATGTGGACATAGTCCTGGATAACCAGCTCTTGGTGGCCCTGCTTGACAGGCAGGTTGGACTATATGACCTCCAGAATTTCCTTCCAATCAGCCTTCTGTGATGCTGCAATTCTGTGACATGTGGGGAAGGGACTGTTAATCATTTTGGTGCAACCCCATTCCAAGTAGTAGGCTATTAGTACGTGCAAGAAGTGTCTCCTACATTTTGTACATCATGTTAAAAAAAATTCAGTCTGTTAAAGAAAAAGCAGACTTGACAATGCAAGATCTGCCCTAAAAAACATAACTAATGATTGCAAAATACAGAAGGACAGCTGCATTTTCTAATACACCTGATCCTGCAGGGTTATCTGTATTACAAGCTTCTCATGAGATTACAGAACACTTAAAGGACCAATTACTTTTAAAGGTACTAGCCATTCATATCCATAGCTTCAGTGACAGAAAAACCCTCAACTCTGTCAAAACTGGTATTCTCAGAACTGGTAGTTCTGAGAAAATTGGTGAAACCCCCAGGTCCCTAGAAAATATGCCAAAAGAAAAGAGGTATGGAAATATTATTTTTGCACTCCAAGTTCACACTTCAGTTGAATGGGATATTTGAGTTGTGTAAGTTGAGTAAGTTGTGTTTAGGTTAATTTAGTTGCCAAATCACTCACGTGATCTGACCTAGAGTGTGAAAACTGGTGTTCATGAGCAGAGAAATAATAGAACTGAGCACTATCTGCACAAATTTGGAAATATCCTGCCTGGAAGTTGTTCCATAGCATAGATTTCAAAAGTTTTAATGCATAATGATCTGATTTTGTAGCCTTTGCATTTTACACAGAAGTGAGTATATTTCTCTTTTAAATATATTGTGATATATGGCACTTGCAGATTTTCATTACTTCTCCCCCCATCTTTATTCATCCATCCTCACAGTTAAACTAACAAAACAATTAAAAGAAATTAAATGTGAATATTAGATAGATTCCCTCACCATGTCTGAACAACATTTTTTTGGTTGAGTGGCATCCTTGATTTTACCTCATAATAGTGTTCCTATGATTTCAGTGAAATTTTTCACAGACTCCTTTATATTTAATGTTTCTTTTCGGCTTTGATAGTATTTAAATTATACGCAGTAGATGAAATGCCCTTCTAAAATTTCCGTATTTGAAATGGATCAATGTGGCTTTTGAACAGATTTGCAAACCCTATTTATCATCAAGGAGAACTTTTTTAACCTAAGGAGTTTTATGCATATATTTATGATAATGAGTACAAGCTATTATGCTTGTCATAGTACAAAGCAGATCAGCTGGTATTATCTTCATAAATATTTAAAAGCTAGCACACCTACAGTGTAGGCTAGGAGTATTGTAGTACAGTCATTAAAAAAAGGGAAAAGCTATGTGATCTTCATCTAAATAAATTTTGTCAAAATAGAAGTGAAGATGAGACACTTGGACTTTAAGTTAGCAGGTTAAATTCAGGTTTAAAGACCTTTAGAATAAAAACCTGCTACTTTTTTCTTCTCTGCCTCTTAAACATAGTTTAACTAGAACAGTTTCCAACAAGTTCTTCTCACAGATTGTAGACACAATTTACGTGAGGATTCACAACATGCTACATGTCCCAGAAGACTGCAATCAAGGTGCAGTCTTGGACATGGCTTTGATCAAACTGAACTAGCTGAATATGTCCCTGGCCATGGTAGGGGAGTAGATTATCTTTGAAAGTCTCTTCCAACCCAAGCTATTTTATGACTTCTTGATTGTATGTTCCAGCTGATGATTCTAATAAGACAATATCAGAGTTGGTATCCTGTATCCCAAGGTGAAAACAACAGGCATAACTGGGATACTGAACTATGGCAGAATTGTGTGGAGGGAAATGTAAAACATATAGAAACTAGTAGATTTCTCCAAAAGCACTTCTTTTTCAATTTGTCCTTTGCTCTTCCTGTTTTCTTGTATTTATAAAGTTCATGTGGCTAGATTAATCATAAAATTTAATTTTACCTGAATCAAGAAAACAGAAGTTGAGGAGCCTTTGGTTGTCTTTTTCGATGTCTCCATTTATTGCATACTTAACTCCATAGCCTTGGACAGGAATAGAAAAACGTGTTTTAATAACAAAGATGTAACTTGTCAATAAAGGGAACAAAGCCCTTTTTCTACGTTCTGCTTTGGTGTCATTGCTGTCTCTTGTAGGAAACTAGAACAGTCTATTGGGAGCTTTTGCCAGAGGAACAACCTTATGTATATTTAATGTGGTTGCTAAACGGTATTGTGCTTATCATTTGTGAATCACTGGAGCTTGCATATGTTTCTTGTAGCTGGGTTTGGAACCCAAAGGTTTATTTTAATGGCCCATTAGACTCCCTCCTGGCTATTTTGTTGCTTACGCTAATTTATTTGTAGCTTCATTTGTAGATTTTGTAAGGCAGGTAAAAGCATATATTCCTTTCCATGATCCACCTTAAGTGACTGCAGCTGTCACCCGAATAAAACACACAAAGCACTCATAACAATAAGCAACTAGTTCGAAGTGGTGAAAGGGTGGAATTCTTTTACTTCTTAGTGTCTACATTTAGAACTAAAGGAAGTAAAGGATAACAAAACGTCATAGCTTCATAGGAATGATGTGAAGTCTGAAATGCAGGAATAATGATTTTAATTTTTTAGTCTTGGCAAGAATCACATAGCTTGTTATTTACTCATACAAAAATGTTAGCATTAAACTATGGCATTATTGCAGATATTATTCTTTAGGATTAATTACTTGTACTTTAATAATACCAAAATTAATACCTTAGATTCATAGAATTATAAAATGTTTTGGGTTGGAAGGGACTTTTAATCTAGTCCAATCCTCCTGCTGCAGTGAGCAGGGACACTGCTAGATCAGGCTGCTCACAGCCCACCCAACTGGAATGTTTCAGTGGATGGGACATTCTAAGTTTACTTATCCAACTCTTAACTTGAATCTTCCACCTCATCTTCTCACTGACTCAAGAAAAAGACGGGCAGAATACTCAGGGCTCAAAGTTCACCTGCAGATCACAGCAGAGACATTTTCACTCCTTGATATGCCCAATCATCCCTTGGTGATGGTGGCTAAATACCTGGTGCATACTGATGTTTTTTCTTCCTTCCCCCTCCTAGATATCATCTATATTGTCGATATGATGACAATATAGTAATAGAAAAAAATATTACCTGTTGATATTTAATGTATGAATGTGTGCATTATACATTTAAAAATTACTTGGGTTGGACTTTGAAAGAGTAGGAAACACTGGAACTGCAAAGGCAGCAAACACAGAAAACAGCCAGGAAGGGTGTCATAAATAACCAAAATGTTTGGTCATATGTGCTAAAAAAAAGAAAACAAGCTACACCTGTGATAAAGGAATATGAGTCTCCCAATTAGCAAAGCAAAAAATTACTTTGCTGCATATTATCTGAGACACCTGTGTTACAGAAAAGCATTTCTTTACAGGAAAAAGTATAATAGATGGAAATTAGCAGATATAAATCACAATTATGTACATTGAGTTTTCCCTGGATTTGAGGTGGCGGTTGCTGAGCAAGGCCCTAGTGATACCAGTTTTGCTTTTCTTTGTAGGATTTTGACCTACAAAAAACAGACTGTAAAGGAAAAAAACCCAAAGATAAAAGTCATCAACATGCTGTTTGTTTTATAGCTGCTAAAACAATGCTCCAGAGCCTAATGGCAGCAGGCAGGGTCTATAAATCTTGCCACATATAATGAAAAGCAAGAATATAAAGAGAGATGTGAGCAAGTGGTTGGAGTAAGCTGAGGTCATACATACTTCAATGTGCTTTTAATAATGCCATCTAAATGTTCCAACAGTATTTCCTCGTTCAGTTGCCCCTTATCAGTTTGCAACAGCTAGTAAGTTTCTAAAGGGGTATTCTGTTAAACCATTGATTTTGTAAAAAAAAAGGTAGAAAAAGGAATTTCAGATTACCTGCCTTCCTTTTTTCCATGTCTATACTGTTTAGAGTCAAGTACTGATAGTGAAATGAATGAAAACCATGGGCTAGAATGACTAAGACTGAGGTTTGCCGTAAAAATCCTCACTGAATTAAATCTTCCACTCAGGCCTGGTCTCATTGTGGTCAATTGCTATGTGACTGAGGAAAGACTTAGAGAATATGGTCTTTTTCATGTACTGAAGAAACAGAACTACAGCGAACTAAAACCAATGCATCAGTTTTTTAAAACACTGTCAATGCCATTACCTTGCTCTCTATTCTTCTGATTGAAGAATTTCTTAAGTTATAGTCTTATAATTGCAATGATTTTGCACTTTCTTCCTTAGAAACTCAGCCTAAGAAAACAAGAACAAACTGAAAAATATCCATCATGCTTTTAAAAATCCAGTGTTCTGAAAAGTAAATAAATCTTCTCCTAATATGGATAAACTAGAACACTGGGAAGAGCAATGGCTTTCCCAATAGTACCTGTTAAGTGCTGGAAAACCTGTGAATAAAAGAAATCTTGCAATCCTGTCCTGCAAGTCACCTTACACAGGGAAAATCTTTACTTAACTTATACCAAGGATGCAATTTAATTCAATTTAAGTTTTGGATATAAGGAAATAATTTTTAAAATCCATTTGTGATTTCACAGATAGTGGTGGGCCACTCTTTCTCTGCATTCCTTCAATAACGAAAACTGTACATATTCGGACTGTCACAACAACCACTCACTCTGTTATCTCAGCTTGCATATCTATATCACTTTCCTGGTTTCCAGAAATGCTTCCTGTTTCTATTAATTCATATGCATCCATATCTTTGCCAGAAGCAGTGATCTAGAAACGATGTTTCTAGGTAGGACAATAAAGAGAAAGGGGTATAGATCTACGCTGGGGTGTATCATAGACAAGTAGAATAATGTGCAGCATGATTTATGCCACTTTTACTGTGTGCTTTCATAAATGTACTATGAGATATTCAGTGAAAGGATGGAAAAATTAGAGTTCATTAATCTTTGGACTCTTGTTTGATATAATGACAATTTTTAAAATGCACTCACTCACATTTATTACCAGCAATAAAGAGATGGTTTTGCTTCTTTCTTTGTACGTGCATATATTACATGAAAGCTATCACAGAGATGTGTCCATGCCTATTAATCTCACATCGAAAACTTCAGACAACAAAGCAGCCCCTTTAAAACAGTAGCTTTTTTCCCTTTGGCACAGATCTCATATGCTATTATTCTATCTATAATTAGATGTATTAAGAGCTGACATATTAGTTGGATTGTTCTACATGAGCTTATCAGAATATAAAAGACTGACAGTTTTCACATATATGTCTGCTGGCAAAGACAACAAAGAGATCAGCATGTATTCCTGTCTGGAACTTCTTTTCTCCTCTATTTATGATGCTTTTTAAGACCATCATTTTCCAGCAATCCCCAAACATATATTTTCTTCCATGTTCCTTTCATTCCCCCTACTATACACATTGATTGGTGCATTGAAGAATGAAATCTTCTTTCCTCCACACACAGGTGTTTACTTTTAGTAGTGTTTTGAAGGTTTGTCTGCTCAGAGAACAACGATTGGAATGTTGTGCTGGTCTTGCTGAAGACAAGGAGACTTCTGCCACTTCCCAAGATGACATGATTTTGCACCCTCATCTTGGTTTGAGACAATTTAAAAGGCAGACACCCTGGAACGGCTGGCCTGCTCCTAGGGTATTAACCAAGACCTTTCCACCAATAAGGAACAAAGATGAGTAGATATAAGTGAAACAATAAGTATACTGACAAGCAAAAAGAGCAACAGGCAAACATAATAGCAAACAATGATGAGATACAAAATTGCTAATCTCACAAACCTCATGGGAATAAAGAGACCCAAAATGATGGGATAATCCCTTCCCCACACAAGATGGTGCTCTGCAGTCGAACATGTGGCTCAAAAGAGCAAGGGAAGGCTGGCATCTGCCTTTTTCCCCCAGCCCTTATCTGTCCGGCAGCTGGAGCTCTGACTGGCATTGTCTAGGTCAAGGGGCTAGAACTCATGGAGGATTTCACCTTCCTCACAGCAGGAGACAATGGAAGCAGTTGGCTGGAGTGTCTCAGACTCAGTTCTTTTTGTGCTTTCACTAGGCCTTGGTGGAATAGTGACTCAGACTGGAGCAGAGCCACCCCATCCTCCCTGTTGTGACAGTCCCTGAAGACAGGCAATGAGGAATTCTCTGTAAAGCAGTCCAAAACACAAGGGAGGAACAAAACAGAAGGGGGAAAAAAAATAAAGCAAAGTGTCTCCCTTGAGCAAAGACCACCAGGCAAGACAGAGAGCTGAGTTCCAGTGCTTCCATCTTTTAAAGGGACCACAATAACCTCTCACCTGCCCCAAGATCTCCATTCCATTTTCCAGCTACAGGGTCTTAAAAAGACAGTAACAATTTTGGGCACAGATAGATATGGAGTACAATAACATTTTGGATTACCCACAACAACCCACAGTCTTCTTAGAAACTTCCTCTAAGATGCTAAGGCCAAACCAGAAAAAAAGGACTTTATTGGCTGGTATGTTAACATGTAGTAAACTGAACAAATAAGACTTTATTAAACCTGAATCTCCAATGCATTAAATCTGAGTCTGTCTGACAAAGAAATAACATTATAATCAGAAGCAAGCTTTGTTGTCAAAAGAAAATCAATATACTAACTTGCCCACATTACTGAAATTCCTAAGCTGCATTTCATGGGGTTACAGCGTATACAGAAAAAATTACAAGTTAATGGCCATTTTGACTTACTAACATGACTATATTTGCACTGTCTGGCACATAACCACATTAAAAATATGACATATATTTTAAAGTGAATCAATAAAAGGGAATCTCATTCAGAATGTTATGATCTCCATAATTTTAATAGTTTATCTTGAAAATGGACCTTCAAAATAAGTCAGTGACATCAGGAAAGAACGGAATTTGCATAGTCCAAATCTGGATCTCAAAACTGCAATCTTCATTTCTCTGTTCATTTTCATTAATGAAACTTCAGATTCTGACTCTTAAAATGGTTCCCAGACCAATCTTATTGGAGCAGAGACACACATCTTGTTCCACATCAGACTGATGCAACAACAGAAAACTCTGCAAAGATTTCATTAATTGACTACTGACATAGCTACAAGTATTGATGGTGTCCCTAATGAGATGGAACTACAGGAATTCATCTCATGTTGCAGAGTTGAGCAGCGGTTTGGAACAGACCAATAAAATATCCTACAGCTCATCTCTGAAAAGGATGATCAGAAAATCAGAAGGTAAAAAGGTCAAAGTTCTGATGGCAACTGATGTTCTCCTTCCACAGCAGATCCACAGTGCTTCCTTTTCTTTCAGCCACATTTGAACAGAGTAACATTTCATTTCTGTGCCTTGAGGTAGTGACACATATGAAGTTCCTTACGGAAATTTAATTATTTGAGAGACAGTGAAGTTGGCATAAATAAAAAAGACTGGGAGTTGCAATTGCACCACTGATTTTCTTTATCCTTATGAGGTTGAATTCCTTCTGTGTTCAGAGAATGGAGAATTTCTCAGGTGGGCTGTATCTAAAGCCTTATCTATAGCCTGTGCCTATGCTGTTCTCTTCTTGTGTACACACAACAGTAAACAAAAGGAGTCTGTGGACAGGCTAGATGCAAGTGTCTGTAGACAACTAAGGACAAAATTTGCTCACGTTACAGGGTTGCTACTGCAAATCTTTGAAAATAATTACTACAAAGCAATTGTAGTAAAAGGTCAGGCATCCACAAGTTGGAATCAGGTAGAGCAAACAAAGGTAAGTTTTCTGGTCATTTCTGGTCTGGTCTGGTCCAATCAGTCTCTTCTATATCTTCCTTATTTACCTCTAGCTTCCCAGAGCTTTCCTACTTGCTCTGATATCTCTTGTCTCAAAGTGTTTCTTTAATTTTTCTTAAACTCCTTTGATCTCTTTTTCTCTCTAATACCTCCATTTATATTGCTGTTCTCCATTGTGAGAGAATTCTGTTAGAATACTTATCGTCATTATTATTAGTGGATATTTTGTAAATGTCCCCATTTGTTTGCAATTGGATTCTGTTCTGGACATAAGGCTACATGCTTGCTTTATTTCTAAGGACATAAAAAGCTTGCCTTTTGTTGGCTAATAGAACAGATGCCATTTTCCCACACACTGATTAGCAGTGATCACATTCTGCAGAACTAAAGGCACTGTAAAATCTCTTTGACCTTGGGCTTTATTCTCCATAGCACAGGTGCAGTTTAGGGGGGTTTGTGTTGGGGGTTTTTTCCCTAGGAAGAAGGGGCCGTTTGTATCTGCTTGATTTTGATTTGCCCTGAAGCATTATTGACTTCATGTTTCCTGCTGAGTTGCAACATCAAGGCTACAGAGTTTGTCTTTACTGACACAGTGGAGAGATGAACCTAGACTGAAATCCTATCTGTAACAAATGGCATGTAGGTATAGACCATTTAGTTAGCATTTCAAATTGGAGAGAACAGAAATCAAGATAAGGAAGAATCTGGTCCAGTGTCTGCTATGGTCAGAGGTACCAGAGTGGAAGGTACACTATTTAACTCAACCACAGACATGGTCAGGAACCACAGAATGGCTTGATTTGGAAGAGACCTTAAAGATCATCCATTTCCAACTCCTCTGCCATGGTCAGGGACACCTTTCACTGAACCAGGTTGGTCAGAGCTCCATCCAATGTGGCCTTGAACACTTCCAGGGATGGGACATGGACAGTTTCTCTGGGCAACTTGTAGTGCCTCACCAACCTCACAGGGAAAAATTTCCTCTTAACGTCTAATTTAACCTATTCTCAGTTTGAAGCCATTCTCCCTTGCTCTTGCAAATCAACTTTCTCCATTTTTCTTGCAGGGTCTCTTCAGGTACTGGAAGGCTCCAATTGAGTCAACCCAAAGCTTTCTCTTCTCCAGGCTGAACAATCTCAATTCTCTCAGCCTTTCCTCAGGAGAGGTGCTTCATCCCTCTAATCACCCTGGTGGTCATTCTCTGGACTTGCTCCAACAGGTTTTTGTCCTTCCTGTGCTGGGGACCGCAGACCTGCGTGCAGCACTACAGGTGGGATCTCACCAGAGCAGAGCGAGTGAATCACCTGCTTCACCTTGCAGTCATGTTGCTTTTGATGCAGCCCAGGACACACGGGGCTTTCTGGGCTGTGAGTGCATGTTGCCAGCTCATATTCAATATTTCATCCACCAGCCCCCCCAAGCCCTTCTCGGCAGGACTGCTCTGGATCTGCTCATCCCCCAGCCTGTACTGTTAGCCAGGGTTGTCCCAACTCTGGTGCACCCCTTGCATTTGGTCTTGTTAAACCTCATGAGATTCCCATGGGCCCACTTCTCAAATTTGTCCAGGTTCCTCTGGATGGCATCCCATTCTTCAGGTGTGAAAACTGCACTACTCATCTTGGTGTCATCTTCAGACTTGCTGAAGATGAACTCAGTTCCTTTGTCTATATCAGTGAAGATACTGATTCCGATACAGACCCCAGAGGGACACCACTAGTCACTGATGTCCATCGAGACTCTGACCACTACCCTCTGGACAGGTCCATCCAAAAATTTCATAGCCAACTAACAGTCTAGTCACAAAATCCATCTCTATCCCAGTTAGAGAGAAGAATGTTCTGGGGGACTGTGTCAAGGCTTTACAGAAGTCCATATAAATGATACCTGTAACCTTTTGTCCTGGGTACAGAGAAAAGGGTGGAGTTTTCAGTGCTGTTTATACAATTCCATTTTACATCATAGCCATGGGCGTGGTTTTGGCTGGGGAAATGGCATGACTAGAAATGGACATAGGGCTGTTTTGTCTGGCTCACTTCTGCGAAGGGATCTGTGGACATGGCACCCCCTATCTAGTTATTTTCTTCCCCCATTTCCCATCCCTCTAGGATGTTGTTGCAGGACAAGGGGCTGAGAAGAGGCAGCCAGGCTGCTCCAAAGCCATGGTGCTGAAGCTTCTAAGAGGCAGTCAAGACCAATGGGGCTGGGGGCACAGTTTTTCAGTTCCCACTTGGACTGCTTCCCCACACCCCAAAGACCTGGAGCAACAGTGCCAATACTAACCAGCTGAGCATAAAAAAGTCCAGCAGGGTGGCACCGAATTCCTCAGGGAGAGACACACCCATTCCCACCCTCACCACTGCTGCCACAAAGAGGGAGCAGGAAAACCACCACTGCAGGTAAGCAGCTGCTCCAGGCAGTGCCAGCACCCCTATCTGCCATTGGAATCATTCCGTAAGCCCCTGCCATCCCATTTTTGTTCCAGGGGAGAGGCCACATGGGCTGTCCCACGATGGCAGACATCTTGTCTTTTGTTCCAGGGGGACCACATGATAACTTGTTTGTTGGTTAAACCATTCCTTCTTTTTTACATTTTTTTTCATTGTTGTGTTTATTGCTGTTTTATTTTTATTTTTAATAAAATTGTGGCTACAACTTTTTTAATCTCTTATAGTTTTGTTTTTGTTCTTTTTTTTTTTTTCCCTCCACTGCTGTGAGGGAGGGGAGGAGGGAGAGATTAATGCAGTCTTGGCCTTTTCCTCACTGTAAAACCATCACACTTTTCCTTTGCCTACTGATGTAGTCACTCCATCATAGAAGGCCACTAGTTTGGTCAGGCAGGACTTGCCCATGGTGAAATTGTGCTGCCTGTCCTTAATAGCCTCTTTGTTTTCCATGTGCCTTAATATGGCTTCTAGGAAGATCTCTTCCATCATGTTCCCAAGCACAGATGTGAGGC
This sequence comes from Acanthiza pusilla, assembly GCA_036630365.1. NCBI lineage: Eukaryota > Metazoa > Chordata > Aves > Passeriformes > Acanthizidae > Acanthiza > Acanthiza pusilla. Next base: position 2,238,920 of record JAXCHO010000034.1, read on the forward strand.
TGACAAGGCAGTTATTCCCAGGGCTGTCCTTTCCACCGTTTTTAAAGATGGGTACAGTGTTTCCCTTTCTCCAGTCACATGGAAAAAGTCACCTGACTGCCATGACTTTTCAAATATCATGGGCAGTGGCTTGGCCACTGCATTGGCTCATTCTCTCAGGACTCTGGGATGCATCTCATCAACTCTGGGCTGTACCTCATTGTCAAGAATACAAAATTCTCGTAAGAGTATGCATCATCAAGCGTATGTATTTGAGAATATTGGAAACACTAAGGAACCAGATTTGTCAGCAGTCAGAGATCTTTTTTCCTGCAAGAGCTCAGCTTGGTTACACTCTATTTAAGCATCAAAACCACTCTGTTCACACTTGACATTCTTGGAATTAATTTTGTAGGCTGATCCTTATGGCAAGGGTGGCGTTTTTCACTTGGAAAAAAATTTGATTTGACAACAAATCAAAGTACTTGGAGAGGTTTTAATCTAATTTTGTAGTCAAGATACCATATCATCCTTATTTCTTTAGATACATGCTACTTGACATAACAGTCTATCACAGACGAATTGTGGAGCAATGTTTCTGAGTATGAAGAATGTTTTGTCTTCTGACAAGAGCCATGAAGACAGCAATATCCCTCAATGAGACCCAGTGAAAAGTGATATATAAGACAGAGTAGGAAATCCCAATCTTTCTCATACTGTCTTTGGAGAGTCAGAAAAAAAAAGAAAAAATAAGAACTAAGGAAAGCATTTCATTTACAGATTAACAGTGGTGAAAAGAACAGTTACCCAAAACTAACAGACTAAAACCCAAGGATAAGGATGATTCAAAGTGAAAGTGTGGTTAGGACAAAGCATCAAAACACTGAAAGCCTGATTCTCAGTTTGGGAAAGGGAGGAAAAGAAGGGAAAGTCTGAGGAAGTTTAGTCCTGAGGTTTCCTTTTAGGTATATGCTGTTAAAAATTGTTATGTTATGAGATGTTTTGCTAGTCAAGCATAAGCTTCACAGAAGCAGATTTTGGCCAAAATAAAACCCCAGATAGCTTCTGTGATGCTGAAAATTTCGTCAGAACTGTCCCTTATTGGCAAAGTTTCCCTTTCCACCAATTCCCCCATCTTTAAAAGCAGACTCTCCACTGTGCCTCAGCTGACTCCCCACTATTGAAATTCCTTCTCTAGTGCTCAAAATTTGGGGAAATTGCATATAGTTTTACTTAGCTAGGAGTTAAACCTGGTGCAGGCCAACACACAAAATCATCAAGCAAAATTCAGCTCCTCCACATCCCACCCATTTCCCCAGGAGACAATCCTTGCATCCTTGTATTCAGCGTATATTTCAGTAGAAGAAAAAAACCAACCAGTCTAGTTCATTGACATCACTAATCTACTGTGACAGCACAAGCCAAGCAGACATTGGCAATATCTATTCACTCAGAAAACACTGAAAAAAAGGTTATGGAGAGGAAGAGAATTTAAGAAGGGAAATTCTGCCAACCAAAGTATTAAGTACTTCTACTTTTTCACACACCTTAGTCAAAAGGGTTAACATATCACTAAAATATGTTTTCTTTTGAATAATGAACACCTTTCTCTCATCTTCTGGCCAGGAAAACTGGGTTCATTTTATGCAAAGCATCTCTCCAGTGACTGGCACCTGCATAATGCATTCCAGCATGTCTGTTTGGTGCAGGGATGACTGTCACTAGTGACTCACATGAAGGAATCCACTGGGACCCTGCCAACACTGCTACATTAACCCATGATTAACAGCTGCATTTCACAGGCTGGCTACATTAGGGTTCTACAGAGCAGTACTGTCTGCTAATAAAATATACCTAGGAGCCACATGCTTGAATACAGATTATGGAGAATTCCAGGAAACAGTGGCCCAAATGCTGCCTATTTCTGATTCATCTGCTTTAAAGCTGAAATAACAAAAAAATAATATAAACTTGGTTTTCCTAACAACATTTGATTAACAGAAGAAAGTTCCCTAAACAGCAGGAATAAACCCTGCACTGTGGCATGCAGCATGGACAGTGTAGCAGGTAAAGGGAGCATAAACGTTGAATCCCAATTATTTCTGGATACCAGAATGAGTTTAAACTGATATTCCCATGTAAATCAGTACTGTGTATTTCTATCAATTTATAGAAAATACTAAGATAATTCAAAACAGAAAACAGAAGCCTTCAGAGACAGAGATGTGATCCTCTCTTTACATAAACCTACACTGAGCTTTTGTCACATGCCCAAAGCTTGCCATAGATGCTCTTGTTTGACAGTATAATGTAAAATTATCATATAGACCTGAACAAAAGATTGACAATAAAGATATGTGCATATTGTATATGTATCAAAACCTTTGTTTGTTTCACAGGGGCTTGAAGTAGTGTCAATTTCAATTCAAAAGCTTTAAAATCTTTTTTTTTTACTTTTTTTTCCTCTCATTATTTTATTCTTTTTCAGTACCAAACCATATTACTCGGTGAGTACCTTTTCTTTTTTGGGTGTATCTGATGATGTAAACCTCTGGAAGAACGACAGTGGTGTGAATGTATTCCTCTATTATACAATAGTCAATAAAGTAGACTTAAAACCAAAGGTGAAAGAACCAAAAATCCCTATTCTTGCAGTTAATGTGCATGTGAAATCATGTCATCAGCACTTTCAAATATTAAACCATGACAAGCCTCATGTGAATTTGTGACCCTCACCTGATTAGTAACTAAAGCCTCATCAATCAAGCCCTGGACACAACTTGAATAGCAGTATCACACTCATGAATGCATGCATGTGCCTTTTGGATCTTCAGTTGCTCCTATTAGTAGTACCAGAGATAGTCCACCATGTAAGTCATAGAAATGGATCTGAAAATGGAAGCTGAAGAGGACAAAAGTTATCACTGGTTTATGAAAACTATAGCTGGCTACCACTATAACTATTTCATTTTCCATCCTGCATCTCATTTATGTATGGGTACCATTTGATATTGTCATTTGTCCTTGTTTTAAGTTCATTAATGTGTTTATTTAGTATTAATTTTAATTTTTCCTAATGTGGCCTTGGGAATAAGGCTTCTGTGTCAGTGTTTTTCATCTGCCTGTGTGTGCAAAACCTGTAGTAATTTTGGAACATTCAATCATTTTTAATGCTCTCTGGGATGAAAGGCTCTAACTCTATCCAGTCTGTAACTTTGGGGAAAAAGGCTCCCTGGTGTAAAGAAAGTTTGTTTAAAATGTTTGATTGGGGTAAAAAAGACTCAATATAAGCCCACATCCTAGTAGACATCAAAGAATACACAAAAGAGAGAAGAAACTCAGGTAGCATGTACATCTTCTTAGGTGCACAAGCTTCATTAGTATTTCTAGAAGTACTCAGAGACAGCACCGTGTTCTGAATTTATCATTCGGAACTTTATTAAAGTCTGCCTGTAGGTACCTTTATTAACCAAACAGTTGTAAGAATGAAGTGATGTTTCTTTGAGGAGACCTGTGTTCCATAAAATTGCATTGCTGGTTTCAACTACAGTCTTATCCCTTAATTCTTTATAAAATTACTCATATCTGCAAGTCCACTTTTTGCCTGAACTGTTAAGAAGCTTTAATTTGTTGTATCATTTTCCTGCTCTTTTTCAGCATAATCACAGCAGTAGCTCTTTTGCCAATTTACCAATTAATTTAAGATTTATGAAAATATTAAAGTATTTCCTCAAGATGGTACAACTTGCATGAAAATCTGAGGCATAAGTTATGCATCATTCCCAAAAGAGCATCTTGGACAGGCATTTTGTCACTTCTTGGGATAGGCATTTTGTATCTTCTTGACCTACAAAGTCATCACAACAATGTATGCCATCCTTAGAGGCCAAAAATACATCATCCTGCTAATTTCAAAGAGATGTCTTGTTTTCTTCATCACTGGACCAAGGCTGCTAAAGAAATTTCCATTGTTGATAATACATCAGATACCACCCATCCCTCCCCCCCCACCCCCCCCCCTTCACCCCAATAATTATGAACTGTTTATGCCAGTAAAATCTTTGGCAGCAGTGCTGGCAATCATAATTTCTTCCCCTCTGCCTCAAATCTGCTCCCCACTTTTTGTATTCTTGGTAGATTATTCATAGTCTACCTCTTATCCAAAATAAAATGCTTCATTTCCTAACATAGTATTCTGAAAGGGTTGCACTGACACAACTAGCACAAACTCTCCATCCCTCTCAGTCAACCTTTGACAAGAGGGGGCTGAGCTCAAGAAAAACACATTTGTTAGCACTGACTAAAGTGCAATAGGTTGCAGCACAGCACGAAAATTCTGCATAGTGCTAACTTCACTGTACCAATCTGTAAACATGCTCCTTGTGTTTTCTTGCACTTTAAGAGCATGCTGATACCATATGTGTAAGAGCACAGTCTGTTCCCTGAAGGCAGCTGCTCCTTATTTTTAAATTTTTGTCCAAATTTACTCAACTACTGATAGTACAGAATTAAAAGAAAATATCCATACATAGAAAACTGCACAATAGGAGTTTTCTGGTTGCCTTGTCCAAAACCCAGCCCTTGCTTTTTTTATAGAAAGAAAAGTTTGTGATATTGTTTGTAACAGAAAGCAACAAGAGCTTTGTCCCAACTATCCGTTGCTTTCAGCAACCTTTCCATTTAAGGATTGTCTTGTAAGTTTCTGTGACAGTGGTTACCAACTGAATTGGAACAAAACAGCAAAATATGGAGATCAGCTACTTTATTGCATAGCCCAGTGCACTTACTGCATAGTCTTGGAAAGACGACAGAAAAAAGGCAACAAGAATATTCTTTATTCCTATGTGTTCTTTCTTTAGTTCCTAGGTGTGATGAAGTAGAGATCTAGACCAAACGCTGTAAATTCAACTCTGATTTTATGTGTAACATAAATGTTCTACCTCAACCCACAATTGGTCACAGAAATTAAAGATGGAAGAAAAAGATTTTCTTTAAAAGCACATAATTTCTATGACATTGCTCATACTATGCTATGTAGATATCGAATGGAATAGATTTATGAAAGGGAAAGTTCCCTGCTTATTCCTCTGCATCACTTTCTGTGTTCCAGCTGATAGTAAAAGATGTTGTGGAGAAAATTTAAAACTGTACTTTCTGGCTGATCCAGGAAGTTGTGCAAAAGATAAAACTGTTGACAGAATTATAGTGTTATCTGTATATTACTAATTCCAGGGCTGTGGGGATTTGCCTTTCAGTCTGGACTACCTGACATGAAAAGAGAGAAAACACAAAGGCAAAAAATGTGCTTATCCCCCCCACTTTTAAGTTTTTATAGTCAGTGTGCTATAAATCTTTCTTAAAGCTACAGTTCCTGGAGTTCAGTGACTGGATGAAAATCTTTACATTAGGGTTTATTCAAGGAAAAAACATCTAGCCTTTGTAGTGTCTGTCATGTTTTGACACTGGCCAAATGCCAGGCACCCACAACAGCTGCTCACTCGCTCTCCCCTGCCATAGCTGGGCAGAGGAGAGAAAAAAATTAAACAAAGCGGTCATGAGCCAAGATAAGGACCAGGAGAAAACACTCCAACAGCAAAACAGGCTCAACTTAGAGTTACAAAGTGAATTTATTACTAGCAGAATCAGAGGAAGATAATGAGCAGTAAAGTAAGCCCTTAAAGACACCTTTTTCCCCCAACCCCTCCGTCCTTCCTGCCTACACGGCAGGGAACAGGCATGGGAGGTTTGGTCAGTTTGGTCAGTTTGTCACCGAGATCATCTTCTGCTGCTCAGGGAGAGGGGTCCTTCCCCTGCTGCACCGTGGGGTCCCTCCCATGGGAGACAGTTCTCCATGAACTTCTCCAGCATTGCTCCAATCTCATGAGCAGCACTCCTCCCAAAACTGCTGCAACATGAGTTTCCCCCATGGGCAGACAGTCCTCCCAAAACTGCTGTGGCATGGGTCGCTCGTCCACAGGGTGCAGTCCTCCAAGGACAGGCTGCTCCAGCCTGGCAGCAGGGGTCCCCTCTGTCCACCAGGTCTTCCACTGGAGCACAGCCTCCCTCCAGGCATCCACCCACTCCGGCATGGGCACCTCCCCTACAGGCTGTGAGTGAGTCTCTGCGTCTCCCATGGATCCCATGGGCTGCAGGGGCACAGCTGCTTCACCATGATCCTCACCATGGCTGCAGAGGATCTCAACTCCGGCGCCTGGAGTACCTCCTCCTGCTCCTTCTCCACTGACCTTGGTGTCTGCATGTTGTTTCCCTCACATGTTCTCACCTCCACCTCTTCTCTGGCTAGGAAAAAACTACAAACACACTTTGTTTTGATTTCTTTTTAAATATGTTACCACAGAAGCGTAACCAACATCTCTAACTGGCCAAGGCTTGGTCAGTGGCATGTCCATCTTCACAACCATCAGGGATTGGCTCTGCTGGGCATGGTGGAAGCTTCTGTAAGCTTCTCACATAAGCCACCTCTGTGGCCCCACCCACCCCACTACCAAAAACCAGGCCACGCAAAACCAATACAGTGTCAAATGAAGTTCGCAAACCTGCCCTAAATGCTCTGCAAATTGAAGTAGAGAAATGACAATCAAATACACAACAATAGCACCAAAAAAAAAAATCACTGATTTGAGTACAATTATTGAAATTCTCCAGGCTGGCAATTCCTGTAAATATCTCTTTCAGCTTTGTTATATGCAAGCACATGACAAGTAGTCTTTTCCTCCTTCTGTCAAGTCTATGACTGTTCAAGCGATAGTCCAATCCTGATTCTTCTGATAGGGAGATGTATCCACAGGCCTTGGTATGGGCTGTGCAGATCCTCATCTATCTCATCTTCATGGACTGAATGCCACAATGTCTGGTGTTAGTGAGAGGCTTCAGTGAGCTGACTGACATCCTCTCCCAAGCATCCCAGCCTATCCTTCCACTCTGATTTTCTTTGTTTTGTTCAACATGGGGATCAACTGCTTTGTCTTCATACAGACATATGTACACAAAATGGGTGTTCCAAATCAGACACTAATTCAGCTTCCAGGGTTATCAGACAGTCAAGCACCAGCAATACCAGCTGCTCTGCTGTTGCTAACTGAGAACCTGCAGAATAACCAACTCAAACCAAATGACACAGAGACAGTGAATGCATTTAGTGCTGGCAGAGCCCTCAACAATCTCAGAAAAGGGGGCGGTGGGGGGAAATAGCCATTTTCAAGCAGTCTCCTACACGAAGAACTTAGCTAACTCTCTTTGGATGACTACAGACTTTTCTTGAAAGTACACTTATGTGCTGTTACAGCAGAAGTGCAGTTCAGGTGTCTTGTTCTTTCCTGTGAGCATCCAAGAACCACTGCTGATTTGCATATAAGGAAGCAGTGTTTTACTAGCAGTTCTATAGGGAGACTTAGCCTTCTCTCAGCGCAGGAAGGGGAAAAGCTGCGGAGACAACAGAAGTAAGAAAAGGAATAGAAATGTCCAGATTCTGATTCTTAAGTATGCCATTGAATAATTACATATTGTGTATGAATATAATTACATGTATTAATACAATTACACAATTATCTTCCTAGGAGAAAAGATTACTTATTGTGTTCACATTAAGTATCATGCATTAGTTTTAAGTCAGCATTACATTTTGGAGATTGGTCATCTGAGTCATTGGTCTTATTGGAAACAAACAATAATCAGTAAAGTTATGGGAACATGGGACTTTGATCAGAATTTTTCTTCTTCAGTTTGTGTCTACTGCATGCTTTCATGCCTTACTGTCTAAAAAGGTTTTGTAGAATGTAAAGGTTCTGATATGAGAGACATGGTATACAAACAAATAAAAGCGAAAATTTACTCAAAGAGTAGCTTGATTAAAAAAAAAAAAAGTCTTGTGGCTGTTGCAAATATCTTTCTTATTATTCTGAATTGAGATTCTAACTTTTTTCCAGTATTCTTAAGGTCTTCTAATTCTCATTCAGGCCTCAGGATGCTCATGCAGGTTTTCTAGCAAAAAAAACCCCAAACAGCATATTAATGTCTATTGCCAGTCTCACAAGCTATTTCTGAAATATGGGTGCTAGAAATATGTGTAAAGACCTGATCTGAAAATTTTTTGCCAATTCTCAAGAACAGCTGAACTTGGAAAATTTCAGGTTTAGACAATGATATGGGCCTGCTTTGTTTCTCATTCACTTTATTTCTTTGACTGCTTGGCAAGCCTGGAGGGTTCAGTAGCAATTTATATGACTAGATGGATTTCGCAAGGTTTCTGAAGAGGGGCATTAAGCATGACAAATGGCCAGCACTCTCATCACTGTCACTAAGGGTCAAAGCAATCCATCGGCTGGAAGCCCTGTCTGCATCTCTTCCGTGAAAGCCTTTTATCAGTTCTGGTCCCAGAGACAATTTACTAGCAAGCCGCAAAAATATACAGGCAGGCCACAGCCAATATCTTGAAGGAAAAATCTCCCTAAGTTTTCTACCATAGAACTAGATCCATTATGCCATAACAAGACATCAGAAACTATCTCTGAGAATAATACTTATATCTCAGCTCTCTCTTTCACTAGAATAGGAGAAATAAAGAGAGAAATAAAAATAATCAAAACAAACAGAAAATATAAACCAAATGAGCTACACTGTAACGGATCTCAAAACAGAGAGGAAGTATGCTGTCTTATTTCCTCTTCATTGAAGCAAATCACACTTACTGCTGAAATGTCATACAAGTGACAAATTCAACCTTGAAATACCTCTTTGGTTTTCCCTTTGCCCATAAACACATCATGTCACATCCTACAAAGGTTGAAAGGTCATACTGGGATTCCCTCTCTTAACTTTGTTGGTAACATTGTATGGGGAAGGACATTTTTGTTTGGTTTTTATTTTGTGCTAAGTTGCAGTGGAGACAATGTCTGTGCCATTGTTTCAGAAGCTGCCACAGACATATACACAGCCATTACAACTCCACTCCAGTGCATTTCCAGAATCACACATCTTATTTCCCTCATCGCGTTTTTTCCTCCTCTTCCCAAACAGCAAACATGGTGCTGTGAAGGTACAAAGCAAAAGATCTGAGTTGTACATTATTATCCTGTGGACATTCTTTCAGTGCTGGCAGAAAAACCAGGACATTTGGGAGCCCAGCAGTAAGCACTTTTTGTCCTGAGACATCCAGTGAATGTGCAGTCCAAGACATTTTTCGGAGGTGTGCAAGTTTTTATATTTCTTTAGTGCTAGATGCTGTCACATGTATTACTTACATAACGGATGAGCTTCAGTTTCTGGGTCCTGTTAACCAGTGCTTGACCTGCATGCCACTAGTTATGTGCAGCTGGGTAAAGTGGTTAGCCCCTCAGCATTTATCAGTACTCCAATACTTTTGCTCACCACAGCCAGTGGGCCATTTCCTATTTTCTTCTGTTGTGCATATGCTGGTACAGCCAGAGAACTTTGTTGTTCAAACAAACAAACAAACAAACAATGTTATATATGGCTTTAAGAGCACAATGAGTATCTTGATCGTCCCTCTTCCCTTTCTTTCTGACCAGTATTCATTTAAAGAATTATTTTCTTCTCTTTTTTTTTCTATTTGCATAAAAACACAGAACAATAGAACAGCCCCGACTAGAAAATTCCAGGTAATTTTTGAGCCTAGGACCTTGAAAGACCATCTGGACCAAGTTTTAAATCGAAGTATCTCATTATAGGACATTAGAGTTTAATCATTACTTAGTACTTCAGAATGGAGATATCAATTTTGGGTCATGCTGGAAGCTTAATAAAAGACACCTTAAATTTTTGCTTATAATGAGCTCAGAGTGGCTGAAAGATCTACTGAACCCACTATTCCCCCCGCCCTCCCTGCTTGTATGCTGTACAGCTTGCTGCTCACAGAGGATTGTTAAAATTTTATCTCCTACTAAATTCTCCTCTGCCACTGACAGGTGACAAATTTGCAATGCAAAATGTATCTACAGAGCGGATATCCTTGTTTAGATCCACATTTGTAGCAGTTTATTAGTATTTTTAATTGAACTTATGTCATATTTAAACTCTTCACTTTCTCTGTATTATTGTAAATTGTGGTTACTGTGAATCTCCAGCTATATAAATACAGGATGAGGCTAGGGATTAGTTTTGTCAAAAAAGCAGACAGGGTTTACAGTGGAACGGAAGCCCAACATGAATTAACACTCATATTTTCATCAAGTTTCCTCCCAGAGACTGGGATTATAAACCAGAGTTTTACAACTGAGATATTTCTGGCCTATTTCAGCAAAAATAGCATCTACTTTGGGAAAACACACTTTTAAGGGAGATGTGCAAGAAGTGAAGAAACCCAGAGGAGGAAATTCAAAGGCCTAATGAAGTAGCACGTACACAAAACCAAAAAAAAAGAATATGAGGAGGAATGAAGAAAAATCACAGTCTGCGTGAGTGCTTCAAAGGCAGAAGGGAATAAGCCTCACTCAAATTCATGACAATGGGCCAAGAAAAAACAGAGCTGAATCAATGTTTTTAATTGTATTCAGGGACTAGTATTATTAAACCAAAAATAGATGCCCTACAACAGTTAAGAACTACACAAAATTACAATTCCTATTCTACGTATCTTACTTCTAGTTACAACCTGACAGGAGGAGTATGGGTTAGGAGAGAAAGTTAAGCATGTGTACTGTAATTAAATGCTCAGCTTATCTTCAACAAACCTAGTCAACACATTTTCACTCTTCAAAAGTTTCACTCTTCAAAACTCTCTCACTAAAGAAGCAACTTATTTTCAGAGTGGTCTGAGAGAGATCCAGATTCACTTTTTGCAAAAGGCAGTGTTGTGTAAGTCCCTAGTCAACCCATTTGATGAGAGTTTTGAAAGGGTTTTAAATGGTTCTTGTACTCAGAGTTGGATGCACAGGAGAAATACCGGCAAGATATTCTCAAGAGATCAAAACAACACAAAAATTTACTGGGAAGCTTTAGAAAAATCAGAGAAGTTTGGGAGGAGGTTTAGTACAACATCCAATCAACATAAAACACTTCTCACAGCATTAACTTGGCCCATTCAACTTAGCAAATTTTAAACCTGTTTGTTATTAAGTTACTAAAAATATTCCAAGAAGAGGGAATTAGAAGAAGGAGAAAGAGAGAATGGCAGAAAAGATACAGAAAAGAACACATATAACTACTAACTCCTGGGTTCCAGCGGCGTTCAGATACTCCAAGAGGAAGGTAAGGTCCAGATGAAGGCGATGGCCTTGTGTTCGACACCTTGGCCTTCCTGGGCCCTTCCTCCAGGTGGGGCTTCCAGTCATTTGGCCACTCAGAAGCTGGGTTAGGGAAGAGTGGAGCACTTCCTCCAGTGTTTCATGACTAGCAGACACCATGGGGCTGGGATACAGGCTCTAGGACTGGGGGGTGTGGGGCAGTGCACTGCCTCACCAGGGCAAGGCACAACCTGCCCTTCCCCTACACACGTGCACTCCAAAATGTCTCAAGACATCAATCCTTCCAGTCTCTCACATGATGGTGGAGAAAGCAAAACGCCAAAGTTGAACATGATCTTTCAATTGGAGGGACAATAAAGGAGAGTGGGAAATCAATAACTTATATTCAATTTGGAAATTTGAAAGTCTAATTTCAGGCCTATGGTAAAATATGTGTCTTATGCATAGACACTGGGGACACTGAAATTAGAACGATAGCCTTCAGGGAGCTAGTCTTCCAGAGAGAGAAGGTTACTTTGCCTCAGTGGTTCTACAGTCCTGATTTGTCCCACCTCTCACCCGTTGTACTGCTAAAAATGTATCATCTGCAATACAATTACTACCTTATTTTCTTTCATTTCATTTTAAACAACTGGTACATGACACTGGAAATTAGACTCTCTCCATTCTCTTGATTTTCTGCAAACCCACTAACCCAAAATGAGCCCTGTGTAGAAAGTTCAGATGCTATGATGAAATATGTCCATGGATATTCAGGTATTTCAGCAGAATGCTGCCTTCAAATTTGAGCTGTCCAAAATGGTGATCACAACACAGAGACATGCTGGCACCAAAATGTAGATAGTAGTGCATGAGGTTTACTTACAAGACAAATGAAAAAAGGACTTTCTTCTGTAACAGTGATAAGACAGCTTTTTTCAAGCTGTTTTTCCCAGTAAGATTTATGCACATGCATCAACTTCACATGCAAGTTTTAAGAGATGCAATGAAAACGAGTAGATTTGTCAACCTGTGGTCATGTTTTCTGTTTGATAGATTTGGAATCTCTATTTTTTCAGCATTTGTGACTAGATTTGTGAAACAGAAGGCCAAAAATCCTGTGAATGAGAAATCAACTCCCACAGCTTTCTAAAGGAAACACAGCTTTCTGAAGGAAATAAGAGACTTGGAATTAGCCCAATTTTCTCATCTGAGCCTGAACAACATCTTTCTGGTATCTCACCAGGCTCTTACGAAGTACAGAATCAACCTCAAACCTGAATACTTGAAGAGAAGGGGGCAATTCTCTACCTACCGCTGTGCTAAGGTATAGCATTTGATCAAGTTCAGGAAGCCTTATTTGTTTCTAGTACCCCTCTGTACTCAGCAGCCTGAACAAGTTGGACATAATTAGGATACATCTCTGCGCATTTATCTTCCAACATGTACTTATTCCTCACCCAAAAAGCTTGCAAACTTAAGTGCAAATCCAACTAACATAAGCAAATCAAGATATTCAAGAGACAAGGCTGGGTCTGAGTTATTTTTAAGTGTATTTTGCCCACGGAACACCTTTTAGCAGGTAAAAATATAATTTTTTGTTAGTTCTAAAATGTCCTTGTACAGCTTAAAGCAAAGAAAATTGAGCAAGATGGATTTACGTGGAACAAGGCCCAAAAAATACTGATCCTCAGAAGCTTCGCTCTAAGTAGTTGCTGTTTCTGGAATGGGAATTTAATCCATCTCTCTCTTTTACAGTCATGCATACCCATTACATGAAAGGGGTTCAGAGGGGTATATGTCACCTAATGCACATCTCTGCAACCACAGTATCAAAGCCTCTGCTCTTCTGCATCTCCCTGGAATTGGGGTTGTAACTTCCAGCACTAAAGCAAGGATTATCACACTCAATAGGAAAACTATCAGGCTTCAGTACCTTGCTGTCAGAGTTTTCAAGTAGGTATACTTGGTGTTATGTATACTTGAAAAAGAAAAAAAGAATTACAGAATGTAAGAAAGGTCCTTTCTCACTGTCTGGGTTTAAGACAGTTTAAAGAAGTGGACACTCTAAAATGAGTTACCTCCCCTTAGTTTCAATCAGTACCTTTCCACCAATAAGGAGAAATCAAATACAAGTAGATATGAGTGAAAAGATAAGTTTTCTGACGAGCAAAACAGCAACAGGCAAAAAAACCACCCAAGTAAATAATCACTAGATACAAAATTGGTTCATCGCACAAACTCTCCAAGAACAAAGAGACACCCAAATGGCAGAAATACCTTCCAAGATGGCATCCACCACAGGCGACCACTGTAGGGACAACAAAGGGAAAATGGCATCTGACCCTTCTACCCAGTATGGTGCTCTCCAGGCATATGCGTGCCCTGGGAGGCAAAGGGAAAGGATGGTGACAAACCATCCTGGGAAGGTAGGAGCTTACAAAGCACTTCTAGTGGCAGATGAGAATAGCCAGTGTGTGTGGGGTCAGTGCTGCCACCATTCACTTCCTCCTGCTGCCTGCTGGACTCTGACAGAGTCTGCTATTTCCAGATTGTGTGTGTGTCAGGGAGGGTGGGGGGAAGAAATGGTCTGTCAGCACCCTGCCCCAAAATTCCATTTCTGGCTGTGGCACTGGGTCTTAAAGAAACAGTATCGACATGGAGGGGGGCATGGGGGGGGGGGTGTGTGTCACAGGTAAGCATGTAATACAATAATATTTTGGGTTACCCATGACACTCACTTATATCAATTTTAGCTAGAAATATAACGCAAGACAGGTGGGGTGATCATGATTGAAGGATTGAGGGATGCTTCAAGGTCTTGCTTGAAGAAAATGAATGTGAGCCCAGCAATATACTATGGAAGCAAGATCCCAGGACTTTTTAGCTATCAGAGACAATACTTACTGTAGTGCTCGAGACTAAAAATTAATTCAAGTTTTACCATGATAAAAAGTCACTAATGTATTGTAAGCTCGTAACAATGCCCTTTTCTTCCTTCCTCCATCTTATAATTTGCTATAAAATAATAGCAAGTTTCTGGAAGCCTTCCCCTGAGTATCATACAAGCCTTATTAATAGAAGTCTTTGGCATATGTTACACAAGTGGAATAGAAGATGTTTTAAAGTTTTCTGGGATTAAACTAGTTACAAGCGAACAACATGGGACTATTACAGTAGCCCCTGCTCTGCAACATTGCTTAATCTTTAGAGAAACATGAGGAAGGGAAGGCAATGAAACAGCCTTGTACAACAAAAAGGATGAAGGAAAGTAGGAAGGACAGTAAGAGACACAGAGGCAGGAGGGTCTACCAACAAGACAAAAAATGCTAATGCAGTGTTTTCATACTCTCTGTATTAGATAGTAGACTCAATCTGCAAAGTATCACTGCCCATACCTACTAGATTGAAGTGATGTGAAAAAACCCAATCTATGACTTTTTAATCTCCTCCTTTCATCCTCAAAGCAAACTTCTTATGCTCTTTAAGGATGTCTGTGTTTCACTAGCCGTTCAAGTAAAAACAAAGTGCTTTCTTAGTTATTCCCAAGCATTCATTTAGGGGAGGGATGTCAAACTCCCAATCTGCATGCTACAGCTGTGGAATGGTGACTTTAAGCTCCCAGACTTCTTGCCACACCGTGGTTGCCTCTTTGCCGTTCTAGACAGCGTAACGTCAAGACCCCCAGTAAGTAACAGTATAAAGTACAGGGTTTATATATTGGCAAACGTTGCTCTGAAGCACCCTCCAGGTATATCCAGAAATAAGATTAACACACTGACTTATTTCCCTGCTAGAGATTACTCTTTTAGTCTTTTAGACAGACACAGAGAAAACAATCAAGGGGAAAGGAACCACCAAAGGAAAGGAGGTTTTAGATCAAATTCTTTAAAACAAAATGTGGAATAGACCATTTCACTACCTGCAAATATCACTGATTGGAGCAGGTTGTGAGCAGCATATCAAGGCATGAAGGCAAGAGCAATTATTCTTGTTCAAACATGAGCAGTTTAATTCTGTCTGTCTCTCATTACCCTCTGGTGAGCCCAGCATTCATACTTGCAGCTCAAGTTCTTTCTGCAGGGCAAGACATGCATTGCAGAACCTCACTAGCACCTTCATATCACATTAAAAGTCCATGTCATGGCTCAATATTCTTTTCACAACAGAGAATTGTTGAATTACATTCTCATCAGGCTGAGGATCACATATTTGCTTCTGTGCTAACTGATCATAATTCTCATTTCCTTCAATTAAGTACCCATAATCAGCTGCTTTAATATTATGCCAGCAAGACAGCTGCATAAGAACTGTTTCATTTCTTTTCATACCTTAGCTTCCACTAATCATAAGCTATTGCACAAATGTCACTCAATTAAACATAAAAAAATCCTGTCATATTCCTTAGGGGGGTCTCAGAAGGCCCTTTGCATTGGCCAAGGTAATCTGTTTGAACTTCGGCGGAAGATAGAAAAAGATGTTCACACTACCAGCACATCAGACAGCATCCCCCTCATGTAAGACCATGGTCTTCTACATTTCATATATGCAGGGACAGTTTGTACAGGAGTTTTGTTTTTCCAACGTTTGGAGAAGATAGGGAAAGAGGGAGAAGAGGAAGAGGAAGAAGGGCGGCATGGGGTCTTCCAAAAGAAAGTATTTTATTTTTGGAATATAAACAATACATTCTGATGCAGCCAACATGGGAATATGGATAAGAAGGCCTGGGATCTATGCACAGCTTCTGCCCTGTCTGTGTCTGCATGGCTTTGAACAAACTAGGTTAGATTTTTGCTTCTTTTGCATCTTAACCTGGGTTAGCCAGTGGTGATTTAAGCTGGAGATTTAAAGTCATGAGAGCACATTTTGGGGAAGCAGGAGATGATGCTATTCAGTATCAAATGAAGCATGGCACATCTGGACAGGGTGCTGCTGGCCTCGGTGCTGCCACTGGCAGGAGAACATAGAAGAGATCCCTCATCTCCTGCTCACAGGAGTCTGGGGGGCAGTGGCAGCAATGTTAAAGGTTGTTTGATGAAGTGGCAGTCGGAAAGCACATTTCAGATGACTGCCTCACTGTATTAAAGGCCTATTTTTATCCAGCCATATAAGTTCGATGACATTTCTCCTGCAGTTGTGGAGCTCTTTGCTCGTTCTTTGCCCTAAATTATTAAAAGAGAATGCTGAGCCTCCTTCTTACAGGCAAATGCAGCAGGGATAAACAAAAAATGGATCTGGAATGGGTAACATATACTTTTTTCAAGACCAGATGTCTAGGGGAATGGTCTTTTCTATCCAAACACCCCCAAAAAAGGCGATACCAAAGTGACTGCTTCACAGCTGCCTGTTCTGCCATCCAGGCTGCAGTGATTTGGAGAATGGAGGACTAGAGACAAGCATAAAATACATTACAGGCAACAAGCACTCCTGCATTCCTGCCAAAGGACTTTGACAGGCACCCTGCATGAGAAGTCTGGTCCTCCCTCTACACCCAAGGCTGCCTCAGTTGGATGGAGAGGAAGCCTGAGCATTCAGAAAAAGCATTATAGGTACCTGAGACCTACACACAATTTTTTTCCTGAGCTCATACATTATATCTGTCCCAGTAGATGGCTGGATAAGTTGTTTGAAGCATTTTTAAAATACTCCTAAAATAATACGGGGAAATATCTACTCACTTTGATATCTTTAATGTACAACTCCCTCAGCTTCTCCCTTTCTGCAGTTTTGATGTCTGCACTAATGCTACAATGTGGATCACTGCTTTCCTGTTGAAAGGGGTCTAATGCAGAGGTACGCTATGCTAATGCCAGATAAATCCTCTTTTTTTTTTTTTTTCCCCTTAGCTTTCACGCTTTCCTTGCACTCTGATTTTTCTTTTGGAGCCTCCAGAAAAGAGTGTTCATTAAAGTTCATATTTCCTTTTTTGGATTTGTAATTTAATGTCACACAAAGAATAGAGATTACCATAAACAGCACAGGCCTTGTCTCATGCTGTGAAATTATAGTAGTAGTAAGATCTCTAATATATTTTCAAGAAAGCACCTTTAAAAACACTCAGCAGAAGCCTTGATACAAATTAACTCTTTATTCCAGGCAAGTGCCATCTCAAGCAACATCCATCAAGGGTAAATTTACAACATGTATGAAATAAGACACGTATAATATTTTACTTAACTGGCTATTGACGCATTGATTTGCCGTGGAGCTGGCACATTGAAAGGGCAAAGGACATAGAACATATCCCTTTCCCTTTCTTTTTTCAATGTGGATATGAAAAATCACGGTCTTAGTTTTAAAGCAGAAAAGATTTGTGGTTTTTTACTTGAATAATGTCAATTCCAACTTTTGTCAGTATAGACACTTATGGGCATCAGAAACCAGAAACAATTGGCCTGAACAATTTATCATCTAATCTGCATATAGAAGGGAAGGAACAGAATTTTAAAAAGAATAATGAATGGAGATGGAAAATAATGTGTGCATATATTTCTTTCATCTTGAACAGAGAGGAGGTAGATTTCCAGAGAGTCATATAATCAAATAACCTACTTTCTTGTATGTTATTAGGAATGATCACAGGGATAGATTTTACCCCCCAAAAAATAGGGGCAAGAGGTAGGATGATCTCAAGTCAGAGGGTTCTGTGTTTAATGATGAGGGAAAAAACTATTTTTCACTGAAAGAGTGAAAGACAGTAATCCTATATGAATGCCAGCATATCCTTTATAATTTTATGCAAAACATCATTTTTAAGATTTCAAGATTAATTTTCACTAAGAAAATTTAAGCAGAATACAGTGGGAACAAATGCACAGATGATACCACAATAAGTGCTGTATCAATCACACACTTTTTCTTAAGCATGAGATTCCAAATATGCCTCATTCCCCTGGCGTGGACACAAGAATTGGTTGAAAAGGTGAAATCAAAGTCACTGAGCAGCTTCCAGTCTCCATAAATATCTATGTCTTGAAGATGTGAACAAGAATTCTTCTGTATGATTTTCTTGTCATCTAAACTATGTTTATGCAGCATTTTCCTTATGAGAAAACACTAAGGGAGATGTATTCTCAAGCACACAATTCGTGCAGTCATCTGCTGCTATTCATCTCTTCTGTTTCTGGGGTACTTTCCATGGGAAACATTCTATGTATCTTATAGACATAATTGAATTAAACTTTACAGTAGTTCCATTAAATAAGGAAGTACTAGCTCTTCCTGCTGGAATAGCCAGTACAGAAAGTTTGAGTTAGTTGTCCAGATCTAAAAAATTTTTACTCAGTTCACCGCATCTGGTGAATTACTCTCAGGCCATTTTCAACCTGTTGCCCCTACACTAAAGCCAGGAGCTTTGTGCTGGTAAAAGGAAGGTGGTCCAGTCTGCATCTAAGTATATCAAATGACAGAGAATCCATAAATTCTTTCAACATTTCTTCTTCTGACTAAAGACTACCATTGCTAAAAAAATATGCTATCTTTCCTTTTGAATTTGTAAACCTTCAGGTTCCTTTTCCTGACAGACCCAAGAGACCTTTGGTAGTGACATCTCCCCATGGAAACAGAACTGGCTTCTTGGAGACAAGGTGGCCTAGTTCACAGAGTGGTCTTCTTAAAAACCTTTCTTCGACAAATTCATTTCCGAGCATTCCTGCTTCCTTTGCAGGGAGTGTTATTTTACAGGAAGGACTTTACATTCTTCCTACTTCTGCTCACTCAAACTCGATTGGGAAGTGCCCAGAAATGATCCTTCATTTTAACTTTGTACTTCAGTTACTATTAGCTTGACTGTACCCTTGAATGCAGGAGTTTAATCCTGTCACTGTATCTTCTCCAGATTACACTTTTCATGTCTTTCGTCTTAAGCTAGTATTTTCTTCAAGCTTCAAATTACATTAATATCTTTTCATCATCTGCTGCAACTTTTCAATAAGTTTTTCTCAAATGCTGGCATGGGGATTTTATAGGTTACTCCAATATTTTTTCAGTCAATGCATTTTCAATTGTGTATGCAGTGATAAAAACCATCTCTTTGCTCTCCTGTTTATTCACTGAAAAAGCTCAGCCCGAGCGACAGTTAAAGACACAGAGAAAAATTTCCCACCTATAGCTGCTTAATCATGTTATGTCAAATTCTTTGAAATTTTTGTACTGCAAATACTACTCATATTAAATGTCCTGTTTAAATTACTAGAACTACCCACTGAAGAGAGAACAACTTACTTGAATAAGAATTGTAGAGATTGCCCTGGCATAAACAATACGGTAACATACTTCCTTTTTCCACATAATTTTATCCAAAGATGTTTATTTTAACAGTAGCTTCTTGGTGAGAAATAGTCAACTTTGTTGATTACCAGCCTACTTGTATCCTGTCCTGTAAGTTTACACTGTCCACATCATCTAGAAGCCAGCTCTGATTCCCAAAAACAGCCCTCTTATATTGCTTTATATCTGTATATATAAATATATAAATACACAAATATATAAATATATATATACACATATTATATGTGTATGTGTACATGTACGTGTACGTGTACGTATATGTATACGTATACGTATATGTATATGTACATGTATATGTATATGTATACGTATTTAACCCAACTTCTTGATTATAGAAAAAATTATAGATGATGCCATATAGAAAAATGTACATAATGATTTAGTGTCTAAAACATTTAGATATCCCAAATCTTATCCTTGAATAGGTGGGAAGTTTACTTTTAAGCATTTTTTAATGTAAAATACATGTATGAAAGACCTAAAATTATCTCTATCTGAAGAGACATTTTTCATGACCTCTTCTAACTACTAAAAGCTAGAGCAAATTGTTACAGAAAACATGAAACCTGAACTTTCAAAGAAAATAAACATTAAAATAGAAAGTTGAACTACAAACCATAAGAGCATTATTTGAGATATGTAGAAGGAAATGCACTTATTCTAGACTTTTTTGGAGCCTTTCTTGACGCTACAAACACAACAGTTCAATAACAGTTTTTTTTATCTTGCCCAGAACTGTAAAGTTCAAATTCAGATCAAATAATCCTCTGATGTTAATTTAATTTGACTGATTTAAGCACTTTTTCCACCTATAGGAATACTATGGCTTCAGTGGGTCGTATCTGACAATGGAGGGGAGTGAAATGTTTACTTTTAATGTTTATTTTTGAGGCATTATGACATATTTTAAATTTTTTATCTTCATAATGATTTACTTAATTTCTCAAATTTATTGTTAATGAGACCCTCTTGTACTTCTGATACTTGTTAATGAGTCAAGAGGAAGTCTTCAGAGCAAAGGCAAAATCTGTTTGGCAACTCAGTGATCAAGATCTGTTTTAGTACTTGACTCTCTCTCTTTTTTTCTTTTTTTTCTTGAGAGAGAGAAGAGGGAGCAAAATGTGAAGAAGAAAGGGGACAGCAAAAGAGGAGAAAAGAAAATGGACCGGTCTTTGACAGATTTGTGTTTAAGGTTGAACACTCCAGCAATTATTACTGAGATGTAAGAATGCTACACATTCAGTGTATCTCTCTCCTCACCACTGTTTGTCATAAAAGAAATTACTTTGTGGACACAACAGAATACAAAGCAAAGACCTGAGAACCTACATCTGTATTGAGTGTCCTAATAAGAATTCAAATGGAAACTAAAGGTTGAAGGATTATGGAATATATCCTATTCGTATTATAGCATCTGAGATTATTAACCTTCCCTAGATTGTCTCAGTCTTTACCATCATTAGATGTCACAAACCCCTCACATCTTTCTAATGGATCAGTTCCTTGAAGAAAACATGCATTCCAAAAAGAAGCAAATTTTTACACCCTTTCTTTTCCCTGGAAAAATGATTTTATTGCATCATTTCTTGGTGCGATCTTTAGAATAAACAGAAGTCCTATTAGAAGAGTGGCGAAAGGGAGGTGCTTAAAGTAAGAGAAGAATTTGTCTAGATCTCTAACCTGCCATTCCACAACATTCCCAACTCACGATAATTAGTCCCATCAAAGTCTTATATAATCCAAACCTCACAGCATACATACGAAGAAATTTGGCATGCCTTATCTTTGGTCTCCTGATGTTCTACAGCACGACTGAATTGACAGTTAGTTCTAACATTAAAATATCTAGATTAAGGGTACCCATTCTGCAGTGAACTGCAGTCAGTACCCATTCTCCAATGAAGTTCACACACAGCTGTTGCAAAATTTCATCCATGTCAGTACAGTTTTACTGAGATCTTTCTTCAGAAATTAAAACGTTACAGTTGGACAACAGCTGTCAGATATGTGCACATATAAGGCACTATTAGGTTTTTATCTTTTGTTTCCTGAATATGTCTGACTTGCAAGAGAAAATTCATTATCATTGCCATATCTTGACTAAATTCCCACAACTCAAAAAAGACCCCAAAAAACAACCCAGAAAAAAAATATCCTTGATCATGGACTGGCTTCATCCGTCACATCATTGACATGAGGTGTGTGTATCTGTGATTCCATGAAGAAAATGTAAGGGTAAGGGTGAGTGTAAGGGTTACGGTCAGAGTAAGGGTTGAGATTATGGTTAGGTTTGACATTAGGGTCAGGGTTAAGGTTAGGGTTGGTGTCGGGATTAGGATTAGGTTTATGTTAAGTGTTACTGTTTGGTTTAGGGGTTAGGGTTAGGTGGGTGTGGCTAGGTTTAGGCTTTGGGTTAGGGTTAGTGTGAAAGTTTTTGTGGTAGGGTTTAGTGTTAGAGTCAGGCTTGGAGTTACACTCACTGTTATGGTTTAAATTAGGTTTAGGTTCAGCCTTATGTTTAGGGTAAATTTTATGTTTCGGCTGTGGTATTGCATGAGTGTAAGGGTTGTATTCAATCTGGGGGGTTTTTAGGGTTAGTTTTGGGGCTACATGTAGTGTCAGGGTTAGTGCTAGTGTTAGGGTTTGAGTTAGTTCAGTCTGACCTCTTAAAATAAACTTTCTTAATTGCTGTTACTGTATCAAAATTTATCTATTATCTTGAATATAACTAAATGGGGTTTATTCTGAAAGAATTTTCAAACTTATAAGGCTGTTTCTTCATGCCTTTTAATGTTTTTTATCTCTTAATCTTAACTTTATATGTCTCTCATATAAGAATATCTGAAGGATGAACTAAAGCATCTGTAAACGTTTTCAAGGAGCCTTCGATATAAAAATGTACTCTGAAAATAAGACTAGCAACATTTGATCCAAAAACTTTTTCAACTTGTTATTGCCTTCCAAAATAAAAACAACAAAATATTTTTATCTTGCAAAGCTATCAGTCTTCTGCTCATGAGTACAAATAGTTGAAGTCCTCTGGTTCTTGACCTTGCTCTTAGAAGTTTGTGTGTTAGAATTAACTGCGATTTCAGTAATATAAGACAGGA
This sequence comes from Acanthiza pusilla, assembly GCA_036630365.1. NCBI lineage: Eukaryota > Metazoa > Chordata > Aves > Passeriformes > Acanthizidae > Acanthiza > Acanthiza pusilla. Next base: position 2,261,499 of record JAXCHO010000034.1, read on the forward strand.
AACCCTAATACAGTGGCATCTTAAAGCATTCAGAAGGCCTTTAATCTATTTTCAAATAATAAATCTGCGTGGGTACCTCATCATACACAGAAAAATAAAGGGTGATTATGAAGTGTTGGGAGGTAAAACATGTTTCCAGAGGGATCTTAAGTAGGGTGAGAAAAGGAGAACAATCTGGGACTGTGAGTGAAGCATGGCAAAAGGAAGGTATGGACAGGGTGGGGCACTGGAAAGGGTGAGAAGGTGTGGATATCAGTCTGAGAGAGATAACAAAATGACACAGTAGCACCTCATATGCACACATTGCTTTCAGTCTGTGCTGGGATATGAAACTTTTGCCATTTCGTGGAAAATTCTGATCCTACTCTTCTGCTGGCACTAGTACAAGCTTGAGACTAGAAAAAGGAGAGACAGAAAGACAGGCGTGCTCCCCTCTGTTCATCTGCTTCGAATCACTGTAATAAGGTCAAAGCCCTGTGACTGCACACAGATCTCTAGTTCTTCCTGTCCCCCATATTCCATGTGTTGGGGTACAGGCACTTCATAGTGTGGTGGTGTACTCCCCCCTCCACCCCCCACTCCTTTCCAGGTTGCAGATTTTTGGGCGATCTCAAGAACACTCATTCGGGACACATAGAAATATTAGATTGTGTCACTATCCAAGTAGGGGTGTGCAGGAATGCTCTCGTGTTGTCTTTGTCTGCTTGTGCTTGATCAAGGTATTCCCTCTTAAGCCTCCTTTTGCTTCCTGGGTGGTCACTATTGTCCTCCCTGTACCAGGCTCTGTCAAGCCTGGCTATGTCCCCAGCTTTCTTCAAATATAGTTTAAAGCTCTCTCAATGAGCCCTGCTAATGCCTGAGCTATTCTCCTTTTCCCTCTTTGAGGCAGGCGTACCCCATTCATTGCCAGCAAGCTCAGTGTATAAACTGACCAACGTCCAAAATGCCCAAAATTCTGCTGGTAGCACTAGTCTCAAAGCCAGGTATTCAGCTACATGATTTACCTGTTTCTTGTGCCATCATTCCCTGCAACTGGCAGCACAGAAGACAATCTGGAAACAGAGGAGCTATCGTTTCATTTCTTTACTGGACTTATTGATATTAGACAGTTCAAGTATTTTAAAGTGTGTCAGTCATCCTCAGTAGAATATATATATTATGAATTAATTTAATTGGTCTTCTAAATTGTGATTATGGGAAAAGAGGTACATTTGAGGCAACTAGTAAGGAGTTCCACAGCACCCTTTATCTTGGGCGTATTAGTGACACAGCTGCACATATCATAGACATAGAATCATAGAATGTGTTGAGTTAGAAGATACCTTAAAGATTACTTGGTCCCAGCCCCTCTGCATGGACAGGGATGCCTTCCACTGGATCAGTTTACTCGAAGGCTCATCCAACCAGGCCTTGAACTTCCAGAGGTGGGGCATCCACAAGGTCTCTGGGCAACTTGTTCCAGTTCCTCACCACCCTCACAGTAAAGACTTTCTTTCTAATACCTAATCTAAACCTACCCTCTACCCTCTTTCAGTTTAAAGCCATTACCCTTTGTCCCATAGTGATAGGACATGCATTTGTAAAAAGTCCCTCTCCAGCAATCCTGTAGGCTCCTTTAGGTACTGAAAGGCTGTTATCAGGCCTCCCCAGAGCCTTCTCTTCTCCAGGATGAGCAGTACCAATTCTTTCAGCCTTTCCACAGAAGGATTCCATATCTCTAATGACTTTAGTGGTACTCTGAACTTGCTCCAACAGTTCTATGTCCTTCCTGTGCTGGAGGCAGGTGCAGTGCTCCAGGTGGTATCTCATGAGAGTGAAGTGGGATAATCACCTCCCTCCACCTGCTGGCCACACTGCTTTTGATGCAGCCCAGAATATGTTTGTCCTGTGCTGTGAGTGCATATGTTGAACTTCTTGTCAACTAACATCCCCAAGCGCTTCTCCTCAGGACTGCTCTCAATCTGGTCTCTGCCTAGCCTGTATTGATACGAGGTACTTGTGTCATGGTTTAAAACCACCTGGAAGTGAAGCCCCACCCAACCGCTACCCTCCTCCTAGCCCCTCTACTGAGAGAGGCAAAAGGCAGAGATCCCAGGCTGAGATAAGAACTATTTACTGGAAACAGCAATGAGATAAGAAAATTAATAGAAACAGCAACAATACTAATAAAAGTGGTATGAAAAAGAGGGTGATTTGCATACAAAAAATGTTCCCTGACTGATTAACCCAACCCAGAGCCACTCGGCTCCCTGAGACAAGGAACGAAGTGGCCCCTGTACCCTCTCTACACACATCTTTTTCCCCAAGCCCAAGGCAATGAAAAACAATGGTGGAAAATCTCTCCAGTTGAGACCAGTGTTATCCCACCACTTCATAAGCTGGAAAACCAACAAAACAGCAGGGGACCCTCCACAAGCTACCTGTTTCCTTCATCTGATACCACGCCCACCGTCTTCTCAGAAATAAGAACCCATTATCTCTGTCCCCTGGCAATGATGCAAGCTGTAGAGAATAACAGCATAGACGCCCACATGGTCCCAGGCTCTGCCCCCTCAAAGCTACTGTGAAAAATTCTTGGCTGAAAGCAGGACACCTTGTTAAACATCGTAAGGTTCACGCAGACCTACCTCTCAAGCCTATCAAAGATGCTCTGAATGGCATCCCTTTTCTCCAGGGTGCTGAATGCATCACACAGCTTGGTGTCATTGACCAGCTTGCGGAAGGTGCAATCAAGCCCACAACTTCTCAAATATGGAGGATAGCAGCTAAATCACTTCATTGGCCCATTCCCTCAGGACCTGTCGATGCATCTCATCCACAGGTCCTATGGACTTGTGCATCTTCAGATTCCTTAAATGGTCTCAGACCTGACCTTCTCCTACAGCAGGAGGTTCTACATTGTCCCATTTCCTTCCTTTCCCTTATGTGATTTGGGCAGCATGGCAGGAGCACAATTACTGAAAGTAAAAATGCCTTTATCTATAAAAAAAAAAAATTCACTCATTGAGAAGAAACCATACAGAAGTCAAACAAATGGCCTTATTGACTGTGAAATAAGCTTGTCCAGTTCACATCTGGTGGGAGAAAGAGGAAAGCAAAAAACCACCGAGATTTTAAATACAAAGACTCCACTGAGAAGTGATATAGATGTGTTTACCTTTATATGGTGGTGTCAAGGCCATAATATTTGTAAATAATTTTCAAGGAATTTCTATAAATCCTCCTTCAAACTAAAGAAAGAGACAAATCCTAAGCCAAGCATTTTGTCCAATTAAATCAGTTATGAAGTTTAACAAATGAAACAATATGTGTTACAGCCTTTCTCTCTTGATTTCTCACCATTTCAACTAGAAAGGCTCAGCTTACCCAGATGGGCAGATGTCTCACATTGCGAGAAGCAGAGCATGTTCTAGAAACACCATGCACTGTGCTCAGGTTTCTTTTTCTTTTTTGGTGTTATTTGGATGGTGAGACAATTGATCCTGAGGGCTCTCTTTCCCTCTCACTGTGGACTTTGCTAAGACATCCTGAAAAGTTTGTTCTACTTTCATTAAGAACTTCCCATGTGAGCAGGCAGGCATTAGCTGTTCTTCCCACTCTTTCCCTAATCTTCAGTGTGATTCTTCTTTTTTATGGAGAGAATTTATATCCACACTACTCCACATTAATTAATTAATTAATTAATTAATAAATAAAAAGATCTGCATATGATCAGAAACATGACCTGAATAAAATTAAACATGGTGTCAATATTTGTATTGTTCAAATAAATACACACTTCATCTGTTTCACAGTTCATAGTTGTTCCTGGACTACTTTAACATTAGGCCACTATAGAATAATATGTATCAGTTAGAAATGGAAAAGAATTGGTGTAACATCCTGCTGAGGTTTGCACCTGAGCAAACAGCATGTTCCACAGATTTATTCTCTCTGAGATTCAATTGCAGCATTACATTCCTTGCATCCTTTATAACCCTTACATAAATTTTACAGAGAAGTTATCAAATATCTGTTGGATGGAAGCGATGAGGAAGAAGTAAAAAATTGTACTTGTACCAGAATGTTAGTATGATATCTATTTCTACTTTTCTGCTGTTGTAGAGAAAGGAATACAACTTACTGTGCTCAAAACCTACAGATAATTTTCTACTTGGTCAGTGAGTTGAACTAGTTCATCATGAGTCTGTGTCTTATTGCAGATGAAATAACTTTAAACAACAGAAGTTCTGAGATAATTTACCTGTTCAAAAAAGTTGAATCTGTTTTGATTTCTGAGTAGACTGGAGCACAAAGAAGAACTACTCTTTTCTAGGGATTGAATTGGATTGAATTTATCTCTTCCCCATTCCTCCCCGTGGTCCAGTCCTTCTGTCTTGGTCACATGGCCCTATCCAGGCAAACATTTTATTTCTCATCCTGTTCAAGTCAATGAATACCAGAACATAATATTTTATATCTATACACACACACACACACACACACGCACATATATCTATATATATATATAGATATATATATATGTATGTATAAACAGTTCTCTTCTGAGTTAGCTGTCTGTTGGGGTAGTCTGTTGAATTGTCTGTTGAAAGGAAATGGACAACAGCTGATTCAAGACAGGAGAAGCTCTGGTCGCTATGGTCAGGAATTCCAGTACACAAGCTCTTACAGCCCTTAGAGATATGCAAAAAGATTTAAAAAGCCCCCAGCATTTTTGCTAAGCTCATCTCATTATACATCAAGCCCAACAATATTGCTAGATGGCAAGCACAAGTCACAAATCATTGGCTCTATGGAGATGCATAACCTTGGTAAAAAGTATTGGATTTGGGGGTTTTTTGTTGGTTGGTTGGTTGGTTTTGTTTTGGGGTTTTTTTTTTTTGGTTTTTTTTTTTTTTTTGGGTGTTTTTTTGTTTTATGTACTCTCCTGTTTGCTCACTCATACCTAGAAACATTGATTTTTAATTCAAATTGACTGTACTAGACAGATGCATTTCAATCTACTTTGGAATAAAATTTTTAGTTCTTTATACTCAGCAATCTTCTACTCCACAGGGGGTTGAAAGACTACTTTGGCATGCAATAAAGACTCTCAAAATTTTGGTTTGTTATAAACAAGCATGAAATTTCACAGCATGGTTGTTCTGCTTCTGTCTCGTTGAATTTCGTTCACAAGTAAAAGTCACTCATGTTTATGTTTCAAATGCACTAAACCAAACATTTTTTCATGTGCTACAAAAATTTTACACTATGTCAAAGTTGCTCTCCAGGTATAATAACACTTCTCGTAGGAAATGTGAGTTTAATGGCCCAAATATCTACTTGTGCTGCAGTGAGCGGTGGCTGGAGGGGTAAAGTTACTTTCTCCAGACAGAATAATACACGTGTCTAAACACAGCTTCGAGGAAATTAGTGACTTACTCATAAAGGAGATAATTTGGCCTTCATCACTAGCATATGTCCATTGGTGAGCTGCTGTTGCAGCTCACAACAAGAGTATTGATTTAGGGTAACTTTTAAAGTGCTTTATTATCAAGTTGTTACTCCTGGGGCAATTGAAGACAAAGAGTAATATAATTAAACTCTGACCTTTGAGAAAAAAACCTCTCCTTGAGAACTTCTATTCAAGAACAAAGGTGATGCCACTTAATGAACTTTGTCAGAGAACCATGGCGGTCATAAACCACAAAAGCAAATTACAGGTAAGGAATTGTGAAGAAAGGCAAGTAAGGAAATTCTGATTTAAAGATGTAGACACAAATCTGTCAAGATAAATGCAGAAAAAGGGGGAAAATATCTGTGTAAGAAGATGGGGAAGATCAAAGACACACAACCATGTATGTATAAATCAGTGTAATTCTACTGACTTGAAAGGAGCTTCACAGATTACCTAGCCGAAAAGATTTCCAATTAAAAACTGTCATTCAACTGAAAAAAATAGATGTTGTAAATGTATGATTTTTTTTTGCCTCCTTCAACTCCTATAAACTCTGTATTGAAACCAGCTGAAATAATTATGTCTGTTTTTAAATTATTGCACCTAAGCCACTAATGCTTCGCCATTACAGTCTTAAAAAACTTCACTCTAATGCAACATACGCTTTGTACCAGCTTATATATTCTCTTATCACCCCATATCACTATTTTCCTCCCCTGTTCCAGTATCAACTGTTAAAGAGCTAGCGGTCTTTGATTTAAAGGGGAGCCATACTGAGTTACCTACAGCAGCTTGAAAAATTCTATTTTCTCACAGTTCAAGATGTATATTATATCCTGAGAGCCTAGTAAGTATTATTATGTTTTTTTTCTAGCAGTGAGCCATAGCAGAGGGCAAGCATACAACTGCATTTGTGCTGCCAGAATTTTATAGCTATTTTAAGAAATTGAGTTAATATCTACCATTTACCAGTTCTCCTCAGACCTCTGTTCAGGTCTCACTGCAACAGAAGAAAGTTTGGGGGGATCTGAAAGCAGGAAAGCCTTTTCTAGCAGGACACCATCTGCAAGGGTAGAGATTACATTTGTAAAGGTCAGACAAAACCTTGCCAGAACTCCGCTTAAAATCTCAAATGTCAAATTGTTCATTTTAATAAAATACTTCTTGGATTCCCTCAAAACTTCTTGCTCCAACTTACCAAGTTCCAATGAACAGTCCCACAGTGAGCCCCTTTGCAGATTTAGACTGAATAGTTCTCATTGGCTCCTTTCACCATCTGAAAATTTTAGTGCATTCATGTTTAACCAAGGTACAGGAAAACGACAATTCAGTCACTTGGTCCTCAGATACAAGCTAATGAAAATTACAGAAAAGCAATATAGGATTCTTGAATACCTGGGGATTCTGTGAGGAGAAATAGACCACTTTCTGTCTTCCTGAAAGTAATGAAAAAGAATAAAAAAATTGCAAGTATTATATATGGGGAAAAATAAGATAAGTGCAAAATCCCTGGAGGTGACTGGGGAACTATTATAATAATGTTATAGTGTAATTATATCATTGTAGTATTACAATTTTGTTATTCAGTGACCCAGTGCAGCCCTGGATCTTTTTCCAGGTCTAACCACCCTTCTCAGAGCAATGCCAAGGCAGACACATACTTTGGGTGTGGAGAAGGAAGGGTTATTTAGCACCTATATGTTGTTGCTGCATTCACTGAATAAATGTTGGTGCTTGGAAGGTGCTATGTTTCACTCCTGTCATAGTTTAACCCCAGCCAGCAACTCAGCCCCACACAGCTGCTTGCACACGACCTCCATGGAGGAATGGCAGAGAGGATTGGAAGACTAAAAGTGACAAAACTCATGGTTTGAGATAAAGACAGTTCAGTAGGTAAAGAATAACCCATACAAACAAGCAAAGCAAAACAAGGAATTAATTCACCACTTTGCATGGCAGACAGGTGCTCAGCCATCCCCAGGAAAGCAGGGCCCCATCATGTGTAATGGTTACTTGGAAAGACAAACACCATCACTCCAAATGTCCTCCCCTTCCTCCTCCTTCCCCCATCTTTATATGCTGAGCACAATGTCATATGGTCTGGAATAATTCTGTGGACAGTTGGGATCAGTGATCACAGCTGCATCCCCTCCCAACTTCTTGTGTACCCCCAGCTCCCTCGCTGGTGTGAAACAGAAAAGGTCTTTGCACTGTGTAAGCCCTGCTCAGCAATAATAAAAACATGACTGTTACCAACACCGTTTTCAGCACAAATCCAAAACACATCCCCATGCCAGCTACTATGAAAAAAAATTAAATCCACCTAAAACCAGCACAACCCCAAAGAAAACCAGTGCATGTACCCAGAGGCTGCTTGGTGGTATGAAAGACAGCATGATAGGTGATGATGAGTAGGATATTTGTTTCAAAAGCAAATACCCAAATAAAGCTAAAATACTTATATAGAGGTAGCTTGGATACCCTTGGCAGTACTGGGTTTGGATTCTGTAACTAAAGCAAGAAGAGTCCTTTTCTGTACTAATTACAGTGCTGAGAGCCTTTTAACAGTACACATCTTTGGGTTGAACAATCCCCATGGAGGGAAATACACTCTGGATGTGCACCATCAAACATGTTTTAATTTAGGTGCTATATGGCTACATATCATAACTGCTATAATATTACTATCTATTAGAGAGGTCTGCTGAGATGCTTCTCCAATATATGGTCTAAAAAAATTAAAAAGAATACACAGTTTCCTCAATACCAGAAATAGCTATGTGTAGAGAGGGTAACAAAGGACTATCATGGATTTCTAGTCCAGTCCATTTTATGATAGCAGAGGCACTCTTAGGTTACTCCCTTGACTTCCTTTTATGCTTGTGGTTATCATTGGCAATGTGTGATTTTCTAAAGATGAATTTCCATGCCTGACAGATAAGCCCTTTTGACATTCTTAATATCCAAAAATACTAAAAATACTAAAGCAAAACATTAAAAGGCAAAATGAAATTTGGAATTCAAAGAAGATATATATTTTTAAAACTTTTAAATTTTTTCCTTTAAAACTGTGAACAACATGGCAATCTGTGGTTATGCATTCCAATAAATATTTCATTTCACAGTGCTTCCAATAAGTTAAGTGATTACTACTTAATTACTGATAATTTATCAGCAATTTAGCTGACATTTACCAGCTACCAGCATCTGAGTTCATGGGTCAAATTTAGCACATGCACTTTGTGGCATCATTTTTACATTTTTATGTCTTTGTCCTTTCCCAGCTGCTAAATAACCTCAGAGAACTGAAGCTTACTAAGAGTATGGTTAATAAGGTGGCACTAGGAGCAGAGGAAGAGGAGAGTGTTTTAGAATTAGTATTGAGGTGGAGAACAAAGCAGAATTTATGGGATTTCAGCCAGACTACCGGAGTGTAAACCTGGGTTATTTCTACTATCTGTTCGTATCAATGAAGTCTAGTTTCACATTTATGGGAAGAGCAAAAAATGCTAGTCGAGTATGTTTTCAAGCATTACTAGTGTGTGCTTTGCCTTGTCCTAAGAGAAATTAAGAGACCTGTTCTGCATAGCTAAGCTTACTATAACTTTTTTTTGTGATCTGATAGAGTCTGTGGTGAAAATACGTGAACTTGATTAAGAGTTGCACATAAAAGACCCTGCAAGTTTACAGAGAAAGTAACATAGCTGAATATGACCACTTGAAATGCATGCACTTGAAAAATCAGCTTCTTTCCTGCAAATGAAAATGCAAAACATTCTCTCTGTTGTGGCTTAGAAAGGTAGTAAGATCCCAAATTAAAAAAAGCCCCAAAAGGTATCACTCAAACAGTATTTAAAATCAAAAACTAATGAAATTGACAAAAAGAAAATAAAAATCAATGCTTCTCTAGGTCATCAAGTCTGTCAAACTGCATCTGTGATCAAAACAAAATAACACTGAGTGTTTCCTCACTGGGACACAGAAGAGCTAAGCCTTTTTTAGGAACATTACAATTGCAAATACATTTGGAAGTCTGATTTCATTCTGTTTTTTCCAGCATATGAGGTCAGTCATGTAAGGTACACTGAATGCTGACAAGCAGAAAGATAGCTTGCGTTCTCCCGCTCGCCCCTCAAAGCATTTTACTTTACTGGAGAGTCTGTCATAACCTTTTCTGTACAGCGACACATCCTAGTATGACTATATACATTCAGGATTCAGTGGCAGGTGGCCAAATACAGTCTCTGGCTTTGCCCTGTTCTCTTCTGTGTTTGCTGGCTGCTATACCTGTCCACTGCCGTTGGAAAGCCTTTATTCTCAAAGACAGGTTGGCTTAGATGTAAGACTTCATCCGGAAACGCCTCTGCCTTTCTTTCGCTGGACTTGACACAGCTGAACTAATCTTTCCAGTTCAGACCATGTTTGTTGACTGGAACTTTTTGTCCTGCACAGACAGCAGGCATGCTGGTGGTAGATGTCATAACAATACTCTTACCTTGCTCAGTATTTTTTTTACTTCTGTTGTATGTTTTATACTGAAAATGCAAACAATGATTTTTTTTTTTCCCCTAAAATGTTTGGGTACCAAGAAGATACAATTTTTAATTGTCATCAATGCACACAATAGGGAAGAAAGAGAAAAAAAATCTTATGATCCTCAAATACCTAGTAACTTGAATCTTCATATAACCATGTGCACAAAGCTGAGGTTTGCTGTATTTATACCTGCCTGTCTGATTTTTAAATGTTAAGTGTTTGCTTGTAGGACCTGTAAAAGCAGGTCTGAAATGACTGTGCATAAATATCTAACATCTGTTCCTTTTAAAGTTTTGGCCTCATAAACAAATTAGAACTTCCAGCAGGTTCATATACAAATATAATTCAATAAGAGTTCCTGAGAATGGAAAAAAATGCAGGTTATTTTTGTTTTATTAATATTCCCCAAGTTCTAAGCTTCAGGATGTGTAAACAGACTTTACCAAAATACAATTTTTAAAAGATTAGCAGCTACAAATAGATGGAAGGAATAAGATAAAGAATGTCACTGTGGTACATATTTTCCATGCCTCACTTTTAAAGGCTGCAACATTTTCTGAAGATTAATCAGACTAAAATTTTCCTTTCATCACAGGCACCTCCTTCAGGTGTTCATTGCGGAAAGCTACTTAGAGCCTTCTGCAGGTTTTATAGCTACAGGTAATCATTACCTGTGGTGAGTGACATAATACAAAATTGTAAAGGTGCTCAGCACACAATATCAGAACAAGCAGCAAGACCCTTCAAACTGCTGGGGCTCATTTGCCACAATAACAGTTTATACTCTGTGAGTGCAACCTAAAAATATCCCCTTCCTCCACATATCCCCCATGCAAAGTGTAATGTGCCAGTTTTCTGGTGGATCTTAGTTTATTCTTCCAAATGTGGTAATTTTCAGTCCAATACCATATACAAGGCATCAATCCACATTCTGCAAATGTAAATCAAGAACAATTCACATCCTACTATAATATTAATATGTTACTTCCTGCTTTCACTGTACACAACACACCCTGTGTGTCTGTCTGTATGGGCAATTTATTCTAGCTCATCTCCATTTGGTGGAGGCTTGAAGGGTTACTAATAGGAAAGACATTCAAGCATGCATCAATTGATAATATGTAGCAGGCAGAATAACTCTCCCATCATTAAATTCCTAGACATATATTATGTCAGATCCACATGCTTTGCAGTGAACTTTATGAGGAAACAACACACAAAAATAACCACTAAAAAAACTAAGAAAACTTAATAGAAAAAAAAAATTCTATATCCAGATATTTTCATATGCTGTTTTGTTTCCTCTCTGAATACAATTTATAATGAACCCTAAACAAGAGTGAATACATTAAAAGTCATGTAAAGCCTTTAGATTGCAATATTACAGTAACTAATTTCATGTTAATTAACACATTATAAAAATGATTACAAGATATCTCTGTTGCATACATGGGCACATGTGAGTAAAACTAGAGAAGGATTTGATTTTGCAACTATAATATTTTAAACATATGAAACTATTTCCCTTTCTATTCCTTTTAAATATTCTAAGATTTTGCAGGGAAATATATTCGGGGGGGGGGGGGGCACCAAAAAAACCAAAACACGTAAAAATAAACAAGACCCAAACACTAAAACCAAGAGAGTACAGGAGATTTCTACACATGAAAGCTCAAACACTTGCACTCTGTGCTATAACCTCTTCAAGAAGAGCAAGGCACGTGGGAAATCAGGTTTCCCATTACACCAGCTACAGTTCTTTAAGGCGTATAAGCATGCCAACTTATCCCCACAGTGACCTCCAAAAAAATGAAGTATCAGAGGAGGAGGCTGCCAGCATGAAACTGAGACAGAGTCAGTTATTTTTCAGTATTTCTGAACATAACTCATACTTTGAAGAATGTCTGAGAGAATTTTGAGTCAATGACAGTAAAACACCAGCAACAGTTTATGTGGGACTTCGGCTTATAGGGAACTAACTCTAAACACCATTTTGATTTTCTTTTATGAATGTGTGAGTTCAGTTAATAACAAAGGCAACATTTATTTTGCATAGGTTAATTCTGCTCACAAATGGGAGAAAAGCAGTTTGTAAATTGTTACTAGAGTTTATGGAGCTGTATAGGAAGATACTAAAATGGAAATACTGGAAAGCTGAGCTATTCTGCTGGTGTTCTGAGATAGAAGACCACATTCAGTGAAACTCAGCAGTCTAGTCTTACTTCTGAGCCTGAAGCTCTCAGTTTTGGAAAGGGTCATGATATTTCCCTGTCTCAAAGAGATGTTTCATTGATTATGACTTTAAAGTGTCTCCACACACTGCTGAAAAGCCTCACAACTGCCCACCTCCACTTCTTTCCTCATCTCTTTTTCTAGGATGCTCCTGCTCCTGACACCAGTTCTGCTGTTTGCTTGACTGCATATTGAAGTGGTCAGAGAGATACTTGTCTGGCCCAGCACCAGCGTGCACCTCAGTCACAGCAGAGAATATGGGTGTCACAACTGTTAACCCCTCATTATTCAGAAAGTCCTAAATACAAAGAAAATAAATCTTAATAAAGGCAGAAATACCTAATTTTATTAGCTTGCTTCCTTTCTAACTAGAAAAGCTGTTTAAGTAATTCTTGGAGGAGCAAACAATCTAAAAGATAAGATGGTGAAAATAGAAAAGGACAAGGACAAAATAATTTTGGAGGAAATGCTTTGAGTTGTACCTCCAACCAGGCAAAGGTCATGGAACAGGAGTCTGAAAACAGTGGTGTTTGTTACATAGGGATAAGCAGTGCCTCACATCATTTTTTTTTGGAGTTAAAATAGCACTGGGCAATTAATGCTTCACCACCATCATGCTACATACAGAGCATGGCATGGTTACAGAGCACATCACTGGGGGCTGGGTGATAGTTCTGCCAGTTTGATCAAAACAGTCAGAATAGATTTGAGGTCTTTGAGGACAGCTTTGTTCTCAGTGTGGTGCATGACCATTCTCTGTCTATGACTATCAATACAATGTCTGAATGTTTTTCTGGCTTGGTTCTTCTTGTCCTCGATTCATATTTGTTCAGGGACAGGGAGCAGAGCCAGATCAAGGGTTTGGGATGAAGCCAGACAGAATTTGATTAACTCACTTGCCTCTAACTACAGTAATTACCATAATAAAGACTAATGTATTAATTAGCATTTTAGAAGACAGAAAGAGTTGAGATTTTCTTCAGTTCATCCTAGAAAAATAAATGCATGTTTAGCTTTTACCTCCATCAGCTCGTGTACTAGTCTATGCTTTAGCCAAACCCTTGGATTTTAAAAAATGCAGTAGTACTGACAGGATGCTTTCCGGATGTATGTTTGTGTGCCAGTGGTTTAACAGCACAACCGTGCAAGGTCAGACTTTCATCTTCATGCCAGAAACTTCAAAGGGTCATGGTAAAGACCCCACTACCATATTTCACTATGAAGGAAAAACATAAATTCTGAGCATCTATTTGTTTTTTAAACAAATGTAATTTCATATATAAAGTAAAACATGGTCACCTCACAAATAGTGACAAAGACAAGATGAAGTGCTTAACACATTCTTTGCCTCTGTCTTTAACATAGATGATGGACCAAAGGGGTTTCAGTGTCCTGAGCTGTGGGACCATGACTGTGAGAATGATCAACTCCCAGTTGACCTTGAAGTTGTGGTGCAGGTGGATCCCTACAAATCTATGGTGCCTGATGGGATTCACCCAAGAGTTTCCAAAGAGCTTTCTGATGTAATCTCAAAACCTCTCTCAATGATTTTTGAGTGATCTTGGGAGTCTGGCAAGGTCCCAGCTGACAGGAAGCTGGCAAATATTGTCCCAGTTTTCCAGAAGGGCAAGAAGGAGGACCCCAGGAACTACAGACCTGTCAGTCTCACTTCAGTGACTGGTTAAGTTACAGAGATTATTCTTGGAGGTATTGAAAAATACCTGAAAGATAATGCAGTCACTGGTCACAAGCAGCAGAACTTCATGAGAGGAAAGTCAAGACCTTTTATGACAAGGTAACACACCTAACCGATCAAGCGAAGCCAGGTGATGTAATTTCTTTGGATTTAAGTAAAGCTTTCCACAGTGTCTCTCACAGTATCCATCTGGATAAAATATCCAGCCTACAGCAGAATAAACACAGTGGGTGATGGGTGAGCAACTGGATCATGGTCAGGCGCAAAGGGTTACAGTGAACGGGAGGTGACACCACACTGGTGATCTGTCACTAGTGAGGTTCCTCAGGGCTCCACCTTAGGCCCCATTCCCTTGAACATCTTCATACATGACTTGGATGCAGGACTGGAAGGGATACTAAGCAAGTTCGCAGGTGATACCAAACTGGGAGGAGCTGTTGACTCGCTTGAAGGCAGTGAGGCCCTGCAGAGAGACCTTGGCAAATCAGAGAGATGGGCTATCACCAGACATTAGAAGTTCAACAAGGGAAAGTAGTAGATTCTGCACCTGTGCTGGAACAGCCCTGGATGTACGAACAAGCTGGGGAATGAGATGCTGGAGAGCAGCACCAAGGAAAGGGATCGGGGGCCCCTGGTCAACAGAAATTTGAATGTGAGTCAAGAGTGCCCTGGCAGCCAGAAGGGCCAACCCCGTTCTGGGGAGCATCAGGCACATCATTGCCAGCCGGGCAAGGGCTGACATTTATGATTGTCCCACTCTGGGGCAGCCTCACCTCAAGTGTTGTGTGCAGTTTTGGTCACTGTAATATCAGAAAGACATAAAGCTATTAAAGAGTGTCCAAAGGAGGGCAACAAAGATGGTGAAGGGCCTTGAGAGGAAGTCATATGAGGAGTGACTGGGATCACTTAGTTTGTTCAGCCTGGAGTAGAGGAGACTGAGTCTACAATTTATTGCAGTCTACAGCTTCCTCATGTGGGGAAGAGGAGGAGCACACACTGATCTCTTCTCTGTGGTGAGCAGTGATAGGCCCCAAGGGAATGGCCTGAAGTTGTGTCAGGGGAGGTTTAGGGTGGTTATTAGAAAAATATTCTTCACCCAGAGGTTTGTTGGACACTGGAAGAGGCTCCTCAGGGGTGTGGTCACAACACCAAGCCTGACACAGATCCAGAAGGGTTTGGACAAGGCTCTTGGGTATATGTTGTGACTCTTGGGGTGTCCTGTGCATGGCCAGGAGCTGGACTTGATGATCCTTGGGTCTCTTCCAACTAGACACATTCTGTGATTCTGTGATTCTGTAAGTCAAATGTTTTCCCTAGCTTTCTCCACAGCACCTTACGTTGTTAAAGAGCTAACAGCAAAGTACTCCTATTCAACAGAGGCAGAGAGGAGCTTTGGATTCCATGTGAATTGCATCATGAAATTTGAATAGTCCTCTGTGCATGGAACTCACAGTTTGTGAATGGTGGAGGTATAGACAGACTGATGTGAAGTACAAATCTCAAATTCTCCTTTTATTAAAACAAAGCAACCCAAACCAAACGAAAACAAAACAAAAAAAACCTTAAAACTAAACAAAAAATGCCAAAATCCTTACAGGGAAGGGTAACTTCTGACAGCACAGCAGGTGCTTCAAGATCTATGTTAGGTTTTTTCTCATTATACAATGCAATGTACTCCTTTATGACATAACAACATTTTCAAATTTAGATTAAAAATCTATATCTGTCTCAAGGCCTAACCATTTTGCAGGAAAAATTCTGACTATGAGTCATTATTGATATGATGTTTACCTTAATACATAGCATTCAAAGGATTCTGCATATTCATACTCATCATTCATAACAGAAGTCACAAAAGCCTGTGGCAATATGGTGTGCTCTACTTAAAAATACTTCATGTCCGAATCAGTTACAGGCCACAAACCTGTGTTATCTGCATGTATACTGATGCCTTTTTCTCTGGTCCTAGAATTATGAGGCAGACACAGTTAAGGGGACAAAAAGAGTTTACCTTTATAAGGATACTTAGGCTCAGAACTCATCAGGTGAAAAACGCCAAAGGTGCACACCCATGCATGGCACGTATACAATTTTTATATACTTTGCAAATTAGCATATCTGACAAAGATTCCCCAATAAGAAGCTTAATAGGTGAAGTAATCCCCCACTTCTGGTACCTTTTAGATTCTCCCCACTGCCTTGGATAAGGCTTGAACCATGTTTACAAAAATATATCTTGAAGAGCTGGTTTCAGCATTGGTTTCTATGGAGTACCAAGATAGGATAGGGCTTCAGGCCCACAACTGGGAGACTTTTAGAATGTTTAGTCTTTCTGCATAGAAAAATACTGGAACTAAGTTACAATAATAGGCTATGAAAGCTACAAATATGTGTGCTAAGAATACAGAGAATATATAAAAGGCATATAAAAGGCAAGGCAAAAAATTGCTACAGCATCATTACAATAGGTAAGGAAATAAGGAATATTTTTCACAAATAGATACACGTGAAAAACAGCAATAAAAGGCTTCATGGCACTTTCCTCTTTATGTATTGCAGATTTTTTGATGAAAATAATTGCAGTACTCTAAGGAGATCTGCTTAAAGAATAGGCAAGGAAATCAGTGCTTCCCTGAAGCTTGGAAGACCTTAGCCTCATCTCTTCTCACACATATTCAACATCTCAGCAGTCTCAGACTAGGCCTTTGTCTCTGTACTTCAGCTCCTCCACTTATAAAGACATATAAAAAGGATTTTTTTCTTATCCATGGACATACCTGTGATAAAGCTATTCAAAGATTTCCATAATTAGATAGCTTAACTGAGTCTTAGATATGTTGGCTGTTAGGGTAATGGGTTTGTAGTAGATCAGCAGGTGTTTTAGCCAACCTAAAATTTTCTGGAAGCTTTCTTGTGTCTTGGATTTAAAAAATTTAAAGACTCACACAATATCTAGGTGAATATTTAGAACATAACTACCCTGAGCAGCTGCAACAGACAGCCTTTCCAGGAGACACTGAGCAGGCATAAGGGGCATAAAAATACAAACCTCAGACAATTTGTCCTTTAGTTCCCCATTTTGCAAAATTTTTGCAGATCTAATTGCACACCCCTTGGTAGCCTCATGGTAGCCTTGCTCTTAACTCCCTATGATTAATGCACTTATCAATATACTATCTTTTTAGAAACAGTTATAGAAGAACTTAGAAGATATACTTTTACTTACTTTAAATGATCCTTCTTAGGTCATTTAAAATACATGTTTATCTCTTAATTAATCTTAAATGCCCCCTAGTGTGTTGTAATACTGTTCTTAATATGCAGCATATATTGAACATGTACATCTTCATTTGTAAGTAAAATAGAAAAAGAAATGAAATAATCAGGAGATGTTTCACCCAAGTGAAAGTGAACGAAAAGTGTTTAGTTCAAGAGTATGTCAGACTGGTACAGAGTGAGATAATAGCAAGAACAGAGACGAAAATAACTGATACTCCAGACAAAAGGCGATTTACCGTGGAACTAGGCAGACCCCTCCAGTACATTCCTAGAAGTATTAAAGCCTTAAACTGACAAGCCCCACATAGAACAGCAAAATGCTGAGGACTTGGAATCGTCTGTACAATATTGCTTCTCTAGTATTTTTCCGAACCCTGCAGCTAGTGCAAGGTGCAGAAAACCTTGGCAATACTATTTCTATGATATCTTGATGATTGTAAACATTAAAAAGTATCTCACCCAATTGTGCTTCTCTCACAAGCCAGTTCCATTCTGAGAATCTCAAACAGCAGCAGAAATAAATATTCACAAGGTGAAAGCAGGCATTCTTACCTTTTCTACAATTTACAATGTACTGTACCCTTGAGTTTTTTAGAAGTCAGACTTAGAAACTAATACCAATACTTAGAAGTAAAGGTTCCTGTTTTCTCTTTTTCTCTAAAGGCGTCTTTTAAGATAAAAGTAACACTTTTCTCCACTAAAGAGAGAGGAAAACTGAAGGTGAGTGCAGCAAAATGTGCTGTGGAATATACCACAAGCGGCGTGTGTCTGCCCTTGGTATATGACTTTGCACTGTTTTCCTCATTCCTAATCCCATGTATTCATCCCATGCTGAGGATGTCACACTGGCACAGAGTGCAGAGGCAGCCGTGGCTCCCAAAGGACGCTGAAAGCCCAGTGCCAGCTACCAACCACTGCACATTGGCTTTACTGCTGGACTGTCTCATATGCAACTCCCTGCCTCCACGCCTCCACAGCTGCTCCACCTCATGCTGTCAAGCCTTCATTTTCCTTGTTTAGCAATTTCTAGTCTAGAATAAAGCAATTCACAACTGAGCATCTCCGTGTGCTTTTTAATTATGAAGCTGTATACTATTAAAAAAATGAAATTATTCTTGGCAATCACTCCATAAATACGTGCTATGCATTATTGTGGTGAGAATTTTAATTGACAACTTGCCAGAAATTAACTATTTGACTTCAAAAGCTAATGTTCATTTTATGTCAGCTGGAGATGAATGTCAGTACCAATTATGAAGTGCAGAAAATTAGAAAATGAGGATATTCAATTATTTATCCCTATTGATTATTATTGATAACTATTTGATTATTTAACACTAAAATATCATAGGCTAATCATTTAATTTTGCACCCAAAAAAGTGCAATTTTCATTGACTTGAAATGATTCATCATCTATATTGAAAAAGTGAAGAGAAAATGGATACAAAACCCATGAATATCTACAACCAGCAAAACTGGACTGTTAATCTACAAATTTGCTCTGTGTGATGTGTCTTTGGGCAGTCAGACCATTCAAAGGACTCTAGCTGAGTAGAAAGGCTCCTTACTGAAAAGGAGGGAAAAAAATGAGTTGAACAGTAAGGTCTGTTTTGCAGCAGATTTCACCTACGCTGCAGAAATTGCAGAGTATCAGCACTTCAAAATTACAAACATGTGCTGCACCTGCTTCCTGAACAAACAAAGCACAACATGGGACTCTCCCTTGATGACTTATGTTTGATGAAATCATTGAGCCAAGGCAGAAAGCTTGAATTAGAAAAGCAGCAGCCTGAATAGGCCTGCTTATTCCTGCTACAATTACCTTTTCTCAGTGAAGGCTGCCTATTTTGTCAATAGCTCTGTCAACATTTTAAAACCTCCTCGGAGTAATTCAGATTGTTGAATGTAAATAAGCCACCTGCTTTCAAAAATCGAAACAAGACTGATTGATTGATTGATTGATTTAAACTTATCGGGGTGGGGGGGGACCTGCACACGAATGAGAAAATACTCCCCATCTCTTTAACCTCTGTTTCTGATAATTCAGATGATGTTCTAACTGAAAAATACATTACAGCAAAAGAACTTAACAATGCATGCACTTAGCTACATAACATCAGATGAGTAGTGATGCCACCCAGAACCTGATGTTTTGTGCATGTGCTGCCCAAACCGTTCACTGCAGTACAAGGGATCTCTAGGAGAGCCACAGCAGGGTCTTATCACATAAGATGGTAATATCAAACCCCTACTTTTCAAGCAATGCTGTCAATAAGACAAGGAAGGTATTGCCTTTCATAATACCCCATGGAAGACAGATCCTCATTTGTCATTGGTCCTGTGCACTGAGAATCTATTGCTATGCCCAGAGCTGGACGAAGGCTGGGAATTATGGGGTTCAGCACGATGCAATCTCTTCTAGAGTGTAAAGCTATTTGAGTGACAGAAATGCTCACACATGGTATTTTTGTTTTGGTGAATGACACCAAGCTCCTCTTTCCTTTCCTCTCAACATTTTTTGTTGCTATTAGAGTAAATACAGACTCTAACAGAAAAGGAACATGACAGACTCATTATCATAAATATCTTTGTCATTTTAACCTTGTGCTGTCAGAGCCTGTCAGGCCTCATCTTCCTGCTGCCTCCTTTTATTCTTTCTCACATCTACACTCATCTCTAGTTTTCCTAAGCAGGCAACAGGGTAGATTTTAGCTCATATTTCATAAGCCAAAATCAACCTCTGAATTCTCGGGAACTCAGCACATTTTCTAGAGATGCATGCTTGACTATAATTTATCTGAAAAAAACTAAAACTTTATTTTCACTTTTCATTATCTTAGGTTGTACAGCATAAAGAAAATATACTTTTTAATTCTGAGGCAATTTCTACCTGACTTACTATATAGACAGTACATTTTGCAGTGTGAAGGAATTTCATACTCTTTTAACCTCTCCAGTCTCAAAGCTAATCTCACAGCTGCCAGTGGGAGCTCTGCCATTGGCTTCACCAGGAACAAGTTCAGGTTTCATATTGGTAATAAAGATATCCATAAGAAATAATTTACTATAATTTTAAAAGTTCTCCTATTACCATTGATACAAATGGAATCATTTATATTGACTATATTCCAATATAAAATTCTAAGTATCTCCCAGGTGCCAACATTTTTTCACCGTGTTTGTTTTAAGGTTTTTCTAAGAGCTCAACTCTCAGTGCATTCCTTTCAGACCCCTGCTTCTTAAGTAGGAAGTTTTTGGTTTCAAGACAGATATTCCATGCTATTTATTCAGGCTTTTTTCTACTGAAGTTGTTCAGAATAAAATTTGAGATTTGATGGCAATGCTTATTCCTGTATACCTGTGTCAAACATATTCCTTTTCTGTATGCAGCACCATTAAGATTGTACAATAGTGACAGGCAAACAGGACTTACATGTTTCTCACAAGTGCTGGAAACACACAAACAACAATCCTACTATCCTTAAATCAGTGCATCTGATTTGAAATGGAGATTTTGGTATTTCTAGCATCCCACATGATCTGGGACGTGTTCAAGCAATGTAGGCACATTTTACGTAGAAGATTACTATAGTGTTATATAATTTTATTATAGAAAACCGTTTCAGATAAACTACTTTGTATAAACTTTATGGATCAATTTAGGTGAACAGACCAGTCATTGCAGAAGAGGCTCTTGAAAGAAAAACTAGCAGATGGCTCATTGGCATGTAATATATCTCCATTTTCTCATCTCATGCTGGTGGGATACTGGGAGAGGGAGATTTAGAAAAGAAAAAAAAATGTTTTGAAGGAAACCAAGTGCACAGATGGGCATTTCAATTGAAAACAACATGCAGTCATGTTCAGAGTTTCCACTTGACTCCAACCTTTCATGGAGATACCCACCCCAAATATTTTTATGTAATTCAAGAACTATAGTATTTAAAGAGTAAAAGAAAGTGAAACTGGGAAATAATCTCATTCTCTGAGATTGTTTCCTGTGTATTGAAGTGCTGGTTTGCAGATCTGCAATGGCATAGTAAGGGAATTAGGCACATGCCATACACAGAATATAAGCCAGTTGTTAAATATCAGAAAACTAGTCTGAGTTGCTGTTATGTTTAACCACTAGAAAACAGTGACTAAAATCAAAAACTATGCCCTCTGAACTACTCATGCAGTTCCTGTTTACATGCACACTACTTTCAGAGATAAAATCAGAGGTCAAATATTGTTATTATGAAGAGGGCAAGGGAAGAAGAGTGATATTTGTATGAGAAATACAAAATCTAGCCAGATTTAAAAGGCAAAAGCTTTAAAGTCTGAATTGGCATGCCTTGATAAACTATTTGGCTGATGACCATGGCCTCTTTTGTCACAGTTTCATTGAAACATTATGGCTTTGTGTTTTGTTTTTTTCTTCCCTCAACAGATACACTTAAGTAGGAGAAAGAGAAAAAATTCTAACATTCTCCCATGAATGCATAATTTTCCTAGATGACCAACAAGCCTCAAATTGCAGTTTTTGCTGGAAAGTATTCTAGTAGATGTTCTTAACTGTTTTTTTGAGATAATTGCACAGAAAGAAAAGGTTTGAATCCCAGCCTTTTCTAGCAGGGAAAGACCAAATATTTGGTGACATCCAAATATTTTTTTAGAAACCAATGGAATCATAGGTAACAATTTCTTATCCATTTACGAATTCTGAAATATTTCTTTTCATAGAAAGATGTTATGTCCGAAAGGACTTAGAGTAGAGGAGGTTTGAGAGATGTACTAGAAATGTAAAGGCTTACTTGAAGCTGATCAAAACAGCAATCAGTCTGAGTCTTTAAATCAGACCCCCAGCCTTATTTACAAAATTTCTTTGAAGTGAGAGAAAAAAAAGGTAATAACTCATTTCCCATTAAATACGAGTGTTCAAAATTTAAACCATAAAATGCCTATTTCAGGCATTGTCCCAGAAACATTTAGATACATTTCCTGAGGCACCAATTTGGAAATGTCTCAAGGCTTTCACACTGCTCTCAAAGTGCAAGAATATCATCCTCCAAACACATTAATCTGCCCTACTCCTCCAGCTCAAGCAGAATTCAGAATTCATCAATTAAGTCAGAAATATCAAGGACATCTGCAGATCATGAGCTGATGTGCACACTCTCACAGGACAACCAGCTTTCCTGATCTCCTGACCTGCAGGCTAATATTTTTGCATAGCCAAGAATCACAAAATGCCTCTGGACCTCAGGGAATGAATTTTGGA
This sequence comes from Acanthiza pusilla, assembly GCA_036630365.1. Classification (NCBI taxonomy): domain Eukaryota; kingdom Metazoa; phylum Chordata; class Aves; order Passeriformes; family Acanthizidae; genus Acanthiza; species Acanthiza pusilla. Next base: position 2,283,943 of record JAXCHO010000034.1, read on the forward strand.
GATATCTCACTAAAGAAGTTAGTACTCCATTCCTGATGAAAACAAGAGGAGTAAATTGAGCTCTGCAGCCTTGTTGTCTGTTCTGGGCTGGGATTTTTGATTTACTGGATCCTGAGTTCTGTGAACTAAGTCTGCTGACAGCTGGTTTTTTTGGCTGTGGATAGACAAGTCCAGCTTAGTAGTTACTGCTCGTGGGTGGAGAATTGTAAAAGCTAGCACCACTTCCCCACTGTTGGTGCTCTATTGCTCTCAGTCTCTCCCACACTGACACAGAGATAGGAAAAGCTTCTTGTATCATCCCTTACAGCAGTTACTGAAGACATACCCCCAAGATAAGGTTCAAAATTCCTTTGGGACAAGGGATCTCAAACCAGAGAGTTTCAGAAATCATCAGGCTGTCTAATAAACATCTCAAAAACATTATTGTTTTCAGAAACAATTGAAGATTAATCAATACACAAATTTGATTCATCCATACAAGCATTTATCAATCAAATAAGAGTTACTTTTTTCCTCTCTCTGCTGGATACATAAGTAACTGCACAGAATCAAAGAGCTTCAGTAGGAGAGCCCTGCGTACACTGTTTTATCAACAGGGGATCTGTAACCCAAGGTAAAATATCCTGCTGTCAATACTGAGGGAAAGGAAGCATCCCGCTTGGTTGCACTTGGCTACTCAAGTCGCACTTTATCCTTATAATCTTTCACTGGTTATTTCAGGCAAGTGTCTCATAGAAAACATGCAGATGCCTAGGTTAGATTTGCAGGCTACATGCTGTAGTGGGTTTGGTATAGCTTTGGTATATTACCAAAGGTTTCAACTGCTGAAGGAAACTGGAGCTATGAATTATGATTCAGGGCAAATGTAGTGTAATCATTAGTGTGCCAGTTCTAGGAAATTCCCTCTATGTAACAGTGAAACTCAGTGACTATGTCTCCTCACTACAGACGGATAGGCACAGTTTCTACTGTGAAAAGAAACCACTGAATTTCACATCATTATCTACACATGCACGAAGTGATGTCAAATGAGAGCGTAGAACAGTAACTAAAGCAAAATTAAGAACTTCTGTTTGACCTAATGAGTGGCTAAGACAGCAGATATTTTTGAAGAAACTATGTTTGGCCTGAGTATGCACATAGAAACAGCTTTTTAATTTATCACACCAAGTGGAGATACAGCAAGTCTTGCTGAAGGGCCAGATGGCCTGGGCTCTTAATTGGTATATGCAATTTGTTATTCTTGCAGAATAGATCACTCACATCTTCACATAATGAGTTACATTTCCACAGGTTTCACATTAAGTTACTGGGAACAGGCAGTGAGAGTGGTTGCTGTTGGCTATGCAATGTATTTCTCATTTCATTTATCACTACCTTAATTTAAAAAATTCTACAACAAATAGTTGGCTTAGAAAAAACAAATATCCCTAGATATTTGCCTTATGCTAGGTACTCCAAGAAGGCAGGGAGAAGCTATCATTCAGGATGTAGGAAAAAAGAGATGTTGTGTCCTTAACTTACTCTAGCTCCAACTCTGAGAAGACTGAAAACCCTCTCTGGAAGAAGATTTCTAAAGAAACAGAACAGGAAGCTTAATACAAATGTTCACTGAAACACCAGCCTCATTCTGAATCTGGGAACCTGTGAATGGCATTTTTTGGATCAACTGACTTTGAAGAATAATAAACTTTTCAAATGTTTTCTAATTTAGTGTTGTTAGTTTTTTGGGCTTAGAATTTGTCTATAAGTAAGAAATGGTAAGAACAAATCTGCAACTCCTTGTATATAGCTCCTAGCTTGTCAGATCTGTCAGTGTGTTTGGAGCTTAACTACAGCACTAATGAGAAAAAGCCCCATGCCTGCCAGTAGAAATACTACTATTTCTTGCTTCTTTCTTGCCTGCCTTTCCTGTTATTTCAACATAGCCTTAAGAAGAGACTATACCCAGTATTAGAAGTTGACTGCTTTTTGTGAAAGCAGGGAACTTGGAAGAGCATTTTGCATTTTGCCCAAGAAATAAGCCCAGGTACAGTGCCTCCGATGTCAACTGCAAATGTGGGGTAGTAAAGCATATTTCACAGTTAATGGATAGCACTCGTATAGGTGCACAGACTCAGACGTGTAAAAAAATCTGACAACACAAGCTCAATGCACATGAAAGCCAGCAGAAACCTTACATCAAATTCAGCATATACTAAATATGGGGATTTTTTTTTGTTGTTACTTTTGTTGCTCAAGTAGGTGGAACTTTGGCTCTTCTGGTGCACCAATGGTACTCACTAGTTGGCCTCCCTCTGATGGGACCTTCTAGATTAAGCATCTGCTTTCACATTCCATTTTTTCTCATCTCAGAAGCAATTTCCTGTTGCTGAAAGTAGCCCTGAAGACATTAATAATCCCTATCTACACCGAGGAGTATTGTAAATAAAGAGTATGGTGAGGACATTGTTATTATATACCAATAGTGGTATTTTAGGACAGGTCGTAATATTAATTTCTAAAACAGCACAGATCACCCTTATGCTGACAGCCTTACATTAGGATCTCACTAGACTTCCACAGCAGAAGAAACCAGCAGTTAAACCTCCACGGTTTTCTTGTTTTATTCAATGGCAAAAGCAAGTTTCTTATTATTGGAGTAATGGGATATGAAGAAAGAAGAGCAAAAGTACAGGAAGTTATAGGTTAAGCAGAGGAAAATAATTCTGGTTTGTTTTGTTATCTGCTTTTTTTTCATGCTAAGAGGCTAAATTAAAGAGGTAGAGTAGGAAAATGAAAACCCTGAAATGCACATACACTGATATAAAAAATGGGTCTATATTGTTCTTGATTGGATCTTAATACTTTCATTGTTCCACAGAGAGCTTTTACTTTAAACTATTTTTGCATATACACCACAAACTTCAAAAGAAACATTCATTACTTGAGATTGGATGTTCTCTTCTAACAGCTGAATGGCTTGACACATGGTTATCTTTACAGTGCTCTTCCATGGAAAGCTGTTTTGTTCTTTTCAGTTTAGCAAGACAGTATATATATCCTGTCTCTGATAGTTTCTGCAACAGCGAGCTGTCCAATTCCCAAATTGTTTCTTCCTCTTTATTCACAAGGCCATAGCACTGTGCATGCAGATATGGCAGAATATGGATCAGCCAAGACAAAACAGCATTTAAGATTTTCTGCAACCCATGTTTTCCTTATCATACAACAACAATGGAAGTCATTAGTATGTTTTCTATTTCAATAAGAAGAAAATTTTTCTGATCCAATATTAGAAACTTTCTTTTGCACACAAATGCACAAAACCTTACAGATAGACAAGTTATTATTGAATTTTGAAAAAGATCTGTTGTCATACAGAAAGAAAATGCACAAAAAATGAGATCTAGGTTAAGGAGATCATTGAGATCTAAATACTGATATGAATCCTAATACAGATTGATGGTTCCTGAAGGTACGGTTTAGCTTCTGACATACCTTGAAATTTGACCCTGAAGTGCCAAATCAACTTAATCTCAACATTTATACTGGTCATGCCCTACACATATCATCATCTTGTCTTTTACAGAGATGGATTCTCAATGCACCATTTTATTGTCGAAACCTCTTACATAGGGGCAGTACACCTACAATGAGGGTATTTTATTGCAACTATGTCAGACCTGCATCACAAAACTATGGTGATATTTTGCAGACTAAGACAGCAGATTGTATGCTTTAGCTAGACCCTATTTTTCAAACCACCATTTCAGATGTAACTGGAGAAGGGAATATATTCATTATAAAAAGGTTTTGCAATATTTCACATAAGTTTCATTAAGACACTATAGAGGCATAGGGAAAAACGTCAGCAAATAAAAGTGGACAAATGAATAGTTACGTGAGAAAGGAAGTGCAATATCTTAAATTCCTTTCTCTCAAGCAAGTAATAAAATTTTTTTGTAGACATTAACCTCACTGGTACATTTTAAGCTATTTTTTCCTTTATACTGCACCTTTGTTCTAATCTCTTTTAGATCCTCAAAGATGTATAAGAGCATAGATATTTCACTATATTTATATTGTAGGGTTAATGTGTGATCTTAAGAGAATACGTAATCATGCTAAGTCTCATAAACAGTGCCTGCCATTATTATTCTTCCTAAATTAACTTGCATTTGGCTTCATGCATCCCTATTGTGCTTGCAAAGATACAATCTCAAAACAGTCATTGACAGATTAAGTCTTTACTATGAGCTGAGGATGGTGAGACACTGGAGCATGTGGCCCAGAGAAGCTGTGGATGCCCCATCCCTGGAAGTGTTCAAGGCCAGGTTGGATGGAGCTCTGAGTAACCTGGTCTAGTGGGAGGTGTCCCTGCCCATTGCAGGGGGTTTGCAACTAGATGAACTTTAAGATCCATTACAATCCAAACTATTCTAGGAAAAAAAGTCAATTGTGCTGTACTCAACACCTCCAGGACTCACTCTTCACTCAAAGCATACTCAAATCTTACATCCCTCATGCTTCAGAGCATGTACTAAAGACCCAATTTTATATGCAAAAATGAGTTAACCACCTTAGTTTCTTATTTCCAAAAACGTGAAGTTTTAGGCAGCATTGTTGTTCTCTGGTAAAATTAATACAGGGTCTTAGACTTTTAGCAGCAGTTTCACCCTTTATTCCTGGGAATTGCAATATTTATTTGTATAACAATATAGCACAGTTTTGCCTTTGCCTTTTCCAACAAAGTCTCTGAAGTTTTTCTGCCAGGAGATAATGTTCAAGGAAGAGACAATCTACCAGGAGTGGAAAAGGATTGAGTCAGGGATTTCTTGATACATTTCATCCTGTGCAAGTCCATTGCACCTAATGAGATGTATCTGGGGTGCTAAGAAAGCTGCAAGGTGTCACTGTGACACTCTATCATCTTTGAAAAAATCAGAGAATGAGTACTCTTGATGCACATTCTGGGCAGTTGAAGGAATTAAAAGGTAACTGGAATGGTAACCAGCATGCATTTACTAGGAATTAATATTACAAGATCTACCTGATTGCCTTCTAGATTAAATAACTAAATTTATACATGAGGAGTGAGCAGTGGATATCAACTGACTTGACAAGAGCAAGGCTTTCTACATGATCTCTCAAAGCATCTTTAAGACCAAGATAGGGTGACTACTAGACGGGTAAAAAGTGGTTTAAAAGGGCACTGGACACTGGTTAAAAGCAAAGTACAGGAATCCATAGTAGTTTTATGCATTTATCAATTACCTGGAGGAAATGGAGTGTCCTCTCATCAAGTTTGTAGAGTATTCTAAACTGAGGTGAACTGTGAAGTATATGCAGAGACATGGCATGTCTGGATAGCTATGGAACAACTGCTGCTGGTATCAGATGAGACAAAACAGATATAAACAGAAACAAGAGAGTTCCATTTGATAAAACTTTTTCCCTATGAGGAGAATCAGACTGTTGGAACAGTCTACCTGGAGAGGTTTTAAAGTCTCCAACCTTAATGGTTTTCAAGACTTAAGTGAATAAAGCCCTGAGCAACCTAGTCTCAAGTCAGCATTGGCCCTGCTTGGAGCTGGAGGTTGGAGCAGAGACTTTCCATGGTGCCTTCCAACCTACTGTGGTTCTGTTTGCTACCTACACATGGCTGTGCAGCCACCTCCACCTTTATGTGTGTACACATTTAGTCTTTCTGCTTAAAACCACAAAAACACTGATTGTACAGTCTCTATTATAGACATCTGTTGTCAAATATAATCTACCAACCTACATAGTGCCAAAAAACGCTGTTGCTACTGAGCTGCCATTCCCTTTTTTTTTTTTTTATTCCCTCTGTGCAACAAGAAGGTTATAAATTTTACAACTAAATTCAGTTGTCATTTTCCCGAGGAGATATTAAAAAACATTGAAGTCTTTAGAACTGACAAAGAATTAATGTTCAAATCAAAACAAGTTTAAGAAATTTTCTATTCTTAACAGCAAGGAGAAGAAGGAGTTTTTACTGAATGTTCTATTTTTCTCCACACAGAATGTGTCAGACATCTGTCACATAAATAGAGTAAGTAGAGAAAAAGGAGGCATTTTGCCAGGCTAAGATGACCCATGAATACAGAACTATGATTAGTTTCATTTTAAGAAATTCATAATAATGAGGTGGGTAAGATACCTTTATTAAACATCAATGACATGTTTACTTAGCTACAGCCTCTTCCTACAGACCTACACAGCTCAGGGAGCCTAATCACTTTCCCTCCCACTTTCCTTGTAGTGGCATCACCACTAATCTTAGTGTCATTTAAAGACAATGTCTCCTGTCAGTGCAATATTACGTTTCAGACATCAATTTTTAAGTATATGAGTGTAGGAGGCTTTGGCTTCAGAAATTCCTGGTTTTCTGAGCCATCTAAACCTCCCAAGTATGGAAGACTGGGCCAAGAAATCCCTAAATACTACTGTTCTCATGAAATTGTTACATTGAGCAAAACAAACGAAAAAGGACACACCAAAAACAAAAGGGCTTTTACAAATTACACATCAGGAACAGTATGGTTTCAGGGTCCATTTTTCTGAATTGCCATCTTGGAAAGAGCGGGTATGTAATTGACTTCTAGCCCATCTCTCACTAATGGGTAAAGCCACTGACAAAGTAATGCCAGGAAAGCGACAGTAAAACAACACACCTGCCAAAATCCTGAAGCCTTTGCAATCAGGCTTTGAGCCAGGTCAAAGAATTTAGAAAGCAACAGCAGCACTAAAAGATGGTCTCCCCATGGCAATGGATTGGCTGTTTCTTAATGCTGAAATTACTCAAACTCACTGTAGTCTCCCAGAGTCAGTTCCTCAGGGTTGCTGTACCATTTAAATAACATTTATAAAGCAAGCTTTAATAGTTGTACAATGAATTACTATTATGAGAATCCAAAGAGTAGTAATGGCAAATTGTTTCTCTACTAAGGACTAATGGTAAAATACTAAACAGGGTTACAAGTGCATTACTTTTAAGGAATGTATAGATTTATTTTTTATGAGAAATCCTGCCCTATGCTGGTTTAGTTTGCACATGAAAACGAGTGACCTGCAAATACGCAAGGACACTATCCATATCAGATCAATTATGAAACCACCTGGTCCAGTAGGAGTTCTGCCAAGAGGCTCCAGGGGCACGTGGACACCACCATTGTTCTGGGGCCTGGGACACCTTATGTACTATCTGATTTCAGCACTTAACAGATGAAGCTGAAACAAGGCCCAGTATAAGCACTTCCTATCACTAGGTAATTAAATGCCAATTAATAAGTTTCTAAATGTTATTCTGTATATTCCTTAGAAGTCCCTTCTGAGATACAAATTTTTGAGTTTTATTTGTAGTCTGGTTCTATTGTTACTTAGTGATGTCCTAGCCTTTCCAGTCACAGTTTCTACTGGCAGCCAAGTATCTCAGGGCAAAATTCCAGTTAGAAAATCCCCTAGGAGAAATATAGATTTAATTGTCATACTAATTTGTAACCAGTACTTGAGTTTTTGAAGGAAAAAGGAGTAATATTATTTTTTGAGGTGAAAGGAAAAATTATGCTATGCTTGTATAGCAAAATCTCTGTAGGCAATGTTAAGCCTTATCTATATTTGAAAACAAAAAACAGAATGAAAACAACACAGAAAAATCCAAGTAAAGTTAACCAAATTCAGGTGCAAGTACCACACAAAAAATATTATGCATTAATGCAATTCAGAATTTATTTTGAAAAATACTTTATTTTCAAAATCCTTTCTTTAAAAATCTTGTCTGCTTTCCAAATTACAGCGTGTTTTCCATAAGACAATGTCAGCTTGGGAGTCATAAAGATTTTGCCCACTTTAATTTTAAGACCATCAATTTTCCAAATATGTTGTTCTCTGCATATTGTCTTATTTTGAAAAGAAAAGCAGATTTTAAAATAGGGGCTTTTTTCATATACCTGGTTTTCTTATTTAAATTAAAATGGTGGAAATATGGAATGCTCTGTAAAGTATACTTTAGTATATCAGTGAGAAACTTGTTCTTCCTCCCTAGTGTTCTTACCTCATTACATGGCACTTTGATTTTTACCTGCTTAGATTAGCAGGGGTCAGTTTTACTACTGCAACTGTATTGCCTAGACTGACATTGTTTCAGTCTTCAGAAATACAGAAAAAAATAAAGTTGAAATATATCTGTGAAGTATTTTAGGAACCCCTACTCTCATCCAGACTTCCTAGACAGTTGAGAGCATATTCCCCAATATGTTTGTACTCCAATACTATATACCTTTATCTTGTAAAGTGGATTGTTTCCTTCTTCTCTCTTTTTTTTTTTTAATGCCTCATTTCTACATTTTCTGCCAACCCAAGAGAACATTCCATACTGAATTCTCTCAAAATCAGAGTAAGGATTTAAGGTTCTCCTAGATAGATGCCAGAGTAAGGGCAGGTCTGTGTTAACAGCATTTTCTTGGTAAAAATTTGCCAGTGCTAGAACTAGAAAAGAATTCATTCATGCCCTGAGTTTTGATCTTATCTTGGAAATATCTAGATATAGCTATACCTTTCCTGCCTCTGATGTGCTGTTCTGGTGCAAGTGGAATCTAAACTTCATTTAATATTAGCTGAAAGTTAACTACTTTATTGTAAACAGAGAACATGAGTTATTAATCTGCATATGAAAGATATCTATCATAATGAAAAACCTGTAACTGTCCATGTTTTTGAGTACTTCCTCAATAGTCATAATTGCTAGTAGAAGACATAGGACATATCAGGGAAAAATGATAGTAGAAGAAAATAACAGTAATGTTTTGACCTTAACAAAACGGCCAAGTTTACTTTGAATACATCTCTGCATTGACAGCCTGATTCTAAGCTTACACAACTTGACGAAAAATTTCTCATTTATTTAAAGGATCCATGCCATAGGTTCCAAAAATTTTCTAACTCTTCAATCTCTGTGTGATCTGGTTAATTCTAGATTTCTAGATGAAATTGCTAAATATATGAAAGGCTATTGTCAAGTATAAATATGAAATTTAACAGCACAAATTTGCCCTAAGCAGTAAGCAATATTGTTGCTCTTTCTACATGTACTGGTCCCTTTATTTCTATTAATGTTTTCATATTACTAAATTAAGATAATTAATGGGGTAAGATGGCTCCTGGTCTCTCAACCCTAATCCTAGTGTCCTAAGCCTTTGTTTTATTGAAGGGATATTGCTTTCCCCATGTTATTAATCTGTAGTGGTACTGCAAGAACAGCTATAAATTCTAGTCCTTTACTTGAATATTTCCATTCAGCAGCGTATGAAAGGTTCATATAGAAATGGAAGTCACCAGATTATGCTTAACAGTGTTTCTAAATTTGATGGGAACAGTACACTAAAGCAACATTACCAATTCCTAGTAATAGTCTTTAAGTTTAATAATGAGTTTTTGGACTCTTTTCTAAGTCAGGGGCCTTTAGCAAAGAAAGTCTTGTTATTACACTCCATGTTTTACTCACTGCATTGGACTAAGGCAATCACAGATATGGTGGTATAAATATTGTTAGTGGATTGCCACTAGCATGTTGCTGATTTGGTAGACCTATATTACTGCAGTCAGATTTAATATTCTCCAGGAAAATCAGCAACAGGTGGAAGCATTGAGTGTAATGAACAACAGTGAGGATGCCCTTATTTGCCTCCTGTTATTAATACAGCCTTAAAATAAGTATGTGTCCTTTAAAATCCAAAGTATAGTATAAATTAATGAAAACTGTGTTGTTTAGTGATCAGGGACCAGGACTATAAGGTCAAGACAATTGGGGTTCCATCTGCACTTTATAGCCTGTCCACAGTTTAACGCTGTGGGCAGTTCACTCACTTCCATCTGGGTTAGTCTTCTCCGTTAAAATGTCTTGAGCCACAATATAGTAAGACATCACCGAGTTAATTTAGAGTCCTCGCAAAGAGCAGATGAGTGATAACCAAAAATCCCACTTAAATAAGTTCATATTGAAGTCCATCTGTCGTCCAGAAGGCTGGAAAAACATGTGCAAGAACTTCAAAAAACCCCAAATGACTTTCTAAAACAGGTTCCTTGCATTGCCTTAAGTTTGTTTTCATTCTAGTTATGTTTATTACATTTTCATGAGTTGGATGCTCCAACCTGTCCTTGCCATCAGCTCAGCTGCTCTACATGTGTCCTCTACATTTCTGAGCTAGTTCCCAAAAAGCAAGAATTCAATAAGAATAACTAAGGAAGCCTTAGAAAGATCACTGAATTTTGGTTCTTTTGTTCATATATTCACATTAAACATATTGCAGAAAGGGAAGTAGGGGTTTTTTAATGCAGCTGGAATGTGGTTTTGAAGTCAGAAATGAATAGCACCCTTTCTCCTTTGCTGTGAGTTAAACCTGGTTGTGCATGTGCACACACATATGCATGAAACAAAAATAGCTCAAGCAAAGAGACTGAGGTTTTGAATATGTATAGAATCATCTATTCATGATACCAATCACAATGTTTGCTAGTTTAAGGTGACAGAATGAATAAGGGTCTACTGTATTTGAGTAATATAATTTATTAACATTAGCACAGTTCTACACGTGGGATTTTGTAGTAACACTTAATTGGTTTATGTAAAAAAAAAACTAGACTAAAATACCTTAGTAACTAGATCAGTGAGTAGATCAGATTTTTCATTCTGACATTAATTTTTTTAATCACACTTGCCTTCTGGGAGGTTATGCTGGTTTTGGCTGAGGTAGAGTTAGTTTTCTTCATAGGTGCTAGTATGGGGCTGTGTTTTGGTTTTGTACTGAGGACAGGGTTGGTAATATAGAGATGTTTTTGTTATTGCTGAGCAGAGCTTACTCAGAGCCAAGGCCTTTTCTGCTTTCTGTACTGCCACACTGGCATGGAATGTGGGGGTTCTTGGGAGCTTGGGAGGACACACAGAAAGGACAGGTGAGGTCACCCTAACTGACCTGAGGGGTATTGCAGACCACATTACATCATGCTCAGTATATAAAGTGGGAGGAAGAAGGAGGAAGGGATGTTTGGAGTGATGGCATTTATATTTCCATGTAATGGTAACATGAGGTGGGGCCCTGCTCTCCTGGGGATGGCTGAACAGCTGCCTGCCCATGGGAAACAGTGAATGCCTTGTTTTGCTTTGCTTCCATGTGTGGCTTTTGCCTTCCTTATTAAACTGTCTTTATCTCCACCCATGAGTTTTCCAGCTTTTACCCTTCCAATTCTGTTTCTGATCCTACTGGTGTGGGAGTGAGGGAGCAGCTGTGTGGGACTTGGTGCTGGCTGGGGTTAAATCACAACAGAGGTACCACTCAAATGAGTAAAGTTCCAGGAAGTGAAATAAAATGGATTAAAGAGAGCATACTGTTAATAAAGTGCATAATATTTTGTCACTGGAAACATCAATCTCTCCCACTTTAAACAGAAAAATTACATCTTGGGCTAAGTTGTTATTCAATGACAGAGATTGTTCTTCAAAAAAATAGGAATATGTTTGTGAAGATGTGAGATTGCTCTTTGCCTGCACGGGCTGTAGGGTTTAACAAAAAGAGAAAAGATTAGTTGCCTTGGGAACTATAGTGTCTCCTCTGCTCCCCACAATAATTACTTTTTTCCTTTCCTTGTATTTTCTTTTTTTCTTTTTCCCTTTAATTACTTGTTGCCTCTTCTATATATACTTACACGAACACAGGCACACACAAATGGGCTCTGTACTACCATTTTCAAACACTTTGCAGTCATACATCAATCATTTACAGTGTGGAAAAGCTGATGTCTAACAAGAATTAAATAGCACATTGAAGAGGGTGGAGACTCACCTGCATGACTAAACATGCAGTGTTATATCTTGTAGATACATAGGACTGGCAAACCTTTTGGTGATCTGGTTTCACTTGGAAGCTGGATATACTGCTTATTCCTACACAACTGTAGTTGATTGAGCAAGGGCTTCTACAGCTAAGTTTGTCCAAAGTTTGCCAAATTTTTTAAAAATAACATTAATTTAAAATATAAATGTTTAGCATAAACGTGTTTTACTTCACTTTAAAATAGCCTAGGGAGTGCTCCCTCTGTTGCAGAAGTAAGGAGGTGTAAGATACCTCTTAGGTATCTTCCTGTTTTTACTACACCTTTCTCACCTAACCTGCTGAACAAGACCATAGTATTTTGAATGAGTTTAGTATGCTCCAGCATAACTTGCATGGCCATAGATTTTGCACATCAGATGGAATGGAAAAATAAAATTCAGGAGAAAATCCAAAATTTGATTTTATGACACATTGCATAAATTTCTATTAAAATAAAAATGCAGACTTTAAAATAGTGTTAATAGTCCCTCTTCTCCTCTATCTCAATGCTTATCTGCTTGTTAAAAAACCAAAACATCAGAGTAATAAAAATCAAGCATTACAAACACCAGAAATGCCACAATTAGGGGCCATTTTGCTCTCATGTGTTCACATACCCCATTTACACTTGTACACTGGTGCTAGGAAATCATTCAATAATACTGTGCTGGTTTCCTCACATGGCCTCTGCTCCTCCCTGCATACCTGAAATTATATTCAATACAACTGACTTCCTCCTAATGATCAAATAATGTTCCAGGTTTTAACTTAGTATATGCCGTGCTTTCAAAGCAAAAATCCAAATGTGAGGGAAGATTACCAGAATTTATAGCAGTACCTATTTTTCCAAATGCTAAATCTACAGATGAAGACATGGTTTGGTCTTGACAGCTTCGCATCTTGCCGTCTTCTGTTCAGCTGGATCCAAAACCTGAGTGATTTCTTCCTTGAGAGAATTAGGTTTCACATTTGGGGTAGAGCCCCATATATAGGTGTTTTACAAGGGAATGAGGTCTTTATTCAATCAGAGTCCCCATGCAGGTTCAGGAAAGCACAGAATCCAGATCCTACAGGTGTAGCTTTGAGCATATCACTCAGAGAGCCTTCAGGGCCTCCATTAGAGCATCTCAATTTTCTTCATGGTCTATGGAGAGAAGGAAACTTCTTCAGGGCACAGTCCAGTTCATAACTCTTATCAAAGGGATTCTAAGATGGAGAAGTTAGGTGGAAAAAAATGGAAATGAGGTAGCTAAATTAGTTGTCCAAAAGTGAGTGCTCTGGATATACCCCCCTCACAGTGCAATTTCTTGTCAGGAGTAATTTTGAATATGGATCTTAAAATGTCACTATAATGCATAATCCAAAGGACAAAATTTAAAATCAACTGCTATTGCTATAAATTCAGTCTGCACTACCTCAGAATACTCACAGGAGGAAGTGGTACTGTCTATCTTATCCCTGTTCCTTTCAGGTCCCTTCCCATCTACTGATTCTGTCATCACAAGCTTTTGTATTACTAAAAGGTAGAAAAAAACAGGAAAAGAAAACTAAAGTAATTTTGAGCCCTTCATGTTTCCCTCTATATGTTGATATTGCCAGACAACAGCAAAAATGCTACTGTTGCCAAAAGGAAGTGCAAGATTGAGACAGCACGAGGTTTGGAGTGTGAAAGGATGAAATGGAAGAGCGAGTGTAAATTACTTATGAAGTTATGATTACTTTCTTCACCATATATTGGCCTTCTTGACCATATATTGGCCTTCACAATGAGGAGGATGAAGCACTGGAACACACTGCGGATGTCTCATCTCTGGAAGTGTTCAAGGCTGGGTTGGACAGGACTCTGAGCAATCTATTCTAGTGGAAGGTGGCCCCATCCATGGCAGGGGTGTTGGAACTAGACAACCTTTATTGTCCCTTTCAAATCAAATCGTTCTATTACTCTATGATTTTCACATAGACGATTCTTCGTAAATACCAAGCAAATGCATTTCAGAAGCATTATCTGAGAAACAATTTAGAAAGTCTCAGCAAACATAAAGAATACTAAAAGGCCAGTACCCCATGGCTATAGTCTAAAAGCATAATTCAGCCATAACACTTCATAATAATAGAGTCATCCATCTAGTTAAGTGCTATGTCATTACTCATCATATTCATGAAGCAGAAAATGCAAGGTAGAGTAGTATTTATAATCACCAAACAGTTCAAATTAAATCAACACAGTATTGAGTAAATATATACACAAATCATACATATATGTAGTCTGTTTTTCCAGTAATTAAAATTGAAGTGCTTTAAAAAGGAAAAGAAAAAATTATATAAGGTAGCAACCCATTCAGTGATATTCTCCTGAACTTCCCTTCAGTCTTCAGGTCTATGACTAGGAAGTAGAGAAGAGGAGAAAGAAAAGAATAGGCAATACAACTAGTAAAGGTTAAGTCACTGTACCTTCCTGACCTCACCACAGAACACTTATATCTTATACATTAGTACCTGCTAACATAATTCTAGAGCTCTGGACAGCTCTGGGCATGGTTCTGGGCAGACTGCTCTAGGTAGTCCTGCTTAAGCAGGTAGGTTGTACCAGATGACTTCCAGAGATGCCTTCCAACCTCAACCATTTTATCATTTCATTATTTGACCATATGTGATTTTTTGTGACTGTGCTAAATCTTGTATTGTGTTCTTACATGAAAAGCAAAGTCAAGTCAAAGTTAAACATATGGGGTCACAGTCTTCCCCACTGAGGTCTACAATAATACTGTCATTGCTTCAATAAAGCTACAGTTTCATCCAGAGCTAAATTTGGTCTTTTATTGAAGATTTTTAATGATATTCTTAAAATATTGAGAAAGAATTCTAGTATTTCCCAGAGCTTAGGAGGAACAGATTGTCTTTGGAAAATACCGGTAACAGTAACAGCAAGACACCATCACAAATTCATGGTACTTTCAACATTTTCCTCTACCACTTCCATTGATCAGAAATGCTAAGTCCACTAGAGGCTGGTCTTGTAGCATCTCAGTTAAGAAGTATGAGAGTAAGATTTTCAATCTATGTTTGCAGAACCAGAAAATATAGTCACTTCAAGACAGACGTAATCAATAGGCCAAGAAAAGCACCAAGCCCCGTTACTAAACATGTATTAAGGAAGCACATGTGCATACAGTCTGTGAGTGGTATTGATGAAACTGTCCAACACCAATGGGATCTGATGTAGTCTGTAAGGGAGGAGGAGGATAAAATATAATGTTAAGTGCTCTGTGAGAAACCCATTTAATTTCTGGTAGTGACTATTGATGAATCACAAGGTCTTTCAAAATCTTTTCGTTAATGCAACTATACAAAATATATAAAGGCAGCATTTTCAGTTGACCTAAATGTATTCCTATCTGTTATTTTTATAGACAAGGTAGAAAGATTTTTGTTATTTACATCAGAGTAGCACATGTATATATTTTTGTAACCCATAAGACAATGGCATTGTCAGCATGATATTTAACTTCTGTAATAGAACACAAAAAGAAAAGAGGGACAAAAAATTTAGCAAGGAAGAACATCAGAAACATCAGAAACTCAGAACATCAAACTTTTAGTGGTTAAGTTAGCACTGAGTTTAAAATTGTGTCAATCATTTTTCAGTAATCAAAACAAATTTTCCAACATAGAAAAAATATATTTATATTGTGTTTTATTTAGATTACAGGAAGTTGCAGGCTATGCCATGGTGATCCATAAAATAATTTAGTTTATCTACTAAAAAGACTTAGTTTATATTATTTTTTAAAAAAATTGCGAACTGGGCTGGTATTATTAACAATTTTCTTCTTTATAACATAAATTATAGATGTTTTTAGTCTTCCCATAACCAAGAAGCATGCTTTTGTGTAGGATGCATGCAATTCAATGTGCTTGTAGTTTTGTTGTCTACCTTTATACAAATGTTCTAAATTTTTTATCAGTTGATATAACCTCCATCTCTGAGATCTTCATAAACCTTCATATAGACACCTTAGAATGCAGAAGATGTTGGATCTTTTATTTTGCAGAGGAAGAGTAGAGGTGCAGTAGTCTAAGAATCAGGCTTTAAAGGAATCCCCTGAAAAGAAAATAACTGATGTAAGTGTTGTTCCTCAGACAAGTTATGATTTTCTTTAGGAATACAGAGTCATTGCCCCCTCTGTATTTTCTGTATCAGTGTATTTTGTATATTAACTTTTTCCCTTTTTTTTTCATCTCTTTTTCAACTTTTTTTCTGAGAAGCAGCAGAATATGTGAGCTATCTGTACCATTTTCTTCTGATAAATGAATGTGAAAAGATAGGCGTCATCATTTGGTTATTTAAATTAGAGAAATGTTCTTATTTTTTCAATGTAAAACAATGTAAGCAGTGCACTGACTTCCATGTTCCAGCATTTAATGAGCATTTGAGGACAAAACTGTAAATAAATTATGTACTTTTTATCTGCAGAACAGACACTAATCAATTAATTGATGTTTTTTGGATACCATAAGTGCTCCAAAGAGATGGTTTTCATGAGATATTTATCACCTGCCAATCTATACATTCCACAGAATTAAAAATAATTTTTGAACTATATGTGGCAAACCAGATAATGAAGCCCAGTTTTGCCAATAAAACAAAGTCAACATTCAGCAAGGCTTTTGTGCTGTTTACTTTTGAGTTGGAACTTCTGCAGGCTAGATGTTTACCACACATGGATTTAATAAATGGGCAATAACAATTAAAAAAAAGAATAAAAGTATTTCTGGCTTAGTTCAATCTTGAAAGGGCATGAAATTTTGTGAGGAAGATTATTGACTTATTGCATATGGACATTGGAAATGCAGTGTTGATATGACACCATGATATTCTGTCACATATATCTACCCCAACAGAATTTTTTTTTACAGTGGTAATAAAATCTTTTTCTCAAGGAAAGAAGATTCCCTACTTCTCAAAACTGTGATTAAAAGTTTAACCCACCTATATAGTTTACTGCTTTCTGTCCCTTTAGTGATCATTTTTATAGCTCCAAATTCAATACTTTCATCAGGAAATAAATATTCACTATTTCCAAAAAAAAAGCTAGTCATGGAGCTCACTGCAGCCTATGGAGGAAAGCATGATAGAACAGCTATCCACACAGTAGCCCTTGCAGGAGTGTGCACTGGAAAAGGTGGACTATTTCATGAAGGAACAGTGAACCATGCAGAGCCCTGCTGGAGCAGGTTTACCCTGAAGGACTGTGGTCCATGGAGAGGACCCATACTGGGGAAGCGGAGAAATGTGAAGAGGAAGAATTAGGAGAGAGGAGCTGACTACAACCTCACCAAAATCCACCAAAATCACCAACTCCTCTGTGGCCTTTGGGGGTTGGAGCAAGTCAGGAGTCAGAAATGAAGACATGAAATTGAGCCTGGGAATAAGGGGTATGTGACATGATGTCTTCATTTTTTTTCTTTCTTCCTTTCCATCCAACTTTATTTCAATTGTCAATGAATTATTTTTCCCCAAATCATGTCTGTTTTGCCTGTGATGATAATTGGTAAGTGATGTCCTTGTCTTGACATTCTTTTATATCTTACTTTCTTTCCCTGTCCTGCTGCGGTGGGCAGTGAGAGAGCAGCTAGGTAGATGTCTGGTAGTTAGCCAAGGTAAACAGACTGCAACAGTTTTCATTGCCTTTGCTGCAGGTAGATTTCTCTCTGGAGTCGGGACCCCACTTACTAAAGAGATCCAGTCACCACATCACGACTTATCCCTAGGGTGCTGAGCAAATAATTTGCTTTCTTGTTGCATGGGAACAGGGCTTGAAGACTCTCCCACACAACCTTAAAGAAGCTTTATGGAAACAAAAGCATTATAAAAATGTGTGTACCTGTAAGTTAGGAAGGAAATTTTTAGGTGGTCTGCTTACCTCACTGAACAGGAGAATCTCATTTTCTTTTATTTCTGCTTAGGGATATCTTCTCTTACAGTTAGTGCTGCAGAACAGATGGAACTGTTTTTCTTGAGATGTTAGACTTTAACGGTTAAAACAAAGAGACTCTTTCCAAGTCACAGGCTAACAAAATTCCAGACAAATCCACATGCCTCAAAATTTAACAGCAACTTTACTTTCCAGGAAGTACAGGGTCAAACCTGAATGGTTTAGACTTCTGTACAAGTGCTATGAAGAAACAGGAACATCTTCATCTTCCATTGACTTGTGATTTTTTTTTTTGTGTGACTGGAACAGACAACATGTCTTGTCTCCTGCACACTATATGTCCTTCTTTTTCATGTACCAAGCCACCTAGAATACTCTGTATTTACATGAAGTTACTTGATCTAGCAGCTACAAAACCAAAAAAAGTATTTTTTTTCTTCCATATTTCCTCTTTTGTTTGGGCAGTACTGTAAAAGCTCAATGTAGACTGAAATAGCCAAAAGAGAAGCACAGACCTTACTCAAAGAACTTTGAGTCTGGAATTGAAATGCCTTTTCCTTTCTTCCTCATGCCTTTAGAAGTGTTAAACTCTTCTAAACTATCTGGTAGCCTAGAAAAGCTACCCTCCAAAAGCAGATGAGAAGCAAACAAAGAAAAAAAATGCAAATATTTCTTTCACATACTTGCATATTTCATTGTAAAATTCACTCCAAGAGAACTAGATTTCAATTTATCTACCTACCAATACCAGGTTATAAATCTTCATAGGAATAACAATAATAAAAAAATAGTCTCTTCACCCATGCTCTCTTTATCAGTTTTCTCAGGTGAAAGAATTTTAGAATGGTTGAGGCAGGAAGCAAACTCTGGAGTTCATCAAGAGCAATGACCCTGCTCAAGACAGAGTCAAGGACAGCAGGTGGCTCAGGATATTGTCCAGGGTTTTGAATGTCTCCAAGCATGGTGTCTCCAGAGTCAGTCTGAGCAATCTGGACACCACTGGCAAGACTAAAGCTCCATCTTCTTTAACCCCTCCCATCAGGTATATAAGCACATTGCTAATATCCCCCTTATTCTTAAGTTCTCCATGCTAAATAGTCTCATCTCTCCTGACTTCTTCTCACAGATCAGGTACTCTAACTCCTTGATCATCCTTGTGGCCCTTTAATGGACGAGCTTCAGCATGCCATGACTTATACTGACAAACACATAACTGGACCCAGCACCCCAGTCAGTCTCACCAGGTTTTTCTCTACACTTTCCTCAAAACATTTGCATCCATTCCCAGTTGCAGTGATAAATATTAGGTCACCTCAGCGCACATAAATGAGTGTGGTGCCACAGAGGGGAACTATGCTTTGAATGGTTACAAACTAGCTGAAAAGCTGCCTCAAAATGTCATGATTTTATGTATTTTCAAGTCATTCCCTTTTTAGTCACCTTGCGTCTGGTCTGTGTACAGCTTTGGTACATGCTAGAATATTTGAAGGCACATTTCTTTTACTACAAGTTTCAAATGACCTTTTAATGAAGGGCTGAACTGATTT
Organism: Acanthiza pusilla; assembly: GCA_036630365.1. NCBI lineage: Eukaryota > Metazoa > Chordata > Aves > Passeriformes > Acanthizidae > Acanthiza > Acanthiza pusilla. The sequence goes on from JAXCHO010000034.1 coordinate 2,303,296, forward strand.
TCAAATGCAATTATGTTGTTAATTAAACTGCTATTTTTTCCTCTATCCACTATCAGCTTCACGTTTTCATATTCCTGCCTTTTGGTACAGTCACTGGAGTTTCTGCTTTCCTGAGCATGACAGTTACCTTTACAAGCACTTGTAAAATACCACCTCCAGCATTAACTTTATTAGATTATTTCTGAAGCAGCAGTAGGTCAGTTTCAGAAGCACCATTCTTTTCACCAGCCAGCACCCTCAGGGCAGTCTTATTTTAGTTTTCAAAGTTAATAAAGAAGTAGCAGTGATCTACCTTTTAGTGAAAGTGTTAACTGAATTGAACAGGTTGACTGTAATTTTTTTTCCCTGCACTAATCTCTGCAGACAGTCTGTTTGCTTAAATCTAGTCCTTCCCGCTCACAGATTGCGCTTCAATAGTTTTGCTCTATCATTAATGTTTTTACAGCCCAGAATCTTAACCAGTGCATCTCAGGACTGTTGGTGCCAGCTGCCTGGTGTAGAAGGGGAGATCCAGAAGTTTAAGCTAGTAGTAATACCAGGCTTCCATGGAGCAGGGATTTACACTGCACATTTTGTGGATTAGTGCATAATTCACAGTACAGTACAGTATAATGCTATCTGTTACTACAAATTATATACTGGCACCTATGTGTCTGACATGTGCGGGGAACAGCAACAGCTGGGTTTTTAAACAAAATATTGTAGGATTTTTTTTTTGTTAAATAAATTTCCCTTAAGAGTAAAATTTCATCTCTGACTACTACAGTTTCTTCTCTCTGGTGGATAAGCACTGACTCCCAAACAAAGGACATGGTGCTCCCTCTGATACAAATATAGGCACAAAGAACTTTCCTCAAGGAGTTGAGTGGTGCTGCTTTTATATTGCACAAGAGTCTAGCTCTAAGTAAAGATGGTCCTTGTTGTTTGGAAGGAAGTTTAAAACTATTAAGTACTCTATAACTGTCCTATAATTTGCCTGGTTTGAAAGTATTTGAGAGAATTTTAGTATTTTAATTTCACCATTCATTATATAACCTTTCTACAAAGAGAGCAATGTTATAAACAAATCCTGGTTCTCTTGTTCACCTCAAGCAATATCAGAAAAACACTTGCATATGAAGATTCTAGTATGGAACTGCCAGATAAAACCTATCTTCAAGGAGTTAGAAAGAGGAAAGATTGATTAAGACTGATACCATAAACAGAAGGTTCTTCGTAGAGGAAGTTCTCAATGAGTCATCCATGACCTGCTGGTCATGAAAAGAGTTGTTGATGGTTAAGATTTCCAGGTACTATAAATGTCAATGGAACTTGGTAAAACACACATGATTCTCAAAGATTATGGGTACTGCTTTTCCCCATGGATTTCACTAGGGAGCTCTCAGTCCTCAAAACTTGAAACAAAAAAAAACAAGGTAATTTAACATTAGCAGCTAATACTTTAGATGCTAGAGGAATATTTTAAATATTAGAACTAGGTAGTCTGGATAGAAAGGAGAGGGAGAACCAACCTACAAAATAGGGTCTCTATTAAAGTGTCATTTATACAAGGTGAATCCCTGTTATACAGCACTTCTTCCCTGTTGTAGTTTAGGAGTGGCACTCCCTAATTTAGTGACACCCCTGCCTCTCCGAGGCTCTCACAAACCAGACACCACTTGCTCACTTCTGCTTCTGGCAGAGGGCAGAGATTATGGGTTGAGATAAGAACAATTTACTGGAAGCAGCAATGAGGTAAGAAAACTAACAGTAACAGCAACCATATAAATAACAAAAGTGTACAAAAGGGAAGGTGTGGAGCCCAGCTCAACCACAGCCACACCACCCAAACTGCTCCCTCCAGCTGAGATCAGAGTTACCCCACTGCTCTGTCTGCCACAGTTGCTCCACCCAAAAAGAATACTCTCCCCCACTGCCCCGGAAGCAAGAGAGTCTGTTTCATGATGTAAGATGGTATCAAATAACACAACATCTTGTCCACATCTACGGTGCTCTTGGCTCTGTCCCCTCCTGGCTACTGAGAAAAATTAACCCTGTCCTTGGTCAAAATTAGGACATTCCCTTATGTTGCTGTCACTCTAAAATACTCTAAAGGGAATCTTATGAATATAGATTACATAATCACAGAAATTTTGGGAAAAAACCAAACAATGAGGCTTACGCAGAAAAATGAATGGCATCTTTCATTTAAGAGGTCCAGAACTGCAATTTATTATTTTTTCAGATGCGTAGTGGTTAAAGATTTTTTTGTTCTCCTTTCAATAGACATTTTAACACTTGCCAAAACTAATTAGCAGTTATGCACTAAATTTTATAAATGCAAGTTTTATTTTTCAGTATGTCCTGCAGAGCATTAAGAGTGCAGTTTCTGTACAATGAAGTAACTTGCTTAGACCTAACTACCATTTCTTTTTAAATTACATATTCCATAACAGGTAGCCTTTGTAGTATTCAGCACACTTTGATTCATGCTTAATTCAGCAATATGCATATTTACATAGGAGACACTGTTAACAATAGCTGTTTGTTCTCTGCTTATAGTGTGTCCACTTTCTGTTTACCTTGGCCTTTGCTTCCAATACAGAGACAGGTAACACTGGAAAATTTCTTGCTCTAGTAAAGTGAGGAAGGCAAGTACTGAGATGTCACCACATGTTTAGTGCACAGTTGTAGCTTTGTTGTAGGCCTGAGTTATACAAATGCAGCATAAATTACAGCAGAAGGATAACCAGGAAAAATTGCACTGCTGCATATTGTGTTGTATGTACCATAACTAAAGATGTAGTGGCACAACAACATTATACCTTGACTGAAGGGAAAAAAGGTATTATAAAATCAATTAAGTATGTTGAAATATGAGCCATTCTTCTCATCTGGAAAGGAAGGTTTTTCAAAGGCATCATGTTTTAAGAGTAAATGGGGGCTCAGTTCTAATCAAAATAATGGAGAAGTAAACAATCAAAGGCCAAATCTGAAAAAGGATGTAGGCCCCATTTTCAATGTAGCTATAAAAACATAACTGCTAACACCGCTGAAGTAGGTAGCTTAAATTTAATTTGTGTTTGCTTGCAGTATGTATCAGTAGTTTATTCACTTTTGAAACCCACCAATTTTTTTCTATTTTTCTTCAAGGCAGACATATCTAGGCTGGCTTTATAATAGCCACCTGAGGTGCCAGCAGAACAGCAGTGGTCTAGATTTCTGAATGTATTAAAAAAACTGACTGGTATTCTGAGGTTTCAACAAGGCAGGAGCCACTATGACAACTAATGATCCAATAGGCAGTTGGTCACCCATTCAAGGTGGGAACTGTGGATTTATGTCCTTTTGAACAGAACAGGAAATTGAGAAGCCTGGGTGCTCTGAAAGTTTGGTACTCAGGATCAGAGTTCTGAGTGTGGGTGGGATACCAGCCTTAGAGAAATGCAGCCTAATGCCAACTTTCATGTCACAAACCAGTAATGTTTTAGGTGGTTAAGCAGTTAAAATTTTCATTAGTTTAATGAAGAAGAAATAAAAAATCTGAGACTGAAGTTTTGGAAGGGTTTAGATTAGAGGGTGAGGTCATGAATCAACAAATGAGCTTTGACTTTAACTGTTTGTGTGTAGTCAATACCAACTCTATTAACACAGTTATAAAATAAAGCTTTGACAATGAAGAGTTGGGTTGCTATACGTCACCTGCTACAGACTCACTCATACTCTATTTTCAAAGACATATCAGTATTCAGGAATAGTATATGTGAAAATAGTACAGTTTTTCAGAAGTAAAAAGGACACATATGAGGAGGTCCTCTTGCAATACTTTTTCTGCAGCAAGAGACTTGATATCTGTCATTCATCTGTCTCCTGTCAAATTGAACAGATAACAAGTAAAGTAGAAAAAAACTTTGCATTGTGTTGAAATAATTCCTTAATTTTAGCACTGAAGAGCGTTAAATCTTTATCATGTTTGCTTCTGCTATTCAAACACACAATATGTTTTATAAAGACTCTAATAACTTTCAGAATTTGTGGGAAGATAAATCTATTAAAGGAATCAACATATAGGCATGTTTATCTAACACACAAAATGCGTGTAAAAATTCTGCAGAAGTCCCACTTCAGACACCTACCTCTTTAATTGAATCCAGGTATGACTCCTAATGCCCTTATGAATTTACCACTCTCAGGTTCAGAGAGTTTTCCCCTTCTAATAGCCATAAAACAAAGACCTGCCATTCTCTGTGATAAACAGAAACAATAGAGGCAAAAATAACGCTGCTTCTTGTGATGCTTCAAAATGCAATGCAAATGACCTACCTGCTACCTAGATTGAACCTCTGCATTCAATGAACAGCAATGAAAAACAAGCCAGATAAGACCAGTTATGCTTTACTGAACACTTACTCAGTATCTTTCATCCAGAAGTAATTTTTGTCCTGCAGTTCTATAACCAGAACACTGAGGATTAAGAAGCACTTTTAATGATAAACTAAAGCTTTGCTTCCTGCTTTATTTTACCTTGCTGGAGTACTTAATGATGATGATCTTTTCAAAAATATATATGCTAGTTAAATAACAATTCAGACACAGCTCAGCAATATTTTGGTATTAGTTCCAAGTTAAAGAACAGGGACAAAAGGAGGAAAAAGCAATTTCACAAAAAACAAAAGTTAAGTTTGTTCATGGAAACAGCCAAATTCCCGTTGTTTTGACAGACGCTTTTACAAAAACAGTGCATTTGAACTTTTTAAGAACTGAGTTTAATAATTGTCCACTAAGCTCCTATTTTTTTCTTCTTCATCAGGAAATTCAGAAATGTCCTTAAAATTAAAGCAAAAATCTGACCCAAGAAACTTTGTGTGGCTATATTGTATCAATGTTGCTTTATTTTATTAATTATTTCAAAAGGTGGCAGAAGAGGCAGAGTCCCTGTTTCAGATATTGTAAAAACTCCACTTCAAAAAGACCATTACTTTATGAAAGGATGAGCACTCAGGCTAGTAAGGTTTCTGCTGAGGACCTCACCACCACCTCCCCCACTTCCCCTTAATATCTTATTCATGCTGCTAGTGTGAGCTGCCAAGCTTCTAGAACAAACCAGAAAACTTAGGCAAAATAATGCACAGACCATTAGAGTAAACAAGATTACATTTTGCTACTAATTTAAGGCTGACAAAGATGGAAATAGGTGATTTTATATATATGCAATTTAAAAATTAATAGATACAAGAAATTAAAAAATATCAAACCAATATCTGTACATAATTAGGAAGCTAGCTAATTATTTTGTCTGTTGAACCAGTACATCAACAACATGATACACAACATTTTAATAGGATGCTTGTTTAATTTCAACTAGCCCACTGAGTGATGTTTTTTCTTGTCTAAGTGAAGAGTTTGCTTAGAAAGTGTAACTGCCTGTTTGACTCCTGGAATTCCTGAACTGTGTATCACTAGGACTAAATACCTCCTTGCCCAAAATAACGTGAGGAGCACTGCTGAAAGAGTGCTGGTTTGGCTCAAAGCTAAAGACCTTGTTCAGAAATAGATATAGTTTTGTCTTTGTTACTCACTGCAATAAAATGCATATTTTCCTTTTTTTTTTTTTTTTTTTAAGGGAGTGGTATAAAGGAGATTTAGCTAGAGTTGCTGAAATGGCTCTGAGCATTAATATTACTGTAACAGGGGGTTTTTTGTGATTTTTTTTTTGTTTTTTGGTTTTTTGTTGGGTTTTTTTTTTTTTTTTTTTTTTTTTTTTGTACTGTGACACCTTGTCTTTTCCTTCATATAATCTAAATGAGTTTGGGCAGTTGCACTTCCATGAAGTACAGTTAACTTATGCAATAGAATAATTTATGTGCCTATGTATTAAACTGTTTCTTTCATGACACTTTGGATTAAAGCAGAGAAAAATCTCCAGTGAGCAGATAACTGCAGTACAAGACTGAGTATCTTGCTTTTATATTTCATTGCTTTGTACTGTACTGCCAGAAAGCTATTTTTAGATCTGCTCTGCAGTTGCACAGTTGTTGCTTATATCTTGTCTAAAGGAAGCAAGGTTGCCCTACTGAGACTTTGCCCTTCTCTCAAGGGTAAACTAAAATCCATTAAACTTAAATATATGCTGTAAACCCTGAACATTAGTGGCTGTGATGGAAATATTATGTAGTTATTTATAACAAGATATCCATTTGGGAAAGTGAAATAGATAGGCATATTTAAAACCTATTGCCTCTCTATTCTCCTCCTAAAGTTGCTGTCTTTGTGCCTAAAGCTTGGAAGTTTATTTTGCTGGCATCATGGCAAAGTAAGCAAATGTGTCTTCATAGAGCAGATCCCTGCTGCCTACAACACCACAACAAATAGTTTGTGAAAATCAGTACAGATATTCAACCAGAACCTATGTTGCCCCAAAGAAATACAGAGAAATTTTTCTGATTACAGGGAATGTTTTTCAAACACAGATATTCATATTAGCAGGAGATAAATAAATAGTATATTTGGAGAAAATTTCTAACTTAATCTAACTAGATATAATTAGATAGGAATAAACATATAATGATAGTGATAGGCAAGAATCTACACATGCCCATGCCCGTGCTCATGCACACACACACACATGCACACACATTTTAAAATTGACTGTAGACATGATGAAGATGTTTTATCCTGACTCTGCTGTTTCCAAATTCAAAGATTCAGATAAATATTATTTAAACGTCAGCCTTTGTATTGATACTAAAACAAGGTACTGAACATGGAGGAAACTGGAACAAGACATTCCTTTGACACCTTCTGTAACATATCAGCCATGTGGTAAGATACAAGACACTCTGAACTAAAAGAATATATTACACAATCCTAGTTTTTCTAGTATTAAGCAATCACCTTCTCTGGTCTTCTAATAGTCTTCTTTTCTGAGTCTATGTTATGCATCCAAATGTTCTTGAGTTAAAGCACTAGCATTACAACCAAAAACAACACCCAGTGATTTACAAAGATGTATCCAGCTGTGGTATTCCCTGCTAGTCTGTGCAGGGATCCTGTACATTTCTCACATTAATCCACTTTGATGAAATTTATACACACACTAGAGGCAGGAATTGACCTTGCCAGTCTGGCAAATAATCCATTGTGTCTCTCAATGAAGTTAATAAATCTATGAATTTGTTCTTTATAGCTTAGGGAGAAAAGCAATGAGAGGTGCAGTAACAGACAGCTAGTTGATCTTGCAAGATTCGATGAGGTCTGCAGCCAGATGCCTTATAAAATGTTAAGAAAAACAGCCACAGAAAAATTCTTAGCAGTAAGACTTGAAGATGTTGTACTGAAATTGTAGCTTTAATTCTTCTGGCTAAAATTTCTGAACAAGACTATGACTTCTCTGAAACAAAAGAATACAGATAGCAGCCACATCTAAGTTTCTGGGTTAGGAAGCTAAACATGAGTCTCTTGCTTCATGCCTTACTATAAAAGAAGGCAGACATAATGAATGAAAAAGATAATAGTAGCAAAAAAGTAAATAAATATATGTGAGAACACCTTGCCTCTCTTTTTATAATCACTTATTCCTGATCTCCTGTCTCTTTTAACCAAATCTGACCACTATCCACATTTGTTTGCATATACTTGGGGAATACAAAAAATAAAAGGCAATGTAACATAATGAACACATAGGATGGTATTGCTCAGTGTGAAAAAGACAACAAACCAGAGCAGGACGTGGCACTCGCTGGATTTCTTGGCAGCTAGGGCTTACCATGAATGTTTTTTTTGAGTTTGGCACCACAAATGACTCTACTGCCCTTTTAGCAGTAGGAAGAAAAAGCTAGGAGGTATAATAATTATGGGAACAAATCAAACACACCCTTGAGAACATGTCTATCCAAAATGAATGGCATTAAACACAGATAATCTTGAACTACAGTGGCACACTCAGGATATATAATGATTTTTCTGAGTTTACATTGACATTCTAAACTCAGAGAGGTCAGTGAGAAGATGAAAAAAAAAAGATGCTTTGAAGAATTTGAAACAGTTGTGACTTTACTAACATATATCTCTTCTGGCAGAGAGAAGCATGTCTTGTGTATACAAATACCCAGAATATGTTTTGTTTCAAGTTCAAAGCCCATGCTGTCACATTTCTGTGACCATTTGCAGTGTCTGAAAAGCAAGGTTCATGTGCAAACAAACCTCAAGACAGGTACCTTAAAATAAGACAGATAGGTAAGAAGGGACTAAGAGGAGTTTCAGAGATCCAAAACTAAAACATGCCAAAAGATTTTAAAAGTTTGTGTCAGCTTCTGTCCTACTTTGCAAAACATACTGAATTCAAACAAGCTAGTGTGCATAAAGAAAAACGTTCTCTGCTCCAAAAGAGGGCTCACCCACCCTAAACCCAGTATCAGCAAAAACAGTTATACTTTTGCTCCTTTGGCTATTTACCTCCTTTCTATTTAAACATACACTACAAACAGGACTGTGATTACCATGATTAGGAAAATCATCATCCCATTATCTTCCTCCCTAGTCTTGCTTCCCGCACGAAATTCTGTTCTATGCCTCCTTTGATATAAGAATGTGTTTCACAGAGAGTCTTCCCAGTCCTCATGCACATCGTGTCATTGCTTAAGACATTCTCCCAAATATTCTGTAACTTCCCAAGTGCTGTCTACTGGCACTTTATCTACTGTTTACATAACTGCATTCCTGGTATTGGACACTGCCTCTGCTTGGTATTTCTAATTTTATAAAGGGATGGAGTACAATACCCTTAAATTCTCCATCTTAAGAGTTTCACTTGTTGTATTAAACAATGATCTATTTCCTTTCAGACTTGGAATGTAAATGCCGAATTTTTGCAATCAGCCAGAGTAAGACCTTCCATGGTAGGGCACGTTTTACCCAGACCCTGCCTGACCTACACTCTGGGCACCTAAAGGTCAACCCTGTTCCCCCATATCATGTTTTCAGACAGTGTAAGAGGCAGGCATTCCAAAATTAGCTCCTTCCCGTTTGGTTTTAACCAATTCCTTTCCACAAATAAGGAGAGACAAATACAAGCAGATATAAGTGAGCAAATAACAGTTTACTAAAAATTAAAATGTCAACAGGCAAAAAAATAACAGTAAATAATTACTAGTTCCAAAATTGCTGAAACGTCACAGATTGCCCGGAGCAAGGAGAAGCTCAAGATGGCAGAGGAACCCCTCCCCCAAGATGGCGGCAGAGAAGCCACTCCCCCAAGATGGGAGACACAGGGGAAAGGTGGCGGCAGCCGTCCCCCCTGCCCTTATCTCTCTGGCGGCAGCAACTCCGTGGGCAAAGGCAGATGGCACTCTGGCGGCTGGATCCACCGGGGCTGGCACTGCAGCCTCCAAGCCACTGGAGTCGGTGCTGCTGTGTTGGGTCTTGTCCCAATGGAGGGGAGGAAGAAAAATGGACTCTTGAGCATGGAGGTGTGGTGGTCCCACCCTAATCAGCTCTGGCTTCACACTGCCAACAGTTGTTGCAAAATTCACTCTGAAAGAGTTTCTGATTGCAAAATGAAGATTCTTGCATTGCTTGGTTCTTCATTGTTGCCACCTGGAAACTTGTCTGAAGCAGCCCCTTGGGAAAGAAAGCCAGAGGGCAGCCTCTGCCCCCAGCTCACTCTCCCTGCAGGAACAAAAAGCAAAGAGCCAGAGCTGAGAGAGCTCTGCTTGGGCGAGATGACTTTTTAAAAAGCCCAGGCACTCCCCCCAGGCGCAGGGGAAAGAGGCAGTAACAATTTTGGGCGCAGATAGATGTGGAATACAGTAACATTTGGAGTTACCCAGGACATCCCATGACCTGACTTAGTGACTAGATCTGCACTCTATGTAGCCTTATCTCTGTAATTTTGGACCTATGTTACAGGCAGATTGCCTCTAGCTCTGGCTTTGCTGTTCCTCATTGGACTCTGGGATTTACCCTGACTGTGACTTGTTACTTCATCCTGGATGAATGATCCCTGGATTACCAACAGATCCTGTAACTACCCCCAGTTTGGCTCAGCTCAGAGCTGGCAGGAGCACCCTCGGTGAGCCCCCAGCCTGCACTGAGGCCACTTACAGCTCCCAGTTTGTCCCCCTCATGGAGCAGTCCTGTTTGTGCTGCTTTCTGCTGGGATGGCTATTGCTCTTGCCAGGCAACCATGCGTTACTGAGGTACCACTAGAGCTGCTGATATGGAGCAGACACAAAAGAAGATCATCTCCTTTTCCACGTAACTTTGTCAGGAAAATCAATCCACAAACACCAGGGGTTTATGTCCAAAAAGGAGACAGAGGAGCCCTGTAAATTAATTCATGAATAAAGGGAGAGGTCATGGGCATTTGCCATGGGGTCTCTCAAATTGCTAGAGGACGCAGCCTCTTTTTACCCTAATTTCCCAGCTGCATTTCTCTGTCTCTTTTCCCATTGGCTGAGGTACTCGAGAGGTACAGACTTCCTGAATTGCCTAACACAGACCCCCTTCTAATGTGCACCGCCCCCGCCCCCCCGCCTTGTTTTCTTTGTGTCTCTGTTCTTTTTCTCCAAGTCCAGGGATTTAGCACAACCTTGGGTGAGTAACAGTCTGTGTCAATTAATGGAATTCCTATGGAATTTATGGTTCCTCCCATTGCTTCTTTCACCTATCAGTATCTACCTGTCTTATCTACCAGCAGGCCTCACACTTTGTTCGTAAAGACATCTCCCTCTTGTTCCTTTCAACCTAACTGTATTTTACGCTTGTGGCTATGCTCCCAGAGCTGACCAAGTCCACTGTGCAATAACTGTATTGAAAAGAAAAAAAAAAATGCACAGAGAACTAAAATACCAAACTGCAACAAAGCAGTACACTGAAATGGCATAACCATCTAATGAGATCAAAGAGGGCGTGTAGAATGAATAAGCACTATCACATTCTTTACCAGTTTTGATACTTTGAATCCAAAACTTCATCTTTTCTACTAGGAAGACCTAGTAGAGCTTTTGATGAGCATGCTTATTCTGTGATGATATTAGATTGAGACATAAAATAGTTCCCATAACCTATAGAAAATTTAAACATTTTCAAAAAGTCCTTTGTCCCAAACTAGGGAAAAAAATAGTCAGAATATACAAAATGTTCATGGTTCAGAAATCCTTTTTTACATATCTAAAGCAAATTAAATTAGTTTTTTTGCCTCAGTAAATCATAATGTTCTATTTCAATAAAAAATGTTTGCCATTTTAGCTATCTTAAGGATGAGATTTTAAAAAAAGAAATCACTTTCTACTACAAAACTGGAATATTTAACAATTGCAAGCAGGAGTTTTGCAAAACTAGAATATTCCTTTTGTATTAAATTATTCATAAGTTTTCAGTGCTACCAGTTAGCGAAGTTTATTCTCAAGCACCAGACTTTCTCAAGACCCTGCAGAAATAGCTTAAGGCACCCACTTCAGCAGTGACAACTCCAGAGTGGAACCAAGCATTTAAAAGCTAGTTTGAAGGGCAAGTGTTAGAGATGCTGGAGACACAAGAGCTGTACTATAGTCCCCAAATGACCACAACTAACCATCACAGGCAAAGATTAAACCTGCTTGTCAAGTACTTGCATACTAAGCCTCATCGTTATAGAGAAATACGAACTCAATGCCATGTTTCCTGCGTGAAGAAGTGTCCCTTCGATATTATATTCTTTGACATCTCCATGGCAATATCTATTCAAATATTTAATATATGTGCCAATTTCTCTTCTGAGCAAAGTACACACTAAAATCCAGAAATTAACAAATCAGATCAGGGGCAAAAAAGGGCAAATTAAAAAACCCAAGACCCTGAGCAGTCTTTTCAGTCAGAGGCCAGATATCCCTTTGAAAAGATAAAAATAGAGTATTTCAGCTTTCTGGATTTTTTAAACTTGTTTGCTTTTTTTTTTTTGTTTGGTTTGGTTGTGTTCCTCCTCTTCAGCATTCCATGCGACCAGTCTCAGATCAAATTCCTTTTGCAAAGCTTCTAGTGAAGGTTTTTCAGGGTTTGGGCTGACATTGCAGTTTCTTGGGGATCTTGTCTCAGTTGCCATGAGGAAAAAGAAAAAAGTCTTTTGCAGGCCATGTTATGATCCAATTATTAAAGTTCTTTAGAAATACCTCTGCCCAAATTAACGTGCAAATGAGACCATATGCCAGTCAATAGTATGGGTTTTACTTGATAGTAAATATGACAGAGAGTGAGAGAAGAAAAGAGAGAAAAGAAGAAGTAGGAAAAGAGGTGGGGGGGACAGAAAGAGAGGGACAGAGACAGAATAAAAGAATATCACCACCCGTGATCCCAACAGTGTAGCGTTGATCATCTCCAGCTGGTCTTCTTGGTGGTGATGGTCCTCCCAAAAAAGCACAGAATCCCATGGGTTAATCTACACTCAGGCCAGGTGGCAATGTCCAGACACGTCCCCCCAGGGGAGGGGATGGTCTCTTGCAGCAGACTCTGCTTGCATCACATGCAGTCCTGTGGGGCAAGGCCTCTGGGGATCACTTTGGGGGGTCATTGATGGATTATGACACCCCCTCAGCTGCCTCTCACGTGAGTGTCCCGTGGATGTGGCCTGTGGGGTTGGGGGTTCCACAGCTGGGCCAGTTTGTGTAAGGGAGGATGGGTGTCTATTGCCTCTGACCAGAGGTTATGCCATGCACCCGAAACCTCCTCCTCCCCCCTCTTGGTTGTGGGGGAAGTCTGTGTAGACCTGGCTTTGTGAGCTGTGCTCTCCCCCCACCCCAAACTCAGCCAGAGGTGATTCTCAGCACAGCTGGTGGCTTTGGCCTTTTGTGGATGGATTTCTTTCCTTCAGCCTGAGATGACTGAACAATAGGCTTCCCTTTGTCTGATCTCAGCAGTTTGACTTTCAGTCCAAAGTCCAAGTCAGGTATCCTCACCAAGGCTTCTTTGGTTGTAGTTTCTTTATACAGTTTTGTTATATCAATGTTTGAGACGTGAACTATTTTGGACTCTCTCAGGTCATATTTTTAATTACTAACTTATTTCTTTTTAAAATGTCATTTATTATTGAAAGTGCTTTTTAAAAAAATTCCTGTATTTGAGTTGCATTCAAGGCCTGTCAGTTAGGAATAAAAATTGGCAGTTGAAAGGCAGCCACTGTTAGCTTTTAAAAAGGTTACCCATCCTTTACCTCCTCCTGTGAGACAATAAAACACCCAAGAATCAGGAGGCTAAACCAACTGTGCTCTTTACTTTTCTTGGCTCTGTGGCAGCTCTCTCCCACCTGAGACAATGCTACATCATTAACATAGAAGTGTGTTGAGAAAAACAGAACCAAAATGTCACAACTGACACCACAAAAAGTCCAGTGGGGCAGGCAGTCACAAGTCTTAGTTTCAGGAACTAAACACAAAGATGAAATATTAATTTATGCATTCATTCTCCAGAAAGACACACTCATGTAATTTAAGAAGCATCAGTGTTTACAGAAGAAGGAATAGGAATCAAAACTTCTGTAATGGATTAATAGTCATCAGGAAGTGGTTTGGTGCAGTGATGTTGCTTTGGCAAAACATATGCTATCAACTTTCTCTGGCATATGATGCCAATATATTTGATCCAAATTTTGCAAAACTGATCCTTCAGTGGAAAATGCCCTTTGCTTTTCAAAGTCTTTGTTATATACTTGAAAGAAATAGAAAGGCAAACATAATTTCTATAATGAATAGCAATAAAAAGATTCCTTTTCTATAAGACCCAACGGAATTCTATACATAGACTTTTAAAAAGCACTCAACATTTTATACAAATATATGCCAAATGTCACAGGGAGAAAAATCCCTGTAGTACTAAGGGTTGGAAAGTACTCTTTGTTGTTACTTGAAATAACAACTTGGGGTTTTTGACAACAATTGCAACCAGTTGTTCTTTGTTTTGGTCTTGGTTTTATTTTGGGTTTTTTTCAATTAAGCGTTACACGAGATTCCTTCTTCTGTGTGTGCTTCTAAATAGAAACTAAGTAGGGAAATTATGCCCGTCTTGTAATTTGAGAAGACTCATGCTGAACTACTTTGTTGCTGGATGCTAGTTGGAATGATAGCAAACAAGAAATTTGTCACCTCCTTTTCTTTCTTTGCCACAAGCATTACCATAAAAAATGGTTCACATGGGTTAAAGGGTTTGTTCTTATTCAGACTTTACCATTAAAATATACTCTATAGTAAGACATTCTGAGATTTTTCGAAGCAATTTTCATTGTTTCCTTGAAATATCCCAGGACATATATGTTATATAGGCTGAATGTGAAACACATTGCAAACAAAATTCCCTTTGTTTTTAAAACTGCATGTTTATTTCACATGCTATTGAGCAGTGTCATTATATAGTTTTCATACAAACGTAGGGAGAGGAGACTAAATTTTTATTAAGTTCTGCTTTGGAACTATGGGACTTGAGAGTTTCTAGTCCTCCGGATGACAAGTTGCCTCTTATGTGTGGGCTAGACCATTTATAAAGTAACAGAGTTTTACAAAAATAGGTATTTTGAGCCTGGCACTAAAATCACCAGAAGTGAACAAGTGCGAAAAGAATTAGTAACGCCAGAATCACACAGAGAAATGTACATGTGTCATGTTCAGAGCAGCTACTACAGTTACTGTGGTTTTTTTCATTATTTTTCTAAGGGCTAAAGAACCAGAAGGTAACTCCTTATTTAAAGAACATCACATCTTGTGTTAACTCAAAGAAATCAAAATTGCACATAATGGCCATTTTTCTCTTTTTTAGCTGACCATGGACACACAAAGTGACTTGTAATCACAAAAACTGTGCTGTGCACTTGACATCACCATTCAGTTAGCTGGCGAGCAAGGTTTTAAGCATATTTCATTTTGATGATGGCTAAGAGTTTATGTAGGACAAAATTGCCAGCATCTCTTTCCTTTCCTTTTGGGTCCTGTTCAATGTCTTTAGCTTTCAATTTATTTCCTATTTCAGACTGCAGTGTGCAATTTCCTCTCTTTAAGGGAAAAAAAGTCTTTGATGGAACAGATGCACATAGTAGGAATATCTTGGGTCTACTATTCACACCTAAGTCTGTTAAAAAATGATGAAGGCAATCTCTGTTTTAAAGACTTTGTAAATGGCATGTAGAATGACAATTTTAGAATTTTATCCTTCTTACTTAGTAAGGCACACCTCAGATACACTGAACCTCACTGGAGTTAGAAATAACTATTGTGTTTTGTTTTTTCCCTGTAAATGCTTTCAAAATATCTTCAAAGTAACATGCTTTGATCCAGATATATTTTCTGTGAATGCCTCTATAATATGCTTTCATTGACATAAACCATAAATGATGTGTTATCTTACTATTTTCCTTGAACAATATTCTGCAGATTGCTCAGTTCCAAAGCCCACATTTGTACTGGAAAGACTGACTTGTGCATGTGAGTAAATACTGAGGAGTAAAAATCTTATAGGAAATCAAATGTCTAGCTATTCTGGACATAAGGAGGCAGAATCAATGACAATTTGACTGTGTTTATTTACCTCAGAGTCAAAATTCAAGTAAATGTAAGAAAATAGTCAGTCAAACTTGCCGCAGAAACTTGCACTGGCAGTTTACCAGTACAACATTTTTTCTCTTTATTCAGTTAGTTCCATTTGTATCAACAAAAAAACCCCCCAGTCTGAGCATTAGGGTCAAACCACTTTTTTACTTTTCTCAATTATTGTCCTTGCCAATGGCAGGGGTATCGGAACTAGATGATCTTTAAGGTCCTTTCCAACTCAATGCATTCTATGATTCTGTGATTCTATATAGGAATGGTTTGTACTTTCATCCATGCTTTTGAATTATTTCAATTATTTTCTCTATTAAAATTGAAAATAAAAGCAGAAGTAGACTGATAGCATCTAGTGACATGTTTACATTAGGTCTGCAAGACTGTGCTTTTTCTGCAGCATCTAAATCCCACAACTTGTTGTAATGCTTAATTGCAGTCAACATCGTGTTCTATTCATTGTATGCATTATTTGAATAATGGTATTATGTATTAAGATGCTTTTTATATTTTATTCCTTTGCCGACCTAACTACTGCTGTAATTTTATTCTCATTACCACAGTATGAATTTTACTGCTCAGAATTATTAAAAAAAAAAAAAAAAAGTTTATTTTTAAGAGAAAGCAATTTCTCCCATAAAGGTTGGTTTATACTCTGGGATAATAAATTGAAGGGAAAAAAATCCAGCTTCTTTCAAACTCTCAAACTGAGAAATTTTGTTGAACATGCATGAGTATATATTGTAAGAAAAAATGAAAGAAACATGAAGGTATTTGTACATAGGCAAATTTTACAGGTAAATAAATATTTCTGTACTCACCATTCCAAGAGAAGCAGATGAATTCTCACTGCCATCTTTAGGCATTTAAATAAAGGCCTAAAACTAGAAATGTAGGTTTACAGCGTACTCAGAAGAGAGAGGCACATGTCTACAGAATGTGTTTGAGGGCACCACAGTTACAAAACTAGCTGTTGACTGTTTCCAGTACTCTAAATAGCTTCTTGGAGATACCAAACTCACTCTGTGAAGTGCTGGAAGATATTTTTTCCCTAAAGTAGGCACTTGCTTTAGGTAGTATATATACACCTCTTTCCTCCACATAGTGTTAAAGTACAAACTTCTGCTTCCATGTACTAGACAAGATGTCGCACTTAAAAATATGTGAGCAAGGAGAAAGGCATTACTGATTTTAGATCAGGTGATTTCCATTTCTAGGGTCAGTAGTCTCTCCTCCAGACCTAAATGATTCACTTAGTCAGAGATTCAGTAACAGACCTGCCACCCAGGAAGAGTCCACACTGGGGTGTGTTTTTCCTGATGGACTGTAGTCCACCACAGTCAAGCAGGCAGGCGAAAAGTGTGAGAAGGCAGGAGTGGCAGAGAGCAACTGAGCTAAGTGGTGATGTTGAGTTCCTTAAGGGGATGGATTTCATCCAGCAGGACCTTGACAAGTTTGAGGAATGAGCTCATCTGAACACCAGGAAATTTAATAAGTGCAATGCCCTTCATATGGGCCAAGGAAAAACTCAGTATCAATACAAACTGGGGGATGAATGGATTGAGAGCAGCCCTATAGAGGGCAACTTGAAAATACTGGTACATGTAAAACTGGGCATGTGCTGGCAATCTGCTCTTGGAACACAGGAAGTCAATGGTTGCCTGGGCTGCATAGAAAGAAGCTTGCCAGCAGACACAGGGAGGTGGTTCTCCCTCTCTGCTCTTCTCTGGTGAGACCCCACCTGGAGCACTGCATCAACCTCTGGGGCCCCCAGTGCGGGAGAGACACAGACCTATTGGAGCGGGTCCAGAGACGGGCCACAAAAATAATTAGAGAGTTGGAATTCGTCTTCTACGACGAAAATCTGAGAGTCAGGGTTGTTCAGCCTGGAGAAGAGAGTTTTTGGGAGACCTTGTTGCAACCTTTCTTATAAGGGGCCCATAAGGGGTATTGCAAGAAAGTCAGCAAGAGGCTTTTTACCAGGGGCTATAGTTACAAGAAAAGGAAAAATGGTTTTAAACTGCAAGAGAGGAGATTAAGATTGGATATAAGGAAGAATTTTCTTTTTATGATAAGGGTGATGAAACACTGACACAGGTTGCCCAGAGAAGTTATGGATGCCCCATACCTAGAAGTGTTCAAGATCAGGTTGAATGGGGTTTTGAGCCACCTGGTCTAGTGAAGGATGTCCCATGGCAGGAGAATTGGACTGGGTGATTTTTGAAGAGCCCTTCCAGCTCAAAACTTTCAATGATTCTGTGAGTGTTTTAGTTCAACTCGATTTTAATAGGCAATAAATTAATTTTCCTCAAGTTGAGTCTGGTTTACCCATGATGCTATTTGATACTTGATTTCCTAGTCCTTATCTTGGTCTGCAAGCTTTTGTTTGTCTTATTTTCTCCCCCTGTCCTCTTGTGGAGGGGGAGTGAGAAAGAAATTGTGTGGTATCTGTCAGGCAGCCAAGATCAACCCACTACACTGTATCTCTTGAAAGCAGCCCAAATTTACCTTAACTGATATGGCTAGAATTATAAACGTCAAATAAAATTTTGTTCGCAAAATATTAATAAGGATTTTACTCCTTTATTAAAAAATGTCTGCTGCCTGTCATGTGTCTATTTCAATTGATCAGTTGTGCCTTATCATTTTTCTTAGAAATGGTTGCACATTTTCTGCCTATAAGGAGCTTTACCACCTATATTGAAATAAACTAATATTGTGCAGGATAAAGCAAGTCCTTAAGGAAATCCATAAGTGGTTGGTGACAACCCCTCCATGGTTGTTGTATGATGAAGCTGGGGAAAACTGTGTAATCACAGGTTGTATGTAATGCCACTGAATGAACCTACATTAGGAAACTTAAGATTGGCAAGCATTTTTATTTGATTACATTTAAGCACTTCACTTTCTACTGCTAGTCTTTCTTAAAAAAAAAAAAAAAAAAAATCAGCAATATCTATAGTTTCATAAACATCCAGAAAAGAAGCCAGTGAAATTCTGAAGAAATTTCAAACTCAAGGAATAGTATTATTTCATTAAATTTTCTAGTGTCCTCTAAAATTCATATGAACTTTGAATTTCATTCTTTCCTTATGTTTTTGCTAATGTAGTTGTTTCTTCTCCTGAGAAGAATGTTGCTGTGGAAGGTGTTTTGTATACACTCAGCTTTTTTTTTTTTTGAGCACTTTTATAATTCTACAGATATTTCAGTCAGATGTGCAATTTTATTCTTAAAATTGTATACACATGAAAACAAGGAAAAAGGCTTATATTTACTGTTCACATTAAAACACAGCCTCCAGGCATATCTTCAGTGTGTATTAATCTACTCGTGATTACTCCATATTCCTGTAGCCAACATGCTTATACTAGCTATACTTATTCTTGCACTTTTTCTCTGTAAAAGAAGGACAAAATCTAAACGGCTTAAAACCTACATATTGGAGAGATTCCCTAATCTGAGACTACAGGTACCAGCTGCCATTTATTTTAGGTTCTTTTTGAGTAGAAACAGAATGAATGTAATTGAATGCATGAAGATAGAATCATTTTACTGAGCTAAGCATATGATAGCAGGTGCCTGGAAAAATTGCTATGACAGTGTACCAAGGAAGACATGAAAACTGCATTCTCTTATGTAGATTAGGAGGGAGAGAAAATTAATATTATTTCTCTTAGCCAATCTTTTTTTCATTGCTGATTTGCAGGGTATCTTTCCAGGGAATATAAGGCTCAGAAAAAAATGCATTGGCAAGGAGACGATCAAAATGGATGTTTTCTCAATAGTAGAACTGTCACATATATTGAATTCCAGGTTAGCAACTGGCAAACATTAGAAGGCTTGACTTAGATCGTCTCTTTTGCATTTCAGAACTGATTCAAATCTGCCTAAGCAAATGGGAATAAAAAAATCAGTGTTCTGTGGTTCAGTTTTTAAAAAATCCTTTCACATAAGAATCTCAATATCTTTTCCTCAAAGTTTTTATTACATACACTGGAGATTAGCACTGGGACTTCAAAAATTAGGTTGATCACAATGCAAATATGGAGTTTTGGATGCCCATATTTTCTTCTGGTTTTCTCATCCAAAAACCTTGGAGTATGATTTTCAGAAGCATAATTTTAGATCATGTCATTTGAATAAATTTTTAATTTTTCCATTGAGTCTTTTCACTTTGAAAACCACCATTTCCTCTAATTCTAAGCATCCAGCTGAAGTATTGGCCTACAGAAACTATTTTTAGCCTTGCATGACTAACATATATGTTTAGAAAAGACCAAAAGAATAAACATCTCTCAAACATTAAGCTAGCATAAGAATAGGTGTGGAAGAAGGCATGTTAATAACCTCAGTATTCCTACTCATTGTGAAAGCAGTATAAATCTAATTAAACATGTAATTCACCTCTTCAACCACAGTTTTTAAGTTATTTAATAAATCATCATACCCCGTGTTATTTGAAAATATAGATCCTCTCCTTAATCACACATAATAGTGAAATGTTTGTGGCTTGAGAGTGGAGGTGAAGCTTGCCATCTCCTTTTGGAAGCCACAGCTCTGCCTCTCTCCTACCCTGGACAAAGAAAGAAGCTGCCCAGCGCAGTGCAAAGCTGTGGTCTCTGTGGTAGGTGTAAGAAGAGTTTGGGTGCAGCCAATTCTGTAAGGAGAGAGTTGTTCTGCTAGGGAGGAAGGGCAGAATTTCACAGGGACTGTGAGAAAGCATCCCCAAATGAGTTCCTGCCTGGACAGTACTACACTGATATTAAGTATTTACGTTCAGAATATGTCTGTTGTTTCAAAATTCCTTTGACAGGTCGAGTTATTTTAAAGTTACAAGACGTTGCACTTCTTTGTAACCCTCATAGTTTCTGGCTGCAATTCTCAATTTATTAGGATATTCATAAACACTGTGACTAGATATATTAAAATTTTAGTGAAATTGAGTCTCTAAGGGAATCAGATGTTTCATCTGAGACATGGACAAGTGAGAAAAATCTAGGGAAGCTATTCCTTCTCTCCCCATCCCTGTATTTCCCATCACACTCACACACACATCACTAACACAAATTTTATCCTATAGAAAATTTGAAGGCATTACTATTGTTTTGTTAATGTAAAAAAAGTAAGTTTAAAAAGACATAATACATAATAAACAAGTTTAGTTTTCTTTAATATGACAAAAGCTAAGGTTGCATTGCTAGCAAGTTTTCATTGTATCTCAATAAGCACATTTGGCTTGCAGCTCCTTAGAGATAATTCACTGAAGAAAAGTGAATTTCAATGGCCTCAACAGATGTTTAAAGTTCTGCATGTACGGGAACTGAATAAATATTTGCATGAATATGGAGTGTTATAACCAAGGAGTTCTCAGTCAAATTTTGGTCTCCTTACTCATATTGGTAAAGATAACAGGAATTTTAACTATTCAAAGGCAGAAAAAAGAACTTTAGCAAATCTAAGATTTGCATATAACAAATGTGAAATCTTTCAAATAAAGCAACTTTCAGAACTCCTAGGAATCCTATAGAGAAAGTCACTCCAAGCAAAATGAATGGCAGTGCTTGTTATCAGGCAGATCATGGTTAGTCTGATTGTGCATCATCCTACACTCCACCCCACAGTGCTGTTTTATGCTATCAGTTATGAAAAGACAGAGTTGTTCAGAAATAAAGACAGGGCTGCTGCATTGTCTTTACCAAATTCTCCTCTGCCTCGGACAGATCTGATGTTGTGGTTTAACCCCAGCCAACAACTAAGTACCACACAGCTGATCACACAATCCTCACTCCCTCCCCACATTGAAGGGGAGGAGAACAGGAGAGCAAAGATAAACCTCCTACATTAAGATAAGAATAATTTAATAACTGAAACGAAAACACAAACAAAGGACAACTCCAGTTTACTTACTGAACATGATGTTCAGAAACCTGCCCCAACACCCCTAAAAATTTTTTTTTTTATGGGTTAGGTTAGGGTTATGGTTAGGGTATGGAATATCCCTTTGGCCAGTTTGGGTCAACTGTCCTGGCTATGCTCCCTCCCAGGTCTTTGCGCAGCTCCTCACTGACAGAGCACAGGAAACTGAAAATCCTTGTCTCAGGGTAAGCACTACCAAGCAACAACTGAACCATTGGTGTTTTATCAACATTATTGAAATACGAAGTCCAAAGCACGGCACTGTACCAGCTACTAAGAACAGAACTCCATCCCAACTGAAAACAGAACACCTGAAGATAGTAAGGAATCCGAATTAGGAGTAAGGCTGTTTTATTTCATTATATCCAACTATATCTCGTGTATTTAATTTGTTCAGCCACTGTCCGCAATCTTGGAATTAGATTTTAATACTTTGACAAGAACAGTAGAACAAAACAGCATTTTACTCTAAGGACAATTGAACAGAACAACATAGCCATGGAGAAGTCGATAAAGGATGTAACTTAAGCAAACAAAAGTCATGAAAACACAAGCAGGATGCCAGCTCAGCTCTACGAGGCTGGCAAAGTAGAAGTTATGCAAAACAATTATATTGTGCTTACTCAAAAGCAGGGTTTGATGAACAGCTACCTAAAAAGGACACCAGCCTTTGTAGGCCACTGAAGAAGATCCCCAAAGAACCATATCGTGACTTCCAAGAAGGGGAGGGACTATGTAAAATAAAGTATTAGATAAACATCAAGGAAATTTGGAGAGCTAATGAATATGTATGATAGAGCAAATTAATATGTATGATAAAAACTCTGTTCACCCAACACTGCACAGCTGATTAGAGGAAGGATCCTCTGAGTGACCAGTTCACTGCAATAAAGAATGCCTACTTTTTAATACTCAAAACTGGATTAGAAAGTTTCTATATGTTCAGTCTGGCCAGTTTCCACTGTTCTTTCTGGCCAGTTTTGGTATCAAATTCAAGTCTGAATGATACAATTCTGGATGCAGCTTGAACTCAGACCTCTTGAAATATTTTTAAATTTCATTAATTCCATCACCAGTCATGTCTCAGAGTAACGGACTATGGAACTTCACTACCAGATACTGCCCTAATCCTAATATTTCATGACTCTTGATACTAAATGCAGTCCACCAGGTGATATGATCTTTGATTGTGTCCATAGGGAAGTGCAGAGGCGGAACTATTTCTTTAAAGAAATTTGTTATTCAGCACAAGTGGGGTTTTGCCAGGTCTCTCCTGGCACGCAGCAAATGAAATATTCCACTTTTAAACAATTACAGTTTTGCCAGCTCTTATTTTGTATAATATACTCTGGTGACCAAGGAGGTTTTTCTACAGAAATTGCCAGACTTGAGCAACAAAAGTCTGTGATTGTTTTGAAAAGGAGAGGTTTCTGAATTTTCTTTGAGAACAGCACATTTTTGATTTGAATGGTTACTCAGGCACTCATAGAAGATGAGCTTAATATGCTTCACAGAGACTATATCTTAGCATTACAGCCCCGGAGGAGTGGCAAAAGTGGTGCTGTAGCATGTGTCATCATTTTCTTAATGTAGCTGCTAAAGCCAGTATCTGTAGGTCCTGATAGGGGATGTCTGAGGTTTTCTCACTAGTCCTTTCCTTTTTCAATTTCCCTAGACATTTTTAACATTGAGAATTTTTATTCACAATTTGCCGTTGTCTAGGAGATGGGGGATAAGCCTTTTCAACAGAAACGATGAAAAAGAGAAAGAGAGAAAATGAGTAAGAAATTGAAATGACAGCTTTGGTGATGGCTTTTTGTTCATCTAGTCAACTGTACTATAGTGCAGCTGAATGAGCAGTTTCCACTGTACCTCAGAAAAAATATGAAGGAGCAATGAGTATGTATTTCTTTCCTCCTTGTAGTGCAGCATACGTCTTTAATGGTGTTTCAACTTGCTGAAATAAAATTGTTATGAAATGTTCCTTATAATAGAAGTTGTCATTGTCTATGAAGTTTTAAAGTAGTAGCATATAAAAAATATATCAGCCTTCCATTATACCCCAAGTAACCTAAGAGAAAAGTATCAGTATGAATGGTTCCTATCATGTCTTGCTCAATTCAATTTTTACACTCTTGTATCTGTTCAACTGGATCAATACAGTATAAATCAGCTGTGTACATACATTTTAAACTGTTTTCCAAATATACCTCCTTGTGTCTCATACTTACATTTTGAAGACTGTATAGAATCACTGAATTGTTTAGACTGAAAAGAACCTTAAAATCATCAAGTTACAACTCATCTGTGATGAGTAGGGACAACTTTCACTAAAGCAATTTGCTCAGAGCCTGGTCCAACCTAGCCTTGAAGACTTCCAGGAATGGGGCATCCACAACTTCTCTGGGAAACACGTTCTGGTCCTTCATTACCCTCATAGTAAAGAATATTTTCCCAATATCTAATATAAACCTAGTCTCTGTCAGTTTGAAGCCACTCCCCCTTGTTCTGTCACTACATGCTCTTGTAAAATGTCCATCTATATCTTTCTTGCAGCCTTCCTTGAGGTACTGGAAGGTAGCAATTAGGGTGCCCACAAGGCTTCTCTTTTCCCAGACAAATAAACACAATTCTGTGAGCCTTTCCTGACAAGAGAGGTGCTCCATCACTCTAATCAACTCTGTGGCCCTCTTCTGGACTCACTCCAGGACTCACTCCAGCAGGTTCATGTCCTTGTTGTGCTGGTGATCCCAGAGCTGGATGTAGCACTCCAGATGGGGTGTCACCAGAGCAGAGTAGAGGGGCAGAATCACCTCACTCATCCACCAGCACCCCCAAGTCCTTCTCCCCAGGGCTGCTCTTGATCTGCTCATTCCCCAGCCTGTAGCAGGGGCTGCCCTCACCCAGAGGCAACACTTGGTCTTGTTAAACCTCATGACATTCCCATGGGCCCACCTCTTGAGCTTGTCCAGGACCCTCTGGATGGCATCCGGTCCTTCAAGTGTGTCAACTGCACCACTCAGCTTGGTGCACTTGCTGAGGATGCACTTTATCCCTTTGTCTATATCATTAATGAAGATGTTAAATAACACTGATCTCCATATGGATCCTGGAGGAGCACCACTTGTCACTGATGTCCACTGGGGCTCTGAGCCATTGACCACTACCCTCTGGATGAGACCATCCAACCACTTTCTCATCCAAGAGTCCACTCATCGAATCACTTTTGCTCCAATTTAGTGAGAAGGATGTTGTGGCAGTGTTAAAAGTTTTACAGAAGTCCAGATTAATGACACCTGTACCCTTCCTTTGTCCACTGATGTAGTCACTCCATCATAGAAAGCCACTAGGTTGGACAGTCAGGACTTGCCCTTGGTGAAGCTGTGCTGGTGTCCCAAATCACCTCCCTGTCCTCCATGAGCCTCAGCATGGCTTCTAGCAGGATCTGTTCCAGGATCTTCCCAGGCACAGAGGTTGAGGCTGACAGGTCAGTAGTTCCCAGGGTCATCCTTTCTTCCCTTTTTTAAAATGGGTACAGTGTTCCCCCTTTTCCAGTGACCTGGGACTTCACCTGACTGTCATGATTTTTCAAATATCATGGAGAGTGGATTGGCATCTGCGTCAGCCAACTCCCTCAGGACTCTAGGATACATCTCATCAGGTTCCATAGACATTCAGGTTCCTCAGGTGGTCATGAACATGATCTTTACATGCAGTGTGAGGGACTTTGTTCCCCCAGTCCCCATCCTGCTATCCATCCACTTGAGAGGTGTAGGAAGAGACGTTGCCATTGAAGACTGAGGCAAAAAAATCTGTTGAGTACCCCAACCTTCTCCTTATCCATTGTTACCTGTTTTCCAGCACTGTTTATCGAGAGGGTGTACACCTTCTTTGACCTTCCTTTTCTGGTTAACACACTTGTAGAAGCCGTTCACTTCAAGAAGCCTTCTTTTCACTTTTAGTAAGATTATTTAGCTTAGGCAGATACTTCAAACAAACTGTGTGCTCACATGCAGGCATTATGAAACCACTCATGTTGAAAATGGGATGGGATAGCACAGTAAAATGGGTAATAAACACCGAGACCCACATCCATAAGCTACACTGAGATAAAAGAGCATATGCAAAGCTGCTGCCTGTACTTTGATAGATGCAATTTATTCAAGTTTAAAATTTAGCTCTGTGGGGATATAGAGGGGCATTAGTGCCTTCGTGCTTCTCTTGGTGTATGCTTTGCTTCAGAGGTTTTAAGGAAGAAAACTGTAATCTTGGGGAAAGCCTCTATTTCTAGCTGCTTTTATTGACAGAAACAAAAACCAGTGCTTGCTTCTTAGTTCTATATCATACCTGACCAGGCACGAATTTCACATTTACTTTATGACACCTACTATATACAATACTGTGAATAGTGTATGAGATGATGAAGGCTGAGACAATGTCCTCCTTATAAATATATACACACACCATTTGCATCTATGTTTGGCCAAGGTACTGGATGTTATTCTGACTGTCTCAAAGGAATTGTATTTTTGTAAATGATTTTATAAAAAATGATCATTTTATGGAAAATGTAAGCTCTGATTTCTTCTGGCTTCAAGAAAGGTATTAAAATACACAAGAATTTTCCATTCAGTTAACAGTACAAATCAGCAGAGCTGGCACAAGCCAAAAAGAAATCCAAAAGCAAAAAGCCCTAATCTGTCTACAAAAAAAAAAAAAAGGATATACTGTCTGCTTAGAAATTCTACTAAAGTAATTTTTCTTTTTTGTTCTTCTTTTCTTTTCTTATGATCTTTTAGGAAGATCCCTTGGGATTTGGTGGAAAAGTGAGTTTTGGTATGTAAGAAATAGTTATCTGCTAGAGATTTACAATGCTCTTGGAAAAATACCATAACCTTATTCAATGGACAGGGAAATGGAGGCACAGCAAGCTGGTAGCTCACCCAGCAGAGCAGTAACAGGAAGAAAAATGGGCATACCCAAATCCTATCAGCTAGGACACTTTCTTGTCATTTTTAGTGACACACAGTCATGCATTTTCCACTTCATTTTTCCCTTTAGATAAATTACTGTTTCTAATGTTATCCCTTGAACCATTTTCACAGTGTTATGGTCTTTACCCTCCTCTTAATACACCAATGTCCTTCTCTGTTCCACTGTAGAGCTGCATCCCAGCTAAACATGCTATGGGATGTCTTATTATGAGCACATTGGAACCTGTACATTTAATTTACAGCTTTAATATTCTTTGAATGCAAACTTTTATAGTGAATGAATATTGTAATTGATCCACTGTGAGCAAAGTGCTTGAATTAAGTTCGCTCCTGCTACAAAGCCTTGCCTTGAGATTTCGGACTCTGGAATGAATAGATAGGTAAAAAATTATTTAAGAACATTCTAATGAGCAGATCAATAATACGTGCATGCAAAATGAGTACAAGGTGATAAATTCTGTGCAACTGAAACCTGGGATGCTGCTTCAGCTGCAAGGTAATACAGAATCTTCTCAGATTCTCTATTATGTCTTCTCTACATGAAACACAGATGTGGGAGGGGGTGGTGGGTGTGAAGATTCGCTGACCTATTATTTGTACAACACCAGACCCTCTGGAAAAATTAAGCAAGTTGTAACCAAAGGATCTAATCAAAATGCAAATCAACTACTTATTTAAGTATTCCCATTGTATCAGACCTACAGAATAATGAGATTGCCTATTAGCCTACCAACTTTTACTTTTTAGGGGAAATTGTCCTCAAAATGAAGTCTGCTCGACCCATTAATTCACTGGCATTCCCATGCTGATAAAGGGACTTGCTGTTTTCCCCATCCCTAAGAACCCAGAAACATAGAATGAAATTAAATAGCTTTATCAGCTAGTGACCTTTCCAGCTCCTCCTATAAATTGCATCCATCTCTACAGCAACGAATGTGAAATAACTTTCAGCCCCTATCTTCCCCTTCTAAAATTATTCTTTCTGCCCCTCTTCACAGCCCATTAAAAATGAGCTTTGAGAACTAAACCTTATTTTTTCAAAAGCTATTAAAAAGTTTATTTTAAGATATCATTGGAAGAGAAGAAGACAGAAAGAAAAAAACACAAAACACCCCAGTTCTAAAAAAAAAAAATCACTGAAGAGTGCTTATGAGATATGACTTGAGTTTGAAATTAAAAGCTCTTAGGAGACCACCCATTCTAGCTCTGTGAGACTTCTCATGGTGGAGCTTTAGATTAAAGCTTTTAATGAAGCTCAGCTGTAGAACATACAAAAGACAGGTCTATTATTGTCGTTTTGATGAATTACCATTCATTTCATCTGATAGAAAAACAGCGAAGAACACTGGATTAACAGTAGCTATGAGAGGCCAGTGCAATTTCAGCACTAATTTGCACAGCATGGAAGTTCCACCCCATCACATTTTCTCGTCCCATCTCTCTAATAGGTGTGATCTCCCTAGCTTCTCTTTTCAGCAGCTGCTGGGAAGTATCAAATCTCTCTAAGTAGGTAATGGCTGCTACATGGACAGTAATGGTTTCCATTTCCATTATTGCTTCTTTAAGACAGAAAAAGAGATAAACATAAAAGTTATTTTTTATTTTATTACAGTGCCTGTGCATTTCTAACATTGTGGATGTCTGATGTTCCTCCAAGCAAGCATCAGCTCTGGGGGGAGCAAACTTCACTTGAAACAAATCTAACTTATCAAATTTCTTTAGTCTTATCTTGAAAGATCACAAATAACTTTATAAATTGTGAACATATAATACCTCCTTACCTCTCAATTCTGGAACAAAAATTTAAAAAAGCTGAGGCTCATAACAAGCAATAGGATATGTTTTATTTGTTGGAAACTGAAAAGACAGGCTAGGTAGGTAACGTACTCAGTGACCTGGAAAATTGGCAAGCTCTTCTAAGACTGTACAGGGTCTGGCTGGTTTTGAGTTAGCATATACTGTCTTCATAGCAACTGCTGTGGTAGTGTGGGTTGGATTTGTGCTTAAATCATTATTCATATACCAGTATTATATACTGCCATATAACAGTGTTTACACAGCATCAGTGGTTTGTCCTTTCCCATTTTGCACCCCCATCCCTCCACAGAGAGTAAGCAGGGTGTCAGAAAGAAGTTGAGAGTTGACTGGGACAGCTCTCACAAATTTTTTGAAGGGAAATTCCATAGCATATAACAACATTGTTAGCATTAAAACTGGGTTGCAGAGAGAAAGGTATGGATCTCCTTGGCTTCCAAGGTGGCCATTAGGTGGAGACTGGCTGGGCATGAGTCTGCTTGTGGGAGATGCCAAATGATTAGATTCCGCTGTGCAGCATTTTTCCCCTCTCTTTCACCTATTAAACTGTCTTTATCTTGATCCATGAGTTTCAGTCTTTCTGTTCTCTCCCCTGTCCTACTTGGCTGGGCTGGGGGAAGGAGCAATGAATTTCTGTGTGTGCTTCACTGCTGGCTGGGGCCAACTTATCACAAAAAGAAAGGAGGCAGAAAAAAGGAAAAAATATTCCTTTTGTAGAAACAGTCAGTTTCAGCTTAATGGGGACAAATTCAGAGTGGTATAGATTAAATCCTGTATAGCAAAATAGATAAATACATCAAATGAAAATCACCACAAAAGGAATTTCATTCACCTGGAATTTTTTTCAATGAGAAAAAAATACCACAAAAAACAATCAAAACAAACCAAAACAAAACCTAAAACTGAAACATCAAAATTTATGGTTACTACATACTTAGGAGAAAATTATTTTGTCCTTTACCAAAATATCTCTGGTATTTTGTAATTCCGGTCTTACAATGTGCAAAGATTTATATTTGAAGTCCAAATCCAAGCAAAGGTTTTGATTGCTCTGTCTTTTTACTGCTGTTGTTGATAGCAATGTTTTTAGAACATGTTGTTCATTGAACTTTGGAAGGAAGCCAGCACAGAATTTGCTTTGAAATTAGCACAACCTAAAAGGAACAGCAAGCAAGTTTTATTTTAGCTTACTTTAGTTTCATCTGCATTGGGCTTAAGTTATTAGCAGTTATTTTCAACACTTTTAAGTAGTCAAAACGTTTATGATCTTAACAAAAAAATTTCTGAAGGAACGTTTTTTATTTGCAAATATATTTTTTTTACTTCTACTCCTTGATTTTCCAGCTTTACTGTGCTATATTTCACTCAGTATCTTCCTAACTGGCCTCACTGTCACTTAAAAGCGAACTAAACCTCAGACAAGAGCCTTTTGTTCTTGATATAGACAGAATGTCAATGTCAAGCAGTCATGTAATTTAGGAAGTAAGTTTAAACCCAGCTCCACTAACATCAGTGTGGCAAAATTACCAGTGATCATTATTTCAAACCACAAAAATTCCCAGTTCAAACTCATGCTAGCTCATCTTTAATATGAATGTATTCATCTTCAGCATGCTCAGTGGGATCCCAGCTGTTTCTATGTCCTTTCCATCCAAGGCTTTCAGAATGTGGCTACTTTGTGTTTGCCTCCTGCTCTCTATCTAAAATCCTAAATATTCAGTAGTGTCAGTTTCACCTGCTGGTACCACAGTATTTCATAGGGAACTTCTATGTGTTTTTCTAAGAGGTTTTAGAACTTCAATGGTGTTCAACCCAGTCATCATATCTTCACTAATTCATGGTGTTTAAGAGAATTTTCTTCCCTTTAATTCTTCCGGTATGCAAGATGTAATTCTCCAAGAGTGTCTCAGTGGTCTACATCTTATTGAAAACCTTCCATACAAGAAATAGCAGAGTGAAAAATGTTGTCATAGTCCACTGCACAAAATTAAAGAGGAACTGAAGGATATATTGGGAAAGATTAATTTCTTGGTTGTGAATGAAAACATAATATACTGAGATACCACAATCATGGCTGCATACCAAAGCACATCCTCATATTAATCTTCCAAAGGAGCATTCAAAATTAATTAGAAGTTCAAGCACTCCCATTCCTTCTGGAACATAAATGTTTTATTTCAGCTGTAACCAGGAAGATAATCAGCTCAAGCATTTGAAGGGAAATTATGTTTCGAGATGACAGTGCTCAGAAGCCCCAGTGCCCTGACACTGCTGAAGCAGAACAAAATTTTTCCTCTCACATGGCAGCCTGGATGAAAGCCATTCCTAGAAAGAAGTGCATTTTGAACTAGCTCAGTGTGAATGACTGGCCTTAAACATGATTCATGTTCGTGTTAAAGTTCTGGCACATGAAAAATTTTTGTTTCTAGCTTTTTGCCAAAAAAAGTGGCAGACACTTAGCTGCTTCATTTTATTTTATTTTATTTTATTTATTTATTTTATTTTATTTTATTTTATTTTATTTTATTTTATTTTATTTATTTTATTTTATTTTATTTTATTTTATTTTATTTTATTTTATTTTATTTTATTTTATTTTATTTTATTTTATTTTATATTTTGTTTTATTTTATTTTATTTTATTTTATTCTATTCTATTTTATTTTATTTTATTTTATTTTATTTTATTTTATTTTATTTTATTTATTTTCCCAGTCATATCCTGAAGTTTTAGGGAAGTTTTTCTGAAGTTGAAGCCTTCAAAGTCTAATTACAAAGAAACAGGAACACTTTTCAGACTTTTTACTTCAACTGTTTGCTTATCCACACACACAATAACTTAATCTGTTTAACTCATGTAGGTCAGATACTAATGTGGGCAAGACATACCATAGGATTAACCCTTTTTATGAGTGACTAGTGCAGAATTGTCACTGTCAGCTACTGACTTCAATGCTGCTGTAGCAGCGTGGAGAAGCTCAGGGTGCACCCTCAGTTAATTTGACCGGTGGAACACCCAATGTTACAATTTTTTAGGCCTCAGTGAAGGAATTGCTGAAAAATAACTTAAAATATACTTATTTTAAAATAACATTTATAAGAATACAGCTTTTAGTACTTGTCAGATTTCCAGGTCTCTTGAGTAAAAGTAAAATTGAAGTGACAGGAAATTACATAGGGAAAGGTTTACTTGTGGAGTTGTGCATATACCCTTATTTCCAGTGGTGAAGAGAAAACCTGTAACTGTAGCTTCACTACTGGAACTTCAGCATGGGCTGCCTTCGCCAGAATTTCAGGTTGCTAGTGGGTGGGAGTAGGGGAATCACTGGAAAGAAGAAAGAAAAAAGAAGGGAGTGGTGTGTTCCCCCAAGCATCTTAGAATTCTTGGGAACCAGCATCTAATCTGTGCGTCCCATCTCTCTTCCTCGTGCACTTTTATGTATTAATTTCTTGATGGATATGATTCTGAAGGCTTTAGCCATTTGAGAGGGAAGAAAAAAGAATGGTATGTAGTTTCACATATCAAGTTAAGCATAATAATTAACAGTATTAATTTTTAATAGTACGTATGACTATCAATTTCAAAGCTTACACAATTCAATCTTGTGAAACCTCTTCCAGCAGGCTTCTGGGGTGATAAAAGACAGAACCTTGGATAACAAGTTGAATTAGTTTCAACTTCCAGCTGTACCCTTTCAATGCCTGCAATGTAGACACAATGGAGGACTATTTCCTAAGTCATGAATAGAAGTAATGATATTGGCTATCAAAAATAACCACAGAAGAACTGAGTTACATAAATTATTATTAATATGGGGACAGTTCAAAGCAGGAAGAAAATAGGCATTTTGCTGCTATTCTTATTGTCACCTTCAATGGCTGTTAAGCACAGTACTTCCAAGCGTTCAGGTGTTCAAAGCAGCATGAAACACATTGGTTTATGACTATCAGGTCCTGACAGCATCAAGGACATCACTCAGCCATATCTTGGTCCTGTGACAAGCAAGAGTCTCTGATCCCACAGCTGGTTCAGCAAGCAGAATCGGCAAAATCCTTTATAATGAGGAATCAGGAGTTTGCCTTGCCTGACCTGCAACCCCAATTCACCTCAGAAGAGACTGGGGACCTTGAATGTTGAATGTTTTTGTTCAGTGACAGAATGCCTACTTGATCACTGAAGTCCTCTATTACAAAATGGTTGCAACTAGATCCACATATATTCCTCTTGAGTTTCATTAGTCTGAAGCAAATATGCATTCACTTGACTACTAAAGAGCCCAACTCCAGTCATTAGCTTCTGCCTTATGTTTGCCTTCTGTGGTATTGGGAGCTGCTAAGCTCCCAGCTGCTGTGCAGTAGCACAGCACTCTGTCTCGCTCTACCTCTCTCCTGTTTCCAGAGCTGGAGGGAAGGTACAAAGCTCTGCAGCTCTGTGCTGGGTCTGGCTGGGATGAAGTAAACTCTCATCACATTAGCCCATATGGTGCAGTGGTTTGGATTTGTGACTAGAACAGTGATAACACACCAGTCTTTTAGCTGCTGCTAAGCCATGTTTGCACAGAATCAAGGCCTTTTTAATTCCATTCTATAGGTGTGAGTCAGGCGTCCACAAGCATCTGCGGAGGCACACAACCTCAGCAGCTGACACAAACTGACCAGAGTGATATTGCATACCTCTATTGCATAGAGTGTCTGCTCAGCAATGAAAATTCAATGAAAGAAGGAAGAGATGATGCTCAGTGCTATGGAGTCAGTCTTCCCAAGCAGCCTTTATGTGTGCTGAGGTCTGGCTTCTCAGGAAGCAATCAGAATCTACCTGTCAATGGGAATAGTGAATTAACTCCTAATTTGCCTTTGTGTGTGTGCAGCTTTGTTTCACTTAATAAACTGTCAATCTAAACCCACAAGTCTTCTCACTTTTGTGTTTCTGATTGTCTCTTCAATCTCACTGTGAGGGAATGAGTGACCTACTGTTGGGCGAGGTAGCAGCTGGATGGAGTCATCCCCCCACAACTTGAAAGAATACATTATGTATATATACTTCCATACACACATCCTGCCTCTTCTGCCTGCCTCATTTCTGAAGGTTCAGGTCTCCAAATAGCCCTTTCTATTCATGGGACATATTCATGCAGTGCAACAGGAGAAATCGGCCCATGCAATTCAGATCAGGGAAGCTTTCCATCCCATTCTGATGTAAAATACATGCAACCAACTTTTCTTCACTTGAAGGATCAACTCAAACAGCAGCCTAGTTCTAATAACACTAAATGAATGTGTACTTCTGGCAGACAAGTGGTAACTCAGAAGCAGACTTTTAAAACCTTTGTTTAGTGGCTTATTTCTCACAAAAGAAAAGTGGTAAAAGAATTTTCAGTTCTGTCTGTCTAAACCTTCTGATTCTGTCTGTCTAAACCCTACTATCACCATCCATCTCCTATCATGTCCTCATGTAGCTCTATATTTTTATAGCGTTTTATAGCTTTAAGTGTATTATTCCTACAAACTCATTTCACTCAGTCATTATTAAATATTGTTAAAATGGAAGAATAGTTATTAAACAGGAAGTCTTCTGAAACAGGATCTCACTTCACACGAACTGTTGTATGGGCCCTAGTACAAGACTGAAATTTATGGGGAGGGCTCTTACTAGAAGCAACAGTACAAATATTGGCAGAAGAAAATGCCATACCAAATTTCTTCATCATTTTTATTAGAACATGTAGTCGTTGTAAAAAGTTGTTAGAAATTGGTCCATTTGCCACAATAGTGGTGACCCAGATTTTACATTTTTTGAAATGGTGTACTGATTTTGACTGGGATAGAGTTAACCTTCTTCATGGTAGTTTGCATGGTGCTATACTTAGGATATGTGATCAAAACTGTGTTGATAACATGCTCCTGAGCACTGCTTATGTAGCATCAAGACATTTTCTGTTTCTCATGTTGCCCCCACAGCATCTGGGCTGGGATGGGCAAGGAGTTGGTAGGGGACCCAGCTGGGAGAGTTTGTCCAAATGAATGAAAGAGGTATTTCATGTCAGGAGATGTTGTACTGAGTCATAAAAGCTGGCAGTGAAGAGGGTCAAAGGGGTGATAATTGGAGAAATTGTGGTTTGTTTCCAAGTAACCACTTTTCTTGATGAGCCCCTGCTTTCCAGTGCATGCTTTGCTTGCCTGCTCAGATTTTTCTTTACCCACTAGTTTTCTCACTTTCATCCTTCCAGTTCTCTGCCCTCCTGCTGCATGGGAGTGACCAAGATGCTGTGTGGGACTGAACTGCCTACTAGAGTTAAATCACAACAAATAATGATTGTTTCACATGTGAGACACATATCATCCCCAAAACCTGATGAATTGATCCAAAAATGTCTCCTTTTCTTACACTCTACTGTCTTCTGTGTTGCCACATGCCTCAGAATCTAACTACAGACTAAAAAATTTAGAAAGCCGGTCTCAGCTGGAAGACTTTTATTTCTATATCTTGAGATATGTCCAGAGAAGGAAAGGTAACATTAATCATTAATCTCCTTTAATCTGGTCATTCTTCTAATACACCAAAGTGTCATATCAAAAATTTTTGCCACATCAGTTTAGTGGAAGTTCATGTTACGTTGATAGTCTCTATGCCCTTTACAAAGAATTTTCCAGGATAACATCTCCCAGGCTTCATGTATAAATACATTGATTTGCATACGACTACGTTACATTTGAGCATTGACTTTACTGTATTTGAATACAAATATTCTATAATGAGCATGCTCATTTTTTTTGTCAGATCATAAAGCAATAAAACAGAAAACCTTCAAAAAGTCAACCTTGATAAAAGTCCTAAACAAAATGTACAAATTTCGAAGAAATAATTAAGAATTTAAAACACAACTTTTTTATAAAACATGTTTGACTACCATCAGTTATGCTCCTTTTGTCTTTTACGTGACTAGTATATCACCTAGTCTGTTGTTTTACTTGGCTAACAACCCTGTAGAAAATAAAATAATTTTCTAAAATTCAAAAAGATGTGTTTATTTATTGCTTGGGCAAAGAGTGGCACAAATGGGGGAGGAAAGCATCTAAATCCAGTAACAGCTTCTGCTCATGTCTAGACATAACTGAAACACAATGAGAGATGGATAAGAAGGTTGAGCAGTTTTTTATTTCTTGGATGGAGTTGTTACACGTTTGTGCAGGTAAAACTAATATCAGAATGTAGAAATACAAAAATGACATTTCAGAAATAGTGACCTGAACTTTATCATGGGAGAAATCATAACATCTCCTTCCTTTAATAGCAAACTTGCCTCTAACTTATCCTGGCAATAAATCTGATGGTAATCCAACCATTTTGCTGAATGACAAAGATGGCTCAAAGTACAGTTTCTTTTCAAATATGTTTTCAGTTATGCTGATGCAAACATTAAAAACCTTTGATGAGTTCCTTGATCTGTCTGACAATGCAGTTCTATAAAAATTAAACCAGCAAAACTGAGAGGGTGTAAAGAAACATGGAAACAGAGAAAAGACAGAACTGTTTGAACTAGCCTTGACTCCAAGGAAAGAATTCTCTGTAATGATATTCAATGCAACCCACAGGAATTGATGAATTTTTTCCCCCTCAATTGAATCCAGAGTTTATTTCAATTAGAATTCATAGCCCATGGCAATAGTGTTATCATCATTGCAAAATCACATTACAAAGGGCATAAGTTAGTCAAACTAAGATTCAAAGTTTTCTATTGTTTCAAGAAGGTGACTGTAATTAGAGTGTATTAGAGTGTATTACTTGGAGGCTATTAGATTAAATTACACATTCACATTCCTTTTAAAGTTGGTGGAATTTCTAGATTGAAAGAGGATAATAGATTCAATGGTAACAAAGCAATATCAACTATGGAGTAGTTAGGTAAGAAAAGTAAACAAAAAGGTTATTATGTCATATATTCATTTAATGGTGACAATCAAGACAAAATTAAGAAGAATTTATCTCTGGAAGAGCTTCTTCTTTTGATCAAATCTATACTGCCTTTATAATATTAATTCCTTAAAAACACAGAATAAGCCTCCCTAGAAAAGTCATTACTGGAAATTTTCTGGCTAAATAAAGACATTGGCATGACAGGTTATTTTCACAAGTTTATTATCTCCAAGCTATAAAAAGTAGAATATGTTAGCCATTTATTCAGTACCACAGGTCAAAAAAGCCCAAATCAGGAAAGTTTATTAGGAAAGAATTAATGGTGAGAAAAAAGGGCATTTTCAGAACGAGAATAACAATATTCTTCCCAGTTTAAAATATAAAGAATATAAAGGATATATAAAAACATCCCTACCCTTTTCTCAATTCCTTTTGCATGTAGAATGACAGACGGAAGACAATTTGTATGCCGTGTTCTTTAGTTTGGAGGCTGCTGTGGGTTTGTTTGTTTGTTTGTTTGCTTGCTTGTTTGGTTGTTTGGTTTGTTTTGCTTTGGTTTGCATTTTACTTTGAATACTTAATCAATATTCATTTCATTGTTTGTTTATGATTCTAAGAATCACAAATACAGTTTTTTTTTTTTTTTTATTTCAAGAAATCCTTCATTGCCAATTCCTCAAAATGATAAACTGAGCTTTTTGTGGTCTAGGGGTATTAAGTATAAAACAAAATACTAACAGGAATTACATTTGCAATCTCACATTGAATGTTGCATCTTATGGAGATATTCCCTATTGATGAGTAAGAGTTTACTGAAAATATGCTTATTTAGTACCTGGAAGTTTGGTTTTGATCAAACAATGTCATAGCCAAGTCTATGTCTCAACAAGAAGGCAGATCAGGCTTATTAACCAATTATTTAACTGGCATTTCTCTGAAAAAGAAAATAAGCAGAATAAATAATCTCAGTACTGCTCACAGCAAGAGAAACAATCAAATGACAATAAGGAAAGAACTACTGCAGAAAGTACTCAAATTAAAATGATGGGGAAATGAATTATTTATTATATACTGTTTTGAAAATACTCTTTCCCTGATAGACAGACCAATTCTACTCCTAAAACTTAGCATTAGCAATTCTCTGTTTAGTTAATAGAAGCTATCATTCATGTTGACAGTTAGTATGGTACTATTTTGGTTGCAGTTCTCAGTGGAACCATTTTCAGAATAACTTACTGCATGACACCGAAGAAAACATTAACTGAGTACCTCAACACTGCATACCAAAGCAAAAAGATAGGAAGGACTTTTTTACTGGGGTAGACAAGAAAGACCCAGGCCAATTTGGGAAATGTTGCTGGAAAATCAGCAAGAATTCTGTGTTTCCTTGAATGCAAAAGCCAAAAAAAAACCCCAAAAAAATGTTACTTGTTTGAGCTTGGCAATGTTTGGAAACAAGTTCTAAAGGCATGCAGCACCGTTCATCACATTAAGTGTCCACAGAGAGAAAAAAAGTGTTTTGTATTCAGAAACTGGAAAGTATTTTGGCTTACTGTTCCTTTTCCCCAAATCCACTGCAAAGCCACCTATTTTATTTTACAGTTACTTTTCCAAGTCTCAGGGCACGTTTGCTTTTAGAAATAGACACAACGGAAAAGGATAATAGTGTCCTTAGATTTCAAGCTTTGTGTTTCCTTACATCATTGGAGGCCAGTGGTGTACTAATGACTGCAAGTCATTACTGGTGTTTAGCGGCATCTGGGGGTCCATGCTGGGTCCAGTCCTGCCTAATATCTTAATCAATGGACTGAATGATGGGACAGCATGTACACTCAGCTAGTCTGCAGGTGGCATAAGACAGGGAGAAGCAGTGTTACCTTAGAGCATTGTGCTGCCATGCAGAGAGGGTGACAGGCTGGAGGGATGCGCTGACAGGAGACTCATGAACCTCAGCAAAGTGTGAAATCTTGCACCTGGGGAGGAACAGCCCCACACACCAGTACATGCTGAGGGACACCCACCTGGAAAGCAACTGGGCAGAAAATGCCCTGGGGTTCCCGGTTGAACATGAATCACTGATGTGCCCCTGCAGCAAAGGTTACTCATATCTTGGGCTTCATTAGACAATAAAGGCCCAGCAGATCAAGAGAGGTGATCCAGTCCCTCTGCTTAGCACTGCTGAGGCCACACCTGGAGTACTGTGTCCAGTTCTGGGCTCTGCAGTACAAGAGAGATGGATGTGTTAGATAAATTCCAGAAGAAAACAACAAAGATGATCAGGAGACTGGATCATCTCACCTGTGAGGAAAAGCTGAAACATCTGGAACTGTTCAGTCTGGACAAAGCAAGGCTCAGCAGTAAGGTTACTGATTTTGCTAAACACCTGAAGAGAGGGTGTAAAGAAGACAGAAACAGATTGTTTTCAGTGGTGACAGAACCAGAGAAAACAAGCATAACTGGAAACACGGGAGGTTCCCTATGACCATCAGAAAACACTTCTTGTCTGTGAGCCTTACTAAGTACTGCCACAGGTTGCCCAGGGAGACTGTGCAGCATCCTTCTTTGGAGAATTTCAAAAGCTCTCCAGGACACTGACTCCCCGTGGCCCTGCTCCACTGGTGATATTTGACTAAATGATGTGCAGAGGTCTCTTCTAACTTCAACCATTTTGTGATTCTGTGATTCTCTGACTTTTTCTGTAGCTCTAGGATATATAAATTCTATTACTCTCAAATAATTTTAGGTGATTAACATGGTGGTGATTTGATATTGGATGTTTGTTCCTCTGCAACATGTTCTTGAAAATAAGACCAATTCGAAGTCAAAGAAAGAGACAGAAGTTAATTGTGTCTGAGGCTTTTAAAAAGGACACAATCCATTTCTCTTCATTGAAACAATTGAACACCAGAAGATATTAAAATATCTGCTATTTCACTTCTTTCTAGCAAATTCATTAATATCCTGAACTACACAGGAAATTTTAAATAGCATCTTCTCCCAATACAGTTTTGCAGTTCTTATCACCTTACCAAAAAGACTGCTGAACACATTGACAAGGTGCAATATATTCACTGTGATGCTGACTATTCTAGTCCCCTAATTTTTTTACTAGATTGCACAAAATATCAGCTTTAAAAACAGTTCAAAAGTCTAAGGCTGCATTCAAAACCAGCTAGTATAGGTCATTCTTTGTGGCCTGACTTTCTATGAAAATTTGCAAGGCTTTATGGGGTCAAATTTTTGTGGTGAAGAGTCTGATAGACTACATAACAATAATACATTTGGAAAAGTAATTTTGTATCATGGCAGATAATTAATAGTTTAGGATGTCTCAAATACCAGTAGCAATTGCAGGATAAACATGTTATCTTCTGTTTCTAGGATTTTCAGATTGACAGTTAAATAGTTCATCCTACAGATGTGATAAAAAAAAAAAGAATATCCCCTCAAATTTTCTTTCTGAATAAACACAAATGTAAACAAAATCAATAAAGAACCATGAGCCACTCAAGTAAAGTTACTGAGAAGTCCAATTACTTGAGTTAATCATTCAGAATGGAACAGGACGTATGAATGGACATGATGAACATTTTTTCTTTTAGGGTAGTCATTTAGAAGATCCATAAAACTTTACTATGCATAAATAGAAGTATTTTCTTTAGTTTTTTGTGTTGTTTTTTTTTTTCCACAGCAATGAGAATACATTGTGTGAAAAAGACTGACACATTAGAAGACAAGTCTAGAAATCAGTCTGTTTTTTTGCCACAAAATTATTATGCAGCTCTAAGTGGTTCTGGTTTTGACAATTTTCTTCACAGTAACTAGTATGGGACTATGATTCAGATTTATGCTGAAAATAGTGTTGATAATATAGAGATGTTTTTGTTATTGCTGAGCAGTGCTTGCAGTGTCAAGGCTTTTCCTGCTTCTGGTACTATTCCTCCAGCAAGGAGAATGGGGCTGCACAAAGAGTGGGGACAGGAAACAGCCAGGGCAGCTGTTCTCAACTGACTAAAGGGTTATTCTGGACCCTGCAGCCTTGTGGTCAGTGTATAAAGCTGGGGGAAGAAGAAGGAATCGGGATGTTTAGAGTGATGGAGTTTGCCTTCCCAAGTAACCATTCAGCACAACGGAGCCCTGCTTTCCAGGGGACTGCAGAACATGTATGCCTGCCCATGGGAAATGGTAAATGAACTTTGTTTTGCTTTGATTGTGCCAGCAGCTTTTTCTCTAGCTATTAAACTTTTTTTTTTTACCTCAGCTCATGAGTTTTCACATTTTCACTCTTCCAATTCTCTCCCCCATTCCACCACGGTGGGAGTGAGCAAGTCACTGTGTGGGGCTTAGTCGGTGGCTGGGGTTAAACCACAATATGAACGAAAAAAACAGATTACACTTTTGCCTGAGAGTATTACACTAGGCCACTGATTTTACAAAAATTCAAAATGTCATCCTGATACAACAGAAGAATATACCATAGTGAGACTCCTTTTCAGTAGCTATTTCTATATGAAATGCAATGCATATGCGACGAATCTTTCCATTCTACTGAGTAGTTGCTAACATTTTTCTGAGTATCACATCCACAGCTAGGAAAGAAGTGAGCCAAAATAGTCTAGAAAGGAAATACAGAAAAAATCAGGGGTGCAGTTTAGTAAAAGAAAAGCTTTGCAGGAGAGACTAAACTACCAGAGTTTTCAGCGAGACAGGAAAATACCGGCAAGAATTTTAGCAGCTTTCATGGACCTAAAGGATTAATGAAGCTCCATCACCCTGCCTTTGGTGAATAAGTCAAACTGTGGTTGTAGAAAAAGGAGCTTTATAAAGTTTTACTTAATACTAGTTTGCTGGGAAGCACTGGGCTAGTTTGAAGATGAAGTCTATGGAATTGCATCACAAGGGCTTGGGACTTTTCTTCCTCTCTCCAAGACCAGATCAGGTAAATAACTGCCAGGACAAAAGGAAGCATGATCCTTTTAAGATAGAGATGTGGTGCAGATGACCTTTGGAAATCCCTTTTACTTTTTTTCCTTACAAATCCATGCTTCTACTTCATTATGCTATCACTTCAGTACCAGAAATTCTGACAGAGCTTAAAAAAAAGTTGAAAAGGGACCTTGCAATACAGAAATGTCACTTTTCCTAGTTTTCACCCTAACTGGAATCTGTGTGACAAAGTCCCTGTCACAAACTTGTTGAATGTCAAGCTTAAAATGCATTCCTTCTCCCTGTTGTGGTTTGACACCGGCCAAACACCAGGCAGGCATGACAGCCACTCACTCACTCTCCCCTGCCGCAGCTGGGCAGAGGAGAGAGAAATAAAATTATACAAAGGGGTTGTGCGTTGAGATAACAACTGGAAGAAACACTCCAAGGGCAAAAACAGGCTCAACTTAGAGTTACAAAGTGAATTTATTACTAACAGAGGAGAATAATGAGAAGTAAAATCAGCCCTTAAAGACACCTTTTTCCCCCAACCCCTCCCTCCTTCCCACCGACAGTGCACGGAGACAGGCTGTGAGGGGTTTGGGTCAGTCCATCACCAAGATCTTCTTTCACTGCTCAGGGAGAGGAGTCCTTTCCCTGCTGCACTGTGGGGTCCACAACCTGCTTCACCATGATCTACACCATGGTCTTCACCACGGCCTGCAGAGGATTCTTGGATCCAGAGCCTGGAGCACCTCCTCCCTCCTTCTCCACTGAACTTGGTGTCTTCATTTTGTTTCCCTCACATGTTCTCACCTCCTCCTCCTTCACTGGGAAAAAACTGTGTCACCTTGTTTTGCTTTCTTCTTAAGTATGTTATCACAGAGGCATTACCATCATTTCTAATAGGCCCAGGCTTGACCAGCGTCATGTCCATCTTCAGAGTCATAAGGGATTGGCTCTGCTGAACATAGTGGAATCTTCTAGAAGCTTCTCACAGAAACCATCTCTGTGTCCCCCCTGCTACCAAGAACCAGGCCAAGTAAAACCAACACATCCTGGCAGTTAGAACCTTGTACCCTCCAAGTGAGTAAAAGTTCCTAGCTCTTGCTGACAGGAATCTGCTTGATTGTCTCTAAGTGACGTCAGTTATAGGTCAGTAGCTGCTCAGAAGCATAGAAACAGTAGGCCTACACAGTTCATTGTACACAAAACCAAACAGGTTTTGTTCTGTTTAGTTTTATTCTCCTCAATAACTCCAAAATGAACCCACCTTTTAATGAACAGTTACCATGTGAGACATTGATCTATTTTATGTGCTATTGCAATTCTTATGTCCCCTCTGACTATTGCAGGTGGAGTGGGAGCTTCAGACAAAGTTTATTAGAGAAGTCCTCCCAGTGAGTCACAAGGTGCAGAAATGACCCTCTTTGTTTTCTAAACACCTTCTCAGAGAGGAGCCTGGGTGCAAGCTGGATCCAATCTTAGCCCCAGACATTGTCAATGGTTTAAGTCCAAGGAATTATAGAAGTGTGAGGAGTATTTGTACAACTTTGTCCTTCAGGATTAAGGATGCCCAATATAGAAGCTAAAACTACTAGTACAGTATAGTAAGTATAGTGTGGTATAGTTAGTATAGTATAGTATAGTATAATACAGTATAGTATAGTATAGTATAGTATAGTAATGTAGTATACTGTGTCAAAGCAATTATATTAAAGCAATCATATCAAAGCTAGCAAAAAAACCCCAACCACCAAATTTTAAGCAGAAATTGATGTTACTCACCCACACCAAAGACCACAGGCAAATCTCTTTCTCTCAGCCTTGACAAGTAACCTTGAGGGGCTTCCTCATCCAAGGGAAGAATCTCCACACACACTTCAGGAAGGGCTATGTTAGAAGAATCTAACATTTGAAAATGGAAATGGACTTTTGGAGTATAAAATGGTTGACTGACAGTCATATGTCTCCATGCCGGCTGTGCCAAATTAGCATTTCTAAATAAGAATGCTTTACAGTATCTGCCCCATCTTCACCTCACTATCAAAATGTCTAGCTTTGGAGTTGATGAGTCAGACTGGTTTTAGCATAACTCAGCACCAAAAGCAGCATGCCACCCCCTCCAGGCTGACTACTGATAGCTTTGCAAAATAGGACATTTTTTGAGGTGTTTTACCCCAGTCCAGGCAAAGCATCCTGCTAACACTGACATTGTCACAATAGGGCACTTTGTATTAGGCAGAAGGTTTAAGGTCCAGTCTCAAAACTGGTCATGCTTTTACCCACCATAATGAGGTTTTCTCTTTGCAGACTGTGAAACCACTGTGACATGCAGAGATAGCATCTTACTGTGAACAATTGCAAGACTGCTGTGGTGACTAGTGATCATCTTGCTCCACATGCTCTCTGTTCTGAAGGATATTTTAAGAAGCTGAGAGCAGATGTCCTGTGGTAATAAAAGTTTGTCACTGAAATTTTATTGATCATGGCATGACTTTTGAAAGGTGCTTTTCTCTGTGAAAAATAAAAGGCATATCCAGCATGGACGATTATCATCTATTAGCTTGTCTGACACATATTTTTCTCCCAACCTTGATGTGCAGAAATGCTGAAACATGTTTAGAAGCAGAACATGGCAGGAAAGACAAGGCAGGGAAGACTAGCAAGATGCTAAATAATATTTAATGAAGTTTTGGTGACCTGGACTTCACATCCAGTTTTAATAAATACATAAATCACCATCTTCCTTATTTCAGGAGAAGTCACAGAAACAATCTTTCCCAGGGACATGGAGCCACACCAGCATTTTAGCACTGCAAGACTGAACACTAAACACCAATATGAGATGCTATCAAGGCCACTAGTGTCATGTTTGCATTCCAAAAGACCTATTGCTGGCTGCGTCTTCTTCTACAACCTTACTATGTAGCCAGCAAGTCACAGACAGCATCAGGCCACACAAGCTGCTCACCACGGTACCTGACAGACTGAGCATGTACATACGTAACTACAGCGCTGTGTAACGCAAGCTTCAGCAGGGTGTGCTTGAGCACTACTTGACGATGACATGCCATGCCATGACTGACTTTTTGTTCCTTCTAGGCTATTAACCTGGCTAATCCTACAGAGTCACTTTTTAGGACAGACTTTTTAATAAAGTTTAGATTGATGTTAACTGGTGCTATTCAAAAATAAAAAAGAAATAATACCTTTATATAAAATTAAAAGATTCAAGGTAGAATGTACTGAGTTTTTTCTTCAGACATTGTAGATAGAGCAAGTCTTGAAATGGAGAAAAAAAATTGCCCTTTTAGTAGCTGAATTCATTATCCTTGTTTCCAGCTATTTTTGCCTTTTTTTCTTTCTGTGCAGTGAACATTTGAAAAAGTTACTCTGTTTCGTCTTACACTGAACACAGTTTTCAGATAGTTTCACCACACCATTAAAAACTATGGTACTATGCTATGAGATTAAAAAAAATATAGTACAGCCATCACTGAGAGCATTGTTCCCACATTCTATCACTGGTTGGCAGGTGGGCAAAACACCTGGCAAGAAACTAAT
The DNA here is from genome assembly GCA_036630365.1 of Acanthiza pusilla. Lineage (NCBI taxonomy): Eukaryota > Metazoa > Chordata > Aves > Passeriformes > Acanthizidae > Acanthiza > Acanthiza pusilla. The sequence continues at coordinate 2,347,966 of JAXCHO010000034.1, forward strand.
ACAAATTGGAAAGAATACTTAAAAGGCACTAGAAGTCTCAGTAAAGCTTTAAATATTTTACAAAAGCCATGATCCATAGGCTTTGACTTCAGCCAAAATCCACTCAAAGTGAAATAGACCTAAAAAACCCCCTCTGCAATAAATAGATACCTCCTGGAGATATTCTAGCCAGAAAATCTCCGCCTTTGTGTTTTGAACAAAAGCTTCAGGAAAACTTTGAAAAATCCTCCATGAAAGATAGAAGAAAATGGGAGATTTTTTTTTTCTGTCTCTGTAAGTTTTTCTAGTTTGCCTTACAAAAGATCTATTTTAATAGCAATGTCAGGCCAATTTGGTGTCAGAACCAAGTTCTGAAATATATGTTCTAAAGTCCCGCTTCTCAGTCTGTTTCGCTCTATTCTCATAAGAAGTACCTTGTCAGAGAAATATAAATGCTTTTCTTGATCTCAGTACAATGACAGTGAACTTCTGGGAAAAGATAGCATGCACAGAAAATAAATTCATATATATTTATTTATATTTACTACATATACAAATTATAATATTTACAGCAGAGATAATGATAAACCTAGATGCACTTATGGTGTAGGGGTTGCTGTTTTCTGTTACAGAAGATAGAAAATTCCTGGCATTTTAAATTTCAGGTTGAATAGAAATATTTTAAAATTAATCCAAGTTAGGTGAGGTACTATATGACTGGGGCATAGTAAAGGGCAAGAAGTGATCTTCTTAGCTACAAATCTGTTCTTTTGCTCTGAAGAAAAGGTAAAACTTCAGCAAACTGGGAGCTAAATGACAGGTGACTTAATAAAATGTGACTCTACTTGAGAAAGATAATTCTGACATGATGTACTTTCTTCAACATATCATTTATGTCCATACAGGAAACTAGAAAAAATAATATCCCTGAACATCAACAAATGTTGATTTTCTATCATTCCAGGTGGAAAATAATGGTGAAATCTGGAAAATATGGGTGTCAGATTTGTGAGATAAATGGGCAACTGGCTGAAGGAAGAGCCCAAAATGAATCATACTAAAAAAGGAATTTTAAGACTGTAAGACACATAGCCAATGAATTTCTCTAAAATAAAATTTGGGATCAGTTTTATTTACACTTTCCTTTAATGATATTGACAAACTAGTCAATATACACTCATGAAATTTGCCATCACTGGGCATTTGACAAGCTTCCAATTCAAAGGAGTCCTGGAGACAGAATAGCTGGCCTTGAGGACTGGAGCCATATAAGTGGATGGACCTCTTTATTATGAAACACAGGTTCACAAACCTGTGAAGAAATAATAAGCTGAGAGCTCACTAACTGGCAGAAATAAAAAAGCAGACTGACTTCTTGAATTAATCACAGGATGTGAATTGATGAAAATAAACTTGGCCCTGGTTATTAAAAATCCAAATATAATCCATAACTAGGAGCAGTGTCTAACTGGCATAAGGAACTAAGAGGAGAAGTGTAAGAGACATAAGTGAAAGAAAAAAAAAAGAGAAAGTAAATGGAGAAATCTCTTTAAGCCTCTTAAAATAAGAAATTCAAATCAACAAATAAAATTATCAATAAATGCTCAATAAGAATTGTGTATTTTCACAATATGCATAATTAATACTGGAGATTTTATCACATGAATGAATTTTATGTAATGTTATAGACATCAGAAATATGAACAGAGTGTAAGGTAGTCAAATTGGATGCAGGATCCCAAAGAAAATTCCTTTACTTATGCTCCTAAAGTCATATATTTTTTGTGTCTTTCCCAGTGTTTATGTTCATAGTTAGTTCCCATTCTATATTTTAAAATAAAAATCTGGGCGTGCTAATTTCAATTTTAGTTGTAATATAGTCATAGATGTATACATATAGATGTGTAAATGTGTATATGATATATATTAAAATAAATCATCTGTACACTATTACAAGAAGAAATTGGATCATAGACCTTGAATCTAAAAATCTTATGCCTCATACTGTTGGGGAAGTAGTCTACAGGTGTAGATTATATTTCATAATTTTAAAGGAAATATTAGTCCTTCTACTAACCCACATTAAAATAAAGCTCATCTCATCTTGCCCTTTTGAAAACAAATCCAACTGCAGTAACCAGTAGAGGGAAGACAAATGCATAAAACACCACTACACTAAACTGAGTACCAGACTATTAAACAGAGTACTAGTACCTTCAGTAGCGAGGTATATAATTTGCTATATACAATATTATTTCTTCCTTCACCACAGAGGGTGTTTCAACAAACGTGCTATATCTTTTTTTGGGTTTCTTTTCTTGTATCCAGCCGAGACAGCCCTGTCTCCTTATCCCACTCTCCTTTACAACACAGCTCTGTTAGAGTTACTAGGTTTTGTGTGATACACAATTATATGTTTCCAAATTAGCTCTCTAAATAACTTTCTACTACACTCACAACACCTACCTAGTTTAACCTAGCAACACACCCACTAACAGTATCTGTAGCCCGGCTGCAGGCTTTATTTTTTTACTTTGAGCGAACATGTCTATGATAATGCTTGCTTGCATTTTGTTAGATGAGATTGCAAATTTCCTTCCAAATTGCAGTGCTTGCAAGTACACACACATGCTTAAGCTCATAAATGAAATGCTTACAACACATGATTATTATGAACACTTTTAATGAGTCAATATTCAGAGGAATACCAAGCAGTTCTGCAAAAGTTCAATGTATGTAGCCATTGCTGCCTTCAAAGAAAGCTTGTCATTTAGAAGGAATCAAGGTCACAACAAACACATATCTTGATGAGTAACTCTCTTGCCCCTCCTGATCCAATACAGTTACACTGAAAAGTAAACATTGGACTTTAGACCAGAAAGTATGGTTCATATTCAGCAAGTAACACAGCTCTGCTACCAAAAGATCCACACAAAGCAAGAAGTGGGTGATACTTTACATACTTTATAAACCCCACCCAGTTCCATCCAAAATAAATATTTTTTATTTAGTTAGACTTAACAGTCCCAGTTAATATTTAGTTGGGATTTATGTACTTTAGTATCAAATTCTATTCTGATCATCAACGTTAAGAGTCAAATTCTGCCTAGCCTTTCAAATTCTGCACCTGGTCCTAGTGCACACTGAGGGGAATGAGGGGTTAAATTCCTCATTTTTGCTGCAGTCTTCTGGCTGCTTGTGTATGTTAAGTAAGTGGAGCATGAAACAGAGCAACCAAGAAAAGGAAGGAGAAAGTGGGGGAGGGAGAAAAGTTTCCTAACCACCTACTAATCTGTCTGCTGTTAAATACAACACAGCCTAAATTTGGTGGGAAATTCCATTGCTGAATTCTAGATTTTACAATTATAGATGGTAATGTAACAGATGCTCCATTCAAAGAGTCTATCAAACATCCATTTTGATTACAAGCGCACACACAAAAGACAATTCTTATTACCATACAGGGATGATACTAAGGACAAAGGAAAGGAAGAAGAGATGAAGAGCACATCAATTACTAGATCTCTGTATTAGCAGTGACTTTATAAAATAAAACTCCTAAATGATCTTAAAGGCAACTACAGTCATGCTGGAGAAGAAGGTAGAAAGAAAACAAAAATTTAAAATGGCTACCAGTAATTCCTGCCACAGCGCCATCTCACACATCCCAACACCTCTGCTCAAATAGTCCCCATTTCCATGGAGAAAGAGCAATGTGCCTCAGATAAAGGATCTTTAAGATGCAAATTAAAACCAGTAGTTCTTTTACAGAAATATGGAACTTTTTTTTCTTGCTGTTTTAATACAAAGCTTTTTTGTGTGTGTCCATATTCTTTGATAGGAAGCATAGGGGTAAGTATTGATCTCTTCACACTCATGTCCAGTGACAGGACTCAAGGAAATGGCATATAGCTTTGACATGGGAGGTTTAGGTTAGAAATCAGGAGAAGCTTTTCCACCCAGAGGGTGGTTGGGCACTGGAACAGGCTCCCCAAGGAAGTGGTCATAGCACCAGCCTGACAGAGTTCAAGAAACATTTGCACAACGCTGTCAGGTACGTGGTATGAATCTCGATGTGTCCTGTGCAGGGCCAGAAGCTGGACTCTATGATCCTGATGGATCTCTTCCAACTCTGTGTATTCTGTGATTTTATGATGATACTTTCAGGAGTGCAACTTGCTTCTATTTCAGCTTACAGAAGTATATCCATAGTGACACTGTAGAAACTCATCTTCCGTAGGCAACAAATTTCTCTGATGAAGCCATATTCGCTTCTTTTTGCAGAGAGGTTTTGCTTTTCTTTTACTGAGCTTAAGATTATAAGTCTTATTGAGAGGAATAGACTTTTAAATAAAATATGGTAACTGGAGCATTTTTAGTATTTCTGTTAGCATAGTCCAGACATCAGCATCAGAATGAACAGGGATTTCTGCAGTATCTTCTATTACATTGTTTATTTACCATTTTTTATTTACCATCTCCAATTTGTCTGCTATGGAGCACTGTTACCTGCTACATTCTTGATACATACCGCAGACACTGAAAAGGTATTGTGATGTGCCTAAATGTCAAATTAACCAGAACCACAACAAAGAACTGTGAGACAAGGAGTCAAACATAGGAATAGCATTAAAAACTCTTCTCAAAAGAATCTGTATACTATGGGCTCCCTGCTATCTCATGGCCAAATGAGGCTTGAGCAATCCCCAGGCTGCTCCCATTGTGCTTCCAAACTCCTGTCACAACAACATCCATATTTATCTGCGGTCAGAAGCCTGGATGAATTCAGCCGTGGTATCAGTGAGTGGATAGGAACTGATGCAGTCTTTGTCTCTGAATATGATACAAAACTGTACCAGGCTAATTGGAGAAAACAACAGCCCTTCTAGTCCCTCACTAAATTTAAGATTGTAAGAAGCTACATAACTTGCTATTTTTAATTTCAAGATAATTAAAATACTCCCCACAGTCTTAGAGTTCCCCAGTGTCTCCCATAGGAAAAATAAAATAACCTTCCTTCTTTTTAATTTTAAATTGTCAATTGTTACACTACGGACATAGATCTAATATATCAAGTGGAATAAATAGGCCACCATTGAGGACACAATTGAGGTTACCATCCCTGGAGTTGACCTGTACTGTAAAAAGCCTCACTTACGGTGACATTGTCCCACATCTACATGACATACTATGTTTGCTTATAAAGCAACTACTGATGCATAAGCAAACCATAAGGTTCACAGTGTGAAATGAGATTTTTTTTTTTTAACAGATCTTTTAAATTCTGGAATCCAAAGTTAGTCTTAGTGATGCCTTATCAGTTTCTAAAAATACGAAGCAGACACAGCAGTAAAGGGAAAAGGGAATTTACTTCAGTTTAATAGGATCCTAGGTGCTCAACTCGTCAAAGGTGGAAATGTGCTCAGAAGTACAAGAGTGTGACAGAGCAACTCCTATACAACGTTGTCGTGGGTTTGACCCTGACTAAATGCCAGGCATCTATAATGTCTGCTCCCTCACATATTTTTACCTCCTCCTCCTCCTCTAGCTAAAAAGAAGTGTGTGCAGACATCGGAGGTGCCTGGCATTTAGCCAGGGTCAAACCCACAACATTTTTTGGTGGCCTGTACGGAGATCAAACCCGTGACCTCGGTGCTGATAACGCCAAGGTCGTGGGTTTGATCCTGGTAGCAGAGGATGGTTTCGATCCATCGACCTCGAGATTATGGGCACACAGTTCTTTTTAGCTGGAGGAGGAGGAGGAGGAGGAGGAGGAGGAGGAGAAGGAGGAGGAGGAGGAGGAGGAGGAGGAGGAGGAGGAAGAGGAGGAGGAGGAGGAGGAGGAGGTAAAAATATGTGAGGGAGCAGACATCGTAGGTGCCTGGGATTTACCCAGGGTCAAACCCACGACAAATGCATACCGGATTTTTATGGACCTCACAAAATTAGCATATCTACTTAAAATCCCCCAATAAGAAACTTAATAAATGAAATAATTGTCCCCTATTCTAATGAACCCCTCCCCAAAGGAGACTACAGCCTAGTTTACAAAAACATGTTCCAGAGAGAAGGCTCTGTCCAAGGTTGGAGCCCCTAGTTCTCAGATCATATGAATGGTTGGTCTTCTTCACTTTGCAAAACTCCAAGCTAAGCGAAACATCAGACTACAAGAGTTATAAACATGTGGGGCTAAAGTACAAGGAGTGTGTATAGAGGGTACCAGGGAAGGGAAAGTGTATAGTTATAATAATTTGGAGTGAAGGGGGGGTCATATTCGCAATTCCAAGGGAAGTTCCCACCTTCCTTAACGGACACCTTTCTTTCAAACACTTAGGTCTTTCAAACCAAGACATAACTTCTCTCCAAGAATGCTTTTTCCATGATCTATACATTCACTTTATCTCAGTTTTGTAGACTGTATTTCTGCAATTTAAAGATACATCTAAGATTATATTATTACAAGCAAAGATACAGTGCTGCCTGACAATATTAGTCTGCCAGAGAAAACAATTAGAGTAAATTAGCATAATTAGACCAAAAGGTGGTATTCATATATTTCTATTTGAAAAACCAAACAACTATACTACTTTCCTATGTATTGATAATCCATCTGGGTTTTTACCAGAAATTAAACTTCAGTTAAAATATTTGTCTCTAAAATTTTGTCTTCCCTCCCTCATTTATATCACACTTTAGTTTCAGCTACCCATACCTCTGGATTTTCCATCATTCTTTCCTTTTTTGCTCAAAGTTTGTTGCTGTTGGAGTGTAAATTAGTTTAGCTCTTCACATACATTTATCAAGATATCTCTGGTACTTCTAACTTGTGTAAATCCTCCTTGATTTAATTTCTCAATAGCTTGTTAGATTTGGGATAATGAATGAATGGAATCTATTTCGAAAGAGCTTACCTCTCTTCTACTTCCTCAATTTTAGTGCAGGTTCACCTGCAACCTGCAAGAGGCCTTCTGCTAACTTCAAAATAGTGGCTGACTTGCCAAATAGTAGCTGAACAACTGCCAAGTGTCACAAAGGTCTGACATGTCTCAGGGCAGTGTGGTCATAGGCATCAAGTATTTTTTCTGTCATTTCTCATAGAGCAGTACAGTGGCCTTTCACTTCCCACATGGCCTCCTACTGTTTAAAAATGAGCCTGTTTACGTAAGCCTACAGCACCTGGGTCAAGCTATACTGTGGTAAAATATGGATTCATTAGGCAGCACACTGAGCAACTTCACAACAGGCATTGAAAGGTTCACATGATGCATGAGATAGTTAGGTATCTCTAGAGTGAAATTACATGTGTAAAGAACAAGTAATAAAAATACTGAACCTATTAATATATTACTGAAATAATAGCACCAATTAAACCTTTTCATTAAGTTATCCAGAATCCATGATTTTCCAAAGGGATGTTAACAGGTACATACTCATTCTCAGGTTAATTGAACTGTATAAATCTAATATTGTAGTTTTCATGGCAAGAAAAATTATTAAACTGCAATTCATAATATAATAATTAGGGAAAAAAATTACATAGCTGCAATAAAAATTTTTAACAAATGAATAATCAGTTATAGGGGGGAAAAAAGACCAGATGGCCAAGTTATTCAAAGAAAGTATTAATTTAGAGGCCTTATTTTGGTGGCAATAGGATTACTATTAAAATTAATAGTAATAATGCCATTTTAATCAAATAAACTAAATAGGCTTCTCAGAAACAATTTTATTTTAAATATATTCTGTAAAATAAGGTCAAGATATTTTTCCTATCTTGGAAGCATCATCTTGTTAAAACCTAAGTCATTCCCACCAGCCTGTACTAGACCATATCTGATGGTGTCTTGTGACACTAAACAAACACTGCATTAAAGGACCAGTGAACTTTAGATATTATTATAAAAATTACACATCCCTCACAAACCCTGCCTTTGATGAGTGTTCTCCATCTCAGTGGGCAGAATACTTTTACTTCTCCATGCCCCTGTTATTCATAACAGATTGATGCAGACTAGAAAAGAGTTCACTGTGACAAACTTAAAGAAGTTACTGTGGATCCAAAATACCTGTCAGCAGTTCCTCTGATGTGTTTTCCTGGGCTAGAGTAAACCCACACTCATTTCTTTCAGAAGCACCTGTCTTACAGTGGCAGAGTACCTTTAGATTCACCTCATGTAGTAGATCAAGTTTGATATACTTGAGTGACTACTGAATGACTGTAATAGTACATAAAGGGAAGCATGTGTGTGAATCTTTGCAGAATCAGGATTCAAGAGAAATTTAGTTTTCTAGCTGATAAATTTGGTAGCTGCCAGGTGCTAATTTAGAATTTAGAAGAATGTGATTTTAAATGCACCAGTTTTTAATCGCAAATTCTTCCTATCCCAAATGGTTTCAAATATGGGAATTATTATTGACCCACTGTCCCCACTGTCAGTGATTGCTGATTTTGTATCACACTTCAGTTATTAAGATTACAGTACTGGAAATAAAAAACTAATTGAATTTCTGATCTGCTTTGAAGCAAAAGCACCAGAACAAGCATGAATTATGACAATTTGAAAAATGGAAAATTATATCAGCTACAACAACGAAGCAAAAATCTTGATTTTTGATTTTGATCACTATCATTGATTTTGATAGTGTAACATCAATTGAGAAAAAACATTTCTCTTCCAAAGTTCCTGTCTCTTGTTAACATAAAGAAGTAAAAAAAGAAAAAGACTTGTTGTAGTCTTCTGAATATTTAGGTTTTTTGTTTTACTGCCCTTATCTTGAATATAATATTTGCCTATCATATGCACTTATATGAAATAAATCAGATCCTTTTAGTCTGTCTAAAGACAGCATATTAAATAGTATAATTTCAAATGACTAACTTACATTTAATACCCAGAGAATATTACAATGGTAGGAAATCAGTAATTTTGACAGACAATTTGAAATGTCTAGGAGAGCCTGAGTTTCACATCTAAGAATATGCCTTCTGAAATGTAGGTTGTTATGAAGGTATTTTAGTTTCAAAATCCTAGGTGAAGAAACCCTGAATCAGCAGTCACATTTGGAATTCTTGTCCCTCCCCAGTCTCAGAACACTGCTGTGCAGTAGCTGTTCAGAAGAGAGTGCTCTTCCCCCTGCTTTTTTCTCAAACTCTTGTGATGATGCAATATGACAGAAGAAAGCACAGACTGAATAGATTCCTTCTCATGGCCATGGGGACTAAAGATTTCATAGAGGCTTCACAGCTAACATTTCCTTGATTGCCTGATCTTAATTAATAGAGCCTTTAGGCTTCTGATGGACATCATGTCCTAAAATAAACGATAGTGTAAAGGAAGAAGAAATTGAAGCAATTAATCTGGCTAGATGCCTTGGAGTATGTTGAGAAGAAACGGAAATTTCTCACTAACAACCAGCTATATAAAACAAAAAATATCAAGTGGAAATATTGGAAAACTAACAAAACTGAGGAAAATGTATGTCACAATTCATCCTTCCTTCCTGATAAACATGCAATAAAAGCATCCACATTTCACTTGTTTCCTCAACTTATTTGAGAAGCATTTAAGACTCCCCCATCTCTATCCAATTCTCTTAGCACAGGTAAGAGCATCCAAAACAAGGAATGGGCTGTAGACAATAGAAAGTTCTCATCTCAAGTTCTTGCTTTTGTTTGGGATGAATAATTAACCTTTGAAGTGTTATTCCTGTTACATTTTATGACTTTCTTGTCTCCTGTGGGTCAAGCCTATGGAATAGAACAGAATTGTCATGACTGGATATCAGGCTCATATTTATGGCTGGCAAAGGTACATTGAATGTATTTGTCTCACGAGCCTAAGGCTCACCTGTCAATAGAAAGTGCACATCCTTAATAATGATTTTTTTTTTCCTCAAGACTTCCAGATATTTGCCAGCCTGGCCATGGGTGCTGTTCTGTGTATAAGGCAGCATTTGTGAAAGTCAAGAGGGCATATGGAGGTGATCTGTGAACAGCATGTATCTGTACACAGATGCACAAAGTGAAGACAAATCTCCTTTAGGGTTACTTTGTGTTACTTCCGCCAACAACTAGTTTTAAATATTTTGCATGCTAAATATAATTTCTGAGTATCTCAAATTGATGAGGCACTTTTTTAATTCATGTCAGAGCTGCTTTAGAGCTCCATTTTTGAAATGTAGCATGACTAAAAGATTACATAGCCAAGTGTTACACATTTTGCTGGTATTTACTTGACTGCAGAGGAAAGGCAAACAATTAAGCAGAGAGAAAGCAGACTATAATGCAATGAAAGATACATAAAGGATAAGAAAAACATAAGTAACGCTAAGAATATCAGTAGTTTTCTGCTTTTTCCATATATTTTAAATAAAAACTTTTTTCCAAGATGAGCTACTAGACTTGCATATTTTGAAATATCAAATCCAAAAGTTTACATCTATACATAAATGAAGAAATGTCTCAGTGTACTTCTATCCCATGCAACGTTTAAAGTATCTATTGTTAATGGTGTTCTCTCATAGTATGGGCATTGATAATATTTCTTTTCACACATTAGCAGTGGATAGTATTCTCCTCTGGCGACATAGAGATTTTTTAAATATCCTCCACCTCCTGCAGAATTTGTAAAGGTCATTTGCTTTAGGTATCATGAACACCCTCAAGATGATTTATGAACTACTAACCTAAATCAGGACTGAAAGTGTAGAAATGGAAAAGAACTCCTAAGGAAGAGAGGTCACACAAAGGAAGATGGGAAGAAAAGTTCTCTAAAAACACAGGTGCTTGGAGAAATGAACAAGGTGTCTCAGACAGCACTAGGAAAGCTACCAAGTTATTTGTTTGACACTAACTCGCCTTCTGGTGATTCAGTTGAAGTAATTACATTTTGTAACTTCACCTCCATTGCTCTAGCTTAAAATGAAGTACCTTTGCAGGGTGAAGTTTTCCTGAATTGCTAAATAACAGAGGAGCTTGTGCTTGGGTGCATTATCAAGCACCCATCTGAATCAAGAAGGAAAAGATGGATAAAAGGATGGACAAAAATGTGCTATTGTACAAGTACAGATATACTTTTACAGGTATACTGTTACAATACTTCCAAAATTTAAAAAAAAAAAAAAAAGGAGAAAGGAAAATTTAATTGGCTTGTAATTATGCTACATGGTTTTAAAAGCCCACATAATAAATTAGAGATTACTGTGGGTGTTATTTATTCTCTAAGACCCTAAAACATGAATTCCAACACTGCATTGCCTATGTCCAGTCAATATATCCCAAATACTTAAAATAAATCTTTATTTCCAGCTTTTGCAAGGTATACACTGTCATGAGAATAAGTGAAAAATTCTTTTCCTCTTTGTGTTTCATCAGAAAATGTGATTTATTCAAGACTGTCCAGCAAAAAGCTATAGAAACCTTGCTAGGTTGTGCAACATTAAATTTAAGAATTCAATTCAAAAGTCTTGAGACGTTCCAAGCTTTTTTAAAAGTTGAGGAATATGTTTATCTTTCTGTTGCTAGGCTTTCTTGTGAATAAGTAATAGAGATATAACAGAAGAAAGGAGAACTCACAAATCACATTTATGAAGTAGAAGACTCTAATTGTAGCAGATGTGTAGTAAAGAACATGTATATTTATCATTAATATTTTGCAAGGCACTCTATAGAAATGAAGAATTTTTAAATAGAGGATTTTTTTTTAAATAAATTTTTACTAGGATAGAATACCAATTAAATCGAAAGTAAAGAATAGTAAAGAAAAAGGCTGTAGTGGATCAATGTTATATATACATCACTCCCCACTAGTAACATCTTTCACATCACCACAGTCTTTGTTTACTGACGTTCAATGATGAGACTGCACAAGTATTAAATGTTCCAAAATATTAATTCTGATTATACATAATTTTTGATTGTTGAACTAAATTTCATAGTCCCCATTTAGTTGAAATTTAAAAAAAAAAAAAACACAAACAAAAAAACCAACAAAACCCAAAAGCAAAACACACAAACCTTAAAAATTTCTCTTTATAAAAAAGTAAAGACCAAATGTTATGCGTGCTTCTTTTCCTAAACAAATGACATGAGCTCTGATACTTGAACTACTGGGCAATTTTCTTCTCCAGAAAGATTTGGACAAAACAAGACACTTCACTGAAATAAAAATGCCTCTTAGAAATTTATACCCAAAGTTGTTTTCATAACTGGGGAGGTGGGGATCTAATAGGTTGAAAAATGTGTGGCGTCTTATTTTTATTGGGTTTTAAGATGAGTTGTCCCCTGGGAAATTGCAATGGAGTCCAACAGTTCTTTGGTTTTATTCAGCTCTCTTCATACACTGACCCTCAAGCTACAACAACAATCTGTATCGAGGCAGACAATATTGGAAATTTCATTGAAAGGGATTTTATTATAAATATAGGGAAATTTAGATTACATACTGAATTAATGCAATAGTGTTTCTATTAAGCAATGAGAATAAATCTTTAGACAGCTACTTTTGAAATTTTATCCTTGATATAGAGGATACATGAGCAAAGCAATGCCAGCTCACAACACAAAATACTTAAATGTTTCATAATTTAAATGTTAGCTTCACTTGGCAGATTATTCTTTGGCACTGTAATTCCCTTTGATGTACTTAGGTAAACTTTATCTCAAACTACATTGAATTTGCAAGAAATAGCTAAGCAAAGAAGCAGCCATAAGAGGAGGCAGTATTCAAGAATAAACTACTGTCAAGGTCTAGGTTATGGGAGACTGTGTGACATTTAACTGAACTGTGTCTTGAAAACAAAGGTAGCATGAAGGTCTGGAGTCACACAGTGGAGCATGACACACAGTTGGATTCACCACAATATCTCTCCATTCCAAAATATTGCAACAACTACCATTTTAATCAATCCCCACACACTGCCTAAGTGTATATTTAAAAATAGCTGCCGCATGATCAGTGAAATAAGGGTTTGGGCTGAAGTGTTTTCTTTTTTTATTTTTTTTTTCTTTTTTGCTTTTAAAGCAGGTCATATAGCTTTCAATAGTTCATGAGCCACTTACGGGCTACATTGCTATCAGTATTAGTCTCTTGTCCCAGTATAGACTACAGCACAGGTTAACATGCCTGGGAAAAACTTGATTTTTGTGTACAGACACACATACACACACACACACACATGTTCTCACTTTATAACTCCGAGCCAAACATCTAGATTCTACCAGAATCCTCTAACAACCTTCTCTTCACCAACAACCCTGAAGACGTAAATAGAAAAGTAGTATATTTACCTGAATTGGTACCAGGAAAGCGAATGCAAGGGTTTGCAAATGTTGAGTGAAGAGCCAACAAGGCTCTCCTGAACCTCAGGGAGGCAGCATGATAGATAAATGTCTTTTTGGGGACCTCCCGGTGCTGCAGCCTTAACCTCCACAGCGGGTCTTGAACAACAGCCTCTGATTTCCCTTCCTTCATAAGAAACTTTTTTTTTACATGCTGAAAACCACAGGAAAATGAAATAATGCATGATAAGTGAAGACAGATGAAGGAAACACTCCAAAACTGCACTAGTGGTCTGAACCAACTAATTAATGTAGACACAGCCCTCATAATGGCCATCAGCTTCCTCAGAAAGAAGACAAGAGAAGCCACTAACCTACTACACAGCCCTGATTTGATGTTCACCTGGCTCAATCTGGGTCACAGATCAGCAGTAATCTTATAATTGCAAAGGACAGTAGAACACTTGTGTTTAGAAAGAGAAGGACCTTTCTGAGTTTGCTTTTCTTATTTCTAAAAAGGCATGGTTTAGTCTCTCACTGTTGCAGAGAAATACTTCAAAAAGGAAGATGCATACATAAGCCAGTCTCTAAAACTGCTCCAAAAATTAGCATCTTCCAATCTTCAGATTTTCTAATTTTCAACTGCATCTTGGTCTAGCTATCAATATTAAAAATAGCAACCTATGCACACAGGCTTATGTAAAGTGTCAAGCTTACTGTAGACACCTTTCATCTTCCTCAGCTTTCCCAGTCCATCCTATAGTCTGTGCCCACAGGTCCTCAGCATACCTCCAGCTCCTCAGGTTCCTAATGGTGAGCTGCTGCCTGGTCATTTTGCAGACTTTCTGATTAAAATATTACTAATCAGTGGTCACTCACTGCAAGGCAACCTGTTCACCTTTCTACATGTAAGCAGCAGTAACTATCATAATCTTCTTGCTGCAAAACCAATACTAAACCAAAGAAACCCACATAAATGTTAGAAGAAGAAAATATCTGTTTTGCTGATCATTTATTTTAAAAAATTAGTTATTTCCTTATTGAATGTAAAATGCAGCTAAATTCCTTTTCTAAAATCAAAGCAGGTCATATTGCTTTCACAAGTATTTTGACAGGTAATCAAAGATAATTCCTTTGCAAGGAAAGATAAAACTGTATTAGACTGACAAGCCTCACTTCCTCCTGATTCAAATTTCTTTGAGCTCAAAAAAAGAACAAGATTTTTGGTCTATTTACAAGTTTCAGCAGCTTATAAAGAAAGCTCCATCAGAATGCATTGGCAAAGTGACCAACCATTATTTTACAATATCTCTAAGAAAACTGCATATTCATATATTCATGCATATGCCAGCAGTATTATATTCAAGACAAGAGCATATGAATACTCCTTACTTATGTAAACATAGCCACAGAGTATGAGAGGAAACCCAAAGGATAAATAGCTGGGAGCTCTGGCAAATCGTACAGTAGTCTGGTTCGCAAACATATTGCTTTGAAAAATCATTTCTATTAGATAGTCCTCTAGGGAGAAGGTGCAGAAGAATTGGTAACTGCACTCTCTCTTTATTCTCCAAAGACATTAATTTCTTCATTCTTGGCTAAATCTAAAAGAATTCCATTGCAGCAACTAAAATGCAATGCCTTACAAAAAGCATTCCTGACACTAATGGAGAAATGAGGAGGCTGATATAACCTCCAATATAATCAGCATTACTGTAATGAAATAAAAAATTTAGTAATCAAAGCATGAAATGGCTGTGTAAAGTCTTTTTATGATCTATTAGTTTATTTATTTAGAGCCAGAAACACTCCTTCAGATATCATGTCTATCTCCATATTGCCCTATGATTTTCCTTGAAAGTCTGTCCAGACAGCATGCCATTCATATAAATTTTAAGGTATCCTAAACATTTTGATAGTTTGCTTTATTATCTCTTCATCATCTTCTTCGTATTTTGTAAAAATACCAGCAACATTTTAAAACACAGAAACAAATGGTTCTACAATTTATGTTTCATGTCTTGTGAAGATCAAACTGTGAGAGAGTAGGTTTAGATTAGATATTAGGAAGGAATTCTTTACTGTGAGGATGGTGAGGCACCGGAACAGGCTGTGGATACAGCCTGTGGATACCCCATCCTGGAAATATTTAAGACCAGGATGGATGGAGCTCTGATCAAACAGCTCTAGTGAAAAGTGTCCCTCCCCATGGCACGGGGGGTGGAACTAGATAACATTTAAGGCCTCTTCAAACCCAAACCATTCTATGTTTCTATGAGATGATGATATGTAGTACTTTTTTAAAGGCCAGATAGTATTAATATGAGTTTTCTTGAACCTATATACTAGCTGGTTAATTGTCCCTACAGGAGGAAAGGCCACAAAAATAGCAAGTAATCTTTTCTTTAGCTATAGAAAACAAATAACCCTTTGATGAGTGATTAAAGAGAAGAAATGTAACTTTGGATTTTCTAGCATCTCCAGAAATACATATTCAGCAATTCTCACTCCTTCTATGGCAGTGCCCTCAAAAGTTTTCCTGAATTCCCTTAACAATAAGAATTTAAAGTGGTGTGATTTCCAACAGGCGACTTCTTGAAAACCCCACATTGTCATCCAACTAAATTCCTTAGCATTCCCTGTAAGCATCCTATAATCAGCATTGTTTGTTAGCAGGACAAGTTATGTCATGAGAAAAAAAATTTGTTTCCCTGTGTTGGCAGAGGGAGAGGGAAAGACAAAGAAGGGGCAAAATTAATGCTTTTAACTTCATGAACATTATAATGGACTAGTTTCAAAGTATGGGGATAAACGCCTTCCAAAGTTAACATGCAACTCAGTTATTAATTACTCACACTGTCTACCATATTCAAAACCCTCATTTGTAAAGTTAAGGTGTATTGAATCACTTGGCAACTGCATAGTGGTGTATCTTTTAGCAGGCGTGTCATTGGTACAGGCAAATTTTAGAAGGTGCCTGTTTTCTTCTGCTCAACCAATTGAGGGAAAACAATAATAAATAATTCAATGTTAAGAGATTAAAAAATATTCTTAATTATTTTGGGTTATTCTTTCTATCCATCAGCTTAAATTTTATTAGCCTGTCTCTTCCTGAGGGAACATACCACTGCCTTTTCCTCCTGAAGTTTTTTTTTTTAATTTTCACCTTTGGCTTACCTAAAGATGGACTGAAGTAAATAAACAGAGGGGATACACTTAAGAAATTCACACCTCTCTTTTCTTTCATGGACCAGCCTCCACATTAGAGTTTATTTCTTGAAACTTTATACTATTAGAAGTAGTACTACTAAAACTATTTGTCTGTGTCGGAGAAACACCAAGATATTTAGGTTTTTTTAAGGCCATGTAGTATATAAAAATCCAAACATTTAAAACAAATTGAAGCAGAAAATATCATGTGGTATGAAATGGTTGTCAAGTTCTTTTTTGTTAATGCATTCAAAGTGATAACTAAATCTTTTATTGAGTGACAGCGTTTTCCTCAGCTGAGAATTCCTTTCAGGCCAATATCAAGGCAGAGGTCTGAAATGCAGATAATCCATTTTCTCCCCTTGTCTGGAAAGGCTCTTTTCCTATTTCAATCCAGTCATTAACTCCAAGAGCACATCTTTCTGGTTTGCTCAGTTGTTGCTGTGGTTGCATGACCAAGAGTGTGCAGATCCACCACCGTGGGCCAGTTGATACTGTCCTCTTTTTCCGCACAAGGTGGCATGCTCTACACTCAGCATATGATGCATCAAATAGAGGCAGTTCCATTATCCCTATTAAAACAAAATAATTAGTTTTGAGATCCCACCTGTAGCTATTTCCAACACTATTGTACTCTACTCTTAGAATGAAAAAAACCAACAAAACAAAACAAAACAAAAAGCCCAACAAAATTTTTAAAGCCACTTCCAAGCAAAACTTCTTCCAGTTTATTCTTACTGACTGCTACATCAGACATAGTAATGTAGCTGCTGCACGTTCTATTCTTACTATCATCATTGTGTGTCATTAAAATGTTATTAATGACTTTGTTGTTCCTCATCTTTTCCTGTTGAAATATGAGGATACCACTCAACATAAGTAGGAAAGCTACATTTGGCTGTCAGGGAATAAATATGCTTTACTTGGCACAGTATTTGTCTAATGTGAGATGTGGGTAAAACCCTTATTTCAAGAGCCACACAGCATGCAACAGGCATAGGAAATAGTATGTCTGAAAACTGCAGCGTTTGGACCTATTGCTGGATCTCTGGCTTTCCTTCTGATGAAACAGCCCCAGTACAGAACCTTCATGGAAATAAGTAGCTTTAAGAAAAGAAGAAAACACCATAGTGTATGCACCTGAAAGGAATAGGGTATGCACAATTACATTTAAACTTCTTTTCCAGCAAAATTTTGATCAACTCATATTTTAGCTGAACACAATTTTCCATCCTTAGATAAAAGATGAGTGCAATATATGACTCAATCAGGAAACGCCTAGTGGGGTTTTCAGCAGATATGAACTCAATAAAAACATACCACCAGGTTTATCTCAGGTTAAAAAAACCCTCAACCAAGTAGGAACATGCTTGAGACTATAAAGAATTGCTTTCACGTCACTGATTTTACTATCTACCCCATATATTCAACTCTCAGTAACCATGACTCTAGCGCTTGTGAACTTTCTAACTTCATCTTCTTAAGGATATTAAAACCTGGTTCCATTTAAAAAAAAACCTTATGGCACTGATGAGCAATTTCATTTTGCCATTATCCCCAGTGTGCTGGAAAAATAATTTCCATTTAATGACATTGAACAGCACAAGTTTCTTTGATGACTCAATAAGTTATTGCAACTCTGCACTCTTTTTTTAAAACTAGACTCCTGCAAAATTGTTTATAAAGGTCTTTATCTCTCCCCAATTTAAATGCATATAAAAGACATTGCATATTTTTGTGTCACCTAGTTTTCAAAAAACCCATTTTTCAAACAACTTAACAGATGTCTGTCTTTTCCCTTCTAATTACATTCCTTTAGCAGCAGCAGCAAAACTGTTTCTCTTTTACTCTTAGGGAAGTAAATAACTGTAGACTCTTAGAAGTTACTATATGGTGATGAGATAAATGCTGACATATTAATGGAAATTACTGCAGATGTTTTTTTATTTGTGCTTCAAATGGATTACTGTTAATGACAGCAAAATTAAATGTTCATTTGGCCAAAGCAAAGAACACGTATATAGCTTTTTTTTTTTTTACAGTGATCAGGCTACTAATCTGAAAGAGGAGAAATTGAGGTGTTAGACCTGGTTCCAGAAACCACTGTGCAAAGTAAAATGTCATTGAGAGGAGCAGCATCAAAGTGCCTTAGTCATCATCAGTATTCAACAGCCAGAAAGTGTGCAGAAAAGTGAACAGTGCAGTCTTTAAAGCAAAAGATTTATTAATGACTTCCTATCTTTTAGTCATTATGAAAATGGACTTTTCACTGTGTTTTGAAACTTCATGGCACCAAACTCCATAAACAATCTCTGCTTTCAGTGTCGGACAAGTGAGAAGAAAAATCACATCTGAAGCATTTAAACTCATCTTAAATCACTCAGTCACTCATGTCTCTTTTTTCCCAGACACTAGTCCAATATTGCCTTTTACACACTGATTCTTTCATCATCTTTCCTCTAAAAACTTTAATTAATTTTCTCCCAAACCTGCTAGCATCCATGTTGGAAAATATGCCAGTTTAAAAATTTTTGTATAACTTTAGCTAAGTTTGTTCACCTTTGCCCCAGGGGAAGAGAACTGAAGCTTCTTTCCAGGGCATTGTTTCTCTAGGTGAGGCCTGATGAATTCAACATATCAACAGATTGGAAGTAGCCCAAAAGATAAAGGACCTTCTGCGACCATTCACGGCACATCAGCTCCAAACCTCACCCCTGGATGGTCAGAGGCAGCTGGTCTGGAAAAAGAGAGCTAAGAAAGAAGGCATAATCAATATCAGAGGCAAGGGGATTCAGATCCAATGGGAAACTGAATGCTGGGGGTTGCTCAACTCTGGACCAATGAACTTTGAAACAGTGCATCTCTATGGGTTTTGACTGTATAAAGTTTGGGGGGAAATCCTGTAAAAGTCATGTGTCATAGAACGATTCTCTCTGCACGTCAGGGCTATGTGTGGATGAGATGATTTCTGTGGCACATCCGAGCCAGATAACAAAGTAATGCCTTGACTTACTAACATTAAAAATGTCGTTGGAGGGTTTTTGTTTTTCCCACAGTTTCAGTGACATCCAGGTCTCACATATCCAAATATTTCTCTCAGCCCTTTACCCTTGGAGCAGAGCTTGGTTAGACCAAAGGTCCACCTAACTCTGTGTATTGTAGCATGACACAAATGGTTGACAAAGGACGGGTAACATCAAAGGAAATAACATACAATACTTACCATTAATCTCATTCCAGTCTGTGTATTTTTATGTCATGGAATCATAGAATAAGCTGAGTTGGAAGAGACTGTGATAAATACGTATTATAATATTGGCTTTTCACAAATATTAAAACGGATGCTATGTGTATAATTCTAATTCTTACAAAAGTAGTCTTGTTATAAAGATATAGTTGTGTAACAATAACTAATGCCTTTATTTCTGTTACTAACTAATGAGAAAGGAGTGGTCAATAGGTAACTCAAGTTAACTATTGAGAGACAGAATATGTGAATTCTAAAACCTAGAAAAACAGGATTCCCCTTATCTTGCCAAGATAAGAGGGACAAGAATCTGTTTGAGGCCAGCACAGAAACTGCTGGATCATCCCACCAAGGATTGCACATGCTCCAGAGAGAAAGGTGAAAAGTGCATTGTGATGAAGACTACCAGATCTTCATCACAAGAAGACCCCCAAAGACCACCAGGGCACACAGTGCATGGGTGGCACACATGCTAATGATATTAATGACCTCAGAGAAATGATTTGTATAACCACTCCTGTCCCGGGGAATGTGATGGATATTCATGAATGTTACCCATAACATGGTGTATTGGAAGTGCTGGGGTGTGTGTGTTTGGAGGAGTGAATCCCCCACACCTGGCGCGCCGAATAAAGCAAATACCCACTTCTTTGACTTTGTCTCTGAAGTGTCTCTGGGCCTGCTTGGGACAAATCAAATTGGCACCCCAGATGGGACCCTAGCTCTGCTCAGCTGCCGGATCCAGGAGTAAGCAGACCTCCCAGTCGCCACCCTGAGTTTTCCGGGGAGCTCAGCTGTCCTTTGGCTCACGGCAGGGGTAGACCAACGACCATCTGTACCAAATTAAGGTATTTGCTATTAAAAAAAAAAAAAACAAACCTGCAGGTCGGAGGTACAAGTCCCCGAGGGTGGGTTGAGACTGGGTCTCCCAAAATTAGTCCCAGGCAGGGGGTTGGATCCCCCAGGGGTTGGACCCCACTGTCAGAAAAGGTACCTTTAAGGGCTTGGACCCCAGGGTTGGACCCAAAGGAGCTAGACCCTGCTGTAGTGCACTGTCGTATTGCTACTTTTGTTCTGTCTGTCGTTATTTTGTTATATATAAACTGTTGGTTTAGAGTATCCGGAGGGGGGCAGATTGTATTATTGGAAGGGAAAGGTTTTTGCTATTGAATTGAGAACACCCAGACCCCCAACACCTCTCTAATATAGCTCCATTTGATTTCCCTTTTGAAATCCTGTGTTTAGTGTGTGGAAACAGTTGTGAGGCTTGGATTTTATGTGCTTGTATTAATTGTGAGAGAAAGTGATATTGTCTACTCGAAGGAGTGTGTGGTGTCCAAGCTGAGGAAGGAGAGAGCTTGGTATCAGACTAGAAAAGAACTTGGCAGAAAAATGAAGGTGTAAATAATGTTAAAGTAAGGAGAAAAGTGGCAAAGAGTAGCATGGCTTTGTAGACATGCAAGAAAGTTTGCGTGGAAGAAAGAAGAGAGGGAGAACAGACAAAGGAGGCAATGGGATCATCAGAAAGCAAGAGAATAACCCAAAAAAGTCCATTGGGATGTGTGATTTTAGAGTTAAAGTCTCCTGCTTGGGTTAAAATGTAATTGCAAGGTATTTTGGAGTTAAAGGCTCCTGCCTGAGTTACTGTGAATGGGTTTTTTTGAGCAAAGTTTGCTCAGGTTCTTCTGATTTTTTTTTTGAATGCACGTGTACTCGTGTGTATGGGTTAGTTTGTGTGAGTGCTGGTACATAAAATCAATGCAGGGACATCCATAAACTAAGAGTAGTTTGCTAGAAAAGTGTTAAAACATAACTTTTAAATGTTTGCTTTTAGTATGTCCAATTGAGTATTGTTTTAGATGTTTCTTGTGTGTGCTTGGCCAAGCCATTTCAGGCAGCCAGAGAGGTTGCCGTAGAAATGCAAATTGACACTGCTGAAGGGAATGTGTGAACATGTCTCTCCCTCAAACTCAAGCTTTTCCTGCTTGCAGAGAAGGGCGACAGAACTGGTTCTGTCGCAAAATAAAACTACCTAGGGTAAAATATAAGAATTTCCAAAGTGGGGGTAAAGGAAGCAAAAATTCAACCTTCTCCCCACTCAAGCATGTGTTATCACATGCTGGTCATGAGAAAGAAGAGATCAGTACCTGCCCCTCCTCTTCACCTCTGTCAGGGACTGAAATGTTATAGTTTATGACTTAAACATCTTCATGCAGGACTTTTGCCAAAACTGTATTACAAAAGCTACAGAGAAGACCACTGCACATTGAATGGGGCCCTGATGAGGCCCTGGACTGCCTGCTGATTAAGATAAGAAACAGCTCAGAGCTGGGAGTAAAGAATACATTCACAGAGGGATCATGCTTAGCACCTTCTGGCTGGAGACCATAGCCCCAGGGCTATTAGCAGCAAGGCCAGCACAGACCCTCATACCAAAGGGTGAGGAGGGGAGAAGTTTTGGGTGTGTGGTGAGAAAACCTCTGGTCAGAGACAGTGAAAGCCCAACCTCCACTGTGCAAACCAGCTCAGCTGTGGGGCCGTGCACCCCGGGAAAAGCTCAGCCACATGAAGGACAGTCGAGGGGGTGTCATGGCCCATCAAGGGCCTCCCCAAAAGGGATCCCCAGACCCTACACCCAAACACTGCAGGTGATGCAACAGATCCACAGTGTTGCAAGGGACAGTGTCAAACCTAGTCCCCTGCAGGGGAGACACGTGGGTGCTCCCATCTGTCCCAAAACTTACATTAATCCACCAGATTCTATACCCTTTGACGTGGCGCGGCGGCAGCGCCAGGGACCCTCACCACCCAGAAGACTTCATGGAGGGGAACAACAAGACATTGTTGGGACCCCCAGAAGGTTGATATGTTTCTACCTAACCCCTGTCACTCCCTCCTTGTCCCTCCATCCCCCATGCACAACTCTATTTCTTTCTTTTCTGTTTCTTTCTCTTTGCCTCTTTTACTATTAAATAAAATGCATCAGTTTTTTGGCACCAACATCTAGCCTCATTTGGTTTTATATCACATTTTTCAGGCATATTTCAGATCTTTCTGGCTTTGATCCACTTTATTTGCAGAGACTTTGTTTCCTCTGCTATTCGGTGTTTAAAGTGGATTGTTAACACCCTCACAAGAAAGTTGTAACTGCAATGAGGTCTCCCCTCTTCTCCGGGCTGAACAGACCAAGTGACCTTAGCTGCTTCTCATAAGAATTCTCCTCCAGACCCTTCACCATACCTGTGGCCCTTCTCTGGATGCCCAAATATCTTTTTGTATTGTGGCACCCAAAACTGTTCCCAGGGCTCCAGGTGAGGCTGCCCCAGTCCAAAGCAGAGCAGGACAATCCTCTCCCCTGCCTGGCTGGTATGCTGTGATTGATTCACCCTAGGACACAGTTGGTCCTCCTGGCTGCCCAGGCACTGCCGACTCATGTTCAAATTTCTGTCAGCCAGGACCTTCAGGTCCCTTTCCAAGGTGCTGCTCTCCAGCCTCTTGTTCCCCCATCTATACACACAACCAGAGTTGCTCCACCCCAGGCGCAGGATCCAGAATCCTGTTGTTGAATTTCACATGGTTAGTGATTGCCCAGTCCTCTGGTTTGTTGAGGTCTCTGTGCAGGTCCTCCCTGCCCTAGAGGGAGTTGACAACTCCTCCCAGTTAAGTGTTGTCAGCAAACTTACTTAGTATTCCTTCAAGTCCTGTGTCTAGGTCATTAATGAAGATGCTGAAGAGAACCAGGCTGAGGATTGAGCCCTGTGCAACTCCACTAGTGACAGGTCACCACTCTGATGTCACTCCATTCACTGTAACTCTTTGTGTCTAACCCATGAGCCTGTTGCTCACTCATCACCCACTGTGTTTATACAGCTGTGGGCTGGACATTTTGTCCAGGAGGATACCGTGTGAGAATATATTGAAAACTTTGCCTAAGTCCAAAAATATTACATCAGCTGACTTTTCCAGATCAACTGACTTGCCCTCTTATAGAAGGAAACCAGGTTCAACAAGAAGGACTTCCCCCTCACGAAGCCATGCTGGCTGTGATCAATGACTGTGTTGTCCTCCAGGTGTTTTTCAATACCTCCCAGGATAATCTTTTACATTGTTTTACTTGGAACTGAAGTGAGACTGACAGGTCTGTAGTTTCCAGGGTCCTCGTTTTTGCCCTTCTTGAAAACTGGGACAACGCTATTAGTGCATTAAGGGAAAACAGGCTACTTTTAATTCTTTCAAGTCATCATAGGTACCATGGAGGTGCTGAACATTAAATTGGTGAAGGGATAAGAAAGGAGATGACTTCTGATATTTTTTGGTGAATTCATGCCTGCCTATGCTATTCTGCTCCTTTCTCCCTAACAAATGGGGCACAAGTGCTGCCAGCTATGGGACTCAATGCAACTGCATTCTATTTTGTGTCTGCTTCATCACTCTTCCTTTCCAAACATACATTTTCCTTCTCAGGGAGACAACGAACAGCACTGAAGATAGCATGTGATGAATGGAATGATAACAAAACACTGTAGTTATGACAATGATCTTACTATTTCTGATATCCTCATTGTCATCATCCATCTTTCTTCCTTTAGAATGCTTCTCTTCTCTGTTTACTGATTTCTTCAGTGATCAAGCACTTCAAGTAAGGTAACGTTTACCCATTAATTTCCATGTTGCACCCAGTGTATTTCAGAAAGGAACAAATCTAGGGACATGAGAAGTTTTGTTTAGCTACAGTTCCATTTCCTCCATGTAACTTTTTTCTACACTCATCAGTTTTATTTTTAGTAGTGAAGAAAATCAACAGTAAATTCAGCATAGGCTTGGACCCTTTCACAAGAATTACTCACCTTTTTTTTTAAGCTAAGAAGACTCCTATAGGCTCCCTGTTGCTTAACAATATCGTAGTTAAGTTCTCATTTTTCACAGGTATGGGAAATTCCCTTAATGGAGTTTGTTCTTCATCTGAAATAAATTTCAGTTATATTCTTACCTTAGGATTAGAGGGGAAAGGCTACCAGGAAGACATTCCTGTGCATGAAAAATATTTTCATGATTTGTTTTTGAATACAAGTAGTAAAACACAACTAAATAAGGCCTTAGCAAACAAGACAAAGTTCAATCATTTTCAGTACCACTGTAGAAAAAAAAATTCCTTCAAGCATCTTAAAATTCTTCTTCAAAAATAGTCATTGCAAAGGAGCCAGTTCAGAGTAGTCAGACAGTAAGCCAAGTCTACAGCTTTTCACCTAATCATTTTAGTGTCCTTATGTTCTCTGTTGGCTAATTTGTCTGTTGTTTCACCCTCTAGAAAGGAATGACGCTTCCGTGTTGTGGTCTGCTCAGTAACTAATATTGCAAGGTTAGAGAGAGGGATATGCCAAGAAGTATAATGAAATGTCTTTTTTGTCTCTACAAGAGCATTACCAAAACGGTGTTTTTAAGGAAAAAAAAAAATCCAGTCAGGATAACCATGTTTACAAAAACACACAAAAAAAACCCCAAGAAAAAAAATTAAAATAATATTCCAGATGTTTTGCATATCTGCTATTTTTTATTGATTAATGCCAACAATGGATTAAATAAAAAGCAAATACTGATTTTCATAGGAACATGTCCGGTTCCTCATTTATTTTACCAGCCTTCCAGCAAAGATTAACAAAAAATATGTGATAAAATACAAAATATATCTATTACCAAATGCTGTGTAAAAATTCTAACACCAAATTAACATTCTGTTATTTAAAAAACCCAAACAAAACCAACCCCATAAACTATATAAAAGTTAAGTTCTTCTTGTGAGGCAGACAGAACAAAACAACCACATGTGATGAAATGGCAAATCTCTTCCTACCATTTATTTTAATCTTGACTTCTTCTGTGGCTGTAAAAATGTAAGAATGGCAACTGCAAGACCCTTCACTTTACATGGCTGACACATCTCACTTGATTGTGGGGAGATTTCTCAGCAGAGCAGAAGATAATACATATGAATATGAAGGATAAGCAACATAAAACATCCACACTCCAATTTAAGAAAAGGATGCTTACTTTAAAAACCATAATTTTTCCCTCTGGAAAATGTTTCTTTAGACAAAAGACCCCAAAACAAGAACCACAATCTCAAACAAAACAATGATTTCCTAGCTCACTTGGCCTGTTCATACTTTTTCACTTTTCATGGTGCTGCATTTATGTGATATTTCGAGAGAGAAAGAATAAGGCCTTTAACGATGTCTTGGTTTGATAGACAGGTGTCTGCTAAGGAAGGTGGGAACCTTCCTTAGAACAGAAAATGTGAACCCCCTTCCCTCCAAATTATTATAACTTTGGAATCAAGGGCTCTCAGGCAAAGGTATGGGAAAAGGAATAAGAGTTTTTTACTGGTATCTAGAATGAGGGAAACAATCAGTAACAAAAACAGTAAACAAGATAAAAAAATAAAATAAACAAAACCAAAAAATTTGGTGGCAGATGTCTCTGGGCTGCCAGGCACTTTCCTGTTTGGTGCAGTCACAATCAGAGCCAGCAGGGGCGCTCTTGGGCTCCCAGACCAGCAGGGCAGGTGCGATGACTCCCGCACAGCTGCAGATGGCGCAGTGACACCAGGTCAGGCCAGTCTCGTGGGGCGAATGGCAGGCAGCTGGGTAGAGATGGAGTGCAGCCACAAGTGTGGGGCAGGGAGCTGGAACGGCGAGGTGGGCTCACCCGAGCCAGCCAGCAGAGGAGGTGGCAGGAAAACTCCACAGTTGTGGCAGTCGGGGCTCAGGGTGGTGGCAGGCAGGGGTCCCGTTCTGCTGCAGCGCAGCTGGGAGATGCACCCTCCTGGAGGGGATGAGAGGATTGGAGTCCCGTGCCCTTCTTTTCAATGCAAGAACTCACCCAGCAGGTAGAGAAAAGCTAGTGCAAAGCCAGGCTTTTCTTTTCCTGTAGTCGCAGTCAAAAAGCAGAGAGCCGCTTCTTCCACTGCTCTCTCCTCCAAGACTTGCGAGCAAGTGAGTGTCCTCTTATCAGATCTTGCAATCTCTTGTTCCCCTGCTTACCCAGCCAAAAAGTATTTGTCTCCTTTGTGAGTCTAGATGGCCCTTAGGTACCGGTCGTTAGTTGCCTAGCAACAGAATGGGGAAAAATTCCACTTGCCTCCCTCAACCTTGAACAAACAATTAGAAGAAATATAGTCCATGTATACATTTGCGCATCTTCTAAGGCATATTCCATCTTCTTGTACGTTGTATTCAGATGTGTTTCCAACAGTATTCCTCAGCTGAACAGAATGTCACAGCTGGTGATTGTTATGGATATATTGGACCAACTAGATGCCTAAAAAAGCACCCTGATCATGTAGTGAAGAGACAGGGACAGATGCAACTATTAGAAGTGAAAGCACAAGTATTTATTTTCCAACTTTTATATTAGAAACTTTCTTAATTGTTTGTAGAGACAGACTTGAAAGAATGAAGAAAAAGCCTCACATCCGCATCTGAACTTCATTTTGAAAAATGTTTAGACTATGCATCAGGAGGCAAAAAAAATTTATCATGTTTTTCTTTTTCTGCTTAATATCTGAAGGACAGAGCCCAGCAGAGCCCATTCAGTACGCTATAGCTAAATTACACTTACTTGAATCAAGGCAGCAATTCAAAAAAGCCAGCAGCAAATTCTCACCTCCATGGACTTCAGCAGAGAAATGTTTTCATTTACATTTTTCAGCTACTCTTATTGAAAAGAGTATTAAATAAATATAAGAAGGGAATCAGTGGCCAAGTGTGCTGAATTGTATATTCACCATAGCTAAATGTGCTAAATCTTTGATGAAGGATATAAATAATTAGTAACATACACATACATTTTAAAAGTTTCTTTTGCTCAGGCATGCGTATATCTAACATCTGAGTTTGTCATGACACAACGTGCTCTCTTTGTTGTTTCTCTTCCTTAGCACTTTATGTGTCTAACCAGGAGACCATGTTCTTTTCCTGTGCCTGTCAAAAAAGCAGTGGCCCATCATTTCACTATATTCACTTCAATTCCTTCAACTATAGCATGGAGCTATTGATATTCATTAACTACTCACTGGGACTTGTATATAGGGGAACACAACATAATCCATTCATTCACATCACTATTAATGTCATCTTTGCATAGACATAACACCATACACTAATTCCCCAAGCTCTCTTCATTTGCCTGCTCACAGTCAGTCTCTAAGGCACTTTTAATCACATCAGGCCTGAACTGAGAAAATAAAAGGAAATTCTTTATAAAAGAAATATGTATGTATATATGCATACGCATAGATACTCGTAAAATTGGTATTATAAAGTTCACTACCACAGAGCATGCAGATATCCTGGCTGAAAGCATATTTTAAGGACTCAGATAGAAGAGACTTGTAGACATGAAAATATTGGCTTTAGCATAAGTGTATGTATTAAAAATAGGGAATCTATTATGTATTTAGTCTAGCAATCTTCATATTCAACCTGCAATACAAAAACTAACTAAACTGTATAAATGTATTTGAGCACTTTAAAGACTCCAAGAAAGCTGCATATTTACCATAATTTGCTAATTTACTCACCATGAGTCTCTATCACCTTGATCTGGCAATGACAGTTTTAAAGACAAAAATGAGCCTCTTCGAATATCCTATTTCGGTTTGTTCTATTTTGCTTTGAATTTAGCTGTTCCAGAAATTGCACTTGAAAAGAACTCCAAGAGTTCTACTAAACCTAGGCTTAAGAAAAGGCTCCTCAAACAATCTCTGAGTGATGAATTTAACTCAGATAAAAAGTTCTCAAAATGAAAAGAAATTAAATGTCATTTCTCCTTTTTTCTTTCCTAGTAACGTGCCAGAGTCAGGATATACTCTGACTAAAAGACAAATAAAGAAATGCTATATAAAGGATGTATGATTGTTATCAAGAAGGCTTCCCCCACCACCCCCATCCTGTTTATTTTCCTTGCCTAGAGTTGAAATAGATTGCTCTTCATCAGTTAAGATTACTCTAAGAGAACACCTGAGGTCCTGTAAGCAGCAAAAGAGGTTTCATGTACATGGAAAAAATTTAATTCCTCCCCATCCTGAATGCAAAATATTCATTATTCCTACAGGGACCATTGTTAGAGAGGTCTCAGTGCTATCACTCCATAGCAATGAAACTCGATACTGAAACCCATAGAGTTTGCTGGTCAGATACATCTTATATATTTCCAACCACGGAAGATGGTTGCAGATATTGTTCATTCTATCAGGTGACAAAGGTGAAGTGAACAAAATATGACCAGTTCTATAACCACTCTCACACTTGGGAAAAAATGTAAATCCCTTAATTTCTTTTTCTACCTGAACTCAAACAAAAAGCCGATCATGAAGGTTACACTGAAACACAGAATGCAATCACTACTTACCTGTCTGTATGCAACAAGATATTAAACCTCAAAAGCTTTAGGAAGGGTTAGAATTCCTCAGAACGTTTTTACCTCATTGTGTGGATCTAAAAATCATAGCTCATGGCTGGGTCATTTTATAATTTTAAATCGTGAGAGAAAGACAAATAGTTTCATAACAAAAATGCATGAGGGAAGTGAACAGATGGATAAAACACCCTTATAAAAACATCTAAAAGAACAATCTAAATAAAGAAACATAGTCAGTGAAAAACCTTTGGATGTACAGTATCATCAGCTCCTTTATTAAAAAGAATACTGAAGACAAATACTAAAATTTTTACCTCCTTTAGTGTAGAAATAAGTTTTCAATGTGCGGAAAAGCAATAATAAGCTGCACTGAAATAACAATTCCATATAAAGAGTGCAGAGGTGCAAGGTGGGGACAGTGGGTGTAGGGGAAGACCACCAGTGATCTGTTTTGATTTTATTAAAGTGCCTACTTTCTCATCAATGTCAAGTTGGTGTCTTTGCCTCATGAACAGGCTCAGTACATTGAAAAGGTCATGGAGTTTGCTCATGCCTTAGGGAAGCCATTTCACATCTGAGGGACATTTGTGAAGATTAGAGGCAAATAGATGACACGGTACGTCTATTTCTAATCAGAACATATCGTAAGTAAACAGCAAAATTTCATGTGAAGACTGATGAGCATGGGAAAAAGCAAAGGGCATGTGTAAAAAGAGGTAAGCATTCAATTACCAAATTTCTACCTTTCGTCAATATCTCATAGTGCAATCTCCCCAAAGTATTTATTTCTCCCCAGCTCAAGAAGTGTCCAAATTATCACAAAAAAAGCACAATAACAGGGATAATTTTAAAATGTGGCAAACAGTGTCTGTGATTTTCTCCATCCTCTGAAGGATTTTTCCTTATTCAAATTAATCCATCCCTCCCTGGTCCATGACAAGTGATCTGGGACCAGCCATTATGAGCACAAATTCGTTTAACACCAAGGACGGAGCACCTTATTTACATCAGTGTGTTCACCCCGAGGCCTGGACATCCGCAAAAAACCAGACTCTAATTTTAGCAATGTCACACAACTCTTGGCATCCAGAAATGCCAAACAGTAGCCTACCACAGAGTCTCAGAGAGTACATCCCAATCAGTACCATATGACATTAGAAATGAGACTGTTAGAAACCTTAGAAGTCTTGTTATTAATTCAAAGAAGATGTCAACATCTTTAGCATTCATAGAATGCTTTCCTCAAACCTTCTAAGAAATAAGTTAGTGAAAGGCAGTGAAAGAATTTTTATACTATTTTTTTTTGCTGTAAAATATGCTTTAAAATATGGAAAAGCTGTCAGATTAATATGTTTCAGATTATTGTGTTGGTTTTGCTTAACCCAGTTTTTGCTAGTTCATAGGGTAGGGTACAAAGATGGCTCCTGTGTGCCCTGTGTGAAGGTTCTGGAAGTTTTCACCATGTCCAACAGAGCTGATCTCTGATGGTTCTGAAGATGATGGACATGCTGCTGGCCAAGTCTGGGCCAATTTGAGATGTTAGTTACGCCTCTGTGAAAACATATTTAAGAAGAAATCAAAACAATGTGAGCACACACTTCTTTTTAGTCAGAGGAGGAGGAGGAGGTAAAAATATGTGAGGGAAAGCAACATGGAGGCACCAAGGTCAGTGGAGAAGGTGGGGGAGGAGGTGCTCCAGGTGCCGGAGCTGAAAACCCTCTGCCGGCCATGGTGAAGACCACGGGGGGAGCAGGTGGTCCCCCTGCAGCTCATGGAGTCCGCGGGGATGCAGAGAACCACCCACAGCCTGTGGGGAGGTGCCCACACCAGAGGAGCAGGTGGAGGCCTGGAGGAAGCTGTGATCCAGTGGGAGTCCCAGTAGAGACTAAAAGTTGCAAAGGCCTTGCAGGAGAGAGAAAGGCCTTGCTCTCAGGGTGGAAACAGCCTGGCCTGGGCTCGGAAGTCTGCACCCTATGGACAAGAACTCGTGCTGCAGCAAATACTGGCAGATTTGCTGCTCATGAGATTGGACCTAAGCCAAAGAAGTTCACAGAGGACTGTCTCTCGTGGGAGGGACCCCCTTGGCTAAATAGAGGACTCTTCTCCCTGGTGGACTGACCCTGACTAAAGGAAAATTCCCAAACCCTGCCTGCCCCCGCTCCCTGGAGCTGTTGGTTGGAAGGGAGGGGGTGAGTTGAGAAATGGTGTCTTAATAGGGAGAGGAGTGAGTAGAGAAACAATGTCACAGAAGGATTGTGGTGATGGACTGACTAAGAGAAAAATCCCCATACCCTGCCCCTGCCCCGGAGCTGTTGGTTGGAAGGAGGGAGGGGGGTGAGCGGAGAAATGGTGCCTTAAGAGGGAAGGGGGGGTGAGTGAAGAAACCATGTCTTAAGAGCTTGTTTTTGCATCTGATTTATCCTCTGACTCTGTTAGGTTAATAAATCATTATGCAACTCTAAGTTTGGAACCTGTTCTGTCCTTTTCTTCAGTGCGTCTCCCCATGAACTCCTTATCTCAACTCATGAGTCCACTGTGTTTGTGTTAATTTTTTCTTCTCCTCTGCACAGCTGCGGCAGGAGAGAGTAGAGAGAGCAGACATCATAGATGCCTGGCATTTGGCCAGGGTCAAACCACAACAATTACAAACAGCTAATACAGGGAAAAAAGGTCTCCCTTACTCCACAAACAAGTATCTTCATGTATCTGATTTTAATTCTCTCACATGTTTTCTGAGATTTTAGAAGATAAAGAGAAACTTACTAACATACAATTATGTCAATTTCCATCTATCAACTATGCCACACACATTAAAGAAAGGTATTTAGTCTGCATGTGGTACAAAATTTTGCCTCTGCTTTGCAGACAGTTGTGCTTTAGGAGTAATGTTCTGACACATTCCATCCATTTGAACTCCATGCACTTGCATATGCACTTTTATCATATTCATTGTCCTCAGGGAGCAGAAAACCACCTCAAACTTTCATAAGTTAATCAGGTCTTTTGAGTAACTTCAAAGACTTTTGACTTTACAAGTTTCTTTGGTTTTATGGGATAAATTCAAGGATCATTTCATCTGAACAGGTTTCTAAAAACACTTGAAAAATAGGGTGCTAGACGCATTGCAAAGTTCTATATTGAATTTCTAATATTGTGCTGGATATGCAGCTGTCATGGTTTGGATGCTGGCCAAACGCCAGGCACCTACGATAGCTGTTCACTTGCTCTCCCCTACCACAGCCGGGCAGAAGAGAGAAAAAAAAACAAAAACCAAAGCAGTCATGAGTCAAGATAACGGCCAGCAGAAAACACTCCAGGGGCAAAACAGACTCAATTTAGAGTTACAAAGTGAATTTATTACTAACAGAGTCAGAGGAGGATAATGAGAAGTAAACTAAGCCCTTAAAGACACCGTTCTTCCCCTCAACCCTTCCTTCCTTCTCACCGACAGGGCGGGAAACAGGGCATGGGGTCAATTCATCACCAAGGTCTTCCTTCTGCTGCTCAGGGAGAGAAGTCCTTCCTGTGCTTTGCTGTGGGATCCCTCCCATGGGAGACAGTTCTCCACAAACTCCTCCAACACAGTCCAATCTCATGGTCAGCACTCCTCCCAAAACTGCTGCAACGTGAGACCCTCACAAGCAGACAGTCCTCTCAAAACTGCTGCAGCACGGGTCCCGCATCCACGGGGTGCAGTCCTCCAAGGACAGGCTGCTCCAGCCTGGAAGCAGGGCCCCTTTTCTTGACCCAGTCTCCCACTGGATCACAGCCTCCTCCAGGCATCCACCTGCTCTGGCATGGAGCATCTCTGCAAAGGGCTGCGAGTGGATCCCTGCACCCACCATGGATCCCATGGGCTGCAGGGTGACAGTCTGCTCCACCATGGTCTTCACCACAGCCTGCAGAGGAATCTCAGCTCCAGCACCTGGAGCCTCTGATGCTCCTCCTTCTCCACTGACCTTGGTTTCTTCATGTTGTTTCCCTCACATGTTCTTATATATTCCTCCTCCTCTGGCTAGAAAAAACTGTGTGTGCATTTGTTTTGATTTCTTCTTAAATATGTTATCACAGAGGCATTACCACCATCTCTAATTGACCCAGCCTTGGCCAGTGGCATGTCCATCTTCAGAGCCATGAGGGATTGGCTCTGCTGGACATGGTGGAAGTTTCTAGAAGCTTCTCACAGAAACCAACTTTATGGCCCCCCTACTACCAAAAGCCAGGCCAAGCAAAACCAATACCTAGTAGTTTAAAAATACTACTTATATTATAATATCTTACTGACACTATTATCTTGAAGGTTTTTCTTCCCAATCCTCTGAAAGATTAACTCCACCTTTTTCCAGGACAATACCTTTGAAACATGGAGTTAGTTACACTTCCCCTTGTAATTAGCATTCTAATTGCAACATATGCAATTTGAATGAGTTATGTGCCCTCATATCCTGTCTCCTGATAGCAACTGATGATCTTAAAGAGGAAAAAAACAGATACATACTGGAACAAATTAATGTAATTCTCTACCTGAGAATTTTTAAATAGATTGAAATGTATGCTTGAGTAATCACTTGAAGCTCCTAGAAAAATACTGAATGTATCTTGAATACAGTTTTTTCAAATGGACCCAAAAGTTAGGCTTCTGATATCTGCCTTCTTCTTTCCTCCTTTGGAACTCAAGGCTTGTTTCAGCTCTTCATTATATGAACACAACAAGTAATAAAGAAACTGTGACAACATTCATGTTCACTGTATAAGAGAAACCATGACTCTTCATTGTCTGAAAACAGCTATATACATTTTCCATTTATCTTTCAGGTGTGTTAACACACCTAGTTCTTGAGGAATGGGAGTCAATCAGATTGCATAGGGAAATTTGTGACCTGAAGCAGCCCTTGTAGTTCAAGGACAAACACAAATATTTGAAGAAGAGTTTGCCTTTTGTTAAAGAACCTCAACAACAGAAAAAAACCCAGAAGCAGCAAAACTAAGACAAATTTCCGCTATGAATAGTTGTATCAGTTTTTAAGAATACAGAATCTCCCTCAGCTTCATGAATACAGAGAAAAATACTGATTTCAACTTCCACAGTACATATGCTCTAATTCATATATTTTATGTTATTCTGAAATCTGTTCATTTTCGTCTGACATCCATTCCAGTGCTACTCATCCCATAGAACTTTGCAAGGCTAATGCAGACTTCATTTTCTACTAAATTAGTTGCAATGTGATGTGCCACTAATTCATGACCAGGCTCCTTAGAGCCTGAAGCTGCATTTCTGAAACTAAAGGACTTTAACTGTCCATTGGCTTCACAGATCTGCCCTGTATTGTTTTTAGTATCTATTCATAATCCATTAAGTTAACTTTTACCAGTACCACATTTTCCATGCTTCTTTGTTCTGATTTCTGTTCATCAACTTTTTTCCTCCCTCTCAAGTCAGCGTAACCATTTCTGGTAAATATTCCCACTATGCATACTTCTTCCATGCTTTTCACATTTTAGTGATATCTAAAGTCCCCAAATTAACAGTCCATGACAAGACATTTCTTTTGCAGCATTAGCTCTGCTGGAGTTCCATGCCTGTTACAGAGATAACTTGCCAAAACAAATAAAGCAAATTGTGTTCAGAGCACTCATGTCGTTTGCCTGTTGTGACAGCATAAGTCCTCACCTTTAAGCAGTTTTGAAAAAGAATAGATGCCAAAAATCAAAGCTGTTCCTTCTCTGCAGCTTTTTTGTAAAACAGAATCTAATTTCTTCATTCTGTCCTCCAAGATTGTTTTCACAACTACAGTAAATGAAAACCCCAGGGTTTTTAGAACCAATTCCCTGACCCCCTGCCTTCCCCAAACCGTTACAACAGCCAGGAAACTGAAACACTGCCCTGATTTTTGGAGTTGTCAGCAGGCTACAATTGAATGAGAAATTATAATTGTATAATTAGTTTGTAAATTAAGCTGTGCTACTTATCACAAACACAACTTCAGAAACTGGCATGTAGTACAATTACTACTGAGATCAAAAAATAAATCCCAGTGTTTTTATATTTGTTATTTCTATTTCCATCTTCAAAAATAGTCACATATCCTGTTACCCATCGTTCTTTTGAAGTTCTTTTTCATTTAAACTATTATCGACTATATTTTCTTCCTTGTTTCCCTTTCTTTTGTTCTCTCTCTCATCTTTAGCGGTTCTTAATCGAGGTTTCCTTAATCTATGTTAATGTATGTCAGCCTGAAACCACAGCATTCCCGTCAGTCACTCCCTTGACAAAGCCCAAGCGTCCTATTTCTTGCCTTGCTTTTCCCTCATACTATTTTTTCCTGAAGATGACTGGGAGTTGCCGTCTCACTTACTAGTAACATTAGAAAACTACTGTTTCTCACAGGCCATAAACATACCTCCTTCCAGAAGGCAGGGCAATGAAAAAGGTGATGAGGGTCTGTGTTCTCCCTGTGGCTTAAATTTTAAAATGTAATACTCACAAACTAATTATTCATTTTAATTCACTAAAATGATATGCAATTGACAAGGTAAAGAGATAGAAGAAAACATTTTTTAAGTTTCTCCTAGTGTCCTTTTGCAGCAAAGAAGGGTTGGTGTTTGGTCACTCTGTGTTACTGTGCTCACCAGCGTGGGACAGTAAAGCTCTTCAGTGTCATACTGTCATTGTGTTTGGTGAGTTATCTCAGCAGTGGAAAGGACACATTCTTTCTTCCACTTCATTCTTGTCAGCTTGTTAAAATGCACAAACTGCAACAGAGAAAGCAGTTTCAATTGTTTTTCATTACCATGATTTATGGCATTTGATTCCGCAATGCATGTGATGAGGGAGTTTATTTCTTATTTTTAGAGACAGAAAACAGTTTATAGCCTAAACCTCACCAATTAACAGAAAACCAAGACCATTTCTTTTATATATTCAGTAGCTCAGTAGCTGACTGATACCTCTGAGATATTTTGGAGTCTCTCTTCGTTTCATTATATGGAAAATAGGGGATTTAATTGTACTTTTATGTGAGATGTGATTATACAATATCAATCTCACACCAGGTAGTAAACAGAAAGACTACATAAGAGAAAATTCCAACTATATTTTTTGTAGGGCTTGGGGGGAAGAGGTTGTCTTGAAAAACACAACAAAAATTATTTCCTTGAATATTAATGTAAGAGTTTGTATTTTACCAAGGAATGACAGCGGTATTAAGGAAATACAATTGCAGCAATTTTTAGCTCTCTGAATATTAATAGCCTTATTTTCAAGTCATTGTCACTGTCACATTATGTAACTGGAGGCAGACTCTACCACTTACATCAAACAAGCATATGTTCTCTTCCCTGGAAAGCAAATCCCAGGCATGTGTACTGACAGAGCTGGAAATAATGTGTGTTTAAGGAGGGCAGGAAAGAGAAAGGGAAGTCAATTTTTTCAGCTGTACCATTTGAGTGTCACAAAACTCTTTGTGAACTTCCCTTTCACTGAAGAACCTTCTCAGACCAGAATGTGCCCTGGCACACATTTAAATTGCAATCTAGACTGCAGTTAGGCAACAGCATTAAGTTGCCAAGACAGAGAATAGATGTCAACCGGTAGATCACTTCCTGTTATCCTTTCAGTAATCACACTTGACATCAAATCAGGGCACAGCCACTTTGCAGGGGCTGCTCTGCAGTGAACTTTCTAGATTGGTGACAAAATAATGCTGCAGAAGACATTAAGTCAAATAAAAATATGACAGACATATTTCACATACCCTGGTGTACAGTATTTGCACCTTATTAAACAAAGACTACAGGAAAATACTTGAACACATATAAAGCAAAAAAGAAGGAAAGGTATTTAAGCTTTTTGTTTGAGTTTTTGATTTTTGTTGGGGCTTTTTCTGTTTTTGTTGCTGGGGTTTTTTTTTTTTGCTGCTGTAGTTTTTGTTTCAAAATATTCTAAAATGTGTGTTAATCTGAGTTTCTATTCCTTATATTAACTGCTGATGCGTGTATTTTTACTTCTACAGATTCAGCATAATTCATTATCCACAATTTCATAGCCTTTTACTGCCATGCATTTAATGGAGAAGGAAAAACTTTCACAGGCCCCAGGAGAAATAAAATTTATAAATAATGTGGCAAGAAAATGCTGTTTGTTGCTTAAATAAAAAATAGTCTTCAATATTTTGTGAAAGAGATATCTACACTGTTCAGAGCATCAAAATCACAAACCACTGACCCAGCTATAATGGGCTGATTTACACTGATGGTAATCAACTTCCAAAACTCTTGTTATCATTCAGGCTAAAATACTACAGAAAGACAACAACTAGAAAATTAAGAAAACAAGGAATAAATGGCTCAGCTGATCTGAGATTCCAGTCAAGAGAGGCACACCCACTGTCTTACATTGGTAGAATATCATTCAGTTTTACCTCTTTATCACTTACGGCTCGTGCCAAGAATGTGATGTTTTAAGTACAAAAGAAAAGCCTGACCAATTAGTAAATGCAGAATTAAAAGAAGCATGAGAGGATATCTACATGCTCTAAAACTGGCATGGGGAGGCTCCTGCATGGTCTGAATTTCCTAGAGTAAACCTTGACCTGATTCTTACAACGAAAAGGGGTAAGTTCTTGTGCAGCTACAAAGATTTACCAATTAGGACCCTATGTAAAACTGGGAACTTGAGTTCACAGCACTCTGTTATTTGCTCACCATGGAAAATCTGAAATCTTAGTAAAACTGAAAAATATTTACTTATATCATATTCTTATATCTTCAAATAAAATAAACAGGTAGCCCTCTTCCTAGAAGACAGTCCTCTTTCAGTTTCTCCATTTATCCTATAGAAAAGGAATTATGATGGAAACTTTTTGCAGTTATCTGCAAAACTACTAATTTCTGAACTAGTAGTTTCAACATAAGTGAGGAGCATTGTCCAAACAGCTGTCTTTCTCATATGAATGATTTAAGAATAATTATGGGCAGGGGCATTTGCTATCTACTCAAATTTACTTACATTTCTCCCTTTGTATGAAAAACAGTGAGACTCCTGCATGTTTGCTTGTAGGGTTTCTTAGATAACTGTTTTCTTAGGAAAATATGTCCAACACAGAGTCCAAATACATATTTGGTGACAGTTATTTAATAACTGCAGTGTCCAAAAGCAAGTATCATGGTTGCAGCATCCTGGATATCAGGTTTAATATGAAGAGATGAGAAAATCCCTCCTCAAAAGCCAAATCTGCAAATTAATGTCAAAACACTAATATACCCCAGTATATAAGGATAAAAATACAAAGGCAAGCTAACATGCCAGGTAAACCAAAATAATAATGTTCTGTGGAGACAGAGAAAACAATATGATGGTTCTGTATAATGGCTATTTGTATTAATAGAACAATTCCTTATCTTTTGTTTGAGCACCTGGAAATCAGGTTTTGTTCCCAGTGGTAAAAGAAAGATGAAAATTATGGTAGGTAACACTAGTATAGGTGTGGTACTTGTAACTTTCGAGTGACTGGGAGAAGAAGGGGAATGAATCAGTTTGGAGAGAGCTGGAGAAAACATGGTCATTCAAATGGTGAAATTCAAGCAACAATTATTGCTGCTCAGCCCTTCCTCACTCATACATAGAGGCCAGCATATAATGATTGGCGTATGCAAGCAAAAATTTCTCCAGTAAAGTTAGAGGAGAAGGACGTTTGTAGACAAATAACAATATGGGCAGAGGTTGGTTGTCAGATTTAATCTTAAATATAGCCTTGTTTACAGAAGCAGAGACAAGCAGAAAACATATCCTTATTTAAGTAGTAAAGCCTGAATAAAAGAACTTAAAAAAATATGTCCTCAGCCCAAGAGGAAAGTGGGACAGAGCTTACATCCAGTAAAAATATTATGACTAGCTGATATGCATTGGAGAGTATAACATATTAGTCAAAACCAGCCTTACTTCTAGTTTTGCTTTTCTCTGGAATTTAAAAGATACTTAAAGAAACACATGGAAAATGTCAGGGGTTTGTGTTTGGATTTTTTGTTTGGTTGCTTGGTTGGTTGGGTTTTTTGTACAAAGCCTTATCTTGTTAGAACACGTTCAAACATGTCCTTCTGATAATTTTGCTACTGTACAACTTCCTAGAACTCTAACACCATTTTTCTGAAGAAACAAAAAGACATCCAGAAATTCCTGTTCATTGCAGTGAATAGAGTATGAGAACATACAGACACAGTAATAAAAGATATGTTGGTACAATACACCATATAATACAACCATATTAATTAGAACTGAAGTGTATTTACACTGTTCAATCAATTACTTTGTAATTAAAATTGTTCATTTAACTAGAAGCAAGAATTAAATGCCTGAATTGCTCAATTATGAAACAGAAGGGAAAAGACTAATATATTCATTACTTACAAGCAATCCAAGACAATAAATTTTATCTGCAGGGCTCTTAAGATGTATGTGCGCACATGTAACCAATGCAATTAAAA
The DNA here is from genome assembly GCA_036630365.1 of Acanthiza pusilla. Lineage (NCBI taxonomy): Eukaryota > Metazoa > Chordata > Aves > Passeriformes > Acanthizidae > Acanthiza > Acanthiza pusilla. Next base: position 2,387,583 of record JAXCHO010000034.1, read on the forward strand.
TACTCAGATTAATTATTTATGTCTAAGCTTGTAGCCATTCTTCTACCCACATCCACTCTTAGGCTACATTTCTGATGAGGGAATGCAGTGGTTTAGCTGCTGTCACTTTTTTATGTGTAATTACATAGCTTTTTCAGATAAGTGCTTCAGTGTCTCAGACATTTATATAGACTTCCATTTAATTACAGGGACAGAAATAATTTACATAACAAGCCCAAAATCTGGTTCAGACCCTATGGGCTTTTGAGACAAGTGGGAGTGGAGACATCTCAGACAGTGAGATGACAGCTGTTGGGAATCTTCATTCAAATCTAAGTTTAACATTGATTGGAAGAAGTGGAAAGAGCCACACCTTGTTTCTGAACTATTAAAACGCATACCAACAGTAGAGTGCATGCAAGTGCATTGGTAGTTTAAGGTGAGTTAAGGAAAGTGTGAGCCCATTATTTATTGGGGCAAGGGACCCAGTGGAAAAAATCGAGAAAAAATTGAGGCCCTGATAGAGTAGCCACAAAGGCAACCAGCTAAACTTACTGACAAAGAAGGACATCTCCTCAGTCAGGAGCCGGGAGTCATTCCTGATAAGCTCAGCCAAAACTTCCTTTGGAGGGGAATTGTTGGCAGGACAAAGATACCTTAATGAGTGCAGGATAACAAAAGTCAGCAACAGCTGTTCCAGACACAGTAGTCCTATGCCTACTTAATTGTGTCTACACTGAAAGTAATTCCCTCCTACTTAAAGCGGCCTTCTCTGAAAGAGCTTCCATGCACATAATCTCCTGGACAGACCAGACCCTTGTTAGGGACACTTGGTTTTGTATTCTTTAACACCAATAATCTTTTAAGTGGGACTTCTCCATCATCAATTTGTCCCACTTCTGAGAACGGCTTGGTGAATGTTGTACTAGTAACATTTCACATAATATATTTATTGGTGCCCTCACAGGTAAAGGTTCATAAGTATATACTTACATCACTAGTTGGTATCATGAATTTACAATATACATATATATATATATATATATATATATATATATATATATTTGTTTTGCTCTTGTAATATGTATTTGCTTTCCTAGCGGTAACTTTCTAGTGACTTGTAATTTGTATTTACCAGTATTAGTGGTGTATGTAAATGTGGGAGTTTTTTTACTAATAGTAAAAAAGTACTGTGTAGAAATTTGTAATAAATTCATTCTCAGAAACCCAGGCGTCTGTGACTGTGTACTAAAGAATCCTGAGAAACCCATGGCCAGAATTTGTATCCAGATGGGGTAACCCTCATGGGTCACATCTGTGATGGCCACAGGTTCTTAAAGCCTTCTGTGCCTCAACTTTCAATGGTAAGACTGTCCTCAAGCATTGAAACATTACCCACAACAAAGGAATAATTAGGGACTACTTAATCCACTTGTACATACAATAGTCCATAGGACTAGATGGGATGTACCTGAGGGTTCTGAAGGGTGCTGGCTACTCTCTAAACCCTTTGAAAAGTCATGGGAATTGGGGACTTTCCTGACAACTGAAAAAGGGCAGACCTCACACGCATTTTCAGGAAGGGCAAAGTGAGAAGAGGAATTCAAGGAACTATGGGCCAGTCAGCCTCATCTCAGTCCCTGGAAAGGTTTTGAAGGAAATCCTGTTAGAAACAAACAAACAGACAAACAAACAAACAAACAAGTGATAGACATAGGATAGGTTTAACAAGAGGGAATCATGCTTGACCAACCTTCCTGCTTTCTGCAAGAAGGCAACTGATTTTTTGGATAAGGGAAGGAATGTGCACATTGTATACCTTGGCTTAGCAAGGCTTTTGACACATTTATTCTTCTGTAGTGTCTTACACACTCACTCCAGACCTTGGATAGCTCATGCGTTACCAGAGACAAAGAACTCAGAGTGCACAGTCATGTGGAGTTCCGAGGATGGTTTATTCTCAAAGATGTCCAACAACGAAAGAGTATGACTGACCCTGAGTGGTCATTCATACAGAGATCCAGGGCCAATAGGGTTGGAGAGAAGGCGGGGAGATAAAACAATAACCAGTGGGGAAAGGGGAAGGGTGGAATGAGTGATACAACAACCAATGGGAAGAAGGGAGGGGTGGAGTGAGGGATCAGGTCAAGGCCAATCAACATGGGAGGATTAACATACCTAGTGACAGACCATCCAATAAACACTCAGGAGGTGTTTCCCATCTCAGAGTTGTCCCACCAGCCTGTTGCTGTCTTGGGACCTCTCAGTTCCCCAGTACTCTCAAGATGGTTGAGACCACCGCAACACAATATGGGCTGGATAAATGGACAATGAATGAGAGATTGGCTGCACTGCCACATTGAAAGGGTTGTGATCAATGGGTCGAAGTCCAGCAGCCAATAACCTGTAGGGCTCCTCAAATCAGTACTGGGACTTCTATCCTTAGTGTCTTCTTTAACAACTTTGTGACTGTAGTCATGTAGTGAAGGGACACAAGAGGGTAGGAAAGAAAGGATGGTGTGATGAGGAGAGGGTGTTGCTCTGTATGTGAGAAAATGAGTGTATATGAGTTGAACGTCAGGAAGCATCTTAAAAACAATAGGTTCAATTTTCAACTCAATGCTATTTCTGTTGAAAGGAATGAGAAGGGACTGTCTTTACAAACAAACTGTGAGTCTGATGGTAAGATAAGACCAATACTGAGAGAAACAATGGGAAAATTTCCATAGGAATTCCACTGATTGACTTGCCCCAGACTGTGTTACTAGAACAGGGACATAAGAAAAAGAAGAAAGGGGGGGATATATATTAGAAGGCATTCTGGGATTCTGCATTAAGCATTCCGGGAAGTCTGTACCTCTCAAGTACCTCAGCCAATGGGGAAAGAGAGAGGGAACTGTGGCTGGGAAATTAGGATAAAAAGAGGCTCCTCTATCAATTTGAGAGACCCCATGGGAAATGCCTATGACTTCTCCCTTTATTCATGAATAAAATAACAGGACTTCTCTGTCTCCTTTTGAGCATTTCAGGAAAAATTAATCCACAAACACCAGAAGTTTGTGTGCAAAACGGAGACAGAGGAGTCCTGTAACTTTATTCATGAATAAAGGGAGAGGACATGGGCATTTCCCATGGGGTCTCTTGAATTGCTAGAGGACGCAGCCTCTTTTTATCTTAATTTCCTGGCCGAAGGTTCCCTCTCCCTTTCCCCGTTGGCTGAGGTACTCGAGAGGTACAGACTTCCCGGAACGCCTAATGCAGACAAAAGTAATATACATCCCTCCTAATGCAGACGCCCTTAACACAAATCTCCTCTTTCTTCTTTTTCTTATGTCTCTGTTCCTGTCGTTTATAAACACAGCCTTGGGTGAGTCAATCGGTGGAATTCCTATGGAAATTCTTCCCATTGTTTCTTCTATCTCTCAGTATTGGTCTTATCTTACTAGCAGTTTGTTTGTAAAGACACTCCCTTATTCCTTTCAGACATAAACCTCTGGGTTTTGTGGATTAGTTTTCCTGACATTTTCTGAAGAGTGTAACTCAGTTTACTTTGAATATATTACTCATTTATGTTCTGTTGAGGAAAAAAGATAGCTCATGGAGAAGAAATGCCAAGTGAAGTGAGAAATGGATGTTACTCTCCAAAGACTTTTGCTAAGATAATTTGCTCTGAAAACTTCAAGCTTTTTTCTTGGATCACACATTTAGAATTTTGTTTTCATCTTTTAAAACCTGGAGTTTATCTAAAAATACTCAGAACATTATATTGATGGGAAATATTTTACGATTTCCTTAAAGGAAAGCAGCCCCCCCCTCCTCCCCATAAGTTGTCAAAGAAAAACATAGCAAAATTATATTTCAAGGTAAAAAACTTATAGTTCTTTTCATGTCTGCCTTGAGAAGTTGGGTTTTTTTTGTATAGAAACATCTTCTGATCTGCTTAAGAACAGCCCAGATGCAGAGGGGGTGAGCATCCATCACCAGAGGATGACCAAGACAAACCTTTTTTTAACAAGATGGGTTTTGAGCCAGATAAGTCAAAAGGCCAGTGAACAGGTCCTGCCAGGTAGGAAAACGTTTTTTATTTTGCCAATGTCCTCCCCTACACAGCTGACTCAGTCGTACAACTCCCTCCTCCAGCAAGGTGTTAGGACCTTCATATTCATGAGGATACTCACATGTAGGCCTGAAGGCATCCATCCTTTCTGATGGGACATAAGTGGCTCAACTATGCTCACAAAAGAGGCAGCTGTCATGCCTTAAAAGGTGTCATAAGCCATCAAAGACTCCTGAAGTGCCCCCCAGCAACTCATTTCTGGGCCTCTCACCTCTCAGAGGACTGCCCATCATCCACAGTGTTACATCAGACAGTGTAAAACTGCCCACCACTTCTCAGGGGAGGTAACTGGGCATTCCCACCTGAACCTCAGTGTATATTAACCGATTGAACTCTACATTTTATAGGCTTTGCCCAGGCCCGACAGATAGAGACTGCAACCATCACTTTGACCAATGGACATTAAAATTGCAACAATCAAGTCTCCTCACTTGATCCACATGGTATCTTTCCTCTCCACTATCTATTCTTATCCTTTCTTTCTAATTTTCTTTTCCCTATATATTTTCTTAGGTACTATCTTTATACTTTTATATGGATTATAACTAAAACAACTACATACCTCCTTTCCATTGCAACCAATTTGTTCTAAAACAAATCCTACATATATATAGAAATAAAAAACCCCACTGGGTTGTTCCACTCTAATCTGCCCTAAGAGATCTCTTAACCAGCACCTCAATTACCCTCACCATCTGTGACAGGTCCTAACACAGCCTTGAAGGGCAATCTGACTCAGAACACCGAAGACACTCCTCCTCTGTAGCTCTCCATTTATGCACTAACTTTTATTATTATAAGCAATAGCCATTATAGTATTAGGCAATATTGTTTTTATCCTGAGGGTGAAAATATTAGAGGTTATGTTTGAAGAGATCACCATATTCGACCTATAAGGTCAATGAAGATAAAGGCTAGTGGAGGTTACGTAGTTCCAGATAGACTTTCATTTCATTGCTGACATGGGTTCAATGCTGAGTAGCCACCAGTGGGACCCACAGAACTAAGAGAAGAGGAATATGTTTTTTGATCAGGGGAAACAGTCAGTTTGGGACCAGAAAGGGAGGGCAGAAAAAGGCCCAAAGTAGATAAAGAGTTCTTAAGCATACATGTTACATAGGTTACATTGCTGATAATGTCAAAGAAACTGAAATGCTATTCATGGGGACTTCTTTTCTTAAATGCATGTCTATGTTTTGTATGTGTACTCTCACAATAGAGAGCAAAATTTAAAGTTAGCAATGTCTTTGTAGGCATGTCATGGTGTGTTTTTAAATCCCAGAAGAAAAACAGATTACTTCTCTGTTTCTTCACTGAAGGAAGAAAAGAAAGATTGTGTGTACTTTAGTATTCACATTATGAACTCACAAGTGCAGCTTGCAATGAAAGCAGTGAAACACAGCACTGAAATATACATTTATTGATGACTATTTGCAACATTTAGAAAATAAGACTTGTTCTCTTATCTTTTATTTGTATTTTGAGGAGGTTGTGTTTGTTTCCAGAAAAAAGAAAAAAAACAGTAGTGAAAGACCACATCAGTAATTTCTTAAATTTTTATGACAGTCCATAATACAGGACAGACTGTAAGAGTAAAATTTCAAGTTCATAATAAGTTAGTATTTTGTATGTACTTATAAAACTGGAATATGCATTTTGTATTCATTTCTATTAAAGTATTTACATAAATTATAAGCAAAAACATAGGTCACACCACTAATTATAGCTGGTGTTTGACTGATTTAAATATAAATGAAAGATCAATATACGACCAAAATCTTTTGCCATGGAAACTCTCTTACTCTTGAGGTTAGGACAAGTCATCATAAAGTTGCTAAAAATGGGACAAAGAACAAAATATTTTTTCATTTTCCTCAGCCAACTAAAGTTGCTACTTCTCTCTATACTTCTCCAAATGGGTCATCTGGGCTAATAACAGTAAGAAAGCATTTCATAGCAGATAAAAAACAAGAACTAGTATGATTTGCCTTCCTTCAAAGTAGCTCTAAAAAGAAAACTCTTGAGCTCACTCCAGCCAAGATTTTAAGATCTGTTCACACACCCACTCATCACAGCTGCTGTCAGTTTTAAGCACTCCCTCAAGCTGCAGTCTGAGTGGAGCACCAAATCTGGCTAAACCTACTGCAGCGTATTAAAGATCTTGTAGTCAATTTGAGCTTTGTGCTCCCCAGCCACCCTTTCCCACTTATCTGCTAGAACTGTTCCCATTCCCTGTGATTATCAGTTCATGATCCAGTGTATTTTCTTACCTTTCTTCTCGTATTCTCTTCAACAAAGCCTTTTCTTTTATTCAGATGGCTGTAAGTTTGATTGTATTTTGCTTTTGCAGTGGTGCAAGTCTTAAGATAAGGACCATAAAACTCTAAGGAGGCAAATGCAGGGTCTATTTATGCTGTATGCCACAAATGAGTCTTGCTTCTCAAGTGCATGCTAAAAGCATGTCCCTTTGGATGCCATATGTTTTTGGCCCTGTAAATTATACTCTGAACCCTTTGTTGTCTTATTGTGAGTTAATGACATCTATCAATTCCAAATGTATGCAAGGAAATCATTGCTTTAGTGAGGAACAGCTTTGTGTTCAGCATTCTGCTCTCTAGGCTATCCCTAATACTTAAGGGCTACTCTTGGTAAGGAAACTAGAGGCACCTACCAAAAATCAGACTGACTGCTTCGACTAAGACTTAGTTCTCTGTCACATTGCTCCTAGAGAGGAAAACTGCTTCAGCTGTTTTTTTCTAAACAAGCTATCAGGCTAGTTCACCGAGCCCACTTGGTTAGTTTTTTGCTTTTTCAGACTTTCCGTTTGTAGGCTTTGAGAGCTTCCAAAATCATTAGGTGGTCAATCTCTAGAATAGTATGTGGACATTCCCAAATGGCTGCTTTTTTCTGGCTGTAATCCTAGATTGCCACTAGATCAGATTCCTGGCAAGAATTCTCTTGTCATAAAAGCAATCAACACGCTGACTCAGTGCTCACTGATCATTGGGACCAGCTTTGAAATCAATAGTATCATTGTAAGTCCAGATTTGGGGCTCATTTTTCTAAGACTCTTTGGCACAGATGTCTGGCCTGAGGCCCTAGTAAATTAACTTATCTTCTTGGGATGAACCTGAAATGGAATAAAGTACTCCTCTTTCAGACAGTGCACTTACACTAGCTCTTCAGTTTCCGGTAGCTGTACTTTCTGCTCCGGTAGCTACTGCCACAGAGAAATATCCATTTTTGATATCTGGTCTGGGTCCTAAAAAGCAACACTGTGCCTCAGTTCTGCAGGCTTTCTAATATGTGCATTGCTGTCTGACTGAGGACATGTAAATACAGAATACCAAGTTTAGTGCCAAAACCCAGATTTGTAACTGGCTGTTATTTCTTTTCCATCAAAGCATTATTGCAGTGCTCTGGATCAGCAATAGCAAGGAAGACACAGAATTGCTTCTCATTAGGACTACTTTCCCCAAGGGAGGATGAATAAGGAGACAGAAAGTGCAGGGGAAATGTTTTTCCTCCTCCCCGCCACCCAGCCAAAACACTAATGCTTAAGGTAAAGCTGCATAAACCTGTATCAAACTGAAAGCCCTGCTTTGACCCAGCATATGTTTTCTATTCATTATCAAAATTTTCAGTCAATCCTGTCTGAATTTCCATTCCATATATAAAGAATTTTCACTACCTACGTATATTCCTCATGTATATTTTACAGGTTTTTTAAGCTTTATATACATTTGGGGGTTTTGTTGGGTTGTTTGGTTGTTTTTATTTGTTTTGAGGGTTTTTGTGTTGTTTTCTGGTTGGTTGGTGGGTTTTTTCTTTGTCATTTGGGGGTTTTTTGCTGTTTTTTTTTGGGGGGAGGGGTTGTGCAATTGTTTGTTTGTTTGTTTGTTTGGGGGGTTTGGGGTTTTTGTTGGGTTTTTTTCCCTTCTTGGACAAGGAAAATTCTTTCACAGGTTTATTACGACATGCATCTCATGACTCCAAGTTCTGGATTCTTAATCCTATGCTTGTACCATGCTTGTGTTAGAGGAAGCATTTCAGAGAATTTACTGGTGGTGAAAAGTTTTCTTTATTGTTTACTAATTTAGTGTTCCAGCTGAAATCACACTACATTGTTCCATTGAAAGTTATATTTTCAGTTGTGAACAAAAATAAAATTTATTATACTTCTATTCCTTTATCACTCCAGACATTTCTATTTCAGAGCATTATTTCTTCAATTTATCTTCAGAATATCTGTTTTCAGTATAAAAAGGAGTCCCACCATGGAGGAATGTAACATTTCTACCTCATCTGCCATATCCTGGAAAGAAATTATTTTTGATTACCATCATGTTAACTATTTATATTTTGATATAATTTTCTTCTTTGTTATGTTAGCTTGTTGAAAATATACTGTTTGTCTATCATTAAAAATATAGATTTAAGTAGTGATATGATTCAAGCATAACTATTTATTTGATTTAATTACATGGAAAATAATTGAAAGTACGTGATTAAATATCAGCTCATTTTCTGAATAATGTGTTTTTCCTAAGCTATGGGAAGTTAATAGAAACTTCTTCACAGGAATAATGATATTTGTGGTTTTACTGTAAAAAATGGAAATCATTCCTTTTGCTCAGCTACACTAATTTCAGTTTTATTTTAGACTTAATTTATTCATCACCTTGGAAAATGCTAATTGGTTGGTGAAGATACAAAAAAAATCTCTTAAGGGAAAGCCATGAGCACAGTTGTCATGCCACCCATCCTTTGAACATTCCAACGCAGAAATTAGTTTTGAAAAATTTTAGATGTTTACTCATTAATGTTATCTGTCACTTTCCACGGTGTGAAAACTGATGACATTCCTGCTTTAGGAAGGAAGTTGCTCTGAGATTTTCCATGCTCTCGAGACTGCAGTATTGGCTTAATTTCAGGATACTAGTGGGTTAGTTTCTGACAGAGACTGTCCCTAAAATGTTACCTGAATCAGCAAGAAAATACATGCCTCAGTTCCTTAACTGTTACACTCTTTCTTCTACTGAAACAATAAATGCTTCTTGTGTGACTGTGAAGCTTCTTGAAGAGTGAATTGCCAAACTCTGTTACCTCCTTGCCTTCTCATGGTGGAGGAGTTACCCTCTGTTTCTTTTTCAAAGTGCCTTCACCTTCTAGCATCTCCCAAGTAGATGTCTGGTGACTCTCAAGTGCTACCACAGTAGAGATAGTAAAAGAAAAATTGCTAAAACAGACCAATTTAGCCTTTGTGCCTTACAGTATTATGTTTGATGAACAACAGAGGTAAAATAATTGTAGCTCCAATTCTGCAATTCTTTCAATCAATCATCTGAAATGCCTCAGGGGACCAAAGTTAAGTATCTTCCACACCTCTTCTATATCTCAGCGCAGAGTTATTATTACTTTAACAATTCTCTATTTCCTAGGTTTCCTCAACATAGCTAGTTTTTTTTCAAAAGATTCAAGTGAATTGCTGGTATACAGAGACAGAGCAGAAGACAGTAATAGCATTTTATTGGATTAGTAAAGGAGTTACCCCTGGGAGAATTTCTGGGATTGAGGCCCCCTCCAGACATCAGAGTGAAAACATGCCAGACATGCCACTCTGAACTGGAAACTAGTACCTTTCCAGTCTGGGCACTCAGGCAGCAGTGAAGAAAGTCACAAAAGCAAGTAGGTAATTACATCTGCATGCAAGAGGTAGGGTACATGAAACTAGGCAGGCCCCACAAAGTTGCAAGCAGCTGGGAGTTTTTTGCACACATAGAATAACAATGCTTGAATGCACAGAATCTTCTGTATGTAAAACATAGAGTTCCTAAGAGATTAAGCAGATTCTTTGGGGATTTTCTGGAAACATTTATCTGCCTGGAAAATGTGCAAATGACCTTAAGGCTCTCACCATAAAAAATACAGCATGGGCCTGAATTCAAGAGCAAAATTTCTCTCCCACCTCCACAACAGTTTTCAGATCTTTGTTTCTGGATTTGTCTTCTACTCACACACACACACACACACACACACACACACACACACACACACACACACACACACACACATTTGTAATTATTTTTACTGCTACTAAAATAGAGCTAAGATTCCCTGAATTTAGCTGTGAAAACATAAAAAATTGCTTCTCATCCTTTCTCATCAAAATATGACAGATTTTGATGAATTTTCTGGTTAGTCACTGCTCTTTTCTCCACAGCTGCCCTGTGAATCAATCACAAGCCTTCCAAGGAACAAGCAAGTGGGGCCATTTTTTCTGTGAGTTTTTTTCATTTACCTAAATAAGCAATATATCCCTTGACTGTATTGCTACAGTTTATTTAGATTCATCCATCAGTATATATAGCAATGCATTTAGTAAACTGTACCATGCAAAATGCCTTTTCCGAAGAAAAATGTTATATAGCTCCAGTCACCTAAATGCTAAGGTATGCTAAATTTTAAGAAAATCAACAAGGAAATTTAAGAAAATCAATATTCAGGCAAAATAAAGATAAGCTCCTCCTATCAAAGCTAAACCATTGATCAAAGATTTTTAGGTCAAATAATTTCCTTTTTATTGTGAATATACCAAAGTTTTCTTAATTGTTTCACATCAACTGAACCAAGTAATTGATTAACTGGTGCATGGTATAGATAAGAGGGAACTGAAACATTACACAAGCAGACAAATGATCAAACTTTCATTCTTGGTTCTTTTTCCAGTTTACACTTCTGGGTAAATTTTCAGTCCTTGACTCTGGATTGTTGCAGCCGACTGTACCCTCAGCTGTGCAAAAAGAAGCATAGCCAGCATTGTGAAGGAGATGATTCTCCCTCTCTTTTCTCTCATGAGGCCCCACTTGGAGTATCCAGCTCTGGCATCCTCAGCACAAGGACCGGGACCTACTGGAGCAAGACCAGGATAAGGTAATGAAGGTCACCGGAGGGCTTTCCTCTCTTATGAGGAAAGTCTGAGAGACTAGGGGGTGCTTTTCAATACTTAAAGGTGACCTATAGGAATGATGGAGGGAGATTTTTTGCCATGGTCTGTAATGACAGGACAAGGGGCAATGGTTTTAAACAGAAAGAGATTTAGACTGGATATAAGAAGAAATTCTTTATTATGAGGGTTTTGAGGCACTGGGACAGGTTGCCCAGAAAAACAATGGATGCCCTATCATAAGAAGTGTTCAAGATCAGGTTGGACAAGGCTTTGAGAAGTCTGATCCTGTGAAAGATGTCCCTGCCCATGTCAGGTAGGTTGGACCGAGGTGACCTTTAAAGGTCCTCTCAAACCTGAAACATTTTGTGATGTGTGTGTGTCTCTAATCCTATATGTAAGTTTGTGTTGTATATGGTGCTCTGTGTGTGCACCTACTGGCAATACGTGCTCAACCCTGCAAGCAGTTGCACTGGGGTCATGTAGCTGTGGCAGCATTGCCTCTCTTGGGCTGCCCGATTTGGCCCAGTTCCCTTAACAGTTTTGTGATTTAGAAATTACACCAAAATTTATTGCTCATCTTCTTATGAATTTGATCACTACCTTCAGCAGGGGGACTAAAGTAAGCAAATATATAGTGAGAAGTCATCCAAGATATTACAGCAGCCATTATTCACTATTAATATGCAGAATCACTGTAGTACTCTGAAACTGAATAAATCAAATAAAGTGAATAATATCTCTGATCTCTGTATTTAAATAGCCAGAGTGCTTTGTCAACATTTTTACAGCACTAATTAACGTCCAGAGTATTGAATCATAATGAAAATAAGCAACTGGGTAAGGCCCTGGAGTAGCTCTTAACATAATCCAAACAAAGAACACTCCAGAGCTGTGGTCTGTCAGGCCAGACTTTTTTATAGAGTACTGTTTCCTCTTCCTTTTGTGTCCTAGTGTGCTGTTTTTTTGTTTGTTTCTTGTGTTAGCTTTTTTTCATAGAAATTAACATGTTGGAAAAATTTTCCTTTGTAAGAATCGTCTAAAAGTATTAAAGAATTTCTCACTTTTTTTTTTTTAAGAGTGAGCTCTCTGTTTTCATGATTCCATTGTCTGCAAACAGTATATAAAATGCAATGTTATGTTTGGCTTCATTTCTAACACAAATACTGTTCATCTTCAATAAGCAAGACTAGAGTGTCACAGAACACCTGCTGGCAGGTGAGAGTAGTAAACAAGAGAGGAAAGAAATACTGTATGTAAAATTATTCCAGAATGGCCTTGTCTAATCAAAAGTTGAAAGTTCCAGCTTGGAGAAATGAGAAGTAAGATGGAAAAAACTTACCTTGCCTATTCTTACTGCTTAAATCTGCAAAGTACCAACCAATGCAGCTGAGCATCTTCAGCATCACTGCTGTGCACTTTTCAGGACTGGCACCTCAATAAATAGTAAGGTGTAAACTCACTCTGGGAGAATCTGGTGCTTTCATTGAGTATGAACAACCAAGGTAAGTAAAAGAGAAAGCTATCCCCTTTATCCCTTATTACTCAATGTGCTGTAACCATTCTTGTACTCCAGCGTAGACTTTCATTTTATAATGAGTGTAATAAAAGAACAGTGGTTTTTTTTGCTTTAGATCTCAAGCCCAGAGATTTTCACAGACTCACTGAATGGCTGGATGGGACCACTGGAGGTCAGCTGGTTCAACCTCCCTACTCAAGCAGGTCCTCAAAAGCATGTTACTCACAATTGTGTCTAGACATTATTGGATATTTCCAGAGAAGGAGATTCCACAGTCTCTTTGGGCAATGTGTTCCAGTGCTCAATCATCCTGGCAGCAAAGAAGTTCTTCCTTATGTTCATGTGGAACTTCCAGCTAAACAGGCCCAGCTCCCTCAGCCTTTTCTCGTGAGGTGCTGCAGTTCCCTCATCACCTTTGACCTCTACTGGACCTGTCCAGGAATTCCATGTCTCTCTTGTACTGAGGAGCCCAGAATTGGACACAGTACTCCAGCTAAATCCTCACCAGGGCTTTTTTATGCAGAAAGCTTTTAAATTCTATTTAAGCCATTAGAAATATTTTAGAAAGTGATTCTTCAGCAGCTAAAGGCTTTCTGTGAACAAAAATCCATGATGCTTTTACCCAGATTTTTTCACTGTTGGAGGTCTTAAAAAATAGTGAGTATATCAGCAATGTATCAGAAACATCAGGGAAGAAACCTGAATATGAAACTGTATTTTAAAATAGTGTCTATATTTTCGGTACTATAAACCTGTTACATTCAGAACCATATTTCTCTTTTTCCTTCCCTTCCACCCCAATCTGAAATAATGAGGTTTATTTAAATGAGATTTTAAAAAATAATATATTTTAGATTTTTTTTGTTACACTGGATGGTTTATAAGCCTTAGGCTTCTCATTTTCAAGCATTCTCTCTACAACTATGCAATCTAAGTGTTCACATCTTTCATAATGAAAGCTAAGGTTGCTCAGCAATCTCATATCTTCAGGAGCTTATGCTTTAAGAAAAAAATATCCAATGCTACAAAATTCATGTTAAAGTCAGAAAAGTTGACAACACTGTTATAGTTGCTCTCTAGCAGTAAAATCATGTTGAAAAATAGGTTTATTTATAATGGGTGAAAACCAGGAGTATTTACAGAAAAAGAATTCAGTTTATGGTAATAAAAACAATCAAATACCCATTCTGTGACTTTTCTAATCAGAGGCATTCTGCCTTTCAGTTGCTATCTATGCAGTAACCTGACAGCAATTAAGCTTATATCTGATATTACTGAAGATATAATATCAGATATAATCTGATTTTGCTCAGATTGACACATCTCATTCTATTTGTGATTGTGGTAGCCAGAATTAATGGCATATATGAAATCAGTGATATACTGAGAAGAGAAATGCTCTTAACTGACTTAGTTTTCAATTCGCACAGGAGAGTTCTTACCTTCTCACAGATGTAGCACACTCTGTCACTCTTAATGACTTCTTACTTTAAACCAACTAGTCTAAGACCTCTTTGGAAAGTAAGATTTACTGCATCTTAAAAAAAAGAAGCTTCAGATATTAAGTGCCTTATCAAAATATATTATATCAATGCACACTGGAATATGCAATTGTAAACAATCCAATAACCTGTTCTCATGGAGATACTCTATCAATGATCATAAAAGGCCTTTATCTCTAATGTGCTTTGAGATTGTGGGGGGGGGGGGGACTGATACAGGTACAATCTTTTTTCAAAGAACTGAGTATGCCAAGGTAGAAGAATGTCCTTTGTACCAACTTTCTGATGCTAAGCTTTAACAGAACAAAGACTGCTTGAGAACAATTCTCAGTGGCAGTAGGTTTTAAAGCAAGCTATGGTGTTAAACAAGGGAAAGTGAAAAGCAGCTTTATTTTTCTTCCTACAGATAAGCTCAATCTTCAAACTGTCAAAGTGCCTTAATTTTCAGTAACTTCAAATTTAAAACATGCTTTGATTTTTTTTAAAGTAAAATGTGTGGACAAAATCCCACTGAAGTACAACACATAAAAATGAAAGAAGCTAACCAAACCTAAATACAGTGCTGAAAATAAGGGGTGAAATTTTTCTCCCTAGCTTTTCAGTTATGAAGTCTTAAATAGAACAGGATCACAACCCATGTGATCATGAGATTTGGTTTTGTTTGTTCTTTATCCCTGCTGGGCATTTCTTCATGTTAGAAAGAGAGAAATTTGAGTATTTGCCAAAGATGTTCAAAATCTGCTTGGGATCTGGCAATCTGGTATGTTGAAACTCCAGACAAGTCCTCTCAACCTATGCAGAGCGAACGCAACATCTATACAGAAAGCATTTTCCTAATATGGACCTGCTATTTGCAAACAGACAAGGACTTATGGGTGGCTGGAGGCCACCTTGAGCATAGAGATCATGAAACGATAGATTCCAATTCCTAGAGAAGTAAGGAGGGGAATGAGGAGAACTGCTAATGTGGCCTTCTGGAAGGCAGACATTGGCCTGTTTAGGACCTTGGCTGAGACTATCCCTTGGGAGCCAGTCTTGAAGGAGAAAAGGAGTCCAGAAAGACTTGAAATTCTTCTAGAAGGAATTCTTAAAGGCGCAGAAACAGACAATCCCTTGTGTTGAAAGACGAGATAATGGGGAAGAAGCCCAGCTGAGAGCTTTGCCTGAAACTCGGGAAAAAAAGGAGAGTTTATGACCACTGGAAGAAAGGGAAAGCCACTCAGGAGGACTACAAAGATGTCATGAGATTCTGTAGGGAGAAAATCAGAATGGCCAAACACCAACAAGAACTTAATCTGGTTAGTATTGAAAAAAATACAAAACAAAACCAAAAAACTTCCAAAACCCAGTAAAACCCATTTCTTTAATGTTGGGGAGGATGAAATAGGAAAGCCTTATAAATATGATTACCTGGCAAAAGATGCTGAGAATATAGAAACTATAAGCTAGATTGAAATGAAGACAAGCTTTGAGATACCAAACCCTGGTTACTAAGTAACTGGGAAAACAATAGTATGGCCAACTGAAGGTAATCCACTCCTTGATTAGACAATACCTCCTGCTAGCACACAGGTTCAAGGGTCAAAGCAGACCCCTACTAACTTAGCATAAGGTCCAAAAAAGCAGTTTTTAGGGTTTAAAATATAACATCATATGGTAAAAGAATGACGCTCATAGGCTGTATGTAAATGCTATAGAATTTGTATCTTGTTCTAGATTGGTTAGTGAAAATTAGAATATTGAGCACAGAAGATGATTTATTGTATTGCAAACTGCAACCACCTTACTTTTTCCATATCCTGTATCCTGTACTTCTCTCTCTCTCTCTCTCACCTCTCTGACCTGCTCTGAGCTGCACCTGGCGGCTCATAGCAGGTCTTCTACTCCCACGCTTTATTATAAAAAACCCCATGCTCTAAGACCAAAATCCAGAAGTCTCTCATCTCCGTCCTGGCCATCTGAAGCAAACCACACCACAGACGGCAATCCTGGAGATCCAGATCCTACACTTTAAAGACATTTGCAACAAAAGGATGGTTATGGAAAACCTCTACCCTTTATTTAATACAGCAGGGAACAAAGGATGAGGAAAAGGCTGAGTTACTTAAAGCCTTCTTTACTTCAGTCTTATTAAGACCAGGTTTCCTCAGGGTACCCAGTCCTCTGAGCCAGAAGACAGGCACAAGGAGCAGATTGAAGCCCCCATAATTCAAGATGAAGTGGTCATCAAGCTGCTACACCTCTTAGTCACACACAGATCTCTGGGGCTTGATGCGATCTACCCAAGGGTACTGACAGAACTGTCAGATGAGCCTACAAAGTCACTTTCACTGATTTACCTGGTTGACTGAGGAAGTCCCAGGTGGCTGGTGGTCAGCAAACATGGTGCCCGTCTACAAGAAGGAGGATCTCTGGAACTACAAGCCTGTCAGTCCAGACTCATTTCTGGGTAAGGCCACAGAACAGACCATCTTCATTGCAACACATACAGGACAACCAGGTGACCAGGCCCAGTCAGCATGGGTTTTTGAGAGGTGGATCCTGAATCACCAACTTCATCTCGTTCTTATGACAGGGTGACCTGATTGGTGGATGAGGGAAAGGCTGTGGATGTTGTCTACCTAGACTTTTGTAAAGCCTTTAATGCCATTTCCCACAACATTCTCTGGAAGAAACTGGCTGCTCATGGCCTGGATGTCTGCATTGTTCACTGGTTCTGTTCACCAGAACCCTGGCTGAATGACTGGGCCCAGAGAATGGTGGTGAATGGAGTTAATAAATCCAGCTGGTGGCCAGTCGCAAGTGGTGTTCTCCAGGGCACAGCATTGGGACCAGTCCTGTTTAATACCTTTATGAATGGTCTGGATGAGAGGATCCTTCAAGTGCTCCCTCAGTCAGTTTGCAGATGACACTAAGTTGGATGCAAGTGTTGATCTGCTGGAAGGCTCCACACAGGGAGCTGGATCAATGGGCCAACTGTGTGGGGTTCAACAACATGAAGTGCTGGGTCCTGCATGTGGATCACACCAACCGCATGCAATGCTACAGGCTTGGGGAAGAGTGGCTGGAAAGCTGCCCAGTGGAAAAGGACATGGAGGTGCTGGTCAACAGTAGCTGAACATGAGCCAGTGTGTGGCCAAGAAGGTCAAAGACATCCTGTCTTGTATCCTACAGTGTGGCCAGCAGGACCAGGACAGTGATATCCTTCTGTACTTGGTACTGGTGAGACTACTGCAAAGACTGTTCAGTTTTGGGCCACTCACTACAGGGAAGACATTGAGATACTGCAGCACGTCTGAAGAAGAGCAATGGAGCTGGTAAAGGGTCTGGAGCATAAATTAGGACTGAGGAGCAGCTGAAGGAGCTGGGGTTGTTTAGTCTGGATAAAAAGAGGGTCAGGGGAGATCTTATTGCTCTCTGCAACTGCCTGAAAGGGCATTATGGAAAGGTGACTTTTGATCTTTTCTCCAAAATAGTGAGCATTAGGACAAAAGAAGCCAGCCTTCAGTTGTCTCAAGAGAGGATTAGATTAAATATTATGAAGACTTCACCAAGGGGGTTATCCATCACTGAAGCAGGCTGCCCAGGTAAGTGGTTGAATTACCTGGAGATATTTAGAAGACATGTAGACGAGTCACTTAGGAACATGCTTTAGTGGTGTAATTGGCAGTGTTTGGTTAGAAATTGGATTATATGGTCTTAAAGGTTTTGTCCAACCTAAATGATTCTGTGATTCGTTATACAAAACATGCATGGCATATCCATTATGCGGACACTGCAGACATTCTGAGTCTAACCCATTTGTAACCCGTTCTAGACATCCAGATTATTTGTAGGGGTACAGCAGGTACTAACTTTCTGAGAAATAAATAATTCTTAAGTCAATACTGCAACTAAACTTAAATTTAAATAGCATATAAACTGCCGAAGTCCTGAAGTCATTTATCTGGTTCCTGAACTAACATAATGATAAACAGACATACGATATACTGTAGATTGCTTTGGTCTTTGAACTAGGATAATGCTAAAGTTAATAAAAGAATTAGCTAAAGGAAAAGTTAATATGATAATGACATACAGGTTCTTACAACTCAAAGTCCATTCAGATAAATCCAAGACAAATGTCACTGCAGTTAATTTGTAAGTAGTTATCCCATTAATAACGGAGGACTAGATCAATGCTATGAGCCTAATGCTGGAAGTTACCAAAAAATCAATGTCTTGTTTCACTGTGCAAATTCCTGTATCAATCACAAGATACTGAGGCAAGGACTGAAACTGAAGTTATTTGTTTTGACGTACACAATGTAGAAATGATTCACTTAACTTTTATGAAACAATTGCATCAGAGAAGTTTTTTCTTTCTGGTAGATTTAAGTTTTGCAATGCTTCCCTTCTATCCAAAAGCATTGTACAGACAAGTCAAAATATTTTATGCAAATTTAATTAGGATACTATTTATAGGGGATCCATTTCTGAATCTCTTGCTCCATTATCCTGTCAGAGAAGAGAGAATCAGAGCTGGCATAAATTTTCAGCAGCTATGGCACATTTTAAGTGCATTGCTCCAGGGACCAGCAGAAGGGATGGAGAGCTACAGTTCAGCTGCTCCTGGGGCATTTTGAGCTGGGAAACACAATTAGTGCTGCTGGCTGTTGCCCTGAATTACCTACTGCTCACTGAGACTGTCCAACACCTCCCTCAGCAACAAATCTGGCTTTATGAGGCTCTGCTGGACAGAAGAGTCAATGGGACCAAGGCCATTTTGCCACTTCTAGGACACTTATCAGGCTAAACTGCTGCCTACTTTAATTTGCCCAGAACAGTTACAGAGAGATCTAAATGGAAACCACAGTTTTTTAATTAGAAAAGTCTTAACAGATGGACTACAAAAAATACACACAGAAGATAATTTAAAAGTTTTTGTTTTAATCTCAGTGCTGAGCAAAGCCCTGAAGTAATCCCAAAATGGATTTCTCCTCTTCTGGTCAATCAAAATTTGGTTTAGTTCACCTTGGAAAATATGAGTGGACTGGTCCTGTGCAAACTTAAGATCTGTACTTATAACTGAAAGTAAGCATAAGTAGTAAAAAAAAAAAATCATAAATTCATAAAATAAGCTGGAAAATTTATTTATCTTTCATAAGAGGAAATTCCCACTAAGTCTTTGTGCATGTGTGGGTATATGTATAGATATAGATATAGATATAGATATAGATATAGAGATATAGAGATAGATAGATAGATAGATAGATAGATAGATAGATAGATAGATAGATAGATCTCCTTATATGCTGGAAAATCCCAGTAATTCTTTATATTCTTTTAGACTAAATGTTCAGCATACAGCTGGACAAGTCCATAATATACTGGATGAGCAATTGGCTGATGGGTTGGGCTAAAAGAATTATAGCAAATGGGACTACATCAGGTTGGCAGCCAGTCACTAGTGGGCCTCTCCAGGGTACAATTTTAGTGATTTAAAATTTTTTAAATTATCTTTACGTAGGAGTGAAACGCTTTTTTAGTAAGTTTGCCAATGATACTAAATCAGGAGGAGCTGTAGACTCCTCAAGGTTAGACAGGCCTTACAGAGAGATCTGAATAGGCCAGAGAGCTGGGTAATCACCAGTCATACAAAATCTAATAAAAGCAAGTGCCAAATTCTCCACTGAAGATGGTATAACCTTGGTTCGTCATGAAAATGGGGGGACAAGAGACTGGAAAGCAGTGGTTGATGGCAAGTTGAATGTTAGTCAGCAGTGTTCCCTGGTGTGTAGGTGGGCCAACCACATCTTGGGTGCATCAAACATAGCCTGGAGGAGGATTCTCCCACTCCACAGTGGTGCAGTTTCAGCCACTAGTACCATGTGCTGTTTTGAGTGGCCCAGTGGAAGAAGGACATCAAACTATTAGAGTGTGTCCAGAGAAGGGCAACCAAGATGATGAAACATTTTGAGGTCAAGACTTAAGAGGAGTGTCTGAGGTGCCTTGGCTTGCTCAGCTTAGGGAAGAGAAGGCTAAGGGGTGACCTCATCACAGTCTAGAACTTCCTCAGTGTGGGTCTGTGGAGGGGAAGGTGCTGATCTCCTCTCTCTGGTGACCAGTGATAGGACAGAAGGAAATGGAATGAAGCTGCATCAGGGGAAGCTCAGATTGGACATTAGAAAAAGGTTCTTCAGTAAGAGAGTGGACTGCCCCTGAAACAGACTCCCCAGAGAAGTGATCATGGCACCAAGCCTGTCAAAGTTCGAGTAGCATCTGGATGATTCTCTTAATTTCTTTGTAGTTTGTCCCGCAAGGAGCAGGGAGTAGGACTGGATGATCCTTATGGTCCCTTCCAACTTAAGATAATCTATGATCCTATTATTTAATGTAAATTTATAAATATATAAATATTTATAGTCTGTAATATATATACACACATATACATATCTATACACACACACACACATATGTGCAGTTGCTTGCCGTCAAAGAAACAAGAGTGCAAGAGTAGAACGTAGAACTCAGGCATATCTGACTCACATGGCTCATTTCCAAGCACTTTAGAATAGTCTGTCTTGAATAATTCTGGTTAATTTCCTAATTTATTTTCTCCTTCCTGCTGATTTAATATTATTTTACCCAATTAACCATCATCTTCTTGAGCCCAAGATGAAATTAGTATGATGTTTTCTTCTGTGTGGTAATAAAACACTTAAGATAAAACAAAAATCCTAAAATTAAAAGTCTGAATTCCTCCCTCCTGCTTAAGTCGAGTTTAAATATATTTCCCAATACTCATAAAAGCAAAAATATCTTCCACCTCTTGTTCTTTACCTTGTTTTCAAAAAAGAGCTATCAGTTCTGTCAAAACACACATCTTATAGTCAGCTGGCAAGTATACAGCCCTTGTTTGCCATAACTGAAATTAGAAGTACTAAAATTATTTGGTGCTAGATATCTATCCTTGCTACCATTTCTCTCAGATTTGTTATATGAAACTTATCCTTACACCCACTTTGAATACATTAAAAACTCCATTTTGTGTATCTTTTGACATGGGAGTTTTAACTTCAGAATATTATTTTCAAGTAAGCGTCCCAACTTTGCTCTTTTAAATGCTGATCAAAATTCATCCAAAGCCATGCAGATATTTAGAGAGTACATATAAAGAACCAATCAATTATTGAACCAATGTGCCTTTTAAGATCAAAGCAAAGAATCAATTAGAACTGCGGAGAAGCTGATCACAGAGGCAAAAGGATACATGACAAGATCAGAAATTAATTTCTAGAGGGATGATGACAAAATTGAAAGAAAATAATCACTCATCTATTACTGAGAAAGATAACTGAGAAATATATTGTCAAAATACTTTCCACAGAGGGAAAGTTCCTTGATATCTCAGTTTTAAAAAGTCAAGCTTTTTTTTTTTTTTTACCAAATTTCAAAATAATACTGATTCTAGGAGGCTTCCATATGGGTCTAACAAATTCTGACAGACACAACAATCCTGTACTTTTGAGAATTAGAGGTTGAACAATTCATAGTCTTCTTCTTCAAAAATACAAATAGGAAATCCCAGAACTTATGCATAAATATGTGATTCATGAAAGGTTTTAAGTGGGAAAACTGCTTTTGGGGAGCTAACATCCAAATCCCAGTTTTGACAGTAATTGTTCAGATTCCCTTCAGTCTTTGGGCTTGGAAAGCTCACAGCTGAGCTGTCAGCCCACCAATCTAGCTGGTAAAAGGGGATGAGCCTTTCCTTCAATTTTTGACATTATTAGAAATAAATCATAAACAGAAAAAAGTATTTTCAACTGGTATTCGTTCCCTAATTAGCTGAATCATCAATTCAATTCTGATCACATTTGTAATGTTTTGCCCTAAGAATTATCTGGTTTGAAAAGGAATATTTATAATATATTAAAAATATATGCGTATATATTCTACATAAGTATATATATTATTAATATATACTTTAAATATATATGAAACATAGGGTAAATGAAAATGAAAAATGAAAAGCGAATGCAGATAGTGTCTAGTTTTTGCTATGTTTAGTCTGACTTACAGATATTCTCATTATTTTAAAAAACTTATGCTTGTCAAGAAATTAAAACCTGCAGCAAAAAAAGATAGCTTTATAACTTTATAAATAATAAAATGATAAAAGAAAAAAAGAAAAATAAAATTAAGGAAGGAAAAGGATAGGAGAAAAAGGTGGAGCTAGGAGATAAGGTGGTAGGATTCACAGAAAAATCCATGTTGGAACAAATGAATATGGCGAATAGTACTGGAAAATACGTCATTTACGAATTAAAGTTATAATTTGAGTAAAATTAGTTAATTCTTAACTAATCTTATTGAGCATTGTTTATAACTCAAGTGGTGAAAGGAAAATCCATTTAAATTGTTAAACTTCTTTTTCCTCACAAACATTGTACATCATGTTTCAGACTGAAAAATTAAAAACTTCATGTCATTTTATTGCCATATTTTCATTTTTTATATTGTTTTCTAGATGCAATGCAATTTCTAGTGGAAATGCACATAATTTCATTTATCCTCTTTGCACAATTCTTCTGGTATGTAGTATGGAAATATCTTTTTCTTTGTAAGTGTCTAATTTCACATATTTATGCTGTGCTGTTCATAAAAAATGTATGCTTAGATTTTACTGTGTGGTGTGAAAAGAGGCAGCAGACTTCTTCCTAAAAGTAATACTTGAGCTAAGTTCAGCAAAATCTGGTTGTGAAAAGGTGGCACTCTGGTAGAAGTCCTGCATTTGCTCTGCTGCAGTAATGGTAGCTCATTAGGCAACTCATCCAGTGTTCAGTCTAAGTCCTTGGAGCTGCTATTCCTAACAGAGCATACCGCCCCTGGTGCATGTTGGTGGAGCATCAGATTGACGGGGCAATGAGTATTTGTGCCTATGATTTCCCAGTCATCTATTTGTTGCTGTAAAATATGAGAGGAGAGACCCATCTATGGCTTTTCCATCTCACCTCTTCTTGCTGGAGAAGACTTTGCCATTGGTTTCTCTAGCAAGTCCCAGTCTCTAATGAGGTACCCCACAGCATGCATTACTGATCTACACCTCAGCTTCTTCTTCAGGAGACAGGTGGCTGCAGGTGGCTCATGACGATGTTTCTGTTGCTTCTGAAGGAGGAGTCATACAAATCTGTCTCATACATGCAATCCTGAATAAAAACCATTGAATCTAATCAAGGCCACTTGAGAATCCACATATTATTTGACCTGGAATGATGACAGAATTAATCTCCATCAGAACTGAAATAGCTAAGTGTAACCTGGCCTTTTTTTGAAGACGAGTACCCCATGAATTGCAAACTATCCTGAGAGCAGGGATTAGAAACAGTGAGTGCTTGCTAGTATTTGGCATTTCAATAGAGAGAAAGCGTGAAGTCGATCAGAAGTCAAGAGAGCTGGAAAAGAGCAAATAACCTAGCTGCCTTTCCCACAGAAAAATTCTGTCAATAAATTAAGAATTTTCTAACCTTTTATAAAGAATGGCAATCATCTCAAAAGAAAAACAAGAAAATTCTCTGGTGTACTTATTTGGAATAGACCAATTCATTTGTCTGTAGAGTTGTTCTAATGGCCCATTGATTTTAATGGCTCGTTCATTACAGCAAGTGCAGTGGAAGAGGAAACAGCTGAAGAGACATTTTCAAAGGTGTAGAAAGAACTTATTTATTCTTCTCTATTAGAAGGAACAGGTACATTCTTTCATATTTCAAATCAGGCAACTTAGAGTTTTAGGATTATTACATATTTATCTCCAACAATGCAAATAAGAATTGCATACAGAAAATATTCTTGTTGATGTACAATGCAAGTACCTATATAATGGTAAGCTTTGGAACCGTTGCTATGAAATAATGTTAAATATTATCTATTTGATCAGTAATAAATCTGTCAATTATCTTTAGTGGAATTCGGTATTTACAAATGGTATAATTATCTTCCCTATGCACACAAAGAAACTTACCTGTATTCAGTATAAACAGGCCGTTAAAATTTAGGAGTAGCAGATGGTTAGTATCAAAGTACCACAGAATCACAGAATTGTTTGGAAAAGACCTTAACATATACCTACAAGGTAGCACCACCACCATGTTCACCTCTAAACCATTTCCTTAGGTGTCACATCCACATGGCTTTTGAGCATTTCCAGGGATGGTGACTCTACCACTCCCCTGGTCATTCGATGAAGAAATTTTTTCCTAATATCTACTCTAACCCTCCCCATGAAAATGCTAAAATGCACTGTTAGACAGATACAATGATGTTTGCTTTGGTAAAGACAGTTGCTCTTTTTCGTCATGATCACAGAATCATGGAACAGTTTGGGTTGGAAAGGACCTCTAAAGCTGAATTGTGAAAGTGAGTTACTGGAATAGAAATGTGGCTGATGGGAGACTGGCTTGGGCTTGTGTCTGTAGGATTGTGCTGGTCATCTTGTCAAGCTCTCTTCCATCTTCCCTCACCCTGTGTGGTCTGCTCACTTCCTCCCACTGTTTCACTGCTTGGCCAGAGATTCTCAAAGAGCTCTTACCTCCTGCAGGCAAGATTCAAAATTTAACTCAACTTTTGAAGTTTATGGCGGGTTTTCATTTTTCCTCTGTTTCTATTTCTCTGCACAATGCAGACTGAAATAACTCAAAGCCTTTAAAGGTTACTTAATAAAATATGGTGCATATCCTCTCATTCAGCTGTTCACACCAAGGGAGGAATAAGTTCTGTGGTAACTAGACAAGGAAGTTACACAAGTAATAAAAAATTGGACATTTGGGACTTCATGTAGAACACATAGTGATTTTATAGAAGCGAAAACCACATAATTTTCTTTATATCACTATTGATTTATGCTGCAATAACTGAAAGGAAAATTCAATCTATATTGTGATTTATAAGCATACTACTGAAAATTATTTAGAAAAAGTTTCTGATAGGGCACAGCTGAGACCAGCACTTCTGCAGTCTCAGTGGGGCAGGGACTACAGCCCCAAGCTGAGAAATGCTGAAAGGGGATCTTTGGCCCCAGGTGAGGTTGGTCAAGGCCAGGTATTGGTGCACTCAGCTTCTGACAAAAGCAACACACATTACATATGGTATTTTAGGCTGTGAGACTGCAGGAACTTAGATTAAATTGTGGTAATGGGAACTTCTGAACCAAAACTCTGTGGCAAGAACACCCTTCCCAAATGCCTGCCAAAACATTCTCAGCTATAACTGAAGAAATACTGAAGCAATTTCAGTCTCCCTCTGGCAAATTGGACACAACACATGGGTCTAGATCAAACTGTGCAATTTTCCAAACTAATTATAGCATCTAATAAAGATTTCCATGAATAATCCCAAACACTAATTTTTTTAAAAATGCAAAGTCTAATATTACTTTCTTAAGTATTTATTAAATTTCCTTGCCTACTTGATTTTTAATCAGAACTTTCAGGACCATATGTCATGCAGAGAATTTTGAATATATGATCTGCAAGAGAACTCACTCTTCCATCTTCGGTAATTACCATCGCTCTTCCTGGTCCCCAGCATTCCCCAGGAGCTGACGGCATGGTTAGGCCATCATCACTCGACTAGGTCACCTTACATCTTACTCTTCCATATGGGAAATAAACATTTTTCTTGCCCTTCCTTGAAAAGCGAAACCTAATCCACTTTTTATATTAGGAGCACAGTCTTTGAACCAATGGTATCCTTGAAATATTGCTTGAGAGTGTGCTAGATGTCATGGATCAAATCCTGCCAGGAAAAACTGTAGCACTTGAGCAACATTGTTGCTTATGTGACAGTGCTTCAGAACATGCCCTGGCCTTTTTCAGTTGATTAGTGTAAACTCTGGGTACACAGAAAGCATTCTGTTTTCTCCGAGTCCTGCTCTTTCATTTTGCTCACTGCTTCCACCACAGTGAAGGATTCCCAGCTCTGTAGAGGTGTGGCAAGTTTCTTCCCTGTCTCCTGAAGTTCCTTTCAACCACACATAGTCACATGGTCTCAGCTGGCACATTCACTTCTCTTTTCATAGAGTGCTCTTATTTGATGAGAGCATAAAGTAGTCAGGCTTGTTCCCAGGTGCCCAAAAACACACATTTCACAGCTGGGGAAAGAAACATGAAGCGACATATGTATTTTTATCTCTCATCCTGAAAAATGCAAGTTGATGTGGGTGGGTGGGAAAGTGTTAAAGAAGCAGCTATTCGTTTTAATCGGTTTAGCTGTATGGCTTTACACACACACAGACATTTGTATTATCCTAAGAAATTTAATTTCCAAGGCACTCACCAGCCAAGGCAACATATTCACAGACTGCATCAGTTTGTGAATCAAGCAGCAGCTATGTTATTCCCACAGAGGGTAATTAGTGAATTCACATGAAAAATATCAAAATTATGGAATTGAGGGCGGCACCCAGCAGCTACTATTAATGCTGTTACAAAGCACTAAAGGTAGCATGAAAGTTTGTGTTTTACTACTAAAAACATCTGTCACACTGGAGCATGGGCATTCCTGCTTCTTGTACAAAAGGATACTTTGGTGTGCAGCTCGTCAAAATCTAAATTTTGTGTGTTTTCTTTGGGTTTTTGTGGGGGGTTTTTTGGAAGTTTTTTCTTATTGTTTTTAATATGTTTTCTGCCGTGTTTAATATATTTTCTTCAATTATTCTCTTCATCTGAATGAAATAAATATGAAAAAGCCTTGTTCAAAGGCTCTTCCATGATTTTCATCACTACTAGCAGGAGTTGATGTAAGCCTTACATATTCTCCATCTTATTTCATCAGTCAGGTAGGTTGTTGAGCGTTCTCCTGTGCTAGTGGTAGAGTACATGCAGGGTAGCCAGTGGCTTGGAACAGAGGCCTGTAAGCTCTAGTTCACAAGTTGGAAATACTTCTCTGATTTTTCAAAGCAGTCTTGTTGCTATTGTGTAGCTGTAGCCTTGTTGTTATAGTTTCTCTGATATCAATGAGATGAAAAATCTAGATAGTTGTGACAGCAATATTAGTATTCCAGTAAAGAAAAACAATATAATTTTTTCATCTGCCTGAGTCATGGAGCAAATTAATTACTGGAAGTGTTTGAGTAAATATTCCTGAATTTTGCAATATATTTTTATATTCACATGGCAAAAATAAAGGATGCATTTCACTTATAGCAATACTGATCACAAACTCAAATGGAAGTATCATCACCTTTTATTACCTGTCTGTGAAATCTCTGCATAGGTTTGTTCTTAACCACATCCATGAGCAATGACCTAAGTGTATTTTGTGAAACTAAAAGCATGCAAGTTTCTAGATAGAAAGGTGTTTTACGGAGTCTTGGGTCAGGATATGCACCACATAATTAAGACAGCATATTATGGAGGAATTAATTGCACTACTTTTGTTACCTTCTTGAATCAAGAAAAGCCACTGTTCATAGCACTCTGCACTGAACCACCTGTCTTTTCCATCTATCAGTTTGTGTAAAATTAATGAAAGGAAATGTTCTGCCTAATATTCCTCTCATCAGTGAGAATCAAACCTTGAGATTTGCATTTCAAAAGTACTTTTTATTGCTACAGTGAATAGTTTAGTTTTACTAGGGAGCAAGAGTGTTTAATTTCCCCACAGCAGCCACTAGAAAAGAGGGTATCTGAGGAGAGACGTTACTGATCCATGAGGAACTGCTGGGAAAAAGCCCATTTCTCTCCTGGAAGAAGTTATAGCAGCAGTAAATCCTCAGGATGAAGACAGATTTTCTGGAATAATATGTCATTTTGCTACTGACAACTTAAAGTCAGACAAACCTGCTCAGGATGTGAACATACTTTTTTGTCCCATACATTATGTTTCAGTACATGGCAAAATCTGCCCTAACCATTGCTTTACAACTACAAGTAGTGGAGCAGTTTTTGCAGGATAAGATAAGCTAAACTCCCAAGGAGGAGAATCTTTTCCCAAAAGGCCTTAAATTTCTGTACTACCAGTTAAGTGCTTTCTGCAACTGTCTTGGAAGGCTGTAGCAAGTGCTGCCATAAGGAAGCCCTAAGGATTGTGTTCAGCACATAGCTTCACCACAGCCTGCTTAAGACAAGTGTGACAGAAGAGGTCACAGGGAAGAAAGGGAACATCCATCTGATCATTTCCTCACTCTGTCAGCAGCCAGGCTGATTGTCTGCTTCAACTTCCTAGACCTTATGAGAGAAGACAGCTTATAACCCTTCAAAAACCTCACCTCTTCCAGACCTCAGAAAAGTTCTTTGTGTCAAGACTAAGCAAAGGGAAAATATCTTCTTTCCCAGAAAGGCAAAACATCAGAGAAGCAAAAAGCTACCAGAGTGCAGCAAGAGTACTCATGTCCAAGAAGAAAATTCTGTCTCTGCCATGTGAACCTTTTCCTCTTCCATGTAGATCCTTCCCTCTAATTCTTGTATCCTCTCTCTCCCTCCTTCCCTTCCTTCCTGGCATGGAGTTTACCAAAAAGAAGTTTATCCAGCAATAACAAATTAGATTATAATACATTCTGAGAGTTAATATTCCACTTCTCACTCCTAATTTAAAATTTAAGCTTTTGTGAAAGCATAGATAATGCTAAATCCAAAGAACTCTTATTGCTTGGATCCATTTCTCATTAGTGTGTTATGGGGTAAAGTCACAGGGTTAGATCTTTCCCTGGTGGCTATCATTGCAGCTCCATTTATATCAGACAAGTGCTGTTTATTTACAGCAACCTTGGATAACCCAAAGGCACTCTCAGGATCTGTTCTGGTATCTGCAACTTAGGCAAATTTATCATGTGCCTTGATACTCACCTACTGTCAGTTTTGCAAATATTTAATTTTTGTAAAGACTCTTAACAATACTGTCTTAGATTTTAGAGAGAGTGTTGTCAGTTGAAGCAATCCTGACCAGGAGATTGCTGTACGTGATCCACACTGTAGTTCACATGGAAAAGCTGAGGCCTGCACTGTGCTTCTTTGTCCCATGGCTGTGGTGTCACCTCATCCGAATCATTGCAGATTGATGCTGCAGCCCCATAAGCGCAGAGGAGGCTGCAGGCAGCTCCCGCTTGGCATCAGCCACTGTGCCATCTGCACATCCTTGCCTTTATCCAAAACTGCAGTCAGAAATTCTCATGTGAACATCCCTTTTATTTAAAATGACTACTAGAGCAGCTTTAAAAGAATCCTGTAAGTTCCTGAATGACCAAAATGAGATAACCTTTCCACAGACAATATGTGCATGGTAATGTGCTCTTATTGGATTCCTAGGCACTGCCACTTAGTACAGGATTCCCAATTCTCCCCTTTATAATTTTAGGTCTAAAATATGGCATTTTAAGCAATACTTTAGAGTACTTGAGTTCTTTTCTTAACAGGCTCATAAGAAAACAGCAGCTGTTGGTAAAAAAGGGCTAAGCCAGTGTTTTAAGTTTATGAGTAAAAATATCATTTAATGTTTTTCACATATTTTAAAAATGCTTTTCCAAATGAAAGTGTTATCAATTGTATCAATTTTATTATTTAGAAGTCACCTACTTTGGCTATTGCATCTGTAAGAATATTTTGTATGAAAATATTGTAATTAAACTCATCTTCAATCTAGATCAGTAGTTCATCTGAAAGTATTTCACAATTTATGGCTTACATTTTTTCCATTCCAAAATTAAAACTGAACCTGTTTCAATACCACACTAATAAATTTTTGTAAGTAAGGAGTTTTGAAGAAATTTATCTCAAATTTGTAAAGTATCAATACAACAAGGAAAATAATGTTTTCTGGAAGTGATACCTTGATTTTATTTAATTAATTAAATTTTTATTTATTCCCTATAACAGTTCAGTTTAACATGCACAGAAAATTTTCTGCATTGTAAGTACTTACTGGGACCACAAAATACTGCTTAAACAACACTTCTGAGCTCATGGGCAGTTGCTTAACTACAAGAGCAGGTTTTCTAGCTGTTTCCATGTTCTACAGCTTTGTGAAGCCAGCTGTCAGCAGAAGGATATTTTGCTCTCAGTATCAGTGCATTTTCTGATGATACACCAGTACAGATGGCTTGGAGGCTGGGCTGTGGATGCACACTAGTAAAAGAAATTCCAGTTCCCATAAATCAGTCTCTCTTCAGAGTGCCCAGGTTCACATGCTACATACCTCTAAAAAATAATTGTTATTCTGAGAAAACACCATGTCAACTTAATAAGGTCTTGAAAAATACCATTGCAGCTTGTCATAAACCCTAAGAAATCTCAACCAATATCCATTAATTCTGGATGAGTTCTCTAGGAGGGTGGTAGAAAATTAAAGTATGATGCTCTTCCCCAAAGAAAAGCCCAGATGACTCGGAGTATGCCAGATGATGGAGAAAGGGAGAAGTTATTTGCTAGGTGACTGGTTGGACTCCTGGAATGAGATTGGTACCTTGGAATTGCCATCTTCTTCTCCTCCAATACATCTGTCATCAGCAGAGTTGAACAGGAGCCACTGGGGCCAGGTATAGGAGAATGAGATCTGCAAGAAGGTATAGCAAGTCCTGCTCCTTCATCTCCATGCATCTTTTGCAATGGTGCATTTGAAATATTTATTAAATTAATGGTAATCACAAAAGCAGAACAAAAAACTTTGTTATAGTCATTAGGTGGGATTGTAGTTTCACACATTCAGAGGTCTATGCCCATTCTGACAGTTTGGAGAAATCAGAAGACACTTCAATAAAAATATTTGTGTAGAAAACACTAATTAACACTAATTTTAGATTTTTTTCTGCTCTTATATTTTAAAAACTCTTTTACTAGATACACTTAAATCCGTCTGTACTGATCCACAAACATGCTAGTTGGCAAATCTACTCATATAAAATTTTAACTTATCTCTAGTTTCATCCTGACATAAATACATTTTGGTTAAAAATATTTTTTGCTGTGAATAACTCAGGACATATGTAATGTATAAATACTTAGCAGGAGTTTGAGTTCTTTATTATCCTTGCTTATGCTCTTTTTTCAGACCTGTCTTCTGTAAACACCTGTTAAACCACATTCCAACAAGTTCAATGAGAAATAAAACTGTCTCCGTAAAAGTTTGCAGAATGGGAGATGCTTCCATCTTACAGGCTTGGTAAAGCTTTCTTCAGCTAATTCTTCCTACTGTAGCTGGATAGCAAGAGGTCCACAGTATATAAGTAAGAAGAAGTATATAAGTATATAAGTAAGAAGCCCACAGTACTATTTCTTGTAGCATCATTTTCCAGCTAGATTTTACCTCCTGGAAATACTACATTGAAAACTACAGACTTGTTTTTAGTAAAGGGTCTCAGAAGTAACTCTTTCATAGAAAAATGACAACAAGAAGAGAGAAGCATCTAAATTAATTTACTTCCAATGATAGAGCTTAGAACAGGAAATTCAAAGTACCTTTTTTCCTACACTTCCTTGCAGAACATTTTTATAGACTGTGGCATCTCCCTTCAGCCAAGGCACAGAGGCAGAGTCTTGCTATGTGGGCAAGGGAACTAGTAGCTAGCGAAAGATTACTTCTTTTATATACACTACAATTTTCATTCTAAGATGATCTTCCTGTTTGGTTTCCATGTGGCCCACTGTTTGACACGTTCAAAAACCTCTTAAAAAGGGTGAGATATGTGTGCATTTGCATAGAGAAATTTAAGTTGAACCTCTGGTGAAGCTGACTTTTTGACTGGAATGGCTGGGATTCCTTTGTGCTGATCTTCAGGGGCTCTCCTGCTGGCCTGTGATCCCTCTCCAGGCTCAGGAAATCTTTTGCTGGCCCTGGAATCAAACTGGTTTTAATGGGACAGACTGAGGTTCTACTTCCCCAGGAAACTTAATTTAAAACCCTCTTCAAGAGCTTGGCAAGCCCATGATGAAACAAGCTAGAATAGAAATCCATTCTCCTGAATTACAGCTATCTATGACAGAATTAGAGTCAAGCTTTTTAGCCATAATGACAGCACAATGATCACTGATAGATAGTACTGCAAGCTGGTTCAGAAAAGCATGAAAATATTCTTCAACAGAATGACAATATCCTTTAATAGCTTCACTCTCCCTTGATGCTTTTCTGAAAATATCCTGTTCGCCTCCTGATCCAGCCATGGCAGGCTGAACTTGTATACAGAGAGGAACAAGAAAGTGTCAAGATTGCAGGCCTAAATTCACTCAAACCGTCTGTTTAATATTTAAATACTGAATTTCATGCTTCTGGGGCATGGTGTTTTAAAAAATGCATAAACCTCTGAAAAAACAGTAACATGCCCAGTAATGGATGAAGTAATGTGCAAATCCCTGCTGCGCATTATTCTGTCATTTCCTTCTCTCTAAATGAAAACGTGACCCATGTACCAAGGAAATGCAATATAATAAATGCATGGGAATAAATAAACTAAAGCTGATTAACCTGGAAATATGCATTTGCCTTTCCTTGTTCCTTTATCTGTCGGTTTATTTCTTTCCCTCTTCTTCCTCTCTGCCTTCATTCTTTTGTTCATTCTGTCTTTCTCAGTCTTCCTTTTCCTTTAATATCACATTTTCCTTTTTTCCATGCCTAGTTTTCACATTGCTGTACTCGTCCTGCCAGCAACATTGGCTTCCTTTCATAACCAAAGAGTTACGTCATCATTCTTGACTTATTCTCTTAAATTGCTTTCACCACATCTGAGTAATAGAAATGGGTGTCTTTAGCCTGAGGCCGCATGATATGACACAGCCTGTGTTTATGTACTTAAACCCTCCTCCTTCCAAAATACAGGGGTGACTGTATTTTGGAATGTACAATATACTGACACCAAGGTGGTGGGCAAAGCCCTGATTCCTATTGCATCCTACAGACCTTTGCATCTCATCCTTATTACTTTTCTAACCCAAAATACATGCCACACTCTCCTCACCTCTGCTCCATGTGTAATACTTCATATTCCTGCAGCAAAACAGATTGTTGCATGTTATCCCTTCTGCCTAAATCCTTCAGTCACCATGGAGAGTGTTAGGTGCTTCTGCATGTCTCCAGCAGACTCTGCACAGTCCAAAATTCAGTGGCTCCTGGCACTATTCTTTCTCCCACTTCCACTGCCTATCTTGGTGCCAGTCTTCGACATCCTCTGAAGCTCCCTTTAGCCCAGAGTTAGTAGAGTGTAACACAAGCATGCTAACACAGCATATAACTACTTATGACATTCTTAACTTACAAACCTTTTATTTCAAATCTTCCCCATTGACACCCCCCACAAAAAAAAAAAAAAAAAAAAAAAAAAAAAAAAAAAAAATCCAGGATTTAAACCAAATGCACATATGCAGCAGGGCTTGCTGGTGTATATGCAGTCTCCAAACTGTGCATGGGGATTGCTTTGGAAACTCTGGCTGGCCTGAACCAGCACCATGTTGAGGAGTATGCAGCAATGTAACAGTATTGGAGAACTGTGTGCCAGTGTTCAGAAATATGTGGTGGTTTGGTTTAGTTTATAAGTGCAGAAATAGCCTTTTCAATTTGACTCATGTATTGCCTAGACAGTGAAAAAGTACTCTTGATTTAGGTAAGGTTCTGAACTACTGGAACTCATGTTTTCTTAGAAAAGAAAATCAAAATTTGGATGAGCTTTTTGGAGTCACACATGGACTTGGATGTCTTATTATTCACTTTAATTAGACATCTGAGTGTCTTAAGTGGTTTTGAAAATCAAAGAAAATTTGTTCAGTTTGGCACTAGAGATATCTTCCCAATTCTCATTAAAAATGTGATACATTGTGTTTATATGTAAATGAGGGGATTTAAAAGAAAAGTTTGCATGATGCTTTAATTACGGGAAATAACAGGCAACTTCATATGAAATCTGTCATCCTCTCCCACTGAAGACGAAGTCTAATTGTTCTTTTTCTCTCAGTTTTCTTCCAATTTTTAAATTATTTGTATGTATTTACTGGGAAAATATGGAAAAATAAAAATCTGATTTGTTATTTTTGCAGAGAAGTAGCTTATTAATGCAGTTATGTCCCAAGTCTCAAACGTTATCATGACAGTCGTATGTTAGACATCATCACTTGTGAATCAATATTAAGGGATGACCAAATCCTGTGAATGTCCCTTTCCCCCTCTATACCTTTGTTCAATGTGCCAGTCAGTGTGTTGCTCTTCATCTTTGCCTGGATGATATCAAACTTCTGTCTTTAGTCAGCTGGTGAGTCAGCCTGCAAGGAACCAGAGACTACTCCATACAAGATCAGACTGGTGGAACCTGTCTCACCAATAGTTTGCTCTAACAGGAGAATAGATCAAAGAAGTGTTATACAGAACACATTTTGATGCATCAAGAGCAAGACTACAAGAAATGGAATTTTTCATGTAAGCCATTTCTGTCATGCAGGTGTGTCAAAATTTGAAGAGGTCTTTCACTGAAATTCTAAT
Organism: Acanthiza pusilla; assembly: GCA_036630365.1. Classification (NCBI taxonomy): domain Eukaryota; kingdom Metazoa; phylum Chordata; class Aves; order Passeriformes; family Acanthizidae; genus Acanthiza; species Acanthiza pusilla. The sequence goes on from JAXCHO010000034.1 coordinate 2,422,079, forward strand.
TGAACCCCAGTCTGAGGCATTTCTTCATTTCATTTATGTCTGGTATCAGTTCACTGCTTTCCTAAATCTGATCCTAGATCATTTCTGAAGGGGTCCATTTCTTTGCTGTTCCAGATACCTGTCAGCCTTTTTTCATGTTGCTTTCTTCAAAGCGCCAGTGTCTTGGTTCAGCAGAGAACTGAACCCCTATGATTGCCTACATAGATATGTTATACCAGAACACACATACGTCTGCTTGAGATAGTTTCTAGACCTAACCTAGCTTCGCAGACAGCTGGCAGCTGTCTTTGTCATTTCAGACCAGAATATTTCTCTTCCCCATTTCCCTTCAACCACTCAGTCACTGTAAAATCCTGCCCCAGAAGTTCTAATTCTGATAGTGAACTTTCTTCTGGTCTGTCAATATTTATTGTCATAACATTTTCTTGCATGTCTTACTTCAGACAGTTAAAAGGCAATGGAAGTAAGAGTCATATTAAATGCAAGAACTGAGCTGTGAAACTGTGATTACAGAGCTCAGCAGATACTGTAGATTTTCAGTAGCACTTAAGACCACTCTAAAGATGGCTACTGTGCATTAGTAGCACTAAGAGTACTTCTCCCAAGTCTTTCTGTATCCCTGCTGCAAAATGCTAGCTTTCATGCAGATGCATGTAATATGTGCACCTGTTTGTTTTTTACCTACAGAGCAGGCCTGAAAACATCCATCACAGTCAATACTATAAAATTATATTGGGTCATGCTCTGTACTGCATACACATATAGAGCAGGAAGAATTGTCTATGTATTCATCTATCTGCTCATAGGTTCCATACACTACATTTAGTGAATGCCACACTATATTAAAAAATCCCCCAAAACCACTTGCAAAAAAGGTGGTTGCCGATGGCGAGGGAAGCCATACACAACTCAATATGAGTGATAAACAAGCTTCGCTTTATTCGTGTTCCATACCGCTTATATACTGTTAGTGTTAATTATGCCTACTAGTCATAATATCATTGGTCAGCTACAAAAGGTTGCGTTTACATATCCCTCCCATACAGGGCCCCTGTTATCACGGATTCTCCTCATTCTTTCGGCCACAAGTTCCTTCTTCAGTGTTTTCCCCAGCGTTAAGGACACACTCTCCTGTCAGCATATCTTGCAGTTCTTGTGACCTAAAAGCCTCTTAAGTTACACTTTACTTTGCTCGCATAAGTCCTCTAATGATCCATGGCCTTGCTCCTCGAGCCGTTCTTCAACAGGTGGTCACTGTCACAACAGGTAGTCACTGTCACAAGAGAGAAAAGTCTCTGAAGTATAGACTAAAGTGGCCAATTTTTTGCCATACACAGGATTCTTTCTGAGTGTGTTTTTCTATTCTTTTCCCACTTTCATTATTTGCAGTAGATGTTAAAGTATGGAAGAAGGAATATCTTCTTTTTGCTTTATGAAACTCTGTTACTGTTTTATCAGAAGACAAAGTGAGAGGGATAACTATATTCTAGGAATCACTTCCAGATTCTGAGCAATATGTATTTGTTTTTTGTAAGATATATTTGAACCTTCACAGTAGTTCCTTATAAAGGATTCATTAACAGCCTAAATTAAGAGTTTAATTCGATTACTACATAAGGCAATGCACTCAGTTAAAACTAAATGCAGGAACAGAATTTATAATGCATGCAGTTCTAGACGTGTGAAATGGAGCCTACTCCCCCAAGAGTATAGAGGAAATTACCATTAGTGCATCCGTTGTCTTTTTCCCTGCTGGTTGTCTATTTTTTCAAATAGAAAGCCAAAAGATTTAAATGGATGGAAGTTAACAGTGCAAAATGAAGGTCACCAAATCAGTTTTAGACATACTGAGAATGGAAGGTATTTCCTCAGCTAAGTGTTCCTTGACTTTTATATTCTGATATTTATTAAAAAATGGACCCACAAATTTAAATACTACAGAAGACACAGAATTACTATAGAGGCTCACGGATGGTTGCAGAACAGTTTTAAAAGGCTTACAACTCTTCCTTTATAGGCACATCTCTTCTGCTTAGTTTTTGGGTTTGCTGCCTAATCACATGAGCAAAAAACACTTGGAAATCTTGCTTGAAGTGCTGCAGACAAATAGCCTTTTAAATAGACAGATTAACAGTGGAGATCCATTGAGATGCTCTATGGAAACATATTTTCTTTTGAACTACTAGACACTGTGACAATCCTGATGGCTCAGAGGCGTAGAAGGACATCTTTGCATTCTCAACCTGAAGTTCAATATCTGTCTCATATTTAAATGATGACCGCTGACCATGTTATTCACTCCTGGAGGATTTAAAATACACTTTGAAACTCCAGAGAGCCTTCAAGCTGCTGGACAAGTTGTCAATGGATGCTAGACTTCAGTAAACAGTAAGATCTAGTGGGTGCATGTGGTAAATCTGGAGATTTCAATGGTAACAGCATGAACTAAATTTAGGGAACTGATGCCCACAGGCAGCACAACACACATTTAAGATAGTTCCTCTAAAGTATTTAAAAAATACTACAAAAAATGGAAAAGCTAATTTCCTCAATATTTATACTGTCTGATTTATAATAGCTGCTATAAATACTTCAAAAATTGAAAGCTGTCATGGTTTGTTTCCCATCAGAGTGCTTATTACAGATTATGCCTGGGTAGGAACTTGGCCATGTCACTGAACAACTTTATTCAAAGAGGATTTGATATTTAAAATAAGGGCAACTGCCAAGTTTTGTGCTCCTTAAAAAAAAAAACAGAAGGCATTGAACAACAGCATTTAACTGTGCAACTTAAATGACGCGTCACACTTGGGTCTAAGCTTAAGAGAGATTAGCAATTTGGTTAATCATTGTAACTTCTTCTGTACTCTGTAGGAGAGAAAAAGACAACTTCAGCAGGAAATTCAAAATGATCTTGAGGGGAATCTGCACTGAGCAGTTTTAGAAGATCCTCACCCTGACTGCATCCTTCTAAATGGGGACAGGGAGAAATTAGTTTGCAAATGATCGTCAACAGATGGGTAGGATGATTACCTGCCCTTGTTTATAAAAAGTGGTACTGTTGAAAGTAGAGTTTATGGAGGCCAGGGAGAAAGGAGTGACGTGTGTTCTTTAGAACATGTAACTACTGTGCTTTTTTCAGCCAATGCCAAACCTCACTCCCAAATTGCCTGGAATTAATCCTCCCACATTCCAAAATGATGGACACTCTTTGTGTAGAGGCACTAAGAGCTTCACTGTGGGTCTCAGTTAGATTACATTTTGTGATGACGTAGGCCTTTTACAGATTTGTGCACTTGGCTTCTTCCCATGCTTTATCACGTATTAAAAAACAAAGAAGCACTGAAGTTGCAAATATTAAATTCCCACAATGCACAGTGAATGCACACTGTTTAATTCATAATTGTACTTTATATATAATAAACACACAATGTAAGCCAGCCTGTTGATGAACACGGAGAATGGCATTTTCACCTTACGTGTGGTAACTGAGCCCTTACAAGGAACTCACATTATTAGGGAAACCCTTTCCATTGATCGTATATGTGAAACAAGAAATGTGATGTGATCTCTTAGATCTCCTACTTCCTCTACCAGCCTTCTTTATCACACTTCGTTAGAAATATTCAAACGCAAAAAACTTATCCTCACTCACATAACTAGCATATTTGAGGGGAAAATATCACCTTTAAATCTGTATTAGAGTTACCTAAATCATCACAAAGGCTTGGGGTTTTTTTGTTGTCATTTCCCCCCCTTATCTCTGTTAATTTATAAGCACATGCCCTGTATACTACACCTGTAAAATGAGATCCAGCCCTTATGGCAGTGTGAGATATGCTACCAAGGTACAACCAAACCTCTGCATGAATGCACATGTATCCACGTGAGATGCATTAAATATCCTGATCCTAGTTTCACACACAATCCTTCAACAATGAAGAAGTAGAACAGGCTGCCAAATCAAAATTAGGTTTGAAACAAACAGCATGAGACATATGAAGTCTCAGAAGGCTTTTTTTCTCTGTAGGTTTTTCATACAGTATGTCAGATCACTTCAAGCACTCAATTAGAAGTATTTTAATGTAACCGTTAATAAAATGTTTAGAAAAGACCAGAAGCAAAACCGTAAAGGGTTGTTTTGGTTGTTTCATTGTTTGGGATTTTTGGGGGACTTCTTGGGACTTCTTTGGGGGAAAAAAACCCTACCAACACCAAGCAAACTGTATCCTTAGTGAAAGATTTATCTGAGGCAGAAAGACAGAAAAGTGAGTGTGAACATCAAGTTTCAGCTCCAGAAAAACAAACAAATGGAACACGAGGATGGGCAAGGAGAAGCAGGATCATTTTCCCCCATGCAAACTAAGTAGCAGAAGGTTTGTTCCAGTCTGTCAGCCTTATAAACCTCAGATTCCCCAAGGCTATACTGAGACTGCATTTGGTAGAACCTCAGTATACCTGAATTTTCAAGCCAAGTTGCATCCACACACTGCACAGCCCTCAGGAGCTAGTGAAAATCAGTATTTGCACATAGTCAAAAAGAAAATCAAGTACTCTTGCATCCCTAAATCACCTCAGGAATGGAAGATTCCGTAATTCATCCTTTCATCCTTCCTGCCTTTCCTCACACTCTAAAAATATCTTGGTCTCTTTAACCCTTTCCCCTCCTATCCAATTTTCAATGCACACACTCAAATGAAAATTCCTGCTTTGTCTTCCAGCCTAATTTAAAATGCCCAGCATTTCCAATGCCCTTTAAAAATGCACATTTAATTAATGTTCATGATCTTAGCCTAAAAGTGACATTTAAATTTGTCAGCACTGGAGGATCCAGTTTCTAAAATACAAAATTTTCCACCCATTCAGCAAACTTCAACTTCCAACTTCCAGTGCTTCCTTTCGCCTTGTACTTCTTGGCAGGTCTATCGATCATATGATGGCCTCACCAGAACACCACAGCTATATGCTAGACAAGACCACTTTCAAGCCATGAAGAAGATTTTAGGTACATCTTACCTGCAGGGAAGTAGTCTGTTGCAATACTAATATGTGTCGAGTACTCTCTCATATTATGCAAGGATCATTTAAGCTCCCGATGCATTTCAATTTTACAAAAAACCAAGAACATTAAATGGTTTCCTTTGTTTGTTAATTCTAGAAAATGCACACTCACAAACGTCATATTTATTTTCATGGGACAGATTACAAAACCAACACATATACCATTTTGCAGTTAATTAAAGCATTAAAAAATCAGCAACTGCAAACACTGAAATTCTCATACCAATTAGATTTGGAATGCGACATTATTTCTTTTGCAGTGTGTTACAGATTTTAACATACAAAAGCACACAGAATGGCATTGGCAGGAATGTTGTTGTTACCTTTTTAGAGTTTCTCTGGAGTTCAAATTCCTGCAAGGAACATTGGCCATATCAGAAATATTGATCCATGCAGTTTCCACATCCATTGGATCAGGTCTGTGTATGCCCTGAAAGCTGACCAAATTAATCATTACAGCACAAAGAAAGGTTTGTTGGAACAGAAATTTTTTTCTAACTTTAAAGAGATATTGACCTGATTTTCAAGAACTGGCATGAATCCAGAAAGAAAAATTGGACAAAAATTTTGTACAGAACAAGACAACAAACTCACTGATTTCCACATGATTATGAATTCTTATAGTATAATTATGTGTACATTATTGGGACAACATGCAATTGCATATTTAAATCATTCATACTTTAATTTGGTGCTGTAAAATAAACCAGCTTTATCCAAATTCATAAACCCAATAAGAGATTAAAAAGGCTGACAATATTATTAAAGGATGAAGTTTTGTCTGTATTTGTAAGAAACAGGTAATGGTTGATTTTTTTCCAACTCTTGCAAATATTTTCAGTTCAGTAATATTGATCACTTATCTCTTGCTTTAGATGAAGTATTGAATGATGATAACAGGAGAATGAGACAGTATTTGTCTTAGGTCAGCATTTTCAAATGCTCAAGGAAGCATCTCTTTCTCTCCATCTTAGCTCAGCAAAATGCAAGAAATACTCTTGTAGTAAGAGAATTCCTAATGAAGATTTATAACACACAATATTTAAGTTATCAAAGCCCATTTTGTTGCTACAGTAACAATAATCCTCCACACACAGTATGCAAAGTGATTTGTCTAAAGCAATGTATTCTGTGTTCATTCCAGACATTGGCAGGTAATCTTTTCAGTCTTCTAACCGCCCTTGTGTTTAAAAGAATTTTAATTTTTTAAAGGAGCATCTCCTTTAGAAGAGGTGAGAGCAACTGCTTATTTTGCTATGAAAACACTTAATGATGTTGTGTGTTCACTCAACTGGTTAATGAAATTCAGTAACAGCCTGGACTGAGAGCATATCAGAACTTAAAAGAAACCATGTGTGACTTGTTATGTCAACTATATGACATCCAGAGACTAAATTGTTGTTTCTAATGTTGACTTCAATATTAGAGATTATAATGGCGCATTGAGGAAAAATATGGAAAGCATCAGGAACAAATGACTGTATTTCAGCAAATACAGTTGGCATTTTCTCAGAAGTATAAGAGAGTTAGGAGCTCCTTCTGGAAGAAAATGGTGCTTTACATAAGGGGAGACTACTGAGAAATTGGTGAAGTTCTGAATTTAAAATACTGTAGCAATTCCACAGTAATTCCCTAAGTGAATATTTTGATGTTCCATTGAGCACTAAAGACATTTAACAAAGTCAAATGCCACATCAAGATGAGTTAAAACTCTGTCTGTACTGCTTCCCTAACACAACACTAAAAAGGAGAAGCTATTACAGAGAGTCATTAGTGGGACTGGAAAAGCCAGGAGCACAAAAGGTCATGAACTTTTAACTCTAACACACTGGTGAACAGGATGGGCAAACAGCATAGGGCACGTCAGAAGGACATGACATGGCACGGTTTACCCAGGCAGGGCATGCAGGGAGGATGCAGTAATCTGCAGGTACGTCTACACCTCAGGTAAGTGCTTAGGTGCTCTAGGTCTCTGCCATAATGGTGGACACTCAAACTCGAAATGAAACCAGTGTATCTGCTGAGACGGTCCCAGAGAAGTCTGATGCTTCCACTCAGACTGAACAGTTAAGGAAGGAGATGTCAGTTCAGGTGGTAGCTTGCAACAGATGCTCAGTTACTCCCTCTGGAGAAAAAGCAGTTCCTGCACGGTGTGCACAGGCTGATGATCTGCTGCAGCAGATGGCCAAATGACAGGAGACAGTTAATAGGCTGTGCAGCGTTAGAGGGACTGAAACGGAGATAGACACATGGCTTCAGAATGATACACCCACAATGGATACCACTCCACTGAGTGTGAGCCACCTTGGATCCTTGGATCCACCCAAAAAGCAGGGCTCCAGTTCAACCTCCACCTTCCAACATCCAGACCAAACCCAGGTACGATGCTTTAAAGACTTTAGACGTCTATGAGCCAATAAGCAGAACGTGCACTGCGTACATGGTGCTTCTGGGAAGTTCTGGGAAGTTCCAGGAAGTTCCGGGAAGTTCTGTGAAGGGAAGGGAAGTTCCAGGAAAGGAAGTTCTGGGAAGGGAAGTCCTGGGAAGTCCTGGGAAGTCTAGGGAAGGGAAGGGAAGTCCTGGGAAGGGAAGGGAAGGGAAGGGAAGGGAAGGGAAGGGAAGGGAAGGGAAGGGAAGGGAAGGGAAGGGAAGGGAAGGGAAGGGAAGGGAAGGGAAGGGAAGGGAAGGGAAGGGAAGGGAAGGGAAGGGAAGGGAAGGGAAGGGAAGGGAAGGGAAGGGAAGGGAAGGGAAGGGAAGGGAAGGGAAGGGAAGGGAAGGGAAGGGAAGGGAAGGGAAGGGAAGGGAAGGGAAGGGAAGGGAAGGGAAGGGAAGGGAAGGGAAGGGAAGGGAAGGGAAGGGAAGGGAAGGGAAGGGAAGGGAAGGGAAGGGAAGGGAAGGGAAGGGAAGGGAAGGGAAGGGAAGGGAAGGGAAGACTGAGAGAGGATCTCATTAATGCATATACAATATCTCAAAGGCAGGTACCAAGAGGATGGTGTCAGGCTCTTTTCAGTGGTGCCCAGTGACAGAACAAGGAGTAATGGCCATAAACTCAAACACAAGAATTTTCACCTCAACATGAGGAAGAACTTCTTCATGTTGAGGGTGGCAGAGCACTGGAAAAGACTGCCCAGGGAGGTTGTGGAGTCTCTCTGGAGACATTCATAACCCATCTGCTTATTTTCCCGTATAATCTGCTCTAGGTGATCCTGCCTTGGCAGGGAAGTTGCCCTAGAAAATCTCCAGAGGTCCCTTCTAACCCTAACAATTCTGTGATTCTAAAAAAAAAAAATACATCTTGTGGGGCTACTCATTGGGATGTGTGATCAAAAAAGTCTGGAGACCACAGTCATAGATTGCACACATTTGCACGTGCAAAATACAAAACCAGTGTTTTAAAGTGACCCAGTATGATTCAGAGGTAAATAGAAGACATCCTTGTTTTGTCATGCCACTTCCACTGCTCTGACAGGACTATTCTTTGTACAAACACAGTCACAGGTAGTTCTTGGGGCTATTTAAAACCCACAGAAAAAACTAGGTGGACTCATTTAATCTGAAAAATGTGCTTAATGTTATGAAAAGCCTTTTCTATGGGAGTCCAACATAAAATCCATGTGTCACAAAAATTACAGGGATGCAAAGCTGTGAGGATTTAAAAGGATCTCAGAAGCAGTGCATGATGTTTAAGAGCTATCTGCCTAAAAGCGAAATTTCTCAAGTCAACATAATCTTGTAACCATACAGAATAGATACTCAAGAAAGTAAACAGTGGCAATAGTTATCATATTTCTGCTTAGACAATTTAGTTATATAATTCTGTGTCTCAGCAACATCTATTCTTGCTTGAACATAATTTTACCATTGATAAACAGGCAATTACTTCGGGAAATGTGATTCTGAACTTTTATCTTATTTGAGGACCAGGCCTTGCATTCTTTGAAAGGAAAGCAGTATGAGGAAGACGTACTAGAACTGGATGGCTTTTTAACAAGGATAAAAACATTGTAAAGAGGGAGTTTTGGAGGAAGGGAGATTTTGTAAGAAATTACATCGAACATTGCAAATATTCTTGGACAAAAAAATTCAAATACGTCAACATGTTTGATTTCATTATGTCTTCAGTATTATCAGACAGCTTTGCTGTCTGTTCTAGGTAATTTCAAAACCCTTCCCTTCATAGCCTTTCATTTCAGAATAGTGGTTTTAATTTCAAAGTTGTCTGGTAATTTAAAAGAATGGAAATTTTTTCCAGAAGTGAATACTTGACATATTAAATACCAAGCTGGAATTATTTTTACCAGACCCAAACACATCTAAGTTTATATTATTAAAATTATGCATAAATAGCTTAAACCTTATTGCAAATTCCCCACAAATTCTCACCATGTCCAAAATTATTCACCTCTAATATGTAAAAAAAAAAAGCCCCCCATTTAATAATTATTCAGAGAAGTTAAATGGACTATAAATAAAATTCAGCAGGCTGCTATTTTTGCCAGGATGACATTTACCCACAAACTTGTTTGAGTGGTCTTATGGGATTCAAAAGAATCCTTCTCAATGAATAGCTGATCCTTGTCATGATTAATAATTGCAGAATTGAACTAATTTTAGGTGGGTTTTGAACAAATTACTGAACAAAAAATTAACCTCTGGAGACCTTCACATACTGTATATATGCAAATATATATAAGTTTCAAAAAATGGAAGAAAGTAAATTCTTACTGTCAAATGAAATATCTTCTGCCTTTTCTTATCTTTGACCATTAAAACCCTTGGATTTTCATAGTTTCATAGCACAGATGAATACTGGTGTTGGGATAAATGAGTCCTACCAACATAATAGAATTTATGGGAGTCTCAGATGGGCCCTTAAATTAAAATTTTCTGCTTTTGAGAAAAGCAATTGCACCCTGAGGCATCTTCAGCTACTCTCTCTTACCTGAAGGGCTCCCTGGAAATTCTTCCTTTCAACAATCCATCATAATCTATGCATATATGAAACTCTCAAACAGATTTCAGTGATTTTTCTTTCTTCATAGACCAGCACATTTTTACGGGGGGGTGGGGGTGGGCGGGTGGGGTGGGGGGGGTGCTGCATAAAGCATTTTAGTAATTGTTATTAGCAGAATTGTTAAAATATTAATTGTAGCGTAGTTCTGGAGTACTTGACTTGGTCCAAACATTATTAACCACACTCCTCAGTACAAGTTTGACCTACAAAGCAGCCTGGGGGAAAAGAAAATTCTAAATACCCAACATTATAAATATTTTAAATATACGAGGTATTAATGTTTTAACACATGCTCTAATGCTGGTTTTTTCACATGGATGAAAGCTATTCTGCATCACATACGTACATCATGAGACCTTAATGGTCCCAGGTGGAGCCCACATGGAGGTAGGACATATTCCCTTGCAATAGTAAGCTTTTAGGTAAGCTCAGAATGGGGACAGAAGCCAAGAGTCAGGGAAGATAGGAATCCAGTCTTCTGTCAGCAAGGTGCCTACACCTAAGGAAGCAGAGACAGGCTGAGCCTTTCCAAAAGGCAGTGCAATATATCCTATATTGTGGAGGCTTCTGGTTCTCTGATGTAGCAGGAAGTGGTAATGATGGGGGGGAAAGGCTGAAAGAATGCAGCTGGATCTGTGTGGCATGAAATCTCATTATACCCACAGAGCATTAAAAGTATTTATTGTTTGTCTGTGTAATTGCAAATAAAAGTTATTGGAAACAACAATGCACAAGTTTTCAATTTAGATTCATGGAAACCAAGCATGCTTCCAAAGTAAACAAATATCATAATTGGAGAACGTAAGTGGTTACAGGACTGAAAGCTGAGCTTAAATGTACACCTTGATTTTCATTTTTTCAGTTAAGTGATACACTACTGAGGTTATTCTGTGTAATCAGGAATCTGTTGCAGGACATTAGTGGTGAAATGGTGAAATCCTTAAGGAGTTTTCAATGGGAAAAAAATAACCTCAAAATGCAGGCTTACAAATACTTCTTGCCCTCTATTGCTAATTCACTAAATATCTCTAAATGACCATCCATACAAATAGAGAAAAAAATGCATTTGGGAAGGTGATAAAGGAGGAGATGGTAGTGGGGGTGAGAAGATCATGCTGTTTCCTTTGTATAAGAACATATAAGGAAAGCTTTTCTAAAATTTGTGAAAATTATGGAGGGTCAGGAAGTCATGGACCAGTGTGACAATCCAGAGTCACTTGTCAACTCAGATTTCCCAAAGAACCACTTGTTTTTGGGCTATCATTAAATCTGACGTGGTGTCCTTTGATTGAGATTTAGTTCTCCAAAGTCACAAATATTTTGTCTTATTTTGCTTATCAATATCAGGATCATACTGTTGAGATTGTATCTAAGCAATATTAAAAGTTAAAGGTACGGAGCAAAGTCATAGCTTTTAAAAAATATTAAAAAAGAATACCTGGACCACAGTCTGGAATGTAGCTCCTCTGAAATGGATTAGTTAATCAATATGGAATTCCAAGGTCAGGTTGTGTAGGAAAGCCGGAAAACTGGTCTGGAATAACAGACACATTTTAAAAAAATAATGAAATTACGACTAGTTCTATTTGCTTATTTGAAAGTTTTATTAAATATGGCACATTGTTTTCCATCCATTAAATTAATTGCTAATTGAATAGAAGATACTTTCTTCTACTTTTTCTCTCATCACTACAAAGTATATTTTTCTCTTGAAACCTCCTGAATTATATTAAATAATATTATAAATCTCAACTACATAAATGTTTTATGACTTCTATGCATCCCTTGCTAAAATAATGTATATTCTCAAAGTGACCTTTATACCTTGCATGAAATACTCAGGTTTTAGCTATAAGATAAAGTAACCTATAGGAACAACATGCACTCTGGAAAAGCATAACTCATGGCCTTAAATACTGGCCTTTAATCCTTAGGTAAAACATTGCAGTTAGAAAAAAAGGCAGGCACAACTTAGTTCTCCTCAGATAGGACAAAAATCCAGACTAATCTGCAGGCATAATATGAATCCCAAGGCAATGTAGAAGAGTGGCCTCTAATTTAAACATCAAGTCTAAGAAATATGTTTTATTACTCCTTTTTGGGGCATTTCATTAATAAGGTGCTAGTCAGCCACTTCAGATTGACTCAACTCCACCCTAAGTTTTGTCTTGAAAAGCAGAGAGAAATGCTATGCTTCCTTTCCATAAGTGGCCTTTCTTGTTTATTCACTGACCGTGTTCCAAGCCTCCAACATCAAATTTCAACAAGCACAAATAATGCGATGTTGATAGACTACATGAAATTGAATAAGCAAAATGGGCTAGAAAAGAAATAATACAATTTGCCTTTCCAAAAATCACCTTGACCAATGACTTCTGCCTAACTGAGCCATTAATGCTATGCCCCTTCCTGTTAAAAAAAATGCATTTCTTAAAATTCCACTTAACTGTATCTTTCTTCAAAAGCAATACATATTAAGTTTTCTTATACGTGTGCACAAGAGGGACACTTCAACGTAAATGTTGCATCAAATATTACCAACAGCATTGCTTGTCTGTTGTAGAAGTATAATGGAGCTCATGTCAGTAGCAATACCGACACAAAATACTCAGTTTTGCCTAGCCTCATAAAGGAGAGATGGGGGATGTAAAAAAATTACATTACTAAACTGCCCACAGGTATCGAATTATATCCCGGGTGATTAAACACATAGTATGCATTCCTATTGCCCACAAAAAAAATTAGTACATATATGTATTAGATAATTGTTATCACACCAGAATTTTGTAAAAGAGAAACGTTTTACAGAAAATGCGGGTATCTCCTCTAATGCAGGTATCTCCTCTCCTCAATGTTTGTTTTACTGGATTATTTTTAACAATGTCATCATTCAGTCACTAGAAGTTTCATGCCTTTGAAAGTACCTAAAGAAAATTATCTAATCTGAGATAAAATAGGAGAAAGCAATGCACACTTCCACAAGGACAAGGAGATACAATTTCAAAACTAAGCTAAATTAAGGATAATATTGCAACAACAGCTAAACCAGTGCAGCAATCTAAGCCAATTTAACTGTTCTACTATGCAAAATTGTAGCCATTATAAAAGAGAAATCAAAGACTGTTGTCAACATGGTTAAGCCATGGTTCTGTCACATCAGAAAATGGTGACACATTAACAGTTTTCAAATGAAAATTTGACAGGCAGGATATGAATTGAATTTACAGTATCTCACACTAGGACTGTAGAGACAAAGGTCCTGATCCCAAACTGCACGACCTCTTTCTCAACAGCATCTTTCAAACTCTATTCTACGCACTATGTGCCTGATGCAGCAAAACACCCACTTAATTTCAAACATGTGGTCATCTTCCCTGCAGTCAATAGATTGCTCACTTCACAAGTGCTTTTCTAAATAAATCTGGAGGACTGGTGCTTTGGCTGAATGCTCTGAATATTCCCTGAATAGTTTCTTGCTAGTCATGCAAATAAATCTCTGTTCACATTTGTGGTAAGAATTCCACTTATAAAATGGCCTAGTACCAAAGATGTAATTTTCACTGCATTGTCTGATTACATAGCTGTTGTTCTTTACATCACTGTTCACCTATACATGCTGTATAATTGTGAAAAATGCTTTTTCAGTTGCAAATCAGAAAGTAGAAATATGACCTATATGGCCCATTGCTTTAAGTGAAATGAATACAGATCTTGAAAATGGAGCCCAGATTAAAATTTTTAAGATTAAAATTTTTGAATTTATACAGTATTGGTCCAATTCAGCTTACTCTTACAAAGAAGTAGAAACACTACTGTGATTTCCCCAATACCTTGAATAATTACATAAAAATGATCTTGTAGTGTGTCCAGTGTTGAATGCTCTGTGAATGAAGAGGATGGCTGATTAAATTGGTGCCTGTCAGAAACAGAGAGCATTGAAGTACAATCATAACATCTGAACTTCAGTTCTACTGACATGATTCTCAATTACTTATTTCCTCCCTGCATTTCTTAATCCTACCCAGCCCTGTCCCTTTCTTTACAGTCCAGAAAGGGTCTAAATGTAGCTAAAAGGAAAAGAAGAAGGTGGTACCTTCCCAGAAATCTTGTAAAGGACAGCTCCCTGATCCTACTGCTTCACCAAATTTTTCAAAATTCACCTACAGTTTGGAGGCTGAATTCACATTTATTATTGTTTTGTTTAAGGACCAAACCTTGCCCATTCCTAAGGTGACCTTCTGGTTTGTGGTATTATGTGTGTCAAATAACATTATGAGTCTTCATAGCAAATTACTCTGGAACAAAGACAGTGATACTATGTTTCTTTCAAGCATGTGTTCTGAAAAGCTGGACAATACATGACATCCACAAAAAAAATCTGTGTCAGTCACACAGCAGCTGACAGGGGAACAGCTAACTAAAACTGAACATTATGAGATGCATGAAAATGAAGCTTATAATTTTATCAATTTTGTCTTTCATCTTTGATGCGCTTAAAGGTTTTATTTTCATCCTGACTCCACGGCACATATAGCATCCAGCCAACATCAAAACAAGCTGCTTGTCATTAAATATTAAATTCCTTAAGGGGTAAATCTGTAAGTCTTTATTTTTAGTTTTTTTCAGCTGAAGCTGGCGCTACTCAAGGCTAGAGAAACATTTGGAATCCATAAATTGAGATGAAACTAATGAAAGTTAAACTTGAGAAAGGACTGTTTAAGTAAAGCCTCAAGGAAGAAATTGCATGAATATGCCTACATGAGACAATGTAGTACTATTCATAATGGACTGTGTTTTACACCAGAGGAAAATCATAGAAACATAGTCTCATAGAACCATAGCACGGTTTGGAGTAGAAGGGATCTTTAAAGATCATCTAGTCCAGCCCCTTGCTGTCATAAGCAGGGATATCTTTCACTAGATCAAAAAATGTTTACTTGGACAGTACTGCAGACATCACTTCCTCCCACCATGCACCTACCAATCCACCTGGGAAAACACCCTAAACATTTTCAGAGCTATTTGAAGGTTGAAACTTTTTATATAGTATAAAAAATAGCCCATGCATTGAATAGTATTGACTGCACATATGTTCTTTTAAAATTACATTCCACAATGCATTCTTAGCTTTTGAGAAAGACTTTACCTGGCTTAAATACAAGTCCTGCCATAGGCCCAGCTTAGCACTATATAGATATATTCCATGCACAGTGAGTCACAAAGAGTCTTCTGCTGTCCTATTAGGTAAACTCAGGCTTGTAGCATTTCCAGTGTGGCATTCTGCAGTGCACTTCCCGAAATGTCATCTCTGTTAACATATCTTAACAGTTCGCTATCTGAGTACCTTTGACTTGACTACAATACATTTCCTTATATTTCACTTGCCAATACTTCTGAAAGAAGCTCAGACCTCAATAATGTTGCACGCGACAACCTTTATTTTTTCTTCCTGCAGTATCGGACTAGAAGTCTCTTCCCTTATAACACAGGGACACATTTTCTTTAGTTTATTTTAAATATCATGTCAATGGGGCCTCGCATCATTTTCTCAACTAATATATGACAGCTGAGCTGGCATCCTTGTAAACAAGGTAGACAGCAACCTTTTGTGTAACAATTTTTGAAGCAGTATGTCAGAAATGAGCAGGAAAAAGGTACAGATTGTTTTTACAGCAGTATTAAATGTGATATTGAAAACTCTCAATATCATTGTGATGGTTTAAAAATTTTGCTGCTGGTCATCAATTGCTGTATGAGACCCAAGGATCCCATTTAGTATCAGCAACACAGAAGCTTAGTTATCTGGAGGCATCACTGTAACTTTTTGGGTTTCCAATAAAAATACTATATCTAGAAAGAGTGAATATATGTCCCAGAGTGCAGACAATCAAAAACTGCAGATAGTGAAGAGCACATGATGACTGTTTTATGGTACCTTTTTTAGAAAACACAACTTTTAACAAAATATGAGGCTGAGTACAATCAGGACCTCCTACAATCTCACATAAAGATATATCCAGGCCAAGGTTAGCAAGAAGGTGCCAAATGAAACGGAAGTGTGGTTTTAAAAGGAATCAGATCAAGTTCATGGAGTCAGAGCACAACATAATGTTGTCAATTAGAAGATTAAACTTTGATTTAAACATCAAAGTTTACACATCTCCACTGATATTCACTCTCATTGTCATCAGTTGTGAAAGAAATTTTAGTCAGTGACCCTTAAAGGGAAGACCCATAGCTCCTAAATAGCTGCTAATGCAATATACATTATATTGTTAAAATGCAGTCACAGTGTCTGCATACCATAGCTAGAGCATCTCTCTACAGAGAGGATGAGAGAATTTGGACCAGGCCACAGCATTTCAATTTGTGAGAGGCCTTAATCCACTGTATTTCTAGAAAGTGTACCACTGGTGTTTCCAGCATAGAAAGGACTCTTCTCTAAAAGTCCTGGGGTCACCAATGACTTCAGTTCTATAAGGAGAAGCAGAAGATGAGGACTAAGGCTTTCCTGTTTTCCTGTCCCTTGGTAGATAAATCCCACCACTACAACTTAGTAAACGCATTACAGAAACGCAAAGGCAGATTCAGGTTTACTGCAAGCACTCTTTATGCATTTTAGATGAAAGAGTCATTGAATAAGTACATAATGACTTTGTAGAAAAGCAACTAGAACCAAATTCCTTTTTCTGCAGGAAACCATTGGCTGAAAAAAACCCATACTTTCTGGTTCAACAGCTTTCTACTCCTTTTTTTCCACAACCTTGGCAGAACAAAAGTTGAACTAGCTAAACTGGAGTCCAAACTCTCACTATGCCACATAAAAATGCAACCTCCTCCTCAACAAACTTGATGCATTGCTTGCCTTTGGCCCTGCTTTTGTATGAAAGTGCTATTTTGTGCTAACTCAAAACTTGAAGAGATCCATTAACGTTTCTCCAAAATGATCTGACAACTGGAACACTTTGGGTACATAGTGTCTTATTTCCAGATTAAGAATGGGCACAAGCAAGAGCTAGGAATGAAGAAGACTGACGAGTCTTCTGAGGACAGCCAAAATGAGCAAGTACAGAGAAACCTCGCCAATGAAAAGGTAGGCACCAACAAAATTAAGAGGAAATGTTGGCAACTTATGCACTTAAGAGTTTATACCTAACACTTCCAAGAACATTTGAAAATGCTAATTAGAGAATTTCAGCCCATGGTAGCTCAATTTACTCCGAATTTTCACTGAATTATGTACAGTTACACCAGAGTATTACTATGGGGACAGCATCCTAGAGTATGTACTTTAAAAAATTGCCAAGAGTTTTTCTGTTCGGCTTTGGCCAGAACCTGAAATTTGGTGTTTATTTCTCTTTTGACAGGGTTTTTTTTCCAGAAAATGCACTCAAAGAATTCAGGCTCAAATGACAGAAACAGGACATTGTTACTGGATAGAAATAGTCATAACAATACACTACTAGTAATGCCTTTTCCGAATAAATATATTGCCACATATATTTACATGTCCATGCATATGCACACAGTCATACCACTTACATAATTAACCATATCGTTGTGTTACTTTTCGTTAAAAAATTGTTTTTGACATGGTGTCATTAAGTGACTAATTAATTAGTCATAAGTACTCTATCCCCTCTAGATATTATTGTTTACTGAGATGATCATCCGGCTGGGAAGACAAGGACCACGTGTGTTTGGTCATTATATGATCATTGACATTGAAGGTCGAAGCTGAACTAGAAATCTAGAGGGTAAGAAGTCTGCCTTGATCATTAATTTAGGATATATTCTGGGGACAGTCAATTATGTTATTTGTGCTCCGCTTCTCTATCTGCAAAGCCAGGACACTAACTGCTAAAAACTGTCAGAGCTCCTCCAATTCATGTTAACAGGGACCAGAAAAGTCAACTATCTGTCATGAATCAAAAATTTACAACCAATTATGACTTCAATAATACCATCAACAGCACATAAATGCTACAAGTAGGTCACACAGATAATAGCCAATGTGTCACAAGACTACATGCAGTATAATTCTTATTTAAGTTAAAAAAGGATTGAGCAGAGAAGCAGATTAAGGCCACACAGTAATGCAGTGATTATAGGCACAAGGCTAGCAGTAATAAAACAGGAGCCCACAACACTCTAGAGCAAGATTTGAGACAGTAAGAGCTTAAATAAGAGCACAGTAATTGATTGCTGTAATTTCTGCATTTTAACTGCAGGATGCAAGCAAGAAAAAAAGAAAGAAAACTCCATTGTCTTTGATATAGACATACAGCTATTCATAGAAGCATAACCGGAAGGGATTGTTGTAGTCTGTGGATAATAGAAACTAAATTAATATCTTTTTCATGTTAAATGCTTTTGCTGCAGATTTATAAGCTTTCATGGAAAGCTCTGTTTAGGCATTGTCTTAACATAAAAGTGATTAATATGTGATCCAGAAAGCATAAAAATCTAAACATGCGCTGATCACTTTGTAAGTGTATTAGTTGTTTTTGCAACATTATATGTATGTTAATGCTATGATAACTATGCATGGGCATCACTTCATGGTCATAACAGGTGATGCATCAAATTAACCATATACTCCTCCTTGGTTATCCTTTCTTCAGTAATCACAAAATCTGTATAACTGGGAAAATAACCTTCCAAATTTTCTTCTGCAGAATTGTAAATCTGTAAGAACCTAGGGTTTTTTTGTATTCTACTTTTCACTGATGAAAAATAAAGTGTAAAATCTTTTCCTATGTATGTATCATGAAAAAGAAAAAATACAGGCACTGGAGATTACATGGAATTTTTTCCCACGAAAATAGATATTTTCCAATGTAGGAGTTTTAATATTAACAAGATTTAGGCATGAAAAAAGGGTAGTTTCTTCTCGAAATTTCTTTCAAAACAAACCTACTGTATAGTAATTGCAGTTAGGTAGAAATTAGTTGCTACATTATGTTGGGTTTTGGTCCAGCCAGCCTACATGTGGGAAAACTTATGATAAATTAATTGAAAACCCAAAATATTTTTCAGGATCCTTCCTTCTTTGACAGTGCAATAAATACAGAATAGTTTTTAAAAACAGACAACATCCTTATATTTTCTCTCCCCCAGGCTTGGACCTGTTCCCTCCAGCTTGCTGCCATTGTACTGTAATGCTGTATGACAGTCTATGACAGATGAACCTCAAAGAATTTAGCAACTTGCTTCATATAAATTCAGATGCATTGCTCAAATTTCTCTGATCCAGACACCAGACTGATACTGCATTTCTTTCCTGAGATTTACAGCATGTCCTGGGTTTATATGGCTTATAAATTCCCTCCAGTGTATTTTCCACAGTCCTTACAGAGACATAGAGATTGTGTCCCTACACAGTTCAGGTACAGTGTTTAGAGACTGTACACAAACTCTGAAATACAACTGTTGAACCTTAGTATGAAAGGAGTTGCCCTCCTAGAAGGCAGAAATGTGCTTTTAATGAGCTCTGACTCCAAACAGAATATGACACAAAATCTTTTTCTTCTGTGATTATTCAAAATTGTTAGGTTGTGAAAGGATGAAAAGAAGTTTACTCTTTAGAATAAGCAATCAGGCCAGTTTTGAGGTTATGTCTTCTGGGAAATTTGAAAAGTGATTCAGATTCCAGAATCATTGATACCTGTCTTCCTTTGAACTGAGTATTTGCTAAATAGTACAGGAGAGTTATTGCCCACTGGGGAGCATGTTAAGATTGCCTAATTAATTTCTCTAGTAACCTAAACTAGATCCGAATCCTTAGAGACACAAGAAAAGCAAAGTCAAACAATGTGATCTCTCTTTCATTGTCTCTCTGTATCCTTTTTTGGAGAAATTATTTAAATTATGAAAGACTATTTTAGGTCACTGATGGAAAGCTAAATTTGATCTTCACGCTTAAGACTCCTTCTGTTAATCCCCTTTATAAAGCATATTTTTAGCTTGCCTCAATTAAAAAAAAAAAATCCTTTAATTGCAAATGTTCCGCTCTCTGAGTTTGGAACAGATTTTGCTGTTTTGTGATTGTTAACTAAAGCTAGCAGCTTGATAATTTTGTAAAAGAAAATGTGCTAAACTTTTTAACCTCACAGTTGTCCTTTTTCTACTGAGAGTAAAAATTTTTCATAAATGAATATGAAGTTTCCTTTCTTCTGGAAGAGAGCATTGGTATTTCTCTGGAAACAGAGTCAAGGTTTGTTGGGGGATTTTTTAATTACAAGTGTAATACACCGATCTGTATGAAACACAGAAAAACAAAATTCGTATAAAAACTCTCTAATATTTTTTATCTCAAAATGCATCATGTTTATGCCAAAGGCTTGATCATGCATAAAGAAGAATATTAGAAAAAATGCCTAAAGAGCTTCAAAAAACATATGTCAAAATGTAGGCCTTCCCGGACATTACTGTCTGATAATTTCAGAACCTTTGCAATTCTTCACAACATTTTCCATAGGCCCCTGTGTTGTCCCAGGCAGCTCTACCATCTGGCTGAGTTGCCCATATTAGGGACAGGGGCATGCTATATTTGCTTCATAGGAAGAGTGGCATCCCCAGAAACTGATGCAGATGGAGGGTTGCCTACTAAGAACACCAGTGTGTACTGTGTGTACTTGGCTGCATGGGCAATTGCAACTCAATTTAATTTTACATCAGCACAGAAACAGGGGAAATAATAAAATTCTGTAATAAAAACTTCTTTTGGAAAAATGTCTTGAATGAACATCAAGATGCAATCCAGAAAGACAAAGGAGCTCAGGAATGCTGGACATGCTTCCAAAAGGAAATCTAAAAGTTTGACCCAGCTTGCTGAAAGGTGAGCTGTTAGGAAGAAGAGCAGTCTGACTGAATAGGCAGATTTGTCTGGAACACAGGGAAAGAAAGAGAATGTATTACTTTTGCAAGAAGGGACAGGCCACTCAGGAGGACTGCAAAGATCTCGTGAGCTATGCAGAGAGAAAACTAGCAGGGTCAAAGCCTGGTTACCTGGTTACTAACCTGGTTACTGCCGTAAAAAGACAAATAAACAAGTTTTTAAAAATAGATTAGTAACAAAAGAAAGGCTAAGGAGACTCTCCATCCTTTAATGGATGTGTGGGGAACAGTAGCTTTGAAGGAGGAGGAAAAGGCCAAGGTACTTCACGCCTTCATTTCCTCAGCAAGACCAGTTGCCATCAGGGTAGCCAGTCTTCTGAGGCAGAAGGCAGGAAGAGAGAGCAGAAAGAGAACCCAAAATCCAAGGGCAAATGGTCATTGAGCTGCTACACCGCTTAGACCTGCACAGGTCTCCAGGACTGGATGGGATCCACCCAGTGGTACTGAGGGAGCTGGCGGAAGTGCTCCCAAAGCCTCTTTGCATCATTTATCAGCACTTCTGGCTGCCTGGGGAAGTCCCAGTTGCCAGGAGGTCAGCAAATGTGACACCTGTCTACAACAAGGCCTGGAAGGAAGATCCAGGCAGCTACAGGCCTGTCAGCCCTACCCGGGTGCCAGTAAAAGTTCTGGAGCAGATCATCCTGAGTGCCATCAAGGGACACATGCAGGACAGCCAGGGGGGTTAGACCCAGCCAGCATGGGTTTGGGAAAGGCAGGTCCTGCTTGACCATTTGATCTCATTCTATGGCAAAGCGATCCACTGAGGGGATGAGGAATCTGGACACACTGGATCAATGGGCTGAGAAGAAGTGCATGCAGTACAGAAGAAAAGGCAGAGCCTTAGGTGGGTATCAAGAGAATTGTTGTGCTTTGTTGGTCTGAGTCTGTTGTTTGGGGCTGGAAATGGTTAAACAGTGAAAATGGCAACTATTAAAAATTATTAATCAGACTAACATTACCGTATCATTCATGCTAATACGCAATAACAGTAATTCTTTTTTTACATAGCTCTGAAAGTAGATTTTAATGCATGTTACAAAAGAAGTTAGTCTTGGGCTTCCCTCCAACAAATGGAACAATTTGGGTTACAATTCTAATATTGGAATCAATAACAAAATCATATTTCATTAATAATATGTCAGGGAGTGGCCTGAGCCACCCTTCACCATGGGAAGGGAAGACTCCCCTTGAAATCTCACAAATTTCCAGCTGAATTTGTCCTGTTACAAATTTATGAAAGAATTAATGTATACATAATCGCTTCATGTTAAAGCTCCTTTCTGGATATCTGTAAGTCTAAAAACCCAAGGATTTTCTGCAGTTCTTTTGGATATTATGCTTCAGAAAATATGTACATCAACCATAATGAATCTAAAGCGAACAGGAGCAGCTGTGTTTGACAGAAATGGCTGTGTATCAGAAAACGCTAAAGAACCGGAACTGTTTAGCCTAGAAGAGGTCTGATAAGTTCTTGAATTCATGTGTTAAGGATCTGCATATCTTTTAGCATTCTCCTTCACAGCAACAGAGAAAAGTGTCATTATTCTACAGCAGTATGAAATGGTGAGTTAAAGTGCAGGATGCTCTGATATTATGAAGGCAGTTTATAACAGTGAACAATGAAGCAATAAAAAGCTCACTGTAGACAGAATTTCTGTAGAATTTTCCATCACTGCAGAAAAGCTTGGAAAAAGTTTTCCAGTGAGGAAAAGGTTCAGACACATGCCATGAGGATATAGGTATGCATCTAGGAAAATGACCAGTGATGGAATTAATAAGATATCAGTAAACCTGAACCTGAAAATTTGCAAAGTCCTCCAAAATATCACTGAAACTAACCAATTATCTCAGTTGTTCTCAGGCTACCTCCCAGACATTTCTTGAAGAGGATAGCTGACTGTTTCTAAACTGTCACTGATGTTTACGTAGACTGAGAATTTTCCATTATTTAAGATTTATTTAGGAAGAGTACAATTAGTCAAGGTTATATTTAACACAAGAGTAAATATAATGCTATTGGTGAGAAATGATTCAACATAAAAAGGAGGAGGAATCACAGCTATGGACATCTGTGGCTGTAAACACAGCAGAGACTGTAAATTAAATGCCAAATGAAGAGGCTTTATAAAACACATCCTCACAATAATAAAAGCTATGACAGAAAGCAGTGAATAGTGGGCTTATTCACAGATCCTGCAGACCTCTTTGTATGACCTGACCTCTGACAACCTCTTCTCAAGTCTAACAACTTCTTTTTTTTTTCCACTTTTTTCCTGCACTGCTTCATGCAAGAGTGCCTGAGTGGGCTTGCTATATTCAGATTATTAATTTAAGTAAATCAGAGTGTATAGCGTATTGCAGCTGGCTTCCTCAGCCACCCGACCTACTTAAGACTCATCAATTGTAAAGAAGAAGGAATAATAAATGTGGAATGAAATGAAGAGGTATCTATAGCAAATGTCTAATTTATTGAACATGGATGGGGTGATTTATGTCTCTGTTTCTAAAAGAGGGCAACACTAGCATAGCAGCTGTAAACCACTAATTGTACATAAATCTCCATTTTACCTGACAATTTTGCCTCTATGCATTGTCCATCCCCATTCAATAGCTCACCTGATATTCAAAGCTGGACTGCTATTTGAAGGCCTTAAGCAAGATGCCAGGGGAATATCTTTGTTCCTGTATCATTGGCATTCCTCTCCATCTGACAAAAATATACACATAAATGATCCTCTGATGTATAATTTTGCCTGAAGGAACACAAAACACTACTTTAAGGGAGTCTCGTGCATGTCCAGGTCTACAGTAGATGGATCTGGCTCACTTTATTTGGATTTTCTTTCTTATTAAATAAACTAAGATCTCAGGAGCCACTAGTTATCTCTTTTTCTCAATTTAAACTGTCCATTTACATTTTGTCTTACTAAATGGAGATACAGATACCAAGAATATAATTGGTAACGTTATCTTTGGCTGAACCAAGGAAGATTGTTCCATACAGCTAGTGATCCATCTGTACAATTAGTCATACAACATGAAATAAGTGATGAACATTTCAGGGACAACAATTGACCTGGTTTTAAGACTTACACTAGGATTTTTCTGTGTGGAATGTAGTCACCATCAGACGCAAAAGATCAAAGATGACAAAGGAAAAGATCTGTGTGTTTTTCCTACAGTCAAGATCTTCTTATGGGTGAAAAAGAAACATACCTCATATATAAAGGCAAGAACTTATTGCTAGAGTATTTGCAGTCTTAGCAGTCCAACAAAATTGCTAGTAGTGGTGCTAGTAGCAGTATTGCAGGTCTAGTTATTGCAGAAAGTGAATATAAAAGATCGTGAAGAGCATCAATATTCATTAAAATTTTCAACCATAATTAAGTTTTATATCCACACTTAGCGTTTTCCCTTTTATTTAATTAATTAAAATTAATCATCTGAACATAGCAAAGCCTGCCCTTCCCTGCCCTCTGCTTGCAAAGTCAAGGGCACTGGTCTGATTGGGGTTGGAAGCACAGCTTCTGTCTGTCTGAGCAGGCAAAGTGTTCTGCAAGTTGACAGTACATCAAGTCCTTTGCTGGGGATGCTGATGGCTTCTTATTCTTCAGCTGCTTAGGGTTGCTTTAATGCATTTGGCAGCATGATCTTACCCCTTACACTTCCTTTTTAGTTTGCAAGTTCACATCACCCACAAATTTCCTACTTGTTATGCATTTTGTGTGTTTAAAATGCTTCTATTTTGTTCTGTTTGGTGCCCCTGAAACTGGTTTTGCTCAGCTCCAAACCTGCATTTCTTTCACAGACTATTGATGAATTGGTTATTGCCATCAAGTCCCTAGTGTCAGCCTATGTCTCATTTTTTGTCATTCCACTTCTGCCCTGCAGCTTGTATCCCTACCTGTCCAGTTTTCAGCTCTCATACCAGACCCACATTTCTCTACATTGCATTGTTATGCTAAAATCAGTATGTCTCTGGACCTCTAGAGTCTAAATTCAGGTTTTTATGGGATAGGAAACCAGAGTATTTTACCTTTGAAGTATTATAGGATAAAGAAAAGTAGTGATTAATTTAAATGAAAGGAACAACTGTTGCTAGTTCCTGCACTGACTGCAGGAAAATTTCTATAGTTTCAGAAATAAACTAAATCTTCAGATAAGTACAGTATATTCAGGAGTATTCCAGGTTTGCTTTTTTCCTTTTTTTATCCTTTGCCTGTCTTGCAGAAATTACCACAAAGTAAAATAGGTTACTCAAATTCTTTTGAAGTCTGTAAACACAAATGCTGCAGCTAAAAGAAATAATTATTGAACCTTGATTTACAGGCCAAATAACAATCTTTTGTGAGAAAATCAATGCAGACTCTAATTTTCAACAAACTTAGTGCAGTCCACTACTGCAAATAGCTTCCTCACAGCTTTTCTGTGTGCTGTTCATGTTCCAGAATATGTATTATGTCATTCTTAATGCCAGAGGGAAAAAAAGGTTGGATTTTTTTCTTCCCCTCCAGAACTATCAAAGAACCAACTGCACAGACATTTTTGAATGAGAAATGTTTGTTACAGAAGGAGAATCTTACTGTGGTATCACCCATTTCTTTTCTAACACAACCAGAGAAGAGAAATATATTCTATATATCACCTGAATGTCACATCTAGGAAGTAGGAAGGTGACTTTTGCACTGCATATATTTTCTACCTGTAAAAACACACCAAACCTCACCAAAAAAAGGATATTTTAAAAACAAACAAATCTGGAAGAATACAATGTATAGAATGTAAAAAAAAAAGTTAAAATTAGACAAATCAAGTCCTGATCTTTATCTCAGTTTGCACACAAAGCTAAGACAACACAAGTTAACTTTAATGATACATATAAACCCACTGCAAAATAACTAGAATTAAATGTGAATCCCACAAAACAAGAACTAATTCTTTCTTGCAATAACACTGTCATTTATATTAGCTTAATTGATTGACTTGGGCCCTCAGAAGTGCTGGGATTGGGAAGGATTCTGCTTTAGATCCAAAAAGGTTAGTCTCACTGAGTTTTAAGGATTTCTTATGTGCCTGACATTTCCACGTGTTTTCACTGTTACCTTCACACTTCTCCATCCAAATACGTACCCTGTGATGAATATGTATTTATATTCATAAATATTCCAGCTCATGAAAGAGGGCTAAGCGGAGGCAAGTTTATAAATGGGGAAAGGCTATAGAGGTTTTCTTGAGAGTTCAAGGAGGTAATCAGAGAAAAAACAACTATATAGGAAACCTTGTGTAAAGACAGTAAAAGAATTCATTTGTATACTTACAACAGGAAAATGAAGAAAAATCTCATCTAACAAAAGGCAGCAGAGAAGCAAAAAAAAGCAAAACTCTTTGAAAGACCTACGTGTAAAAAATATAACTTGATTTTTGCCTTGGTGTTTATCTGGGAACACTGACATGCAAGTTATGCATGCAAAAGATGTTTGAATCTCGTATTTCAAGTCTGATCATTCAGATGGCTTTCTCAGTAAATCTTGATGAAAACATGTATCCTTGAGGCAAATTCATCACTAATACCCATTTTAGCTCACAAAAGTAATTTTATGACATATTGTGTTGCATGCCTGACTAATCCCAGGGGATGAACATTCATGGTTGTTATGAGACAGACTCTTCTAAACTCTTGGAGTTCCACATTGGCATCAGGCATCACAGCAGATTCACAGATCATTTTGTTCAGCTAGAAATAATCTGCTGTTATGTCTTCTAAGTAAGGTGGTTTTATTTGTATCACAAGGGTCACGAATCCCTCTATTAAAACCTAGCATTACAGCTCAGCTAGAGACATATGCAGTTTACCAAAGAAGTGCTGGAAATAGTAAAGCTTAACTGAACAAAACAGCCCTGCCACTTCAGGTTCTCTGAAACCCTAAAAACCTCTCTTCTTCAGCGCTGCACCACTGATTAGTAACACGTTAACCGAAGGAGACTAACGCTGTCACCTATAAAGTCTGTAGTCATCCCCCAGCAATATTCATTTGGAAGCTGTAATAATTGAAGGTGCATTAGCATAACCAAAACAAAAAAGGGTAATTGAAAAGCAAAAATAGATTAATTTGAGAGTCTTCACTAAGGACCCAGAGAAATCAGTGGTAGAAAGAGAATGTTAGATTTTGCATTCATTATATTCCTATATAACACTCTCTAATGAATTATGCAGCCAAAATTTTAAAGAATATCCACAACTCTTCTACTTTTTCACATAGAAAAAAAAATCTTGATAGAAATCTTTAGCAGAAAATGGAACTTGTGATGCTGAAAAACTCAGTATATAGAATTCAATCTTAAGTTAATTTGCTTATAAGCTGAATAATAATACTTTCTACAGCTGCATTCCTAGCAATATTTCTCAACATCAGTTGGGTAGCCTCACAACACATGAAGAATGAAGAAAATGTGCAGAAGACAATGTGCATGAAGAAATATTATTTTGAAGATCTGTATCTTTACAAAAACTTAGTGATCTACCTGAGTTGTGAAACAGGCATCTGCATCTGCATCTTACTGTCCCTTAAACCAAAAACCAGAAAGCAGTCATACCCTTATGCACAGAGTAAGGATACAAGGCAAGACTAATATCAAACCTGTATTTTTGTATAGAATATAATATGTGCTGGAAAAAATAATGAATTATAATAAAAATGAATATGAGGATATTCTTAAAACCATAACAAGTAGGAGAAAATGGCAAACTGGCAGTCAACTGTCTATGGCAGATCTGATAAAGTCTGAATAAGATAATAGAAATAAGTTAATCTGTGTAGCATCTAAGACACCATGTCAAGTGACTGGAGAGGTGGAGGAGGGAAGACGAGAAAATAATAATATATCCTGCCTTCCTCAAGGAGCAGCATAGCATCAGAAAACATCAGGAAAGCACTAGAATTGAGAAGGAGGTTTGAGTTCTTGTACAACACTTAAGTTTACAGTAGCAGGTGTGCTTAGTTGGTATGTCTTGCACCTATTGATAAAGTCACAGTTGCTCTGATCACGTCCAAAAGTAGCACATATTTCACTGTCCATCTCCATGAAGAGCAAAATACTGAGGAGATCAAATGTATTCCTTCAATACACCAGCTGAACTGGTGCGTGGCAGCACTGTCAATATGTGAGAGCTGAGAATTAAAGATTGATAGTTTTGTCTTCATCTTAACGTCCTTTGGAAAATTCATAATATGAAGACATTTTTGCTTGAATTTATTTTAATTAATGCTTCTCTTCATAAGATTAAAGATTTTGTGGAATGTTTTTAAGAATAGTTACCCATTTGAAATAAATCTCTTTGAATCTTTTTAAATTCTAAAACAATATTGAGAGTACAAGCAAAAGTTATTCAAGCATTTATAAAACTATTATTCAAACACTACTTAAACATTTATAACTACAATAAAAATATTTTTTCACATTACCAAACTAAATCTAATTTTTTCCCTAATCTGTGTTATCCTAATTCTTTAGTCAGATCCTTATTGAAAAATCCTGCACTTGAGAATAGTTTCAATGGTGTAAATCTGATTATTAATATGGATTTTTTTAATTTTTAGTTTCTTCTTCCCTTCTATGATCAGTAGTTTTTCTGTAATTTGTGTGCCACCACCATGTTCTCTTGATATTCGTGGGTTTGTTAATATCCTGGAAGATAAATATTCCATGTTAAATTTCCACACAATATTTTTAATTGCTAGATTTTTATTTTATTTGTTCTTTTGGTAGGTGACATCAAATTGCCATACAAGGTATTTCAGTTAAAAGAAAATATGCTTTTCACTCCCCTTTAGATTGAATGATTTGATTCTCCAAAGGAAATCTTTGTTGCTACATTTTTTCACATACATATGGCTGAAATGGATATTTGAAACAGCAGATGTTGAAAACATGCATTTCTCATTAAACTCGCTTGATCCTTCTGTTTAAATTAATCATTAAAACAGTATTTCAATTCTCTGTGGCATCTTGCTGTTTTGCATCCTGTTTCTGTAAGTTTCCATCAATCCTTTGAATAATAGCTAGCAGGAGCCATGACTGCACCGACACGTGATGCAGACCATCAAGAATTAGGCTGGAAAATAAAAGATAGTAAATAAGCCTTTCTAGGCACCCTTTCCCATGAAAGATTGGAGCAGATGATCTTTTGAGGTCCTATCTGGCCCAGGCAGTTTTATGATTCTGTGACTCTATGATTTGTGTCTCTGTCATCACACAAACCCAAGTTTCAACTGGTGTGCTTCCACTGACTTCCACTGGAGATAATGAGGCAATGTCAGCCCATTGGGAATTAAAAAGGCTTCATGTGTAGTGCAACTACTAGATTCTGCTCCCTGACTAGGAATCCCAGACCCAATTTCACTCAGACAAGATTCACAGAAACCACTAATATTATCATTATTATTTGAGAAGGGATGCAAAATAAAAATGCATGTTTGCTGTTATTAAGCATCTCATTTTTACGCCTGCACACTTTAACTTGTTATCCTATTTTTTTATTATTCTAAAATAATTCAGAGTGTTAATTAATTAATTCTCTAGCATGAAGAGTAATTTTTACACTTTGAAAATTGATTTTACTCATGTTTAAATCCCTAGTAAAGCAGATTAGTATCTACATGTAATTATACTTTCAGTTTCTTCACAATTAATTTTCAGTTGAATTTTTCATGTCCACTCAAGCACCCAAGTATATACAATATCATTCTCTTTGAATATGTCAATAAATATTGAAACTAAAACTGACTGGGAAAACCAAAAAGATAAAGGCAATTTAGTGATATCTTCCTTTTTAACTTTTCCTTTCCCTCCCGCTCCCCCCCCCAATAACATTGAAGTTTAAAGTAGAACACGTAGAATAGCTTTTGGAAACATGTCAGAGCTTTTCAGATTTGGTCCTAATTTCAAAATAGGATTATGTTTTTAAACAAGGTCTGGTAGGAGTCTCCAGCTCTAAGGAAATCAAAATCACTAGCTTACATTAAGAAGACGCTAGCAGAGTCTTGAACAGTTAAAGGTTTAATGCTCTGAACAAATTAAAATAAGTGTTATCCAACTGCAGAGAAGTATTATTTAAATCATGGTTATTAGGCTCCACTGTCTGCTGTTTTTCCAATATTTGAAGCTGGTCCCTCTCTTAATAATTTAGAGTCAATAATCAAATGCATATCTCAGGGTACCTCAGTTAACCTACCTGACTAGGAAAACATTTATTACTGTTAAACTGTTTTATTCTAGAGAAAGGTGAACAAATGCCTTGAGTGAGATCACACTGCAATATTTCTTCTTTTTTATTCTTGTCACAGTAACTGTCAATTTACTACAGTGAGTTTGCAGATTATCTAGAAATTGCTCCCTTTCTCTGCCCTCCCCCCTCACCAAATTAAAGTTGGTCACATCAGTCAAGATTATTTTTATTGGTCGGAATTAAGGCAGTAGCAGGTTAAAGAGCTTAAAAGGGACAAAAATAGAAAGGACTTGGTGGTTGAAAAATGCTCCTCTCAATTTGGAGCTTAGCACATAGAGGGTTTTGACATGAGAAAACCCTCATACTGAGGGTTGCAGCATAACAGCTGTCTCAGAGCTCTGTTATTGTGCTCTTCAGAGAAAATACTAATAACTGTTATGCAAATAACCTAGGATAATATTATTTTGAAAGCTCTTTACACCCCAAAATGTTAAAACAATTACAAAATTGATTTACTAGCATTATTTAATGCCATTAAAATCCATACATCTGCCTAGTTTTATAATAGTCACTTTTCAGAATAGAAAACACTTTACAATTTGGACTTGGTTTTAGTCTTTTAAAAAAATCTTTCTATGTCTATAATAAGCTCTTGATATTTATATTTATCTGGCATAGTCTTTTGAGACATGGTTGCTCTGTTTTTTCCTGGTCTGTATTCACTATGCTTGCTTCAATCTTGCCAATGGATGAAGTAAATTTTAGTGTGTCAGGCTCTCATTTTGTTATCTGATCTATGCTAGAAGTTGCCTAAACCAAAACTATGTTAAGCTACTATAAGATTAAATAAGTCAACCAAGGGGTCATCAAGAGGTGACAGAAAAATCTTGTGCTTAGCAGTACTGATAAAAGATACATTGAACCATCATCCAGAATTCTAGCTCAGAATGCTGGAACAAGTAGTCAGGAATGAATCTCTCAGAAAATACGCTTGTTGAATGGATGTGACAATCTTTCTTTTATGTAATGTTTAACATCAGAGCTGGATCACCTGGTAATAAATTCTGTAATGAAACTAAGTAGAACTGAATGAACAAGGTAAATTAATGGAACCTAATGCATAGACATGCACATCAGACCTGGTTTCCCAAATAAATTATGGTGTAAATCTCACATTTTCTGACAGATGAGTCATGAATGCTGAGACATTAGAAATTCTTCCATACATTCTTCCTTTTTCACAAAACATAATTTTGTTCTTAATTAATTAGTATACAAAAATATTAGATGAGAAGATTGAGCAAAAGATGATCACAGGTTTGTTTACATGACACTGAGCCTGCTGGCAACAGATGTGATACCTGTCTCAAAGAGGAAAAAAGGATATTTGCTCAGGAGTTCACAGGTCTCACTGAGAGAGCTTTAAACTAGATTTGAAGGAGGAAGAGATAAGCCCATTTGTGGGAAACCACAGACACACTGGAGAATTGTCATGCAGGAATTAAAACTTCACCAAAAAAAGTGGCAGGATTGACAACTCAACTGAAGAGAATGTACACCAAACACCCAGCATGGGCAGCAAACAGGAGGAGCTAAAACCAAGGTGCAGCAGAAAAGATATGCATAATTGCCATGATGGAGATATAGTGGTGTTACTTGCGCAGCCAAAATGCTGCAATGGATGGCTGTAAACTTTTCAGAAGGAATTGGGAAGGAATGGGAGGTGGTGGGGTAGCTCTGTGTGTTAGTGAGGGTCTAATTGTCTGGAGCTTGTTGATGGTGGTTACCAGTAAAAATCAGGGGTAAGGCCAACGGGGCAGATATCCTGGGGAAGTCTGTTCTAGACCACTCCACCATGACAAAGCGGCAGATGAAATATTCCATAAACAGCTGGGAGAAGTCTCATAATTGCAGGTCCTTGTTCCAACTTGCCAGATGTCTACTGGGAAAAGAACACAGCAGAAAGGAAACAATTCCATGAGTTTCCTAGAGTGTGGGAGATAACTTCTTGACAGAGCTGATAAGGGAGCTGACTAAGGAAAGTGTCCCTCTGAACCTGTTGGTTGTGAGCAAAGGAGGACTGGTGAGTGATCTGATGGGTGGAGACCGTCTTGGGCACAGCGATCTCAAAAATTGTAGTTTTCTGCTCTAGAAGAAGGGGAGTAAGCAAGGCTGCCACCTGGGACTTCTGGAGGGTGGACATTTGCCTTTCCAGAGCACTGGCCAAGACAGTCCTTGGCAAGCAGTGGCAGGGAGGCAAAGGAGTCCAGGAATTCTGGATGTGCTTCCAGAAGGAAATTTTAAAGATGCAGGAGCAGGCTAACCCCATGTGCCTCAAGATGAACTGATGGGGAACAATACCAGCCTGGCAGAACAGAGAGATCTTACTGGAATTCAGAGAAAGAAAGAGAATGTATTACTTTTGCAAGAAGGGACAGGCCACTCAGGAGGACTATAAAGATCTCGTGAGCTATGCAGGGAGAAAACTAGCAGGGTCAAAGCCTGGTTACCTGGTTACTAACCTGGTTACTGCCGTAAAAAGACAAATAAACAAGTTTTTAAAAATAGATTAGTAACAAAAGAAAGGCTAAGGAGACGCTCCATCCTTTAATGGATGTGTGGGGAAAAGTAGCTTTGAAGGAGGAGGAAAAGGCCAAGGTACTTCACGCCTTCATTTCCTCAGCAAGACCAGTTGCCATCAGGGTAGCCAGTCTTCTGAGGCAGAAGGCAGGAAGAGAGAGCAGAAAGAGAACCCAAAATCCAAGGGCAAATGGTCATTGAGCTGCTACACCGCTTAGACCTGCACAGGTCTCCAGGACTGGATGGGATCCACCCAGTGGTACTGAGGGAGCTGGCGGAAGTGCTCCCAAAGCCTCTTTGCATCATTTATCAGCACTTCTGGCTGCCTGGGGAAGTCCCAGTTGCCAGGAGGTCAGCAAATGTGACACCTGTCTACAACAAGGCCTGGAAGGAAGATCCAGAGAAATATAGACCTGTCAGCCTGGAAAAACATGGGCTTATGGGAGACCTGATTTCTTTCTGCTTCACTGTCTGAAAGGAGGTGGTAGCAATGTGGCATCCAGCCTCTTCTTCTGAGCAACAAGTGACAGAACAAGAGGAAACAGCCTCAGTTGCACTAGTGGAGGTTTAGATTAAATCTTAGGAAAAATTTCTCCTCTTGTAGGGCCTTCAGGCATTGGAAGAGGCTGCCTAGAGAAGTGGTGAAACTACCATTCCAGAAATGTTTAAAAAAGATGCAGGTGTGATACTTGGGGACATACTTTAGTGCAGAACATAGGGCTGGCTTAACTGTTTGTTCGATGATGTGAGCATTCTTTCACAACCATAATGGGGCTATGATTCTATGACTATGATGAGTTTTGAGATAATGGTTTCAGTAGCAATGGTTATAGATTCCTGAAATGTTTAAAATAACTATCTCAGAATATCTTTCCAATTTTTCCCTCACATTCCTAAGACAGGGATTTATTTTCTGTAGTATTTATGTAGTTATACATACAGACATACTTCTATTCTTTGTATATCGCGTAATGATGATACGGATCATCAGTCTTGGTATAATTCTCATTTATATGAACATAACAGCAAAACATAGGTTCAATATCAGATTCACAGAAGTATGAGCAAATAAGTTTCCTACTGCAAACCTCTTAGCTGAACTTGTGATTGTAATCACTTATGATAGTTTTTTTACAAAAATTTATTTTCAAGCCAAATCCAATGTCTCAATGTTACTGCAGCTGTCCAAGCACCATATACCTCAGTCCCTTGTCTCAGACCCCTCTCACACTTCTTTCACCACCATCTAGTTTTACATACATACTTACCCATCCCTCACTTCCAAATCACTCTTATCAGCATATCCTGTACTTGCTTCCATGTTAGCTGACATAATTTTGTCAGTGTGTGACTGCTCAATACTGAGAAGAGAATCATCTAGGATTTCTGAAATGTGTAAGCAGAGAATTAGTAATTATTGGAAATTGGATCAGTGGAAAGCTGATTTTTACAAAACATGCAACATTTCCCCATCTATAAATAAATAAATAGATAAATAAATAAATATCCAACCAAGTAAAAAAATTTCACCTAGAAAAAGATGTTCCTTTTCCAATTTATATTGCATTTATCAATCAACTAGTTTTGTCTCTACACAAGATTTTAAGCCCCACTGGAAATGAAAACTAATGCTGTCCAAATATCCATAACAAGATGAGTCTAAAAAGAAGCTACTTAATATTAAATAGATCCTCATGAAAATGTACTTCACTTTTTGCTTTGGCTAATTGGCCAACAGCTGACAGAGAGAGATTGCAGTCGTCTCTTTTTAGAAGCTAGAGGAGGAAACCTGGCTCCTCTACTACTTGGAAATTACTGCTATAGAGTTTGTAACAGGACCAAATTCCTAAGAAGACTACGCTAGGTAATACCGGCTTCTTATCTGTTCAGTGTATTTCTCTTCCTACTCTTTCGTTTGTTTGTTTTTAGGAATCACAAAAATTAATGCATTCATCAGAACCAGCATACATAGTATATACTAAAACTTCTTGAAAACAAGGAGGGAAGAGGTTGTTGCTTACTGTTGAAGTAAATAAACTTGTTTCTGAGGGAGTCGTCTTTCTGAAAAAACATCATATCTAATCTAACATTGCCCTCTATCCTCCAGTCCAGCTACAGTTTTGATCAGATTTGTTCCTAGCCCACATAATCAATAGACCTGAATAATGAATGAGTTCTAGGTGTCTTCTGCCCTTGCCTGTATAACCTTTGAAATTTGAAAAATATATTAAGAAGAGCAGAGGTTATATTGATTCATTCATGACAATAACAGGTCTAATACTCTCTATAAACTTCCCCCTACATCCAGTTCACAGAAAATAGCTCTATTTCAATGAAATGTGTTTGGATACAACAGCCTCTTGATTTTTAATGGTTTGTTTGAAGAGCTTCCTGTCTTTCTTATTTGTATGTTAAAGAAGAAGAAAACTCATTGAAGTGGAAATAAACCTGGACATCTGATTATGTACAATGTACTTTGAAATTATACACACAAACCCTTAAGCTACAATAGCAGCCTTACACTAGTTAATAATTACGTTTGATTACTCAGCCCCTGTGAGGATTGCTCAGAGACTTCATTCTCCACAACTGTTAAGGTATTTTAACCAGAATCCTAAAGCAGCTTGATGTAAATTAGATAAGAAAGTTCTTTTGCAATGTTGTTAGCTTGTGTCATTAGGTGAGGCAGCAGGATTGCATTAAATGAGAGCAAAGAAGCAAAAATAGCATGAGGAAAAAAATTAAGACAATGACAAAAAGAGACAAGCTTTTCCCAACAAGCCTTAAAATATCAATGTCATGTTTAAGCAAACAACACTCAAGGGCAAACCAAAATCTCTTGCAAGTATTGCCTAACGCTTTTCTCAGACTTCATTGTTAATCACTATTATCCTGCATTAATCAAGTAAAAATGTTCTCATTTTGTGAAACACAATTGCTGAACATCCAATGAATGTATTTTTACTGCAACAGATACTAGAATAAGAAGATGCTAGAAATGGAAATGTCAATCATATTTGCCAGCAAAGGACACAAGTAAACATATTGAGAGAGCTACTTTTCTTATTCTTATTCTTCCATAGTTGCTAACTGGTATGACAGAGCATAAATTAATGATTCATTAATATGAATCAGTGTTAGAATAATAAATTAAAAGAAAAACCAGTAAACTTAAATGTTGCTTATGCAGAGACAGTCTTGCAGACTTTCTCAGGGCCATAACATGTACAGTTCAAAAGCACAAGTATATCTGTAAAGGATAAAATAAGAAATAGAAATTCGATATTACTGGCAACAGGGAAGGTAGTGCTCCCTATATCCATTGATATCTTGTTTTTATTCAATAAACCATGTCAGGAGACTCTGACAGCTTGCTTTAAGTAGGATTATACACAGCCATACCTGCTGAGAGCTTGGTGCCACTGGCTCTGAACCTGTATTTTTATAGACCTTCAGATGTTGTTACTTTCAAAAAAGTCATACTCGTCTGCAGAAGCAGCACTTTTCCAGCTCTCACCACCACCCTTATTACTGTGCCACCAATTTCCAAGGCTCTATTGGATGTCTTGAGATGTATTAAATGAGAAGGAACTGTAACACTGCAAAGTCTAACAGATCTGACCAGAGCAGATTAAGTAAAACCCCTTAGAGAAAAAGGAAGATCTACTGTGTAATTAGAGGAGCATGATGATCTCATCAGAAGCATAAAAGCAATGCCAGCACCTCTCGTATAATTAGTTTTTCTCTCTAGGCCCAAAACATTTTATGCTGAAAGACAGAATTGCCATATTTGTTTCACAGACTGTGGGGTTTCAGGGTATAGGTAGCAGAGCAGCAGGCCTTGAAAGCCAAATTGAGCTTCTGTCTCTAGTCCGGAAGAAGCCCTGGGACCAGAAAAAACATAATGGTCACAGGGGA
Organism: Acanthiza pusilla; assembly: GCA_036630365.1. Classification (NCBI taxonomy): domain Eukaryota; kingdom Metazoa; phylum Chordata; class Aves; order Passeriformes; family Acanthizidae; genus Acanthiza; species Acanthiza pusilla. The sequence continues at coordinate 2,458,777 of JAXCHO010000034.1, forward strand.
AGTGGCACTATGGGTCTGTGGCCTGCATTGCCGGTCAGTGAACTGCTGGACCTGTTAGCAGTAAGAAACAGCATTATTTACCTTAATAGGTATTGTTTCTCTGTTACCATAAAAAGTAAAGTTGTGAAACACGATAGGTAATTGGAGCACTTTGTAGTGTAGAGTTACTTCCTGTTTGTGTTGTAGTATATAAGCAATTATCACTGCGCAATAAATGTCTTTGCTCACCACCACCCTGCGAAGTCTATGCCCCTGCAATCACTCAGGCAGCACACGAATGGTGCGGCCAAGATTTTGATGGTCACAATCCTTGGTTCAGAGTGATCCCAAAGTGCATTCAGTGAAGGATAGCTATGAAAAGAAGTGGAAAGAAAGGAGACAGACATACCCATCAATATACATTCATATGTATTTCCTACTCCTGCATGTGTTTCATCCATAGTCTTTATACACTTTAAATATATTGGTCTTTAAATAAACGGATTCGTACCTTCTGGCAGCGGAGATAATTTCGAAGATGTACTCTTTGGGATTGTCACAAGAAAAAGCCCCTCATAAATGAATTCTGAAACTAAGGTGACTTAATTTAGCTTACTGAAAAATACTGTCAGAACTCAAGACTACTGAAAGTAGTATTTTCTGTGACATATTTGGCTTTTTGGTACTCACTTCTTCTTGGAGACCACCACAGGGAAGAGGATTCTAAGCGCAAAGACAAAAAGCAGCTGTAGGGCAATTCTTTTTGCAGTTATTGTCATACCTATGACATTTTCTTCTGTTTCTCCTACTAAAACAAGAAGAAATAACACAAAGTCACTTGATTCTCTCTTCCAATACATTTCTATATAAGAAAGGAATACTGGCAATAATTGCCCACAGAGAAGAAAACAATTTTGGGTCATTGTTGATATAGATTCCAATGGGTCAGATCGTAGCACCTATTATTGAAATTATCTCATCTTAGTTGGTGCTGCCAAACAAAAGAATGTTTGAAGATAATATTTCTTTAAATGAAATATACATCCATGGAAAAAGACCCTTTTTTCATCTCTTAAAATTCCCCTTCTTCCTCAAAAAGAAACAATAATATCTTCATATTGACAGGAAAACTCATGCATTTGTGTGATTATTGATAAAGACCTTACATGAGATTTCTCTTTCACAAGTTTGATTTCAGCAACTTTTAAAATTCTAAGTAAACCATATGTGTAAATATAATAATAATAATAATAATAATAATAATAATAATAATAGTAGTAGTAGTAGTAGTAGTAGTAGTAGTAGTAGTAGTAGTAGTAGTAGTAAACCAACCACAAATGGAAAACCCAACTAACCACACAAATACATACACTACCACCAGCATCCCATTTGGACACTTTTTGTTGCGCATTAATCACTCTGCCAGACTGAACTGTGGACAATTAAGACAACAGCTCCTACTGTAAAGCAGATCAAATCCTCTTAAAGTTGCATATGGCCCTTTAATCTAAGTGCACTGTACAGAGGACTTAGTTCTAGTGTTCAACCCTCATGAATCAACTCAAACTCTGTAACTGACCTCATTTGACATCTGTCAGAAACCAAAAGCAGTAGCACCCAGCTGTTCACTTAAATAAAACATACAATTGCATAAATAAAATATAAAACTATAAATGTAGCTCTAGTATTTTGGAAACTCAATGCTACTCAGTGATAAAAACTTAATTGTTATTATTTCTGTGATTTTAATACCGTCTGAACAAACCTTATCCTGTTCTAATTCCTGTCCCCAAGATTTCCTTCTGAGATTTCTCATTCTGTAATAAGATTCTGTCATGGCACACAGGATTTTTTTCTACCCTAAAATAGAGGTCTTTTCTCTGGGTGAAAGAGCATTTTTGATGTCAGTTATCATCACTGAGAAAAACATTCAGCAAGCTCTTTACCAGTGATTAGTAAAGGGATTTTAGCCTTTTATACCATTTCTTATAATTGTAGTTTCTCTAACATCCCTTACTTCTTACCAGGAATGGTTCTTGTCTTCATTTATTACCTGAAGCACTGGTCAAAAAAGGAATTATATGAGTTTCTACAACTCTCGTCCTGCTCCTGGTTAACTTGCCCTAGAAAGAGTTTTCATAGTTTCAGCAAGGAGTCAGTTATTTCTGCCTGTAAATAATGACAGTAGAATATATCATCAAAATGTAAATTTTGAAGCATAAAGAAAGAAGACTATATCACATGAAAATAAAATATTAAGGGGAATACAGAGAGGAGTGTAAGGATTATATTGGGGAAAACAAAATGCAGAATCATAGAATATGCTGATGGAAGGCAACCATCAGGATCATCAAGTCCAATTTCTGACCCCGCCCAGGATACCCCAAGAGTCAAACCATGTGCCTGAGTGCATTGTCCACAAGCTTCTTGAAATCTGTCAGGCTGGTGCTGTGACCACTTCCCTGAGGAGCCTGTTCCAGTGCCCAACCACCCTCTGGGTGAAAAACCTCTTTCCTGGTATCTACACAAAACCTCCCCCAACTCATCATAAAAGATAATGGTACTGCTGAGGGAAGTCTGGGCCCTTCTCTGCAATGTCTGCGCCTGACTGCTTCTGGCCGCAAAGGAATTAGGTACCTCCATGGGTACCCAGACAGATCCACAGAAGGAAGCCATGTATTTCCGACTCTAGGAGAGGATGAGACATGTTGTAGAGACAGGGTGGAGGTAAAACAAGAAAAATAAGATACTATAGATATGAATTGGAGAAGGGGAAGTTGTCCTGAAGTAACAGGACAGGAGGGAGGTCAATACTGGCCAGAGGTAAGGCTCTAAAAGGGCAAAATAAATGATACTGTGTGAAGCCAGTAACAAGGAACTGAGGTTTTAAAGGAGAAGGAGGAGAATTAACAAAGCCCTGAATGACAATTAATTAAGAAGAAAAGTAAGAATGGTACGCCAAGCCTATGACGTTGACTTTGAAAGGCAAACTGGGTTAGGAGGCCAGTAGTAGGACAGAGGCAGGATTGAGGCAGAAAAACCCTTAGCAAGAAATATCAGAACAAAAATAAATTCTATCCTTAAAAATATATCTAGAATACATTATTCCCTCTTCAGTGTACAAAAAAAATTCATAAATTCCTACTTCTATCCACAAATCTCTCTGAAACCACTGGCAAAGTGTGCCATTTATTGTTGGTCCACACAGAGTACTTCTATTAGGTAGTGATGGACCCTTTATACTGAGCTTGAGTAGTAAAAATTTTTTGCTTCAGTTTAATGTGCCAAGTCTTCTGAAGAACCATGAAGAAAAATCTCATTGGCAACATGTAATGAAGAAAGTTTAGAGCGTTGCTTTTTACATTGTAAAAAATTGTATACAAAAAAATTATATGCAAATGAGTATGTCTTACAGTACATTAAAAGAACATATCCACAATTGTAGAGAGAAATGTTTCTGAAGTCTATAAAGAAGTCACTGTTAACATTATTTCAATGTGTATCATATTTTTGTATAACAGTCCTGCCAATGTATTGATCATAATGGGCTCCCTGACTCTTTTGAGACTTCTGGAATATCTTGTCAAGTATAAAAGGTGGTGTTCCTTTTTTTAATATATGTGAATGTAAATACTTTTTTTTTTTGCTAATAAGCTGCTACTACATGAAAGTGCAACACGATAAAACATTTGCTTTACATATTACAAGTTACGCATACCTACAGCAGAAGCATCTTTGCACATCACTTCTGACATTATATATAAATTTTTATACTTTTTTTGAGTGTCCCATGGGCAAATATCAAACAAAATTTCGAATAAAAAATGTGGAATAAAAATAGATTATTTCTCCAGATTTGGATAAAATCAAATATGGAATCAAATTTACTTGTAACTAAATAAGGAATGTTTTTGTTGTGAATCCCCCCAAAATAATGAAGATAAATTGACATAATTAGTTTAATTCAGTTCATCCGTACTGTTTTGGTATAATTTTTTAATCATGATGTAGCTAACAGAATATAAAATATTGTTATACTTTTATTACCCAATGAATATGCAAAGGAATAGAGACACTGTGAACACAGAGATACCCACAGAGTTGTTTCCCTAGCAACAGGAAGAAGGAATGTGCTGACAACTTTACATACCTTCATCAAATTACTGGTTGCACACCAACACGGTTCATAGATGAGAAATCTATTGCACTTAAAAAATAGAATAATTTAAAAGGTAGCTGATGTTGCATTCCAGACATATTTTCTTTCTGAAATCTTTAAGAAAACATTCTTTGAGAAGGGTTGAATGTCTGGTTGAAGATGCTTCAAGGGGTAAAATATTTCAGAAAAATTCTGGGTTATTTGCAGAAGGTTAGCCCTTGCCTAAACTTCTAAGTTGGTGCTCAAAAGTTACTGAGTCACCTCACATTTCTCACTGAGGTTCTCCATGGCAAAATGCAGACAGATCTGAAGACACTCGATTTTGGCCACAATGGAGACCAAACGCATTACTTGCAGAGAGCACGACACCAAGATTGAAAAGGAAAGTATTGTTCCAATATCAAATGTATTGGCTTGGCCTCACTGACTCTTAAAGACAAACCCATAATTTTTAAATCAGAGCTGGCTTGCAAGACACCAGATTGGAGTGAGAAAGCTTTCTCACAAAGAAAATAATTTTGGATTTCTAAGGTATTAAGTCATTACAGTGAATTTTCCTCACTGTTTATATCTGCAACTGCAAAGAGGGAAACACTTTCTTCTTTGTTTGACTATGTCCATTTATTAATTTATATTGTTACCATCACTGTTTCATGGAATGCCTCACAACATCTCTAGGATGCAGAGAGGTCTTAACCTAAAGAATCTACAGTATCTACAAAAAATGGATATAGAAAAAAGTACTGATCAGAAACAGCCATCTTTTGCCAAACAGTTTTAGCATTTTTTGCTAGGAATACATAAAATTGACCTGTTGCACCTGCCATGCACTCATATGTTACTGATTCTAAATATGGAAAGTAAATTCCTTACAGCAGCAACATCTTCTGAGAAAACTTCTTCTAACCACTCTAGAATCCTTTGCTGAAACCCCAACCATCTGAACCCTAATTAAAATGAGCTTGAATTCAGTAAAAACAAATAAGGTTTTGCTACTAATTCATGAATTTATTCTCTTCTACTTGCTGTATAAAAAGAATGCATTTTAAATTATCACAGACATAAAAGGGAGGAAAGAGTGATGAAGAAAGCCTATTCCAAAATATGATGTCATATTTGTAAATGTCACAGAATAAGTTTCCCTCTCCCTCCACGGGCTAGATGCTCCAATACGAATTTGCTTCACCTAGGTTCTGGCACTTAAATCAGGAATATTCCTTAATTTCCTCTGCAATTAGTCACAAGATGTGATCATCTGGTAATTCACATTTTAGATGGGCTGAATCATCTTTGGAGAGGTCTCTCCCTCCCAGCTGTGAGCAATCTGAGAAACTGCCTCATACAGGTGTAGAGGTTCAATAGTGCCTCCACCACTTCATGACTTTCTAAACCACAACAGAGCTAGAAATAATGTACCTCACACCATTTATGAAACTGGTAACTACTGAATTGTTTGTATTTGTATCCTTTTTATTAAGGAGCAAAAGAGAAAATAATAGAAGAGGGGAAGAAGAGAAAGTAATACAGGAAACAGACAAGAGAAAAATTTCTGTATTGGAATTCTAGTTTAGGTCTGGAATCTGTTACCTTCAAATTGGAAGCTGGTGGCATTCAAGGCAATTATCCCACCAACATATGATGTGCTCTGATTGTGACAGCAACGCAATGACGGCATTGCATTTGCAGGGCTGGTCTCAGACAGGATGACAGATGGCACCTCCATTGCAGAGTGATGTCCCCAAAGAGACTTAAAAAACAAATGAGTAGTTTTCAAAGATAATGTTAAAGAGTAAAATGTGATGATTATTCATTCAATTTAGACAATATTAAGCCACAGTCAATAGCAATCAAAACTCACTGTAGCTCAATCTCTGTTCCTGAAATCCCTGAGTAACACCTTCATTTTAAAGTTTAATAATAACTGTGAGGAGCACCAGTACCAGTGCAGCAAATTTATGATGGAGTAAGACCAGCAAATGGAGATGTTTTCTCAGTCCCTTCTGCTCTCCAGAAAATCTGCACTGGCATTTTAAAATGCGTAAGAGTGGTGTGACGTATCTGACTTTAGAATTTCACCCACAAAAATATGGAGTGTCTCCATCTTGTCTGAATAAATCCGTGTATGGCAATTTGATAAATAAGATAAGAAAGATCCACTGAGATCCCAGCGTTATGTTCAACAATTACTTATTGACGGAGCTGAAAAAAGCACTATGAAATTCTTGTAAGGGATCATACATTCAAAACACACAAGACTAAGCATTCTGTCTGCTAATCCCATAGTACAAATCTGTCGTGAAATACTCAGTTCTACTGAATTCTACGGAATTCAACTTTTCTGATTGTTTTGGTAAAAATTTAGAGGACTAGTTAAATTCTTATATGGGAAGTATTTTCTAAATTGAACTAAATATTTCCAATGATACTGAGCTGTTCCATCATAATACACAACACTAATCGACCAAACACAGATAGGTAGCATGGTCCATGACTTGGCCCCACTTTTGAGTGAAATGAGCTACTTGGTTATCCCTGGGCAGTTCTGTCAGGGTATAAATATGCCATGAATTACTTTTTTTTTACATCTCAACAACATTGACTAATAAATAATTCCTTTGTCTGATTAATGCATTTTTAGCATTTCTGTTGTTGAAGTAAATTCTCACCAGTATGAATTAGAGAATCCCAATCCAGTCTCTAAAAAGTAAGTAGATTTCTCAGTGTTTTAACTCACTTTAAAATTGTAAGAAGAGATCTAAAAGCAGCATATATCAGGAAAAATTAAGTAATACCTTTCCACTTTTTCAGCTTATAAGATTCAATAATCTTGATATTTTAAGCTATATTTCCTAAGTAACCAGCAGGACTTCAGCTAAGAATAAAACAAAACTCTCATGTCAGCACCCAAGAGACCTTTGAAGGGTTAATATCTTTCACTTTTAACATTACCCCTTTAATGCTTTAGGAAAAAAAAGCAAATCATGAGAAAAACTAGTGAAGATAAATACCTAGAAACTATTATTAATTTTTGGGGGGGAGTTTACAAAATGCCTAGCTAAACCTCATTGTTGCAGAGTATCAACCTCTTTATTAACCATCCGTTACACTGTACACTCAAGACTCTCCAGAACGAAATTGTCCCACTTTTGTCCAGTCATCTAAATGAGATCTCTTAATTAGAAACAGAGACTGCTTTGATTCCCTTGACAGCTAGCAGTTAGAGACATGCCCCTCAGCTGATACTGGATTTCATTATTAGAACTAACTTCCCAAACTTAAAAATGTTTATCACTGGCCTGTCTAATATAATTTTCTTTATTATAAAATAACACTGATAATTTAAGCTAGTTCAAAGCAACTTCAAAGCATCTGATCAGTGGATTTTATGGAAAAAATCCTTCTGTCTTCCAGAGCAGCAAGTAATGTTCAGTGAATGCAGCTTACACCCTATTCAGTAATAAAATGGAAAATGCGAAAAATTGGAGAACAATTGCAGCAAGTTTTCAAATGAGATATCGGGGAAGGAAATATATAATTTAAAGCTATATTTTTCATTGATTAAGGATATTAAGAACCTAATAATCCACCTAATTCATTCTTCATTTCACCTCCATTTTATCTTATTTTTACAAAACCTCACAAACACGTCAACTGAATTCTTTGAGATGGTTTATCTTCCTAGTAGTCAATTAGTGATGTTGAAGCCATTCAGTTGAAAGTAACAATAATCTAATGAAAATATGTTTTCATCTGGACTATATAAAGCATACGGCTGTCTTAAAACTGAAGGAGAGCAATAGCAATAGTGAGTACCTAAGAAGACACTCATATGAATGATGCTAAAAAGCATCACTATGACTCCACAATCACTTTTCATCTAAAAGAATGAATAAAAATAAAGAATCTTGTTGCTTCTTCTTAGGAATGTCCTATACCTCATTGTATTTGACAATATATACTGAAAAATCAGAGTGGTGGAAAAGCATCAGAAAATGTAACTGGGCTGTGTTCCTAGAGTACTTAACTACTCCCTGCTGAATTGGCTATGAAGCCTTGATTACATTGATCCTCAGCAGAGGGATTCCACAAGCCACCTAACATCCAGTATAATGATACAGGACACACGTAAGAGGAAATGGATGGATGGATGGATGGATGGATGGATGGATGGATGGATGGATGGATGGATGGATGGATGGAGTGGTAGGCCCACTATGTGTGCATGCCTTGCCCAGATTCCCAACAGGATATGTTTCACTCAGAGCCTCAAACCCATCTTTTCCCTAGGGTGAACATTCTGCATTTTTAGACCATGATGATGATTTTCTCCCCATGAACTGAATTGAATACATGGTGAATATACAAAATGGTATGTGGAGCTATACAGATGAAGTTTCATATGCATATTGCTTTAAATCATAAGCTCCTTACATTACTCTTTAAATTCAATATACATGTAAATTAAAGGTACAAAAAAGGTTTGTGAAGCAGATTAGAGTAGACATCAAAAGTATCAGAGAAAATCAGCTTATTTTCCCAGACCACCTCATACCACAATCATTGACCTGAGAAACAAATAGGAAGAGGTACATAATTATGAGTAGTTACTGGGGTTTGGTTCATACAATAGGTTTATTCAATATTATAAGTGCTCAAGATAAAAAGTAAAATGCTGTGAAAAATCAGTGGTGGTCTAAAGACAAAATTTTTGTTTATGAACCTCGCAAAAGCAGGTGCAACAGACCGGAGGAGATGTTGTTCTCAATTGTTAAGTCTCTTCATATTTTACTGAATTACAAAGAACACTCCTTATTAAAATATTATGTAACCTTACTTCAATCAGTGATGAATTGCTGCAGTCCATTTTCAACTACTGTGGAAACAGTGGTGCTAGTTTTGCTAAATTTTAAAGAGTAACTGGATATTTTCTTTATTCAGAAAGGATGTAAACCAGTTATTTCTTTTAACTTCAGTTTGAAAGAATGCTGACTAGCTGAGCAAATATTTTACAAAATAACATTAAGCCTTCTGCCCTTCATGTCCCTCTCCAAAATACTGCAAAGAGAACAGTAAAATACTCAAATGAAAATGTTAAAATAAATCCTTTTTAAGCCATCTTAATTGATTTTAACCAAGATTTTTCTCTTTTAAAATTTGGACAGAGACTCTGAACATTGAACAAGAAGAATTTATTATTAAATAACACATACTGTATAAAGTCAAGCATAGAAGAAATGACCACTCGTACTTCTTGCTTTTAAGGTCTGCACAAGCATTTCTTTCTCATAGTTTTTCTGGGCTACAAATTTCCATGTACTACAGGTTGCATGATCAAGATCCATAATATGGTGTTTAGACACGGACCTCTGAGGCAGATTTGCCCTAGCCTTGGGAGGTCTGATGACACCTGATTTTGCACCAAAGCTGCATGTACAGTTCTAAGAGAAGCACAAAGATCAGTACATGAAGACCTTGTCACATACTGTCCTTGTGGGATGCGCCAGGTGATGGAACTGCTGTATTTGTTTGCACAGTGCATTGTGAGTGAGTTGTAAACCATCACTATACAAAGAATAGGGCTGAACAAAAGAGAGAAGAGAGATCTGTCTTTCTTAATGGTATCTTAACAGAGTGGGAAAAAAATCAGAGACAAACAGATGGCCCTTCCTTAGAGAATCTGCTCATGTAGAAGCACCTACGCAGAAGACTGGGGCAGGCAGAAATGAGGGAGATAGCACACAGAGTGCATCCAGGACAAGTGCAGCCTGCAACTTTTCTGAGAGGAACAGAGCTTAGGTCTGCAAATGGACAGATACCTGAAACCCCCACCCATGTTTGCACCAGGTGACACAGAGCCACACAACATGGCAACACGGCTTGGAGGAACAGGCAGGAGCCCATGTGCCAAGTTGCAGTCACTGCCACAACTCTCTACATGTCTCCTTCACGCATAGTGGGGCCACGTTACATGTGAACTAAATGATATCCATATTAATCTGGCCTTTAGAATAACTTTGGAGATACTCCTCTCTTGCCATACAGCTGCAACAGCTTTCATAATGGCAGCGTCCCAAAGCCCTTGAGAAACTTGCCAGGCAAGACAAAGAAACACAACCTCATTTTGGAGTCCTTCCTGTCACTGATACCACAGAATGTACGGAAAGCACGCCTTGGCAGGAAATTACCATAAAAAAACCCCCAAATCTCCTTGTACATTACACACAACACCCTTCCGAGGTGCAAACAAACCCACTGATTAATTTGAAGATGTTTATTCAGATGAATAGTTTAACTATGACTACAACCTTCCCTCATTTGTTATTCTGCTGCTACGAGGCACATGTAAAAGCTCACTAAACAAAGGAAAAGAACAACTTAAATATCTGTCTGACCATATACATATACACATTTTCTTTAGTGCCGTCTCCATTTTTCATACCCAGCATGATTCATTTAACTAGGCTCTTAGTAATCACAAGGATTACAAAAAATTTTATAATTCTTGAAGGTGCTGAGCTTTTTCTGAGACTGTAGTCTGCTCAGATTTATCTGTGACATAGTGGGTTTTGTCAAAGCAAGTCAGAAGAAGAGGAAGAAAATGTATTTCAGTTTTCTTGCTTTGAGAGGAGTCAGAAAGAAGACGCAGAATTGACATGTTTCCACAGAAATTACCTCCATGGCATATTTGAAATCCAAGACTAATGGTGTCTAAATGCATAAGTGGATACCAGACAGCTCATTATCCAAAATCACAGGATTATCCTGAGAAAATACACCTGAGAATGGTGTTTTAGTGTGAATAAGGACTGCACTGTAGAAGGAAATCACCTAATTTGCTGTGCTTTGTTTTGTGTCACAATGGAGACACAGAGAGTGAGAATTAGATTGATTCCAGATGAAACTAAAAGAGAGCACATATTATGCCAATGACAGGGCATGCTTAGTCATTAGGGCCGTATTTGACTCAATCTGAAGTCAAATCTTTAAAATACACATAGTATGGATGTCAGGTCTACAGCACTAGTTACTCCACAGTTTCATTCTGATTTTGCCATGCTGTTTGTTACCATAACACATAGCCACAGATCACAAAGCCAATACTCATCTTTGGGTTTCATGGACTGATTTATCCATCAGCCTGAGTAAATCAACTTAGATTGCAAATTCTGTGGGAGAAGAAACAAATTTTTGAGCCATATTTCTTTGGTGTTCTACTCTATGAGGGGTTAAAAACGGAATTTTAAACAATGTACTAAGATAGCAAGGGTAAGCAGCAATAGTGTTAAATCTCCCCAAATAAAATAAAGGCCCACTTTAATACAGTTCTTCAACAAGACTATCAAAAAGGACTAAAAACATAAACATGAAAACAGTCTTACTTTCCCTGTTGTCCATATTTCTTTAAAGCAGTATTATCTGAAGAAGGTAATGCTAAGACATCAACTTTTTCGGGTGGTTGTTTTGTTTTGGTTTTTTGGGCTTTTGTTTTTTGGTTTTTCTTTTGTTTTGGGTTTTTTGTTTCTTTGTGGTTTTGTTTGGGATTTTTTTGGGTTTTGTTTGGTTTTTTGGTTGGTTTTTTGGGGGCTTTTTTGGGGGGGGTTGGGTTTTTTGGGAGGGGCTTGGGGGGTTTTTTGGTGTTTTGGGTTTTTTTGTTTGTTTTTGTTTTTGTGGGGTTTTTTGTTTGGTTTTTTTGGGGGGTTTGTTTGGTTTTTGTTTGTTTGTTTGTTTGTTTGTTTTGTTTTGTTTTTATTTTCCCCACAAAATCTGTAGCAAAGAACCACAGATTAGAAGAACCTACTCAAGGTTTTTAAAGATTTAAGAGAGCACTCGCATGGCAATCTTCTCTCAAATGAGTTAAGATGTCCAGAAGACCTAAAAGTTAATGAGATTTAAGCATTTTACTACCAAATCTCCCAAAATATCTTCTAAGTTTCCCTTTTATTTTAAGAGTCAGTAGGAGTTAAAAACATCCAAGAGTGTTGTGAACCAAAGATGTGTGCAATAATAATATAATGTATAATTACGTTTAGAATCATCCTTGTTGTCTTAGTGAGGTAAATAGAATGTAAGAACACCATTTTTTCTGGATATTGAACTCAACAGGACATTTTCAAGTGAACTCAGTAGTACTGGACAAGGTTCTATTTGTATCTTACTATGCAATCCATCCCGTATGACCAAATTTCACTCAACTGACAATTTACACTACTGACACAAATAATAAGAGATACAAATCATGAGGAAAGGTCTTAGCCAGACTAAGGTTGAAAAAGAAATTCTGTTTCTGAGTGAGCACATGAATTTCTACTCTTCTAAAGTCAACTGAAAACCTTTAGCAGGCTTCAATCGGACCAGGATTAGCCCTCCTTTTTTGGTTCTCAAAGGTATTCTGAGTTCAGCTACCCTGGACATATCTGCTCCTCATCAACCGTGGAAAGAGAAACAGAATTTTTAGTTTCCTATTTATAATAAACAGAAACCTAAACATAGATATCTGTCACTGTTAAACTAATATTCTGCTGAATATAAACATCCTCACACTAAAAAATTTTTCATTGTAGCTGTATTTGAAAAAAACCTCCCATAGTGATAAAATCACTGTGCAAAGTTTTAGTTCAGAGCCAATGCTGAGTTATACCTTCTTGGGATAAAAGATTTAAAATGGACATGCCAAGAAAACCTTAAAGTGCACTATTGCTGTGAAACTCTATTGTTATAATAAAACTTCATTTGATTTTCTTGAGAGTTATAATAAGATTAAGGCATAATCATAATTTCCCTTATGACACAAGTTAAACTACTTCTCATTGATCTCTCAGAAACCAGACCAATCTTTGGATATTAAACAGTCATTTACGGCAGTAGCAGGTATATTATCATTCCAGTAACACAATGTCAATGATACCCTGATTTTCAGAGACACATACTGTAGTGGTCTCTTGAGAAGGCTGATTAAACTCCAGACCCAGACCACAGGGAATAACAAGAATTAACCAGTTGCTTGAGGGATATTGTATGGATTTTGTTTTCATTTGTATTGATTTATACAGACCTTTCCAACAGGCTTATTGGCTTTTGTTAAGTGGCTACCAAAGCCACATGGATTGAATGAGAACCTTTTTTTTTCATTCTTTTTCTGTTGCTATTGTGACATTTAGAGCAAAGTAATAGTGCTTCAGAAGTCTTTTGTGACACCTTTCAATAAATCAGTTCACTCCTTACTAATGCATTAACTGTGTCGGCAGAGCATCTTTATAATTAGATTTGAGGAAAGGTATATAGCTTGACACTATTTCTGAATACGCCATTCTGATTTACCCTCTTCAAGTTGTTAGGATAATTTTTTATGTTCAGTTATTGCTATTAAAATTCCAGTGGTGCTATGAGTGAAAACATGATAAAAACCTGCATTACTTGTCAATCCATGAACCAAACATCTTGTGACCTGAATATTCAGGAAAACAGACAAAAGTACAAAAGAATTTTCACCCCAGCTTGAGAAGAAAAGTCACAGCAATTAGCAGGGAAGGCAGTTGGTACAACTTCAGCTTTGACATTATTATGATCATTTTCATCCAAAACAACTTGCCAGTGATAATACAGGAAGCTTAAGAAAAACACCAGAATTAACCACAAATTTCTTACATCTCCTGGCAGCACTGCAATGACAAGAACACCCTCCTCTGTCCTCTCAGATAGGACCATATTTCCATCATAGCATCAGCTCTCTAACTGAGTAAGATACCAAGAAACATATAAGTGTATGGGGTTGTATTACAATTTCAATGGAACAAAATCATGGATAATTTCATTACTCTAATTCAAAAATCAGTGTGCAGAAAGGCAGCCCAGAAAAGACAAGATTTCTTGGATCTTGCAGCCTTTATATATTCAGAGGCTATTGCATATAATAACTTGGTTAAGAAACAGCAGAGATCCGACTTTTGAATGTTAAGCATGATGTTAGTCTTCTCCAAAGCAGTCCACATCTAAAATAAACACAAATCACTTTTAAAACTCATTTTAAAGTGAAACTGACCATATGTCTCAACCTTAAAAAAAAAATCCTTGGTGCAATCAAAACAGCTACTGAGCCTAGCAGTGGGTGAATTGTCTGCTAGTGGAGAGAAGACATTATCCTAACATTGAACTTGAGTGCAAATTATTCTTTTAGTTCTTAAGTGGGATTTATTTCTTAAGTCAGATACGAATTCTCTTTAAATATCAGTATAATGAGATCCACGCAGGGAACTCTGCAGCCTCTGTGGGCCACATGTTCTAGTGCCTGACAATCCACACAGTACATTTTCCCCTTAGTTTTAAATGGAACGACTTGCAATTCACATTGTGCACAATACCTCTTTGCCATCCACTGGATACCACTGAAAAGGCTCTGTCTCCACCTTCTTTACTCCCTTTCACCAGATATCAATCCACATTGATCAGATTCCCCTTGAGCCTTCTCCTCTCCTTGCTGAATAGTCCTAACTCTCTCAGTCTCTCCTCATACTTTAGGTGTTCCAGTCCTTTAATCATCTTTGCAGCCCTTCAGCCAACTTGCTCCTATGTATTTCTTGTGCTGGGAAGCCCAGGACTGGACAGAGTGCTCCAGATGTGGTCGCACTAGTGCTGGGTAATGGGCAATAGTCTTCCTTGACCTGCTAGCAACAATTTTATAGCCCAAGAGGCCACTGATTTTCATTGCTGCAGGGGGATATTGCTGACAGACGTTAAACCTGACATTCTCTGGGACACTCAAGGCCTTCTCTGTAGAGCTGCCTTGCAGCTCGTCAGCCCCCAATGTGCAGTGCTGCCTGGTGTTATTCTGCCTCGAATGCAGAATTTTGCATTGCCTTTTCTTGAACTTCATAAGGCTCCTGTTGCCCCATCACTTCAGCCTGCTGTGATTCCTCTGGATAGCAACACAACCAACCAGCATATCATAGTGATACCTATTGCATCCCCCCAGTTTGAAAACAACCTTATAAACTTGTTCAGGGTGCTGTCTGTCCCTTCAACCAGGTAATTAATTATAATGTTAAAACAGTGTTGACCCCATAATGAGCCCTGGGGTACACTACTATTGACTGGCCTCTGAACAGCTTGTCACAACCCTTTGAGTCCAGTTTTCTGCCCACCTCACTGCTCAGTTACCTAGCCAATGCTTCACACTTTGCCTGTGAGTATGTTATGAGATACGGTGCCGTAAACCTTGCTAAAGTCAGGGTAAACAATATCCAGCCCACTTCCCTCATCCACCTAGATAGTCATTCCCTCATAAAAAACACTTGAATTGGCCAAGCACCATTTCACTAAAGCCACAATTTTGTCCTTTATAAATCTGCAAAATTTTTTAGGTTTATTTGCTCCACCATTTTTCCCAGAATAAGGGGGGTGACAAGCCTGCAGGTCCTCAGATCCTCCTCGATCTTCTTCAAGATAGGAGTGGCAGTTTCTTTCTTCAAGCCCTCAGAAATCTTTCCTGATTACCGTGACTATTCAAAGACAAACGATAATGACATTTACCAGCGCCCTTCATAACGATAGGCCCATACAATATAGGTCCCAAGCATCCAGTCTGTTTAAATATTTAAATGTTTGTTTAAATGTTTTCTAGCTTAATTTTCCTTTACCCAGGCTTTCACATTGTTGCAGGTGCCTAGTATTTCTGAAGACAAATCCTGCTGGTAGAGAGTGAGGCAAAGGTGGTCTTGAGTACCTCACTCCATAAACTTTGTCACTAGGATTCCCATGAAGTTCAGTGCAGGATCCATGTTTTCTCTAGTGTGCTTTTTGCTGTCTGTGTACTTGTAGAAGTCCATCCTGTGGTATATCCTGTTCCCCCACAGATTCAATTCCAGATGTCTTCTGGCTGTCTTCACCCTATCTCTTCACATTTGAACAGTGTTTCTACATTATCTTTCTGCACAGTTACCTGAAGTAACCAAACTGTGTGTGTCTTCTTCAGTTTGAGTTTAGTTAGGAGCTACTTGCTCATTTATGCAGGTCTTCTGCCATTCTCCTGCACATGGGGTTGGGCAATTTTTTATTTAGTAGAGGTTATCCTTTAAAACCTACAACCTCTCTGGAACTCCTTTTTTCCTCCAGGATTGTCTCCCATGGCATTCTTTCTAATAGGTCCCTGAACAGACCAGAGTCTTCTCTCCTGAAGTAAAAGTGTGTGATCCTGGTTTTTGCCTTGATACTTCGCCTATGGATCCCGAACTCCACTCCTGAACTCATAGTGTCTGCAGCCAAGACTTCCCGCAGGGTCCAGATCCCCAGCCAGTTTTTTTTTTTTTTTTTTTTGTAAGAATAAGATCCATCACAGCATCTCTTGTCATCGATTTGTGTCAGGAAGTTAGCAATGCTCTCCAGGAACACCCTGAATTGCTTGTGCCATCTATGCTGCCCTTCCCTGAGATAATATTTGCCTTTTGCTCCAAGAGAGGAAGTGATCAGAATCTTTCTCCTCACAACTTTTGTGGAGCTTGAAGGTAATTAATTATCTTGGACGTGTTTTTCAAATCTTTCAATTTTTGTTTAAATTGCCCAAAGGGTTCATATTCTTAGGAGGAGTTAAGAGGGTGACAAAAGTCTTGTCTTCTTTTCCTTGAGAGACCAGGTGTAAAATATCCTCAAACATGGTCATTTCACCATCACAAAATATGTTTGCGCGCATAGGCAGGTTTATCAGTCAGAATATCATTTTTATTTTTGCTTCCATACCTATCAAAAAGAGGGGTCATTTTGCCCCTAAACAGTTCATCAAAGCTTTTTCCCCTACTGGTCTGTAAGCTCAGACACGAAGAAGCAGCCAGCAAGGCATTAGCTGCCTTGAGCAATTCCATAAATCAGGAATAAGGCCACACTCACTGAATTATCATCAGTGTATTATAATGAAGTTAGAGATATGGAGTTCTTTAGCTCCTCCTAACATCTATCCGTGCATGATAGTCCAGTTAGCTACTATTGATTGCAGCATCTTAAAGTAATATTCCCATTTGCTGTAGAAGCTGAAGTCTGTTTCTCTGAACTGCCATTGTTCTTTACATCTGAAATTACAATGATTTTACTGATGGGAGAATCCTATTTGCTAACATATACTTAAAAACCCAGAGACAAAGAGCCAAAGGTAGTATATATAAAAACATCTACCAAAGATACTGAACTTACCTATGTCATAAAGGGTCGTCAAGAAGCTATCATCATGAAATCATGTCTTTCAGGAATTGTGATTTTGTTTCAAAATAGCAAGAAAATGAGTGTTCTGTACCAAAGACTGAATCTATAGCAAAGACTAAGCAGAACACATGGTACGGATAAGAATTATATTCTACAATTGACATTTTTTTCTGTAATATCTCCATGAAACAAAGTATGTTTGCATAGGTTAAAATCCCAGACAATTCCATTTTTTTTCTTTTGATTTAGTAGGAGCCACAAGAACATCTGAGTATGTTCCCAAATTTGGAAAAATATTTCCAGTATTTCCCAATACTTCCCTCATATCTACTCCTAAAGTCCCTCACAAAGGGAATATGAGAGAAGGCTTCTGTAATACAAATATTGAAAACATGCTGGGGCATGACAAATAACTGGGGAATTATCAAACTTCAAACACATATTATAATTATGAACAGCAATGTGCTATCCTAACATTAACAAATAATTCCCTCTGCCCCAAATATGTGAGATCTAATATCTCATCATCTTATTTTAAATAACACTGCAGCTTTCCACAGTGTACTAAACATGGGAAGTACACAGTGTTTCTTTAGAGTCTCACACCCCTCACACCTAAGCTATATTCAAAGATAAGCAGAAATTCAATAACATGGAAAAGTATGAGATAAAAATCAGACAAATGAATGTATCAGTTCATCTGGATGTAATGCAATAGTACAAGAAGAATGTGTCCTATGAAACATAGTCTATAGATATATTTGGATTTGTTACCTGAAAATTTAAAGTTTGTGATATATTTTTTCACTGAAAAAAAGAAGTGATCTTCCTTATGATAGGCAAAGGATATATTTTTTAACTTATTTTTAATTGCCTAAAAAAAAGAGCTTTAGCTTTGATATATGTGAATTCCCTGCTGTTTGCCTTACCCTGAGAGACATATTGGAAATAAAACCAGGTTCTGCCATACAAGGCACATCGATCATATTCTTTTTATTCATACTGCTAGAAAATGTTTTCTGTACTTCTATCACCATTTTGGTTCCAAGTCATTGTTTTTCATCAAGTCTTACTTTAGAGAATATTTTTTATAAAGTAGTCTACTAACTACAGTTCACTTTTGTTCATTTATCTAAAGAAAAAAATTGTAAATAGCTCCAGTATCTAGCTGGATGAAGTAAACTATTTTGATTTAAAATGCATTCTAATAAAATGTTTATCAGGATCTCTTCAGGGTTTTCAAGCAGGCTTTCAAAGCAGTGGTGTGTGAGACTTGATTAAATGCCTCTTATGTGCTACATATCCGTAGTATTAAGGTCAATCGAATTCTCCTCAGCAAAAGCTGGCAGCTCAGATGAAATTCAGTGGGATTTAAGCAACAGCTATTCTGGCATTGAAAGCTTACCAAATTCTGCTAGTTTTTTCCCTTGCTACAGGGACGTATAAATAGCAAGACACAGTAAACAACCTGAACTAAAATCACCAAGCTTAACAGACTTTAAACAGAAGGAGATGAATATGCAGCACCTATTTCTAAACAATACTCGTTAGGCTGAGATAGTTAAAACCAACTACGTGTTAGCACCCAGATGACACAATGCAAGCCAATGCAGAAATATTAATTCACATTAAAAAAAAAAGAAAAATCACAATGCACAAGCCTAGAAAAGACTTGTATCTGAGCAATTTTAGCCAGCTTTTACAGCTCCATGCCACTAGCACTTTGTTTCTGCTCCAGAACTCAGCAATATATTCTACTGCTCAATCCCACCAGCCCTGTTGCTGTCAGCAGCCAGACTAGTTTCACTGGTCTCTGTATTCAATACACACATCCAAAGTTTAGTGCTTCTCCTCCAAGGAAAGATTAGAAGCACCAGCCTGATCCCTTTAAACGGCACAGATCAGACCCAGGCCAATAATGGGATTTTTACATGATGAATACCCCTTTCAGCTTCAAAGGAAATGTCTGCAGAGGCGTTGCCAGAGTTTGTAATGATTTTTTTGCAATATAAGGCAGAGAGAAAGAGTAGAAGTGAATTAAGAATCCACACTGACATCTTGTGGACACGGAGCCAGCAAAACGTTTCAAAGCACTTTCAGCACACCCTATTGTTCTGTCGTTTAATCTAATAGGTAAACTTGAATAGTACAGGGAAAGGGAGATCATTTCCTGACACTGGTTAAACTGGACGCTATGGAATGTACCACGTCTGTACAGAATGGTGTTTCACACAGTAAATTCAAGAACCTGATTCTTCACAAAAAATGTTCAAAAATTCATTTAATATTTTTATTCTCAAGGCCCAAATTGAAAAATGAAACATAATTGAAAGAAAAAAAACCCCAACAAAATTGTGAAAAACCCAAACAACAAAACACTTTAGAACACAAGCAGTGATTTAGCTAGGAACTTGAAGTCTATATTTATAGCAAAAAAAGAAAACCTGATGAAGTTAACACGTTAACAGTTGACATCTGCAAAGTTGTCTGTTACAGAAGCATTTTCAGAATAGCAGACAAATACTGCTGGTCTGAAACAAGTCTATTGTTAAATTGTTTTTGTGTTTGCCAACTTTTCTAGAAAAAAACCCAATCTCTGAAATATCTTGTGGAAATTCTTGTCAACAGAAAGCAGTATTACAAATTTTATTTAAATAAATATTCACAGTAATGGTTCCACAGACAGCAAAGGAAAATGTCTTACTTCCTGCCTTTGGAAGGAACAACATAAAAGGAAATGTTTTTAATCTCAGCCTTTGGGAAAAGCAATGGTAATTCTCCCGTTTTTTTCAGGACTTCTCAATGTATCTCATTTTAGACAAGGTGTGCAGAGAATACAGAGATGAAAAGGAATCTTAAGCACTATGTTTTGCATGACATGTCCTGAGAGATTTGCCTCAGAGAATTCTTAACACAGACACCAGAATAAAGTTACTAGCAGGATGAAACCACATATTGATATAGAATATGCCTCTAAGATAATTTTTAATCTATGATGCCCAATTGTGAGTCCAAAAAGCCCTCTGATATAGCTCAGCCTCATAAGAATTGGCTCATTTGATGACTTTAAAGGCAAAAACTTTCTGAAATAATCATTTTATGAAGAAGCATATTCCAAGGAATCACAAATTTTCAGCATCACAAAAGGCTTCACTTCAAATGTAAGAATTTAATTAGCTTTCAGCAACACATTTTGGAAACAGTGTCATTACAGTAATATTCATTCAGCTCACGTAAGATTGCTTTTTACCAGATCTGTATCAAATATAGAACTTGCCCTTTCCTTTTAAAGACATTTGCTCTTTATCTTGGTATTGCCCAGGAGATCCAAGGCAAAACTGAACCACTGCTCATTTGCATCATATTTGGAATATGTCAATCCTGTGCTTTTCAGTTTCCTGCAGCATTCAGAAAGGATCTCTCCTTACAATCTTCCTTCAATATGTAATTCCTAGAATTTTGGGGGGTGTGAAGAGATATTTCTGTGGAGATCCTTCACAGACAAAGAAAGGATTTAAGATGGTAGATCTGCCAGAGGCTGAGTTGATAGATCAGGCTCATTTTCCCAGGGTTGACCACATTTGGGATCCAGAGCCTCCAATTTTCTTGCTATTCTATCGAAATCTGACTTTTCTTGTTCTCTTCCTCTGGCACATTTCAAGGGTGGCTGTTTTTCTTCATGTTTGATTTTAAGTATTCTGTAGCTGCATAATGTCAGGACATGAAGATGGGATGTTCTATGTATCCTTCTTGATTAAAGCTCTATTGCACACTTGCTGGCATTCAGCCAGAATTAGACTGTAGTTTCCTGTTGGTTCCTTGTGTCTGTATTGATAAAAATCTCAGCTCTTCCCTTGGTTAGCCTCAGTTCACTTGGCATTCACATGTGTGGCTTCTGCTGGGAAAGAAATCACCCCCCCAAAAGCAAAACAATGACAGCAAGAAAAACCCCAAAGCTAACAAACAAACAAACAAACAAACAAACAAACAAACACACGGGGGAAAAAAACAAAACAAAACAAACAACACCCCCCCCCAACTTTGGGATTTCAACCTGTCAACAGTGAAGAATGAGATAGGAGAGAGAGGATTTAGCTTTGGATTATTGAATAAACCAGTGCGAAAAAAATTTTTTACCATACTAAACATGGAAAACCTTCATTCCACTGAGGAAAGATAATATAGCACTTCTCTTCCACATACAGCAATTAGAGCTGACAGGGATTTCCATTCTGTGTCACATGAAAGGACAGATTTAGCTTTCATGTATAACAAACTACAAATGATTAATGAAGGTCTAAATTTATAGATGGACAAAATCACATTTTTTGTTTATATTTATACAGAGAAAAATAAGGGAACTAAATTCCATTCACAGTGATGCTTCTCTACACTTTAAAGTGCAACGAAATATATTTGGATTCAGCTCATCTCAGTTTTCAGTAACTTAAGAGCCTGTCCTGCAAATAATTAATCTTTTGTCTCAACAGTTTATATACAACAGTCTGGACAATAATATTAAAGGTTTCCATGACTTTACAACTAAATCTTCAGATTGAAATATAGATTAATACCACAGCTGGTTTTTCAGCCTCAAAAACACTTAATACAAGATGCTGTCTTTCATATTGCTCCCTTTTGTATTTTGAATGCTCTATCAAAAATTTTAAATGTGTTATTGTCTAAGTGCCATCTTGATCCTCTGAAAACTTAACCATGCACTGAACTTAAAGGACCCATTCTCATGGGGTTACCGCAGTGTTTAAAGCTGGGCACACACTGAAAAATGGATATATGAGAAAATTAATTGAAATTATGGAAACTGAAAGTAGCCATGTTGAACGTTCCAGTTAGACCAAAATATTGTTTCCAAAAGCATATGACTAAAGAAGGGTAAAATAGCATAAGGAAGTTTATCAGTATAATATCCCATCTTTCATCTACTGAAGTTCACTTGTGGCATTTTCCCTATCTGTTTCACCAGTCCAAACATTCTGATTGTTTTATTTTTTTATTTCAAAAATAATTGTAGACGTGAATAATCTGGTTTCACCCCAGTTTTTAAGGAATTCATTATTGAGAGACAAAAAATGTTTTGCACCACTATTTGCTTATTATGTTTCTTCCTTTGGTTCATTAAAGGTAAACATAAATGTATAACCGAGTTATATCAGAAATTTGGTGTCTCTCTGAATTGTCCTCTCTCCAAATTTTTTTCTTTTTTTGCTTTATAGTTTTTCATTCTATCCATATTAAAGAGCCAATCTCCCACAGAATTCATATGCAAACACTAAAGACTGAAATTGTGATGTTTCATGTGTGATAGCAAGTAATAGCAGTATCTTTTCCAAGAAATGCATACACTGAACAAACAGTACAATATCACATTTCTATGTGTATACCATGTCATCTATATCTAAAGAAATTCTGCCTCATTCAACCATGATAACTTAATGAGGGCACTAGAAGAACAGTGGGCTTCAGATTTCACAATAGACCACTGACTGGCAGCCTCAGCCTTTGCGTAAACTTTAATAGCCCTTTGGTAAAATCTCTTCCTTCAGTGTGTCTTGTTTTCTAAAATTTAGATGAGGTTAAACGTTACTTGAGAATTATTTTTTTAAAGTTCTTATTTTAAGGGGATATAGGTCATCAGAAACAGAGGATTGCACTCAAGAAGGTCATGTAAGAAACATCAAGAAAGCTGGAAAAGTGCTAGGCTTCCTCTGGCATTTTCCAGTTCTTCTCCATTAATAATTGGACATGAACTATTTCCATTAGAAAGGATATCTGCAAGTGCGTAGACCAAAAAAACAGTTACATTATGTTACTTCACTAGAACAACCATCCCCTGTGCAGAAAACAAATCCCTTTTGAGCCTGTTTTTGGTGGAAAAGCAGCAGCAGTGTGCTTTAGTTTGGACTTTAAAATTAAAATTTAGAAGTGATGGAGAACCATGAGGGTTGCAAGGCCTACCTGTGACCAAAGGCATAAGGCTGAGGCTTTCATTTGCTTGGTAAGAAAGCCTTGCAAAGAAATGAGACTAGCAGCACTGAACTGCTTGCTTTCCCTGTTTAAACATGACTTGGGGTCTAACTAATCTAATGATTTTGGACTTCTGAGAGCCACCATGACATCTTTGAAGGCATCCTGCAAATCTGTTGGCCTACTGTTATAAAGGTAGTGTTTCATCAGATATCAAAAGTTTCAAAAATAAGATTTTCTTCAGTCATGCAGAAAAAGTGAACAGGCATTTAGGCAGTGTTATCCCTTCTGCCAAAAACAGTATGAAACAAAGCAACCTGTGAATTTTAATATATTTCACAGATTGTTATGAAAATTAAAATTAATTATTTTCAAATTAAGCACTACATATTTCATTAAAATAAATAGGAAAAGGAACAACTCTGTCCTGGGATAGAAGGAGAAGGCTGGAAGTGCGTATTCAAACGCTCACAATGTAGTTTATGCCAGCCTTGTAATTCAACATAAACAGACAAATGAATTGCTATTAAACAGACTAGGGTAATAGAGTGTAGAAACTCAAGCATTTAGGCTTAGTTATGGCTTGCAAAAGGAGTACATAAATGAAATCACACACAATGGAAAGTATTCCTTGCAAAGTAAGGAGCTGCACTGCCTGATGATATTACCTACCATGTGTTTACACGCTTAGGATCCTAAGTCTCCTGAAGGCTGGTTTTCCCTGTAAAGACTAAGGCGAAGAAGATATTCGATACTTCAGTCTTTTGTCCGGAGCCACTGTGGGAATCATGATAACACCACCCAAAACCTTCAGTGATGGGACCAAAGCCCCTTGGCAGTGGGCAGCTTGAGTGAGCTGAGGGGTCCCCACTTGACTCCCACCATATGCACACCGTCAGGTTCCATAAATCTGCGCCTAAACACCATTCCTGCCCATGTGTCTGGCAACGTGAGACTCTCCATTTGAGTGGTCAGCACAGGTTTTATTGACAGTCAACTGACCAACAGAGAAAAATACACATTTCTAAATTGTGATACCCTGTAACTGTTTTTGAGATATAATACACTCAGGTGAGATTAACTTCACCTTGAACCAAGAGGCATCCATTAGACATAATCACTGGGCACGGGCACTCTGAAAATGTCAGACCAGACATTGAAAATCTGTTGGCATTTTCAAGCACTGTTGCACCTGTTGACAAGATATTTACAGTGAAAAATTACATCATGGCTAAGACCAAGAAAGCAGACTGTTGTACTGCAGTGCAAAATCACAGATCAATTTAACATCACACTCCACTAACTTAAAGGAATGTCTTTATAAATTGAATCTGAAGAAGGAAATCTGCTCCATACTAGACACAGCACCAACAAGTGTAATTTCTATACCAGGAGGGTGTTGCTACATTTACAAATAATGAACTAAACTGTGTAGATCCTGTCAGCTGTAAGATAACCAAAAGAAGAAAGATGGCTGTGGTTTATCTTCTGCATGAAGCTTACCACCAGATGCCAGTCTCATCCCAGAGAAATAGTCACAATAAGCTAACTTTGTTTGTTTTCCAAAGTGGTGGATCTGAATGCAAGCTAAACCAAATTTTAAATAAAAATTAGCAAATTATTCCAAAATATTCAAACATAACTTCAAATGTGGGTTTGGTTTCGGTTTTTGTTTTGTTTCTTCATTTTCCCTGTTGCTATTACTCTGAAGCAAAATCTTTATTTAAATATATTGCTTCTTTTAATGTGCACTGCTGAACAGAGTAAGAAATTTATGGTTTAAGGGCAAGGAAATAACTTAATCCCTGGAAAACTCAAAGGGATTCCCAGTACTCACAAAACACATGGTCTGCCTGCACTTCAGAAGGTAATGTTGAAAGTCTCTTTGACTGTGTAGTTCTTGTTTATGTAAATTGAAAGTCTAAACAGAAGGTGTTAAATGAGTCTTCCATAAATTCAGTTTCCCCTTTAAATTTCATTCCCATGGCTCTTAATTCCTTAAAGCACCATTCTTATGTAAGACTTTGACAAGCTATGATTTATGAAGATCCTTGTTCAATACCCCACCAGAAACCCTTGTTTATACATATTCACAGAAATATACAATAATTTTTATTTGCTTTGAAACAAGCAACTTCTTACTGTCTCCATACAAATGAAATGTCGCGATTTATTCCCTTTTAGTGCTGCAGAGGAGACATTAAAAGGGTCTAGACAGTTAACTAATATTAAATCTGGAACAAGTGAAGATAAAGAGCCCAAAGTCTCTAATTTACATAATTGATTAAACCGCCAAAAATTAGGACATCAGATAAAAAAAGCACTATTCAACATCCAATGAAACCATTTAGTCTAAGTTAATTCTTCTAGATCTGCCTTAGGGTCAGGGGAGAAAGGCACACTGACAGTGTGCTTCTCCTCTAAAATGAAAGGCTTAGAAGAGATACATCTCTGTGTGCAGAGAGGCGTTTTAGAATCACAGAGTCCTACAATTGTTTTTGTTGGAAGAGACTTTCAAAACTCATCTAGTCCAACCCCCCTGCTATAGTCAGGGACAACTTACACTACATCAGATTGCTCAAGGCCCCATCTAAACTGACCTTAAGCATTTCCTGGGATGGAACATCCACAACTACTTGGGCAACTTGTGCCAGTTTCTCGCCAACCTCATTGTAAAAATCTTGTTTCTTGTATTCAGTCTAAACCTAGTCTCAGCTTAAAATCACTACCCCTTCTCCTGTCACTACAAACCCCTGTAGAAAGTATTTCTCCATCTTTCTTATAGGCCCCATTTATGTGCTGAAAGGCCTATGCAGTCTCCCCAGAGCCTACTCTTCTCCAGACTGAGGAACCTCAACTCTCTCTGCCTCTCCTCATAGGATAGATGCTCCAGTCCCCTGATCACCATCACAGCCCTCCTCTGGACTCCAACTGGTCCATATTCTTATGCTGGAGGTCCTAGAGCTGGAGGCAGGTGGGGTCTCGTGAGAGCAGAGGGAGAAAACCTCTCAACCTCCTGGTCACACTTCTTTTTGATGTGACCAGGGATGCGACAGTTGGCTTTCTGGGTTGCAAGTGCACATTGCCAGATCATGTCCAATTTATCATTCACCAATATCCCCATGTCCATCTCTACAGGGCTGCCCTCATTCTATTTATCAGCAAGTATCATCACCCATATGGATACTGAGCTCCTTCTTGAACTTCATGAAGTTCACATGGGGCCAGCCTGGCAAGGTCCCTCTGGATGTCATCCTTCCCTCCAGAGTGTCAAGAACACCACTCAGTTTGGTGTTGCCTGCAAACTTGCTGCGTTTGCTCTCAATCCTACTGTCTATGCTGCTGATAACACTATCATATAGTATTGGTTCCAGCTCATGAGGGACACCACTCATTACTGTTTTTCCATTTGGACATTGAGCCATTGACCACAGCTCTTCAGATGCAGCCATCCAACCAATTCTTTATCCATTTGTGGACACCACATCAAAGGACTTAGAGAAGTCCAGGTTGATGACACTGAAGCACTTTCCTTTTTCACGGATGTAGTCACTCCATCACAGAAGGCCACTGGGTTAATCAGGCATCATCTGTGTTTGGTCATGCCATGCTGGCTGTCTAATCACCTTCCTGTCATACATATGTTTTGACACACATTTCAGGATGATCTTTTCCATTACTTGTTTCATTATCCTTTCACTGATGACTAAAGAATTTTTGTCATCCAGCTTTTAGGTTTGATATTTGGCTTTTAGATGGCTAGAAATATAGTGAATTATTGCTATCAAAATGTTCATTTAATGTCATGGGCTACTCTGCAACCAAGCTCTGACCGAGCCACTGAACACAACTAGCTTGTCTGTCTGGATCTGAGGGCTAAAACTGCCTTTACACAGCAAGAAACGTTTCCCAAATACGTTCACAGTGTTCCAAATACATCTGTTTCTACTTGGTATAACCAAATCTCCCCAGCATGTGGGATTTCTTTTTTCTTCAGTACAACAGGGAGAAAATTTTAGAAGCTCAAAGAGGAAAGAAAGGTGGTATCTGTAAGGAATTTCTTCTTACAGGATAGACCAGTGAATATGAGGGGCAGTGGGGAAATTATTGTGCTTTCTACGCCTCGAGGCACACCACTGTGCAGTCCCTCTACTCACTGCAGCTGAACCAGCTGTGCGAGAAACTTGGTAAGAAGGTCCCAGCTGAGCACACACCTGAGCTACTTTATTAACTTTTATTAGTAATATTCCAATGCAGAAAACACCTTTATTTGCATTTAAACAACTAATAGAATCAAACCTACCTGCAATCTAAAAACCACTACATATGTTTAACTTAGTTTTATAGAGACTTATTATTATTTCTCTAAGTCTAGACTTAAGTGAGAGACATAGCAGACCATAGGTGCAGAATGTGATATAGGAAATTAACATAATTGAGTTTTGCTTGCAAAGCTGGATGTTTCTGACTTAGATTCCTGTTGTGGGTTTGACCCTGGCTAAATACCAGGCACTTATGACGTTTGCTTTCTCTACTCTCTCCTGCTGTAGTTATGCAGAGGAGAGGGAAGAAAACTAACAAAAACACTCTGGGCTTATGAGTTGGGACAACATCACTGATAGGCCTCACTGGAGAGGGCAAGAGGCAGGCAGGAAACTTAAGGTTGCAAAGTGATTTATTAATTTAATAGAGTCAGAGGATAAATTAGAGGCAAAAATAAGCTTTTAAGACACTGTTTCTTCACTTACCCCCCTTCCTTCTTAAGGCACTGCTTCTCAGCTCACTTCTTTGTTCCTTCCAACTAACTAACAACTCTGGGGCAGGGGCAGGGTGTGGTTTTTTTTTTTTAGGTCATTCTATCACAATTCTTCTTCTACAGACACTGTTTCTTTACTCACCTCCTCTCTCTATTCACCTAACAGATCTGGGCTGGGACAAGGTATTTGGCTTTTCTTAGTCAGTCCAACACCACAATTCTTTTGCTACAAATGCTGTTTCTCTACTCAACCCCCCTCCCTATTAAGACCATTTCTCAGTTCACCCCCTCCCTCCTTCCTTCTAACCAACAGCTCTGGGGTGGGGGCAGGGTATGAGGGTTTTCTTTGGTCAGGGTCAGTCCATCAGGGAGAAGAGTCCTCTACTTAGCCATGGGGGTCCCTCCCACGAGAGACAGTCCTCTGCGAACTTCTTTGGTGTGGGTCCATTCTCAGGAGCAGCATCCCGCCCGAAATCTGCTGCAGTCCAAGATTCTTCTGTCCAGGTTGCAGAATTCCGAGCCAAGGCCAGGCTGTTTCCACCCTGAGAGCAAGGCCTTTCTTTCTCCTGCAAGGCCTTTGCAACTCTCAGTCTCTGGGACTCCCACTGGATCACAGCTTCCTGCAGGCCTCCACCTGCTCCTCTGGCATGGGCCTCTCCCCACAGGCTGTGGGTGGTTCTCTGTATCCCCCTGGATCCCATGAGCTGCAGGGGGACCACCTGCTCCCCCGTGGTCTTCACCATGGCTGGCAGAGGGTTTTCAGCTCCGGCACCTGGAGCACCTCCTCCCTCACCTTCTCCGCTGACCTTGGTGTCTCCATGTTGTTTTCCCTCACATATTTTCACCTCCTCCTCCTTCTCTGGCTAAAAAGAAGTGTGTGCTCACATTGTTCTGATTTCTTCTTAAATATGTTTTCACAGAGGCGTAAACCATCTCTAATTGGCCCAGGCTTGGCCAGCAGCATGTCCATCATCTTCAGAGCCATCAGAAATTGGCTCTGCTGGACATGGCGGAGAAATTTCCAGAATCTTTACTCAGGACGTGCAGGAGCCATCCTTGTACCCCACCCCACTCACTGGCAAAAACTGGGCCAAGTCAAAACCACCACAATTCCATATGCAATCAAGACAGAGAGAGACTATTCTCTGGGAAGCATTGCTTTGCACACAAGCTGGAGTCAGGCTTTCAAGTGTTCTTTGAAGCAATTTTCCTTTTTACCTCTTTTCTTTTTTTCCTTCTTTTTTAATTGGGCATAGGATGCCCAGATGCCTCACTCAAGAACTTTTAAGTTATGTTTTGCAAATGAGGTCATTTGCATTTTCCTTTTGTCACCATCGATAGGGCAATCACTTCACTTACTTCCTTGGGAAGAAATAAAGCAATTTATAAGTAAATGTGCAAGTCAATTATTTAAAAGAAGCAATTGATTTATTTTGAATGTGTCTAGAACAGCCAAAGAATTCTTGACAAATTATCTAGATATCCAGGGGTGGAACTCAACCACAACACAGTCTACCTTTTGAAGAGATCTTTATTCTAGGAACCACTTTAAAACAAATTTCATATGCTAAATATAAGGATTATATATCAGCTAAACATACACTGAAGCAGCTTTGTAATTCTCATACATTGCCCCTTTTATTCAAAATTTCTTTGCTTTATAAACAAAAATATGATTTTTTAAAATAAAAATTTAGAGAGCTAACACTTGATTGTGAATCATTAGGGAGTTTTGTGATAATCTCATTCAACATAAAGAAACTGGCACAAAACATGCTGTGTTGTTAACCAGAAGAGTATTTACGCAACTTAATTTTTGAACTGTATATTTTCTGTGGATTAATTTATCTCCCTGGGAAATTTAATTTATTGTTTTCAAATTTGAAAGAAGATAAATAGATGTGTGTTAGGTCTTTTGGTTTTATTTTTTAACTTAATATGGAAAGTTAATATTTCAATGATTTAATTTAATTTTAGAGAAATTTCTAAGAAATAGAATATGAAGATCGCCAGTGGAAAATGTCCACACAAGAATGTGCGTGGGCAAAATGCAATTAGTGAAAATTTGTTTGAAAATAACTTGATTCTTGATAGTTACGGTGGTATTTTGTTAAATTACACAAATGACATCCATTTCTCTTTCCACATTAACAAAAGTCCTTGTTCTAGTGCCTGTTTTAGCTCAGGGGTCTTTTTTGATGCTAACTGTGTACAGCATAATTATGTCAAGTTAGTATCAATCTAATTAAAAGCAGACTTTATCCAAGACACACACCAAAATACCCCTCAGTCTTAATCCTTTATTTTTTGTCAATCCAGTTGAATTATCCCAGTTTCAAAATTTGAATTACATTATGCCAGCTCACTTTGTGATGGGAGAGAGACTGTTGATGCTCTCATATTCCTGTATGTACTTGAACAGTTATATTTGAAAATCCTTCTTTTGACATTAATTACTCAAATTGTCGAAATTGATGTCTAAGATGTAACAGTATATGTTTTAAGTGGCAAAGCATAATTATACAGAGAAAAAATAAATGCCCTCCATGAAGCAACATTTATGGAAATTTTTACCAAAAATGCAAGTTGGTAGGCTGGCAACTGTACTCTGCTCCTTTGTACTTTGAAAGCACTTGGTTATATTGCTTATGACAAGGTATAACTCACAACAGATGAATCAAAATATAAATCGTAATATGAATAATATGAAAAATAACTACAATAATTTCATGCCATTTTGTCTAAAGCATTGTTGGATATTATTAAATAATGAATTTCACCGGACAAAGCCAGAATATTTAGAAAAGGTGGATACAAATTTTAATTCCTTAGTGTTTTATGAACATAACTAGCTGTATTTTGTGATATGCCTAAATGTTTGCAAATTTAGTTATGTAACAATGCAGTACAATGGTACAATTGATTAATGTAAACATGGTCACATTCTGGGGATTAATTTGACATCATTCTGGTTGGGGAACATACTAATTGGCAATCATCTTCAGTAGCCCAGACTTTTAATTACTGCTTTGTTTTATGCCTTCTATGTTTAGTGATATTTCCAGACACACTGCACAAGCGAACTTTTATCCAGGCCAAAACTATTCATTTTGGATCACACGTACACACAAATGAAACATTAAAAAAATCTCTGGACATCTAAGTGTACTAATTGCACTCACTCTCTTCACCAAGCACTGGGACATTGTACAATTCATAAAGCTCTGGAACATACCACAGCCTAAGAACATTTCAAAAATGGTCGGTGGCAAAACTTTCATTGACTGCAGAACTAGGGTCACCATCATGCATAAAACAACTACAATCAGCAATAAAATGGAAGCAATGACTTTTGCAATTTTGAAAAAAAGAAGAGAAATGCTAGAGGGAGGTATTGCAGTTTGCTTCCAGTTAGATGTAACAGGTATGAAAACAACCTGGAAAAATTTATTAAATATTAAAGAGATCTCCTGCTGGGAAGAAAAGTCTTGAGCCAGTCTAAAGTAATGTGTAATTATTCAGATTGTATTTGTTTTGTATGTTATTCTGTTGTTCCAATTCAATTCTTCAGCAAAAGGAAATTTTGGTTTTAATGACCAGAAAGAAAGAAAAATTGCAGCCCTTCTTATCATCCAAATTAGAGTCAGCTGTACCACAAGATAATTTCTTTCTTCTAAGCACTGGGGTTAATGGTTATGTGAGGTAATTGACAGAACACCCTCAGCTCAGTTCACTAAGTCTTGAGTGGCTTTATGTACACCAAACCCTGCAGGGACTCACTCTTGCAGATGTGAACTGGATCAAGCAAAGCTGGAGCAAGGGGTGGTGTTGCTTCAGTAGCAAAGTTCTTACATCCAAAGAGGAACCTCCTTTGTCCTGCCTTTCAGCTTTTACCTTTTCTGCAATAGAAATGCAGGTGCAGGGGGACATTCAGGTCACCATACATATATTTAAGAACTCTAAAATTTGACCAAAAAGTTGTAATACATTATACTCCACAATATTCAGGGAAGGGTTGGGACGGTCCTGAATTACTCTGTCAAGCTGAATGACCTACCAGAGTATTTTTCTCCCATAGATACAGATAATATGCTCTATTTCTCCTGTAGCAGATACATTTTATGGGTTTTGATTTTTTATTATTATATATGTGTTCATTTCCACCTACTATTTAATATTTAACCTATAATTTATATAATAGTTATGATCACAATGAAAATAATTAAAAAACCCTTAAATTAACCTCCCAGAACACAATATATAATTCATATATAGTGTCATATTTTTGTTTCATTATCAGCTGCAAGGGAGTATTTCTTCATATTTTTTTTCTAGTAGAAATATTAAACATATTATCCTTTAATTCTGTAAATCAATCTGAAGTTTATAGGTGGACAACTGCTACAGTTTGCCAATATTCAGGTAACTAAAAAGCCCTGCACTCATATATAGTATCTCATTCTTCAAAATTCAAGTTGATGAGTGATACTAGCAGCAATACATTAACCTTTCAGAAGGCACTTTGAAAAGACTCAATTAGTGCCTGTTAGAATATTTCATTCTGAAAATCTAAAAATATATGATAGCTACATAATGCCTAAAGCGCATTGAGACATCGTGCCTACCGAAAATGTCCACCACGTAATGCATTGCTGTGTTTGTGTTTACTATGAGTGCTCTCTATCAGTTACATTTACATCACAAATACACTATAGTTGCAACTCTTTCTGTTAAGCCCTTTGCTCTTACATTAAACAGAAAAGTGCAAATGGTAAGTCTCGTTTTTAATTTTGTTTTTAATTCTAATTTTTGCAATTGCATTGGTATACTAGTGCAATTTAAGTCCCATTTGATTTTTTGTATGTTACTGAGCACATCATGGAATGAGATTTTACGGATGTCTATATTTTTCTGTAATAATATGTCTGTTCAGATTTGTTACATTTGAGGTTCTGAAAAAAGTTACTTGCTCAAGTTACTTGAAAAAGTTATTTGCTCAACTTCTAGCTTTAGTAAAAAAAGTATTTGGTACCCTGACCAAATTGTAGGCAGGAAAACTTAAAATGTTAATTGGGAAAACACAATTCTAATCTTTTTCTGGACCATCTTGGAGTTGAATTGAAGAGATTTCAGTGTAAGAGTTGTATCAAAGGAAACCAGTTCTGTTATAACTGCCACATGGTTCTTTGAGATACTGATTTTTACAAGCTCCTTTTTAAAAGTTAGATAAACTGCATGTCTGGGAAAAACTACAAATCTCTTACATTACATATCTCATTGTATGATGAAAGTTGAATAAGTCAGAGTTTGTGTAAAAACATTTTTCTCCCCTGAAAAAATATTGCCTCTCTCATTAAAGAAACCCCTCTCCATAACGAGATTTTACTGGAGATTTTTCTGTCCTCGGAATTAGAGCTGTTTAAAGGAAAATCACTGCTGAGGCTGCTGAAGAGCTTCATCGCCATGGGAATTAGTCATCAGGTTTATCCTTGCCTCTTTAAATGGTAACACTGACAGGTTTGCATCCTTTTCTCCATATTGGATGATAGCTGGAGTCAGGCAGTGTCCCAGAGCACCTCAGATACTGCTGCATTCCTGAGAGAAAATAACAAACCAGAGCACTTCCTCCTTCTATACCGGTGCATACATTTGAAAGCCAAAATGTTCTTAGCTTTCCTTTCATTGCTTACTCTATTTATTGATAATGATGCCAATTTTATCCTCTTTTCAAGTAGGCTTACATAAAATGAAAGAATACTCAAGTCTCTTTCAAGTAATTTGGTTTATTGCAGATATTACACAATTTCGTTCTTTCTTTCTTTTTCTTTCTTTCTTTCTTTCTTTCTTTCTCTCTTTCTTTCTTTCTTTCTTTCTTTCTTTCTTTCTTTCTTTCTTTCTTTCTCTCTTTCTTTCTTTCTTTCTTTCTTTCTATTTCTTTCTTTCTTTTTCTTGTTACATGTGTTACTTTTGAGGCCATTTGGGCTAAAAAATGTTATCAGTTTTTTTTCCTTTACATGTGAACATTTACAGTGTAAAAAAGGTAAACTGTTCCTTCTTAAAGTATGATTTTCATTTCATTGAGATCACTGACAATATATAAAGTCAAAGGAAAATTTGTCATCATCTGAAGCAGAGGAAAAATATTCATACTGTCTGATAATGTAAGAAAGGATAAATGCTATTTGGAGAGCAGTTGAAACAAAGACAGCTTCCAAAATAGATATTTAACCATGTTAATCTGTGAATTTTCAAGGATAACTACTTAAAGAATTGCAAAAATTGAGACCCAGCATCTTAACACATTTACTTATAGCAAACATTTAAGATTCAAATAGAAGAGGTATTGGTAATGACTGTGAGTGCTAATTATTGACTCCCTGATGAGAGTTGCAGGTTTCAATAGCTCAAATCCAGAGTGTAATTCAGAAAGCAAACAATATTAACAAAGGACATCACAGTGCAAACAATTAAACATATTTGTCCATGCTGTGGTCCTATACCAGCTTAATTTTTTTTAAAGCTACACACAAGCAAAATTAAGCATGTGCTTTTGTCATGGAAGGATATGGTCTGAAATCTTTGAAGGATTGCTGCATTCTACTAAACCTCAGGTCATCTTATTCCTTGTTTCAGAAGTGAATTATGACATTCTAATATATGCCATATAGCCAATTTCTGTAAGAGTGTAAACATGAAATTTAGCTACATGCCCTTCTAAGGGCGCAAATCTTGCTGTTCATCACTAAGGTACCCTGAGGAAGGATGCTCCAAAACCTTGCAGGCTGCTATAAACACATGGCCTCTTGTGCTTGTCCTACACTGGGTGTTAAGAGAACTGCAGGCTTCTCAAAATCTGTTTACATCTTGCTCATACAGAACTTCATTGCTATGTTATGGATATTCCTTATAATAAAATAGAAGAAGAGCTTTCAGAGTCATACCAGGATATTGCTGCTGGTCATACCGTAAATACTACTGGAAGATCAGTGGGTAGAGAGGAGGTAAAGCAGAACTGGAAACTCATATTTCCAGTGTTTAAAAAAATAAAATTACTCTCCTCCCAAAGCCATAATGATGGTTTTCAGGTGTTCTCTTTCTGTGTAAATTGCACAAAACACAAGTTTTATATTTGATTGTCAATATTACTGTCTAACAACAAGCTCTCTCTTTCACCCAAGTGTGAGTTCTTTCAAATATTAAAGTGTTTCAGGCATATTAAAAAGCCCATCCCTCTCTTTATTTTACCATGCTCATCTACTTACTTCTTCACAAATTGACTGCATCTATGACGAATAAAAGGTCACACCATTACTAAATTAGAGCTGTAAGTAAAATTTATGAGAACTTGGGGGGAGTGAAGGGTAAGTTAATTCCATTCAGCCAGAAATTAATCTTGTGAACAGTAAAGCTGTTTTATTGCAAACTATATTGCAAGAATCTTGCACGTTTGCCTATCATAACAAATGGTTTTGACAAAATCCAGAATTTCTGTGGCAATTCAGTCCTCCAATCTGTTCTGGTTTCAAATTTTAAAGCAAACAAAAATTTAAAGCAAACAAAAGAATTTAGATTTTACTTTTCAGCCAGTTTTCTCAAGGAAATTTCCCTGGACTTTCAGACTTTACAACAACTTCATATAAAAACAATCCTTCACTGAGCTGTTATCTTCACTATTACTTCTGTTTGGATGAAGATGTAGTGTAACCAAGGAATTATTCATAACCAATAATTATTCTCTCCCTGGAGTTCATATTTACTCAGAATGATTTAAACACAATAACTCCCAAATATTTTCATATACATATTTTTTGTTACATTTACCAAGAGTTTTTCTCATTTTTTCCCAATGCTTAGATTTTTGATGTATTTTATAAATATCCCAGATTATTTTGGGGTCACATCACTCAAGAGGTATAGCAATTGCCTTTTACCCTGATATCATGAAAGTTTAAATATTTCATTGACAATTTAATTTAACTTTCCCCCATTTCATAACAACTCTTAAAGATGCTTGAAAGCGTCTATCATGAGACCATGGGAGGAGCACCTGTAGAGTAATTACAAGTAAGCTATCAAGAAGAAATGAATTTTAGAGTGCATATGAAATGAAATTTAGAGTGCATATTCCAAGCCCCAGAAGGCCCAAATGGAATACACAGTTGCCATTTAATTGAAAAACAGAGACTTGAAATGTAGCAAATGGCTATGGCTCTCAATGAACTATTCTAGTAAATGTTTACACTTAAATGGTGGAGCGTGTGAAAAGAGCTGAGTACTGAAACTGAGGGCAAAGATACAATTAGGAAAATAAAAAACCCTAAGTATCCTAAAAGGCTGATATCTTTATAGAAGATCCATCAGTCACCCAAAACCACCAATAAAAATAATTCACATTTTAGGCCATTTGATGCTGTCTTTTCTAGACTGAGTAATGATTTCTTGAATTTTCTAGATGTTTATACTGCCCCAATGTACAAGACAGACTGTCTGTATGTAACAATAATCCTAGAAAAAGCTGTATCATGGATGTATACAGATACAGAGCAAACAATCCATTCTTTTTTCACCCCTAAAAAAATAGGAAAAAAATTGAAATATTTTGTAAAGGAGAGATAGTAGTCTTTCTAGGGTAGAAATCTTTAAAAACAATCACCTAAAACCAATCAATACTCAGTCGCACTAGCTTTTAATGCTATTTTATTTCTAATATTGCAAACTATTTCCATAATGCAATTTTATACTTATAAAGAAAGTCACATTTCTGTAAGAGAGAACAGGGGGTTTTGACATTAAATATCCGTGAAAAGGCATAGTAAATTATAATACTTTTTTGGTTATTTTTCTACTATTTATTTCCTTTGGAATAACTTGGACTTTATCTTTGATATTTTAGACAGCTTAACAATGTGTTTATTTACTTTAAAGATGGGCTTTGCTTTTTCAGACATTGAGCTATGCAAATTTGCTTTTACCTTCCTTGGAACAAAGGCTTTCAAATGCATAAGATTTTTAAAACACTTTTATATTGTCTTAAATTTTCATTAAATTCAAATGTATTAATAAAATATTAATTATGACTTTTACATACATATAAGAATACAAAGGAAAAATACTAGGAGGTGAAAATATTTTATGCCAGTTCATTTGCTTTTAAATGCACAAATACAAAACACTGATTCAAGACCTACTGAAAAGTTATACCTTACACAAGATTCATAGTACTAGAAGTTGCAAGAGGCTGAGGACGATCATTGCCTAACCTTAATTGATTTCATTCATATAGATTATTTGTTCAGTAGATAGACTTGTTAATTCTTGTAGGGTAGAAAAAAAGGAATATTTGTGTGTTTCCCACAAAGGTCCAAACGATTGCAGTTCCTTTAAAAAGGCCATATTTATCAGCAGAGGAAACTCAGTGCTATGCAAGAAGCAGATATTTTTTTCTGCACTCTGCTGGAGGTACAGGAGGTGAAAGGAATCAGAAGGAGAAAATGGAAATGTATGGTTTTGCTAATAACAGTCACAGACACTAGATGGGGATGGATGTCAAAACAAAAATATTGCTTCCAAAATGCACTTATGCTGCTGGGAATCTAGGTCATATTATATGTAGGGAATGAACTGGGGATGCTTTATAAATTCCCCGTGATTTCCATTTTCTTTTTGTATACATCTAAAAATATTCTAATCTGAACTGGTAAAAATTACTATTTTCCTCTTTTTTTTTCAATGTACAGCCTCTACTTCATTCATCTGACACACAAAAGAAGAGGTTAAATAAAACTTTCTAAGATTTCCACCAGCAATTCACCACCAAATTTTAAAAAGAGGTCTTCCGTTCAGCTTAGTCCGCTTGATGCTTGAGGTTTTTCCTGCCTAAAGACAGTATTATCTCAGGCTATCTTTTACACTTGAAATTTAAGGAAGAAAGTAGCTTTAAAGAAAGCGAACTAGAAAGCCTCTATGGTGGTTGTGTCAGCAAAATGAGAGGCTTGTCATGTGGAGGTAGGAGCTCATTTATCTATTCTTTCGAGAAGTTCAAAGGGTGGTTCTGGAAGAGCTTTGAAACGTGGGAATGGACCAGCTCCTGTGGCAGGGCTCTGGTGGTTTCTTTGTAGATGTTTTCCTTGGCCCCTCTGAAAATTTTGTGTTCACACTCTAGCAAACAACCACAGCTCAAGACTCCAGAGTTGCACATTGCCAAATGTACTTCCAGGTGCTAGGGAAATCACAGATATGATAGAGCTGCAGACCTTGATATGGCAGAGCTGTGTGGGGGAAAAGGAGAGAGATGTCTCCCCTCTGGGAGAGGTCCAAGTGAAAAATTCTGGGGAAAAGCACAGTTGAATCTTCCTTTCAGAAAAAAAAAAAAATCTAGACTTTGTCTGATCTTATGCTAAATATGTTAAATTTAAGCTAAATTGCATGCTTAAATTTGAAAAAAAAAGCCCCAAACAAATGAGCTGAAACAAAGGTCTAGAAACACCAAGAGGACTACATAATCTTGCATACTGAACTGCAAAAAAACCCTTCCACTCTGAAATCAAGTCTACATGCACAAAGACTAGATTGAGGCAACATCTTCAGAGCAGTAGAACTTAGATGTCTCTACACACATAACACAGAAGTAACATCAAATGCTGCTGACATGAAAAAGTTAGTGTGAAACACATTTTCAGGATAATTTTAGAATAGAAGACTAGATCCAGGCAGATAGGATAGCTATCATCACATAAAACATTTGAGATTTAAAGACAATTTTTTCCTTACATTTAGTGTGAACATGGTACTGTTCAATGGGATGTCCAATGGTCTGAAATAAAAGCACTGGAGAGAAATGAGCTATGTATTTGGATTAATTAATTCCCTAGTCAGATGTTCAGTACATCAGTGACTGCAATGTTGCCAGTGAGTCCTGACACATTCTATATAGAAAAGCTTTTTATTTAATGGAATGAGAAAAGACACGATTTGAGGTGTGTCAATAATTTCCAGAGTACTTATTGTCACTTGTGCATAGATATTTTTCAAGTTGTTCTCTGAAATACAAATTCTTGGCAGCAGAAGCAGCCTGTGCAGCCCCTTATTCCCTGTGCTGCATCTGCACTTTTCAGGCGTGCCAGAAAACCAAGGTAACATAGGGAAACTGGTTTAAATTAAAAATCACCTTTAGAAGCACCCAGAGAAGTTGTATTGCCTAAACCAGCACTTTCAGTGTTCAAGAAAGTCAGCATTTATTAAAATCTGTGGGAAAAAACTCAGGCTATGCTGTTAAAACAAACATCAAATGTAAATAGGGAAGATCATGAAAATCATTCTGGCATAACCTCTTGAACCAAAAAAAACCCCAAACTTGAAATGTATTTTGCTGTTAAGAGCAAGAAGACAGAAAAGCTGGCAGCTGCAGAGGTAACAAAGCAGTCTGCCACAGCAGTGTGACTTAGTTTTTCACACAGAAATTTGCAAGAGAATGTTGACAAATGATTTTTCATAACCAGAGCGCAGCGTGGCAAACCATGGAAAAGAGAATTGGAAAGAGAAAGGAATTTTACTGTGATATGTGTTATCCCTCAAATAGAAGGATCTGACATTTTTTCTATTTCATTTGGTTTGATTCATTTTCAAGTTACTTCAGCTTCCCAAGAAGACAAAAACCCGAGGAAAAGGTGAAATACCTAAATATAGAATTTATATGAAAATTATTTATTAAATAATAAAAAAAAAATTAAAAAAATATAAAACAGAGTCAGTAGAAATTGTACTCTCATTCTGTCTGTATTAGAAAATGTTTTAATTTTCCCTATTCTTAGTTCTGTTTGCATTGTCATTCTTCATATAGTTGCACCGCATTATGTTCATTAATAATGCAAATACATATGAACAGTATTTCTCCTTAATAGATAGAATTGGAATGTTTTTCTAATTCTGATAATTCTTTTTTATTATTATTTTCTAAGGGAGTTTGTATTCTCCATCTGCTGCACCTAAAAATTATGTTTTGACCCTTAGTGTGTAGATGCATGTATGGGGACAGAAGGTAGTCGCTGTCTTGAAAGATGAAGAGCCAGCGCAGAGAGCTAATAAATCCTGTTCGAATCCTACTCCAGGGAAAAAAAAAAAACCAACCAGCAAGAACTGTGGATTTATGATTATTCAGCGTGAAAAGACTAATATTTTCTTATTCAGTGTGAAAAGACTAATACTTGGAAAGTTTTCATATATCGCACTGCAGTTTTTCACAGCTTTAAACATCAACGACAAAGCAATTATAGCCTTAAACTGAAAGGCATGATTTTATATCAAGGAGGAGTTACTGCTTTCCTCAGTGCTGTTTACCTCTCATTTCCCCACGGAGGTCAGGGTAACACCTAATTTTCTGATTAATAAATATT
Source organism: Acanthiza pusilla (assembly GCA_036630365.1). Taxonomy (NCBI): domain Eukaryota; kingdom Metazoa; phylum Chordata; class Aves; order Passeriformes; family Acanthizidae; genus Acanthiza; species Acanthiza pusilla. Next base: position 2,499,233 of record JAXCHO010000034.1, read on the forward strand.
CCCTTTTGTTTTCATTTTTCAAAAGTTGTTTGCACCAGTTGGCATCGTTGCATTAGCTTGGCTGGAAGGCTTATGCACACTGGGTAACCTCTAGCGACCTTGCATGGCTGGAAGTAGCCTGACATACTTTCAAATTTGCAATTGATGGTGATTGACCATGGCTTCATTTCTCCGAGATTACAATTTTCTGAAAGTTTTTTTTGTGTGCTTGCTGTTATTGCACTTGAATTAATTTTGTCTCAAAAATCAGAATGGTGTCTAAACCTACTGTAGAACGAAGTTATAACATTATTTCTTCCAGTTTCATAGATCTCATCTGATTTAGCCTTAGCCAGAACAGCTGGCCAAGAAACTTTTCACATTTTGAAACTTAAAGATTATTATTACAAGAAAAAAATCTATACTATACTGGGACAATTTTCAAAACAGGGAAAAGAGACAAACATAGGCAAGTCAATGAACCTGAGCATTCCTTTCTCTGGCTTTGAACTGTTTCTATTCTGGAGCCCAGAATTTTTTCCTGATGAATATTTAATTAAAAGATGGGATTCTAGTTCTAAAGTGTTTCCCTTCCAGTTAAGAATATGTTCCAGTATGAAAGAGTCTCATCAGAGAATTTCCTATCTAGTTCTTCCTAGAGAACTAGGAATAGAGACCTCTAATATAGAGGTCTTTCACTGGCAAATTTCTATGTTCAAATATGCTCACAGATGTCATTGCATCACTGATTTCCTGTCCTGCCTTAAAAGCCTGTGCTCCTTGGTCCTAGAGGTTAATTATCACCACTGGCAGCAGAAGCTTCAACAGCTGAACACTAATCAGTGAACGATTTAGGTCTTCAGCTAATTTTTTTGCAATTACTACTATCCTTTTCTCTGCTTATTATGGGACTTCATGGAATGTATGTGTTCAATACACTACATTATAAAACTCTAAATTATTCTTTTACATTCAAATGATCCTTTTTTTTACATCCATATGACCACTCAGCTGCAATGAACATGAGCATGTATAGATTATTTGACATTTTTGCAACAGCAACTGCACTGGTTGAAAGTATTCTACAAGTGCCAAAAACAATCAAGGAAGATCATTTAAAATGAGACAGCATGAACAGGTCTGCTTCTTTTCATTCTGTCAACAGTGCGAGTTGAGGGCAGTGGCAATGACACAGAGGCAGTTTATGTAAAACTAAAGAAGACAGCATGTTGATTTTCAGGTGGGAAAAAAAGTAATGGAGAAAAGATATCTTGACTCTTTTTTTCCTGGACATTGTACAATGGTGTAACTCAGAGGAGCACCACAGTAGTAACAGATACGCACTGATTTGCATCTGTAGAGGAGCTGGCTCAAATCATTCTGTGTGTAACACACTGCAATTTTAAGCATTTTGCAGCTGTACTTTTGCTCAGAAAAATCAGACATCAGCTGTTTTCCAGAAGCTTTGGCTGCTGCCCTTTGCCATTTCCTCTGCCACTCAAGGCCAACTGCTCACAGTTCAAGGGAAAAACATTCAGGATCTAAAATTAGTGCATTTCTCCAAAGACAGCAGAACCCTTTGAAATAATTTTCCCATAATAAGATGTGATGAAAAAATTATCCCAATTTAATTTACTCTTCAACATTCATAATATACCATCTGGTATTCACTGCATGCCTTTGTGGAGTTCTTCACCGACTCTCCTGGTGTCTCAGCTATTTCTATGCCTCCTACCTAGGCTGAGAGATGACCACTGACTTTAGCTGGCTCCAAACCTAACTCTTGATGTAAATTTACAGCAGTTGAGTTACTTTGGTGAAACTCAGCTCTGTTTTTAACCCAAGCTGACAATTACTGACAGCTATTTACTCAAAAATCATATGAACAGTCCTTACTTCCAGCATATTCTTCTTTTTCAGATGCTACACAGGACTTAAAAATTCAGAGAAGCTGTGCTTGTTGGAAATCAGCCAGATGGACAGGGTGTGCCAGACACAATGTCTTTCTATCTAACAGAGATTTTTCCTCTGGAATCTGCAAATCCAACAATTAGAAAACTACAAACCTATTAAGTCTGTATTGACCAAAAATAATACTCATAAAAGACTCCTCTGATTTAAAATTGAACAATATTATTGAAGACAGCAGAACTGCAGAGGTATAAGTGAACACAGAACATGGAGATTACAAAGACTATAATTTTTATTTGTGTGGAATTTTTAAACTGGGGTTTCTCTGCATCTCATTTGATTAACTGGTATCACATTTTTGTGTATAATCCTTGCAGTATTTGTATAGAAAGTGATAGGGTTGTTTTTCAGGCCATGTTTGCTATGTGATGGTTTAATCTGCAGTAGCACTTCAAATTCTTGATTTTGAACTCCTGCATTTTCAGCATTAACAACAATTATTTTGTAGTACTAATTTAAGTAGTATACTCTTCACTTCTAAACCCGTTTTATCACTTCAAAATACTAATCTGTAGATGAATAAACCCTGCTTCCTAGGAGATAAGCAAACATTATCTCCATTTTACAGGTCAATACACTGAGGCTCAAAAATGCTAAAGGTGTTCAGGGGTGAGGCAAATTTTATTACAAGAGCAGACTTCCAAAATCCACAGCATGACAGGCATCACTGGTGATTCTGCAGATTTTCTGATGCTCTGGCATAGCCCAGGCTGTAGAGCAGCCCATCACAGAGTGCTCCCCAGTGTCTCACAGACTGACAGAGCAGCGCTGGACATGCATGCAGGTATATGGCACGTGCAGAAATAGCATGTGCATAACCCACTGTGTAAACAGGCACTGGTTAGTAGGTTTTTGTAACACTGCTACACCTGTTTCGCACATAACCATTTACTTATCTGCTTGTCTCAAGGGACATACATAATTTTAAACCGAAGTGTTCATCTCCAAAACCCCTTCAGTCAGTATAAATCACCCCCAGTGAAGCCAATGGACTTGGGATTCATGCCCCACCACCTTTCCAAGAGCTAACCCTACAGGACTTCCCTCAAATGCACCCTGGGATCTCTTCCTTGCCCTGATCCTGTTGTTGTCCATGATGGGCCCTACAGGAGGAGGAAGGCTGTAGAATATCACTCCACGGATGTGAAACATGAGCCCAGCCTCAGAGGGCATCAGGTGTCAAAACCAAGGGGGCTGTGACTGCAGCTGGGGGTCCTTGTTACTCCAGACCCCTCCTGCACAGGTGCTTCATGCAGAAACCTACTCCCTGCTGCCACATCTCTTCTCAGGATGTAAGTCAAGACTGCATTAGCAGAAAGACTAAAATACCACTTCAGTGCTGTGAATGATCTATTTACAATGGAATTGAAATGGTTTAGAGAGGCTCTGTGGGAAAATAAAATGTGTTGTTGCCTAGTGCCCCTGCTCTGTAAATATATCTAAGACTTCAAAGTCTACTTCAGCTCCCTAACACCAAAGCATGGAGATTTAAAAAAAAAAAAGAAGACCAAAACTCCAACCTTAGCAAAGTTGCACTACAGAAGATACGATGTGAATGCAAGGCTCACCCCTGTAAACTTATCAATTAACAGAACATTTAAATGTGTCTTGGTTAAAGCTGTGGCACATATCCAAAGGCCTATTTTTTTTTAAAGCAATCAAGCCCCTCAAAAACCAGAAAACAAAACTACCCCACCCAAATCCCAGATATTTTTCTTAAGCCTAATTCAAGCCATTTGTGTCAAAAAGTTCTAACAGATGTAAACACACATGCACAGGCAGTCTGGATACCACTGCCTTATGTGAAAGGTAAGGGATTTGGTTTGTATATACTCTTGATAAATGAGGGGGAATTATTCCTCTGTCTTTGGCTAGTTTCCCAAACACTTCATGCAAAGTCCTAAGCCTTCCCAGTGAGTTAAGAGCAAATTGTAGTTGATGAATACCATACAGTGCTGTAAGTTATATTGATTCATTTCTACTTGCAATCCATGGGCAATTTTTCTCAGGAAGGGAAAGTCCCAGACTTGTTCACTCCCTCAAATGAAATGTTAACTATTTCTCAATTAAAGCATCAAACCATTTCACAGCCACAGATTACATTTTTGTGAGCCTGTTTCGTAAGAGAGGAGAATGGCTGATTTTACCTGGGAATGCTTTGGGGTTTTTTTATGACAACCCTACCAGGAGGCACAGTGGGTCACAATATGCCCAGTTTCTATTTTGTTGGTGTTAAAAAGTAGTATAGAAAATTCCATTACTTAGAGAACGAAAGACAGGTGTAGGTAAACATTACATTTATGTTAATATAAATAATTTTGCCGCCTGTCTAGTTTTAATGCATTATTGTTAAGCAGCAAGCTGCTATTAGAAAAGACTTTCAAATGCCACCTATAAAAATATTAATAAAAATCCTAGTAATGTTAATTAAAGAATATTTAAAAAGGTCTTACTAATGACTTCCCATTTTGCAGGACTAATGAATAATAAAATGGTTATATTAATCTAAAGCAATTAACCTTTCTCTATTTGGACATTACACATGCATTTATGTACCTGCCAGGAATCAGATTTATAAACAGATTTTTACAAATCCACAAAAAACACAATTAGGAAAACACCTTATACTCCTTAGAGATATATTGAAATAAAAATACTTTTGGGAAAAAATATGGATGAGAGAAATGTAAATTGTTTATTAGTAGCAGGAAAAAGGGAAGCAAAAAAAGATCCTTTCCATGGTATTATTTAGGTACAAATGCATAAATACAAATAAACATGCATTCTGTTGCAGTATTATATGTGAATTTGACATATTACTTAACTTTTTACAAAAGTAAAAAGATTTTTCAAAGATTTTTTTCCATCTAGGCTACAAGATGTTACTGTGTGTATGTATTACTGCTTCTGACATACACATTAAGAAGACAAACACACATTTAGGAAGATAAATATTTGAAAAACTGATGTTTAATGAGTTGGGTGTGCAAGAATGTGTTTATATATCTGTTTTTATCTGACGAATATTCTTCCATGAAAGGGAAAAGTTGAGTTCTACCCTTGAAGAGTCATGCTGCAGTCAGGACAAATAGCCCTAACCCCAGAAGAGATCAAGTAAGTGCATGAATGTCTGATATTATAACAGTAGCCAAGAGTAAATCCAAAGTTGCTCTACATGAGCATTCTATATTCATTATCCTCCCATTTAACACCTAAGAAAATTAACTAAGATGTGGATTATTCTTCAAGGCTTGTAAAAATCTAATTTAAAACATAGGGTGAAAGTACAGCACATTATATTCAAAGGAGCCACAAAAATGGTCAGTTTTCTTAGCTCTTTTGTTCTCCTAGATCTTCTGATTCTATTAACCAGTTTCAATTAAAAAAGGATCCTTATTCTGGAAATAAGTTTCTATACAAGCAAGCTATTCAGACTCCATTAAAATTATTTCCCAAGACTGTTGCTGGATTCAGACTGTACATTCAGGAACATCAGGCTTATTATGGTGAATCTAATTTAATATGTTCAATTTTGCAGGTCTTTCTTCTTTAATCTTGTGTTGCAAATACTATGGACTCGCTTCATTGTCAAAATTAACTTTCTAGCTCCCCTTTCAGCTGAATCAGTATTAAGAGTGGTCTAAAGACAGCATTCATTCTATAAAATTGAGAAAACAATATCATTTCACACTACTTCTAGTTTAAAAAAGTTGAACTGGATTTACGTATTTTTTCCAAAATATTTCTCTTCGGAAAAAGACCAAATCTCAGCTTTCCAGCTAAAAATATCTAATAACAGATTGGAAGACCCTAGCTGCAATATTTTAGTAGTAAGAGTCATAGCTGAAATTCTGAATATTTACTATAAATCCATATGAAATGTGTTCAGAGATCCTTCTGTGAATTATTAAATCTGAAGGAAAAAACGTGTGTGAATATTTAATTATCAATAATAAGAAAATTGGACAGAGGAGAAAAATGCGTTAAGCTATAGAATTATAAAAAGAGTTGGATATATGATCAAGGTAAATATTGTATTAATACATGCAAAATATTGCTTAATGCTCAAGAACTCTAAAACATGTAAATAAGATGTACAATCTTGTGCTAAAGTCATGTATTAATTATAAAAGTGAGATGGGAAATATTTTTTTTCCTTTTAACACCTATTTAGGAAATGTAGATTAAATGCAGCATTCCGGTCAAATGTTGTTTAATATATGAAGAAAAAAAGCCAACACAACTCCCCCAAACTCCCTGTTACATATTTTTTATTTAATTCTTCCAGGTGCTTATATTTTAAATGAAGAGGCTGTGTTAAACAGACATTGAAGTGTATCTAGATTTCTTGCCAGCAAGAACATAAGCAGCAAGAATATAAACACCGAGACATTAAATGGATTAATTTCTACTGAAAGATGACAGAATATAAAAGCTACAAATGTCAACTCATTTCTTTTGAAGCATGGAGAAAAACTCATAATACTCATAGATTAACTGGATTTAGGTTAAGTTTCAGGAGGCTGAAGTATACTAAAGTTCCAAGAACAGCCAGGATTTAAAAAATAATTTGAAACTTTCAACAAGCATATGTCCTGGTGTTTTCAGCTTGGAAAATATGGCAGCCTTTTATTTTGCTCCTCCCTGTGATGCACAATATGACACGAGATTGTAGATATTACAAGTTAGTGCCCTTCCCCATACTTAATGTGACTTATATTTCTCACAATTCAGATGGCATTCCATAACTGGGGTTTACAATAGAATGCTCTGCCACAGTTCACTTATGGACTGGAGTTTTCTAAATTCCACTGAATGATGAAGTGTTTTAGGGTATTAAAATACTAAAACAATAATTATGACTGAAATTAAATTGATTAAAACATCCAACACATAAAATAATCAAGAATAAAATTTAAGATTCAAATATATTATTAAAATTAATTTCACATTGTGAGCACTCAAGGAAAACCACAATAACAAAATCCAGCAATCCAGTCTCCCAGCCTGAGCATTAGAACATACACTGTATTCTTAATAACCCACATACAGTACAAGAGAACAACTTCTGTCAATGACATTAGTGTTAGTGTACTTTTCTGACAGGTTGGATGGTGCTTTAAATGTCATCTAATGCTAAGCCATTTTATTACTGTCAAGGTAAAAGGCAAATTTTGTCTATACATGAAAAAAGAAGTATAATAATGCCTCTGATGTGCATTAATTCTCGCAGCAAATAGTCAAAACCTATTTCTTACTAGTGTCTGCATAAATGACCACTACTTCTCTACGCAGGAGCTGCTCTCTACATACAAAGTACACAGCATGTAGGAAAACACCACTAGCAAACAAACCTTTACTTTCCAAGTCAAGTAATGACAAAAAAGTTCAAGTTATATTCTTTTGAACTATCCACCTACCTGTGCAGAAAGATATCAGTGCTTAGGAAATCATGTCCATAGTGGAAGAATTTAAAATGATGGTTTTGTTACCAAGCAACTTCAATACTGTAATCTTCATTCTACTAAAAAAATACATGAATGGGAAGAAAATATTATCATATCTCTTGAGAAATACTCACAATGTATCTTCCCTGTTAGAAGAGTATGCAAATTCCTAGTACAAAAAAAAATAAACAACATTACAAGAAACATCAAATTTACACATAAATTGACAGATAGACATTTCTGGGATTTTTCTGCAACCCAAATGTAATGATCTGAAATCTTGTGGGTTCTCCAGAAGTGGATGTCAATCTTCGACAGTTATAAAGGAGCCACTCACTTTTTTTGCTGCCTCCTGTGCCTCAAGCACAAAATATTTAAGTATCACCTTCCCCCTCTTGTGGTGTAGACAGAAATGAAAGGTCTAGTCCAAGATGAATTGTTATGACAAGGGAAATACACCATATGCACATTTGGATGTCTGAATACATCTAAATTACTTTAGGTTATGTGAAAACCTGTGAAATCCTGTAGTCTTTCTAGTCCTAGTGTAACTAGGACTTTCTAGTCCAAGTCTAGTCCAACTTCATTTTGGACAACTTTAATACTGGAAAATATCTTAGGGTGGCAGACCCTTCTTTTTTTTTTTAAAGGCAAAGCACAACATTATAGAAGACAGTATATAAACAGCACAGTTCCTGAGCCTTCCATATCAAGGAACATGTATTTCTTCTCCCTTTCTTTCAGTAAGATTAACCCAGTCCAACTATATTTTGGGGTAAGATTACAGAAAATTACACATTTCAGAAAGGTTAACTGAGCTCTATTATAATTTCCAAACTACAGCCTGAGATGACAAAATTTGACTTTTCGTTTCCTTCTCCTGAGGCAGGCACTACAGGCAACTTGGTATTTAAGGAGTAAAGCTCCAGGAAAGTACTTCTTTTTTGGGGATGATGGCCTTGTTGTTTGGAGGGAACCGGCACTATTACAGAAGGTCACAGAGCCAGTTATTAATTTGGAAAAGAACAAAGAGGTAAATGTTGTGTTGCTGTAGCTGTGATTCATATATACATAGTTATATTTATTTCTTTCGATTTGCATATAGTTTTCTGCAGTTCCCCTACGGTGAAAATTGATAGTGCTTTCTTTTCTTTTTCTTTTCTTTTTTTTTTTTTTTTTTAATGGGCCTAGAATAGAACCCACCAAAAAATCTCTAATGGAAGTCTGAGGGGCAAGCAAAATCAATGTACTCTTCCTAATAAATGTAAAAAACCTGTTTTATCTTTATAGATGGCATCTCTTGCTCCAAAATAATAGCTGATTACTACAGGAAGATATTAAATTGATATAAATATAGTACATTGCTATTGAAAATATTGTTTTCTTTGACATTCTCAAAAAATGTACCTGCTCTTTCAAATGGCTTTCAAAAAGTTAGTTAGTTAGTTAGTTAGTTAGTTAGTTAGTTAGTTAGTTAGTTAGTTAGTTAGTTCTAACTTCCAAAAGTTAGATAAATTAGTTAGTATATTATACAAGTTAAAACAAGACATCAGGACATATTTGTTGAGCAAAATGATCAAACATTCAAGCTCCCATAACTAGTAATATGCTGGAACAGAAAAATGAGTTCTAGCAGTCCATTATCTACTGTCTTGTCCACTCTGTTTTTCTCTGATGCTATGTAACAATAAATAAAGTGTTCAGACTATAACCATGTGATCAAATCTACCAAAACCAGAAGAAATTCCAGATCCCCAAACAAAATGAAGATAAATATTAAGTCTTCTACTTATCACAGGTATTCCCATGATGCACTGATGTTAGTAACCATTTTGGAATTTTTTTGAACAGAGGGACTTGGATCAGCAGCTCATAAAGTTGCACCATCTTCTGCAGTGCCCTCTTTTGGGCTCTCAGCTCACTGATGCAATTGTAAGGACAGCTTTCAGAAGAACTGTTTAAAGCAAGTATTGTGCATTTTGTTTGCCAAGTTGTCAAAAGAGCTGGGAGCTCATTCCAAATACAGGATGAGGGAGAGGAGGTGGAAAAGAAAGATAATTCTCTTGAAAATCCCCCCTTTAAATACTTCCCAAGCAACAAGTGATTATTTTGTTCCAAGCCAGCATAAATATTTCTCCTAAACCAGGAAGACTTTGCAGGTTTAAACATTGTAAAATTACAGATATCCTTCAGCTGGAGGTCTTCCACACATACTAATAATTCAAAATGAAAGAGATTAAACAGTTCGTGTGTTTTGACTGTTGAAGAAAACTTGTTGTAATGCCTACCTTCCATTTTAGCTAGAGACAGATTGGAGCCAGATAGTTTATATCATTGACAAAATACTCACAGGGCCACTGGGAGAGCGCTTACATGCAAATAGAAGGGTTCACAAGAGTTCTACAGTGGCTTCTATATCTTCATCTATGACTTTCCTGGGAAGATGATGGGAAAAGAGAATTAAACACTTGAAAGTTTTTAGTGTATTTCTTGCATTAAAAAAGAAACCATTTCATTTCCTCCCAGAGAAGGAAATATTCATTTTCTGGTTTAGTGCAACATATTCTATATTCATGATTTTTTGGTAGGAATGCTATTGTGGGCAGAATTTTCCTCCTTAAGACTTCTTTTCCTGTTTTCTTTTCTTGTGCCTACCCAAATAGGCTGGGTTTCTTATTATTTCAAATGTAACCTGCAACACCAAAATTATCAGTCTGAATTTTTGTTAAGTATTTCCCCAATTAGCTGGGATATGTCTTAAGAGCAGATTGCATGCTAGTAAATAATCATTGCAGGTCCACTCTTTCAGCTCAGATACTCAAGATTTTAGTCATTATGACCTGAAAAACTGTTCTATGTCCATCAGCTGTCTCTTTTTATGTCAGAATTCCATTCATTAGGTTTCCTTAAGGAGAAGCCTCCCTTACCCATGCAAATGGAAAAGACAACATTTTCCGCAGTCCAGGAACAGATCATCAGGAAGAGTCAGGAAGCTAGGGTTTTTTGTATGCATATCTAAGGGGCAAGTCTAAAATATTTTGACAGTACAATTGCGAGTATTAAAATTGAAGCCAAGAATAAGATCATTTTTGCTCACAAGTGCAAAAATCTCTCAAATTCAGCCTCCTTAGTGGCTTGGTAAATCACCTTCAAAACAAAATAGATTTTATTTCTTTTTAATTTTTTCTTTAATGTTACATAGCCATCTATTCACAAGAGATTCCTTTATACTTATCAACAGTCTGGTTGCCCATGCAGTGCGTATGAGCAGCAAAACCTTCAGACCTCTTGAAATCGTAGGTTCCAGGATCTTACCCTGATTTTTAAAAAATAGATCTTTATCATCCGCCTTTTATTACAAGGCAGATAAGCATAGAGCTTTTCTTACTTGAATCCAACACTTCATACTTTTTAATAATTCTGAAGCATTATAAATATTCATTCTACAATATGGAAGAACTATTCAAATAATCTTTATACTGATTTGATCCAGGAACTTAAGGTTGTTTGATAACAGTTCCAGTGTTTTGATGCTTTCTGCACATTAATCTGGTTAAATCAGTCCCATTCTACCACATCAACGACACATACACTTAAATTCAGACAAAGTATCTCCTTTTATTTTTGAACTAAAAGCAGTTATGTGGTTATAATATTTATATACATTTGCATAAGTGGATCAGAAATGAGGTTATTCCAATGCTGTCAGTAATTATATGCACAGCTACAAGGCTTGACATAAGAGCTTCTCTGAATTCAACTCTGTGTGATGCAAAGTCAGCAAAAGTAAATCAGCTTTTCTTTTATTTGTCTGTGAAACTGTGACTATATTTTTGTCTTTCAGTAAGACATTTTTGTCTTTGGACAAAAAAAGATAGCTGGAGTTTATAACTTGCAAGTTTTAGTGTCTGTTTTAACCAATTGTACTAGCTGGTTTCTTGAGGCATTATTCCTAAGTACATAAGTTGTTATTCCATATATTCTCCTGCTAATTTTTGTGTTAAATTTTTACCATCCAGGTTAGTCAAAGTGCCCAGGCCCTTTTCTCAGTCACTATGAGCAAAAGCAGCTGCATAGCACAGCAACAGAAAACATCTCACTGTGTTCTTATTCCTACTCCCCCAAAGTAGTACTCTGGTGGGTATCTACCATCATTTTTCTGTCTGAAGGAAAAGCAAGACAATTCAAAGTCTGCAAGTGATATCTTGGACCACTTAAGGGTGACAATAACCAGTACCTACATCAGGGCTCTGGGCAGATGAATGATCAGAGGGAGCTCAGTGAAGGTGAGGATGTGGTGCTGCTCACAAGACACTGCTGCATGATGTTATCATTGTGAGGGGAAAGGAGGGAGACCATGACCAAGGCTCTCCTGTACCACACCAAACAGCTCTTTTAATTCATACTTGGCTGTTTGGGTTTTAATTCCAGCTATTTAAAGCTGGGGTATCCAGCTGGAATGAAAAACCACCTTTCTATTCTTTGTATCAACCTCTGGCAGAAAAGCAAGGCCCAAAACCAAAGACCATAACACCTGAATTCACCAAACCTGGAGTTTCTCTTTCCAAGCAACTTGCCAGTGCTTAAACTCTGACATTTTATCCTATGTGATTAATATTAATGATAGTAAGAAGGAAGATTTTCTTTTCCTATATCTCCCAAAGGAGAGCACAGCAAATCAGAAATTCAGTGCAGACCCTGTAGTTCACTATGGGGCTTGATTGTAATGAACAGATCTTTAGGAGTGAAGAAGAAAATAAGAGTACTATTGCTTCATTTAAATATCTCCTTTTTTCATGCCATGAGGAAGCTCAGTTCTTTGTTCTCCATGACAATTTAATCCCTCCAGTAAACACTCCATTTTACCTGACCATGTCAACTGAACTGTATTCTGAACCCAATACTCTTACCTGACAAGCAAGAAACCTTCCATTTCATTTCTTCTCATGGTGCACTAACTTCACCTAAATGCATTGGTAGTGCTATTTTCTTCCTCTTTAATCTTGCAATGGTTTAGACTGCAAAATGTTTTAGATTTTCAGATGCTGTAACACTTTGATAGAATTTAGCAGCTGCCATTGGTTCTTTACATTGATTTGTCTGTGGTGACATGTGTATTGGGTTTGTGTGGCCGCTTTTTTGTAGCGGGGATGTTACAGGAGTGTCTTCAGTGAGAAGCTGCTGGAAGCTTCCCCTGTGCCTGAATGCCAATGCCAGTCAGCTCCAAGACAGACCCAGTGCTGGTCAAGGCTGAGCCAACCAAGAATGACAGTAACACCTTTAATAACATATTTACGAAGGAAAAAAAATTGTACAGATAGAACTCTGGCCAGGGAAGAGCAGGGTGAGAATACATGAAAGAAACAACTCTGCAGACACCAAGGCCAGTGGAGAAGGAGGGAGTGGAGGTACTCCAGGCACCAGAACTGAGATTCCCCTGCAGATCCCAGGTGAAGACCATGGGGAGGGAGCTGCAGTCCTGCAGGCCATGGAGGAACACAGGGATGGAGAGATCCACCTGCAGCTCATGGAGGGGACCCACACTGGAGCAGGCGGACGCCTGAGCGGAACCTATGGGAGGCCCATGCTGGAATAGGCCCCTGGCAGGGATTTGCAGATCCATGAAGAGAGGAGCCCTCGCTGGAACAGGTTTCGTGGTAGGACTTGTGACCTTGTGGAGATCTCTTGCTGGACCAGACTGTGCCTGAAGGACTGCACCCAATGGAAAGGGATGCCTGCTGGAGCACTTCATGAAGAACTATAACTTTTGGGAAGGACTAATGTTGGAGAAGCTCATGGAGAAGTGTCTCCATGAATCCCACACTGGAGCAGGGGAAGGACTCTTACCCCTGAGCAGAAGCAGTAACTGTGATGAACTGACCATAATCCCCATTCCTTGTCTCCCTGCGTTGCTGTGGCAAGGAGACAGTTCTTGGGAAGGAGGGAGGGGTGGTGGGAAGTTGTTTTAAAGATTTGTTTTACTTCTCGTTATCTACTCTGATTTTGATCAATAGGAAATTCAATTAATTTCCCCAAGTGTGTTTTTCCTGTGGCGGTAATCAGTGACTGACCTCTCTCTGCCCTTTTCTCAACACATGAACCTTTCATGATATTTTCTCTCCCCTGTGATAAAGTGATAAAGTGGGGAGTGATAAAGTGGCTTTGGTGGGTGCCTGACATCCAGCCAGGGTCAACCCACCGCAACATGACCTTAAGTTTCAAATATATTTTTCTTGTTCCTCCACACACTGCTCTAAAGAGGCATTCCCTTTATAATTTTCTTTCTCATTCCATCCTGCTCATGATGCAGAAACCATATCTGTGGATAACATTCTACTCCTCCAGACTTTTCTAGCAATCCACCCTGCAGAAAATCCTTGAACCATAGAGCTCATTTGCGAGAAGATCCTTGAGGGAACATCCTGCAAAGAAACAAATATGAACTCGTATTGTTGTGCTAATTACTGAGTTTAACATGAGAACTGCAGTGAGTGGAAAGCCACGGTGTGGGTGAACCTCATTAAGATACAGAATTCCTGATTAATTGTTGAATAAATTGAATTTAGATGGAACGATAGATCACTTTCTTTGGCATAATTAAGAACTCCTAGGAATAAGTAGATTAACTGGAAGAAAAAAAAACATTATTGGGGTTTTTAGGTTCTGTCCTTATCCCTTTCATTTGAGTGTGCTCTAAAAAGGGCATTCAAGCAAACACTGAGATTAAGAAATTTTTACAGAACACCAATAATCTGTTCTGCACCTCCAATTCTACAGTTAGAGTCACATTCCTCACATTAATACTATTATGCAAATCCAGCCAAATAAGAAAAAGACTGAGTGCAAATCAACATCATCTTTGGAAGTAGCATTTACCACAGACTATACATCAAAACTCAATTATAAAAGCTTTTCCTCAACCAACTCATAATTGTGAACAAGCTCAGAAGGTGAGTTGATCATAGATGGTATAAAGCAAAACAATAAAACCATTCAATTTTACAAATTTCCTATGGTGGATTCATTTCGTAGCTTTGGATAACAATTCAATCCCTCACAGTCCAGTAGGAAGCCTGTGTCTTATAACTGAAAAAGAAACCGACACAGTTTCACTTAGGAGAGTTCTGGAGTAAGTGCAATAATGTATAAGCAAGATGGTGCCCTGCTGGCATGGATTGCTACAGTCTCACTGGTTTTTGCTTTTATATCAACTGGATATAATTACTTTAGACATAAAATATTAGTCGTCTTTTCAACCAAAATTTAGATATAGACTTAGAGCTGAGTTTTAACACTATGATGATTGAGAGATTTGTACACTAAAGACCATTTTATCCTACTGTAAAATTCAAAGTGTTTCTTCCACTTTAATTTTGGTCAATTATAAGAAAATCAAGGACTTGTATTAAACAGAATTTGGAAAGAGAATAAATGAGATAGCCATCTCTTTTATCAGAAGAGACCTGATAAACTAGGTCAGTTTCTTCTATGAAACATAAAAAGGCATATCTTACCAGCAAATTTCCAATATGTCTTTTGGAATCCAAAGACTAAAAGTTGGAAGAAGGAATAAATATTTAGTGGAAAAAAATTTGAATCTTAATGTAGTAACAGTCTCAAACAAAAGTTATCCAAACCAATCATTCCAAAAGGAACCTCTCATTAAAGGATATGCCTCAAGTTTCGCAAAGCATCAGAAAGCCACAGCCTAACACAGTTTCCTCTCCCTCTTTAAAACCAGGCTGCATTAAGGAGGATGTGGGTTCTTATTCAATTTCCTCATTCCTGTATTATAACAATTTCATATAGTCATTTGGAAAGAAATTCTGTCTCGCATCTTGCCAGCTATGATATAGCAAAGTTCTTTCTCCCAAAGTTTTTTACTTTTTCATAAATAAACAATATAGACCACATATAATTGTGTTTTCCCTTGCTCCTAAAAATATTATTATGAATAGTTACCCAAGTAAGAAAAACAAGCAAAAATGTTTCTGCTCTGTCCAATTCATAGTCCAGGTCTCTAAACATTACTCAGATGAAGTAAATGCTACACTACTCTCTGTATCACAGAGTCCAGGAACATCTTCAGCCTCAAACTACAATTTGTATAACACTCCCAAGAGATGTGTGAAGTTTTGTGCTAGAACCATTACACTACTGTGCAGTTTTACTCCAAAACAAAAGAAAAAAATAACAGTATTCTGACAAGTGAAATTTCCATATTTGTCACAGGGAGTACTCAGAAATGCCATATAATCTGTCCACCCTGGAAAGAACAAAATTCCTCACTAATTCATTTCACTGATACCACTATCAGCTGCTAAGCTCATGTTCTCAGCACATCTATGTTGAAATTCTGAGGATAGAACTTGCTACAGCTATTTCACCTGGAGAATCAATTAGTTACACAATCATCACAAGAAACAGTCTGTTTTGCAACTCTAATGCTACAAACTCCTGCCAAAGCTAACCACACATTTTCATCTCTTTGGAGAAAAGCCAAACTCCTCAAACTGGTTGTCAAATTGATCACCAAGTCTTAGAAATAAGTCAACCTCAATGATGCCATAAACCAGTTCTTTAGAGACACTGTACTCTATGGAGACAACAGAAGTAGTCATATTTAAATATATTTTGGAATTACTATTACTGGCAAGTCACAACAGTACTGCCAAAAGTGTATGTGATGCATTAAGACATTTAAGTGAATCCAAATACATTTGAAAGACCATAAGTGCAACAGCTAATTGCTGGTCTGAACATACAGAAACGACCACAATGGGAATATATAGAGCCAAACCAAGTCTCTCCTACTCTCAAATTTGCTTTGATTCAGTTTCATGTATCATTGTACAAGACAGAGTAGCACGTAGCAATTTTTCTCAGATCCAGATACCAAATTCAGTCAAATGAAAAATTCAATGGCTAACCTCAAAGGAATTTCCTTTTTCTGGGGGGGAAGAGGTAGTATAAGAGATTGTTTGCATTTAATGCTATTAGTTTTAATACATAGTTAAAGCCTTAATAACTTGGAGTGACTGTATGTAAATTTCAGATAGGAAAACATGACAGAATTAAGTCCATCTCACTGAAGTCTGAATAATTTCACATGTACATTTATCAATCAAGGAAACTGATTCTTTGATTGTTAGGACAGTTATACAGAAGAGGAGAAACAAGTTTAAAATTACTTTTCTTTCTACCTGATTGTAGATGTGATTCTATACTTTCCACATCCTAAATATATGTAATAATTCACTTCTCAATTGTGGCAAATTTTTCAGTGTTTTGTTTTCATTCTAAATTCCTGTTTAGTACCAAAACACATGCAACCGTTTTCTATTTTTTCCTTATCTTCTTTTATAGTTGTTTTAGGTGCCAGCAGGTAGGAAAATTGGAGTATAGGCAAGAAAGTGAATTAAATTTTTTCTTTTCTTTTTTTTTTTTTTAATAAGTTCTGCACAAATAGCAAATTGTGCTGCTTAAATGAATTCCATGGAATATTTTTCACTTATAAACAGTGGTTTCTCATGATGGATAAAATTTCCCCACCATCTTTATAGTGTGATTTGATAGCAATATACTCTACATGACAGTACATGAAAAAGGTGAGGCTTTTGCACTTGGCCTGGATATATTACACAAAACAATGCAATACCTACAAATTGTCAAAGTGACATGCACAAAATGTGCCACAAGTAAAGGGCAAGTAAACTAAACTTCTCAGTTACATTTTAAATCAAAAGTTCACTTCGTAGGACAATTTTCTAAACCAAAAACTACTGTTAAAAAACTCACAAGATTTTGCACCATTTTAATAACAAGTGAAATAGCCAAGAAAAACATCAACCAACCATAAAAAATTGACTAACTAAGAATTATATTTAGCTGGTTATATTTTACAGTGATTAATTCCTGAGACTTGTGGCCCTGCAACCACAATGTCTAAGGTAAAACCAAATAAACTACGTGTAGTTTGCAATTAGGAAGAAGGGCTATCACTTTCACTACCTCCAAGAAAGCTCAAGTTTATTGTACATGGGAATATTTAGTTTAAAAAACAACCATGAAGGACTTCACAGACATTACATGCTTGAGACCATACATTAAACTTCTCAGTGCTCCTGCTGATTGTGATAAATTATTTGCTTGTGCTGGTATTGCTTATAGTAGGCCGCCTATCTGCTTGTCTTGGCACTTGAACAACACAGCACATATGCCATTTTATTAATCACTCTTTATTATTAATTAAGAAAATATACTTACTTATATACATTGATTTCATATCTAAGATAGAGGAAGAATCTTAAAACAGAAAAATTGAGTTGAAAGGGCCTACAATGACCTTTGACTACAACTGCCTGACCACTTCAGGGCTGACCAAAAGTTAAAGCATGGCTTAAGGGTGTTGTCCAAATGCCCCTTTAACACTGACAGGCTTGGGACATTGACCACCTTTCCAGGAGGCCTGTTACAGGGTTTGATCACCATCTTGGTAAACAGTGTCCTCATCTCAAGTCCAATCCTCCTCCCCTGACAGACACGTCTTTGAGCCATTCCCACATGTCCTGGCAGTGGGACCAGAGAGAAAGCATTAGCACCTGCCTCTCTACTTCCTCTCCTCAGGAAGCTGCAGGGAGCAGTGAGGTTGCACCTCAGCCTCCTTCCCCACTAAACAAGCCCAGTGTTCTTAGCTGTTCCTCACAGAATATGCCTTTCATCCTCTTCACCAGCTTTGTCACCTTTCTCTGGATGCATTCAAATACCTTCACATCCCTTTTAAATGGTAGGGCCCAGAACCCCACAAAGGACTCAAAGTGAGACCACACCAATGCTAAATAGAGGAGAATAATCAGATATTTAATCCAGCTGGTGGACCTGTGTTTGATGCACTCCAGGATGCAGTTCACCCTCCAGAGGCACAGGCACATGGATTCCTTTTGAGCTTCCTTCCAGCCAGAACCCCAACACCCCCCCTGCAGGGCTGCTTTCCAGCCACTCATGTCCTAGTTTAGATTTGTGCCTGCTGTTAATCTGACCCAGGTACAAAATTCAGCATTTGGTCTTTTTCAGTTTCATGCCCAGTGCTTCAACACACTCAGATCCCTCTGCAAGGTCTCTTGTCCCTCAGGAGAATCAACAGCACCTCCCATTTTGGTATCATCAGCAAACTTGGTAATAGTACATTCAATCCCTGCATCCAGATCACTGATAAATATTTTAAATAGAACTGGCTCTAGAGTTGATCCTTGATGAATTCCACTGGTGTCTGGCCACCAGGCAGATGTAGCATCATTCACTATAACCCTGGAGCTCTGTCCTTCAGCCTGTTCTTTGCAGAATCACTGAATTGTTTAGGTTGAAAAAGACCTCAGCAATTACTGGGTCCAACCTTTGACTTATCACCACCTTTTCAACAAGACTACGCCATTAAGTTCCTCATCCTGTTTCTCGAACATCTAGAGTGATGGTGAGTCCACCACCTCCCTGGGCAGTCTATTCAATGTTAAACAAATCTTCCATAAGAAATTCCTTCTGATTTCCTAAACACCATCTCCTTGCTCATCTCACAGCTGGTCAACTTGTCCTAAAGGATGCTGTGAAGGACAGTACCAAAAGCCTTATTAAAACCCAGAAAAACTACATCCAGCACCAATTACAGATGTGACCTCACTGTAGAGGGATCAAAGTAGTTAAACAGGACTTTCCCTTTGCAAACTCACACTGACTGTGCACGATGATTTCACTGTTCTTTAAAAGTCTTTCAGTAGCTCTCAGCATGATCTTCCCCATCATTCTTCCAAGTACTGAATCAGTTTTGCAAAGAGTTGCACACCAGTTTTACATCTCCACAGCAATGGAGCTGTTACAATAAATTAAGTGAGGTCTAATGATTCTGACAGATGTCACGGATCACTGCTCTGGGTTTTGTGTTCAGTGGATTGTTTACCATCATTTGAAATTATTGACCTGAAATCAAAAAACTGCAGATAAACAGCAAGCTTTAGTATCTCAGAAAGCATATATTGGTGAAAACTTTGCTATATAAAGAAAGTCTCTTCGCATAACAGCAAAATAGTAATTTTATTAAGTAATTAACTTTAGATTATATGAGCAGAGTCGCAGTCTGTGTTTTCAGTTAATCTCCATTTATTTGAGTAATTGAAATAAACAGACATACCTGTAAATCTAGAAAGGAGACATTTTTCACCACAGCAGGCAAAGAAATCACCTAATATATCAAACCTTTAAACCCACTGCTTCAGCTGCTGTACAGCCATATCCTGTTAAGACAGTAAAATCAGGCATTCAGAGGACAAACAGCATCACACTTTATTCTTACAGACATTCTGCATTTAGTTCTGATTATTCTGTGTGGATCCATATGAGAGTGAAATATGCTGTATTGGATTAATATAAAGTTTTGGAGGCCATTAGAAAACAAATTTTGATTTTAGTAAGTCACAAATGGTTGATTTCTAGTAAGGCCATCTCTCTGAAACCAGAAATTTTAATTTTGTGACCACCACATTCCATAATTGCAATATAAAATCCAACAAAAAATAGATTAATTCGACTCTACACATAGGGAATTGTAAGGAAAAAAATTCTACAGAGATGCGCCCAAGACAAATGGAAGATGAATAAAGAGGATTTGCTTGCTTGAGTATTAAAGGATTATAGATTTCAATTTTCAATACAATTGCCATTGGTGTCTGTCTTAATAGAATAATTTAAAAATTTTCAAATATCTGTAACTGATGCTAGAAAGTCAATGGTTTTCTCTTCACTTAAGACATCCAAACTCTAGTTTAAACTACATAAATGCAGTTAAACCTAAATAAAACAGATGAAAATACTGAGAAATGGATAAACACAGTTCTCAGCTACAGACAACAATAACACTCACTACTGCAATATTGATTTGCATTGTCTTGTGCAGTCCCGCTGGCAGTAAGAATTTGTCCTTCGTGTGCACACCCTATATGACCAGCAACCTGAAAATACGTTTCATTTTTTGTGGACAATCCATTTCAAGAAAATCCAAGAGAATTACTCCAGTTAAGAGCAGTACATTTACAGAGGCTACTACAAAGGAACCGATAGGTATTATCTATTATCATACAGGACCACACAACCTGTCTGATAATTAGTAATTAACTATCTTATAATGAAAATATTAATTCATATATTCTTGCTTTAGGTTTTCAAAGGAAATGCTCTTCAGTTCCCAGGTCCAGCTGAACTGCAGGGGGAAGGCAAGGTACTCTGGGTATTTCAAGATAAAGCTCTCAGCTTTGGTTTGTGCAGTGTGATAGAATCAACAGTGTCAAAGGAATAGTTTTCCTTTTCAGAATTGCTGATCTTGTACCAAGGAAAACTTCCAGCATATTGTCAAACATAAATAATTAGTAACCCCAAAGTCTCTCTCAACAGGCATTTGGTGTAATACCTGAGAAACTGAATGTTAAAAATCATTGTGTCAAAATTTTCACAACTAGTAGTAAGAAAATACCTGGACAAAGATGTGATCTTCTGTTGCCTGCAACCTAAAGAACAGAAAATAAGGACAAGCTGGCTTATATAATAGAATGTGAGGGTAGCTTAATATCCCATCTCTGTGATTGGCCTGAAGTAGGAGCTTGGAAAAACAAAACAAGAGCTGGGCAGGGTTAAAGTTTTTCTCTTCCGATACACTTGTCTACCAAACGGCGGCTCAGGGAGCTTCAAAGACAGATAATGGGTACCAAGAATCACTGTATTAATTCCAGGTACATGCACAGGCTTACTTTCTAGTCAGTGGACTGAAATAAATCACCAAGGCCACATGGTTTGCTCATTCCCAATGAATATCTTTGATTTAAAAAAAAGAAGGAAGTTCACACTTAAATTTTTAAATGTAATTTTGCCTACCTGCTCTGGGCAAAATTGCTGTACCTTTTCTTTTTAAGTTTAATATCTGGGTAATTCGTTTGATATCCCCAGGTTTTGTGCTGTGAGATGACATCTTTTTTTGATCTTATCCACACTATTTCTTATTTTACAGAGTTCAATTTCTGCTCCCTTTTTTCATTTCTAGGTAAAATAATCCTAAGTCATAAAATGCCCTTTCCAAAGGGCATAATATTACATGAGTGCAGCATTTCCTCAGATCTGTAGTACTAAAAATATAGGTTCATTATCAAATTTTTGGACTGACATAATAACTTTTGCTGTTGTTTACTATTAAATTATAGAACTCTCAAGAAAGCGCTTTTTGACCTCCACTGATTATTAAGCTCATGTATCTTCAGTACTGCAGAATTATTTTATTATATGAAATACATGTTTTTCATAATCCTATTCAAAAGAAAAAGCTCTCAAACTCTGGGGCTACTGCTGGTGAACATCAGATATTTTTATTTATATATCTCATTATATAAACTCATTTCTTACCAACTAGTATCTTTAATTTTCTCTCAGTCCACCTGTCCAACAAACTATTCTAACAAGGTGGCAAAATCTTCAGATTTGATGCTGATTTTGCACTGTGCTTTTAAACCTTTAATGTTTGCGTAGTTTGATAGCATGCAAAATGAACCCCATCATCATTATCTTGAATACTCATTTGGGCTCTCTTGTAGAGTAGAGAGAAACTGTTAGACAATTCCTGCTTGTCTATACTTTCATAGTAAGTGAAAGGTAATGGCTCCATTTTTATATATTTCTTTCTGTCATTAACATGACTTTAAAGTGAATAATGAAAGAACAAACAGCATTCTAACAGTAATGGAAAGTTCCTAAGCTAACTGAAATTGTTGCTTTAAATGCACCTGATTAGTTCTCTGAAAGCCTGTTGTCAAACAAAAGATGCAGAAACCATCTCTGAAGGCTGCCCGGAGATCTTTTGCTGTTTAGATCTTTATACAGTATCCAAGGAGATCGTGGTGCAAGGAGTGAGCCTTCCTCACCCAGAGTGGCCTACCAGGTGTTGCAAGGATAATTTGTATTTCCAGCATCTAGAAGTGTCCAGAGCCTAATATTTCCTAATGACACCTCCATAAATCTGAAGCCACATCCAAGAAAACATTAGATAACAGGACTTTGTTGGCGTTCAGGCTGTCTGAATGTGGTCACTCCAAGGCCGACCAAAATATTTTCTGATTGGAAAGCCACAAATACACCTGATCCAAAACTCAAAGGTTATCATCCTCAAAACTCTTCAATTGAAGTCTTCCTGAATGATCATTAAAGCATTATTTCAAGATGGAAAACATAAGGTTGTTTCTTGCAGTGACAAATTCATTGATACACAAACCAGGAAAACAGTCAAGCACAGGAGTGCATTAGAGAAGAAATTCTACTTCTTTTAATGTTACATGAGGGCATCATTATGGCTTTTAGTCTGGTTTAGAACACTGCAGGGGAAGAGTCAATGTTTTTGTTTCAAGCAGTGATGTTCAACACAGTCAAATTTCAACAGGATAATTTTTTTAATTCAGTGTTTCAAAAAGATTTTATATTTCCACCTCTTCATGAATAGAAGGCATATACATAATTTTGTTTTATATTCCTGTGAATGATCACAGGTCATACAACATCATAATATTATATGTGTATTTAGCCCAATCAATTAATGAATTTACTTAAAACCTGGTCCCAGAAAGCATCCAGTGTTGATTTGAAGATGTAAAGAAAACCATCAAGTAACTTGCAAGTAAAAATTGGATCAGTTTAAAATTATAAGACAAACATAAATGCTATTTATGTTCTGAGTCACTTATGTGTCATAGATAATATATTTCATTATATTGTACTGTGTATTTCAAAAAACTTGAAAAAATCCCAGGAACTTGTTCACTCATTAAATTTGAATTACTACTGGTAGCAAATACTCAGACCATAATTGTGTTAATCTAAAGAAGGCTTTGCATTGTATAGGTAAAACACACAGATGGACTATCAGCATCATTCCCTACATGAAGCTGCATGCATGCTTGTGCTGATTTTTATGATGAACAGTTTGAATTAAATACTCAACTTCCCTAGTGGAATTATTTTACATGTTGAGACAGTTTCACTTTTCCTGACTTTTTCTAGTGAATTAGCAGCTTAGACGTGAGGTAATAAATTAGTTAAGCCATATTCACTCCCCTGCTGCCTTCTTGCTCTTACCTAACTTGTGTCTCTTTCTCCTTGACATCCATCTTGTAACAAATTATTCTGTAATTATGTTTCATGATTTTTTTTTTATATAAAGTTTTTTCTGACAAGCACAAAATTTACTGGCACATTTTTCCTGACTATATTGTCTGCCAAAATCTGTCACTGTCATTAAGGCCCTTTGAGGTTCCTTTTTTTTTTCTTTTTTGCTTTGTGGCTTAAGACTCTTGTGTTTCAAACTGCTCATCTAAGGGAAGCACATGCCCTCAGTATGGCTGTCATTTTTATTAAGAAGTGTGAACACCATCTTTGCATTTATCTTTTTTGACTCTTCCCGTACTCAGGCATTTTGACACTTTCTTTGTTGTTCTATTTTAGGTTTATACATCTATAGACGCAGAATCATTTCAAAAAAATTACAGAAGTGATTCAGTACCTATAGAGGTTTCATTGCAGTAATAAAGATCTCACAGATACTCTCAGAGAAAGGTAAGACACATTTAAGCCATAGAAATTAAGTAGGGTCAGAAATAAAAACGTTGAGAAGTTTGAGCTGAGACTTTTAAGACCAAATTTAAAGTTTCCATAAATTAAAGTTGTGTTAGAACAAGACTACTGCCTTTTACCATGGAACCTGTATTTAAATCTTAGGTCTGTTTACTAGGACAAAAATATCCAATCTTTTCTTATGTCTGCAGCCAAGTCCATTCGTATACAAGCTCCAGATTGAAACACAAATTCAGGATGGCTCTTAAGTTTTATACATATATCTCAGTGTACAATTAATCTTTCAAAATTACATCTATTATTTATTAAAAATTTACTATATATAAAATAACAATAAAACAGAGATCAAAGTTTACAAGTTCAGCTGTAGGTTAAGCTTCAGCACCTTAAGTCTAGACAAAAAATATCCATTTTTATTGTTTTCAAAACATCCACCAAAGTAATCATTCGTGTTTAAGTTGGCTGCAGCTACCCATCTGAGAGCAGGAAGGTGTGTGGACAATTTCACAACTCAGTGGGTACTCATTGAGTGGGTGTGCTTGTTGTTTAATCCCTAAATCAAGCAGAAATAGAAAAAGCTAAAATTATCATTTTTAGTACATTGCCCCTTTATATGCAACATTTCTCCTACCTATTCAGCATATCTCCCTATCTTTACATCATTCAGAGGTATTTGATTTCTTGCCTCTAGGGCACGTCTTAGGAAATTACGAATCTCATTATTCTGTTCCCAGACTATAATTCTCAGTGTTTGTTTTATAACCATTTTTTCTCATACCCATTACCAATGTTTCATTCATAACTATTTTTCCTCATCAAAACTCTCTTGAATTTTTCTCTTCCTGTTTGTTACTTCCCGGATACATTTACGCCAAATAATCACATCCCTTCTCCACACACTCGCCAGACTAAACAGCCCGAGTTCCTTTCATTTCCCATCTCTTCCTTCACCTGATCATTGCAACAGCCCATCCCTGTAAGTCTCCATTTTTCTTCTTTCTTGTTTGGGTCCCACCATATCCTCATGACTATAGAGACTCAAAAGTCACATGAATAGAGAACCTGAGCACATTGCACTACTATACTCATGTGCAGATGCATCAGGTGGAGGAAATAGAATTGACCATCTCGTTTCAAAAGAAATGCATCTTCTCCACAGACGTTGAAGAGAGAGAAAGGAAAACAGAATCTGATCTCTCTTCCTATTCCCAGAGCTGAAGCTAATGTCAAAATTCAAAATAACTTGTCCGTGTCTAAGACATTGCTGAGGAGGGATCTCATTTAAATGTGAACTGCACAAAGCTGGGGGATGTAAAGGGTATTCACATCCTGTGGTTTTTTTTCTCTGAAGTCCTAACAATATATATCAGTTTGCACCCAGGACTTCTTTTTGTTGTAATTCAAATAGCAGGATTTTTATTCAAATAATGCAGTGAAATTAAGTTGTCCTCAGGGCTCCCTCCTAAGCCCTGCATCACACTGATGCAGTAGATATGAAAGCTGTGTTCTTCTACCTACTTACATTCAAAAAGAAGACTATGAGTGTCTTCAACAAAGTCAGGTTCCTATGTAGAAACATTTTTTATGTCATATTTCCTGTCTGGCATGATTACTTCAGTGACACCAAACATTCCATTTTCTGCCCCAGATTTTATGTAGGTTAGGTTTAGTTTCTTAAATGTGTCCCAGCGCTAATTGGCCATACCACTGTGGAACCTCATAAAGCCAGGGCACCTTGCTATAAATTTCAGGTGATTTAGCAGCAAGAATCCCTTCCTCCCAACTCTTGCAATCCTCAAAAGTTTTCAAGGGAGACAATGCCACAGGTGGCAGCAATCCTCCTTTGACAGGGAAGTTGGACTAGGTGACCTCCAGAGCACCCTTTCAACAAGAATTTCTATCTTTAAACGAACTGTTCTCCTCCCTGCACAGTGCAGCCCTACTTTGCTGCTCTAAGACCCGTACTTATTTAAGGGAAAAATAACAAAGCTACAGCTTTGCATCCCTTATTACTGTGTGTTTTTCCAGTTTTTCCACTGACCCAAGTCAGTGGCCAGTGTGGGTACAAAGTCGAATGGA
Source organism: Acanthiza pusilla (assembly GCA_036630365.1). Lineage (NCBI taxonomy): Eukaryota > Metazoa > Chordata > Aves > Passeriformes > Acanthizidae > Acanthiza > Acanthiza pusilla. The sequence continues at coordinate 2,525,359 of JAXCHO010000034.1, forward strand.
CAACTGACAGAATTACATGAGACAAGGTGCAACAAATACTCCCAACCTGGCCTGGACTTTGCATTGTAGGTTTCAAGAAACATAATGATAATTTCATGCAAACTGGAGGCATACCAGGGCCATTCGCATGATTTAATAGTAGGCAGTGGGTCTGGCAGCGGGTCTGGCAGTCCAGACCCTTCAATAAATCTAAATAAATTTGTGCTGAGCTTCAAAAATATCTTTTTCTGTACCTTGGGGCCAGGATTTACAATGGATGTAAACAAGAGCGCAATGTGTATTGAGTATTTTCCATTGAGCTTCACTGGCCAAATTTATTTTCCAACCAAGCTGGAGCTATTGCTATGCAGTCTCCAGCACAATTACTCACAATATTTTTATATTCTTTCCTTGTCTCAGTGTGTTGCTTCCTTTGACATTTTCCATAACATCTTCGGCTTGTCTGTAGCCTTGTGGGAAACAGAAGCAAATAATTTCTCTGAATTCAGACCACACAAACAGAAGGCTGAAAGCATTGCTGTGAAGCACATCTCTAAGCAAAGGCTATTCAACATAAACATACTGTCATTCAGTTCCAGGCACAAAAAAAAAATTAAAAAAATTCTCCTCCTCTTGCTCTTCTTCCTCTGACATTCCATCCCCTGGGGGGAAAAAACCAACCAACCAACCAAAAAAAAAACAACCAAGAAAAAACCAAACCAAAAAGCAAGCAGACAAACAAACAAACAAACAAACAAACAAAAACCAAATTAAAAAAACAAACTAAGAAATGAAAAAAAAAACCACAAACAAACAAAAAGCAAGCAAGCAAACAAACAAACAAACAAACAAAAAAAAAAAAGAAGAAAACCAACCCAAATAAAACCCCAGAACCGCAACTAACACTGTTATTTGGGGAAAAACACCCCATATTTTGGTCCAAGATGTAAGAATATTATTTTACCCAAATATCTGCAAATCTAGGAAATGCAAATTACATTAGTGAAGATAATTGAAATGAACATTCTATCAGTGTTACTAGTTAGAGACATGCAAACTGTAACACTTGAGTCCTTTTAGCTGCATGTCAACTGATGTCAATTATCAAAGCTCCACCAGTTCCAGTGGAGATCTGCCCACTTGCAGGACACCAGTCCTCTGCCACTGACCTTCTACACTACGCATCCACAACATTAGATACGGCATTACAGAAACTGGCTCGTGCTCCTGACCATGACTTTGAAGTGGTAAACTCTCAGCTCCTGGCTGGTCTAAACAGCTGTGTGTTCTGGGGAAATCAGCAAGCAAGGTAGAAGGGATATTAGCACCCAGTGACCTACATTCAAATACTGAGTTGGACCTAATTATAAGATGTAATTTCCCACAGGAAGATTCTGACACACAACAATGATTCTATTCTAATGAATATGGAAACTGCTCAAAATCTGTTGTAGAGACAATTGGTACTCAAAATCATGTCTTATAAGCCTAGAAAGATGAAAGTTTTTCAGGCAGGATGTGAGCAGAGCAAATTAATAAGAACAGCCTGCATTCAAGTAGCAAGATTTATGAGACACTAATGTATTACCACTCTCATTGGAACCTGTACAATACAGAAAAGCAGATTTAGAGAAAACAATCTTCAAGGTTAGCCTTTTTATTTCCACATGCGATTCACAGAATTAGGTTTTGCTTAACCCTATCAAAGGATTATGTGCTGCAAACTCAGGTTTGCACCCAGGGTACCTATGGGAAGTCACTAGTCACATCCCACATAGAAATGGCATAGGGCTACATGCCAGATACTGTCATGGTTGCTTCTAAATTGCATGACTTGATACACACAGAAGCCAGCACTAATCCTGGAGAGAAAAACCCACTTAACTTCTGATTGCTATCAACTGTCATGTTATTAAAAACTGATTCTGAAACAAAAGCACTTAGTGACGAACTCCCAGGTACAGAAGTCATTATACAGTTCATTGAACTTGTGTTTCAAAACATCTGGGGCTGTTTGGGTTTTGCATTTGTTTGTTTGTTTGTTTGTTGAGGGTTTCCTTCCCTCCTTTGATCTGGCTGTATATACCTTTGCCAAATTATTTTCTCTCTGAATAAAGTTCCATCAGTTTTGGTTCATAATCATGATTGCAGCTTTAGCCATTTAAGAATCATCTGCAATTTTCATCACTTGACAAGACTATCTGTTCTTAATATGCTCTTGAATCACTGTTTCACATCCTCTGCTGCTATCACAAAAAAAATTGTATTATGCTTTTGCACAGAAACAATTTGTATGTTCTCCTGAATAGGAACTCAGCAGCTCAGTAAATATGTGGACTATTGAAACAACATGTTTATTCTTAATTTTGTTCTTCTGAAACACTGCAAAAGTTCCTTTCCTTTCACAGATGTAGGTTTGTAGTCTGCTCTGTGCGGTCACTGACTATATCTAATGAGGTAATAGAGAGCCTGAGGACATCCACAGAATGCTAATACTTTCACCCAAGAAAAAATAACAATATTTGAAAAGTTTTTTCAATGATTTTATGAACAAACCCCACTCTCCAGTATGAGGTTTTTCTTCCTCTTACACCGTGGATAGGATCTCTGTGATGTACCTGCATTTTAGAATACGAATTGTGAAATAGAAAGACAGGGCAGAACAGTTAAATGTTGCATGTGAAAAGGCTCAAGGAAACTTGTTTGTAGTTAAAGAAGTAGAGAGCAAAGCTGCTTGAATGAATTGGGAATTGGGCACTGATGCCTTGCTTTTCCTCTCAAGCAGTTATTTCTACTCCATTTTCCCAGCCGCCATCTACCCAACTCTACGATGGTTTTGAGGAGTGCTTAGCTGCTCACCAGCCTCATGACGCACAAAAGTCACATGTTGGTCATGCCTAGTCCTTAGCACACTCAACAGGGAATATTCTAGACCTGACTAACAAAGAGTTGATAGAAAACATGCCATTAAGAATGCCACCAAAAACAAACAAACAAACAAAAACAAACAAAACCACCAAAAGCTTGCTTTCATCACAGGTATGAAAATATGGACTTTAGTCTCTACCTTATAAAAGACAGAAAGGTTGGTGCTTCAAATAAGTTAAGTTTCATGTTTTCACCTTGAAATTCCTCTTAACAAAGGATTGAAATGGAAAAGAGAGCCAATTTTTTTTTAGTTGAAAAAAAATCCATGAGACTGGAGAATCTTCTTAAAATATATATGAAAATAAAACTGGGAAATGGATATTGTTTACTTCAAAACCAATTTCTTTTTGAGAAATTCTATCTGGAACTAATTTCCTAAAACAATGTGACCTTCACTCATTCTTTTCCTTTTGGAAAAAAAGAATTTCAAATAGGAAAAATAGGACTGCTGAACTAAGTGACAAGACATGAGGATTAAAAGGACCAATATTCTCCAGTATATTTTATGATGTCAAATATTTTCCAAGGCCTAAGACCAAAATTAACCAAATCCAGACTTTAGGTCTGTGCACTAATCTACCGCCTCAAAAGAATAATTGCAGATAATTAAAGGTATCTGGTTAACATCTGAGAAAAACAAGTTTTAGTGTAAACTTTTTGTTTACCCACATTTTATAGTTTTCAAGCAAAGACACCATTTAAATTTCACCTCCTTTGTAACAGAACTGAAAATATCTATTATTTTGGTTTTGACTGGTTTTACTTCAGATAAAAAAACCCGAAAACATAACGATGTAGTAGATTCTCAGTTGCCTTACACATACAGTTCTGCTTCAAGTTCTTCTTCCTCACCCTTGGGATTAAACATTGACTTTTGTTTTTCAGTGTGGATAGTTTTGTTTTGATATTGTTGTGGGTTTTTTAGATCTTTGGGAATATGTCAAGACCTTGTCAAGCCTTTTCTGTTAGGTTAAAGTCCATTTAATTTCAAAAATCTCTTATGCACACAGGTCCAAGTATGTGATTTTTTCTTCTTGACCAAAATAGTGCTATAAGAACTATTACTCACATGCCGAATTGGTCCTGGCATTCTTTTCTGGACAAATTTCTTCACATTGAAGTATTTTTGACCTTTTGGCTTCTATCATGGTGAGACCTTAACAACATAGAGATAACATACCTTCATATTCCTGTTCAATAGCCCTCTAATTAGAACAGCTATTCTCCTTCCCTACAAAGTAGCATTCTGGTCTTTTATTAACCACCTGAAGACAATTCTAGTTCATCTGGACTACACTACATGGATTTCTACTCTTTACACATAATCTTTATTCTTTGCTGTCCATTTGAGTAAACATAATTTTTTTTCAAATAGGTCAAGCTGATGAAATTCCACAATGAGAATACTCTATAAAAACACCCAGGCATAGAAGTAATTTCCCAGTGTTTTCTGGCGTAACTTTCTGTCTGTGGCAAATTTAACTACCCATATATACACTTTAGTGGCAAGAAAATATTGAAACTAAAATGGGCCTACAAACATCTGCATACAAATTGTCTCTACTTGTCTAGCATAGACAATTGTAAATCCATGTAACATGTTCTTAATCAACTGATTGCAGTGCTATTTCAGTAACACATGGTGTGATACTAAGTGCACAGGAGAGGGAATCGATTTCCTTGTCTCTTTCAAACCACAACAACAAAATCACATTTGTTTGGCATGGTATATTTTCATTGAGTATTTAGAGCTGAGACTATCATCCCACAAGAGTGTGCTAATGAAGTCCCATACTGGCATTTGAAGGATTTTGACCATTAATTATAATATGTAAAATCATTATTCAAATTCCCTCTTATTCTAAGTTGTCAAAGTTTAAAAACTGAAAATGGTTAATATCTATAAAACATAAAATCCAAGTTATGGGCTAAATTTTGGCTTCTGAAATTTAACATCCATTTGCCTTGTTATAGTCACAAACCTTTTAAACATTACCAACAATCTGAAAGAATTTTACTCAATAATATCAGGTTCACTTAGTGTTCTCAGTGAGAACACAGCTTTTTTTGTTCCTATTAGTAGTTCAGGGATTCCCACAATTCCCATTAAGTTTGCTAGTTAAAAATTGTTAATGAACTAGAATTATTTCTGTGACTGGACCTTGTGGACAGAATCACTGTGAACAGCCAGAAGGCTGTTTTCCTCATCAGTTTTAGGCTGAGATTGTCTGACAGTTCTGCAAGCATCTTTGAATTTGAAACAAGCCATCATGATTCTGTGATTCGCCAGCCATGTGTTATCACTCCAATCTCAGAAACTCTTCCTTATTTTCTTGACTTTTAAATGCCAACAGATCTCATTTGCAGTATCATTTTCCCAAAGAACACTTCCTACCTTGTAACAAGCCCAGGCAGTGCACTTTCATATTCATTCAGAGGCGAGGAACTTCACAAAGCTCTGCTACATACAGTGTATAAATACTACTTGAGAAGTACCATGTAAACAATACAGCTCACATTATAATTTTTCCCCAGCCAAAGAAAACAGTCAATGTTAACATAATACAGGACATCAAGCACAGAAACAAAATATACTGAAGTCGCACACTATTCAGTTTGCCTCAGCAATGTCCTGTGTTGACACACAGATGTTTGGAGAATCTCATAATGGCCTTCTATTACGAAGGTCTGCATTATGTCAAGGCTGTCAAACCCAACTTTTCTAGTGAAATACTTGAAGTACTAACCACAACATACATGTTTGAGAAAACCATGTCTTCCATAAACAGTCCTCAATGTGCATATAAACATATACATTCTTTAAGGCACAGCTGGCAGATCCCAACAAGCACCATACATAACAGCATCTTCAAGTTCTCTTTACCTGTGAGTAATGATTTCTTCTGCCATCAGTTTAAAGTGCAGGCTAGGTCTGTAGCAGAGGTCTTGAGTTTAAGTTTACAGCAACAACTCAAACTGAAAGTATGTATATTTTAGTTCTGTTACTGTTGCACATTTAAAAATTGGTGCTCAAATAAGAAAAAACCCAACTTTTGCTATCATGAAAAATTATGCAAATGGAAAACCTGAGGCTTAGAATAGAATCTTTTCTTTTAAAAATCCTGTTATTAAGATAAATTCAATCTTTGAAAGAGAATTAATAAACATAAGAATTAATTTGAAGTTCTAAATTAATCATATGACAAATAGACCATACTTCAGGTCTACCTGTACTTGAGGTACATATCATGCTCATATATCTGAGGTACATTGAGGAGGGATAATGCCAGGAACAAGCAGTGATTTAGTTAAGACCAGGTTTTCCTGCCATTTCAATGAAAAAATTGTTTCTGTATTTAGAAGTAGAAAAGAATCAACAAAACCATTATGCCCTTCCAAAATCTCATTTTTAATAAGTTCAAAATAACAAACTGAAGTCTCAATCAGACAACACCCACACAATAAACAAATGAAGATTCTAACCCTACCTAGGAACAAAACTTCATGGAACACTCCTGCTGCTTTCTTTAAATCAAACTCTTGATTCCACAGGTGAAAAATAAGCTAGTTTGAAAATAAGCTAGATAATTGCCCAATAGACACTACAGAGCTCTTTGCAACTGTCATTTAGATTACAATTTATGTCCAGCAACTTTTCGTAGATTCAGATATCCCTTCCAACATTGGAGTTGTGCATTATATATACCCTTGGTAGACTGCAGACAGCTGTGTCTGTTCCACCTGCAGTCTGAACCATCTAGCAAAGTGATATAAACACAGTCTGAAGCCCAGAACCTGAGCAGATTCAGCACTGGTCTCAACAAAACTGTTTGGTTTTGTGACCTAGCTTCAGTTTGTGTAGCCAGTTCCTTGTGAGTTGTGCCTGTCAGCTAGAACTGACTCAGAATATATTTTGCAGGACCTAAAAGGTAGATCTGAGCATTTTAAAGAGAATTAATTCACCAATCTTTTTGTATTGTCCTTTAGTAAGATAATGGTTAGAAAATAAATTTGCATTTTAAAAACCAAATAGAAGAGGAAAATTGACAGACTAGTATTTTAGTCCAAGGAAGATGTTAAACATATATAACATCAGACAGTAATATTTCAACATGGAAAACATTGTTTAAAGACACCATGCATTATGGGAATCAAAACCAACATATTTAGATTTTATGGAGATACCAATATTTCCTAATAACAAGACATTTCAAAGCATCCTACTTTTAAGAATCTGATTTTTAAGCTTGGCACCAGTAAATGTAAATCATACAAATGTGATCTATAAGAACACTGTTTCTATTGAAAATTAATTTGACCAGGGAGGATATTAGAGGCAGATGTCTTCCAGAGGATATCCTATCTATTGTTTAAAGCAGATGCTTCTAGAGGTCTTTGTTCAGAATATAAACAGAACGGAGACATTTAAAGTTCACTGGAAACAGTCATGAACAAAACACGGAATGATAAATGTTTAATGACTTTGAGTGCATACTTATAAATTGGGAAGAACCATTTCATTACATCATTTTATGCTGGGTTTTCTTTCAACAGGATTCTGAATATTTGATAATATCAGTTGTGCTAGAGTAGAAAAACAAAACCATTCAGTAGCTGCTTTGAGTAAAGGTGATTGCAAACACGTAGAAATTTAAAAGTTTCAATTGCATTGTGGTAATTTCATATCAATATCTTGGTCAAAAGTAAATATTACTGCACAATGGACTGAGAACAGGCATAGGGGTGTTGGTGCACAAGAAGCTCAATATGACCAGGTAACGTGCAGTCCCAGTCCAGAAAATCAACTCTATCCTGGGCTGCATAGAAAGAAACATGGCCAGAAGATCAAGGGAGGTGATTCTTCCTCTCTACCCTGCTCTTGTGTGACCTTGTCTGAAGTGCTTCATGCAGCTCTGGGAGCTCATGTACAGGAATGTCATGGACCTGTTGCAGCAACTCCAGAGAAGGGCTTCAGAGATGATCAGAGAGCTGGAGCACTTGGTGGAGTTGCGGTTGTTCAGCCTGGAGAAGAGAAGGATGGCAGGAGACCTTACAGTACTTCCAGTACCAAAAGGGCCCTCCAAGAGAACTGGGGGAGGAGGACAATTTACAAGAGCATGTAAGGGGGGAATGGCTTCAAACTGAAAGATAGGAGGTTCGGATTAGATATCAGGAAGAAAATATTTGCTGTGAGGGTGGTGAGACACTGGCACAGTTTGTTCAGTTGTGGATGTGCCATCCCTGGATGTGTTTCAGACCAGGTTGGATGGGGCTTTAAGCAACTTGGTCTAGTGGAAGGTGTTCCTGCCCATGTCAGGGTGTTCAGGACTAGGTGATCTTAATGTCCATTCCAACTCAAACCATTCTATGATTCTATGACACATCTTAAAATCTTATAATCGCGATTGACAGCATCTCCTCTAACTCTAATTCCCAAGTGATAGAAAGAAGTCAAAACCCAGATTTTTCCGCAAAAATAATAGTCTGATATTTGCCTATTCTTAAACAGACTAGGGAAAAAAGTCATGTGAGTATATATGGCACCAACTTACATGGCCCCTTTCAATCAAAAAACCTTAAAATTAACCAAGTCTTACCCTTAAGTTGAAAATTGCATCACTGGCAAACAACAATGGACACAGAGAAAAATGTGCTTTATCAATATTAAACTAGTTACCATAATTCCAGCTATCAGCTTGCAAAACAAAACAGCAATATAAAATAAAGAGTTTTATAAAAATCCCATAGAGCATCCTGTAGCATCACAATACAATTTAATGTGATCTAGTCAAGCTCCTCACTCAGAGCAAGGCCAGCTTAGATCTGCTATGAAGGACCTATTCCAAGTCCGTTGGAATATTCTCAAGGCAGGAAATTTTGCAATCACACTGGGAGATCTCCAGGCACTGATAACTCTCATGTTGGAAAAGCATTTTCCTAATATCTAAATATGCTTTCCAGTGTTCCACCTTGCATCTGTTTCCTCTCCCTTATCACTGGGTACCTTCAATAAGTTTGTCTATTGTGCGCCCTCCCTACTGGAGTTGAAGTTGGAGATTAGATGTCCCTTCAAGTCTGATCTAATCCAGTTCTTCCTCAGTTCTTCCTTACATACTGTGTCCTCCTGCCCCCATTTGTACTGGACTTCCTCCAGTATGTCTACGTCTGTCTAGTATGGGGAGCCAGAAACTAGACACAGTGCTCCAGATGTGGTCTCACCAGTGCCAAACAGATGGGAAAAATCACTTCCCTGGACCTGCTGGCCACTCTGTTAGTAACATATCCACTGTTGTCCTTTCCTGCTGTCAGGCAACACTACTAGCCTATGTTCAACTTGTTCCGCTACAGCACTGTGTCTTTTTCCCCCGAGAGTTACTTTCCAGTCAGATGGTCCCCAGCTTGTGCCACTGCACAGGGTTTTTCCATAACAGGTTTAGGATTTTATTTATGCCTTCTTTGGACTTGATGAAATTTTCTACAGAACCATGTTGATGCTCCTTTGAATAGCAACTGTGCCCTACACCATACTGAATGCATACTATCAGGCAGTATGTGTATTATAATCCTAAAATATAAAAAAATTATTACTCACTATTGCTTTACACACTCTTGCTCAAGGAAAGTAAGGAAAGACAGAAATCCCACTGAAATAATTTGGGTTTGGTATTGATGTCCATGAGATGAGTATTTGTCTGGAGAATCTTGACCTTCTTGCTCATATTGCATAATAAACCTAAAGTAGAGGAGGTTTTTGGAAAACAAGATATGCCAGATCTGAGAGTTTATTACTTAACAGACCCAGCTGTCCAGTCCTACCCAGATACCATCCCTCTGTGGGATGAGGAAAACATTCTCTTTCATATTTTATTTCTGACATGCTTTCCACAAGAAGTTGTTTCAGGAGAGGCTTTGACAGATCTGAAGATTATATGTGTGTTTCATTCTGCCACTGGCTTTTCAGAACTTGCATGAGTTTATTCCTTTGTTGAGTCAACAAATGAATCATAAAGCAGACATGCTGGACCTTAACGGGGTGTTCTTTCAGATTCATGAAAAAAAAGTAATGCATATAATGTTTGAAGAGCTGCAGAACTGATTACAGAATCCTACACGTCAGTAGGAACTGCCTTTGACTAAAGAAGTGCCTGAGGTTTACTCATCTTTGTGTTTGGATGAAAAGGTTTCTTCTTTTTGGGAAAAGAGCTAAATTTGGAAAAAATGAGGACCAAAATCATTGTTATGATCAACAAATGAATACCAATTCTCCTTGAGTGTTTTGCACATTTTAAATAATAATCTAGAATGAGAAAGAATATGATAAATTCCCTATATTCATGAATTTTTTATCAAAAGCCAAATAAAGAAATTTACATTTCTCCAGATTCCTAGTTGAAGAGTTTTTTTTTTTTAAACAAACAAAAAACTGAATATTTATCAAGCCTCTCTAGCTTGCTCAGAACCTAAAATACAGATTTTTTCTTTTTCTTAAGTGCTTCACTTTTTTTAATCCCATTTTATTTCTTTTTTATAAGAGTCCAATAAAAGATGGTTGGGACAATCAAAAATATTCAATTTTAAAATACTTGGAAGGCCTAAGGGGAACTATAGTATAACTAGAAAATTCAGTGCAACAGATATCATTTCACAGAAGAGCCCTTAGAATGTAGAGCAAGACTTGAAGAAAAAAATGTTGGAAATTATATGCCTTCAAAAATTCATAACCTCAGTAGCAATTATGATAATAGCTTTACAAAGAAAAAAGTTTTTCCTCTACATACTGTTTTTTGCCTCAGTATCTTATAATATTTTAACTTCTTAGGTCTCCCATACAGACCATGCTATCAACATCGCCATATTTAACTTTGCACATGTTATAATGTCCTGGTTTTGAGTCTACCCAGCTGTCCAAAGCATGCTGTGTAGCTGTGAACTTTCCCCTATTTATTGCCTCAGATATTATTCAAAAGAATCACAGAGCCTTTTCCAAGAGAACTGTACATACAAGGCAGCAGCAAAGTGAGAGTGGCAGCAACAATTTGATCTTCAATTAAGGCTGAATATGGCTGTATCTTCAAAATCCTAACTTGCTCAATTAAATGAAAATGTCCTCCTACTGGCTCGACACGTACTTCAATAACCAAGGATGTGCCTTGGGAAGGGAATATACAACAGAGACAAAACACTCAATGAAAGATAATAAAACTATAATTAAATAGTAATTTGATGCTGCAAACAAATATTCTAATAGGAAATTTATTTCTGAAAACAAAAAAATTAACTGGCATTAATAGAATAATTAAGAATGAAGATGCCAAAACACCACTACAGATTAAAAACTGTTTAAAATATATATTGTTCTGCTTTGATTTTTATCAAATAGAAGCCTTCAGTAAAGGCTGTTTCATATTTCAATGATCACATGTAAAAGGTGCTGAACTGAGTATGCTGAGACCTGAGCAAATGCTTACCTTGGCCCTTCTGAAAGCGTCTGAGATGGATAAGATGGATCCACTTTTCTGGGAGGTCTCTGCAAGGCTGGTGAGCAGGAAAGGTTTTACATGTGTAGATCATCAGAGAAAACCTTTCAGTGCATTGGTAGAAGATAGTTAAGAAAAGTGAGCTTACTCGTTACAAACTTCTTTTTTTTTTTTTTTGCTGTATGGGTTTTTTTAACTATTTATTTATTCACTCAATTTATGATTATTAATTTTTTTACATTTATTTGTTTGGAGGTTTTTATGATTTTAAATGATTTTTAAAATTTATTTTATATACAGGGATTTTTAGTGTCTTCTAAGTCAGCATATCAAAATGTCACGCTACTCCTATATAATTTTTTAAAAATTAATCATAATAGCAGCATTAGCTTTTAAACTGTGACATTTCCCAGATTCAAAATTAGTTCCCTTCTAATAGGAATGTCCAGAAAATAATTGATTGATAAATCATATATTTAAAACAAAATAGTCTTTTAAAGTTAAGGAAGCACAATCTTTTCAAGAGAAACAAATCACTCATGCACTGAGTAGACACATCTGCTGTTATCTAACCAGAAACCAACAGGAAAAGTAAACACGGAGGTTGTGGACCTCTTGAGCAGAGAAGAACCAGCTGGTGGTGGCGTATATGAAGAAACTTCAGCCACTGAAATTGTGGGAATGGGTTTATCTGCTTCAACTAAGACATGTTTACCTTAAACCTCAGAAATATCCTGTTGCGGATGCTGGAGAAGAAAGCCACAGCATTAAAATATATATCCTGACACACTGAGGTATCTCACTTATTAGCTGAGACCATCCAAATAAGGAGCTTTACTAGTCTGAAGGGACTACATCTTTCACCCTGGCTATTTAGGCATCTAATTTTGGTCAGCTTTTAGTCTGCAAATACAGCACCTCCCTAAACAACAAAGGTTAGGAGGACAAAAAACTTAACAAAGCACCCATTCCCAAATGAATTTCTGGACAATGAATAGAAGGATTGCTAGAATGTCAGTTAATGGCTACTGTTAGTGACCTTATTAGACTACAAAAAAAAAAAAAACCTAATGGTTTGTGATGATGTAACCAAATAACAAGTAATATTAATGTAATTTTAATGAAGTCATGGTATGTCAAGCTGATAAAGCACACATGGGAGTTAAAAAGTTCTTCCCTTTCAGTTCTGGACGTTCTGTTTCCATTTTTCTTTGACAAACCAGTTCTGCCTTGCTAGTTTTTTCACATAGTTGCCAGGCCTGTTTTCACACAACGTATTATTGTACTTTTGAGTATAGGCAATAACTTACAGAATAAATACCAAAATAATAGCGTGAAAACAGAGGCTCAATCATCTTTGATTGAAAGAAAATTCAATATTAATTCGTCTACCATTCTCAGGAGACAATAGATACTGCAAACAATAGGTCTTTGCATATAACTCAAAAAATTTTGCTTCAGTTACAAGTTCAGTCCAAATCTTCCTGTGCTCTTTCTAATACAATTTAATAAAATCAAAAGCACTATTTGGACAATAAAGTTACTGCTTGTGAGGTGCCTAAATGCTATGGTTATTTGCCACAATGTTTAGATAGCAGGGGTCATGTTGGGCAAGCACATCAATACTCATCCATATTTACAAAAGAAATCTAATATCAAAACACCCATAGGTTTGTTCTCCTATTTTTCAACATTTTTCAGTTTTCTGACCTTCAGATCAATTCATTGTACTTAATCAAACTGACCCCCATTAGTTTATCCTGGTTGGTTAATAGCGGTAAGCATCCTGCTGTGGTGACAAAACAAGAATCACATGTGACAATAACAAGTTTTACAAAACTCTTAACAAATCATAATACAAGAGGAAACAACACTGCTGCTTATTCTGGGAGTGAATATTAATGTACATACAAATATACTGTAAAGGCTTCCAGATGCAAAGTCCTTTGAATTAAAATCATCCTGAATGAGTTCAGGATGCAGGGACACAAGATGTGTTCCATTGAGCAAGACTTTGTTCCATTTTTATATGTCATAGACTACATTTTTTCTTGCATTGATAGCCTAGAAAAATTTTATGCAGTTTATACACAAATTGTGTTTAAGAACTAGGAAAATTATTACATTTCATGAACTCCCCTGCAATCCCTCTTAATAAAAAATTCCAAACAGTTCACACCCCACCCAAAACAAACAAACAAACAAACAAACAAACAAACAAACCAACCAGAAATAATCCATACTTGTCTTGCTACCTGAGACATCACCCACACACATCACCAGGAAGAAAAAAAGGTAGAAAAGGTAATGACTTTTCTGACTGTGTTACTGTAGGAAACTACTTTGAAAGTCTCTATGCTACCACTTTTGAATAGTGGATGCCAAGACCAGCAGAACATGCTACACACCAAACACTCACAGCCACTGCTATGCAGCTTATCAGGACATTGTTTTGCCTTCAGGCCCCTTCCTCATATGGGATTTAAAAAAGCACACAGCTGAGAAACAGGACAGGGTATACCTTCTCTATAACGTTGATATAGCCACGGTTTCCTGTCCTGCTACTAATCTTTGTGCAGTCTGAGGTTCTCTGCATGCTACAGTACTTACTATCAGACTTGACCAGAGGTCAGACTGCTAGGATTCTGAATCAAAATTAGCCAGTTACTTAAAGATGTCTTCTAGAAGCTTATAATTTCTTTATGTCAAGACTACTGCTGGCTGTCTGAGCTAGCACACAGGCAGTGTGGCTGCACACTGCTATTTCAAAGAGATGTCAATAGGCAGAAGTCACCTTTGGAGCACTGGTTCTCAAGATACCCTCTGTGATAATGGTCAATTACATATTCATTCTTTATTCAAATCAAGGATTAACTGTGGACCATTCTTTAAGTAGGTCCACTTCTGTGTTTTTGGACTCAGGAAACTATTTCCACACTAGCAAGCAAAGAGTAATTATCATCAACAATTACATTTCATAACATAGCATCTGTTTTGGTTTTTTTCTAGTGCTAAGGGTCCAACCTCTAAATCCTGAGGCAACAACAGAACTGACGAAGTCCTTTCACTTCTAAGAAGGATACAATTGTCTCAATTTCTGAAATAATGATACCTTCCTGCTGACAACTTCAGTAAACAGACTGACTGTTTCAGCAGCACACATCTGAACCACGTCAGAGAGTTTAACAGCACAGGACATCATGTTTCATCAGTTCCAGATGTAACTAGTGGTTCTGTACTACTTGAGCTTACAACAGTAGAACTAGTAATGCAACATTTTGTGCTCTTCTTTTCCCAAAGGTGCACTGTAAAGTATTCTCATTACGCTGTGTCCTTCCATCCACCCCAGGTTTTCCTGGGGAAGGCTGGTTTTCCAGTCTGCTCACTCAGCTCTCACAGCTTCGTGCGGTTCTGCAATAGCCATGCTGTCTCTGCAATACCAAATCCTACAGTGCTCTTCTGTCTCCATCACAGTTCAGAAAAGAGGAAGATAACAAATAATGGGCTTTCAAATTTCTCTGGTATCCTGATGTTATTCATAAGAGTGTTATTATGAGCAACTGCTGTACATCAGGCATAAGAAATGAGGAACAAGAAGTACACACTGTACTAGCACCAGTTTCCATAGAAACAGTAGTGAAACATCATACTTTTCCAGTTTTGGAAAAATATTCCCAATTTCCTCCCAGTCTGACAGTGCCATTAGAAATGACAAAACACTTTCTCTGTTTTGGTTTATTTTGTACAAACATTTCTTTATAATCATAAGCAGATAGTGTCAAGACTGTCCTGTTTGACAAGGTTACTCTTGTGCTCGGCCTTAAGAAGCAAAATGGAAAACTGTTTGAAAATGCACTGAGAAGATAGGTGAGATAAAATGTACTGTCATTCACTGTCCCTGCAACAGGTCTTAAAAGACAATTGTAGCATTTTTTCATTATTTTCACAGGCAGCAGTTTGATTTGTCTTGTTACACTGTACTAAACTCATCCATTTGAAATTTTAAAAAAGTGAAACTACACAGAGCATTTTGTGTATGTCAAGGTTTAGGACTGGTACTCCCCAATTTAGTGTTCCCACTGAGAGTCCAAACCACATGCCACTCACTCACTCCCTCTCCCTCTCCCCCTTCCCCCTGTGAGGGAAGAATTGGAGGTACAAAAGGGAAAGATCACAGGCTGAGATGAGAAAAAATTACTGCAAACAGCAATGACATAAGAAAATGAACAGTAACACCAAAAATATTAATAGCAAAAGTGTACAAAAGCGAGAGTGATTCACATGCAAAATGCTCACTCAAGAGCTCAACCTGACAGCAGCCACACCATCCTGAATGCTCCCTCCAGCTTGGAACCAGGGGTACCCCATCACTTCCTCTGTCTTGGAACCGGTGTCACCAGATCACTCTCTCCACCATGCTTTCTCAGCTTGAAGGGACCCCCTTCTCCCCAGAAGAGACTCCCTTCCCCCCATCCCCACCAATGACATGAGGTGGTATGGAATAACCTCCAGGTCCTGGCTGTGCCCCCTTCCATCTACTGCAAAAATTAACTCTTTCATGGCTGGGACCAGGACATTATCCACCCCTTATTCTATATCATCTATATCATGCCCCGATTCTATGCCTTACAACTGTACATACACACACACATATATATGTATATATACACACACACACAAGCAGAAGCAACTTTTCCATAGTTAATGGCCTTCCCTCCAAGAGGTCTGCTGAGTTCATTTAGTCCATGACTGTGAGCTCTATGTGCCCTAGGTCTCTTCTAGGGCAGGAGGGCTGGTGTGCTGCCAGGTGCTTGCAAGCTGCATCAGTGATGCCTAAACATTTTTAGCTTTTACATATTTTCATATATTTATGTATTTGTAGATTGCTAATACATGGTTGTAGCTTCTAGTACTTTTCCTAGCCTTTTTCTGTACATTTTAGAACCATAAGCTGACTTTCTAACAGATTCCTGAAATACTGTTTAGTCTTATTTCAAGAAGAGGATCAGCTACAAGGACATTCTGTTTTCCAACAAGAATCTAGGAAGACATACCAAAAATGGGGCAAAGAAGCCCCTGGACCGATTCCAATGCAGCAGTACCTGGGGAAAAATTGCCTAACCAACTGCTCTTCTAATTGGACAGTATATGACAGGTATACTAATCAACTAGCCTTATAAAAATGGTAGAATAACTGTACCAGTCGCAGTTTTCACCACATTTTGTACCTGAAGGCTTTCAAGAAAAGGTTTGCCTTTATATTATCAGTCTAATATTGTGTGGGAAGGTTTGTTCTATTTCCAGGCAACATCAGGAGCTCATGACTGGTGTATCTGGAGCCATCCATCCTCACTGTCCATGGTTATGGCATACAGTGGCAGTGTCATTCAGCAACCAGTACTATACAATTCAACATTACAGACTGTTCTTACCCAAAAAGAAAATCCCCTTGAGGTACACACCATGTTTCCCCATCCCTCTGTAGTACCCACCAAGTACACCCAGGTCCATGAACAAAAACAGTCCCAAGGATGTGTTTGCTTTATCTTGAGGCAGGACTACTCCAAACTGTCTTCCCCAAAACAATTCTCATATTCACTATGGAGACTTTATTTCCTTCTACAGTTCATGGAGGTTTTGATTGGGCAGGGCCAGCTCGATTGGTAGAGCTCTAGTGTTAACTAACCAGGTGGCCTTTGCTAGATCGCAATGTTTGAAGGTCCCACCATCCATTGCTTTCAATCTGGTTTTTCACAGTCCATTGTAGCACTCAATTTTCCCTGAGGCTGGTGCATAATACAGAATATGATACACCCACTCTATAACATGCTCTCCAGCCTAGTTGTCTTTGAGACAATTTTTGAAATGAGTCCCCTTGCCCGACTCACTTCTTTCTGGGATGTCATGTCTCCACAGGATTTGCTTTTCA
This sequence comes from Acanthiza pusilla, assembly GCA_036630365.1. NCBI lineage: Eukaryota > Metazoa > Chordata > Aves > Passeriformes > Acanthizidae > Acanthiza > Acanthiza pusilla. Next base: position 2,542,672 of record JAXCHO010000034.1, read on the forward strand.
AGGCCCAGGATACAGCTGCAGGCAGTGGCATGAGGCACAAGGTACACCTCCAGAGATCCAGTGGTTGCTTCTGCCATTGTAAGCATGTTTACAGACACACCAAGGATGTGCTTATTAATTAAAACTGCCTTTAGAATTCACAAACATAATGATTAAAACTTGTCATTCTCTGTACCGGAGAAGCTGAACACACGTAATGCCTTCCCAAGTGTTCTGGACCAGCACAAAAATTCTGACACATATTTGGGCTGAAAGCTCTACTACAGGTTTATAAACACTGATGCTCAGCATGTCCTTTGTGAAACTCTAAATCCTAGAATTTCCTCTCCTTACAGGTCTGAATACTATTAGAACCTGGGATGCATCTATTAGTCAAGAAAATATTATGCAACTACAGTGCATATTTCCTCATTTTGTCTTCATGAGCTGTCTGCTTTTACCATTCAAAGTTATACTGTTTATATTTGTCATGGGAAAGTTTACTATGCTTACTATAATATTGACAAAAGTGTCATGTTTCTTAGTAAACCAGAAAGAACAATCTGTCAAGCAAAGAACCTTAGTTTAGTGCTCATTTTAATAAATCAGTATGCAGATACAACTCTGTATAATCAGGCTTGGATTAACAGTTTAAAAGTCACACACACAAAAAAAAAAAAAATTATGCCTCTTCAAAACACAGGAATATATTGTTCAGTCATGAGAAAGATATTTCCTGTAAAAATCTTTTATGTTTGCCCAGAAACAGAAATCACACTGAGAATATCCAAATAAAAAGCAGAAGTGTTTGAGTTATTTTCTCATTGTACCTGTTGTTAACGTATACTAATGCTAACCATTTCATAAAAACCCACTTGGTTGTAACTTTTTAAGAGGGAAAAAATGCCTCAAACCTAAATTCTTGTGTGATCATTAAATTAGCTACTAAGAATCATTATTTCGCTTCTATAACAATGGGCAATAAAGCAGAGATTTGAAGACTGTTAAATTGCCCATAATTTTCATCAGAGAAACAAGTCATGAGAAAAATTAAATCAAGCTGTTTCAGAAAAAAAATAATGTAACTGTGGTACATATTCTTATAAACAGACCACTGGAAAATTCTTTTCAAAGTCAGTTTAAAAAAGGTTTTAACACTTTTGTTTCCAATGCACATAACAACCAAATAAAAAGCGGGATAAAGAGTTCTAAATCATACTGAACAGAGATTTTGATTCCTGTGGTCCCCACTATTGAAAAGAGAAAAATCAATTAAAAAGAACTTAGACCACAGCCAGAGAGATGCTTCCCTACCATTGGTAGTTGAAAACTATGGGAAAATGAACAGTTTTCAGACATGGTGCCTTAGCTTATCCTTTTCTGCCATCCTCTCCAAGCTGCTCAGGTCCACAGGGGATTTTGGTCTCTTCAGAGATTGGGGAAAGTTCTACATTTGCAGACATCCTGTACCATTTCACCTTCTCTGGATTAAAATGAAAGATCAGAGCTATGCAACTGCATTAGAACATCCTACTCTTGAGAGAAGGAGATATGAGAATGCTTTAAAAAGCACAAAGTATCCATATTTTAACAGAGTCATCCAGATAAAAATTTTAGTGTAAAGATCTTTTCACCTGAGAACTTGGGTCTGGAATTTCAAAGTTGACTGTGTGGCTGTCAAAGGATAAAACAATCCAGAATTTTATTAACTTTGCACATTGAATTTGCCATCTAACCAGAGTATAGTTATTGTCTACCATTTCTATTATGATGGGAGCCAGACTGAGACATCAGTGTACAGTTCTTTTGCTTTATTTGATTGATTTAATGATCTTCATCCACAAAGACCCCAGAATTAGCCAGAACCAACACAAAACACCATGCCACACGTTCAATTCCTTCTTCTTCAGAAGTCATTTATCTTGAGATTACTGCACTCTACTCACCAAAGCACACAGCATACCATTCATTGAAGTTCAATATATAGAAGAACTTCAGGACTGATCTGGCCTGATCTGTATTTTCCCAGCTCAATCCCACATTAACATGTATAAACAACTCTAAGGGCTATTTTATTTCTTTGTAACCTTTTCTAAGTGACTTTATGTCTGAGAACAGAAGTTAACAAAGATATGTGGCCTGTCGTATGCTTAAAGGGAACATTTTAGCAGGTCATAACAAGAACTTTAGACTTGCTGTCACTATCAATTCACAACTGACTGTCACGCATCTCAACTACGAATGATGTAGTATTCTGCAATTACAACTATCATTCTCTCAAATACAACTTGACTACTGAGAAAATACTCCCTCACTAAGTGTACAGCTTATCCAAAATTACCATAACTCATAAATGTCATATCCTCATGACTCCTTATGTAACAGTTATTTATTTGTTTATATGCCTGCCCTACCTAAGAAACCCAGGGTTCAGTTGATAGCTTTATACATGTTTTTTTTTCTTCTGCAGGCTTTATTCTTAATTATTTCCATCTGCATTGAAGGAGTAGATTAACCCAAAGCACAGTGAAAAAATAAATACATCTTCCTGTATCATTGTGATTAATTGTAATTTGTGATCTTATGTTTAATGTGTTATTTCTCATAAGCTTTCTGAAAAATGTCACACTCTGCACAGGATTTCTCAGTCTGAGATGAGATCTTGTCAAGGTTCCTCCATGGTTTTCCCCTTAGTGTAAATGACCATAAATAAAGGGAGAAGGAAATTCCCTAATGTGGACACTTAATAATGCAAAGCAAAATCCCTTTGAGAGAAGTTCTTATTGTTTCACCTTCTTTAAAAATAAGAAGCTACCTTATAGAGGAATCGTAATCAAAACTAACCACTGACAGCTGTGTCCACTGAGGGAGATCACCACTAAAGGTCCAACAGTCAAAAATGCTGCACTCTCTGTAATAAGTATTACGCTCAGAGCGTCTTGACTTCTCTGTCAAAGCCAGCAGAGCAACACTGATCAATAGTACTCCTGCCCATTAAGTTTAACTTCAATGCCTATGGAAGACATTGAAAAATTTTAAAAATACATTTGCAAGGCAGCAACAAAAAGAAAACTTCTGTTCGTATTACTTTTATGGACAAGTAGAATCAGTCTTGAAAGCTGGAACAGGCAAGAATGAAGGAATTGTTAAATTTTCACTACAGAATACTCATGTTTTGGTCAGCCCTCAATGGGAAGAAAACTGGAAGCTGCTTACTGTTTCACAATGCACAACAGCCTTTAAGCAGAAGGAAATATGTATGAGATAAGCATGTTAATCTTACACTTCTATAAATTCACTTAGGCAATAAAATCCTTGGTCGTTCACAGCTGCTTGGTTTATGGGACAGTTATATAGGCTGTAAAAGAAAGACATACATAAATCAAATATTAAGAACTTTGTTGAAATTTAAAAATAACCAAAACACAAATCCTAAATTGTCATCTCAATATTCTTTACACAGAGTACTGTACGTACTTGCCCAAGACACAAAATGTGAGAATAGGGCAATTACTTCCAAATCCCTTAGATGTTCACCAAGATTCAAAGTTGCAAGGTACGAGTAAATAGATATATGCTCTCTTACTTACATCAGTGAGGCTGTAACATCCTTCAAGATCCTCAAATTTAACTCCTTTGGTGTAATCATCAGAAAAGTATCTCCACCTTCCTTGCCAATGTTTGATGATTTTGTACAGAAATAGGATGGCAGATTGATTTTTTACCTGCACAGGGAGAGGAAGTTTCATGAAACCAAATACTGTATTTTATTGCCAATCCAAAAATCCCACACTCCTCAATACCAGCATGGTTAGTCTACTGTTTTTTTAATTTTTCATATACTGGATAAGACTACTAATTTGTTAGAAAAACACAAGAAATAAAGCATGCACACACATATTTCAGACAAGATCCTTCAGCAGTAGAACATGAAAATCTGGATATAATTTAAAAGAAATATTCTGTTTCCATTTCAGCTCAGAATGATTTTTTTCAAGCAATGCAAAATCAAAACTAGTTGTCTTCTGAAAACTGTGTTATAAAACACAGTACAATGCAAAATACAAGATAAAGCATTATCTTTCATTAGTTCACTGTCCTTAGGATTCCTTACATCACCCTGCTTTCCAGGACACATGTTCTGCATTGGACTTTGAATATGTGACAAGAGGAGGTTGGAGTTTAACATGCTCATATCAGCTATTCCACGCCTCATTTGCCCTTACATAGAGGCCTATCTTCTATTCCTGTCTAACAACAGAATTATAGTCACAGTTATCTTCTGCAAGAGTCTTAAGATATTAAAAGAAACCAGAAAACAATTTCAGCATAGCTCAGGTAGCACTTTAACACAGAAGCACACAGCAACAACAAAAATTAGGTAATTATTTCCCATCAAACTTTTTGCCATCAAGTCATTTTCACAGAATGACAGTACAGACAGTCTGTAATTATGGCATGAATATTGCCCATAAATGCTTGTCTTTAAAAATTTATTGTCATAGAGATTAGGAAAAGATGAAGCTGGAAGGCTGTTTTCTGAGGTTTTATAAGAAGTCTGGACTTGCAAAAACAAAAAACAAAAAAAAACCCCAACAAAACAAACAAATGCATTATATGAGAACAAATGGGATTCCATAGATATCAAAAAGTGGCACATACTCAGAATATTCCCAGAGAAGAAAATAAAATAGAAAACATATTTGTACTTCTCAATTTCAAGTAATCTGAGCAGCTACAAAAAAACAGGGAGCCCCTTCAAATGGGGTGCTTCTTAACCCACATCTCTCAGAATCACTGTGATCATTAGGAGTTTGGCTTCATGAAGTAGAGAGGTTCAGTCCTGCTTTCTGATAGCCAAAATCTGCATCATGACACAAAATGATAATTTCTTTCAGTGATCATGCTTTCTAATTTAGCGTATCCTTGCAAAGGCTACTTGGAAAACTAACATTTCTTAGGTAACATTTTATCACATAATAATCAACATGAGTTCTTAAATGTGCACCAGACTGTGCACAGTAAGAGTTTTGCCATATGATAGTAAGTGGGATTCTACAAATTTTTGAACTGTTTGGACAGGAAACATATGAAGCTGTGATTCTGGCAAATAAGACTTCTAGAAGAGATACTTTACAGGCAACATCTAACGTGGTACATACTTGCTCCTCTCCTAAAGATTATCTTGAGGTAATAATTCATGTCAAGGGACTGCATTGCTACATTTTTATTGTTTGACCCATGGAGCTTACTACTCCTAAGCTGTCAGGGCTAACTCATCTCCTGGTTTGGCCAGCTTTGCACAGCCTCACTGTGCTCCCCCCCAGCAGCTAAACTTACTCACAATTTGAGCCAGAAGGAATGTTCAGATTTGACTGGAACATTAAAAATTGATTACGATTTAGTTTCATAGAAGGTTTCTAAGCTGATCATGGCACCTAGACCAGTAGGAACTGCACCAAATGTCTGACCTCCTGGCCAGAGAGTGCTGCCATCCAGCTGTTCCCACAGAAGATACTCACTTTACTGTTCCAGTGTAGGAGAAAACCCAGTGTCAGGCTTTGTCACAACACACTTACCAGTTTCTTGTCAGATCTGTTGGTTATGGGTTTAACTTATTGTGGAAGCTGTCTCAAAGATCTAGAGTTTCCATTTCATACAAAATGCCAATGCAGAAAACCAGAATTTACTAGGAAATGAAAGAGAAAATGGATGGATATATACATTCACTTGAAATTCTTCTGTACACAGAACAGCAGCATGATCTCAAGGGGAAAACCAGCTGCTGTCAGAGCCCTCCATACCACTCTCTTCTCTCCTATAATATTTACATTCCCAAAAAGCAACAATTTTAGAGCTCTTTAAAAATAAAATTCACATTTTATAACCCCCACTCAGACACTTAAAACATTGTAATTTCCTGAAATTCATTCAATTTAGCAGAAAATTCAGCCCTTGAAACTCAGTGGCATCACATTTCTAGGCATCTGTAGACAATTGTTATGCTTGACAGATGTCTAGATACTGCATAAGAAAATGCAATGTTTTCATATTTTATGAGGTCACGACACAGCAAGCTGTGCCAAAGTAGTCTGTCTGATTGGGGAATGGGATTATTGCATAATGATATTACTTTTGCTCTTGTACAGCAAACTTTTAAGATGAGGTTATACTGAACTTGTTTCGTCTGTTAAAATTCTTAGTACTATTTTTCTTCAATATTTTTCTTTTTCAGAAACTTTCACAAATGTTCTGTAAATGGACAACTATGCAGGCAACAAGGAAGGCAAAACTCTTGTTCCAAAAATTCTCTCTCTCTTTGGCTTTACAATATTCCAACTTATATTATGAATCATGGACGTGAAACACCCTGAAAACAAATTTCATAAATCTTTATTCATAAAACACTCCTTAGTAGAGACCAGAATTCTCATTTTTGCAGAAGAGCTAAAACTTTACCTCTATTTAATATCATATTAATCCCTCACAACTGGATTTGCTTAGAGACACATAATCCTGCCCATAAAAATGAGACCCACATGTTACTACAGTGAATCAGAGACTTAAGTTCTTATTCTCCCGTGACATTAAACATATTCTGCTAGAAACTGTGACAGCATTTTCCTGTGATACAATATAGACATGTTTATTGCATTTATCCATCTCCTGTGTTCTGTCAATAATTTCTACTCACTGTAGTTATTGCACAGTCAGAAGAAACAGTTGGATTAACAGGGAGCAGACTCTAGCAAACCAATGAGGCTCAAGTTTTCTAAGAGTGTAGCTACATTATTAACCAATGTTGTACAATGAGAAAAGGATACACCTTCACACTGCATCTCTGCTGACAGTGAAATCACAGAATCACAGAATGGCTGAGGTTGAAAGGGCCCCCTGGATGCCATCTGGTCCCACCCCTTTGCTCAAGAAGGACCACCTAGACCTGGTGGCCCAGGAGCATGTCCAGATGTCTTTTGAATATCACCAAAAAGGGAAACTCCACACACTCCAAGGGTGTGCTGGTGTTGGCTGAGGTAGAGTTAATGTTCTAGTGGCTAGTGTGAGGCTATGTTTTGGATGGAATTAACCACTTTTGTTTCAGTTTGTGAATATCACCTCTTGTCCTGGCACCAGGCATCACTGAAGACAGCATGGCTCCCTCTTTTTTACAGCCTCTCTTCTGTTTTATACACATTGGTAAGATCCACCATGCCAGCACCAAACATTCCCTCCCCAGGCTTTATGGTCTCAACTCTTTCAGACTTTGCTCTCAGGAGAGATGGTCCAGTCCCTTCATCGTCTTTGTGGCTCTTCACTGGACTCTCTCCGGTATGTCCATGTCTCTCTTCTACTGGGGGCCCAGCAGTGGACATAGCACTCCTTGTGTGGCCTCACCAGTGCTGAGGAGAGGAGAAGGATTGTGTCCCTCAGCTTGCTGACGGACAGCAGCATACCATGAGCCCAGGATACAATTGGCCTTTTTTTGCTGTAAGGGCACAGTTGGCTCAGTGTCCATTGCTGTCCACAAGGACCCCCATACTGCTAAGCTGCTTCAAGCTGGGTGGTGCCCAGCATATGCTGGTGTATGGTGCTAAATTGCTGCTCCTAGTACCCTAGTGGTGCATAAATTGCTGGCCCTAGGCAGATACCACAGTGGCCTCAGCAGCACACTGCTGCAGGGCTCTCTGTCTAACCTGAATGTGGGCAGCTACAGATGTGCCATGAAGTAAAATGTCAGTCTGGGTTCCACCAAAAAGGAAACCACTTAAAGTGCCAAAGTGACCAGGTCAAAGACATAACAGAAGCCTCCAGGTAAAGAAGCAAGGCAAATTAACAACAGAAAGCAGCTCTTCAGCAAGCAAATTACTAACGCAGACGCACTACTAATTTCATAGCTATTTCTCAATCATAACTGACCTCATAACAGGATAAGTGAAGGTGGCCATGCTCAAAATCTATAAAATTTTGGCCCAAATAGTTGTCATGCAACATGTTATGGCTTGATTTCATGGTGTTGATGCAAAATTTCCCCTGAAGTCGACTCATAATTGGTGTGGAATGTACTACAGCCAACCATCACCAGCACCAGTGTGTGACACCGACACATCTCTCCCCACTCGGACCAGAGCAGAGCCATGCGGCAGCAGCACACAGAGGGGAGCCCAGGCCTGCCTCTGGCCAGCACAGAGGAATAAACCTGTTCCTGTGAGGGTCCTGTAAGTCTTGACAGCGCTGCCCCCCAGACTGCTATCAGACTGTACCCAACTCTTCTGCCCCGTGGTTAAGGGGCATTGGTGGCTCGTGATGTGAGCACTATCTTTGCACCTGGGATACTATCAAGGTGGTGGTGAAGCTGCTCGATAGGGCAAGAGCATCCATGATTCCCACACTGGGGAAGAGGTCGACCCAGATATTCTGACAGGAATCCAGCACATCCATGGAGAGGTGCAACCTCTGCAGCTGTGCCCAGTTAGCAACACACAGTCCTGTCCTAAGAAAGTCAGAGTTACTCCCCTACAGAAGTTTATTCCTGAGTTTGACTCAACAGTGATACTAGTGCTTTCACAGTTGCCTGTATTATTAGATGAGTGATTCAGTGTAACAAGATTATGGCACAAAACAGGAGTTCAGAGAGCCAGTTTTCTTTTTAAAACAATTTATTTTCCCATTCTTTCCTTTTCCCATGAATCTGTGTACCAGCTCAAAGAAAAAAAGTTGAAGGTGTGATTGAGTTTGCACTACTGTTTAGTTTCGAACTGAGAAAGTCTGATGGCAGCAGTTCCCTTCTAAGTAATGAATAACAAGAAAGAGAAAATTGTTTTGACTGAGAAAGCTCAGCATGGAGACTAAATATGTAGCATAACAATTTAAATAGAATCTCCTGTTTGTTTTAGAGTGCTGTTTTTCAGGGATTTCAGAGTGGACCAGAGAAAAATAACACTTGAAATTTGGATAAAGTTTTATTCATCATTCAGTCATCATTACTTCTACAAAGAGTTGTGCATAAATGACACATTTGTGTGTTCTATATTATGCTTTAAAATCCTCTGTACATGCACCTGTTTGTGACATGTCATCTCTTAGTCAGCTGAGGTGATGATTGACAGAAATAGAAATGCAAATTCTCCTTTGTACACAGAAATATTACTGTGCTGAAATGCCAATCATTTAAAGAAAAAAAAACTAAAACCTTGTATCTGCAAAAGAGACAAAGGAGTACTAAGACAGAAAATTTAATTATTTGACCCCATGTTCCTCTTTCTCTAGAATGCAATTTTGTTTTATCCCTGCCTTTTATATCAGGAACAGAGAAACAAAAAAACGTAATATCTGAAATTCTACAGGCAAATCATAATGCCTTACATATTGCAAAAATACTCAAGGTTTACAGTGATCCCAATTATTATACAAAACCATGTGATTATAATTAGTAAACTAGTGCATGCTTGTGCCAAGTTCAGAAACATTCCTTTTACAGTAAAATCACAAAAAAGGAAATTAGTTTTAAAAACTCCTTACATTAAAAATAATAAACCTTTTATTAAAATACATTAAAAATTATTTACTCATTTCAAAATAATTATTGCCCTAGCAATCTAAAGCCAAGGCAGAAGCCATCCAGCCATCATCACAACTTAACAGCAAATACAATAGACAAGGGCCTTCAGAGTCCACCATATTCCCATTTTTACATTGTAGATATCATCAGCATAATCAAATCGCAACCTCACTACCAAATTTCAACCTGCCATATGCATTTGAAGACGTCTGCAAACAACTCCTCCATTACCTCCATAATGCCCTCTACATTTTTATGATTTAGCACTTCCCCTTCACCCTCCTACTCTTTCTCCTGTGTCATCCCACACCACTAGTCTTTCTGTCTAATACTTAATATACGGGCAACATTCTCAAGATAGCCTAAGACTTGTGGAGGACTCCTTTCATATTTTTTTTTAAGTAGGGTTTTATGCATTTGTAATGCAGGATTGAGAGAACATCCCCGAAGCCTCACACAAACAACTCTTCTTTTTCAGGAAAATTTTAATGGTTTTGCTCATATATTCCTAGCACAACTCCTAATGATGTTCCACACTTTAATTTGTTCACTTAGTATTCCTCTCACCACTCACCCGAGACAGTCACTTATTTTATTCCTGAATAATAACCTAATCAACACACTTTCTTTGAAACTTTCCTCAGTTGCCTAATAGTAAGCCTTCCTTGCCAACATCTTACCCTTACATACCACACACTAAACTAGAGAGGCACCGGCATTCCTCTAAGCTAATTTGCTATAGTTTCCATACTATAAAATCAGAGTGAATACATCTGGGGTTTTATCATACTATGTTAGGGTAACATCAATTTATCTTATTTCTTTTCATTAATCTCAGAGGAAAACAGCCCATTTAGGGTTCCAGGAGACGTGGGCTTGCTTTCCTTCCTAATTTGCTCCCTAATGAGGATAGGTACTTTAAGATTTGATTTCTTTATCTAAAAGTTATTCGGCCAAAATTTAACCTACAGTAGATTTAAAACATTGTCCCTTTACCCTAGTTTTTTGTATAAAGCATATATTAAATATATTTCCTTTCATAATTAAATTTTGGCAATATCCTCAAGAAAGCACTTAATGAAATTGTCTAAATTGCATAATTAAAAGCAAAGTTGTAGCAGCTAATTTTAATGTATCCATTAGGATTCCTTCCATTTTAGGAATTTGAAAAGCAGCAGAGAGGAAGCATACTGAATAAGGCTCATTCGTCTATTAGGAAAATCTCATTTTGCAAGGACTCTATAAAAACAAATTTATGATGTTTTCATGTTCCAAATACCTAAGCAAAAAGTAAGTCTCATTTAAGTTGACCCTCAGGTTAATCACATATCATAACCACTTTTCATTTCAGCCTCATAAAATTCTTGTCAAAAGGATCATTTTATGTGTTATTGAATGGAAGAGAGTGCAAAGAAAGCATTCTAAGAAGATGACTTCCTCATCGTGGCTTTCAGGCTGCTACACCTCAGTTTCCAAACTCTTGCATGCTCTCTGTGCAAAGTTCAAATGTACAAGGAAATTGCAAGAATGACATGTAGCTTCTAAAAAAGAAACTGGATATGATAAACTGAAAAATTGACTAAGATATTTTTAACTTGTTAAAAGGTGTCACAAAATAAGACAATTATAAAAATCAATGGCTCCCAATACTTTTTCCTAAAGCTTGAACAGTCTAAGGAATCTAAATTATATTATGGATAGGCTTGTCAGAAAGTTTTAGTGAAGTGTTTCAAAAATCAAAATTTGTTTAAAAATAAATTAGAGTCAAAATCCAGGATAGCATGTCATTTGACACTTGCTATGATTCTTTAATCTGTTTTATGATGGCAAGTTTTCTAGAAACAGGTGCTGTAAAAACATAAAACAAAATTATTCCAGACCAAAATGCAAAAGGCAGCCCTGCTTCCTTTTGTACTTACGGAAAATGTGCCAGCAAAGCTAGATCAAACTGCTTTAAATCAAAACTCCTTGGAGAAAAATGTGATAGGCTTGGGTAAAGACAGATAATAAGACACTTCTACTATACATTTGAATCAACTGAAAAATTAGTGTTTATATACGAACCTTAATTTTTTGCATGATCTGTAACCTCATCAGTATTGCTGAAAACAAGAAGTAAAAAAATACTTATTTGCTTTGCAGTGCTAGTGAAGCCCACCTTCTTCATCTACCCCACTATTCTCTAAAAATTCTTCTCCCTGATACAGATAATATCAAATTCAATCTATATGTATAGCCATCTTTGCTCTAAAGGCACAGTATTGGCTCACAGTCAACCCCAGGGCCCATCAGGGCCCACAGGTCCTTCTCTGCAAAGCTGTTCTCCAGCCTTCCCACAATACTGATGTCAACAGTATAAATGGTAACCAGAATTAATGGTAAATTTACACCCATCAAAACTATTTTTATAAGTGCTAATTATTCAAATAATTCACTTTGAGTTATACTCTCACAAAAAGTATAGCTCACAGTGAGGAAGGAGAGATCACACAGCCAAAACAGGGTTCGACCAGAAGTTACATAAAGGATTTTTTTTCTTTTAAGTTTGTCAAAAAACGGGAGTAAAATGACTATGCAAAACTCTAAGACTCAACTATTACAATTCTGAAATAGTGCTAGACTGCATCATTTTCTTATTCTTTAACAGGAGAAATTGCTTGTCCAGGACCACATTTTCTAAGTCATAATAAATCTTTGTGGTGGATTTTCTCTCCAGTGTATAAAACAAAGCAGTGAGCTGGGGGTCATGACAAGACAGGGTGTTATGCAGTTTGCATGAGGGAGCAAGAGTCAACATTGCAGGAAGAGAGAAGTTGGCTCTGCTTTTTCTCTGTTGACTGCATGGAAAGTCAGGTCTGTTAGCTCAGGGGTAATAGAGCTAACATCATTCTCTTGACAGCACAGATCAGTAATTGTCTATCTGCCTGCAGCAACACAACAAACTGAACATGGTCCTGCAACTCAAATAAACAGAAGAAAATGGCATCTTCAAAATACTTGAGGATGAGGAACATTTCCAAGTGAAGTGGTGCTACAATGTGTTAAAGTGCTATTGCAAGTTCAATAGGTGCTTTAGAGGTTCAAAACTGAGCTACTATTAGGGGTTACATAGTATGAAATATTACTTCTGCTGGATAAAAAAATTTAGGAAGGGAAAGACAAATTCATGGGAAATGGCAGAAAAGTGTATTTTAGGTCTGTCTGATAAGTCTTAAATGAGCTAGAATTTCAGATGTGTTGAATATATATTCTGAAACATAGCTACAGTCCTATAGTGCAGTTAAAAAAGAAGACAAGTAGAGAGATAATTGCGGTTACTTGTTTGTTTATACCTTGGCCAGAGTTTTGGGGTCCATAATCACAAATCTGAAGTAAAAACCAAGCATACATATTTGAGTGTGTGGAGCAAAGGGAAGTATCTGAGAGCAGATACAAAATCTTGGATCATCCATGCATAAAACTGATTTCAACTCTCATTCATACTATATCCAGGCTTGCCTTCAATATTGACCCTAATTAATAGGTGAAAGGGATTTTTTTTTTCAGACACTTCCAGGGAGCCCTCTAAGCAATATCCAGAAAAAAATATTTGTGGTTGTTTATTCTCTCCACAATTAACTACACATAAGACTTTTACTGTCTTACTCTCTGCTTCTGAGAGAGTCACATGCCCTGTTCTTTCTCCTCCCCTGTTCTATACGTAAGAAAACAGTTTTTCTTAGATACATCTCCTGACATTTGGAGTTGGTGATAAATTTTAAACACATTAAGATACAGAAATTTCCCTTGTGCTGGTTAAATAAGCACATAAGCAAATGATACAAGAAAGATGTTAGTTTACTTGATTTGCTGTAACTAAAAAAAAAAAAGTGTGGTTTGTTCTTGTAATTCAATTCAGCTGCACATATCCATGCAATTTAATGCTCTCATTAGTAAGACCAATCACAGTTATTGCAAACTTTATTTGTGCAGTAGGCCAGATTTTGTATGTACAATTTGCCAGAGAGAAAGGGAATATAGATACTTCTGGGTTATAGATACTTCTGAATGCTTGCTAGGACAGAGTGCATATAGGTATATTTCATAGAAATATTTGAGATGTCAGGTAAGGAACAGCATTACCATGCACAGAAAACAAAAGTTTCCAGATTTTTACTATCCATCACCTTAAGGCTCCTATCAGTGACATCTAAACCCCAGGACTACTACCAACAAGAGGACCTCATTTTAAACTTCAGCCTAAAAGCACAAGTTCATTTATAGATGACAGAAATAGAATCCGAAAACTATCCCTGTCTTCAGAAAGTTTCTGTATTAAAATGTTCTCAGCACATGTCTTCCTTTCCAAATGCTGTTTTTAATTCTTAGAAGTAATTAGTAAGCCATGCAAGCTTGATGCATGGATATGACAGGTATAATAATGTTCTCCTGATATCTCACTGGCTCAAGTAGGTGACATACTTGGTGTCTTGTTCTAAAGTGACTGGAAGCTGCTGACAACGGATTATGTATGACAGAAACAATCAATTACAGAATAGAAATTCAGAAATAAGTTAAAATAAAACATGGGATATGATATTCCAGAAATTAGGTACGCCAAGAAAAGAAATCTTTGTTGACCTTTAAAGACAGACAAATGGCTTTGCAAGCTTCAACATTACTGAGGTTTACTGTTCCCATAATTAAGATCCTTCTGTTACCTGCAGCCCTCCTCAGGGTGCTGAGGCCATGGGAATGACTCTAGGTAAATTCACAGGACAGAGAGAGCACATCAGGATGTGGGGACTTGCTGCCTAAGTGAGAGAAGAGGCTCAGGCTGCCCCGAGGCACAGCCAGTTCCAGCCGCCCCAGCACAGTCCCTCAAGCCTTCAGCCCCTCAGTCCCACAAGCCAAAACCCAGCAGAAAAATGCTGTCCATATTTACATTTATTTCCATTCACGAAAGCCTATGGATAAAGAAACCAAAAGCTGGTATTCTTTTGCCTATTTTTCTCAGAAATCTGTCACTGAAGTCCCGTCATCCCCTCTTGGGATGTCAAAGTTGAAAATCCAGAGATAAATATAATACAGAATTAGAATAATATCATGTTGCTGCAGCAGTTAATGAGTACCATAGGTTAATAAGGCTAACTATAGATCCATTACATTATGATACTTAACACTGCTGTTTTAGGAAAAGCTTCACTGGTAAAACCTACTGTGAATTTCTCTTGGTTCACATTCCATCACAGGGCAGAAAATGTCAAGGAATGTTCAGTAGAGTAACACAACTGAAATCAACCTAAGAAAAGGTTGTAGCTAGTGATCTACAAGCAGAAAGAGAATACAATCAGGTAAAAATCCTAAGACAGAATAGCACTGAGCAGAACAAGTTGCTCATTTTCTGAAGGAAATAAAGTGTTTTTTCTTTTAAACATGGTGTCATTCCTTGTTAATCCTGACCATCATGGCATCCTTTTTTAAAGAAGGAAACAGCAGTAGTGAAAATCTAAATGCAGCTCCACTTTTATAAGCTGTTTAAATTTCAGACCTTTTTTCTAAATATTTTTCACAGTATTTTGGACATTTAAAAACTACTAGTTTAACAGAAGAAGCAGCAATTTTAGAAGTTTTAAGTTCTACCACTTGGAATGCTGCCAAGATGAAAAACAAATTTTTAAGCTGTATTAAGATTTACAAATAAAGCTACTTTTATTAAAGTATTCTGTAAAGCCCTTGAGCCTTCTGTGTATCAAGACAAACCCACAAATTTCAGATCTCTGCAAGATTTAAAACTCAAACTTTGGTGAAGTAAAATGGAAGTGATAGAGAGGCTTCTCTCAGGTTAAAATTCTAGGAGAATAGGAGTATAGTATAAGTGAATATGCTTTCTAGGCAAGTGAAACAAGTCACCTATGGTGAAATACTTGCTTCTCACAGCATGGGGTCTTATTATTAAAAATAATAAACACCAGAATCACAAAAGTGGCTCTAGGGCGAATTAGTAATAACTTTGCTGTAAGTAAATAATATACTAGAAGGAAAATTATCCAACTGGAGAAAATCACATCAGCTGAATAATTCAATAGCTTGTTTTGAGATTGATGGTACCTACCATTTTCCCTTACAGCTCTGCCAAAATAATGGGCAAATACTAATTACATTCAAGTCAGAAATCGCTGATAACATGGACAAAGACTGGAACAGTATAAGAATTAAACAACCTTGAGGAGAGGAGTAAGGCACACTGAAGATTCAATTTTATTAAATGCAAAGCTTTTTATTAACAGATTAGTAAAAAGGGGCTTAAAAACAGTAACCTTCTCAATATGAAAATATTGGTTAGCCAAGGAAAAGTATAAGCTACCAGAATAAAGTAGTCACGAGAAAAGAAAATACTATTCTAGGATGTGTTAGGTGAAGTTTTACTGGCAGTAATGGGTGTGTAATTGTGGCCTCAGTCAAGGCTCTTCAGTATTTCTAAGGATTATTTATTTGGGTAATGCCTTCAGACACATGGGGAGAGTCTTGGAGCTTTCCTGTTCAGGGCCAGGAGATGGACATTGACAATCCCTGTGTTTCACTTCCAGCTCAGGATATCCTATGATTCTATGATTCACTGCAGCGGATAATTTCAAAAAAATTTCAACATACAACAAAATAAAGGAAATGTTCCTTGCCTTTTCTCAATGTGCAAAGAGCATAATTCACTGTGATTTTATAAAAATACACCAATATAATTAACACAAATGAAATACACAATTATAATTAATCTAATGTCCTAGTTAGCTTTTGAAAGACAGGAAAAAATTACTGCCCTGTGCCAGAGAAAGCAGTAACATGCTTTAGGTCAAGCAAAACCCACAGACACAGTTTTGCATACACATTTCTCTTATCTGCCCTTCTCTAACCTCTTAGCTCTGTTCTGCTGCAGTAATTTGCTAGTATTTTTGTCTCAGTGTAAATAAAATTCACAAATGATATAGTTCCATGACAGCCCTGCTTTGTGGTGCAAATGAAGAGCTTCTGAAACAAAACTATGTAATAAAACATGACATGGTTCAGAGATATCTCAAACATTTTTCAGCCATGTAATTTCAGTGTAAAAGTCCTATTTAGAGAGCTGAGTTTTGAGTAGTTTCAAGGCTTACTTATTACCTTTAAACTTTAACTAGGAATGTTCTTTCTACTCTTGTTAGTCAAAAGCCATTTTCTCTATTCAGGATCAGAACACCTGTTATCTGCTCCCCAAGTCTTATAAACTTCATAAACTTCATAAACAAGGATGCCCTCTACTCGACAAAATCCTAGCTAGTTTCAGATCCTGAGTTAAAAATATATTGCCTCACTTAAGATTATCAAATATTGCACATAATCTGATACTGCCATAGAGAGAATATGTCTGAAACACCATCTCTCTGCACTCTTCCCTGCAATTCTAAATTCAGCACATGCCTGATGACACCTCAGAGCCTTGACACAGTTTGATTCACAGGGGCCATGCTGCAGCTTAGAGCAGCAGTTTTGAAGACTGCTCATAGTACTCTCTCCTCTTGCCCCCTTCTCACCTCACTGCCTCCACTCTGGGTGTTGAAGCGCTGCTTGTTCCTACCTTTACCCAGAGACTGCAGCTGTTGCCTGCTTCCTGCCTGCACCATCCCTATCTTCTCGTGCTCCTCCTCAAACAGTAACTCACTTTACTTCCCAGAACAACCTCATGACTGTGAAGTGCTCATGTTATATAAATTTTATGTACTAGCACAAAAATTATATACATTATTCAAGCAATTAGTGACTTTAAACTGCTTTCCACTGCAGAACAAATTGTCCTTCATTTCAATTTAGAAGAGAAACAAAGAAAAAACAAATAAAATCAGAAAAGCTGGCACAGCTAATGAATTACTACAATTCTTTTCATCTGTATATAAAAATGTCCAGGATGTTCTTCTGGGTGCTTCTACACAAGGATAAGAGATTCTCTTCAAATTAAATAAATATGTCTCTGTTCCATAAAAATGTGAAGTGTTCTAAGAACAGATACACGTTCCCATGCATGTAGCATTTTTAAAGTCATTACTACATACACCATGATGTGTTTGACGCAGGAATGTTAAAAATCCATAAAAGCAGAAAAAATATTTCAGCAGAAGCCTAGTTCTATGACTTTTAACAGATCATATACAATTACTATCTGTTAATTAAAGTAGAATGTAATACAATACATGCAGCAGCACAAACATATGCAGCAGCACTGTTAGATATTTTAGGACAGCTTAGAGTCCTAATGAGTAAGTGGAAAACGTGAAGTACCAACAAAATGAAGAAAAATTTAAAAAGAAAAAAACAGTGCAAAAATAAGCTTCATTAAGGTTTTCAAGTGGCTGATTGAACCTAAATATTTTCCTACAGAATACATGAAAATGTCCTTCAGCTGCCGTCAAAAGGACAACCTGCTCAAAAACAGTGCTCTCTTTGATGAGAAGCCTGGAAGAAATTATTTTGACTTTTCGTATTTTAAGAGAAAAATGCATTAGATCAGCAACAGGACTCTGAAAACTGCCTTCCTCAACTTTTTAAGCCAGCTTCTCTCAGCAAGTACCCAGGAAGCAGAAAGTTAATTAATTAACTAATTTGCAAAGTCTGGGTTTAGCAAGGTGTTCTGTAGGAAAAGAGAAGCTCACAGACAGTAGGGCTTGTACTGAACAGGGCAGCATCATTAGTAAATTGACATTTTGGTCCTTTCTGATTTTGGACAGCTGAATAAACTTCCCTTCTCCTGAGTCACGTGGCTGAACATCAAACCCATGGAGTCAAAGAATACATCCAGTACCTGCAGCTCAGTTTACAGAGGCAATGTGAGATGCAGGTTGAGCTCTGGAGAGGCAGGAGCCCAAGCCCATGCAAGAGGCCATGACCTGCTGACCTTTCCCATGCTTAGACTGTGAGGGTAAAAAAGCCACAGGGCTCCTTTGTTTGGGGTCCCTCCTTGGAGGCACAGAGCTTGAGTTGTTATTTTATTACTGCCCCAATATTTAATTATTTTAAGGACTGGGACATCTGGGATTCTGCTAAGGGAAACCTGGGAAAGGAAACCTGGTCTGACTGTGTGAGTGTGGGGCATGCAGCTGCAAAGGGGCCTCAGTCCCAGTTTAGGTGGTGCAAGAGTGGGTCCTGGATGGTCGGAGAGGGAAGTTTCCTTAACAATGGGAAAGTAACAGTGCTGACAGTACTCAAACTTCTGTATCATCCAGAAATGTACTCAGATTAGTAGGATCATAGTTGTAATAGAAAACTGCACTGTTGCCAGCTCAGTTAGGGATCTGCCTTGTGGCACCATACCACTTAGGCTTTAGCGATGTTAGGGAAACTTTCCTGACTGACCATTCAGGAGTCATTCTTGGAGTCCCACTTGCACCACTGAGGACTTACTGCTGGAAGCAAAGCACCTTTGCAGTGGGCAGCTCCAGTGAGCAGTTCCAGTGCCCTGCTGGATCGGAATAGTCAGACATAGTCAGAATAGTCACGACACATAGTCAGACGAATTTCCCTCACTGATTCAGTCCAAGATTTCCTGTAGCAGAGTCACAGAGGTCTGATTCCTTTTCATTTAATTGTGGTACAGCAAAATGATTACAAGTCAGTCTGGGTGCTGCCAGGTTTTTGTACACTTACAGTCTGAACTTCATGCCCCTTACACATGCCTTATGTTCCAGTGGTCATTTTGGGCCTGGGATCTTCTCCTTGTTTAAATGGGTTCTGCAGAGTCTCTGAGTGACCAGCCGTCTGGCCCCACAGGTCCTTGTGTCCTTTGTTAGGCAAAGGGTCAGTGCCAGGTCACAGCTCATTGCTGGGAACCCCAGCCATTTCCCCCCACCCAGGGCACCACCTGGAATTTGCACTGCAGCCACTCACTGAGCTGCCTGCACTGGGAATATTCCCCAGCAGTGAATACTAGAGATATTAGGTTCATCACATTCTTAAGTCTGAAAGAAAAACAACACAGCTATTTTACCAGAGCATGATAAAAAGCAGTCTTCTTCAACAAAACTTACGCCACATTTTCCTCACATTTTCTATGTACCTCCACAGCTCTATAGCTTTTTTATCAAACCCTAAATTTGGTCTAAATCTTTCAATGACTCTTCATAAATTTGGATTGTGTCCACATGACTCTGAAGTTATAGTCTACCTTTAATATTCTCCGTTCAGTATCATCTGTAATTTTGTAGTCTAATTAAAATGATTCATGGTTCTAATACGCCTCACTAATTGTTTAATACTCTTGATAGTTTCAATAAAAATACTGTATGAGACATTCATGTACAGTTTCACATATGACATTTAAACAGCATAAATTTAAAATACTCAAGTTCTAAAGTACTTGCATGTTAAAAAGACCTGAATTCTATAAGAATTACTAATATATTAAAATAGATAATTTGTGGAGCCTCAGAATGAATTTAACAAGAAATTCCGTTTGTGTGCCAGTCTGTTTGTTGGAGTTTTTTAACTGTATGAGTTTTGTATAATTGATATTGCCTCTCTCCACAATTTGTTCTTATGTCAGTAGATCATTATGACTGGAGAACTCTAATATTTTATTGTTAAATATTCTTACAATTGCATATAACCAACTTTGTTTCAAAGAGACCTAGTTTAAACAGTATATGGGTTCTGTAGATTTTCAAACCATGGTTGCAGTGACCTAAATAAACTCTTCTGCATTGTCTGAGACTCAGAGCCTAAGTATTGGGAAATCTATCCCAGGTCCAATCATTTACTTACATAACAAGGACATTTCATTGCTTCCAAGCAGGAAGACATGTCAATTTTTGATAAACTAAACAACATTATTTATTCCAGACTATATTATTTTATCAAAATCCAATGTATGTCAAAAGGGAATTTTTTCACTCCTTAAAAAATTTATAGTCTTGTCAAAATCATGTCCATTGATGGGAAGCCAAGAGTGTCTCATTGTCTGTCATGGTAAATGGATATAAAATAAATACCAGCATTTGAAAATGAAAAAACTGTGTTACTTCTTCTGTGAATGTTAGTACAACTAGAGAGAGTAGGATAATGAGGACTTACTTTCAAACTGTATCTCACTAGCACATTACATGATTATGAAAATATTTCATTTATTGGTTAATTTTAATTAGTTATTATTAAGAGTAAATGGCTCACTTTGCTAAATGAAGACCACCTGCAGTTCCTCCTAATAGCCCCAACCAAAGGGCAGCAGTTGCGTATATCCTCCAAGTTTCATTCTGTTCTGTGTCACTTAAAGCTATTTCAAGCCCCTTTGCTACCAGAATTCCACAATCCAATAATGAAGAACAGAGCAATTTTCTGTTTTTAAGGCTTGGGAAAAATTTATATTAAATCACTTCAAAATAATCTTATTTAAATATTTCCATGATTTGAAGTATAGATATGAAAAATGGACTGTGCAGTTTTAAACTAATGGAAGTCTGTCTTACTCCTGAAAACTAGCATTTTCCAGTAAGTCTGTTACAACACCACAGAAAATGACAGAGTGAATGACACTAAGTTTAGAATAACACTGTAAAACAAGGGCACTTAGTTCTCAGAGAGGAGGTATCCAAAAAGAACACTGAGTTACACTCAAAAGTGCATTATCCACGAGCTGCCAGAAAGAGCTGCAAACCTCCAACCTTTTGCAATTGAACCCATTTATCTCAGAAACGGTCATTGACCCAGGAAAATAACCTTTCTCTCTCTCCAATTGCTGAATTCACCAAGAAAATCTCTGAAATGCTTTACCATTTTTTAGGGCAGGAGTCAAAGGCCAGCAATAATTATTTACCCACAAATGTGAGAAAAAGACATTTTACCTCCAGAAAACTACCCTAGCAAGCTGTGAGACAGTGCCAGATGACAGCATTAAAATTTTCTTATGATGGGATTAATTAATGAGTCCTCATGCATCCCCACTGCATGATACAATATAGGAGAGTTCAGCTACGAGACAAGTTTAGCAGAAAGGCTTAGAGATTTTGGTGCACTTATCAATGCTCCTCCAGCTGCAGAGTTCAGAGATTATCAGGACTATCATATCACAGGTGTACTCTCTGTCCTCCCAGCAGTGAGATTTCTCAGACATTGTAGTGTGTAGATCTGGTGTTTTTCTGCGGTCACACCACATAAGCACCAGAATTTCCAGGACAAACATGGCAGGTACTGACTAAAATATCAAAAATACCATTCAAGTTGCAAACTAGTGCTGGCACATTGCATCAGCAAAAGGCAATTGTATATCCAAGAGATTCAAAGAAACATGACAATTATGCAGATGTCTGAGATTTCCAAGCAGAAACAGACTTATCAAGTATTTTCTAGTTGTTTAAGAAGAATTGTTTTGCTTGGCAAAAACTCCTCACAAATAATTGGCTATCTAGATAAAAGAATGGCACTGGGTAGTGTGTGTGCCATCCAAAAAATAAAAGAGAAGTTCAAGTGGCACAGTCAGAACATATGTACTAGCAAAAGATTTTGTTCTGTCCCTGCTTTTTCTAAGTCAGTCTACTTCACCGTCACCACCTGCCATCTGTTTGGATCTGATCCGGCACTTGTCTGCTCACATGGCAATTACCATCCTTTTACAAAAGCAATTGGCAGTGTTCAAGATGTTCCCTTTATCTAGCAACACCAGCTGGCCGCTTTGTATCTCTCCAGGAAGAAAGCCTATTGTCCTGGTTCCAGCCAGGACAGGGTAAATTTTTGCAGTAGGCAGTAGGGGGCATGGCTAGGACCAGGAGGTTATTCTATACCACCTCATGTCATTACCATGGGCAGGAAAAGGGGTCTCTTCTGAGGAGAAGGGGTTTCAGTATGGTGGTGGCGGGGGAAGCCATTCAGTATTGTCCATTGTCAGGGGGTTTTCCACATGGATCATTGCTTGCTTGTATCTTCTCTCATTAGTACGGTTGGTGTCACTGTTTATTTTCTTACCTCGTTGCAGTAAGCTGTTCTTATCTGAAGCCATGATCTTTGCCTTTGGTGCCTCCAATTCTGCTCTCCAGCTGCCACAGGGGGGAGGGGGAGCAAGCAGGACATGGTTTTAGTGGGAGCATTAAATTGGAGACTATAATTCCTAAACCACAAAACTTGTGTGAATTCCTGGGGGCTTTTTCCACGCACTGCCTTCATGGTAACAGTATACCATGTATAAGCCAGTATCACTTTAGGGCTGGACTATGGAAGGAAGATAAGAAGTTCTGGGTCCTGCTCATAGTCTAGCTCAGCTGCAGTAAATGCTGGGAAACCAACTGCTAGTAGCCCTAAAAGAGAAGGGGCAGACGCCTGTGATCCTGCAGGTTCCAGATTTTCTAATCCTGATTTAGCAGAATCCAAAACATGAGTGCCAGAGTGCAGAAACTCCAAATCAGTGCAGGCTGGTAGCCCATGCAAAGGACACACAAACGAAGCCTCAGTGTATAAAGGCATGCCAGCTGCGTGAGGCCTTGCCCCACCACTCTGAAAGGGATCAAGTCCTCATGCCTCTTAATCTCAAAGTTTGAGTGATTCCACACAAAGACATTGAAACAACTGACTAGTTTAGCTCTTACCTCATTGCAAGGATAAAAATCCAACCCAAAACAACAAGAAGAAACAACATGAAAGAAAGACTTCAAGCTGCAGTGGAGCATTTGTTACCAATTTTGAAATGGATTGTTGCATTTTAGCATATTTACTCTTCCATTGTTCTTTTGCTTTCTTTCTTTATTAAAACGCGTTCTCTTTATCCACTTCATACTTTGCAAATGAACGCAAGTAGAAATACTGGGGACTGGAGAGCTTGGTTCATTTTTCCAACTCTCATGGATTGGAATTTGATTTATTAGTGGCCTCCAAAATTTACAGCTGTCTCTTTCATCTACCTGGAAGTAGATTTCCATGAATGAAGCCTGAATGTGAGAATTCAGGCTTAGGGTGGACGTTGGCGGGTTTGTTTTTGTTTTTGTTTTTGTTTTTTTGACATGTGTAAGTCTTAAAAAGACAAAATCATGTTTTTATGTAACGTATTAAAACACAAACATGCCTTTCTTCTCCACCCTCCATTAAGAAATATTAACGCTACCAGGGAGCTTTTTCTTCTTTTTAGCCTGTAATTAATATTTCTCATCTTTTCTTAATCACAGCTACTTCTATAGTACCAATGCCACATATATAGTGTTACATTAAACTGTCTTTTGTAGATCATGCTCAATAAAAATTACATGTGTTACGTTGCAAGTGAATCTTTACTCTCCATTAATATTAATTGGTTTTGGTATGCGTAAAGCTAGTTAAAGGATTACACTTTTCTTACTGTAATGAGGCCTCTCCATGATCTTTCAGACACCAACCTGTTCTATCACTGTGTCTGACTTCATTGAATTTTCAAGCAAACAAGTTGTCTGCCAGTAATAAAAAAAAAAAGCAAAGTATCTTAAAGATATTTTCAATATTTTCTTTAGCTTGTGCTTCGAAAAAAACAAAACACTATTCCCTCTTTTGTTGAAAAAACGGCAATTTTAATGTTAAAGCAGGA
Organism: Acanthiza pusilla; assembly: GCA_036630365.1. Classification (NCBI taxonomy): domain Eukaryota; kingdom Metazoa; phylum Chordata; class Aves; order Passeriformes; family Acanthizidae; genus Acanthiza; species Acanthiza pusilla. Next base: position 2,566,749 of record JAXCHO010000034.1, read on the forward strand.
ATTCATTGAAATACCTTCTTTTCTGCACAAAATCTATGTGGATGAATATACATTTCCCAATACCATCATCTGCATAATAAGAAAAATTCTTTCCATATAGATTCTCTGGAACTTTATAGTCAAGTTTAATTTGGATGACTAAGGAGTCCTAATTCCATTTGCCTTTCTAATATAGAGAAACCAGCTAGTATTATGACCATTTTTACTGTTGCTGTCTTTAAGACTCTAAGCAGTGTTTTATTGCAACATTACAGCTCTTTGTGTGCTGAGCATAATTCCTGCAGGCTGTAACATAAGGATCCAGAAAGTTTGTTTTGTTCCTTCATTCTGGAACAGGTTTTGGCAATAACTTTAGTTATTGAAATAGCAGTATTTCAAGTGCACAAAACCATTAGCTGATCAATGTGCCTGTCTTCAACCATACATTTTGAAAACTAACAATCAGTGGACATTTTGAGTAACAGACATCTTGCAGCTGTGTAAGAAAATGTTACAACACTGACATCACTATACAGCCTACACAGTCTATGAGTTATGTTGCTCAAGCATTTGTTATAAACAGAATCCCAAAGTGTACATTTTTACTGGTCTTTCCAAGCTCAGAATATTAATGAGGATTACCTTTGGTTCAATTGTATAAGGTAGACTTCTTCTCCCTCCATTATTTTCCTCAGTCTGTAATATAATCAGTGTTTGGCAGGAAGCCATTCCTGTGGGCAGAAAAACTGCATTTTGAATCTCTCCCATTTCAACAGTGAAACTGAACATATTTTCATTTTTTTAAACAAAAGGTAAAAATAACAAATAAAAGAAAAAATTAAATTGAGATATTTACATACACATGCAGAGTGTTTCTTCATGCCATAGCTAATAGACTCATGGAGCACCTTGCCAAAGGACATCATAGATGTAAATGTTTATGTGAGCTCAAAAGGGATCAGACAAGTTCTCTAAGGAGAAACATCTTCAAAAGCCACTAATAACAAATAAACAACATTCATCTCAGGAAATCATTGGATTTGAGATTGGATTGTATCATTAGCATTTGCCTATTTCATTATTTCTCTACGTGTTTACCATTGTCAGACAGAATACAGCTCTGGGTCTGGACTCACAAAAGCACTGTGCTCTGAAACAGTGACTGACAAAGTCACTATGACATTCATATAAGGCTGGGATTGCAGTGCCAAAATCCTGGGCTTCACGCTAGTTTTTCCACATCTGCAGGAAATGACTGCAAGGGTACTGTCAATTCTGGGACAAGTCTCACTCTTCCCTTCGAGTTAGGAAAATTACCCCGAGGCTAAGAAGCCACCCGTTAGCTGAAGCAGAATAAATTTCCCACATAACGTTCCAGTTTCATTGAAAAGTTCCTGTTCAAGTCTAATGACAATACAACACTAAAATGTGGTGGATGATGCATGAGTTTGTACAGCAATTGGAGAGTCCATATTTAAGTTTATTCTGTTTATATTTATTTTTCTTCTCATATAAATTATAAATAATTGACATTTTAATTCAATAGATTGAGTATTTGGAGTATTACTGATGCCTTGGTATTATCTTGGTTCAAGAATTCCCTGAAGAGTCAGCCTCAAAAATTTGCTTTGTTTCAGGCAATTCCTTATTATATGGTATGTAGCTTCCACTTCTAAATGGAGTTAAAATGAAAAAGTAGTTCAAAGATCAACAGCCTCCTAAAGTGTAAGAGTTATTATACAGATATTCAGACACAAGATTCTCACCGGGTGTATGTCTAATTATTAAAAACAAAACAAAAACCAATAAACAAAACTAAAAACAAACAAACAAAAAACCAAACCAAAACAAAAACACACCCAAAACCCCCCAAAAATAAAAAACAAAACAAAAAACCAAAACCAACCAAAAAAAAAAAAAGAAAAAGAAAAAAGAAAGCTTTTAAACCAAAAGAGTCCTGTTTACACTGATTGCTAATGAACACTGAAGCCATAGGTGTTCTTTTGGCATGCCTTTTTTTAGTGATTAAGCTAGGATGATTTCAAGTTGCTTTATTATTTCCATATTACAGGAAATGCATTATTTGTATCCTGGTACTGCTTTGTTCCATCCCACTTCAACTTCATTCAAACTGAAACATGATGAGCTTGTTCTTTAGTCATCTCACTTTGCTACAGAAAGGCAAAAAAAGTTTTAAAAAGCTATACAAAAGGTGGACTGCTTGAGAATTAACTTATATTGTTTGGGGGGGAAAAGAAGAAGCCTTAAGGTGATATCTCAACACTTGCTATCACCTCAAGTTTGAAATGGGAAAGAATTGCTCTGTACATACTGCAAAGATGAGTGAGAGAAGAAAGTGGACTTTTCTTCTTTAGCAGATGAAAAAGGTGTTCAAGACTTAATTCATGATAAGCATTATCTTAGGTCTAGTGTCTGCAAAATGTCAATCACAAACAACATCCACTCGATCCATTGTATAACCTCAGCAACAGCTGGGCCGAATTATGTAGTTGAAGACCTTGGAATACACTGTCTTAATTTTGGATTTGAGTACTCTTTACTCCTACTTTGTTTGAATTGTTTTAAATACATCTATTAAGATCTGTCTGTTTCTAGCTTCCTTTGACACACTGCATTTTACACCGCATAACACCTAGAAATCCCAGTTATGGAACATTCTTCAGATTTTTTAATATCTGCAGGAGCAATTTGAATTACCAAAATGTGGAGTGATTGCAGGGCAAAAAACAGTAATAAACTGGTAGCCTGGATAGAAAAACACTCCTCAAAAGAAGGTGGAGGGAATATGATGAAAAGCACTTGGGCTGGATTTTGGTACCTTTATTTTGTGCACAACACAAATCCATTATGAAAATTTTTAAAAATCCATTATGAAAACTGCATGAGACTGGTAGTAAAAGGAGGAGAGGCATTCCTTTCCCTGTGTGTGCTGGTGAAGTAGGTGGCCGAAGAGGTGACCAGGTGCAATGAGTCAAAGAGATACAGCACAGGTCTGGGAGCTGCGATTCATGCAGACAAAACAACAAGCTGTTGCTTTTCCAGGAAGGTCCCAGCCAGGCCTTTGAAAAGTCCAAAGAATAATTTTTTTGAGACTAAACCTAACTAAGTCTAAGACACTGAATTGAGAAGAAGCAAATACTTTCTTGCAAGGACAAAGTGGGCATGGAGAATTCCAACTCTCACTTAATAAATTTGGCCTTGAGAAATCTAATAATGTTTTTTTTGATATCTCAGTTATAACAGTTCAGGTAAAGTGAACTTTAGAGATCAGACCAGCTTTTAGCAGGTACCTCTGGGGTTTCTTTAATATGCAGTTTATTCCAGCCCACAAACAAATCTCCAAGCTTGGCTTTGAACACAGACTAGTTGTTTGGAGCCTCAGCTTGGAGTCAGACTGCATATCTGCTAGAGCAGGAAAGCACAGGGGTCCTGCATGCTTATGTACTATCTTTGCCTCCTTCTGATATGGTCATAACATGCAGCTGACTGCAGTCCAAGGCATTAGAATCCAATAGACTAGGAGCAGTAGTATGGAGGTTGCCTGTAGGGACATACTTGAACAAGACTGCTCCATTTGGTCTTTATTAATACAAATTAAATCTCTTCTCCAGAGACATTTGAAGATGAACTCTACAAGAAAAATAAAATAGTATTTGGGATGGGAAATCATGATTTCCTCAGGACTGACTTGAAAGATAAAGGCAGTGAACAATGCTATGCTTTGGCACTGTTTATCTAGAAAATACACTGATGATGGGTGTGAACATCATGGCTAAGAGTTTGAGTGCTCACAAGTGCTTCATAGACAGCAATCAAGAGGGTCATGATTCCTTTGCTTGAGCACTATCTTCAGGCAACATAAACAAGGCATCTAACCTTGGCTCTAACAAAGACATCCTCTGTGTACGTGGGAAGTGCAGCTAGAGTCACTAGTACTTTTACTTGTGTTCTCACATCTGCTAGCAGGCTTAATTCCCTCTTTTTAAGAAACTGATGAAAAGCTGTGTTTTAGGAGACACAACGTTCCTAAAAGGAAAGTTATTTCTACTCAGTACTAAAAAGCGCAATGACATCTGTAAGTCTTTTAATAAACCTTTGGGGTAACTTTAGTACTCAGATTACAGTACATCAAATTACTCACAGCTTTTAGGATGACCCAGCAAAGCAAACAAACCTGGCCTTAAAAGAAGAGGTGATTATAAATCAAGATATTTATTCACTCCTTTATGTTTTTTTCCTCACAGCAAATAAATTACTTCATTCAGCAAGTAATTCAGTACACAAAACTTTTCTTCTGCAACTTAAAAACATATTTCTCACCAAAACCACTCTAAATTTCAACCGAATTAATGAAGTTCATAAATTATCCCTATAAACAGGAGTACCAAGACGTCTCTTTTCTTAGAGCCTTAAGTTAATGTCTTAATTTCCTACCCAAACACTTAGTTGCAAATGCCTGTTTTGGATCAAATGCCTCAAAACATAAATGCAACTTTGTGCTTTTAAAGAGGAGGACAGGATATCAACAAAATTACATGATGATGTTAAGACATTAAAAACTACACAATGAAATGTTTTAAGTGCAGAAAACATTTAAATTAAGTCTATCTGAAGTACCAGCTGAAGCATGCAATTTAAAGAACCACAGAACATGTACAGTTGAACTGAATCTCAAAGTTTGTAGAATCATAGAATGGCTTACATTGGAAGGGATCTTAAAGATCACCTAGTTCCAAACCTAGGAACCACTAGGGATGGCACTCACTGGACCACAGCAAACTGTTCCAGTGCCTCACCACCCTCAGAGTAAAGAATTTCTTCCTAACATCTAATCCAAATCTGCCCTCTTTCAGTTTTGAGCCACTGCCCCTTGTACTCTCTTTCTCTGTCCACATAAAAAGTTCCTGTCCCTCCTTTTTATAAGCCCTATGCGAGTACTGCAAGGTTGCTATAAGGTGTCCCCAGAGCCTTCTCTTCTCCAGGCTGAACAGTCACATCTCTGTTAGCCTGTCTTCATGGAACATGTACTCCAGCCCTCTGATCATCTTTGTAGCCACCTCTGAACCTGCTCTAAGAGGTTTTTTGTGCTGGGGACACAGTGTTCTAGGTGGGGCCTAACAAGGGCAGAGTGGAGGGGGAGAATTATCTCCCTTGCTCTCCTGGCCACATTGCTTTGGATGCAACTCAGGATGCAGTTGGCTTTCTGGGCTGTGAACAGTCATGTCCAGCTTTTCATCCACTATAAAACACAACACCTTCTCTGCAGATCTGCTGTCTATGCCACCTTCTCCCAGCCTGTATATAATAATAACAACTGCAGATTATTTATTGAAAGGAAAACAGGCAGAAAATAATATCTATTGTAAGGAAAGCAGTTTACATACTTCAAAAATTCATTACAGTCTTTAATAAAGTATTATAATCTTATTCATTGTAGTCTTTTATGAAAAAACTCATTATAGTCTTGTTATTTTAACTCAGATGCCAATAGGTAGAAATTAATTAAACTGAAATTTTCAGCATTTTTCTTTGGCATCTCTAAAAATGTTCCAATGATGCCTTGGACCACTGTAAAGTGAACATAAGCCAACAGCAGTATTTTGCTTTTCTTATCTATTTTTCACAAGAAACTGTTCATCCACATATTGGATATCAGCAAGTTGACGGTCAAAGACGTTTATTAAAGTAGAAAGAAATAACAGGTTCCCTTCTGAGAGGCAGAGCTAAATCCTGACAATGACAATGTTGGAGTGGGGTGAGCAATCTTTTTATAGCTGGTAGTCAAAACTCTTGGATTTTGGAGCAGTATCTATGTGGGAATTTAAAAGAGAAATTAGTTGCCAAGTGATTCATCCCCATGCTTATGTTTAATTACAGGTAACATTTAAAAAGATATTTTAAAAAATTAATACAAATATTTTACTTTTTTATTTTCACTAAACCCCTCACCAAAGAATGAAAAGGCAGGAATGTCAATTATCCAGTATAATTTTTTTAAAATCTGATGAAAAGGAAAACTACAGACCAGAATGACAAGATGATACTAGAAAAGTTCTCTTTCGACTTGTCCCCTTGTAATAAAACAAATGAGTACATAACCAAATACGCAAAATGCGACAGTCATTACTGTAATGATTACTAATTTGGGAAGGAATCCGTAACAAGTAAAATCATTACACCTCTGACTTGGAAGTTATAGCATGATGTTTTTGCACACAAAACACACACAAAAAGATTAAATTGTTAATTTTAAATAATTTGATTGACAAATTTCCTGAAAAAGCAAGATCTTAAAATGTGACAATGACTGAAGCATCCAGACATTTTTAAGCAGCATTGTGTTGTTTCATGATAATACTGGGATAGAAAATTATTATAACACACCTATATCTGTATTGTAGCCCTTCATGTGCAAGGTTACATTAAATTAAGCTTGGCATGTTACACTTAAACTGTTCAGAAGCTCTTACATTGTTAAAAAATCCTTGGCCTCATCTATTTAAAAACTAATTCACAGACTTGACAACTGTTTACAACTGCGCATTGGCCTACCTCTATACAAGACTAGAAACAAATAGGTTGTGTGTGTGTATGTTTAGTCCCAATATACTGGGAATTTCTGAAGTGTACAAATCTTCAATACAACTAGATGGAATGCTCCTCTCTGTTAAGAAGAAAAAACACCTTGTTTTTCTCCTGTCAGATTTAAATATATATGCTATGTATTTACAGCATGTTTCCAGCTAACTAAGACTTACACCAATAAATGATTGAAGAGATAAGGACACACAGATTAGACTTCAAAGTAAATTCCTCTTTCTTCCATCTTTAAATATATTCATACAGTCTACAGAAGACATCAATTTCTTTTACTTTTCCTGCTTAGTTGGAGCCTCAGAGGAATGTTTTCATTTTGACAGGGAGGTACATCAACAAGTCACTAGAGCAGTGCAAAATTAAAAAGTAGTTCTGTCTATGTATGTGGTGGAAAGCACTGAAATATCAGTTGCGATGCTATAGCACTTGCTCTGCGTGATCACTGTGTAAGGTATAGCTTCCTGATGGGCAGAAGATAGCCTAAAGGAAATATTTCACCCATTATTGGTGTGCATCCATTTTAAAAACAAAAAGCAATTGCTATTCTAATAACAGTAACAGCTCTATGTGATATCCAGCTTTTCACAAGGGAATTGAAATGTAAAAACATGCCAGCAGAATATCACGGACAAATGCTGCTAAAGAATGACCTCTATTCAGGAAGTCACAATGTGCTGCTCAAACAAGTTACCATGGAACAGCTTAATATCCATCTTTACAGGGCATTAACTATTCTGAAATAAATATCTGTAAAACAGCAGTTTTATTCAATTCAGTCACCAGGGAGTGCTGCTGCCAGCACTGAGGGCATATCCATATCTCAGTACTTTAAAATGCCTAAGCTCAGCAGATACAAATATAACACTAGTTACAAAATTCACACCAGAAACAAGTACCGCGTAGGATTTCACACCAGCAACATGACAGAAAAAATCCTCTCATATCAATAAAATGCACTGAAGGAGCAGTAATGTTTTCAAGCACTCCTTACCTGTGAATAGAGTTGCTTCAGCCAGCAAAACAACTTCATCGCAGACAGCAAAACAACTTGAAGGACAATTTTTATCCGTCTCTGACAAGGTACTTGGTTTTTCTCAATTCTATTAATTTTACTTTAGCTGTGCTAGGTTTCTTCCTCAAGCATTCTTGTTTCCATATGGCTACTAAACCTTTACAAATGTGTTTTCAAATTTCTGGAAACTGAATAGAAACAAAGCCTTAAAATCACCTGAGGAAACAAACTTCTTTGAATCGCTTTCTACTGCTCCCCTACTGAGGTTGAGCCTTTCTAAACAGCCTCTAAGGAAGGACGATACTGCTTATCAAAGGGAAGAACAAAACCTGTGCACACAGATGGGTTGCCATTTAAGTTTTTCAGTAAATCTCTATTATGAACAGGTTAATTTCAAATTTGTCATATTATGTTTCATTATTCCTTTATTTACTGAAAGACAGCAAAAGGAATAGAGATTACAGGAATGATGTGTTAAATTTTCAGTCTAGTTTTTCAATAAATCTATGTTAAATATCACTTTAATTATCAACAATGACACTCAAAAAGAGTTATTAGCATCAACAGAAAGTAATATCTCTCACATTTGCACCATTGTCATAAAATTGCCACTGTTACTCTACCCCTAACCCTAATACTAGGCCCTAACCTTAACCCTAACCTACAGTACTATGGGTTTGGATTCAGCATGAGACCGATGCTGATAACACACTGATGGCTCAGTTGTTGCTCAGCAGTGCTTACCCTGGGCCAGGGGCTTTTCAGGTTCCTGTGATCTGCCAGTGAGGAGCTGCACAAGGAGCTGGGAGGGAGCATGGCCAGGACAGCTGACGCAAACTGGCCAAAGGGATATTCCTGACCACAGAATGTCATGGCTAGCACATAAACTTGGGGGAGTTTGCTGGGAGGAGCCAATCACTGTGGGAGCTGGGCTGGGCATCAGTCGGTAGGTGGTGAGAAGTGGTACTGTGCATCACTTTTTTCTCTTCAATTTTTCTTTCTCGCTCCATTTCATTACAATTATTATTGGTGGTGGTATTATTATTACCATTAGTATTATTAGTAGTGGTATTATATTCTAATTTATTTCTACTATTAAACTCTTATCTCAACCCATGTGTTTCACCTTTTTTCCGGCTCTCCTCCCCAGCCCGGTAAGGAGGGAAGGGAGGGAGCTAGCAGCTGCATGGTACTTGTCACTGGTTGGGGTTAAAGCATGACTAAATCCTTGATGGATTCATTTAGCATCACTATATATCTTGACTGCAAGCATTATTGGAGGCTTCAGAAATCACTTCTGTTTTACAGGCCTAGATGCCTATGATAGAGAGGAGAAAGAATCAATCTAACCAGGAAAACAGTAAATTATTGGAAATATGGCATAAAAATTTTTGCTTATAGTGTTTACAGCACATCAGTTTGCAGAGTTTGGGCTGACTTGACATAAGAGCTTAATTAGAAATATTTCCTGGATGATGCTAGAAAAGCACAGATGCAGGTGACACACTGGAGATCAGTAGCTTGAATGTAAGATGTTACAAAAAAGGGAACTTGGAGCTTGTAATATTCAATTGATCAAACAAGACAGGCTGCTAAATATGAAGAAAACTAGTGATGATGTTACAAAGAGAGATACGCTGTGAAGAAGAGCTTGACTTCCAATCACATGTGAAAAACATTCCTGGAGGCAGATCTCACTGTGTTCTTCTAGGCTTGTGTATTAAAATCTTTTTCTTTCTTCTTTGAATTTATGTGCTTTCCAGATGGATAGGTTGAGCTGTTTTCATCCTTTACCAGCAGGGTAGCTAATTTGTTAACATGGAAGGAGAGATGGAGAAAAAATAAACAAAACCAGAAAACCAGAAGCACTTTTTAAAATAAACAATATTTATTTGTCCTAATAATGCCAGTGTAGTTGCAATAAAATGCACTAAAGGAAGTAGAACAAACAGAAGAACAGATAACACAATATTCTTTTTCTCATTAAATCCTCAAGGTCACTGTGAGTATTTTCAGCCAGATTCTGTTCCGTGTTTTATCTGGTTGTCAACTCTCTTCAAGTTAACAGCTGAGTGAGGAACCACACGTAACTACTCACAGCCCAGACCCATAAAACATGCAAACAGTGGTTATATTCAGCTGCTTTTCCTCCTCTCAGCCCTGGTACCAGCTTTTCTGAAATGACAGAAGTTTCAGGGGTGAGATTCCCTCCTCACCCTCCCTGACAAGGGAGCACCCATGATGGTCAGCAGCTAGTGCATCTGCAGAATGGTATCCAAGAGAGGCTGGGAAACAGGAGATGCACAATGTCATCCTGCTTATGGACTCTGTGCTGCAGGGAAGGTTGACCAGATCAGGGCTCCTTGAAGATGATTTATTGTGAAATTTTTCATCATCTTGAAGTTGTTTCTGTTTTAAAGGACTGAGATTGAATCTTCTTCCTCCATCACCACACTACATTTATTATTTAAGGGAGTCAAAAGGTTTGATGTTTTTTTTAATAGGAGGGAAACAGTAATAGCTATCAAAACAAAGTATGTTCCTAGGAAGAGGATACCATTCAAAACCCACCCCCCCAACATCTTCTCCACCAAGAAACAAACTATTTCCACAATGAGTCAAGCGACCATCACCCAGGCAGAGAACCACAGAGTTGCCTGTGCTCCCCTTCCCCTTCCCCATCACAATTGCTTCTCAAACCAGCAATCTCTTCCCTTCAGCAGAAGCGAAAAACTCAACCTTATGTTGTTACATCACATCATCATAGACAGAAACTTTGCTCTTGGTGGCATCAACACAGGAGATGCAGAGGCAGACCAAATTCAGGCTGAGTACAGACTGTTTCTCTCTCAGAGTAAATCTCTTGAGAATCGAGCTGCGCAGGAAAGACCTGCACTACTCACTGTTTTGATTTGCATGGAGAATGGACAGCCATAGCAATCACCAAACTTGGAAAATAGGCCAATTTAAAATATCCTTTTCCTTATCTGGGCCTGCCCTATGTGCTCTCACATCAGCAAAGAATAGGTTTTTGGTGGAATACCACCTGTTCTTGAAGTTCCTTAACTACAGCATATCCTATCAAAAATCAACTGAAAATTTTTGCAGACTACACAGCAGTTATATAGTGATGGGATCCACCCTACTCCCGACAAAACCAGTGTTGCTTAACTAGCTACCTGGTTAGTTTTCTGAAAGTTTTATCTGCAAATACAGCTTCCCAGAGTACAGGGACAGTATATCACTGGCTTCTCAGGATAACAGAAAAGCCAAGACATGACTCCAAACATAAGAATTCCAGCTAAGGAATTTGAACATCTCTATTTCATGAGGGGAGAAAAGTCAGGGGTAAGCATTCAAAGCAGATGGTAAAAGGTATTGAATAAATTAAATTATTTCTATTGAGCAGCAGCCTGAACTCAGAGGAGGAAAAGAAAATAATAGAAAATTTTGACAAGTCAACACACAAGAATTTTTAATCCTAGATCTGAAATCCAACAGGGGTTCTTTGCAGATATAATTTTCCTTCTGAAGTGAAATATGGTCCTTGTAATTGATGTCAAGGACTTACTGATGAACTCAAATGGGCTACCAAGCCTTGTGGATTCAGAAAGTTGCTCAGACTGTTGAAAAGTGATAATATAAGAAAATGGCTGCAGCAAGTGTACAAGTTCTGTCCAAGAGCTCCAAACTCTGAAAATTCCACCCACAGGGCATACGAGACATTAAGACCAAAGCTCAGCTGTGAATCCCAGAAGATCTAAGCAGTTCCATGTGAGAGAAAAATGCTTTTGAATTCTGTACTAAATCCAAAATTTTCAGGGCTACAAAATTTCCATGACAGATCTTTTGCAGCTGCCCAGTTCTTGAAGCAGGAAGGACTAAAGCAAGCTAAGAGGCCAGCTCCCAAGGGAGCCTGGAAATTTTTTTCTCAGAAATTATACACATAATGCATATTTTGAACTTAGACTGTCTTTCTACAAACAAGTCATAAAAAACTAAGACTGCTTCAAAATTTTTGATATTGGAATGGTGTACCCTTCAAACTTTTATAACCATCTGGAAAAAGATTTCCAACATGTAACCAGAATAAAATACTCCTTGACTGAAAGGAAAAGCTGCAATAAACTTCTCCAGCAGAAGTCTAAGAAACTGAGTGGGGCAGATACAAATTTTACCATTTAGGAAGAAAAGGAAGGCGGGCTCTGTAGAATATTTGGCTTGTTTCTTTGAAGAAAATAAGTAATGTAGTAGTGCACAGAAATTATCTTGTATAGATTCAAGAGGGAATCTCTCACTGGGAGAAGGGGACAAGTTCCACTTTACTAAGCACAGATCAGCATGGTTTCTATATAGACCAGGAAGATGACGATTTTAAAACCAATCCTAGAAAAAGAACTCCTTAAGGGCGAAACTGGAGAGCCAAAGCTTCCTTCAGATTTTAGGCTACACTGCAAAAAAAGCACTCTTGATCAGAGACATATGCAAAGGACATCTCCAAGATACTTCTTACTGAAATAATATGGAGATCTTGATCACTAACTTGCTGCAATCAAGCAGAAAGGTGTGGGAAAACACAGGCCATGGACTCTTTTCAGAGCAGGAAATGTCTGTAAAGAAAAGGGTACAGCTGTAGCAGCAGGAAAATAACTCTTCATTTGAACAATATCACAATCTCTGCAAAGAAAGATTCTTTATACGTAGGCCTGCATGCTCATCAATGTTTCTCTCAAGCTTGACATGACCAAACCCAATTTATTTTGACAGAGATTAATCACAGCCATGACAAGATCCTTAAACATAATCTTATTTTTTTAAAAATGTAAAAATAAATAAATAAATAAATAAATAAATAAATAAATAAATAAATAAATAAATAAATTCAGCTGTGGATTCCTAATCCTGAATGGCTAAATACTGAAGGCCATGTAGCCCATCATGTGCACTCTGTTATGGTACCTTGAAGATAAAGAGCAAAGAAACTTCTCTTTAAAAAAAAAATACTTTGAAAGGTAAAAATATGCAATTATAACCTTTTTTTTAGGAAAGCTGGAGGTCTCTAGGATATGTAATATTCATAAGTCAAAAGTTCTGTTCCTGGCTATACTGCATTGATGTCCTTTACATTCTTCATCTGACTGTGGGAGAGCTTCCCATTGTGTAAAATATCACTGGCCACATTTTTCTTCCTGTTTTTTCCTGTGGACTCTTCTTTAACTCCAAGATATTTTCCAAATAACATTTTAAAATTGGTAATACCTGATGAATTTAACCAAATATCTAAGTTTAGCTAAAGGCTTTTTCAAAGCAGAAAAACTGATATGGATGTTTCCTTTCTGGGGGCAAATTGTGCAGATCTGTGGTTCAATAAAGCATGTACCTGAGTCTCACTCAAGCCATCAGGCACTTGGGAACACACCCAAGGAATAACAAGCCTATGTTCAGCTGAGTTGGGGCACTGTTACTTTATTTCTGCTGACTTGCCTGTATCCTCGAGCAGCTGGAGATCCTCGCGGGGGTGAAACCTCAATAACCCAAGAAAAGCAAACACCTTAATCTCTCTTTCTCAAGGGAAAAAGTATAATCCAATGGCTAAGCAACAGGAATTTAGAAAAAAGCAGGAGAGTAACTTTTTACTTTGCAGAGGACTTTCTACACAAACCTGTACAAAGATACATAAAAAACAGGTTTGCAGAGATGTTCATGGTGGAGATTCAGCCTGCCTATTCCCAGGCATACAGTGCTTTTTGGCACTGCCTAGAGCATCCCATACACGCACATGGGCTGGCAAATATGAGACTCAAGACTTCTTGGACATCTGTTCTCCTCTGGAGGGGCAGCCACAGGCCACACAGGCTGCTCCATAGTGCCTGTTCTTCCATCAGGTATCTTAAACTGTTGGGGTCTAAATTTTTGCAGCCTGTGCTGACCTAGCCATTCTGGACTCCTGACTGAGATGCAGATTCTACCTTAAAAACAAAGAGAGAAGTATCTCAGACAGGAATGTCAAAAACTTCGTCTGAGTGGGAATCTTGCTAGAGCTAACCATAGAATCATGGAAACATTCAGGTTGAAAAGACCTCTAAGGTCATTGAGTCCAACCATTAACCTAACACTGCCAAGCCCAGCACTAAACCATGTCCCTAAGTGCCAAATTTACATGCCCCTTAAATATCTCCAGGGATGGTGAGTTTACTCCTGTGCAGTCTGTTCCAGTGTTTCACAGTGCTTTCAGGGAAAAAATGTTTCCTAATATGCAATCTAAACCTTCCTGGTGCAATTTGGAGCCATCTCCTCCTGTCCTGTCACTGGTTACCTGGCTACAACCTTCTTTCAGGGAGTTGTAGAAAGCAATAAAGGCCCCACTGAGTGTCCTTTTCTCCAGACTAAACAACCCCAGCTCCCTCAGCTAGTCCGCATTCAGCTTGTGCTCCAGATTCTTCACAAGATTTGTTTCCCTTCTCTGGACACACTCCAGCCCCTCAATGTCTTTCTTGCAGTGAGGAGCAAAAACTGAGCAGAGGATTCAAGGTGCAGCCTCACCAGTGCTGAGTACAGGAGGACAGAACTTCCCTAGTCCTGCCAGCAGAACCGAATGCATGGACATGTGTTGAATTTGGTCCTTTCCTGGCACCTAGCTCAGCAATAGTATCTAAGTGTGTGGGAATCTCTAGAGCTCTGCTAAAGATCAGTGCCCCTGGTTTCTGCCTTAAAAGTCATATAGGTTCACCTAAAAATGCAGCTGGGTGAAAGTGAGTGGGTAATTGTAATACTTCCCTTGGATAGACGTCCACTGTGTGACACAGTTACTGTCAAACCCAGGGTTCGGAAGAATTTATGCTCCCTTTCTTCTCATGATCTTACCCTCCAAAGCCTGACAAACCTTCACTTCTTTCCCAAGCAACGCTGCAGCCCCGGGCAGAAGCACTCCTGCCAGCCATGCAGCATGCTCCCCAGGCAAGTGTGAAAGTTACAGGGAGAACTGAACCTGGGTCTCTTACATCCTTTAACTTGCAAGCTTTTTTACAGAACGTATGACCTTTACTTCCTCTCCTGTTGTTTTGGAAAAAAAGAGAGGAGGAAGGAGAGGGATGCATCTGCATCTTGTTCAGGAGAATGCTTTTTGCCTGTGTTCCTCAAGTGACATCTGCCAAGGAACACCATTTCTCAATCCACATCAGCCTTGGGCATGAACTAGGGAAGAGGTGGCTCCCTTTGGTCCCAGTCTAGCCTCTGCACAAACCCAGTAACAAATTCTCACTTACAGAGAATACAAGGAGTAAACCCTGAAATACAAACAGGATATTTCTTGCAAGAAAGGAACATTGTCATGATCAGATTCTGAGATTCAAATAGGACACAAATGCATAGATGCTTTCTGTGGCACTTTTACTGGAAGCTTTGGAAACAGCTAACTGCGGGAAGTGCCTATCTCATGTAAATAACCCTAAAATTTATGAGACACCTATCTAAATCTTTCAGCAATTGAATCAGTTATTCAATCTGTATTTATTTAAAGAGAAGAAGGGTTAAGAACATAACTATGCATCCTTATGTTACTGAAGTGATCCAAGGATAAATATGTTAAAAATTAAAAAAAGTTCTATAAATAGTATGAACTGTAGGGAAAATTTATTTCCCTATAGACAATAACCACTCTGTTAAGAAATATGATTATTTAATAATAATGTTAGAAACACAGTTTTAATTCTTTACACTTTCAATCAATAGTTGGCAAAATTAGTCAGGATTCATTAAATCTGTGATAGAATGTTTGCCACAGAAAATACCAACTAAGTTCTTACTGGAAATACTCTTCAAATGTAACAAGAAATTCCTTACACCATCAGTTTTAAAATGAAACATTTAAGTCCTAGCTTCAAACCAGTTGCTGAAGAAAAAGCATGAAACGGAAAGGATTACTATGATTACTCTTCAAAATGTGCCACTCATGCTCATTAACTTCTCCTCCTGAATTTACAAGCTTTTATTGCACAGCACAAGCTGTTCCACCCAGACATCTTTGCTGTCATCTTCATGTCAGTCCCTGGGCAGAAACTGCCGTGCTCTTGCTTTCCTATAAGGTCACTGGACCCAGCTAAGCTAAACCAACTTTGACCAATCTCAGTTTAATACAGCAGAATGATCATTTAAATACTGTTATCACTGTGCTCCAAGACGCTTATGAAGAAAGACTGGCAGGTTACCTTAGTGCATGGATTTTTTTTCTTTTGTGTGTTAAAGAGAGATCTAACAAGTGAAGTTATTTGGATTGTCTTTGCTCCGTCTCAAAATAAACCTCTGCTCCCTCTGAGAATAAATCTGCATCTTCCTCAGGTATTGAACTAAAAAAGCAGACATGGTGTTAACAATCAGATAAGACAGACCAAGGGCCCATACAGTGGAGAGGGCCAGATTTTAAGGGTTCTGGATGAAGTGTATTTAGGTGAGAACCTGTAAATACCGTGGCTATTAAGAGCTAAATTTTGTCTGATAAAGACCTAATGTGGCCCTAGGATGTAATATAAGCAAAAACTCCCTCCCTTCCTGCTCCATGCCACTGTTCATTAGGACAGAATAACTGAACTAAAACTAATTTATTAACAATTAAAATAAAATTAAACCAAACATTGTTTAAAGAAGTGGAAAAAGAATCTAGTACCATTCTTTTTTATGACTAAAACCACAAATGAGAAACCCAGCTATGCAGGCAATTAACATCCTTCAAGTGTAGAATGAAATGCTTAACAATACTGTAAGCAGTAGAAAACAAAAAGACCTTATAAACACATGAAATAGAACAGCAAGGCATCTGACACTACAAATGGTAATAACATGCTTGTAAGAATAAATATGGTTAGAACAAATTGCAATACAAGTAGAACAAAAATATATGCCTTGAGAGACAAAATTTGATAGTAAAAGGATAAAGTTCCTGCGTTGCTTGTAACAACTGAAAACTGTTGCTTGTAATTTCTGAAAAACTAACTCCAACTAACAATAATATGTAATTTGTTACATAAACTGTAAAACCTGCAGAAGGCTCACCAATGCTTCAAAGGACTGATAAATCATACTCTGAGTTGCAGACAAAAAATGCATTCAAAGTGTCCTAGCCTTTGTTACTAGCACTTCTATAAGTAATTTTATGTACACAGTCATAAGAAACAACTTATATGCACAGATGGTAATCTACTGTTTGTCATGGACTAAGAAACAATGCAAAATGCCAGAGGATAGACCTATAAACAGGAAATAACATAGAAGTCAATTTAGAAACCCTGTGTAGCTTAAAGCAACTGTGTATGTGTGGATAGAAGATACACCTACTTGGATAATGGCAACAGATATAGCAGTATGCCTTGCTTAAGGTACTGTGAAGATAATGAGTGATCTGAGCATCTCAGCACAGAGAGAGGAAGATGAAAGTTGAAAGAACTTAGAACTCATTGAGGAGCAAATTCTCAATCGTCTATTCACTACAGCAAGGACAAGATGGCCACTCTTAGGTTTATTTGGTGTCCAGTACCTTCATTCTGGCCTTGTACTGCAGTGTAAACATAACCTTAAACCCTACATAAAACTTTAGTTTGAGGTCTGGGCTTTGACGCCTGTGGCAGGTGTTGTCACTGGCAGAAGACTCAAGCTAGCAGTGCCACTGGCCAAGAGCGATAGAGGGAGGGGCTGCCCCCCCTGGCCTGCTGGCCTGAGCCCAGCAGTGCAGGCATCTGGTGTTTCTTCAAAGCTGAAATCAGAGCCTCATCCCCCGGACCCCCGAAGAAAAGTGAGTCCAGATACACACATGTTCCCTTTCTAGCCTGTTTCTTGAAGGAATCGATGAACAGCATCCCTTCCTACGCTTTCCCAGCCACAGAGAGTGGGCAGAGAAACAGCAGTGAGCTCCTCTCAGCTGAAAAACAGTATGCAACAGCTTGAGTCTGCCCAAGAAATGCAGCTTCTGTCTCATCTAGGATTTCTCAGCCTCAGCTTGATTCTGTCCAAACTGGACTTTGTTGTGAATAAGGATTCACTAGTAAAGAGCTCCCAAGGTTGCAGCCTTAGCTCAGGGTTCCACAGTCCCACATCTGGGGTGTCACTGTGAGTAAACAATGATTTAGGATCAAACCTGAGCTCTGACATACCACACAAACAGTTTTCTCTCAGCATTCGAGTCAGCCCCAAAAAAACCATTCCCCGAAGGCACAAATAGCTGTGCTACAGCAGTACGTGCAAAAGTTCTTTTGCAAGGGAGTAAGTGCAATCACTCCACTGACTCTTGGAGAGGGCCACCTTAGAAAGCCCTTCTGCAGAATCCAGAATTTCTTCCAGACTACTCCTAAGGAGATGATTATGACACAAGGATAAGTGCCTTTATACGTCAGGGAAACTGGCATAAACCAATGTCAGAGGAAGGCAGGAGCCAGTCCATTATATCTCAGCTAACAGCAGAACACACTTTCTTTCCCATGGGTGTGGCTAAAGCAAAGAGTGTGGAAGCAAAAAAAGCAAGAATTACAAGTCACCAGTGACTATAAACAGAAGACAATGTGCTATGGCACAAGTTCTCCCCACATGACTGTAGGCATTGATTATTGTCTACAATTCTGGGAACATCAATCTGGGAAACATGTTTTTTAACAATTTGCTCCATAGAAGCCACAGTCACAAGAAGCATGTAATTGAGAAGTTTTTACACTACACTGGGTGGTACACATGAGAAATCACTTAATGTAATAGAAAATACATGCCAGCTCTTACTGGAGCCTGTCATTTGGCTCCAAGTCAGGTTGCGGGGGAATCAGATGAAGTAAAAACAGGAGCCTGAGGATAAGGAGTTCAGGACATCTGTGGCACCCACAACCAAGGAACTACTGCAGCTAGCTCTTTGCACACCGGTAACAACCACAGTTTTTTCTTTTGTCCAACTGAAGCCCAATTTATATCATGAGTATTCAAACCAAGCTATTCTTACTCTTCAAACAGCAGAAGTGAATTCAGAAGGAAACGGTGAAATATGTATATCCTGGTTATTTCCTTCTCTGAGTGCAATAACAAAGACCTTTGCCTCCATTCTACTCTTATTTACCCCCTTATTTCATCTGTCTGCTGTGTGCTTTCTTGTTAGGTGGGTTTTACATCCCGTTACTCTTTTCCTTTTTGCACTGTTGCCTCTCACCTCTCATTATTCATGTGTCTCCAGAGGTCAAAACAGAAAGACAATTCCCATGTTAGAAAACGCCACATGATTTCAACCTTTGATCTGTTAAATTACAATTATCTTTCCCTCTCTCCACATTGCTTAAAGTCTTGAGATAGGGACCTATCATTTTGCACAGTATCCTATTCAGGCCTATCACATTGCACAGACCTTTTCCAGCATGACCTCCCTTTTTGGGTCTTCTCATTATTAATGATTTACCTCAGATGACCTGTGAAGGCCCTGACTCATCTTCTTATTGTTCTCTGATTATTCAGCTGTTTTCTACCCTGCAGATAGCACTTTACCTCCCATTTGAAGGAAATTGTTAGAGTATTTAACACCCTTTATATTCCAATGTTTTGTATTTTATAGTTTGACTCACTTTTTAAACTGTGCTCTGATGGTAATTGTCTTTCTTTTACCTTCCTTCTGTGGGTGTTCCCCAGAACTCTCTGTCACTTCCCTGCTCTTTTTCTCTTCAACCTTGGCAACCAGCATTTTTATCTCCATTCACAGTACGTGTTATCATTTGTCAGATGACAGGCCATTGTATTCCTCTTATCATTTTTCTCCTTGTATATATTTGATTTTATCTTGGCTTTTTTTTGGCTTCTTTTTCCATGAATGAAAAAAAAAGGCTACCATAATTTTATTTACCTTAAAGCATATATTTTCATAGCATATTGCCATATGGCACAGAGAAACCTGATTTACCTCTGAACAAGGCAGCTCAGGACCTGGGAGAACAGTAGATGAGTAAATGCAGCTGTGTTGTTCCTGATAGCCAGCTTAGTTTACTAAGGGCAAGCTACATGCCTACAAACTGCCGCACTATATATATATATATATATATATATATACACACACACACACATATATATGTGTGTGTATATATATATATAGTGCAACAGTTTTTAGCCATGTAGCTTGTGTGTCTGTATATATATACACACACATATATGTATGAGATGGAGATGTAAGATGTAGATATCCTGTTTACGTTGTTCCAGGCTTCTCATATCTCTTGTCTAACTCATGGTTCATTACTGGTGACAGCTACAGGTACCATCACTGCTACTGAGGTGATTGATGTAGGGCAGTGGAACAGAAATTTACACTATTCCTGGATTAAATACTTCCCACAGGCCTCAAACAAGTGATTTACTCCACCCTGTCATGGTCCCTCATTTTCAGTGAGAGACTCACATTAGCTGGAATGTTAGCAAGTAAGGATGAGATCAGAAACAGTTTAAATATCATTCTGCTGGGAAGTCCTAGGTGAATTATTGCAGTCATTCCTAACTTGAGCTTTCTCCAGTGAGAATTAATCCCTGCTCAGTTTGGTAGTTGAGACCACACTTTTCAGGCCAGTTTCATGCTTTGTTTCAGTAACTTGCTGTTTGTAGAGTCTGATCTCACATCTTCAGCTATGCCATACTAGCAACACCAGTTTCCTTTCAGCTTTACCTTGTTCTTTTCTTAACCATTGTCCAAAACATCTGTGTAATCTTTTCAGTATAAAATTTTTGCCTTCCTGTTTACCTTTTTCACACCTATTCTCAGCCTCTTTGTAAGGATTAATTATTCCCATGCCATTTGAAATCATTTCCCAAGGGCAAAAGCTAGTTCAGAGAAACAGCAGGAGCTTCAACAAGAGCTTTTACTTAACTAATGTCAAAAATAATTGTGCAAATCTTTTACCATTTATGTTTTAATAGAGTACTCATAATTCAGCTAATTCTTAAATTAAAATTAAATTGTCACACATGACGGCCTATTATTATTTACAGTCAAAATGTCATATGCAGAAATATCAATTACACTTAAAATTTATTTAATACATTTATTATATACACTATGCATACCTATACGTGTACAGTTAATAGTACACTGACAGCCAACAGAACTAATGACTCTGAGTGTTAATTACCAGGTTTAATTGATATAGATACAATTTTCTTTGGTAAAAACTCAGAATTAAAACTGCAATTTGTGTGTTTGTGGAATACAGAGTGCATGTGGTTTTGCATAATGTATTCAAGGAAGAAATTATATTTTCTGAGATTCCTACATAATCCAGCTCTTTTGTATGTAGAATTTTCATTGCCACTTGGACTGAAACTGTATTTTCTTACACTGCAAGGATAAAAAAAAAAAAAGTCGTGGAACAAAAGCAAAATCTACATGGATAAACAGAAGATCAACATTCTTAAATAAATGTTAGTATAAAAGAGAGGTCTGACAAAGAAGAATTAAATGTAAAAGCACCCTTTTTTTTTAGGATGGTGGGGCTTAACTAAATATAATATACATTTCTAGCTTTCCTGATGTTAACTTTGCCTCACAGCTGGCCAATACTTACAGTCAGCCAACTCTCTCCCCATTCTTCCTTCACTGTTCACTCTGTAAAATAGGGGTAAATGCTAATTACTTTCATAATAGAGATAATAATGATGTTGACATGAATGCTTTATGCTGACAGTATTTTGACCCAAGCAGTATATTAAATACTATAATCAGCCAATCTCTCCACTAAGAATTTTTCTGTGGCTTTTCAGAAAAACAGATGTCTGTCAGGTCATATACACAATCCATGCATCAGATCAAAGTCGTGGCAGGCTGGGAAAGTTTCCACTGTCTGGAAAACAAAAAATATAACACATGAACACACATAAAGGTGGAAGCAGAAAACTATAGGCTGGTCAGTCAGTGTTAGGCAAGATCATGGAGCAGATTATCCTGGAAATTATGCTAAGGCACATGGACAAGGATTGGTGACAGCCAACATGCCTTCAGTAAGGGCAAACAATGCCTGGCAAAATTTGTGACCTTCTACAATGGGATTACAGTATTGGTAGATAAGGGGAAGTGATAGATGTCATCCACCTGGATTTGTGCAAAACATTCGATACTGTCACACACAACATCCTTGCATCTAAAATGGAGAGACATGGATCTAACGGGTGGAGCACTCAGTGGATACGGACTTGGCTGGATCCTCACACTCAAAGAATTCCTGCCAATGACTCTGTGTCTGGGTGGAAAGCAGTAATGAGTGCTCTCCCTCGAGGGACCAATATTATTAAATGTCTTTGTCAGAGATATGGACAGTGGAATCGAGTGTACCCTCAGCAAGTTTGCTGGGGACACTAAGCTGAGTACTGTGGTCAATACTCCAGAGGGAAAGGATACCATCAAGAGGGACCTTGACAACTTGAGAGGTGGGCCTGTGAAACCTCATAAAGTTCAACAAGGTCAAGTGTAAGATCCTTGCATCTGTGTCAGGGCAATCCCAGGCTGGGCAATGAGAGAACTGAGAGCAACCCTGTGGAGAAGGACTTGGGGGAGCAGGTAAATGAGAAATTGAACATGAGTCAGAAATGTGCACTCACAGCCCAAAAATCCAACTGCATTCTGGGATGCATTAAAATCAGAGTGACCCCTCAGTCAAGGGAGGTGATTCTGCCCCTCTACTCCACTTCGATGAGACCACACCCAGAGTGCTGCATCCAGCTCTGAGGTCCCCAGGACAGGGAGACATGGACCTCTTTGGGCAAATCCAGAGAAGGGCTAGAGCATCTTTCCTATGAAGATAGGCTGAGAGAGTTGGCCTGTTCATCCTGGAGAAGAGATGGCTCCAGAGAGATGTTACAACACTTTTCAGTACCTAAAAGGGACCTACAAGAAAAATGGGAAAAGACTTTTTATCAGGAAGTGTAGTCACAGGAGAAGGAGTAATGGCTTTAAAGTGGGAGAGGGTAGATTTACGTAAAATATTAGGAAGAAATTCTTTATGGTGTGTGTGGTGAGGTACTGCACAGGTTGTCCAGAGAAGTTGTGAATGCGCCATCCCTGTTAGTGTTCAAGGCC
The DNA here is from genome assembly GCA_036630365.1 of Acanthiza pusilla. Lineage (NCBI taxonomy): Eukaryota > Metazoa > Chordata > Aves > Passeriformes > Acanthizidae > Acanthiza > Acanthiza pusilla. The sequence continues at coordinate 2,589,428 of JAXCHO010000034.1, forward strand.
AGGTTGGATGGGTTGCTGAACAACCTGGTCTAGTGTAAAATATCTCTGCCCATAGCACTAGAAGTAGGTGACCATAGAAGCTTGAGGGTCTTTAAGGTCCCTTCCAACGCAAACCACTTTATTATTCTATTCTATGATTCTAATTACTCTAGAGGGGGAAAAGAGTCACTTAAATGTGCAAGCAACACAGAGATTAAGTTTACTGCAAGTTACGTGTTGCAGGCGTGTTATCAGCTTCTACAGAGACATGAAAATCTTGTTAAGAAAGTTGAATAATTCCGTTTTACTCTAGACTATTATGAGAAAGTGTTTTGAATTAATTTTCTTCTAAAGCACTACAAGTCAAAGTCTGCTGGCCCACAGCAGTTGGTCAAACACCCTTGTTCCCCTTTATTAAGAGCTATAAGACAGCTGTAAAGTTGTGAAACATTAAAAAAGAGTGGAATTAATTTCTTCTTTTGGAGATTGCAAATGGGAGGACACTTTCCCATACTCAAAGAGAAGCAGTTCACCTCTTCCATGCCCCAGATACCACAGGAATGTCATCCGAAGCCCACCTCTCTGCTCTAGTCTTGAAGTCAGCAACCAAGTCATTCCTTACAGCATACAAATAAGAGGAAAAAGACAAAAATTTCTAGAAAGGCAGCAGATTATTTCTAAAAATTCCTTTTTAGAAGCTTCAATCTATGTAGAGCTAACCGATTTATTTTAAAGATTTTTTTTTACTTCCTCGCCCTCAAAGTCTACTTTATTACCACAATATGTTCTTTACATGCATGTGGGAAAGGAGGGGGAGGGGATGAACTAAAGAATTTTTTTTTCATTTTTGAGGTTTTTAAGCAAATTTTGCAAGAAAGTAAATATAACACAAAGCATTTGCTAAGAAGTAGGGAGATGGAAGCAGGCAGCTGCTAACTAGCTTTATGATATTTTCATTCTGTGAAAAAACAATGAGGATGTGGATATTTTCCACCATGGAAGAAATGAGTAGTTATTTTTACATCAAGACATCTAGGAGCAATTAGATAGGCTCTGTAATATGCAGTGGCAAAGACAGCTCCCTTAATCTAATATATCTTTTTAAATCAGATTATATTCTGCACAGCAAATTCCCTTTACTCCTTCAAAAAATGTATGGAAACATTAATGAGCCAAGATATTCAGAGATCTGGTTAATTAATTTGAAAGGCCTAATTTTGGAGACCCACTACCTGTAAAATGTGATACTAAATAGATTACATAAGTATATAAATGGATAATTGCAAGGACAGACTACTCTTAAAAAATCCTAACACCAGGGAGATTTTTCTTCATTGCGTTACCCACCAGCTGGATCATTCTCCCCAGACAGAACATTTCTGAAGGGATATAAGTGTCAGGTGAACAATACCAAGCCAGGTATCAGGACTTTCAGCTGCACCATTTGCCTCCTGATAGATGATCATCAGCAGAACAAGAAAGGGAATAAATGCACATTTGCATTGCTCAGCTTACCTCTGCTGATTTGGCTGCATATTTTAACTGCCAATATATAGGGTGTGCTCACTACAGACACACATGAATATCCTACACTACACTACAGTCTCATGAATATCCATGGGACTCTGTGCAAAACAGAAATCAAATAAGTTATTTTAGAGAATTTTGCAGGCAATAGACACAGAGATAGTAATAACCGCATTTCCATATAAAAATAAGGTCTGAGGAAACAGGACCCTTCTCTACAATCTTGCTTTCATTTCCTTATGTTTCCTCCCTCCTTAAACACAAACATTGTTTTTAATTCCAGAGGACTAGTCTTTCACAGTGCAAAGTGAATGGAATTCTGCTATTTTGTGACAGCTAGATATATAAAAGTGTGTGTTTTTCTCAGTCCCAGCTTAAAAAAGTTGCAATAAACAACAGAAGATTCAGTGATATTACATTGTGGTACATAGCAGGTGAATGCCACAGGGTATCTGACTGCAACATCAGCTCTGGCAATATGTCTTCATAGCTGATCATTTTAGTTCACCCAATAATTACTCATCTGTGTGATGAAAGTTACTACAAATGTTTCATAGGATTATACAGAATCAAATAATCTGGTTTTAATTGCTTTCATCTAACCTAAATATTTGTGTAGCATTTCTTATGTTTACATACAGTGCTTTGATGCATTCAGTTATGATGTATTACAGTTAGGTTTGTTGCTCTTGGCACAAACTTTGATGGGAAGGTTATTTGACCCCTGCCTTCACACTCTACTGTAATGTTTCTTCTCAAAGGAATTAACTTTATTGTCATGCTATTTTGTATGCAACTGATAACAGTATCCATAGAAGGCTGCAGTTCTACTACCTCACCTTGAAAGAGTATTGTAATTTATTCTAATTTATTCTAACAATTTTTTTTTAAATTATATAGCCAGGATTTCCACACAGATAAAGATGCTAATGTTTTGCAGAACTTTCTAGTGTGAAATCGAACAAACACTGGAAAATCTGGTTTCTTTATCCTTCACAGCAGTTAACACAATCTGTGACATATCAAATTGTCATTTTTCTGTGCCAGCAGGAGAAGTGCAATTCCCAAGACCACAGTCATTTGCAGCTACTGATTTTTAGATACCCATGCTGTACTGTGTTATGGTGTATAAACAGGGTGGTTCATTTTCTCATGAATTTGTCACAAAACTTGCCACTTTATTTACAGCTTACAGAGTAGCACCTTTAGGAGATGAAATGTGTTAAATTGAACAAGAGACAGACAAGTACTATCCACAACTAATTTTACTCCTGCTTTAAAATTCAAAATATTTTTATGTCCAAATGCATTATGACAATTGTCTTACTTTTTCAATATGCTTTGGCCATAAATACATACCGCATTTAGAAGTACGTAGATAGAAACACTGCTGCTAACCAGAATCAACAGTTAAGAATTGTTTTTTTGCTTGGTAAAGAAGAAAGGAACAGAGCTCTAGGATAAGTAAGCGAACACACTGATTAAGGAGTTAGAAGCAGCTTTTTTTCTTTTTTATTATAGTGCTTTCTATGATGGTGTATTTGTTTGCTGGGAGGTTGTCTAAGTGGATTTTTTTTCATTCCTTAAAACCAAAATGAAGGTAACAGATCTTTTGCACAATACAAGTTTTTTACAATAATTATTAAAATTCATGGAGCATATTGACAAAAAGAAAAATAATTCTTAAAAAAAGAACAAACAAAAAGCAATTAAAGATACAAAAACCCATCAGCAACATTCCCAGGATCACAGAATCACAGAATTAACTAGGTTGGAAAACACCTCTGGGATTGAGTCCAACCTATGACTGAAAACCTCCTCGTCAACTAGATCATGGCACTAAGTGCTGCATCCAGTCTTTTCTTAAACATCTCCAGGGATGGTGAATCCAGCACCTCCCTGGGCAGCCCATTCCAATGCCCAATCACTCCTTCTATGAAGATATTCTTCCTAATGTCCAGCCTAAACCTCCCCTAGTGCAGCTTAAGGCTGTGTCCTCTTGTCCTGTCATTGGTTGCCTGGGAGAAGAGACCGACCCCCACCCGCCTACAACCTCCTTTCAGGGAATTGTAGAGGTCACCTGGGCCTCCTCTTCTCCAGGCTAGACAACCCCAGCTCCTTCAGCCGCTCCTCACAGGACTTGTGTTCCAGACCCTTCACCAGTCTCCTTGCCCTTCTCTGGACACATTTGAACATCTCAACATCCTTCCTGCATTGAGGGCCCCAGAACTGGACACAGCACTCCATGTGGCCTAACCAGCACCGAGTACAGAGAAAGAATCACTTTCTTAGTCCTGCTCATCACACCATTCCTGATAGAGGTCAGGATGCCATTGGCCTTCTTGGCCACATGGGCACACTGCTGGCTCATGTTGAGTCTGCTGTTGGTCAATACCCCCAGGTCCCTTTCTGCCTGGCTGCTGTCCAGCCGCTCTGTCCCCAGCCTGTAGTGTTGCAGGGGGTTGTTGTGACCAAAGTGGAGGACACGACACTTAATCTTGTTAAACCTCATATTGTTGGATTTGGCCCATTGATCCAGCCTGTTCAGGTCCCTCAGCAGAGCTCTCCTACCCTCCAGCAGATTGACACTTTCACCCAACTTGACGTCATCTGCAATTTGCAAATGGTAGACTCGATCCCTTCATCCAGATCATCAATAAAGATCTTAAACAGGACTGGGTCCAACACAGATCCCTGAGCGACATCGCTAGTGACTGGCCACCAACTGGAGGCAGCACCACTCACCACCACTCTCTGGGCCAAGCCATTCAGCCAGCTCTTAACCCAGTGAAGGGTGCACCTGTCCAAGCCTTGGGCTGCCAGCTTCTCCAGGATTATTCTACAGGAGATGGTATCAAAGACTTTGCTGATGTCCAGGTAGATGACACCCACAGCCTTCCCCTCATCCACCAGGAGGGTCACCTGGTCATAGAAGAAGATCAGGTTGGTCAGGAAGGACCTGCCCCTCCTAAATCCATGCTGGCTGGGTCTGATCCTCAGGCCATCCTTTTAGGTTCCGTGTCACAGCACTCAAGATGCACTGTTCCATAACATTGCTGGGCACGGAGGTCAGGCTGACAGGCCTGTAGTTTTCTGGCCCTGCTTACAGCCGTTCTTATGACAAACTACCCTTCTTCTTAATTCCTGGGGCTGTGATCTGTCTGACAGATGAAGTGCACCTGGGACATCCTCCAGAGATACCTTTTTCTTTAGTGTCATCTGCCTGACCCTCTGGATCCAGGGTCTCTTTCCATAACGGAACCTAGGAAGGTGATGGGGGTCAGGAGGAAATTTTATTACTTCCCCAAGTAGGAACCCATGTTCATTCCCCCCCATCTACTCGATCTCCTCCTGTCTGATGGTAAGAGGGGCAGGACACTTCTGACTCAGGCTGAGCTACTCTCAGGGTTGGAAGGGTGTAACTCTGCCAGCGTATTTCTCTTTCACTCTCCCTAACACTCCTGAGCCTTTCCACTTCTTCATTAAGCTCTGCCACCAGACAGAGCAGGTCATTCACCTGCTCACACCACACGCAGGTATCTTTTGTGCTGTCCTCCAGAACTAGCAGCAAGCTCAGACACTCCCTGCAGCCAGTGGCCAGGACAGCTGGGTCCTTCGTGGAGCATCCCTTCTGGGTTAGCACACTCTTGCTGGCAGCAGCAGCAGCAATGGCTTTTCGCCATTTGTAAACCATTGCTGGATCTAGTCAGGTTGAGGAAAAAAAAAAAGACCAAAATAGCCAAAGCACCACACCCACCTAACACACAGCCAACCACCAGGAGCCAGCAGGGTGGCTGCACCCTTTCTGTACAACCTGCCATGCCACAGCCCTGCTCCTCACACTCCCTAGAGCCATTTAAATCTCCTGCAAGTGGTCCTGGCACTGCCCCTTGCTCACCTGATAAGAGGTTCTAAGTGAAAAATCCAGGAGCTGGTTGCAATTTCAATCAATGTGGTATTTACCATTACAAAAGATAAGAGTTTTGGTTTTAAATGTATTAGTTATATACAATTGTGTAAATGCTAGTTTTAGAGTTAAAAATGGAAGAAGTCAGAACCTTATTTGAGTGGAGATCATCTGCACAGGCCAGTGTTACACTGGTAATTCATGGTCCCACTGTGATTAGATGGTACTCTGCATGAATGCAAAACTTGATGCTATCAGTCAAAGCAACATCCTGGCCTCATAATTTCTTATTTTATCTCGGATTTTCATGCTATAAAGTTGCTTAAAACCCTGTTCCCTGAAGCTTAAATCAGTGTGAAAGGATAGATAGTCCTAAATTTTCTTTGCACATGGTTTTCTAAAAGAGGATCTTAAAATAACTGAGTAGTGGTTTCAAAAGATTGGAGGTGATTTAAATATCTCCATTTGTTTTAACCATGTATACAGTCAAGAAGTCTTTATAGCGAACGGCTTGCATAACACAGAAGAATCTTCCTCTGCATATAGATACAACACAAAGCCTAAGATGCTACATCAAAAATAGTAGGTGCTGAACCAAGAACTGTTTCAACAGCTCGGTATAATGTTAACATCCATTTCACAAGTATCTCACTTTTCAGCACATCTTGCTATCTCCCAGAGCACGCATGCTGGCAACTTCTTGTTGAAGAGAAATAAATCTTTCTTTTCAATTTCATTTGATCATTTCATTCAATCTGTTATCAAGTGGTATTGAGTCACTTTTAGCTCTGTAACTAACAGTGAACCCCATGCACTTTCTCTGACTTCTGACCTCTCAACTCCCAGAAAAATCTGGGTTTCTTAGCCAGCCTTGCTCTTATCTCTCCTGCTTGTCACTCATCCAAGTGCTTCCTTGTGGAAACCCTTTGTCAGGCCCTTCCAGATTTCTCAGAGGGAAGATTCTAAGTCCTTAGAAGCCTTCTCCAGAAGGAGCCTCCCATCCCCACAGCCACTGACCAGGTAGATGGGGCAGTCCAGGTAGGACTCATGAATCCTTTGAGGCACAAAAGCCAATGCTTTACGCTCTGACCGCAGACTGCATCTGACTAGCATACACTGTTTCCAAAAATAAAGTAAATAAAATAGAAGATGCAGACCAAGTTCCCTCCTCTAAGCCCCTCTCATTTCAACACCAGAGACATTAAGGTTTCCACCACACACTGCACTGTTTCCTATACATCCCTAGAAAAAGTATTTCCATATTTTTCAGTTATCTGTACATTGCTCCACTCTTCCCAACAAGACAGGCTTACCTAGGACCTCTTCTGCATCAGGCACACCCAGGTGCCAAAATCAGAGGGGGAATCTTTCCTTCCAAAAGTATTGCCTGGTGACACCAAAGATAGATAACTAAGCAACTATTTCACTAGTACAGAGAAAATAGAAAAAAATGCAAGGAAGCTTAGAAAAATGTCAAAAACAAATCCTTAATCAACCAAATAAACCCACCAAAAAAAAAAAAAAAAAAAGAAAAAGAAAGAAACCAAACAAAAAAGCCCCAAACACACACACACACACAAAAAAAAAAAAAAAAAAAAAACAAACCAAAAAAACCCCAAAACCAAAACCAAACAAATTAAAACAAAAAAAAAAAAAATCAACAAACAATCTGATGCTGTCCTACAAGTGTTGCGTACTTTTTGTTTAAATTCAGCTCAATACCACCACCTTTATCTGATGTTTTGGTGTCTTTTGGCATCCAACCAGACAGTTAAGGATTTCCACCAGGAGAAGGTGTCCTCAGCTGACATGAAAGCAGCATCTGTGACCATAATGTATGAAGGAGCATTGCCAACTGACAAACTTGAGAGTTATAGGCAGCTGTTTCCATGGACTTTACGCCTTTCTGCACTTAAATACATCCAAATTTTAAGCATGGAATTCATGACAACCTGTCTTGGGGGCTTGCCAGTTCTTCTGCCTGTAGTCAACCTGCTAGCAAAAATCCAGTCTGATTGAAATTAATAAAAGGCATGCAAATGTTCTGAACTACAAAGAATAACATGCTGATGAAATATGCTTCCACTGAGGTATTGTTTACTCAGATAGAATCCAGAACCCCAACTCAAACTTTTTAGTTCCCACCAAGCGCCCTGAAACTAAATCCTTATATATTTGCATTTTAGTCTCACATTTATATTATTTACCTGATTTGGATCAAGATAGTGTATGAACACTTGCCAGTTCATTTTTCATTTGAGGATTTTTTATTTTAAACAAAGTGTTGGCTCCTTTTTCACTGTGGGAGCTTTATAGTCTTTCCACTGAAATCTCCATATACAGACAATTATCACTAATGAAAATAATGCAGAAACTAAAATTAGTGCCTCATTATTCAGAAAACTTTTAATATTATTCCCAGGGCTGCTGTAAATTGAGTTGTGAAATGATTCGTTTATTTTGTGGAATATCAGAGCTAATTATTGCTTCACTGTGCAAGAGGTATTAAATAATACATGGATTTTAGCCTTTAAAAATACTTCAGTTTGTGGCTTCCTTCCCATTCCACTAATTTGCTCTAAGCTGCAATGCTTTTAGTCTTAGACTTCCTTAAAAATGGCGCGGTCTCCCAGGCACAAATATTGTAATATTGGTAAATCTATGTGTTGGTTTAATTTGGAGTTTGGTTTTTTTTTAAAATACTGTAGAATTACTTCTGAAAGGAGTGTACAAAATATGAGCCTTCTAGACTTAATGCGCCACTCCTAAAGCTCATCATTATTGAAGTTTATTAGTACTCTTCAGCCAAACTGTTTCATCACGGCAAACTCTCTACTTGTCTTTGCATTTTTCTTGTTCATAACCTCAGGATTTGAGTATTGCAAGTTATACAATAAAAGACAGTAAGATCCAAAAATGAAAACTGTTGAATGTAGGAGAGCTGACATCAAAGAGAGCATACAAATCTTTATATTGCTGTCATCTGTAAGAAGTCATATGAGATATAAGGAAGACTCCTAGCAATTTTTTGTACTTGCCATGTTTTATAAATCAGACTCCACCACTGAGGAAGTGGGCATGATCTCAGGTTGGAAATAAAGAGTTTAAAAGCAAGCAAAGACTGCCACATCCTCTTTACAAATATGTTTTAGAGCAAAAAAGGTACACTGGGTTGAAACTTCATTTTCTCTTCAGCATCAATGACATGACAATTATTTTAGCAGCTGAAAACTCTTGGATGCTGCAATAAGAAAAAGCAATAATCCTACCTTCATAGAGCAAAAACCTGTAGAGTAATTATGAGCTAGCCCTGGAGACAGGAGGATAAATTATCCTTGTATTACAGTCCTAGGGCTTGCCATGGGAGAGAAGGGGAGAATTCTTTCACTTCATTACAAGATATTTTAAGGAAATATTTTTTTGCAAAAGACAAGGAAAATAAAGCCCAATGACATGAAATGACATTTCCTTTGACCTTTGTCACAAAGCCCCTGGAGACAAGTTCTCATAATGACTTCATAATAATTGGGGGGTGAGGGGGTTGGAATACAACCCTTCCCTTGATATCTTCAGGAAAACTGATCACAGATTCTTGTAAATTATTATGTTTTAACACCCCAGATGTACACAGGTAATGTACATTCTGTTGCAAACAATCCATTTCAGATATTTTGAAGATATGAGATTAAAATATTTAGACCACAGTACCTCTAATTCACAGTTCAAATTAAAAAAGCCCAGAACTTCACACGACCTCTGGAATAAAGCAACAGGCCAGAAGTAATTTGCTGTTCATAAATGTAGAATTATACCATGTGGGATTACAAAGCAAAAGGACCCAGTCCCTCCTTTCACCTTTTAAATTCTGAGAACCCAATAAATAAACCTTTCTAAAGTGGCATTGTCTTGTAAATCAACCTCCTACTACAAGCTGCTGCAAGTCTGGTTTGCTTTTTCTTCTCCCCAAACCCATTTATCCCAAAGTTAAAATAGGAAATAAAATTAGACATTATATTGTTGTAAGGAGCATATCCATTCTTGCCAGAAAATGGACTGAGAAAATTCACCAGTCTATCATAAGCTACCAGAAGTTTTGAAAATTTAAAGGTTTAGAGATCATTAGAGATCGATATCTGATTGGTCCCACTAACCCAAAAAATGTCAGTCTAACATAATTCCCTTGGTGGCATGAACTCCCTGCTGTTCCTAATAAAACACATTTTTTAAATCCTCTATTTTAAAATGTATCATGCCTTTTGAACTGGAATACATATGTTCATCCCAAAAGACCCATTACAAACTAAATCCAATACTGTGTTCAATTAAAACATTATAGTCTCATTAACTAGAATGAAATAAATTGATCTGAACTCAGACAATTTTGTCACATTGTAGACTTCTTTGTTTTATTGGTATGGAGGACGTTTGAATTGCCACATTCTTTCCAACGGGCTAAAACTGAATTAGGATTCAATCTATGTTTGAACTATGATGGTGAAACGTGGAGGCTACTATGATGTTGTACTTGTTTTTCTTCTTAAAAAAAAAATTCAGACCAACCAAAACAAATGAATTTGAGATTGAGGAACATACTAGGTAAGTAAATTGTATTTCTTTTCCTTGATCATCCTTGCATTGAATCACAAAATACCAACTCAATTACTCACCACCACCTGAAATGAACTTTTCATGCTGAGATCCCTGAAGTAACATGAAATCTGCTTCACTGTAACATCTGTAGTTCCAGCATGTCCATGTAGCTAAAAGGACAAAGTACCAGACTAGACTGAACAGCCCAGAACTGACACCGGAGTGAATAAATAAGGTACTAGAATAAAGAGCCTATTTACACTGTCTACTCACATTTGGTGGTTTGAATATTACAGTTTTGCCAAATAAAAATAGCTGGACATTTTAGCTAAGCGAAAACCAGAGCTGAAGTAAAATAATATTGTTTTCAAATATGAAAAGAAACATGTTGACAAGTTATTAGTTTCTGTTCTTATGTCCAGACAGGTCTGGAAATAATAATTTAAATCACTCTAACTGGTTTTCCACAATCACAAATAACCACTTGGTGTTTTATTGTGTGCCCTTATCAAACTATGTTTTAAAAAGTCACACTACTGCAATTCTCTAGCTGGAAATTGGGAAACACTTGAATTTGTTTGCAGTCATAATCTTTTAGCTCTCTTCCACCCTTTTAACTTCCCTAGACTAAAACAGCTATACTATTTCCATCTCTTCTCATCAGTCAGCATCTTGGTGTTTGTCACAGCTGGAGCTCCAGGCTGACAAGACCTTCTAGAGTGTGACAGATACTCAGTGTTCCAGGTAGAGTGCCTCAGTACTCTGTATAGCTACTTTTTCACGTCTCTTTTAAACCTGGATGTCTCATTCCTCGAACACTGCCAGAAGAGGTGACAGCATACAGCTTTATAACAGACTGCTGCATCCCTCTCCAGACAAGTATGCAAAACACGACGGGAAGTAGATGTGTCACCAGAGACATAATAAGCTGATTGTCTCATGGATCATCTTGTTCTCATCTATAGCCTCTCTTACAAGTATGAAGTTGTAACATTGTTTATATTTGCTTTTTTCCCCTTTATTTTCTTCTTCAAGAGGAGATGGTCCAGTCCCTTCATCATCTTTGTGGCCCTTCACTGGGCTCTCTCCAGTATGTCCATGTCTCCCTTTTACTGGGGAGCCCAGAACTGGGCACACACCCCACATGTGGCCTCACCAGTGCAGAGCCAAGGGAAAGGATCACCTCCCTTGATCTGCAGGCAGCACTCATCTTAGTTAAGGCCAGGACGCTGTTGGCCTCTAGTGCTGCAAGTGTCTATTTCTTCATGGTGGGCTCATTAAATTAAATTAAATTAATGTCATTCCTCAATATCTTTACTCCACTGAAAAAATAATGAAAAATTACAGCCTAGTGCACTCCTACTTATCAGCAGAAGCATTTCTCAGAGTAAGCAGAGAACCTGATGTGTCATGGGGGCTGTCCATGATGTGAAGTTTCTACACAAGCTATTTGTACCACAAGGATATTCTGATGCACAGTAATATGAATGTCACAAAAACCTTGGAGCTACATCCTGCTTGGCAATATTTTAGCTTGGATTAAAACACCATGAGTTGGCGCCTAATTTTTCCTTTTCTTCATTAGTAAATGTTAGACTTTTATAGATACATTTAATTGTCAATTCCCACTCCAAAATAATTAGTGCTGCCAGATTTCAGTTTGCTCATTAATCTTCTCTTAAGAATTTCTGCCATGTAAATAAAGAGGGTTATGTTTTTAGAATTTTCAGTGCTATATTACAGGTAACATTTACAAAATCAATGTGGCCATTTAGGAATATTGAGGACATTATTCATTCTGTAATATAGTTTAGTAAGAAAGTGCTACTTAATGGAAGCTTATAGACTATTTGGTAACCTATTTTGATGACTCAGAAATAAATGACCTTTTGTGAAACATCTCTGATACAGTTTTCCATGGTCTGTTGTTAAATCAAATGGTTTAGAGTCTAATGGAATGTAGTTCCAAAAACTTTCAGGTTGATAAACTCAGGCAATCCCTACACAGGAGGTGCTGCAGAGGTTTTAAATGCCCAGAGCTATAATTTTCCAGTGAGTGGAATATATTCCTAGCTGGAATTTCTACTAGCCTTATTATGAAAAAATTATGAAGGTAAAAATTTTACTATTGTATAAATATTTACTGAGACATCTACCCACCTCAGTTTGGAATGTCTAAAAAAAGAAAAATTTCATTTTCTAAAGTGGATAATCAAAGACAATACAAAAATCTGAGTTCAGTTATTAGATGGAAGAAATTACTATATCATTCTATTCACTGGTATTCCATTGATTCAGACCTGGCCGCCACTTTCTGTAGCAAACAGCAAACTTGCAATAGAAATAACCAGAGACTCCCGATCTTCTGGAGACCTTTGCACACAAAACATGCCCTTTGGTACAATGGTGGATGTACTTATTTAATATTTATTTAATCTTTAATATACCATATTGGAATAGGTGAAGACATTACTAAAGCATTTTACACCTACAGAAAAAAGTGATTAGCCATTTAATGTATTGTTAGGATTGTTTAATTGTCTTATTTTAAGTTCTGTGTGCCTGCACATTTTGCTTGACTACTAAATTAGTAATTAAATTAAACTACTAAAGTAATTCAAATTACTAAGTAAGTTTGCCAATGACACTACATAGGGAGGAGTTGTTGATTCTCTCAAGAGCAGGGAGGCACTGCAGGGAGACCTCAACAAATTAGAGGACTGGGCAATCACCAATTCTGTGAAGTTCAACGGGGGAAAGTGCTGGATTCTGCACCAGGGGTGGGGTAGCCCTGGACGCACAAACAGACTGGGGAATGAGATGCTGAAAAGCAGCACCATGGAAAGGGTCCTGGGGGCCCTGGTGGATGGCAAGCTGGATATGAGTCAGCAGCGCCCTGGCAGCCAGGAGGGCCAACCCTGTCCTGGGGGGCATCAGCACAGCATTGCCAGCTGGGCAAGGGAGGTGATTGTCCTGCTCTGCTCTGCACTGGGGTGGCCTCACCTCGAGTGCTGGGGGCAGTTTCGGGCAACACGACATAAGAAAGATATAATTCTATTAGAGAGTGTCCAAAGGAGGGCTATGAAAATGTGAAGGGCCTTGAAGGAAAACATCAAGTATGAGGAGCGGCTGAGGTCAGTTGGGCTGCTCAGCCTGGAGGAGACTGAGGGGAGACTTCATCAGTCTACAACTTATTCATGAGGGGAAGAGGAGGGGCACATACTGATCTCTTCTCTGCGGTGAGCAGTGACAGGACCCATGGGAATAGTGTGAAGTTGTGTCAGGAGAGGTTTAGGTTGGATACCAGGAGAAAGTTTTTCACCCAGAGAGAGACTGGGCACTGGAACAGACTCCCCAAGGAAGGGCTCATAACACCAGCCTGACTGAGTTCAAGAAGCATTTGGACAACTCTCTCAGACACACATTGTGATTCTTGGGGTATCCTGCACAGGGCCAGGAGTTGGACTCAATGATCCTCATGTGTCCCTTCCAACTCACGATATTCTGTAATTCTATGTAAATGGAATAATTGGATTTATCTTTGAGGGATTTGAATCCTGAGCCTTTTTGTACTAAAGCTACAGAAATAGCAAAGTGCTTAGGCTAAAGATTGATTCCAATGATAAAGTTCAAATGGTACTGCAGACTTCTTGAAAGCCTGTGGATTTAAACATTTTTGGCAGATATGAACTCTATGAAGCATTTTGTGTAACATTTTCCCTTAATCAAGTGGGGGGTTTGTTACTAAGAATCTCTACTGTTTTGCAAAAAGATGCATGACAACAGTTAATTTATGAAATAGTTTGATTGTGCAATGTAGTCTCATGGTTAACATCTAGTAACACTACTAGGACAATAAAAATTTTTGGCATAAAAAGCTTATTCTTGTTTAGTACCACTAGCAATGAAGGCAACAATAGTGGAAAAGAAAATGGGTAGGATCTTAGTCCCTACACAAAGTCATGCTGTGTGACACAACATAGCTGTCTGTCCCAGAGTGCACCATGCTTTGAGAGAGCAGGCCCCTTTCGCAGGTGCCCTAGAGGGGAATTATGCATAATGTTATTTTTTTTATGTACCAATAAAACACCATGTGCACTTTGTACAACAGATTACTTTAGGCCTGACAAGGCTAATTATATTTTTGTTATTTGACCTTTATTTACCACAACATTTTCCCTTTTATTTAGGCTAAGAATCATCTGACGCAACAGGTCTTTATAGATTAAGATCTTGTTCTGGAAATTTATAGATAACTTAATAAAACAAGCTGTAATCCTTTTTGAGATTTTAGTTTATCCTAAGTAGCAGCTGGCACATGGTTTCATCGGGTAAGAGAGATATCTGTGTTTTGAAACTACCTCATGCACTAGTTAGAAAATTACTTAACCTGCTTTCCTGCAACTCCTTAATTATCCAGGCAACAGAACAGAGAAGATGAATCACATTCCTTATAGGCTTGCCAAGATGACCAAAAAATGTCCCTCCTTTCCAGACAGAGTATCTCAGACAAAGCAGAATTTCTCTTTGCTGCAAGAAATCCATCCTGAACAAATGTTTGCATATTTAGCTTTTAAACTAGTGTAAACAGAGGCTAGTTGTGACTTAGCTTTCTCTCCAGCAGAGAATGACATCAGTTAAAGGAATGTTACTATACAGACAGCTTCTGGTTTCATTTCTACACCAAAGGGTTAATAACTTGGATTTTTTTGCTATTGCTGAAACTTTGTACAATAACTCAAGAAAGTAATCCATAAATAAATTGAAAAGGAATTGTTACCAGAACATGGTTTATAGGCCTTCTGTGTTTAGAATGGTTTATTTTTATGACAGTTACATCCTGCACATGACCTAGGAGGATATCTGCAGAGGTCAGTCACTCTAGATGTTAGAGATAAAAATGGATCAGTATGCACAGCTCTGACACAGGAACAAAAGGGAAAAAAACTGGGAACGTAGGGTCCCTTGAAGCTCAGACTGAAGTAAACTGAGAGTAGGCTTTGTTTAGAATCACTGATATGGAATAGCTTAAAATTGTAACAATTAAATTTATCATGCTTTCCTCCATGTTATATTAGAGAATGGAGATCACTAGATTCACGTGATTGTGACAATGAGGTACCTGCCCTCTGTGTTATGGTTATTGACCATCTGAACAACAAAATGAGGGTGGGCATTGGACGTCCTGTGGCACAACTGGCTTCTGCTTTTACCTGGCAGAAGATACAAAGAGCACAGAACTTGTAGTAGGCAAGACTGGGATATATTAAGCACTAAATTGTTTTAGCAACAGAAAATTGCCAGAGATGATAGGTTTTTACTACTGTAGGTAAAAAAAACAAGTCTATCTTGTAGCTGTGGCTATGCATTCTCAAACACACAGTCTAGCATGCGATGAGAGATAGAAAGTTTCATAAACTTATGGTGATTCTAGTTGCATAGCATTCTCCTGCTAGACAATGACATATTCCCTCCACACAGACAACCCAGCCCTTTGGTCCGAGGTGCATGTGGCTTTTTTGGGGTCCAACTCTTGTGCTTTCTCCTGCTTTCGGTAACTACTGAAATTTGTCCATCCTTGACTGAGTTGCCATGGACACTGTTTGAGGATGGGGAGACAAAAACTGAACTTTATAAGCTTTCTGTATTTAGAATGGTTTATTTTTAATGGCACCTACATCCTGCATATAAGAAAGAGGATAAATAAGAGATAAAAATGGATCATTATTGTCCAAACAGATACTGGAAGTTAAACTGGCTCTTTCCTACTCTTGTCATAACCTGGTTTACAGCTACAGAATACTAGATCAGTTTCTGTAGGAACACCATATGGATTCTTAGTAATCATTACCCTTCGGAATTTTATAAAGAGATTAAAAGCTTGTTGACCAGCTTTCAACCAGTAAACTAGAATTCGTCCTTTCCTTTTTACTTTCTGAAATAGCCTTTCTTTTTACTTCTTGAAATATTCCTACACATTAGAAATGGAAAGATGTCACAAAGAATACATCGAAATCATTAGAAATTTTTATAAACTTATCAAAGTATAATTATGACTGAAAATGCTGTAGTATTTTCACATATTTTGTCTTGCACTAAAACAGTGCTCTAGGAAATGTACCCAAAAATGGGTATGATAGTGATTTAACTAGAAAAAGGGGTTTTTTGGTCACAACATATCTAGCTTTTAACTAATGCATATATAATTTTCCTTTTCAAATTAGAATACTCTGGAAAAATAAAACCAAAAACAAACAAACCCAGACAAGAACAACCAAAAAAACCCCACTAAACAGAAAAACCCTAATCAAAATAAGGTTTATTTTCCCCCTTTATTTTGTGGACAAATAGATACATGGTTTTGAAAACCTTAAACTTCTATACACTGGATGTACACAGACATCCTTGGTCCATTGCACACACCTTGCACAACCAAGGCAGCCAGAGCCAGAATGAATACAGAGATACAGAGCCACCTTTGAATGCAGAGATACAAGCAGCAGAGCAGCATGTACAGGTCCTCAAAGATTCCTCTCCAGAGTTAACCAGTGAGCCAGAGGTGGAAATAAATAGTATAATCTAAAACATCCATAGCACAAGCTTATGTCCTATACAGCCACTCAAAACAGTGCTCTGTGCTGGCAGACAACCCTCCCAACACAATTACCCTTAAACACCACCTTATATACTCCACCAAGAAGAAGACTGAAGCCAAGAGCAGGTGTTAAATTGCTCATTTACGTAAATTCTCCGGCTGGGAGTATCTGTGCTGAAACTACTAAATGGCTTTGATCATCTTTTCTACACCATGTCAAATTTAAGAGACTTGAGAGTGTACTGCAAATTAAACAGGGGGAAGGTCCTGAATCTAAGCCCTTTTTCAGCTGACAAGTATTTAGACCTAATACTTCCTTACTCAGGAACTCAGACAAATGTTGAAAGCTATTTACATACTCATTCAAAATCTTAAAATCTGCAATAAAAGAAAATATTATTTATTTTATTAGCCAAAGCTGCCAAAGGGGAGCATCCAGAGGAAAACAGAAACTCCTTTCTTTGCCTCCATTAGCCATCTGGCAACATGTACGTGCTCAGTATGAGACAAAAGCAGAGTTTGGGAGACCACTACCCAAATGCTTAACAAGTCCCAGGGGCTGAGGAGTGCGGCCACATCTGTTCTGCTCATTTAGTTGGAATCTTCCCTCTGTATCACTACTGAAACAGCAGGGAGGTGTTACAGAGATCATATGTGCCTGAGCAGAGAAAGACAAGAGATGACGGGACTAAGGAGGGGGAGAGCAGCAGGACCTGCAATGGAGGAGGACTGACACCCCAAAGAAGCCAACATCATTTTGTGAAACAATTGAATCAAATGCCTGGTGCCACCCCAGCTTGGGCTAAACCTTATGAGGCAGAAAATTAGCCCCCTGAGCACTCACCACTTATTGCTATTGACATTTTAGTTGCAAAAGACTTCCAGTGTTGAAGATGGGGATGAGGTTCCCTCATGCTTCATTCATGAAGCTTCTTCACTTGGTGTTGTTCCTCGTACAAACTTGAAATCTATAAATTAGATTGTTCCTTTTATTTTGCATATTATCATTATTATCATTTGCCTCCCTAATTAATTTTCCTGTGCTGAAATGGATGGTGACATTCCTGAATAAATCAGCAGAAAATACCTCCCTGCTTCACAGCTGCATTTGGATCACATTTCTGAGTTTATCAGAGTGGGTGACTTGGAGAACTATAAAGAAAAGTTTAATGGTTTTCAAATTAGAAAATAATGGGAACTTGGATCATCCCTCCCTAAATTGCCTTTTTGCCATTTCTTCTTTTTTTCCTAACAAATCTGCCAAATATTTCAATGCTGTAATTTGTTACAAAACAATAAAATGTAATTAAATGACCATAAGCTTTGTTAGTAAAACAAAATCTTGCTCCAGAATTAAAGCTGTGGGGTTTGATTTGATCCTTCACTATGCACATGCACATCCTTTTGTGCACTGCCAAACAAGCATGCATGCAGAATACCATGTGTTGCCAAGCAGAGCACATAATGATGGCATCCTACCTCCTCCATCAAGAGAATCAACATTTCAGAGGTTACTTCCTTAAAGTAATACGTTGCAAAAGGTATTGTTCAAAAAACCATGCAACTAGCTGTATAGCTGTGGGGTTGCATAAGTGTCTCCCCAGCCCTGGTGAGGAACTCTGTATTTCCCTCACAAGGTCATGCCGCTAGTGGGTGGGACCTGGGATGGAAAGATGGACTCATTGTTATGCTCTTCTGTACCTTCAAGTCACCTGGGAGGCAGGAGGATCATGCTGCATGCTTGGGA
Organism: Acanthiza pusilla; assembly: GCA_036630365.1. Classification (NCBI taxonomy): domain Eukaryota; kingdom Metazoa; phylum Chordata; class Aves; order Passeriformes; family Acanthizidae; genus Acanthiza; species Acanthiza pusilla. The sequence goes on from JAXCHO010000034.1 coordinate 2,607,773, forward strand.
TGAATAAAACGAAGTATGCAAGGGAAAAATGCTGCAGACAGCAGCTGGGAATATAAACCACTGCTCCAACTGATCCTGTTACTGCAGGAAGATAGTGCACAGGCAGGACACAAAGCCAATGCAAAGAGGAAATAATAGTATGTTTGAGTTGGCTAGAGGTTTGCTGAAGAGAAGGCTTTGCCTCTCATCCTGCACTAGTTCTTTCATTTCTGAGGCAGATTTAGGAAGGCAGCATGTCTGTCCTTGGGTGAAAAGAGCAACTCCCATTGCTCTCAAAGGAACAAACACTGGCCAAGCCTCTTTAATTAAGGTTTATGGAAAATACTGAAATTTGATTTGGTTCCAATTGCAAGCTGTGTTCATGAGGTTTTCTTGGTTTGGATTATGAACTGCATTTGAGAGATTTGTTTGTCACTATCTTCCTTGCTCTTTCGGTTCATAGGCTACAAGAAAAATACAGAGGTGTTTTGATTACTATACTCTTAATTTACTTAATGCAATTACTAAATATGTGTTCTTGAGAATTGCAGTGAGTTTTCATGTATGACTCCTGTAACAAAGTCAAGGCAAGAATAATTTTATAGAGGCAATCTGATATACTGAGATCAAGATTCACAAATGGAGGGAGGAAAATTGCAGACAGCCCTAACAACCTTGTGGCATAAGCAAGCTGTCCACTCAACAGCGCCTCCTTAGAACAGATGTTCCTTGTACACAATTCACAGAGGTCAGATTTTTCTCATTACACATTTTCAATGACAAGGAGGGATCCTGGCTGCAGACCAAGCTGTAAGAACTCCAACTGCTTATTATCTCTAAATGTGTTTTCTTTCATGTTGCAAAACCCACTAGCCTCCAACAAACACCCAGTGTTTTCAGGGCTGCGCCATACAACATTTCAAATACTTAGGATCCTTATGTGATGGGGCACTCTCTAACAACCAAATATGTAAGACCCTTCTCGCACTCACTCCATCTTCCTGGATATTTTCTTACCACTTCCAAATTTCAGAGTCTTTGATTCTCCTTCAGTTGAGTCTGTGCTCCATTAAAACTGATATCCATGCTTTCTTTGGGGCTGAGCCTAACATAGCCGATTGTCCCGTACTGTGTATTTAAATACCCAGTGTGATCAAAGGATTTCTGAGAGTTTTCTATGTATTGTTCCTTTGTCTTCTTCTCTCTCTCCTGTGCTTCACAACCCCTTCTGTTTTGCCTTTATTCTCTCCTCATTTATCTTTAGTTTCTCATCCAAACCTTTACCCTGGAACGTCTGCTTTCCTGGTTGCTTTGATTTTGATCCTTTTTCAAACTTAATTGATGTTTACCCTCTTCTAACACAATTCTTGGTCTTGATCCATCTGTAGAATAAACACCTGATAGTACACATATAAAAGGTAAAGGATTTATCTAGACAGAAAGTCCATTTCTCTGCCCCTCTTTCCTTCTCCATGACTTTTGAAAAAGTTCCTCATCTTAATGGCAACAAAAAATCTCTGTGAAATTGCTGCACTGCATGTCAAGGTCAAAATGACTGAGATCAGGATACAGCTGTAAAATTAGCTCTTCTGTTTCCTAATACAACATTTATTAATAGACCTAATTATTTTTATATCCAAATGTGTTCATAAATCAAGTAAATGACACTTATTAAAGCACTTTCACATAAGGAAGCTATTTACCACACTACTTGTTTCATATTTCTCTTTTTTTGTAAGTCCTTTTATTTAGCATCTTATGAAATGTAAGTATTTCCAATGCTTTAAGGAACACATGATTCAAGTTGCTTGGCCAAGCTGTGAGTGCTTGGTTCTTTCTTAACAACTTTTGACATCCCAGCTACTAAATGTTGTACTAAATGCAAGATATCAGAGCACAGCCCAGCAGATTGTTCTCAAAGTGTTTGCCCTCTGCAGGTTATCATTACTGACCCAATATAAACATACTCTGTATCTGCCTTGGCAGAAACTGCATTTAAAGTGTCCTGTTTATACACTTTGATTTTGAGAACAAAAGAGTGTCCATGTAAATTCCTTTGTTTGTTTAACTTAATTACATGCTAAACAGCCACACTGGTACGTAGAGAATGAGGCAGAAAAGAAGAAATACCTAAACAAACCTGCTTTATTTTTGAACATGCATCCTTTTGTCTCTGGTCACAGTCTCCAAAAAGCAAAACACATGACCTGAGGACTTTATCCTTTAGTCCAGTGTTGTACACCACAAGCTGCTTTGAACCACAAGGAGGCAAATGTTAAGCCCATGACCCTCTCTTGGGGAAAGAATTGTGTGTTGTTTCTGTACCTCACAAGGTACATATGATTTGAGATCAGAATAATCCCTGTAAAAATCTATAGAAGGGAAGGAAAAGATAGGAAGTGAAGTGACCTTTTACAATGACAAACCATCCATAAATGATGATGTGGAAATCAATGCTTCTCATTTCAGTGAAAAATCACCTTTCTGCAATGTTTGAGACAGCATAGGTGCCAAATTTTGACTCCAAACCACAAAAGCTGGCATTATCCTACCCACTTCCCCAAGACAAGGAAAATCCCTAATGGTTGCAATTACCTTTTCTCACACCACTGAAAATTCAGATTTCTTGAGCGAATACTGACAGGCTTTAAAGACTGGTTACACCTTTGCCTTCCTGGTGGGGATTATCACCTTCGCTGATAGGTGAACTCACCCAATATTACCCTTCACCACTTCAGTGAAACATCTGACACAGTGTAATTGTTAGAAATCTGAGCAGCAAGAAGTCCAGCAGATGACACACTTTCTCCCCTTCAAGATATCAGTGTGGTTTAATGAGGGCAGATAACTCAGAATGAATGTTACCAACTTTATCCACAAAATGCCAAGAGGGTCCAAAACTAATATAAATTTGTCATCATTATATCCAAGATTTCTGATATTTTCAATTACTATTTGTTTTCTGTATTACTGGACCTTTTAAAAAAGAATGCTTAGGTTAATATTTCATCCTCTAGATTTGAGTCTCATGTGGCCTGCAAAATATACCTATGCATTTATGTGTATTTTAAGAGTAGTGTGCAATCACAAAGGCAAAAATTAGTGAAAGACTTCATCCAAAGACACTGCTAAATCAGGAGTTATGCAGTTTGTCTATGTGCTATGTATTTCTCTTTGTGAACCTACCCATCCAAAGTGACTCTTATTTTCCCTCCAAAATTCATGGTAACTCCCAATTAACTGTCTCCTTCCTATACACTATGAAAATTATTTTTCACTCACCTTACTGTATCTTTTTTCCATTTCTTAATTTAGAAGATGCTAAACATCATTAAGTAGGGGTGAAAATTTCAGTTATCACACATCTGGTCTATGTGACATAATAGGAAGTCAGATCATTGTAGGAACTGTACCAAGACAGGTCAGAAAGCAAGCCCTTGTGACCAAGGCCACTTGCAAAGTAAATGGCTTCCCACAGTCAGAGTTAAACAAAACAAAAAAGTAAGGGCTCCTGGATAGTAGCACTGTTTCTGTTGACATCTCTGCTGTACTATTTGACCATTAGAAAGTACCATGAGATTTCCCAGAGATAGATCATGGCTTAGTGACAGATCTGATATTCACTCATTACATGGCAATGTAACCTGGAGGTGGAGGGCTGAAGAGAAGCAGACGCTGTCTCAGTTTTCAGGAAGGAAAACAGAAAAATTACTTCCTTTGCAGATGAGACTTAGAGAATAAAAAGAGTTAGCAGGGAAGTTAGCACTGAAGTGTTCTTCTTTTGCCAGGCCCTGACTGCAGTTGCTGTGCAGTACATCAGAACTATTGTGTTCTGACAGAGATCAGATGCTCAAAACTGAGTTTAAAAGTTGGTGGCACCCGGTTTGCTCATCAATGCTGTCAAACAGTAAAGAAAATCTTCTCTCACAGTGGAAATAAGGGCTTTTTGGTTGAAAGTCCTTTTTGCCGCCTAATGGACCTCTTCCTTTCAGGCCTCTGTCAGAGCCAATGTCTCACACTGCATACCTCCAAATATCCTGCTTTGAGCATGAATTGAATAACGTAGTATCCTGAGATAATTAAAGCAGCTGAGAAATCTGCCTCAGGATCTTCATGTTTACTGGAGAAAAATTTGAGACTGGCTGTTTTGTTTGAATTTAAATACCATATAAAGGCTTAAATTGAAGATATATCTTAAAAATAAATATTGTTTTGCTGCAATACAACAAAAACATTCCAGACTTTTGGAAAAAAATAGATGGAAGATTTCACTGCTTTCTCTGTTTAGTTATACATAGAATCTCAGAGTAATAGAATCGTAGAGTCATAGGATCATGGAATCCTAGGCTCATAGAATGGCCTGGAAGGGACTTTAGTAGATTGCATCTACTTGCAATCCCCTGCCATTTACAGGAACAACTTTTACTAGTCCAGGTTGCTCCGACCTCCATCCAACCTGGCCTTGAACACCAGGGGAACATCCACAGTTGCTCTGGGCAACCTATTCCAGTGACTCACCACCCTCATAGCAAAGAATTTTTCCTAGTATCTTATCTCCGTCAGTGTGAATCTATTCCTCCTTACCCTGTCACTACATGCTCTTGTAAAAAGTCCCTCTACATCTTTCTTGAAGGCTCCCTTCAGGTACTGGAAGGTAGCAATTAGGTCTCCCTGGAGCCTCCTCTTTACCATGCTGAACAATCACAATTCTCTTAGCCTTTCCTCATAGGAGAGATCCTCCATCCCTCTAATCATCTTGGTGGTTTCCTCTGGACTTGCCCCAACAGGTCAGTGTCCTTCCTGTGCTGGGGACCTGAGACCTGGACGCAGTGTGCCAGGTGGGATCTCACAGAGCAGAGCAGAGGGGCAAAATCCCCTCCCTGGCCCTGCTGCCCATGCTGCTTTTGGTGCAGAGCAGGATACAATTGGCTTTCTGGGCTGGGAGTGCACATTTCTGGGCTGTTCCGACCCAGGTGCACCACCTTGCGCTTGATCTTGTTGAACGTCATGAGATTCCCATGGGCCCACTTCTCAAACTTGTCCAGGTCCCTTGGGGTGGTATTCCATCCTTCAGGTGTGGCAACCACACCACTCAGCCTGGTGACATCTTCAGACTTCCTGAAGGTGCACTTGATTCCTTTGTCTATGTCATTAACGAGGATATTAAATAACACTGGTCCTAATTTGGATCTCAGAGGGACACCATTTGTCACTGATGTTCATTGGGACTCTGAGTCATTGACCACTACCCTCTAGATGTGACTATCCAACCACTTTCTTATCCAACAGTCTGCTTACCAAATCCATCTCTCTCCAAATTAGAGAGAAGGGTATTGTGGAAAACCGTGTCAAAGGCTTTACAGAGGTCCAGATAAATAACATCCACAGCCCTTCCCTTGCTCACCGATGTAGTAACTCCATCATAGAAGGCCACTAGGTTTGAGTTTCTTCTGCATTGCAATTAAACAATAATATTACATAGGCAGTTTCAACGGAGGATCTTAGGTCAATTTAGAAATGTTAGGAGGTGATACAAATTATGAATTCAATATCTGTAAAAAGTTATTTCATAGAGATGGTACTGCTGCTTCAGGTCTCTCACCATATCTGCATCTAGCTCACATCTTTCCACTTGTCCAGCTGTTGCTATTTTCAGTTCTTATCATCTCTGCACACCTGAAACTGGGCAGAAGATTGGCCATTGCACCTTAGATCTACTCAGCATACCACACAAAATGCAGCCATGTTTACCTCTAGTAATAGGATTTTAATCTTCCTTCATCTTGCCTAGAGATAGGAAACAATCTTCTCCTAGTCACTTTATCATGACGTTTCAAAGACAAATATTATTAATATCAACTATAGAGATAAACAGCTGTCCAGCCTTGCTAGAAACCACAGGTCTGTGCACATCTCACTACTTGAGCTTCAGGATTGCCAGAGCTCAGCATTAGTAAGAGATGTCTTTATTTAACTCTGTCCTCCGCAGGCAAATATTTCCAGAGGAAGGAATCTTTCCACCTGAGATATTAACTTCCTTTGTCCTAGGAGTAATTTCATGTTCTCTTTCCACTAGCTTCTACTTTGTCTCCCCAAAGCATGTCTCCATGTTTCCCATTCCCTTAGAAATGGGCTGTCATTGAAAGTACATATAAAAGTAATTCCATAAGAACAAAATAAAATATCTCCCTCACCAGTCATTGTTAAAATGAAAATATTTCAAAAACCAAGTAACATAAAAATCAAGCAATTTTCCCTTTATCCCTTTCAATCATTAAACTCCTAATCTGAAAGTAGTGGTAGGGTGATTTTTTTCCCAAACTCATGGAGAACTATTTAGAAATCTCTTGAATGACGACTTTACTCCGTTTTGCTGGATAGCAATCCAATATTTCACTCAAAGGAAAATGTTTTTAAGTGTAACATTGAATGCCAATTCCACTGAACATGAAGGAATATTTTAGCATGAGTACCAAGTAAATTATTCAGCAGAACACAGATATTATAGCCAGTTGTTCTGTTCTTAAATCACAGCAATGTAAGCTAAAAGAAAGCTTATCGTTAAAATTTTCCTAGCTATTTCATTGATAAGAAGTTAAGCAATCTCATGTTTAGTTTCATTTCCAGTGAAACTAAAAGACGTCTTTCACTCCAAACAGAAGAAAAGCCAAATTGTTTATAATACTGATTTGCTTTAGAAACAAAGAAAATGGTGTTAAATTTACATCTTCACTAATTAAATGGATGATCAGGAATTCTTATGGGGGTTTTTATTACTCAAATGTGATTAAATACTAAATGTTTGGCAAAACAATGATTATTTCAATAAATAAGTGCCCATTTTTAGTTACATACTAGAGGTTTTTGTCTGATTTAAATGCTTTTGTCGTACTATCAAAGAACAGAAGCAGTGCTGTGAGTTACATGACCAGTCAACATAAAATGGAACAGCTGGTGTGACTTAAGCATGTCTGGAAAGTGTTTGTCTTGACTGTTAATCAAATATGGCAAACAAATACAACAGTTTAGAAGTAGTTAACCAGCCATTAAGCAAAAACTGTAGCTGGACATACATTCCAGGTCATGCTGAGCTGCACAAGCTAGGACTTATTGAGAAAAAAATACTCTCTCACATCAAGGTTGGCAGACAGTCTTGAAATGGCTCTAACTTGCACCCCTCTGTGGATTACTGCATATTAGTGTAGTGTTTCAGCCAAATGTTCTCCCTTGATGTTACTCATTTAAAAGAGGTTGGGAACAGGAATATATATACAGCTCATTCTAGTCACCATTGAGTGCTAAGAGAATTCCTTTCATGCACAGCCAATTTGGCTTTCTGGAAAGCAAATGAAACAGAGGTATTCTGAAAGCTTCAATCATTTCTGCCTACTGCATCAAAAGGAGGTGCAATGTCTTCTTATGCTCCTGATTGTGCTTTCCTGCCTACGGTATACACATACATAAGTTTTTCTCATGGTATATGTATATTCCTAATTTCTGTTTATTTTCAGAAACTAGGAATCAAGTACTGTTCCCATATTTTATTTAACAGAAAAAGAAAATTAATTTCTCTCATGAAGCTCCACAAAGTAATCAAGAAAGCAATTCTTTGACATTATTGTGGGATAGCTCCTCTTCTTAAAATTTCACTTCATGGCAGTCTACAGGGCTTCACTAAACTGGTTCAAGATTAAAAATCCATTGGATGATGCTCCAATAGATCAACCTAACTTCCTAAAGTACTTTTCAATTTTTAATACAATTCCAACTATTATGCAGAGCAAACTGCAGAATGTTGTTTATGCTCATTCACTCGTCAGTAAATACTTTTCTCCATCTTCCTCCTCAATAGCATCAATATTCAGGGTTTTTTGAAGCATAGCATTTTAGAGTGAAAACTGATTTCTTTACTACGAATAGTTCTTTTGATATAGCAGCAAAATACATATACTGAATTTTGTAGCTCTTTTTCCCTCTAAACACATTCCAAAGGGGAAAAATATGTTGCTTAATAACAGCTGAAAGGCTTACTTTTTCACTTTAGACAATTTCTTCATCTCTTTAGTCATAACACAAACACTTTTTGTGTGCTATAATGTGCTGTCCTACCAGGATCCTTTCAAAGTCAAGACAGACAGGCATCATTCCTAGCTGTGACCAGACCACAGCCCTTGCCCTCAGGAGGCCTGGTGGGAACACTGTTTTTTGGGGGATCACAGTCTCATACCAGCCCTATTGCTCAGCTAGGACAGTCACAAAGAAACAATGTAGCATTTTTTCTCAGGTCTAATCCCCCACATGCATATTCAAAACAGACAAAAAGCCTGCGAAAGAAGTCAGTGTGAACATGGTCTGGTCCTTGACTTCAGATCCCAGCCTGCTGCATTCAATAAGGTGAACATCAGGGAGACTTTGGTTTTGCACGTAGGTGCCTGTGTAAATCAATCGTAAATCATCATTGCCCATATGAAGGGTTCCCATCAAACAAATTGAGAATCAAAATATTTAGGCAATTTCTTAGAGTTACTATTGTTCAGCTACTCCTTCTTGTGAAAAAATCAGTGTCAGATACATTCTCGTACTTGTCTGTCTCCAGAAATCCTTACAGGCTTCTCAGAAGTGGAAAGCTGCCTCTTCACTTCTGGGTATTAAGCATTTGAAACAACTTTTCCAAAGCCTGTCTCTGAATAGTGCAAACCTTAATTTTTTTTTGTTTAGTCCGAACAGTAAGCCACATTTGTTTATCCCTCTCCCCCTCCAAGGAGAAAGAAACATAAACAAAGAAAATAACTTCTGTCTTAGGTTACATGGAAGGTGTAACCAAAAGTATGTATTCCATTACCATTTTCATAAGCTGTGAAGAACAGGTGGGGCAGTGCTCTTTGTCTTCAGCATGACTCAGCCCTGATAACACCACTGGGGGTCTTTCAGAGATTGTCTGAACTGCTATTTCAGATGAGTATTAGAGTCACAACAACTACCAAACAAAGAACAAAACTTGTGAAACAAACAAAAAAATGAGGGTTTTATTACCTCGTCTTTACTGGTGTTACTAGTTATTATCACATATTATGAGAACATACTGGAAAAATCATGTTTTACTGCACTGTTCCTTGCCCACTGCCCTCTATTGTCACTGTGTTTAACTGTATGAAATAAATGCTGAAGCCTACCAATATTTGAGCTGTCCATTCACTGATTTGTTGGAAGCAGTGAACTTGGTTTTGACCCCCATTTGTTTAATTTTTCTTTTTAAGGTGGGTACTTAGCTGATGTTACCATGAAAGAAAGAATAAGCATACCTGACATGAGAAATTGCTGGTGCCTGTTGAGCCAATTTAGGCTGGTGCTTAGGAATTCCTTCCAAGAGCATACATGTCAGCAAACCCTAAGCACTAAAATAATCCCAAGATGTAAAAATGATACAAATGAGGATTGTAAATTCTTTTAAACAAAGGAATAAATATTGCTAGAATATTTTTGCAGCTGTTGCCTCTCTAGTTAACTGTTGTCAGCGCAGGAGAGCTAACGTGTGAAGGAACAAAGTGATGAGAATTAATTATCAGTTGAATTCTGAACTGACAAGTCTTTACTGCTGTCTGCATTTCAGAGCAAGATCATTGCACACATTTGACAAATCTGTTAGAAAAAAAATTCACATTCCTTGGACTTCCAAAAAGGGCATGAAAATTGACCTGAAATAATAGTAGGAAGAAACACACTTTTCACTGAAACTTCAAAACAGCAACAGTAAAAAAGGCTATGATTATTCATAATGTGTAGCATTGGGGAACAAGGCACGCAATCTCCCTTGGCACAGATTGGCTGAGTGTATTGCCAATGACATGCCTTCCCATCCAATCATTTTCCCAGATCATGCAGTGTCCACACATCCTGCTAACCAATCACTGCATCACACAGGAGGCATCCTTTCACGAGCACAAGTGTGTAGAAATGAACAAGACTTCTTTACAGTAAGGTGTTTATCTAAGTTCCACAACAATGAGAAAATGGGGCATTGGAGTAATCTCCCCCAGGAAGTGGCGGATTCTTCAACACTGGAATCTTTTAAGATTAAGTTGGACAAAATGGTCCATCTTATCTAGACCATGCATTTTCCAAGAAAAGTTGGATCAGACAAGTCTTGAGATTCCCTTCCAACCTGGTACTCTGTGATTCTGTGACTCTATGAAATAGGGTACATGCACAAGCTGCAAAACATAAGCAAAAGAGTAGTCAACCAGCATTTTTATAGATGGCATTACATTTCAGTATGTTATTCTTCCATAAATTCTGACCTCTGTCTGGTTTTAACATTTGGGGACAAATCAAATAATTAAGTATTAAACAAACTTAAACCCACTATGTAACACTAATTCTTTTTAAAGTCTTGTTGAATACTACACAGACCATATAATTAGTAAAATTATTTCATCTGGCTTTTACTTCTAACAATAAATCAATTTTTTTTGTTATTTCCACAGGTTAGTACTATTACGGTCAGCCAAATTATCAGAAATCCCATTTGCAGGAGGACAATATGACAGAATTTACTGTCAAGTTTTCATATTCAGCTGGAAGAAGGGAATTCAGAAGACAGTCATGATTTCTCCTAAAATTGAGAGTTAATTTGTCAGTCCTTCTGTCTAAGTCAGTCTGTCCTGGTTTCTCTCTACGCGTATATGTTGAAGTGTACCCCCCAGTAACTGCTTTGAAATGTCACTGTTCACTAGGAGGCCATTAAATTCCTCTGAAACTTGTGGGAGGCCCTGCACTAGGGGTCACCTGGACTTCTTCTTAGTCACAGTAATCTCAAACTTCATCAACTTCACCCTGTGAATTTTCTTCTTTTAAACCATTCTGTAGGAACAACTTTTGCTCAATGCTCCTCCCCCTGTTCCTTCCCCCAGCAGCAGACATATAGAGAAATAAAATTTCCTTCAGACTGATGTCATCCCATAGCAAGACAAGTCTATGTTCTCTGCTTGCAGGCTTATAAGCATCTCTGTAAGTGTCGAAGAATGCGTGCTTCTGATACACCTATCTCAGCAATTAAACGGAAATTTTTTTTTCCCCAGCCAATGATTGATATTATTTCTACGTATACACTAAAACTAACAGCATGTGTTTAGTCACAAATCTAAAATCAGAACTGCTAAACATGTCAGCTGTAATTTCCCCATGGAGCTCCGATATTGCATTTGTCAGGTAGAATTACCATGCTCTCTTCAATTTACCCATTGTTCCTAATACAGGCCAGATGCATTGCAGCTTCATGCAGTTCTCAAAAAGATCAATCTGCTCTTTGACCCCAGCCTTCAAATCAAGGCTTCACAGGATGTTTTAGCAGAGAAAGGTCTCAGGACATATTGCAAACATCACCATCCGTATTCCCCCCCTTGCTCACCTGGTTAGTGAACCAAAGGGTACCCCCACTTCATACTGATCACAAGGGATATTCCACCTGCTGCCTCTGCCTTTCCTGGCGCTCATCTGTTCTTTAGCTCTTCCTACACCATGCTTTCCCATTCTCCCCAATCACTTCATAATTCAAACAACTTAAGAGTTTACATTTTTTCCAGCTTGTACTGGAAGAATAATCGTTACAATGTTTTATGGAGTTCTCATATTTTTTGCGTTTCCTAATACTGGAATGTTCCTCAATCCTATCTCTCAGATGTTTGATAATGTTGATTCACAAGGGAAACAAAAAGAAAAAGACATTACAAACAGAGCTTCTTCTGGCACCACACCTGGTTAAGATATTTGCACTGCATTTATAAATTCAGATTTCACTAACAACAAGACAAATGGCAATGTTTTCTAGAAAGGAGTAGCAAATTAATATTACATGGTGCAATTAATGCCTTCCAATCTCTTTATTTAACTAGGTGTCCTCAGTGATCATTCTTACATTCAACCCCTTCAGGCAGTAAGAAACAGAATCATTTGGGAAGGCATTTTCAGTTAAATGAGAAATGTGTATTAAGTGTCCTCATTTCCACACCTGCTCAACACTGGCCCAAATAAACATGGCTAATAATTTCAGTATTACTGAAGGACCACAACCAAAAAAGTCTTATTTATACTATCCTACACATTGCTCCTGAATTCTACTAGAAGAATAAAACATAAATTATTACATATTTAAAAGCATTTAGCCAAGAGTGAAGGAACTGCAGGTCAGCCAAAAGCTTTTCTTTTCAATTACCTGTCCTTAATGAACCCCACAAAGAGCCACAGGGAATTTCAGTTTCTCAGACTAGAAATACCAATGTGATAACCCTTCAAAAGACAGGGTACTCTGATATTTTGTCAAAGCACAATAAAATATAATGTTAGGAATTAATATCACCCTTACACACAGTGGTCCTGGGCTCCCCCTCTTCCTTCAGCAATTCCTACTGAGCCAGGCACACAGAAGGCACAAGCAATGCCAACAAAAAGTCTTTCTTTTAAGCTGCTCTGCTACACCCTATAACAAAGCATACTGCAACTCACCCCCTCACTGCACTGACAGCAAAGCATTTACAGAGAGGAGGTAAGTAGCTGCACTCATCAGGCTGAGGAGGTGATTTAGTTTTGTGACAGAGGGTTATTTCAAATGTTTTGCAGTAGATGTAAATTGATGTGGAACCAGAACTGTCATTCACTTGGTGGTGATGGTGTCTCTCTACCACTGACACCAGGAGTTATTCTTTGGCAAATGCATATGCAATAAGAATTCTTGAGTGCTCCTGAGAACTCCTGAGTGAAATAAATTATTTCAAGATGCCCTTTCAGCCAAAACATTTTGCACTAAGTGAATCTCAGATTCCTAACCAGATTTCTGTTTACAAAGTTGTTTTGCTCAAGTATAGTTTCAGTTTGTTCTTGCCCATCCAACTATTAAGCATTCTTTGAAGCAGTTCTGCAGTCACAAGTGTTGAGAATTGTGAGGAAGTATGAGTTTTTCTGGGTGCTTTTAAGCTCACTGAAAGAAGACAGCAAAAGAGTAAAAAGCTGTGAAACAGCTAAGTAATTTTCATCCATCACTGCTTGCCAGAGAGATACAAATAATCCATCCTAAAGTCTTGGGCTCTTAGCCCTGGCAGTACAAGTGTGCACTTCACTCTCCAGCATTAAAGATTTGGGAATTGGTGAGAGGAAAAAACTTTAAAGAAATCCATTATTAGTAACATTTTTAGTGTAATTTCCATGTACCCTGCCATTGACATTATTGGTAGGCTAGTCATAAGAATAAATATATAAACCATCCTCATGAGAAAAAAACCAAGATTTTTGGTGTAAATCTATAAAAGGAAAGGGAAATATATTTAAATCTGACTATAGTTCATAGCCACATCCAAAACCAGCCATAAAAATGAATTTGTCTTTTTGTTGATTGAAAGACTTAGTGAATACAGTAAGCTATTAAAGAAGTCTAGAGGTTTTTTATTATGTGCCAAATGTTAATTCTGTTGAACTAAAAGCATAAACTTCCATCAGGAACAGAATTTGCCTCTAGGATTATCTTTTCAGCATATATTCCAAATCACTGCCTTCATGGCACGGTACCTCTTACAGATATGATGAATTGGATTCCATTCTGATTTAGTGCTTGCTTGATGAAATGTGATTCTCCTTTTCTACATCTTCTTTCTTTTTTTTTTTTACTCTATCTCCTCTTTCACTTATTTCGTGCATAACTGGTTTTGTCTGCCTTGATATTCTTCTATTCTGCTTTTTTGTGAACATAAATCAGCATAGATAAGAGTTAAGCCAGTATTATGAGTCAGTTTAAATGCATTCAGTCTGCCAGCAGTCTGAAAAGATTTGTATTTGGTACCCAGTTTTGTCTTTCTGCTCAGGAAGGTCATCCAGAGCCTCAGGAGAATGATAAGAACTGTTTATTCATTTTACAGCATAACCCAGGTCAGACTCTGTTCCTGACATATGTACTAGCTGTATTGTTTAAAACAGCTATCCAAACACTGTATTGTAAAAATATAGTTAGAATTTATAGTTTAAACGTATCATGGCAAGAACACTGAGTTTTTCTGTTTCTGAGGGAGTATTATATAAATATTCCTAAATCAGTAAAGCTCACTCAAATGTAACCCAGAGCAGAACAGGCTTTAAATCCAATGACATGTCCTTAATTTCTCCTCTATTCTCATTGCAACTTGGTCTGACCTAGAGGCAACCTCGTGTTCTCAGACTGAGACTATTCTGAATTTAGCCTTTCTGGTGCAAATCTGCTTTACCGTTACACAATCACTGCATGTTTTTGAAGCAGTATGCACATATTTTGCAAATGCATATTTGAATGATGTATGTGCTTTTGCAGTTTCCTCTACAAAGCAGGCAGCTGCTTCATTTGATAGCTGTTGCCATAACAAGCGCAGGAATTTGCCTCAGCAATTTCTCCATGCGGTATGAAAGCCAACACTCACCAGCAGCAGTCAAGCAAATAGGTCTGGTCTTCAGCTGTGATCTGGATCTGTGTGTATTAATTCACTGTCTTTTTGGTAATCCCATCTCAAAGGCAAGGAGTCACTGGATAAAAAGACCAAGTAATCCACATACCTGTCATGGTCTCTCTGACCCAGGACCAAGGGCAGAGGAAGTGTCTGTCACAGGTTTTCAAGTCCAAACTGAGGAGCCTGGGATTCTAACCTTAGCCTACTCCACAGGGAAGAAAAGATCTTCCCAAAGCAAAAAGGGGAAGAACATGCAATGTATAGTTGTCACCCTAAGGAAATACACTATCCTTACAAAAAATGTAACAGACGTCTCCTTCTTTAGAAAGGAAGCAGAGGATGAAGAGAGAGTTCTTCTGAAGATGAGAGCAGATGATAGCTCTGAAACTGAAAGAAACCTCATTTGATAGTCAGTAAAGTCTCTATTAATTGTCCTCTTTCAAAGATCAGCACCCTCTAACTCTGATCTTGGTGAAGTGGCCTCTAGGAACTGTCACTTAAAAAGCTAGCAGATTTACCAATTAGGTAGAAGTAAATGAGAAAAAGAGAGAAAGGGAGGTGGACATCCTTACAAGGTAACATCAGAAATATACTTATGAAAGATAACTAATTATGGTGATTTTTAAAAATATATCCAGCCTGTTGTATTTTCTAAACACAGAGTAACCTCAATCTGCTTCATAGTTTTTTTATGCTACTGTCCCAAATCCCATTCAGTTAATGTAAGTGGTTTAAAAACCCTTATTTTCAACAAGTGAAACACAAGAATAAATCTATTCACTTACAGCACCTCCTAAGGGCCATGGTATTATTTGACATGTCAGTTTATTTTGGTTGGTCTCCAATGTGCAGGACGGAGCGAAGGGTGCTCCAAACCAAAAATTTTGTTTGAAAAACTAAAAGTCTTGGCTGTCCTACAATGGATTTTAAATAAAGGAATGGGAATATATTTCATCACAACATCCATGAATGTGTTTTGTGTTTATTACAGTGATGGTCAAAATGGAGAAAAACCCAGCCTGTGACTAAAAGGGAAAAATCTTATGAATCCTTAACTAGTTAATAATCAGACTTTTTCTTGGTTTAGTTACATCATTATTTTTAAAAATCATGTATAATTTCATAAAAGTAGATTTGATGTTAAATACAAATGCATAATTCTTTTCCTAATTAAGCAATTTTTAGAAGAATATATTAACCAGTGAATAGATTGCTGCCCACTTAGGAGCTTAGTAGACAGTCTGAGATTTGTTAAAATATCTCATAACACTACTAGATAAGTTATATTCCTCAATGAGCTCAAGAAATGTTAACAGTATTCAAATAAATTTTTAAAATCAAGAATTTGTATGATATAATTTATTCAACAATCAGGAATTTCCTTACCTTGTCAAAGGATGATGAACCTAATAATGATCCATTATCCTACAGAGACTTGTAGATTAACTTTTCCATCCTTCAGGCAGCTTCTCTGACTAAAATCATGCAAATTGTTAAGGGCTTCCAGATCAGAGGAGTCCTAGCACATTCAAACACCCATTATTAAATTTTTTTTTCTGTCTTTGAGATAGAGAAAATAAATATATAAGTGAAATGATATCTTCAAATACTTTTTGTTATGATATTGCATATCCAAGAAGAAGTTGCAATACTTCAAATAGAGCTTTACACAGGAGATTTTCCAAACTGAGAGTGGGAATTTATAAATAGCTACATTTGCATGTGTGTTTGTATGTGTGTAAAATATCTACATCTATAGTAATGATATAGTACACCCTTTTCTTCCAAACCAGCACTGCCATGAAATTAGGTCTTCTCTATGTGGGGAAGCTATTTCTGTTCCCCAAAAGCATTTTACTCTACATCATTTCATCCATGCAATGTGTAATGAATAGCAGTTTGTTAGCACACGGCAGAGTGTATTCTCTCTGGAACAGTTCCAGGCTTGTAAAACATCCTCTCAAACACCATTAATTCTAGAAGTATAAAAGCTTAGTTACACATACGTCCTCCTAATACACTTTAATGACCTGTAAAAGAAGCAGTAACACTAAGTAGTAAAAGCTATGAGCAAAAATTCTTAGATGTAAATTTGGTTCCCAAACTATGAAATGGCAAGGAGGATACAATACAGACACCTGTAGAAGAGTCAGACTTCATTCACACTACTGTGTGCAAATATGCAAACACACATTACTGCAATTACATAAATATTTAGTATTATATGCAATGACAACTGACTTACAAGATATTGCAGATTCAAGTAAAAAGCTGCCCTATTTAAAGTTTCCTACAGGAGAGACTGTTTCTTGCCCTCAGACAATATCTGAGCTATGGGGTAAACAAATCTGTTTCTGCTAGATAGCGATGTGTTTGATAGACAGGGCTGCTAAAACCAGTGAGATGTGTGATAGGAGTTGGAATAGTCTAATTTTTAAAGCAGTTCAGAAATTCTGTTCCCAGTTTCCAGCAAGCTAGCCACTTTCACAATGCCCTTCCAAACTGGATCACTGGGTGATAACTCTTTATCCTCTAGATTCCCTATTTGTAATTTCTGGTCTTTAGGAGCTCTGAGCTCTCACACCTGACAGTTCAGTAAGAGCTCTCCTCTAAAGATACAAGCACTGTGAGGCATTAAGAGTGGCCTGACCTGTTTTAGTATTTCAGCTTTCTCTCTGCAATCTCTGTGTAAGGGGGAGTGGATGACCCCTGGTGCTGGACAAAACATTTCATTTGCCAAGAGGTCTCACAGCAAAAATAGCAAAGAAATTATTAGGACGTGCAGTTCTTGGCTTCATTTCCACATACTAACATTGTGATGATTTCAAATATCTCCACCCTCTTGCAGATCATTCCGTCTCTTCTTCTAATTATTCCGTGTTTTCCAGTTAGAGTCTGTCTCTTGCTCTTATCACCAGGGACCCCTGCCCTGCCTTTTGATCTTATTAGCTACTCTATCCCAAATACTTTCATCTCTGTTGTTCCTCTTCTGTGTTCTTTTTTTCCCCCCTAATTTAAACTCTCCCATGTCTTCCTGAGGTCCTTTGACCTCCTCTGATACTCCTTATCTCTGTCCAGTAATAACCCTGACACCATGGAGAAGCAGTTCCACCATGTCAGGACATCCCCAACAAGTGGAAAAAGGATTTACAAGGAAAGTACTACCCAAGTCCCAAAGCCCAGGCCAGCTGCAGATTAAGTTTTGGTGTTGAAGGGAAGACTTGCTCTATGATTGCTGCAGAAGGGCCAGGGGAAGATGGAAGACTTGTGCTGCACACAGGCATAACTCTGCTTTTGTATTTTTGAGAGAGGTTTACTTAGCTAAACTAGTCAGACTTTTAACAGCTACACTAGAATGATACGATTTTTCTGCCTAAGTTCCTACTCCTACTCTAGTGCATTTAGGCACTAGAAATTCTCAGACTTATTATCCCTTTTCACATGCCAAAACAAGGCTTGCTTTAGTACAATCTCAATTTAATAAACAATTGAGTTAAATTCTTCTTGTCCCACTGTCAGAAGGAGGTAATTTGAGGAAGAGAGCTGCCATGGAAGACTTCAGCTGAAAAACATGCAGCACGAACACAGCGAAAAGACCCACTTACCTCTAGGTGAAACATAACCTGAAATGCCTACGTGTTCACAGCCAAAGATGCCATGCACTGTGTCTGGAGCCAGTGCAAGTCCCAGTTGGTGCAGTGTGAGCACAAACATACAGCTGCTGGTGGTACAAATGTTTCATGTGCAGCAGAGCCTAAGCTAAGCAGCCACAGGCTGCTGGGTCTCGCACTTTGGATGAGGACTGTGGGACCACATATCTTTGAGAAGTGCAGAAGTGGGAGATGCTTTTCATCCCTCCTGACCCACACCAGCATCAGCTCTCCACACAGTACCTCTGAATCTAGTAGTTTGTAACGCCGCAGCTGCTGGCTGTTGTGTGAGCGCAGCTACTCTGAATACCTGCAGCATGCTCTGCTCTCTGTGAGGGCTTGCTAGCTCAAATCTGGTACGTCAATGACCAATGTGCCAGTAGGACCAGTGTGCCAGAAAGCACAGTCACTGAACAGGTTCTCTGAGTGCAACTCTTGGCAGCTAAATCCTTAGATTTTAGATCCATTGGATCTAAGTTAAATCCCTTCAGTGCCTGCAAGTACCTCTGCTTCATAGCGGCAGTGTCATCACCTTCTCCTGTCCATTTGGCAGCACCAAAATTACCCAAGATTTTCACTGTCCAGAAATACCTAATTTTTTCCCACCTTTATACCCCTGAACTGAATAATCAGGCTTAGATTCTAAATCAAGACAATGAAATAAAATTCCATGTGATACCATCTAAGAAATCCACCTCTTTATTTTTAAGAGCATGTTCTGATCATGCAGTCATTGGGGCTTTTTTCCCCATTATCTTGGCTTTGAGTTCTTCTAGGAGCTAAAAAGATAGTTGTATTTTTCCTCAGCTCTTTACCCTATTAGGTGGATCCTAAAATACTCAGAGTTCATCCTAACTTATTACACTATTCTTCATACTACAAGCATCAGGATGCTATTTTTCCATTCAGCAAAGTTAATTTCTTCATGATATAAGCAAATGCAATTCCCTGCAGATTTAGTGAGACTGGAATCCATTAGTGACAAGTCTGGATAAATTCAGCTTTTGATAAAGAAGATAAATGAAGACTTGTAAGAAGAAAATGATTGGAGGCATATTGCAAGCAAAGACAGTAGCAATTAGTAAGATATACGGACTGTCAAGAATAGAATGATTTTGTATTTCGTTCTATCCTCCTATCATCTGTGATAAACAGTCCAGCTCTAGAATAAGTAGATCACTTAAGCTTTTAAATGGAGTGTAGTGGCAAAGATGCTCAATAGAATCTGAGAGACTTGAAATGACTGGCAGCCAAAGCTTCCACTGAAAATTCAGAGCAAATGAAATTTTTCTTAAAGAAAGTAAAAGAAACTTTCCCTGAAGTATGCAAATCTCCAAATTATGAAAGGCTTTGTTCTGTTTTTCACATCTTCCTGTTACACACCTTGAGAAACAGATACCTTGAGAACAGAAACCTTGAGACATGGAAGGAGGAGAAAATAAAGCCTTTTTGAGAACTAGCACAAAACTTTTGTATGCTTGGTGAAAGAAATACATATAAAGCTATTGGAAAAAGGGAGATAAATCAGGAAGCATAAGCTTAAACGTTTCAGTTGCAGTAGGAAGAAAGAATGGAAATTACTTCAGTTAGACACTGAGAAAAAGTCACAAGTTCGTGTAGATTGTGGATTTAAAGAAGGAAAAATGAAGGTAGTATAGATTGTTAAAAGTCAGTTTTCCATAAAGGATGCTTCCAAGAGCTCAGCTGAAAATGAATGTATTAATCTTACTTCTTTCTCTTTTGACAAGAGATGAGGATGTCAAAGAGGAGGAACTGAGATTGGCAACAGCTGCTAACTGCTTTGTGCAAGAAGTTGGGAGAGCTTCCAAGCTTAGTAAAGTGATAGATGGTGGAAAGACAATGAGATGTAGCATTAGCGTCCAGTCTTATAATCCTCAAGGCAGCCATTCTGACATGTTGGCAAACCCTGATATCACTGGGATACTGTGTTTCTTGAGTAGCTCAGGAAAGCAAACAATTCTAAGACCAAGGGGGTTTTTTTCACTGTAATGAGTTACGGCTCTGGACAAATCTTCAAATTCAAGTTGCACACTGCTCAGGCTACTTATCATCTTTGAAAGAATTCTTGATCCTTCTTTTCCTTTTTAGCATATAATTCAGCTGGGTTTAACTAAAAACTAAAAATCATTTGTCTTGAGATTTTCTTTGGATTATTCCCACCCCTTGGATTCTTGAATCCTAAGAGCAGGCAGCTAAGTAATTTTCCTGTCCAGTTCTTCACAGATGGGCTTATATACATCATGCAGAGACCCAGATGTGTTGTATACAGTGCCAGCAACAGAAAAACAGGAAAACTGGCAGCAAAGCTCTCTCTTTCACTCCACAGATATTCCTGAACAACATCGGGTTTGAATCCATATCAGTCCCCGCCTAGAGACTGACACTGAATAAAAAGTCAGAACAAAGTCCGCCTAGATAGCCAAAGGTTTTTGGTTTTTTTTTGCTTTGCAACCAAAACTTTTAAAACAATTAATTTCATGTGATTTTCAGTAGAGTGTATCCAAGTTAATTCAAAACATTTGTGAACCCTAACAACCCTTTTAACAAACACAGTTAAATTCATTAGGAAACCTAAAAGAGGCAAATTTCACATGATTTGTTAGCAAAAGTTTGACCCAATCTCAAATAGATGCACATAGCAGCAGTCACAGAGGCATAAAACATCAGGGTTTCAAAGTAGTCTATGATTTTCCTCTTACTTCTCAGAGTTTTCCCATTTTTACAAAATCACTAGCAAAGCATTGAGTTCTGATCTTTCTGTGGTCTCCAACCTCATCTTTCTTTTATCTTCTCAGTTTCATTACAATATGAGGTATTTACTCCTGAAAATCTCAAAAGTCTTCTATTTTGAGGTTTCTAGACCAGACAAAAAATTTCGACATTCTAGGTCACTTAGAGAAACACCTTTATCAAAACTGAATAGACAGCTGGCAGTTCATGCCTGTTAGTCTTCATTAATTTGTTTGCCCACGTTTCTTCTTGCTGATGAATCTGGGAATATTTCCCAGACACATCTTAGGTACTATTCCAAGCTAGAGAAGCTTAAAAGTTACCAGTGAAAACAATTGTTCAAAATACACATATGTATCTATTTTGTTACCAAAATGTGTCTTTATATTTGCAAGATATACATATGTAGATGATTCATATAGAAATACTGGCAAAAGTAATTTTAAAAGTTTATTTCTTACTGTGATTTTGGTACCAGACCTCAAGAGTTTCTCATGATCTGTAGGATGAAAAATTAAGTATAAGATAAACTTAGGCCATAAGAAAGACAGATGTTCATTTTGAAAAGATAGACTATCAATATTGGTTTTATTCCTTAGAGTTAATTGTGAGGATTTGTTCACTTTTTTTGTTGATAATAGTGAGGTCTTTGACATTTGAATTAATGATTTTTAACTGAAAACATAGTGACTTCCCAGTGTTAAAATGGTTCTTTCAAGAAACACCTGAAATCTATTTGAAGGACTGGTGTTCTCTAGTGATTCGATGTTACATTTATGTCCCTATAAATTCCCTATATGTAAAAGTCCCTATGTCCTATATGCAAATGTCCTTATGTCCTTATGTCCCTATATGTAAAAAAAAATATTACAGTGCAAGAAGTACTGGGCTGCTTTATGTCTGAAATGCATAAATGTTTTTGTTATCCCAGTGTTGTAATAAAATTGTTTGCAAGTCTTTTGACTAATCATCAGCCTCACTGAAAACACTTTAAACTGTATGCCATTTTCAGCCCATTTTACAGACAGATAGTAGCTCTAAGAGTAAACTTCATGAATAACTTCATGAAGCTGGATGTAGGTCAAAGACACTAAATAGAGCCTGAAGGATGACATTAAAGTGCCTGTTCCCTCTGACTGGGCAAGAAGCATGTTGGTGCTGTTCCATTAATATTTAGGTTACATAAGGTATAGTATATAGAATGAAGGATATAGTTGGAAATTAATGTACTGTGAGATGAGGGAGAAACATTGCCCCTTTAGAACAGAAATATGCATCTGTTGCTGTCCCTTAGCCATTGCTTCTTCAGACAGTCAACGCTGCTTCTTCAGTTAGGGGTGATTGCAGACAGGGAGAGTCTCCAGACTCTCCTGGAGTGTCTGGATGGCACTAAGGGGGCAAGGAAGGATGCATCTATACAGATAACAAGGGATGAGAGAAAACAGATAATTGCTTTGATTATTCTGAACCCTGGTGTATATAAACTCAAATTACCAGGATAATCATGTTAGGAAGTATTGTTTGTATCACAATTTCAAGCCAAAACTTTCCCATTCTTTATCTATTGCATGCATTTGTGTCTGAGCTCATTATACACCTGAGATCTCACAACCATGCAGAACCTTCAGCCCCACCACAATGGACGACCATCCCACATTTAAATAAAGTAATTTCCTTGACTTTTGCACAAAGTCTTGCTCCCCAAGTCCCAAACTAAGCATTTAAATCAGGAAACAATGCACTTTGTTGAGTTGTTCCATTTAAGTCCCTGAAGTTAAGTGGAATGATTTTGAGCCACTGTGAAAATGCCTCATTTTAACACACATATAAAATATTAGTGCATTTTGAAAAGATAACAGCCAATCCCCTATTGACCCCATTTGTGGTAGCTAGACTGTATCTTTGGTAAGCATCCCTCTGTGTTCCCTGATCATTGGGTCTCACTGCAGAGCCTATCGCACTGTATGGACAAGTGGGATTCTGGAGAGAGCTCTGGAGGGTTTTCTGGCTGTCCTAGCGAATAAGAAGGTCAGAACCTCAAATATTTGCTAATTAGATATCACATTTTGACAAGAGTTTGTTTGAGTTTAATTATTATAAAATGTTAACACAGGTTTCCATTCCTAAAAATTGGCAAAACGTCAGGTAAAAACAGAAAACATCCTGAGCAAAAGGGCAATTAATATTTTATAGACATTAAGACTGAACAAAGGTTAACAAGCTACTGCCAAAAAATATGCAAAACATAGTGATTTCATTTGAAATCAAATTTGTTATACTTAAAACAGTGGAAACAAGGGAAGGTCTCATGGAAAACTTCTATTATGAGTTAATAGTATATCTAGCTTTGTAGAGGTCAGAGAGTTAAAACAGTGCCCTTGGAGCAATTAAATGCCATAAAGAAGTATTAATTGTGTTTTCCTGTTGCTTCTATTTTTTCTTTCTTCTTAGCCATCACTTCTTTGCAGTGCAGCATCATCTATTTCCCGACATGTCATCTGTCAGAAAGTCACTTCAAATCAGTCATTCTTTAAAAGTATTTTCTACCTCCCTTTCTGCACTCCCTTCCTCAATCTCTATAATTCTTCAAATATTTCTTCAGTTAATTCTTCATCTAATTCTTCTGAATTCAAGTAAGTGCTAGGGCAGACTCTCTTGCCTTGACAACAGAAGTGATGCCCTGAAGTAGTTTCTGCAAGATGAAAAGGAAGAATCTAGTAGTCCAACAAACTCCTGCAGTCATACAGGCAGGGAATGGACAGTCTCTGGATATGACTTGCTTTGGATCATCAAAACACAGATTTATTGTTTCACTTACCAATTTTAGGGGGTAAATTTGTGAGAAAATGTAAATTCTTGTTACCTAGATAGATTTGTTGATACTACTTTTTGCTTAATAAAAATCTCCCTGTCTTTGCCTTATAAAAGCAAGCTGCATACTTCCTATGGAATGAATGTCTCAATAGGTATAATGTTTTGCAGATTTGCAACCTGAATGTTCTTCCTGAGTGCATATATATGTATATGTGCATATATTTTTTATTTTAAAAAAATTAAATATCCACATTTTCCCTGGTTGTGTCATCATAGATTCGGATAAACCCTTCTATTAAATGCTTGAACCATCATCACTCAGCTCACAATTTGTCTGATCATCATTCACACACAAAGCCACTGGAAAAGTCAAAACAAAACACAACTTTAATCCTTAGTTGATGATAAAAAAATGTAAGGACAGAATATATTACAGAGCTGCAACTGCATGTTCAAAGAGTAAATAAAATATCATTTTGTTTTCGTTAAGCAGTTATTATTGTTAAGAGAATACTGGCTGTTGTGTTAAGAGGAATGAATGATGCTCCAGCAAAGGCAAAACCTGGGTGGTAATCACAGCTGACAAAGCACTCTCGCGATTCAAACAACTCTTCTCATCAGATCTCCTTGAAAACCTGCATGCTTGTTCTACTGAAATTCTGAACCCATTTACAGTGTCTTGCACACGTCAGGTATGTTAAGTGGGGGTGGGGAGGCCATGCAAGGCACGAGCATTTCTTTTACGGGAGCTCCTGGAAAGGTTGCATTTTCTTTGTCAGAGCCATTTGCTCTTCCCTAGACTCTTCATTGTTCTGGCTGAGCTGTTCAGCTGTCCACATAGTCAATTTTAGAGGCTGCTGATGTAACAGAAAAATTAATTTCTGGTTTTTGCTCTTGTTCCACTTTACTTATATTTCCTATACGTCCATACAAGTACTTCCAGCTCACTGAAGGGGACAGGTGAAATGTGAGAAGAGAAAGGGTAGCAGTGATCACCAAATGTCTAATCACAGTTCAGTGACACAAATTATCTGAATACTTCGTTTCAAGGAACAATAGTTGCAAGAAATGTGTCAAATACAGCAGACTCAAAAATATACTAGACTACAGTTTGCATTGCCTACTATTAATAACTCATGATATTTCCCAAAGATAATTTTCAGCCCAAACAGGAAATTTACATCTTGGAAAATGCTGCTGTTGCTTCCTAAAAAACTGCTTCTCATAAACTCAGTTCTCAAAAAAAAGAAAAGTTTTGTGGGTTCTATTTATTGGTGTCTGAGCTGCAATGCACTGGAGTAACATCTGATGTGTTCAGATATCGCTGTTTGGCACTAAGCAGTCATGTTATTGCAGCTTGTAAAGAAGCCATCAGATCTCACTTGGCTTGACAGAACACACCTGGTGGTGACTTACTAAACAAAACAGTGGTGGTGGAAAATGGTGCTTTTTGCAAGGACTTCCATACCTGCAGAGGGGTAAAAAGGGAGTGGACAGTAGAACAGAGTGGATGAAGAAAGGCCTCTTATGGGTATACACTGTTTGTGTGAATTCTGTGCCCAGGAATGCCTGGACTGAGGGAGAGGAGGGGCCACTTGGAAGAAGTTTAAGTCAGTGCCTATAGAAATCAATGTCAGCAGCTATTTTTCTCACGATCTCACATAAATCAAGAATGACTAAGAGATTTTCATGCTCAGGACACAAGTCCTGGCTCCTCTCTGTACCCTCAAACACTATTTTTGAACATGAAGGCCATAACTCACATAAATGTTGAAGGCTTCAGGGGCAATTACATATGATTGATGATTGTAAATTGTTTTAAATCCTAAATTTAGTGTTCAGAATGAGCCTCTGCCATCATGAAAGCACAGAGCTCCTTCATAACATAGAGACTCGATCAAAGAAATGGCCAAAGAAATGTGGAGACTTCACCAGATCCTGGCAAAAGTAGTATGCTGCAATTTGAAATGTTCCCATACAGTCCACATACAGTTGTTTATGTAACAGAACTTCTGGAAACAACAATTATGTGCTAGGAGGAAATTGCTTATGATTAGCCTGAAGAAGAGTATTTCATCTTCATGTTCAATATGACATTGCTCAACTAAAGGATAATATGAAAAAGGAATATATTTGTCAAGCTTTCTGAGAAATCAGAAATGCAGTGTTTCCTAGCTTATACATATAGACGTAAGACGTGAAATTTTCTTCTTCTACATATGCAACTGTCTTTAATAATTTTTTTTTTTAAAAAAACAAAACAAAGACATATCTCTAAATTATCAACAACACTTAAAATTTCACATCAATAAACAGAAATATTCACAGGAAAACCTTACATTCATTTCATCGTAGAATCATAGATTCATATAATGGTGCTCAAGCCTTTTGATCAATTTAGTGGCTATCCTCTGAACTTGCTCCAACAGGTTAGTGTCTTTATTGTGCTGGGGACCCCAGAGCTGGATGCAGCACACTGGGTGGGCTCTCACCACAGCAGAGTAGAGGGAGAATCCTCCCCTTCATCCTGCTGGCCAGGCTGCTTTGGATGCAGCCCAGGGTGTGGTTGCCCTTCTGGGCACATTGCGCACATTGCTGCGTCATGTTTAGTTTTTCGTCCACAAACACTCCCAAGTCCTTTTTCTCGGAGCTGCTTTCAAATCGTTGTCCACCCAGCCTATATCTGTACTTGGGATTGCCCCAACCCCGTGCAGGACCTTACATTTCATTTTGTTGAACTTCATGAGGTTTGCACAGGCCCAGTTCTCAAGCCTGTCAGGGTACCTCTGGATGGCATCTCTTCCCTCTAGCGTGTCAGCTGCACCAGGTGCCTGATTAGGTGCCTGTTGATCAGGCCAAAAGCTCTTCCACAGGTGTTAATTTGTTCAGCTTTATTCAACTTGATCAATCTTCTGTTATTTGCCTGCCCACAATTTGCTTGCCCCCAACCAAATTATGCGGCCCAAAAGAACCAACATACAAATTCGAATGCTCAAATTATCAAACCCATCTAAATTACTTTGGAGCTTCAGCAACTTCAAAACTAAAGATTTTGATCCTTAAACAACAGAAATGCTCATCCTAGTCACTGTGAAGAAAATTAACTCCCTGAGACCAAACTGGCACACTGGGAAATCTGCCGGCTGCCTACTGAAGGATCAGAAAACCAGCTCAGTGCAGATCTGCATCCCGGAGGGCATACCTGGGAGGACGGCAGCACCCTTAGGCGCCAGCAGTGCCACTAAAGGCTAACAGAGCCAGGCAGATCTCAGCAATTTGTACCCAGCAGGCAATGTCCTCCTCACACAGAAATGAGTGCAGAGGGTGTGTAGGAGGGATGAGCTCTGATCCCTTGGCAGCTTGTTGTTGGAGGCAGAGAGAAAAAACAGTGTATCCCCCAACAGTTACTTCCTTGAGCACCTGCATTCCAGCATCACAGGGATGCCAGAACACTTCTCTGGCACCTGCCCCATGGTGTTCAGCTCCAGCCTGAACATGTGGCTGCAGGGTGGCTGGAAGAACACAAGCAGATGGTAGAAGACTAGGTTATCATGGACACTCCAGGATTCACAGGTACCATCCTTCCCAGTGGCTGGGTACATCTCTGGCATGAAATTGCTTTTGCAAAGCACTTAGCAGGCACCAAGAAGGTCACACATCAGGTTCTTCAGATCCTTTCAGTGTCAGGTAGTCCCTGCACTGACAATAGGGTGGCCACCGCCAATGACCTGACACCATTGTGTGCTTCGTTGTGTGCTCCATTGAAGTTTTTCCTCTTCCTTCTTGTTGTCCTTCCTGCTGCTGGAGCTGTCTTGCTCACAGCAGCTATTAGAGGCAAGTTTCATTTGCCTGGTCCAAAACAACCACTGCTGCCACAGAGAGAGGAGTGTGGCTTCTTCCACGGGCCTGCTCTGCTCAGTGTCCTGCAGCAGTCGCCTCATCTCCTGGCACAGTGACTCCTCTCACTGTTGCATTTGCTGGGCCACGGATACAGGGATCAGGTGATGGTGCTTCAGGCCAGACAGGATGGCCAGCACAGCCAGGATGAACGCAATTGACACTGCCATGGCCTGGGAGAGATAGGAGAAAGGTTTGCTCAGCAGGGCTGGGTGGGAGCTGGCAGGGAGCTGAAACTGCCTGGAGTGGGGGACCAGCAGGTGAGGAGGAGGTGAGGGAGATGAGGGAGGTGAGGAAGGTGAGGGAGGTGAGAGGGAGCAAGGGCAGTGCTTGTGAGCAGTGCAGGGTTGGAAGCCATGGGCCATTTCACAGAAGCCTGTGGGCACTGGGGTCTACAGCCTTGAAGGGGATGCAGTCCCTGACTGGAGACAAGACATGGCCCATCCTACCCAAACCACCTCATGGCCAATCCCTCACTAGGCTGTGCCCCATGAAAAGGTAAGAAACACGCAAGCAGGGTCTCCCAAGGCCCCATCCCTGCCAGACTACAGTGTCCCATGGAGCTTTATCTTAAGCAGTTTTAAAATAATATTTTAACTTCCTTTCCAAATCCTCAAAGTTATGCAGAATAATAGATTATATGTGTTCAATTACATGTGTAGTTGATATCTTTTTCAAGATGAAAGATGGTTCTCTCTCCTACAAATAGAAATTTCAGCACTTGAGACAACGTTAAAGTGTTAAATTAGGCTAAACAGAAGTACTCGATACAGAACAGTGTATTTATTCATTACTTTTTAACTTCGTAGCAGTTACCTGAGGCACAAATTAGAGAACTCCCCTCCTCACAGAACAGAAGCTAAACAATTTATTACAAAAAAATCCCTGTTTCTAAACATCTGAAAGATATCTTTAGTATCAGCCATCAAAGGATTTGGTATGTTTCTAAAATTGTCAAAGAAATATTGTGTCACCCTCAAGTGGGTTCTTTTGTCTTCTTCAGGGGGCGTTGTTAACAGCTCTTACAAAAGCTCTTATCTCTTCTTCATTTTCAGTGTTCCTTTTCCTTAACAGTAGTGGTGTATCATGAAGAAATAATATGAATGGGAGATGTCAAGACCATTGAAAATAGTGATATGATAACATTCCTAAAAAACAAAGGCAAAGTAGCTGGAGAGTTTAAAATACAGCTATTTTTAATCTCAGCCTAAATCTTTGAATTAGGATTGATATTTAAATTAGAAATTAATGCAACATGAGTAAAGGATAGATTCTTTTCACTATTACTCAAAATAAAGTGGGACTTTACACTGCCACTAAACCTCACTGATTACACGAATAAGCATCAGCAGGAAGGAGTAACAGAACCCAAACCTGGTCCTTGAACAAGTAGTTTCCTACAAAGTTTTTCTCACAGGTTTACTTATCCCGACACACAAATAACCCAAAGCTAGGGTTAATGCTAGATGTTTTTTCAAAGCAATACCCAGTACCATAGTTTTAATGTAAATACATTAATATAATCAGTGATTTTTAAAATATATAACACCTTTTTTTCTTTTTCTCATGTTTAAAAATAAAACAAAACTGGTGTCTGTTTTTTCATATTCCCAGGCTTTGTGCTTTCAGAGATAAAATAATGTACACAGTCTTATCCTTTTCCCAAACAATACAATGCTGTGATAACAACAAAGCTGGGAACTATTCCAGGCTTTCTGAGCCAGAGATATTGCCACCCATTACTAATAGTTGGGGTGGTGCTACCCATAGCCCTGAGAGAAAAGTGTGAAAGCAATAGTGATATTCTTTCCATATGCATAGACAAAATTAGTAATTAGTGCAGGCTTTAAATTTTTTGAGTGACACTGAAAAGGCACCTTTACTATATGCGTTTAGGAACAGAAAAGCTCCAAGACAAACTGATAACGAAACATTCATCTCTGAAATAAGATTATTAAGTGTTTCAAAATCATTTTCCTGTTCCCTTTAATGTCTCCTTGAACCAATTTGCTTCCTATCTCACTACCTATAACTGATTTCTGCATCCCAACCCTTACCATTTCCATTTACTTTCTCCTTGACCATGTGTCCCTATTCTTCATTGTTTCTTCATTCCCCTGCCCCATCACCCACTTTCAATACCACAGTATTTAGTCTTACCTTTCTCCTTTCTGAAGTTGCTGCAATTCCCAAACTTTTAATATTTAGAGGCACAACAATTCTCTTTTTTTCTAACATTGACTATAGGTGTCCACTGCCCAAAGCGAAATGGCAATAGAAAATTACATGATCACAGCACATTTCAGATTGGAAAGGTCTCACATCTATCCGTTTACTCACAGCAGTCTCACCTCTGAGATCAGACTGGATTGCTCCAGGGTCTATCCACTTCCATCTGGAAAACCTCCAAGAACAGAAACTGTGCAGCATCTCTGAGCAACCAGTTCCACAGCTTGCTTCTCCTTGTGGTAAAAGGAATGCTTATATCCACTGTGAAGGTCTCTTTTTTCAACTTACGCCTATTGTCTTACATTCTCCTGCCCTGAAGCACTGTGATCAGCCTGGCTGCACCTACTCCATGACAGCCCCATAGCCCTGGGTGGCTGCTGTCACATTCCATGAAGCTATGTCTTCCCCAGGCTGTACACTCCTGGGTCCCACAGCCTGAGCTGACAGAAAAATTCCTCTACCCCTTCCCACCTGGAGCCTTTTCGTCAGAGTTTCTCGGAGAGTCTCCTGCCTGTGGGACTGGAAGGCATTCAGCACATCAGGGGTAGGACTCACCAATCTGTCATTGCTGAATTTCAAAAGGCTCTTGTCAATCCACCCTCTGGCCTGTCCACATGCTGAGGTGGAAAACACTGATAACAGAAGGAGCAAGAGAAGCAATGGAGAGCAGAATGACCTTCAGGGCCTGCATGAGAGCAGCTTGCCCAGGGCCTAAGCTGCATATCCAGCCCAGTGTCTGGGATACAGAAAGGTTTAGTATGCCAAAATTTTTCTTGTACACCTCTAACAATCAAGGACTGAAACTCAAGAGACAAAGCCAAAATGTCAGTGCTCAGAGAGATGAGATGGCAACAGAGCTGCAGCATGCCCTGCAGGGTTTGTCAGCCCTGAACACTGTCCAGGTTCAGACTTAGTCAAACCCATCCAGACCCGCAGGAGACAGGGGAGTCAATCAGTGTCATTCTGCAGGGAATCTGCACATTCCCTGGGAAGACAAAGACATGCAACCAGCTCAGATTTAGGGCTCAGTGTATGGCAGAGAACAAAGGGATGATGGAAACAGTCAAAGCTTTATGTGAATATACAAATCTTCACCTAATTTGAAGGAAACTGGAAAACTGGAACATCTGGAAACTGACATCAGTGCCCTGTTACCAATAAATTATTAGCTAGATGGGAAAAAAAGTGTTCTGCTTTCTTTTTTAATGTGCGCAGTAAAAGCACCACTGACAGGTTCTAGGGGGTTAACTTGGAAGAAAAGAGGGATTCATGAGGCATTTAGAGCCAGAACTTGCATTAGCACAGCTGTCATGATTGTGCTTTCCTATGTATGCAGAGCGTCATCCCTTTCCAGGTACAATAATGGCTTGTTTGTACTTTATTTATTTAGTAATCACAGATTTCAAAATTCCATATAGATGAGCCAGTCATATAAACATGCCAGTAGGCTCAAAATTGAAAGCATGGATATAAAACAAATACAGAGACAGGATATAATCCTCCATGCCTTCAACAACAATTCTAAGCGTAATGGCATCTGTTCATGCCGAGATAAGTTTAATTTGATCTTATGACCAACTTGATGAAAGTTTCACGTGCCAAAATGTTAGTATGCGTATTTATATTTGCGTTTATCCAATTTCTGTACTTTCTTCATGGCATTTCACCTAGTTTTATCCAGTAATTAATTCATTAGTTATTATTATTTGTCTACCAGCCATTTAGTGAAGGAAATACTCTCAAAGAGAAAGTTGCTGTAAAGCTTCTTAAGTATTTTTGTAATTTAACAGCCTAGATCTACATTTTCAGCACCTACTCAGGCATGCATATGCTTTTGAAAGTCTTGGTAAACACCTAAATTCCACAACATATTTGGACTATTGGATTATTTCTATTTTCAAAGCTCTTAGAAGTTTCTTTACTATGTATGGTCAGGTTTTCAAAAGCATTTGAAATGATTAGGGATACCCATCAAGCACCTAATCAGATTGAGACACATTTAAGTGGAATGCACAGCCAACATGCTTTCAAACTCAACTCTCAAGGTGATATTTTTAAAAAGATGCAAAGACAGTTCTGCCTGCAAGTTGGCAGAAACTTACCCCTGAGCAAGGAAGCCTATTTCTGCCAACTGCTGAAGCATTCTGGCTGTTGGCATAGTTGGATGGGAGGCACTATGCAAAATAATTACTAGTTTGATTCCATAAGTCCAAGGGCTGTGCTTATATGCAGTAGGCAGAAGAAAGAGTCTGCAGAAGCTCTGCCAGAAACTTTTTTAATGGACCAAAAAGAAACTATGAAGTGTTCTATCAAATGCAGTAGCTATGACGAACATTTTACTGTCATGCAGGCTCTATCCTCATGAGTGTTATTATTGTTGTTATTGTCATTATTTTTATTTCTCTGTACTGGCCAGAAATAAGGAATTAAGAGATAAAAAAAGAGAAATGGTGACAGAAGGGGTGCTGGGAACCCTGTTTCTGCTTCCCCTCAACATAGCAAAGCACAGCAAGGACAGGTTACATGAAATGAACTGCATTTGGTAGGTCAGAGGTGAGAAGAGGGCTCCTTGCCCTGTGGGACTCAGATCCTAAGCAGCACTACTTAGCAAGCCCTTAACAGCCACTGGCACTGCTGTCCTCGGCTGCACTCTGAGGGCAACAGTCCCTCTGACTGATGTGAAGCTCCCAATGCAATCTCTTGCCACCAACATGGTGTGGAGTTATTTGAGAGCCTATTCTTCTGTTTTCTATTGTTTTCTGCTAATGTGACAGCTAATGAGTGCAGCTTGCAAAGGCTCAGATGAGACTCAAAGTTCCTTTGGGAAGGCAGAAGCTTTTCCTAAGGAAAGACCATGTTACTGTTCTATGAATTATTTTGCGGTGGTGATAATTGCTCTCTGAAGACTGATCTGTATATGGCCAACAGCAGAAGTACTGGGGCTTCCTAAATGGTTTTATAAAGAAGTTTGTAGTCTTCCCATCTATCATATAATACTCATCTAGTTTATGGTCAGAGCCAGTTACATGCCTTGCCATCCAAGGCTTTGGGTTTCCCTGTCAGCTGGGATAATAAGAACAGAAAATTCCCTTGCTATTGGCCACTTGGCCCACTTGAGAAAATCAAAGCAGGATAACTGAAGGAAAATAAGTAAGTACTTCTTTGTCTTGTTTCTTAGTCATATGGGAAGTCAAGAAAGACTTTAGGAAATTGCCTAACATTTTGATACGATGTTCCATAACACACTTGCCTTGATGTTACATAAATCCTATCTTACTGTTAAGTCTACTGGATGCTCAAGTCTGAAAATAGACATAAACTGGAGATCCTGATGGAACTGTTGAACGGTTTATAACTATGACAGAATACAGTCCAACACGCCTGCTGCCCCACATTATAACCCTCCAAGAGAATCTTTCCCAAAAATGGAGTATCCTTTTTGGGGGTAGGTTGGGACAGATAAAATAAATCATTAAT
This sequence comes from Acanthiza pusilla, assembly GCA_036630365.1. NCBI lineage: Eukaryota > Metazoa > Chordata > Aves > Passeriformes > Acanthizidae > Acanthiza > Acanthiza pusilla. The sequence goes on from JAXCHO010000034.1 coordinate 2,641,032, forward strand.
TAAAATAGAAAGTGCTTTCATTTTTTCAAAATGCCCAAGGGAGGATGTGTGAGCTGAAGTGAGGTTTCTGGGCCCATGGGAAGAAGGTGTGGGTGGCGATTGCAGGCAAGGCTGGTCAGGGCCTTAGGACATGTCATAGTCCTCAGGCTCCTTACAGATTTCTCACAGCTTATGGTATTTTCATTTCAAGTTAGTAGCAATATTTCTTTCCACTTCTAATATATATGGTTATTATTATTTACTGCTATAATCAAGAAATTATGTAGACTTTCAGCACTAGAAAAAGGATCATTAATTCAGAGTTCAGGAAAATCTTAAAAAAGAAAAAGAGGAGAAAATTGTCCTTAATTTCCTTTAGGATGATAAAAAGGAAAAAAAGGGCACTGCTGTGAGCTAGGGGTTAGAAGTGGGGTGAAGTAGGGTGAACACGCACCCTAGGGTGTGTGCTAGGCAAGTCATTAAGGTCTGGGAAGTAAATATTCTTTGTACCGTTAATAAGTAAAATAAAATAAGATACATTTTTAAAATGTTGTCGATTGTATCCTTATCCATTTAAAATTTCTATTTTGAGTATTTTATAAAGTACAAAATAGGTAATTTTTAAATTGTCTGAAAACAATAGCCACAGCAAGACTGAACTGATCTCCACAAAACCCTCCTGTAACTGGTTATTCTTCTTCATAGCAATGCAGGTTAGGAGTGAATTGATGAAAATCTGTGACATTTCAGTAAGGCAAAAAAAAAAGAAAAGAAAACAAACAAACAAAAAACAAAACAAAACAAAACAAAAGAAAAAAACCACCACCAAAAAACCAAACCAAACAAACAAACAAACAAAAAAAAGGGTCTGGGAATGGACAGGATAGCATTTAGTATATGGATGTTCTGAAACTTACGCAAATTTTTAAATAAGGAACTGTAACTCCAACACTAAGTACAAGAAGAGAATCTTGGAAATACAATTGTTGGAAGTGGTCACTCACATAATTTCTCTGAGGGATAAGAAAGAAGTTTCCAGTAAAACCTCATCACTCCTGAGAACAAACTGCAAGAGGAGTTTTTTCTCTCAGTATTTCAACTAAGTCATCTTGAAATGGAATTGTTTTCATCACTTGTCACTGCATTTTTCCCCATAAGATGGTCTAGGTTTTAAGCAACTCCATGTGAAAAACATTAACTGTTGTCTCTTTCAGAATGGTTTTCAGAAGGGTGGGGGTGTGTGGAGCGATGTGTTATATTTTGTGGACTGCTCCAAGTTAATACCCAGCACGAATACTAACAGGATTTTCTGTTCTTCCAGTTCAGATTTTGTCCAAGAATCCAAAATCTACCCTTTATTATATATTTTTCCTTTAAAACTGGGCCCTGGATAATGACAGAAGAGCTTCTGTTCTTGTCATGTCATGGCACTGTTCTAGATTTTCACCTTTGCCTGGACTTGCTGAAGAAGCTTGAAACAAGCAGTTATTAAATGCACATGCCATGAAGTTACTTTAAATCAGATGCTGCCAGTGTTGTTACTTTTCTATCTGTAACCTAACGAGCTAAGAAATGAAATTGCTACATAAAATCTTTCACATTTTTCTCCTAAAATCTGAATGAACAGATGCCTAATCCAAAACTCAAATGAGTTCAAAATCAGTCACCTGAGTTTGAGATCAGACACAAAAACTTCCTTGAAACTGCTGAGCTAAGTTAAGAAGTTTTATGTCATAAAGACTCGATAAAACAGTCTGACTAATAACTTCAGTTGTTCCTCCCAGGAATCACTCGTTTTATTGCTTTTGATCTTCTTGGTAACTTTTGTTGGTTTCTCTCTTAGAATAAACAGATCTTTCCCTCAGAGGTCTGATTATTTGGCACATTCATTTTCACTTTTTTGTGCTGTATTTGTCAGAACATCTGATGCCTTGGTACTCTCAGGCAGCATCTGTTGAAAGTGATGAGTTCAGCTGACACTGCACAAAGATCTGAAGTCTTACCTCCATGTTTGCTTGAGAAGAGAGTTGGTAACCCATATTTTTTAAATTTAATTGACTGTTTATTTGTATATCCAAACTTTTTCAGAAATCTAAAATGAATAAACACCATTCAGGTGGTCCGAGATTCCCGGGAACTGCAAAGAAACTCCATTTCATTCTCCCCCTCCTCAATTCAGAGAGCAGAAGGACTTCTGTTCTCCACACCCTTTCTTAGCAGCTGTGACTCCTCAGACTTAGCTGGAGTTTTCAAGTGAACTGGTCTGCGCAATTCTGCTAACAATTTCAGATGAATTAAGTGAATTTTCCAAAAGTTAGGGCTTTAGCTGAAAGTGCCAACTATCCATTATCCCTGTTCATTTAAAGTCTAGAATTTCTTAACCGTTCAACAGATACAATAGAATCAGCAATTTATATAGTCTCTGGAAAAACTTTCCAAGGGCATTGGCTTCAGCAGTGTCAGCAAGGCAGTGCATAATACACCAATCCATCAGTATGAAATGAAACGTTAAATTTGAAAAGAATGTCCTAACACTGATGAAAGGGCAGCTGCATTTCCAAAAGTGCTCTGAAAGAAGAAAGCAGCTGAACAAGTTAGGAAAATGCAGTCAAGAGATTTGGAAATGTGAAGATTCTATTATCTTTGACTATTTACTATCTCTGAGAGGCAAGAGATTTCATTTGAAGCTCTTAGAAAATTAATAGTGAGTTACTATATCTCACCAAGCAACATTAGCTTGACAATCAAGCTGGTTTTAGTTTCCTGATGCCATCCCACTCTTATTTATGACAAGTACTCCAATTCCCCTCAGTCATTTATTTGTGGTTTTATCCTTCTTACAAACAGTTTTAATATCTCCACTCAATCATTAGTAAGTCAAGAATATAAATTCGTTCCTTTTAGTATGCTTCATCAAATAATCGCTCCAATCTTCAGTGATTGCACAAGACTAGAAGAGGGAGAGAAAAACTGTTTTTCTGTCCCACAGGAATGTGAAAATCTTCTAGTCCTAATTTGGAATAGGAACACAAAATCTCAGCAGAAATACTAATGGTGAAATATTTCTCTTAATTGTTTTTCTGTGTTTCTATTTTACGAAAATAAACAGTAAAACTAAGTTTGGCTGTTTAAACCAAACTTCAGTTCAAAGTTACCCACATGGTCTTTTCCTGTATTCAAATGGTAAACAAACAGTTGTTGAAAATAGCCTTTTCCTACAGGAAATTGACTTCAGCAGTTCAGCAGTTTCAAATGGAAAAAAGCTTTGGCCAGGCTTGTCTCAGGTCAGCACTTGCACTCTAAATGAAACCTCCTTTCTTGGAGGTATGCCGCTGTAGAGATAGGCATTAAATGATATCAAGAAACAATGTCAGTGTGGCTCTCAATAGTGGAGATCAGATTTTGAGGTCTGAGCAAATAATTTTGGCAGATAAGCAAAATGCATTCAGAATTAAATGAAATAGAATTGGTCACAATATAAACAATGGAACTTTCCTCAAAGACTTTCCGCACAATTTCCAGTTAAATAGCTAACAAAAATAAAAAATCATTATCACTCTAAATATGAAGACTGTAGAAAGTAATCCTAGGAGTCAAATCAAGCTGCTGAAATATGGTTAAAGGTCAGGAGAAGACTCACCTCCCTGTGTCCTAGAAATGCCACAAGGAGTTTTGTCAACCAAGACAGAGTATAAGTTTGTTATTTTCTCTCTTGACCTTCCTGTAGAATGGTTCCTTATGGTGAAAGATAGTAAAAACAAAATTCTTGATATTGTATCATGGTGCTGATAGATGATCACACACCATCTTTATCCAATGAAGCCCTGTACGTTATGGTAAATTTGCTCCTGTGATCATTCCTTTATTTGGTGTGCAAGATTAACCCCTATAACTCCTGCCAGACACGACATATTCCCATCTTCCCTGGATTTTTTTTCCTTCATTTTTGGCAAGCTCTGCTTCAGTGGTGGTCAGGAATCATGCTTCCTTGCATGCCACTGTGCAGCTGGCCTGCGCCCTTGTTCAGTGAGATGTTTAAAGTAATATTTTTAAATGTCAGTTGTGCGATGAGCTTCTCTTGCTTGAAATTTTTAAGCTGTGTCAGTACCCAGATGAGTTCATGCTTAAGTGATTCATGGAGGAGGTTCAGTGGCTAGCTCTACTTTGAAATAATATCAAATTGATGGGATTAACTAATATGACATACTGGTTTAATCTGGTTCCACAAATCATACATTCTCATACTTTAACAACCTCCTCTGACTCATTGTTGCAGACAGAATAGTCAAAAGAGGTATATATGAACTGTGTATGTGAATATGTATTTAAGTATATTTCAGGCTTTTAAAGGGCCAGTCGCCAAAAGCAGGGAAGAGCTGAGAGAATCAGTCGAGAGAGTTCAAAGACTAAAATGTGAATAATCATAGAAAACTATTTTAAATCATTTCTCTAACTACACAAACTGCCTGCAAATAAGAAATATACCATACTACTTAAGAAACTTAGTTTTGTCTAAGGATATTCAGAAAAATCAAAGAATTCTTGGTGCGTTACTACATGGAAGTGTCAGAACTGAGAATTACATTAAACACAGGGTGGAGTTGTACATGAAATGAGTGTTCCGTGATCCAGTCATAGCATACAATATCACTGCAATACTTATATTCCAGCAGTTCCAAATTTTACATGATTACTTAAAGGAGGCCTTCTTCAGTGAACAAGTCCAATACCTTGCATCTAAGAGCTTAAAAATGCTGACATGTTGTCTGAATTACTTTTGTTGATATTCAGGGTATCTTGATCATCAGGGAAGTTCAAGAGGCCTGGCAGGAAATAATATGCTGATGTATAAAGGAGGTAGAAAACTAGAAAAGCCGATCTAGTTACTTGAACAAATAAGTGATGTGACCTAGTGGATTCTGCATTGTGAGTATTGACCCTCTGCAATTTAACATTACAATTCATAACTGAGAAAGATATAAAAAATCTTTACATAACTAATGATATACAGATTGTATGAGACAAAGACTGAAGCAGACTGATTAGACATATGGAGAGAATAAATGAGACAGGTGCATAGACAGAGGACTTTGGTCATTTGGGAAACTGGATGCAGGCAATAAAAGATTTCCTTTTAAGAAAATTATATGTAAAATTTTATGCATGTATGTCGCGGTCCACTCACAAGCGGGCACGTGATGGTTCGTTTCAGCTACAATCTCAGAGTGTAAAAAAGAAAGTAAAGCAAGTAATTCAACAAGTCAAGGGAGTTAAATTTTAATCCAGACAGGATCTTTATTAATTGTGCCCATAAAGTGGCTTGCGAAAGAAAGAGAGAGAAAGAGAATAAAGGGAAAGATAGGGAGAAAAGGGAAGAAAAAGGGGTTTATAGTTACCACCACAGCTCCATAGACGTCCAGCATCTCTGGGGGTCTTGGTCCAGAAGGCATTCCTCTGCCTCTGTCATCCATTGATGTGATCTCACTGTGGGGAAGCTTTTTGGAATTCAGCTTTTCTAGAGCTCTCTTTTATGTTAGTCCATACACCTGGTCCCTCCTTGTGACCTGCCTTTGCTCCCCCTTAATTCTTGTGGAGATGTGCCAAACTCTACCTGGCAGGCCACACATGCCAAGAGAGGAGTGTCTGAGGTGTGGTCGGCCATGGAGGCAGAAAGTCTATGGGTCTGTGGTCCCGTCTTGCTTCATGGATCTTTCACAACAGTAGGGACTTGGAGACAGCTGCAAAGCTTTCGTTCTGGACCAGCTTCGGTAGGGGCAAAGCATTCTTTGCGTAAGTCCTGCACCTGTGGTTTCTGATAAGAAATGTTGAGACAAAACTCAATTCTTTGACCCACCCTTACAATGTAGAGTAATAATAAAGGGAATTTTTACTTAGAAGTAGGCCTCTATGTTAGCAGCAATGGATAGAAAAGATATTTTGAGTAATGTTTATTGATTATCTGCATACAAGTTGCCAGTGTGATATTCTCGCTAAAAAAGCAAAAAGTAATATTTGATACACACAGGGAAAATAATGAGTAGAGACAGAGCTTCTGATCCCTTTATTACCTCTAAAAAATAATTAGTACTGCACAATTATGTTGAAACTGAAAATGGCTCTGACGAAAGAGAAGAATCTTTGTAGGTTAAAGAAACCTGCCTCATAGGGAAAGACCCAAAAACACACTAAATGAAGAAGAAAAGCATAAAAGAATTGTATGATCAGCCTCAATCCCAGGAAATGGAATATAAATTTGACACTGTGAGACAGCAGCCAAGCACTGACAAAATCCATGTTGGTGGATGCTGGGCAAGTTCAGGATTTTCATTTCAATTTTTTTCCCGAAATTTAATGACCAAAGAGAGCAATCTACCATGGTCTGTTCTTTGGTGTCCATCACTGAACGTTTTAAAATAAATGTTGGGCTTTTTTCTGAAATATATGTCATGGCTAAAAAGGGAATTAATGTTGTGATGATGCAATCAAATACATCAAGCCAGCTAATAAAGAGTATCCAGTTCTTTTGGAATCAGAATGTATTTCTGGGCTAAGTGTGATCTTTTCATCATTATCTCCTGGATGTATCTACAGAAAATGCATCCACTGCAGCCAGAGGATCTTATACAAGGATCTTGTTCTCCTTCACATGACATATTTCTGCATCTTAACTGGGCTTTGTTCCAAATGACCCCAGAGCAAAACTAAGGTTTAGGCTAATGCAGAGAAACTGATCTTGTATCAAGAAGGGTCTGTATTGCCACCCACTTTACTGAGCAGAAATTATCTTACAAGATCCTAAATCTCCACCTTGGTGAATCTGAAGGTAGATTTCTGAACCTATATGATTAATACCCGTCATTTCCGTCACTGACATCAAAGTACTTGTTGATGGAATGTTTTCCTGCTAGATTAGAGGATCATTCAACAAATGTGGATAGATTATGGCAGAACCATGGACATCACACCTTGAGTTTAGTGAAGAGGGGAACATGAAGATTTAGCCTCTGAGGTGTCTTGCTGCATTCATTTTAAAACTTTTTCCCCATTTTCTCGGCTTCACTGAAAACTGAGTAATTTCTATAGCATGACCCTTTCTGATTAATCACTGATTTTCCTCTTCTGAATTACAATAGCTTGTCAGAGAGATTCATTCTAGCTTCATTTCCATCTTGAGGGCTAGCTGTAATTAATTTAGAAGTGTTTCTGCCTTATTTTCTGAAGTTGTTCAATTTTCTCATTTTTCTTTATTTGTTTTTTTTAAATATCAACTCATTTACCTCAAAAGCAATTGAATGAACACTCACAATATTAATTGGACTGTAGAGGCATTACTGTATTTTATCCCTGTTAGTAATATTTTCCCATTTTATTTTACCCATTTAAACAACAGCAGCAGCCTGAAGCACAAATATTGAGAGCTAGAATTCTACAGAAACACCATTTCATGCTTTTTTGCTTACATACTGCAGAACACTACCTCTGATCATGCTGAAGGGAATCTTTCTCCCTTTTTTTCCTCTCAGATGTAACACACTGGTTGTATGCTCATATTAGGTACCCTACTACTACATAAAAGCTGAGTTCATAGAACCACAGAACGACTGAGTTTGGAAGGGACCTCAGAGTTCACCTCGTCCCAGTACCCCGATCAGCTAGGGTCACTGAGACCCAGTTGCATAGGACTGTGACCACATGGCTTTTTAATGTCTCCAGAGAGGGAGACTCTAACATATCTCTCAGAAACCTGTAAAAGTGTTTGGTTACCCTCAGAGCGAAGAAATGTTTTTTGATGTTCAGATGGAACCTCTCATATTTCAGTCTGTGTCCATCATCTCTGGTCTTGTCTCTGGGCACCACTGGAGAGAGCTTGGCTCCCTCTTTGCATCCTCCATTCAGGTATCTGTACTCATTGATGAGATCCCTCAGAGCTTTCTCTTCTCCAGGTTGAGCAGTCCCAGCTCTCAGCCTTTCCTCATCCAAGGTATGCTCCTGTCCCTTCCTCACTTTCAGGGCCCTTCACTAGACTCTCTCCAGCAGGTCCATGTCTCTCTTGTACTTGATACCTTAGAACTGGTCATAAAACTCCAGGTGAGGCCTCACCTGAGCAAAGGGGAGGATCACTTTCCTAAACCTGCTGGAAATACTTTGCTTAATGCAGCCTAAGATACCAGTAGTCTTCTTTGTGGCAAGGGCACATTGCTTGCAGATGGTCATCTTGGTGCTTGCCAGGCCTCCCGGCTGCTGTTCTCCTACACTGTTTCCAGATGGACAGGCTCCAGCCCCGTGGGGGGGGAAGGAGGGGGGGTGTTGCTGCCATAGAGCAGGACTTCGCACTACTCCTTGCTGAACTTCATCAGGTTCTTGCCAGCCATTTCTGTAGCGCATTGAGGTCACTCCAAATGGCACATCCCTCCAAGTCTTGCGTCAGCAGCAAGCTTGCTAGCTCCTTGGCTCACTTTTGTCACCTATGTACTTGCAGAAGCTTTTTGTTGTCTTTGATGCATCTCAGCAGATTCAGTCCCAGTTGGGATTTAGCTTTCCTAATCACATCTCTGCATGCTTATATAGTGTCTCTGTATTACTTCCATGTTACCTGTCCTGGCTTTTACCCTTTGTGTGCTTCCATTTTTGTGTTTAATTTTGGCCAGGATCTGCTTGTTCAACCACATAGGCTTCCCAGCATTTGTGCCTGACTTTTGACTCACTGGGATGGACTATTCTTTGAGTTTGGAGAAGGTGATACCTGATTATTAACCAGCTTTCTTGGGCTGCTTTTCATTCTAGGGCATCATTCCATGAGACACTTCCAAGTAGACATTTGAAGAGGTCAGAATCTGCTCTCCTGAAGTCCAGCATTGTGACTTTGGTTTTTGCCCTATTCCCTGCCTACAGGATCCTGAGCTCTACCATTTCATAGTCATCGTCTTTGGTCTTATCCCCAAAAAACCCTTCTTGTTCTTGAGTATAAGGTCTAGCAATACCCTCTCCTCATTGGCTCCTCTTTCACATGAGTCAGGGACCTGTCAGTCTTCTCCAAGACCAATCACTTTTGGCCTTCTGTATTGTCCCCTCAATAGATATTGGGGTGTTTGAAATCCCCTGTAAGGCGGGAATGTGAAGCTGCATCTGGTTCTCTGTTGAAGACTTCATCTGCTTGTTCTTCCCAGTCAGACAACTCACAGCAGCCACCCATGACAACATCACCTCCACTGGTCTGCTCTTTCTCCCTTACTCATATACTCTCAGCTGGGTCATCACCCATGGCCAGGCAGAGCTCCATGTGCTCCAGTTTCACATGAAGGCAAATTCCCCTTCCTTGCTTTCTCACGCTGTCTTTTCTAAATAGCTTGTATTGTCTCCATGCAGGCATGGGACTCTCTGGGCAGCAGGAAGGAAGAGCTGAGCTGTTCTCTGCACCCCAAGAGAGCTATAGACTTGGTTTCTCAGAGGTGATGACACCTCTTGGCAAGAAAAGAAAGCTGCAGAGCACATGCTGGCTCTCAGGCATCCATATCAAAACCGTTTTCTCTGAGGTTGGATGATTGATTTCAATAATCAGAGCCACCCAGGGACAGCAATCTCTGGCAAAATAGTGTTTCCATTCACTGCAAAACCTAATTTTGCACCTTCAGTAACTTAAGCCATCATGACCTTTATGGTGACAACACTCAGGTTTGCCAGCTGAAGCTTTACCAGTCAGAAGCTTGAATCAAATCTCTAACATTTTTAGACCTCATGTCTCTGACCATATTATTCATTGCGTCATTTATGTTCTTATGTTCTCCTAATCCACTGATTGAAAAAAAAATTTGAACAGCTATAAAAAAAGTTATAGAAGGTGTCCTTATGCCCAATACCATAACTGTCATTACAGAAGGCTGAAAGCTGTCTCCTAAAGCAAGTCGAAAAGGAAACCAAGATGAAGCAATCAAAGAAAGCCTGCACAGTACAGCATGCAATTCCATGGAGAAAAAAAAATGGCTCCCAGAGAAGTGACAGGACAGAAGACACAAAGTGTGCAATTTTTATTTTCATTGTCACTGTAGAGAAATAGTTTTTATTTGGTAAGAGTTTAATAATCTCTACCATTAATGCAATGAAAAAAATCTGTAGTTCTACATAAAAATATTAATTAGCAATGTCCCAGTTTTGCTAAATGATTTTGCCTCTTTCCTCTGTTTTTACATTACCTCAGAAGAAAACTTCTTTGAAAAACTCCATATTTAATTATGAATAAACCCAGTGAATTCAAAACATAAAATTGCTGCAGTTGTGTGTGTTGTAAGAGATTCCAGATGCTGTGCTTCCTTTTGAAAGTGAAGCTTTCCAAGAACCATGGAGAGATTATTGGGTGTGATTGGATATACTCAAGTGGGCAGCAAAATTAGGTTTTGCAGAGTATTAATTAGAAGGCAACACTGATGTGTATGTTGGCTTGCTCTTCCAGAACAGACAGGATATAAGAAATGTCTATCAACATTATATTACTGCTGTCACCAGGGTTCCAAATGTCCCCATCAAGACAATAGTGTGGAGGTATTGAATACACACTCACAACTGAGTAACTGAGGTCTAAGAGATTAATTTCAAATTGTCCAGGTATCTGTGGTGCAGCAATCATGTTTCTAACATTCAAGATTAGTGTTACAACTACTAAAATTTTCCTTCTTTTCTGTAATTGCATATTCCATTATTGCTGCTCAGATCAGTTCTCCAATCACCAAACTTTCATTTTGATACATGCTCAGAGGGAAAGAGCATGATAGAGTACTGCCGGGCCCTTCTGAATGATGGAAATGGCATCCAAATACACCTAAAAAGAGCTAAAATGCTTCTTTTCATGTACAATAAAAATGAGCAGTTGCTCACAATTGAAAGAGCAATAGAAAATAACAGTATTCATGCTCCACAAGCATTACAAGCAGCTGTAAATTGTTCCACTCTCATCCCCTCCACAAATTTTTTAAAAATTGTCTAGAAAGGCAGCAGCTCTCAGATAAATTGCTTCTCCAACATCTTTTTATACAATTGCATAAACATATACAATATCAGCAACCCTATCATCTGATATTTTTACATGGTAATTGTAAGGAAAGTTTGTAACCCACAAGCAGAATTTCAAGGTCCTATTTTCAACTTCAAGCAATTTTGCTTTACACTCTCACCCTTATTTAATTTTTCTGCTTTATGGCGGCTCTGGCCATAGTATACTCTCTTGATAAAACCTGATCCACCCTCAAGCCTGGAGGGTTTGTGAAATTATTAGGTACTATGTAGAGTTATACTTTTTGGACATGTAGCAAGTCTGATTACATGCTCACTGGTCTGCAGTGGAATTAACATATAGATGATTCATGTAGCTTATTATTTCATTTCTAACCCAACTAATAAGTCAGCCTCTGTGGATACATATGCAAACAGTAAGGAAATATACCACACCCTTTTAAAGGATCCCTTATGGGAAACAAAAGTTTTCTCTGCTGAAGACAACTCTTGTAATATGACTAGGTTCACACAATCCTAGTGGAAGTGTGTAACTAAGAAAACAGGCCTGTCTGTTCGGGAAAAGTTGTCAAACTGAAACCAGTAGAGTTCACTCTGTCTTTGGTCTTTCCTCATTTTGATTTAAAGAAGGGAGCCACAAGTGCAGTGCTTTAATTCCCAGAAGTTTCTAGGGAGCCAGGCAAATGAAAAGGGAAGTGCACAATAGAGCTTTTTGTTCACTGTTTAACTCTTTGTCATGCACGTCCCAAGAAGAAACAAACAAAAACAATGCAATTTCCAGTTCACTTTGTTTTGCCTGCAGCTATTTTTTCCTTTTTTGTCCACATGTATATGAATAACACTCTTCACACAGAATTAATAATACTTTTTTAATCTACATTCTAAACTTTAAAAAGTTAATGCTGTTCTCAATTACCCACAGAAGTAGTTCTGATCCTCTCTTTTGGAAAGATCTTGCAGAACTATACTGTGTCATATACTTATCTTAGGCGTGCTACACATCTTCCCAAGGTGCCTAGAATCAAACAGCCAAATACAAATCCTCCTTACACTACCTTTCACTGGACAAGGTGCTGGGCGTCTTGTCTAGACCATAGTTTTGTCAAGAAAGGTTGGACCAGATGAACCTTGAGGTCCTCTTCCAATCTGGTATTCTATGAAATATTGTAAAAGTACTGTATTAGTTCAATTGCATGACCTTGGCAGTTACAAACATCATCCAATATTTAAATACTCCAGAGTGTGATACAGAGCCTCTTCCTCCCAAAGCCTGTGACTGTTAATGGCTCATCCTCACTTCTTGAGGAAAGAAATAAAATTTTAGTCGTTGATGGCATGTAATTCAAGGATGTTACACTCTCCTGTACAAAGTCAATTGATAATTCCAGCTGAGATGTCAATGATATCTTGCCACCTGTCCAGAACAAGGACTGATAAGAGTGTTGGGGCTTTGTCTTGCCCATGGGTAACATGCCTTTCTAAACAGCATACCTCTGTGTGTGCATGTGTGTGTGTGTGTGTGGAAAGTCATTGCTTCTTACATAGGCCAGAAGGAGGGTACCAGAAAAGCCTTCCAACTGAAGACAAAAGGAAGGATAACCTGAGGAGTTGTGGGAATAAAAAGGGCGGAACTGGAATTTATTTAAGAAGGGACATAAAGAAAGTGATCTGACTTGGGAAAGAAGGGAAGAGAAAGCCCAGCAGCAATGCTCCTATCCTCCCTCATATCTTGCCTTTCCAAACCACACATTTTTGTTTAACATAACTTACTCATTCCCTTCCTTCCTGACCACTCCTCTCAGTTTGACCCCCAGTCCTTCCCACATATCTTTTTTTTCGGCCCTCTTTTCCATTGCTTACCTGCTTCACTTAATTTCATTTGTTTCCCACAAACATTCATCCCTTCAAATTTCCCAGTGACCCAGCAGAACTGCATGACTGTGAAACGACCTGGGTTTGGGTGGTCTCAAACCCTCTGGAGCTGATTGTCTGCAGGCAAGAGTAACTTTCCATGAGTCTGTCCTTGTTTTGGTTGAGGTAGTGTTAATTTTCTTCCTAGTAGCTGGTCCAGTGATGTGATTTGGACTCAATATGAGACTGATGTTGATAACACACTGATGGCTCAGCTGCTGCTCAGCAGTGCTTACCCTGGGCCAGGGGCTTTTCAGGTTCCTGTGCTCTGCCAGTGAGGAGCTGCACAAGGAGCTGGGAGGGAGCATGGCCAGGACAGCTGACCCAAACCAGCCAAAGGGATATTCCAAACCACAGAACATCATGTGCAGTATTTAAGCTGGGGGGAGTTGGCTGGATGGGGCTGATTGCTACTGAGGGACAGGCTGAGCATTGGTCAGGGGGTAGTGAGCAGCATTATTGTGCATCACTTATTTCTCTTGGGTTTTATTTCTCTGTCTCTCTCCCTGTTGTTATTATTGCTACTGTTACTACCATTAGTATTATTAGTGCTATTATTATGTTTTATTTTGTTTCAAATATTAAACTGTTCTTATCTCAGCCCATGAGGTTTTGTCTTTTTTGCTTCGGTTTTTCTCCCCTCCAGGGCAGGGGAGTGAGCAAGTTGCTGCATGGTACTTAGTTGTCAGCTGGAGTTGAAACATGACCGAGACTTATGGAGTGATCATCTGCTGTTTTGCCTTGACTTTCCCAAGTCATTCCCACAGGTTCACTTATGGACATTTCTTAAGTCATGGATTCCATTTCCCCTTTTCCTTCCTTCCTTCCTTCCTTCAGAGAATTTTTTTTGTCAAATTTACAACAAAAAAATAGCTTAAGACCTTTAACTCCTGGATGTATTTGTGCTGCCAGTGCTTCCTTATTGTAGCTGCAGCTGAAAAGCAGGACTCTTACAGGTACACATGCTGCTCAGCTCTTATTACATGCAAACCTCAGTGAGGCTGGTCCCACCATACCAACCCCGCCGGGACCCTTCTGTCATCTCCATAAAACATGTGCATTCCAGTCAAAGTCTGGCTGCCTGATTGTTCATCCACCACAGTACTGTGTACCTTCTCCCTTCTAAATTAAAAAGGCTTTAATTTGAAAGCATCTCACCTAAAGGGATTTCACTGGCAATAAAAAGGGCCTTTTTTAAAAGATTTGTATGTGAAAACAGTCCATTCTATGCCTTCTGAAAGCATTTGCAGTATTGCAGACCTCAGATCTTTAACTACCATATGTAAAACCTTAGGAGATGTGATTTTAAAATAGAGTTTAACTGTTGTTCTGTAGTCTCATTCTCATTTGCCTGAATCTGTGTTCATGGGCTAGAGTAAGACCAGAAAAGCTTTTTCTTTGGAACAGCAGCCACAGGTGAAAACAGTTTGGTTTTTTGATTTCTAGGGACTATTGGGTTCTCTCATATTCATATAAGATCGGTAGATCTTTAATTTAGGTGTATGAAAAACGACGAAAACTGGGAATTCTACCCTTTCTTATTGCTGGGCATGTTTTTTGTCTGTCCTCCTTTATGTGAGGAAGCCAATAAAGCAAGAGGTGACTTCTGTCACACTAGGGAAAACATCACCTTGGATATTTTTAGTCAGCTTTCATGTACAAGAAATCCCCTCCCACCCTGAAGACCACAGAGTGTGAGTATCCCTTTTCCCTCCAGTTCTCCTCAAAGCAATCATAGAGCCTTTTTAAAATTTAAGTGTTTCTTCTCAAGTTGATTCTCAATACCTTTCTACTCCTTTCTTCCTTTTATCTCTGTCTGCCCTGCACTTCACAAAGGAACACCAGAACTTCTAGTTTCCAGCCAACTCTTTACACTGTTATTAAAAAATGGCACCTCCAATGCGCAAATATGAACTTTTAGAGACTTTGAGATCCGAAACAATACTATATTGTCCTGAACGCCCTTAACTACGGGGCACCATTTTGAAATTTTCATATGACATAACAGTTCATTGGAATATCACACATATGAGCTAATTTCAAACAAAAATTTCTGCTTAGGAATTAATTTTCATCCTGGAGCAAACAAAATATGTCAAGAAAAGTTTCTGGAAGAAGAAGTTCTTCATATGGCTTGAAGTACTTGAACCATTCTACTCTCATTTTTCCTTGTAATGATTTTGTAATCTGTAACAAAAGTATAAAATAAAAGTCATTTCAGTACAAAAAATAAATAAATTCTTTTGATATAACTGAAAGGGCTTTTTTTTTTTTCTCTAAATACAATGTTGTCACATTGATGTGGAAAACTTATTTCAGAGGAACTGTAGAGTAATTCAGAGAAAAAAGTCCTTCAGAAATATTTTGACTGCTGCAGAGCTCCACAAACAACTGCACCCCTTGCCAGAGTCTCTGGGAATGGTGAGTTGGGTACTGTATTGTCTGGCTCTTTTGGAACACAGGATGGAACCACCCATACTTTAACTAACAATTAAAAACTGGTAATGAGCAGAAAAGCACTACATTTCTCCTTAGAGAAACTGCACAGAACTGAGGTAATTTCTCAAATTAAAATAACAGGAAGCAAATAATTGAATACAATAAAGGTGCCTAGAATATGGAAGTATATTAACGATGAAAACCTACAGGAAAGAAATTACTCGAAGAAAGAACAATTGTGAAAATATTTGTTATTTACAAAAACATGTCCACCTGGACTGCAAAAATTCTTAGTGAATTACATCCCTGATCTTTCACATATGTATTGTGGACTTTTAATTTTACATGGAAATGCAGAATTTCAAGGAAATTATTCAAACAAATTGATTTAACCACTTATTTAATTGCTTAGAGAACTGTAGCCCAAGATTGGGATATTTTGTGAACCCAAGGGTTTGTTGGCTCAAATCCTGTTTGTGATTTTGCATTGTTTTAAAAAGCTGATCTAAATATGTGCTTCAGTTATAATTCAAGTTCTAATTGAACTTGAGTTCTAACTAGGAATAGTGAGAGGTTGAGAGTTTCACACACTTTGTTGAAACCTCAAAATCAGACAGCTAACCGCTGTCCCCAGAAATGTCCCTGTAGTAATGGAAGAATCTGTCTTCCCATGAGAGTTTTTCATTTGGGAATGAAACCAAGAAATTAAAAAAAAAAAAAGCGGAGGTTTGGAACTGTTCAGAAGTGATGCCTGATTTGATCCCATACTTTTTCCAAAAGCATCAAGTATTTGGCCACTTCATCTACGTGTGTCATCTACCATATCACCTATATGCACCTCATCCATATGCAGGACAGTATTCCCTCTATGTAGGTATCAATGCCATTTAAAACATTTTCTTGATACAATCAATCACAAAAATCAGAGGATTTACTGATCTAATTTTCCAGTTTGCCAAATACTGTTGCCTAATGTGACTTTTCTCCAAAATTTTACAAAACCAAACCAAATCAATCAAACCACCACCACCAACTGAAAACCTCCACCAGAAACAACAAAAATCCCACATACCAAAAAAACCCAACAAAAAGCCACAAACAAACACAAAACCCCCCACCGCTTTAAAGTAATCCTAAATTACTTTCATTATGGTAACTTTCCTGGCCTCAGGCTCTAGTCTCTCCTGCAATGGGTTTTTGCTGTAGGTCCAGAGGGCATAATAGGTGTCAGCTGAAACCTTAAAAAAGCTCCCCTATGTCCAGCTAGCTGCCACAGCCTACATCTATTTGAATCAATATTTAGATCTACCAGAAATACATTATCATTATCATTAATCCAGCCCCTACTGGATTTTCCCCTCTATCATTTGCACTGTTGTGATAAAACAAAATTACTTTTACAAACCACCTCATCTGACAACCACACCATTTTACAGTATTCTATTACTATAACATTGAACATTTTAGTACCATCAGACTTTACTGGTGAAAATTTTAATACAGCACACAACATCTGGAAGAGAAATAGGGATGCTACCAGGAGGCAGCAGCTCCTTCATGTCAACAGCCAGGTCTGCCAAGGGTACCCAGCCAGCACTGCAGGGTGCTGAGACAACACCTGTGCTGGTAAGCTGTTCGGAGGTACATGCAAAAAAGGTGTCTGATTAGGCAAGATTTTAGCAACACATACCAGAGCTGAGGGGTGACAGAGAAATACTTCTTTAATTTATTTCTGTCCTGGGTTGAAGCCAGTCTTAAACAACTGCTTAGTTAAAAGAGATTTTAACTGCATCTGCCCAGTTCTAACTGGAAGAATCCAGAAGCAGCTAGAAAACTGGAGAAATACATGAACTTTACAGAGTCAGCTACAGCTATAAAATAATTTCCTGATGTATTTGAAATGGGAGAACAGAAAGCAATAGAAACCTCAAGTGACCCTTCTGACTGGCCTCGTATATGGAGAAAATCAAAGAAATTATCCTGAAACAATGTAGTTAGTGTGGCAATTTGCAGCTTGTGTCAGCAGTACAGTATAGAAAATAACAAACAGTGGGGAGAGTAACCCCATCGGAGGGGAAGGATGGAGAAACACACATGCACAAGTACCTGACATCACTTAAAAGTGGAATTCCTACAGGGGCCACTTAAAAGTGGTTTTAAGTCTACTGTCTCTCTGGGTCAAAGCTGCCAGGCTGAACTGCATCAGGGGGGTAGAGGTTTGATTTCTGCAACTGAGTGAGAATGTTATACAACAGAAGGACTTTTTGCTTGCAATACCCATACCACAAGCAAACTTTCAATTTTATCTTACACAGTGTTAGTTCTGTTCTTCTGTCTACTCTACCTAAATTCCCTTTATTAACTTCTTCAAAGAAGAAAGTATTATTTTTTCCAGACTGTGAGAAATAATAGGCTTAATGGTTAACTCTGAAGGGCCAACATTCTTTGACAAAGTAAATCCTTAAATCTAAACATGCTTGTCAGGTGAAGCAGCTATTGATACTCTTGATAAAGCTAGTTAGAAAAATTCTTTTTGTTGGATAAACTTCAATACTTACTTCCATCTGCTTTTGCTTTTCGTCCAAAACATTTCTAAAATAATCTGGGATGGAGAGTTAAGCAATTAATTTTCCCTTCAGATATACTCACTTTTCTAACTTTTTGGAGTAAAAAAGGCCAGACTGTTTTTCCATCTGTCCCACTAGATAGTGCTGCTCAGCCATTGCCACCTGGGTGATAGTGCATGCACCTACTATTAGGCTGGGAGCCATTTTTCCTAGGGAATTCAGGAACCATAAATTGGTTTATAACAGCCTTATACCAGTTTTCGATCTCTGTGTTCAGGTCCATATTTTTCAGTGTTTTATTTTACATTGTTCAGCTGGGTTTGCCACACACACGCACATCCCCCACAAAAAAGCAAAAAAACTATTGGAGGAAAAAGAGACTTTGTTTCCTTAATTTCATGGGAAACCCCACAGCTTCCAGTTCCCAAAACACAGTGAGGGCACGACATTGCCATTGTTATGTGTTAGTATTCTTACTGGAGCATAAATCCCAAGGGAGTGAATTCCCCTATTGCAGGGGAACCTGGAACAGCAGCAGAAATTTCAGTTTTTATTTCTCACTTCTTTCACAAGTCTGCCCATGTTGCAGTAAAAATGGTGAATCTTCTTTTGTCAGTATTAAATACCCTCCCTCATGATGGAGGGGACAAAAAGACACAGTCCTTTACAAGCTCAAAAGGTAAATCAGTGCTCTCAAACCTGTAGCTTGGTCTTATCCCTGTATCCACAGAAACCAAACAAGTGGCTCATGAGGTTGACAAGAAAACAGCAAATGTTGCAGTGGATTTGTTTCCTGTTGTGACTGGTCCATACATGATGGCAACATTCAACTTGAGTTGTCAAATCCAAGGAGAGATTTTCTTAGTTTAAGGACCTGGCTTTTCTGCTTCTATTCTTTGCTGTAACTTTTGTTGATAACTCAGATGTTGTTTATTGGTAAAACCTGCATAAAATTTTGAGGGGTACATATATGGATCACTTGGCTGTAATTTGCTCACTTGCATACCAAAAAGTTTGTGACTTGGCTTTACTTTTAGGTGAGATTGAGTTTCCAGAAGGCACAGTTTCATTTTTAAGAAACTGAAAAGGTCATAATACTAAATCTGTAGAAACAGGAATCAAATAATATCATCTATTCACAATAGTAATAAACCCCTTAACCTCAATTAAGTTCTCTTCCCCAAATTCTTCAACATCTAAAAAGACAAAAAATAATCTCATTCTTCAGGCTCATGTCAAATGTATGATTTTCCGGTAATCAAACTAATCATTTATTGGTTTAGAAAACTATTTTTCAGCCTGGGAATGATGATTTTCTAAATTGGACCACTAACATTATGATTAGCCAAATAACTTCTGTGTATAAACACAGCAAGTTTACACTTCCCAGTGTGCCCCTACACTGAGATGATATTCATATGTCTTGAAATAGCTCTATTCAAGCCAGCAGAGTGGTAGCAATGTAAAACTAATGCAATTCAAAGCCCTCAGACTTCAGCTGTTTTATAAAAATTGATGTGGATTTCTCCCTATCCTCACCCTGCTCCTGCAACCTTTTCTTCAGAGAGATGCAGTGTTGGTCACAGGTGAGGCTACTGTGAGCCTCGCTGCCCGAGTGACTGACACCATCTCCATAGTGATTGTTTAGTTACACTTCCTAGTGCTGGGCAACCTGTCTGTAGAGAATGCTGGATGTTTTCTATCTGCTTTAACACACCTAGCCAAGCTCTTATTCTTCTTGAGTCAAAAAAATTGAATTGATCATCACCACTCATCTTCTAAGCCTTTTTAATAGGGGCATTCCATTACTTCATTTGGAAACCACAAAAGCTTTACTTGTCTTTAATTTCTGGGTAGTTCTGTGTAGATGCTGAGATAAAACTAATCCTAGTTCTCTGAAAACTCCCCAGCATGTCAAGTCTTCTGTGGATAAGGTACAGTTTAGGTCCTTCGTGAGGAACTTTTACTCACCTTCGTGAGGCACAATTTACTCACCTAGGGCAATGAGATGCTTCTCTCCCCAAAAAGGCTCTCATTAGGGGACCTGAGCTTTATGCAGATCTGCATAGAGGCAAACCTCCAGCTACACCAGTAAGGATGAAATGGAGTTTTCCTGACACTACACTGGAATTCTCTCTCTCTCAAAGGGAATGTCACATAACTGCTTTTTTTCTGCCTGTAAAAGGGACTTACTATTGACTGCAATGCAATAGCCTTGGTAGCACCTACCTATGTCAGCACCAGAAAAAGGGTGCCAAATGGCTGGAAAAGCTTTGCAATGTTACTTATACATTTTATAGTAGAAAGAGAAAAGTCAGATATGTATAAAGAAAATGGTTAGATGGCTAGAATGACTACATATGAGGAGAGACTAAAAGCATAGAGACTGTACAGTTTTAGGATGAGATAAATAAGAACAGACACAGCAGATATAATAACTGGTATTGGGGTGGTAAAGTATGCACTGAGAATCATTCTTTCTTGGCTGGTCAGAGCCAAGGCACATACAGTAGAAGTCAACATGTAGGGAGAAAGTATTGTACTCTGCATGTTAATTATGTGAAATTTATTTCCTCAAGAGATCACTGCAGCTATGTTTTGGGAAGGCTTGCAAAAAGAGATGAACATTCAGGTGAGTCTTATTCAGGTGAATAATGTCAGCATTTCTATTTAGTGTTATTAAAAATACCTTTATTTTCAAAGTCATAAATTAAGCTAACTTCCTCTCTGCTTGTTCTTTCCTAACACTGCAAAATTCCCTCCAGCTAATGTGATGTGTTAACATCATTTACTTCTGATCTCTATACACAGGAAAGCACTTCTCCATTCCTAGAATCAAAAATTACTAAACTATTACAAATAAAGATTTATTGGAAGGTGCAATCAATTCTCATCTCAATCTATTTTCAAGTAATTGACTATACAGTCACAAATCTTAGTGACATTTAGAAAGCCTTGTTTTACATCCAGTTTCATATGGCTTTCTGTGGTTATTCAGAGAGATATGCTAAGTTTTAACTAACTCAAACAGAATTTTTGATACCCAAAACTTATCCAGCATCAAATTTAGATTTGTTTCCTAGTTCTAAGTTCAGAAAGAGAATTCTAATGTTTTTCCAGCTGTCTTTTATATAAGTATTTTCAAACAGTTGAAAACAGGTTTCTGCCTGGTTTTAGCACAGCTTGTTCAAAGCTTCCCAGAGCAATTAATTGCCAGTCTTTGATATTTAAAATGTTTCTCATACAGGATATGTCATACCTCGCATCCATAATGTGCTTTCATCCAGGAGATGTGATGGATTTTACAAGGTCTGAATCTTCATGCCAAAAGTCTGAAAGGAATTTTAGCCTCCTTTTCATCATATTTTGTCTAGTTTTCACCAACTTTTTACTAGAGAAGCAAAAGGGAATTTGGTAGATGTTTTTCTTTCTATCAATCTGAGACATATAAATGAAATATATATATAAAGACTATAGATACAAAAGAATGAAGTTATTGTAGGCAGCAAATTATACAATTAGTAGTGCCACTTTGGCAACTTGTAAAGCTGGGATTTCCAAGTGCAAGCTTCTTTTAATTTGCCAGACACTGAGCCACAGAAGATGAAATATTTTTAAAAGTTCTTACACAGGGTCCACCAAACAAATGCAATACTCAGTGAAACTACCTACTTTTGAAAATCCTAGGTGTTAATTGCTGCAGTGTTGATCTGGTAATTTCAGTTTGTTCCAATGTCAGCTTTGAATATGTTTTTTCATGATGACAGAGTCCTGGTTTTGAATTCCTCATGTTTATTTGTTGGGGGATGGAGGCTAATTTTCAACATTCATGCTTCAAATCGAGGCAAGGTTTGTGGGTGAAGCATCAAGACTATTACAAACTGTAGTTATCATTAACTTATTTTCAGTTGAGAATATGGAATAAAAAGCAAAAGTTAGGAAATTGAGAGCCAGTATTTGTCATTTGAGAGCAAATAATTCAGTAAACTAAGTATCTGATATCCTAAGCAGGGAAAACACCATGGTTAATTAATGTGCATGATGAAGTTCTATTTAAAGTTTCCCATATGCCACAAATTGAGGCTGTCACACTAAGACAACCTTGATTTTACATTGAACTGCTGATAATTCTCACTGTAATACTCACTCTAGAAATTATAGCTTCTATGAATTTTAAAACCATGCAGAAGAAAAAGGTGGAGGAAAATGTGTAACATCTTTAATGTTCTCGCTAAAATTCATATGGAGGGCTACACAGAATCCATTATTGTAGGAGGTAAGTAGGACATAAAGTAAACAATGAACTCTACCATCATAAATAGCAGATTTTATATAAGGACACTGTGAAGCAGAATTACTGATATAAAACTGCTCAACTGTATGAAAAAGAATTCATTATATCTTGGCATTGAGGAATACATCAGCAGTAAGATTTTATTCTTCCCTGAAAAAAAACACATGCAAATTCATTTGTAATCATCAGCTACTCATGTAGGTGTCATAGCTATAATTTTTCAGGATTTAAGATGTCTTAATTTACTCATTAATCCTGTAATAATTTTATTATTGGTAGTTAACCAAAAATAAGTAGTCATCAGATTTTTATACTACTGAATTTAAAAACAAACTAATCCCACACTCAACTTCCACTCGCAAATAATAACTATGGCTATCAGCAAGCCCAAATAGCAGAAATCTTTGCCTATTTACATAAAGGAAGAAAAGCAATTAAATATAAATTAAATCCAAATGCAACTGTACTGATGATTTGTTCTTGCCAAATATAACAATAAAAGGGTACAAGGTATATATACTGTCCTTGCCAAACTGAACAAACTTGACTAAAATGAAACTAAAAAGAAATGCCCAAAAGAGCAGAAGATTATGCTTTAAGAAATTGGTTACAAAACTGCAGCAGACATAACTTATTTTGCTGGTAGGAGTTTTGGCACATTTTAAAGGACCACTTATGTGAGTGTCACATGAAAGACATGGGAGCAAAGCACATTCTTCCACAGACAAGATGCCATGCAGATTCTGTCCCAGAAAAATCTAAAGCCTGTATGAAGGAGCCATAGAATCACAGAATGGTTCGGGTTGGAAGGGACCTTAAAGATCAACTCATTCCAACTTCCCTGCCACAGGCAGGGACACCTTGCACTAGCCAAGGTTGCTCGGAGTCCCAGCCAGCCTGGCCTTGAACACTGCCAGGGATGGGGCATCTGCAACTTCTCTGGGCAACCTGTGCCTGTGCCACACCACCCTCCCAATTTAAATTTTTTTCTGAGCATCTAATCTAAACCTACTCTCTTCCAGCTTCAAGCCCCTTTTCCTGTCACTACATACTCTTGTAGTCTTTCTCCATCTTTCTTGTTGGCTCCCTTTAGGTGCTGGAAGCCCACAGATTGTTTATCACTTCTGTCCTTTCTTTTCTAAAAGTACAAAATGTTAGAGGTGACCTAGTAGCTCAGTGAATCAGAGAGCAGCACAGAGTACAAACCGTTCTGAAGAGTTACATAAAGAGTTGCTAAAGATATATTCGGTCTCCATACACGAGAGTGATTAAAACATCACCTACAGTAGACCGGCAGAAAAAAACATGAGAAATTATAACTCCTTGTTAAGGGATGAACTGATGAACTTTGCATAGGAAATGAAGAGGCACACGTCACTACATTAGCTAAGTCACCAGCTGTGGAACTTGTTCGTTTCGGTAAGCCACTCACAACTTGATTTTATCAGATATAGAAAGTCTCATCACCTTGCAAGACTGGATCACAGGATCAAGTTTTTCAAATTATGTTTAGTGGAAAAGGGACAGAAAGAAATAATTTCCCTCTTTT
The DNA here is from genome assembly GCA_036630365.1 of Acanthiza pusilla. NCBI lineage: Eukaryota > Metazoa > Chordata > Aves > Passeriformes > Acanthizidae > Acanthiza > Acanthiza pusilla. The sequence goes on from JAXCHO010000034.1 coordinate 2,664,775, forward strand.
TCTGTTTCAAAGTCAGTTTACTATATGCATAATTTCAATTCAATATGATGTAAACATAGTCAGCTGAACAAAGAGAATCCTTCATATGCCAAACAGGCAACAAAATGGAAACAGATGAAACAGGAAAGGTACAAAATCTGGATGGTTCAAGACACTAGAGACCCACTGAGACCCTCGATCCCTAATTATTTGCAAATTACTCCTTATAAACATTGCCTCCTTACATTATTGAGAAGAAAGAAACCTCCCTGAGGCTATGTTACTGAGAAAAGATAAGAGCTCCCATATATGTAATAGCACACAAACACTTGGTTAACAGTTCAGCACTGATACTGTAATGAGGTGTTATTTCCTTAGTGTATTTTTTATACATCCATTATTCACTTCATAAGTAGATAAGGTCTCATGTTAAACTGCTGTTCTTTTTATAATGAGAATAACAAACATAGAAAACTTTTTTGAAAGGAAGTCGGACCTTGCAGAAGGAAAGTCTTGCTTCTTAACTAATGGATATATCATGTTTCCTCCTCAGAGTCCTCCAAAACAATTCTGAAAGAGAAATCTCTATAAGGTGCAATAAATACGAGGTAAAAAATCATGCTTTGCTTTGGGATTTGCTAGGCTTCATATCTTTTTATTGTAGTCTGTGAATTGCTTGGAAGGAAGCATGGATTGCAAGTGTTTAAAATTACATAAAAACAAATGTGTAAATACACAATTCCAGTATAACCTGAAGATTACAAAGATGTTCTCCAGTTTGGTCTCTCTTGTTAAGACTGCAATTTGTTTTACACCTACTTGATTGAAATTTCTTAAGAATATTTTTTAGCTTTTCATGCATCAAGGTAAGAAAAGTTTAAGACTTTAAGTGTTAGCAGAAAAAGCCACTAAATTCTACTACAGACGGCTGAGCACACTCAGACAGAGCACTAGCGAAAACAAGAGCTGTTCAAACTGAGAATCACAATTGGGACAGGTCATCAGCAGTTGTAAATCATTGCCATCCTTGGAAATCACTTGCATCAACTAAGAGCTGTGTTGGAAACATTAATCAGTTTATGTTTAAAACCTTTCCCACTGTCTTTGGGTTATGAAGCAAAGCACAAACTCCAAGTGGCAAAGCAAAGTGAGTACCTTCTACTATCCATGGCTTTCATTGGTTTCCATTCATAAATACAGGTCAGGAGACAATAATGTAAAACACAGTTCTCATGTAAAACACAGCTCTCATTTGTCAGTCACAGTTCAATCCTCAGGACTATTAGGAATAAAAGATACACAATCTGTGGGCAGAAAGCTGAGAATTTGCAAACAGGATGCATGTTGAAAGTTTCATTGGGACATAGCTGTAGACTTAGAAATAAATCACACTTTCTGAAACAAGATCCTCTTCATCTCAAGTTGCTTAATGTCTGTAAAGCAATTTGCGGTGATAAAACTGCAATATTTTGCAAAAAATTAAAAGCTATTTCTATTTTCATCATTACTATGAACTCGGAGCTTTTCTTTTACTTCCCTTCTGTGGCTCTTTGTGTACTGTAATTGTCTATGTCTCTCACTGTCTTTGTCTACTTAAGACTGGAACAGCTTCAAGACAGGAACCATTACTTAACACTCTGTAGCTTCATTGCTTAACACTCTGTGGCCCTGACAGTGACCTAGAATCTCAAAGGTTACACGTATTCTATAATGTCAAGACTAATTCTCCAAGCAGTTTCTGTTTAGAATAAATACAAGGATTGTTTTTCAACTAATGTAAAATACTTTCTGGCCCCCATCACAGATACCGAAACAAAGTATTTTACTTTAATCTGTAGTTGTAAAGCCCAGATTTTATCAGATGGGTGTATCTTGCATTTGTCTTAGGGTTCATATTCAGGTAAATTGCGCTTAAGTACAGCTAGAGAGACAGGTAGCTTCTATGTATGGAGGGAAAGATCACAGCATGGCTCTTCTGCGGGTTTTGCCATTTCCAAAACTCAAAAAGAATGTGCATATTTGGGAGGACAGGTGCTTTGGATTTTAGAGCTTGCTACTCCAAGAGCATGAGTTACTCCTCCACACCACATTTTTCTACCCATATTAGTGAGAGCGCCGCGTTCAGCTCTCCAGGAAGTTTGTACAAGTTTCTGTTTCACCTCTGGCCTTTCCCTTACCTGTAACAAGGGCAACGATGCCCCAGTCACGTAGTATTCCAACAGTCTTGACTCTGAAACATCTGCCTTTGATAGCACTGCAGGCAAATTTTGGCCAGCCTTTCAACTCATCAGCTTTCTTCCACATTTGCTGTCATAGCTCAACACCCAAAGGTGCAATGGCTTATGCTGGCACGTGTCTCCAGGGACTGTCAGGTGCTGTATCCTTTGAACTATGTCTCCCCATTCTTGAGGAGGACTTGTTGTCCATGAGTGAACATGACTTTATGAGGGCTCTGACTGTGAATGTCTCCTGAAAACATCAAAATTGACATACTGTTTCCCTTTCATGTTTTGAAGCTTTAGCTTTTGGCAGTTTAAGCATTTGAACCAAGCCAGATAAACATTCTCAAAGGGAAATAACCACCATGGTACCTTTGGATCCAGATTTTCTGAGAAGAAAACATTTTACTGAATCCAGACCATAAAAAGGGAGTTAAAGCTGAACTGCAAATATTAAATATGCAGTACATATGCAAATGGTGTTCTAATTCTTGGACAGACTTTGTAATTATGTTAATGATTTGACTGTGTTGTTCTAACAAGAGTGGTTCTGGGTTTGTGTGTAATTGCAGGGCATATTTCACTCAATTCTAACACTTCCTAGATAATTTCTGATCATAGAAAATTATAGATATTCTGACCTTTATTAAATTGTGCCTTGAATAACATACATAGATGTTGCCCAGGAGGAAGATATTAATGAGAAGTCTTGCTACCAGAGGAAAGGAGGTAATTTCTAGAAAGTAACAAAGGACTAAAGTAATTAAGAAAATTCTCAGATGTACAACATACCTAATTCGGAGGAAGGTGAAGGAATAATGTGACCACACTACATCTGAAATAGTTTCAAATGGTACTGTATACCAACACAAATTTCTTAAATTATATAATTTGTTTTCTTTTTCTAAATAACCCTTCCTTCTTACATTGTTGATGATTTCTCTTTTTATAGATCCATAAAAAAAGCCAGAAAAAAATAAAATCAACCAGTTCATTTCATTCAAGATTCGTCCAAAAAAAAATGTAATTTGGGGCTAGCTATACCATTTGCATTTATCTGTGAATTTAAGTAAAAAACTTACAGTCGAAATAAGGACTAGAATCAAAGAATCAGTGCATCACCATGGTTGGAAGGTACCTCTGGATACTCTCTGGTTCAAACTTCTAATTCAAAATTTGATCAGCTAAAGCAGGTTATTGAGGAACAAGTACATAATCAGATGGTTTGATAACATAACTGCTTAGTTGTAGTTACTTGAAAGTCTTGGTTGACAACAGACCAGAATTTACAGCTAGAAAGCTGAGCTTTTCTAAAAAGTAAAATCCTGAAATTAAAACATGGATACTGAAAAGAAATTTGTTTTATTTTTAATAGTCACTGCAGTTCTTAAATGGAATACATTAGTGTTCCAGTAATTGGAAAATGCAAAGTAAATAGTCAAGATTGCTTGCATTTTAAAATTAGGCTTCGATATTAAAAACAGCTTTTAATGTGGCCATGATCTTGTTTTACCAAATTCATGAGGTAAGCTTCAAACTGCAAGCTGGAGAAAATTTGTATTTATTTTCATAGTCAGATTTCCATACACACATCAATATATTTCCTGACAATTAAACTACCAAGTAATTCTCACCACAGAATCCATAGGCCAAATTAGTCTATTAATCCATAAGATATTGCTCTTCTCTAAAGGGATCACATTCATTTACATTTTCTATGTCAAAAACCAGAGACTGTGTTGCATTTTGTGGCATGTATACCCAAGCTATGGCAACAGCAGGAGTGTTGCCCATAAGCACTCTCCATGCACTATTGAAAGAGCAAGCATTAGTTACAGCAGCTGTTTAGCACAGCTCTGGAGGAGCAGGAAGACTGTTTCTAATTTTAAAGACTGGAAATTTTGAGCTATAAACAATAAATGCAACAAATCTGGCCAAGTCCTTGATTAGGAGAGGCTATGTAATTTAGACAGAACATACACTTGGATCAGTTGCTACTCAGGAAAAGAGGATTCATCCTATTCCAATTTAATTTCTGTATTAATCTTAAGTAATAACAGCCATCTAAGTTGAGGATATACAGACAATCTTCCATTCTCTTTGGTGAACAATATATGTAGACTCCAAAGAATAAGGCCTCAAAATAGTCTTGTTTAGAATGTGTTACATGCTTTGATACAGGGAGCTGACTTCATGTACTGCTAAAAGAAGGCTAAACTGATTTCCACCACAGCACAAAAACTGTATCAGGTTGGAGCCACTACAGACCCTAATGATATCCCGGAACACTCACATTTACTGTAAAATCTGTTTTCACCTACAGCAGAATAATCATTTTATGCTGTCACAGTTCTTCTGAAAAAAGGAAAAAAAATAAAAAGGACTGCAAGTGCAGCCATATAAAATCATGCTACTTAGGAAGAAACATGATGGAAACCTCTAGAGATGTAGCTGGAAGCGTAGGGTTTTGTACTGTAAGAAAGCAAATTGAATCTTTTCTTATACAGCCTGCTCTTCACCTAATTCAGAATAAGTCAGCTTGTTCTGAGGGTCTGGGCCAAATTATCAAAATGCTGTTCAGTCTTTTGCATACTCTTTGCTGATCACCACCTAAAAATAGACCCATTAAAAAGGGAACACCCTCTTGCCTAAAATTAGTATTTTCTTTCACTAGTTCTCCCATCATATTTCATTTCCTGTTTTGCAAGGAGATTCATTGTGTATTTAAAGAAAAAGAGAGACACAAGAATACATATGTGTTTGGCATTGCTTTACTTCCAGAAGTAAAAACAATAATTCACTGTCAGACATTACAACAGGAGTGTAGTCATTACATAATTTCATTATTCCATATCCAGTGATGCCTGGTTAAGAATGATTTCACCCAGTCTGAGATTCAAACATTGATTTAGTTCAGAAGAATCTGTTCTTGTTTGCATGTTTTTTTAAACAGAACAACAGCATGGCAAATGCTTATCTTTGCAACATTTCTACAAGAGAACAATTGTATTGGAGGTAATGCAGTATCTATCTAACTTGGTTTACTGCAGGGAACAATAAAAACAAAAGTAGTTGTTTGAGTCTGATGAAGGAGATAATATATTGAAATAATGGTTCTTTTGTTTCCTTACTTCCCTGCTAATTCAATTAGGACATAAACTTCCCCTAGCAGTAAATTAGCATGGGCTCCAGTGCCAACAGCATATCTGGCTCTTTGAGGAGACCATTACCAGACATACAGAAGAAGTGAGTATTTCAAACAGGGATTCAATCTAATGGGATGCTGCTATCTTTACCTGTAGAACTAAAGTTAAGATACTTAAATGATTCAATTTTGCTGAAGGTTTAATCCCTTTAGAAATAGTTTTTGTGCTGAAATAGGGACCGTATTTCTTTTCTAATTTTGTGCTAAAATAAAACACCTAAGCTTGTTATTAGCCTCTGAAGCATTGATTTTCTTTTCTTTTTAACAAATTTCCTTACAACCACAAAGCTGTCCTTTCCATTTTAATAAAACCCATTGGAAATGTTATTGTGGCAATGCTGTTGTACCACTATGCATGAGAATTGTCCTGTGCTATTTTTCTGAACCTCTGGGATTAGTAGGCCAGCTATAAGCATTTGTTGTCCAACTCCCAGATTCCTTGAAGTGGCTAAATAACTATGGGATACTGTCTGTTCATCTGCTGGAGTTAAGTGCATTCAGAAAGTCTGGAAGGTTGACAATGGATGAATTTATGAGCACGTCTCCTTTTGGGGGCAAAACTAAACCACTCTAGTAGACTCGAGAGGGATCAGAGATCACCACTTTTCATCTACATAACCAGAACAACTTTATCATGCAGTAAAGTATTTTCATACAATCAAGTTCTTCAGTAATTTAAAAATACTTTTCTCCCTTAGATAAGGGCAAACTAAAACACAAACTGTCCTATTCAGGATCATACGTTCATTGTAAGACTTTTGTATAATTTTCCTGCACCCTACTGTGCCAATTCTAACTTCATTGACATTGCAAGTTTCTTTAAATTGCAATATTTCCCCTTTCTACTTTACTGTATTTTTCCACTGTTTTTACATTGTTTCCATATGGTCTTATACTCCATAATGTGATGGCATGTACTGTATTCTTTATTACTTCTATAATCCAGTGGATTTGATTTTGATTTCCATAGTTGTTTTTAACTTGGGCTGTTTCCATTGCTCTTCTAATATGACAATGTTCTTTGTATGTGTATTTACTATGATAATGTCATCACTTATACCTATACACTTGCAATGCAACAAAACATTCCCCATTCCTTATAGGCTGCTGAATCTTTTCTCTAGAAAATTTTATTCTAAAGCAGAGGGACAACAACTTATGATAAGGGTATGTATGCCTGTGGCCTCTTCATCGATTCTGACTTACTATCTACCCCTGTCACATTCTGAGGGAATCAGAGAGGTAATCAATTCTGAAGACTGGCCTATAGATTAGATAGTGGTGTAATAATACAGTGAGAAAGCTAGAGCAAAAATATATTATTCTAGAACACCTAAGTATCACTCAACCAAAAAAACTCCATGATTTTTATTGACTAATACAGTCAGGTGCATTTTAATCCTGCAATTGTGCAAAGTTATTAATGCTTTACATCTTTTTCCCAACTCTAGCCTGTAAAATGTTGTGTTTCAATAAATGCCAAGTAGTAGAATGTTATTCTAAAGTCAGATGAAATTGAGGTAACTCATCAGTCCACAGAACTGTTTGAGACAGAACTTACCCTAAACTTATGATTCTTGCAGTCAGCCTTTGTCCGTGGATTAAGAAAATGAAGTTTTTTCCTGTTTCTGGAAACTCAGGATGTGACTGATAAACAAAAAAGCACAATTTCCACTCCCCATACGATTGCTGAAAACTATGCTTGGGCTCTTCAATTTCACATAAAATGAACAGAACCCAAACCCAACCATTGTGCTTGGATCCGTATACTCAGCAAGCCACTGAAAATCTTTCCAGAACATAATGTTGTTCCTTGCAGACTCTGAGACAAAATTAAAGTTGATCTATACAACAGTTTTTCTACCCCCATGCAGCAGTCTGAGTACAGGATTTAAAGCTTATTTTACAGCTACTTCTGCCCAGTTGTGAACTGAAAAAATAAAACAGCTGTTCTATAACATTTTCCAAAAGAGAATGGGTTCCAAAGCAAAGATACTGTAAACTCCCTGAGAACAGTGAAATATAGTCAAATTACATTTGGATCCAGTTTTCCACTACAAATCCCATAGGAAATTAGAGTCTGCAGATGGAAACTAAATAGCTCAATGAGATGTGATCTGAGTGGTCCAGAGAGAGGCTTTTATGAAAAGAGCAAGCAAAAAAAATAACAAAGATTTTATTGATTTTGTCTTCATTCCTGTTTCTCTCACATTCATTCAAGGTCTTACTCTAATTCATAAAGCAACCATTACTTTCCAGGGATGTTTTAATTACTATTTTACAAAAGAAATTCAGTAATTTTTTGTTAACATTATATCCTCTGGACATACCAAATAATATGTGCCATTTAATGAACCAAAATCCAGATGTGGAATGAATCTTTTTAAAGATTGCTCTACTGCTGTCTTCACAGATACAGAGAAATCAACTTTTGTTGTAGAAGTCACTGGGCACACCCAGTCATAGCAGCCAGACAAGTCATGCGCTAGAATCCCAACTGTATTGTCAAGCACTTGCATCACAAATACATCAGGATTATTGTAAGTGGGAGACCTCAGATCCCTGCAAAGATCTGCTTTATTCGAAGTCTTTTAAATGCTTTTGGTCATTAATTCCCAAACTTACTTCAGTTGGGTATCACCAGTGGTAAGTGTGGCAACAACAGCTTCACTTTCCTGCACTATTCTCTTCAACTATCTAATTTCTCAAACCAGAAGCTCACCTTCAATAATCAATGGTTGTATTATATCTCCAAAGTTTCCAAAAAAGGACTTTTCTCTGCTCAATCAACATTTCAATAAATACTTATATCACTGTCCTGTCTTTGTTCATCACTTAGCTTCTTTTGATTATTGCAGCAATTTCTTGCAGACTAACTATGCACAGGAGAGTTCTTAGTGACATATTTGATTTGGGGGCATAGAGCAAATGCATGTTTTTCCATGCAATTACTCAAAGTTATAATTCAAGCATCATCCTAGGTATGAAACAAAGATACATTCATAAACTTCCCAAGGGAAAAAAAAATAGATCGGGCAGATACAGATAAAGAATTAATATCAGAATCTATGTTAGACCTGACACACCCATATTTCAGAAACTCTAATGCTTGCTTTGATGCAAGAAGAAGTGAACACATGGAAGACTATAACATGGAGTAATCCATCTGTACATGGCATGATTTATTCACGGTCCCCTACCCAGGATTTGGTTTGATGCAGGAAAAAGTCACAGTTTGCATAAAGCCAAATAGGTTTTTCCAAAGTCCAAATAAATTTTGGATTATATGTCTGTCATGATGTCAAGAAGCTGAAAATTTCTTTTTACTTGTCAGGAAAAGGCCTACAACCCGTAAAACTTCCTTCCAGAAAAAAGACATAATTCCGTTCTGCTGCAGACTGCAAACTGTGAATATCAGGATTCTGCACCACACACAGATAGAAAATGCCGAAGGACAGATTCCTCAACAGCCAACTAACATGCTGTAAAGAACTGGCACATGAGCAAACATAAAAATTTTCAGCATGCAACAGAAGGGGGCATATTGTAGCCTAAAGATTAATACAAAAACAGGATCTATGCCCTGTAAGATTAAGATTTTTAATTTTTGACACAAGTCACTAATATGTTTTCCTTGTAAAGTTTGGAACATAATTGTGGATGTTAGTAGTCCTGTGTATAGGAATGGAAAATATCCATTGAAATGTCCATCCAAACCATTATAAATGTTTTTATCTATACAGAACATTTACCATTAGCTTGGCACTATTAGCTTGACTTCAGTTGTTGTGCCTTTACTGATTCCCAGAAGATTACATTGGTGAAGACATATCACAGGGTTCTTCCTCATACATAGCAAAGAAGTAAATGCTTTGCTAAAATCAAGTAATTTTTTTTTTTTTTTGATAATGTAGCACTGTTTGTGAATGGTCCGAGGGAACTTTTACGTTCCTTACATAACTGAATCTGTACAGCCAACTACTAAAATACAACTGTCCTCACTTGGGGTCCACCTCAGGAGAAAGGCCTACAAAATCACAGTGTGCTCTTTCGGTTCGCAAAGCAGAAGCCAAATGAGCATTTCAGTTATTAGAAACATAAAGTTAGCAAGAGACAATTGTCTTAAGTTCATTTGAAAAATTGAAAACTAATTCACAAGGGGAAGCTGAATTAGAACATAAAGAACACGTCTGTATTCAAGAGGGAATAAAAGCATTGGAAGTAGTAGAACAGGGTAAAAATTTGCAGAGTTGAAAAATTAATTGGGGTATGCAAAGAGCACCCAAGTGAAGATGGACCTGGGGATAGGGCATAAAGAGCCTTGGGGTTCAGAGGGCTTGATTCTACCATTAACCTTAAAGGACCCTGGTTTTAGGAAGTACTGAGTGTCCAAACTCTTAAGTTGGCCAGTTAAAGGTAGTAGGAAATCACAGACCACATCACTTCATTCTGGAAGTTCCGTCTTTGCTTATGGGAACAAAGTATATCCAGGATACAGTCCTGAATTTATTGAAATATAATCCCTTCCCTAGCTCTGCTCCATGAGCCTCTTTCCCAAGAGATATATTCATTTATTTCCAAAGGGGTCCTGAGAGAAGCAAGAATGTCAACAGCAGTACTGCAAAGCAAATAATTCACTGACCTATCCAATCCAACCCTCTACACTCTAATGCTTTGCTTTTAACTGCTGCCAGGTTTTTATCTTTTACATTCAGGAAAAGCATGTTTCCCCATATAGCTACTCTATGAACAGAAAACATTATTTACTATATAACTTTTATATTCAGAAAATAAAACAAAAACCCATAATTCATCACCACTAACCTTTATTTCAGAGTTGCACAGTCAAATCAGTGGATTTACTGCAGAATAAAATTGGCATAATGTGATGATGAATCAAACTCTCAGTCTCTGATAATTGCAGGTTATTTGTGGCCAGTGAAATGGCAACTGCTTACAAAATCACCGTAGCAATCAATTTTTGATCTTGATTTCCCTACAATTTGCAGCATGATTAAGAAGAAAAATCACAAGAAAATTTAGGCAGGTATTAATCTAATGGGAAATGAGAGTCATGTAGATTAGGTTATGTAAGCAAACCTGTGACAAGGCAATAAAGAAATGATTCTCACAATTCATGATTAAAAAAAAAAAATCAGTTGCCTTACTGAGAAGTTTTCAAATGGTGAATAAAAAGCTTAAAAGGAAAGTCAACACCTGATCCACAGTCATGCAAGCTTTGCATTATTCCAAAGTACTAAGCATGTTACTTTTGTAAACATTGTTTCACATAACAGAGTATCAGCATAAATACCTTGGGGAATCTGGGAGTCTGTTTAAACCAAAACAGTCTAGGAACATAAACATGAAATCATCAAACCATTTGATTCACACACACACACACACAAAAAAAAAAAAAAAAAAAAAAAAGAGAGAGAGAGAGAGAGAGAGAGAAACATAGAATCACAGAATGGTTTGGGTTGGAAGGGACCATCAAAGATCATCTAGTCCCATTCCCCTGCCGGGTGAAGGGGTATCTCACACTAGATCCGGTTGCTCAAAGCCCCAACCAACTAGACACTGAAAACTTCCCTTGCATTCAATCTAAGCCCACTTGCCTTACATATCATTTCTAGTCCTCTCAGAAAACAAAACACATTTTGTTTGCAGTGAACAAAGCATATTGCTTAATGCAGAAAGTACTTCAGATTTACAGATCTCAGTGAGCAGTAGCTACTGATCACCAGGGCCATCCCACCTCCATTCTAGGATTGCTGGCACCTCACATACACTGCAAACATGTAAAATGTTTTGTTTTTTCTTTAAATAGCTGACTTGTAACCTGCTTGTTCTGTAAGAACAAGCATTAAATGTCTGGCAAAGCAGACTCAGACTAAAATACCTGAGCCAGCTACTCAGCTACTTCACAGCCAGACCAGGCTTGGATGTGTCCAGTTTTGTTTTGGTTTTTTTCTGTCAGTAGCAGTTTTCTTTTGGAAAAGCAGGGGAATGTTTGAGGCTTTATTTGCTAAGTACTCTTTTCCCCTTCTCTAATCCTTCCTTTCACCCTCACAGAAATCTGCTCTGGTCAATGAGCCAAAGCAGCTCCTTTAGGAAAAAATTCCCTTCAGTTTCAGGTACAGTTGTCTCTAGACTAAATGACAGCTTATTATTTTCTTCTCTGAGGTCATATTCAGGAAAGATAGTACTTCTAAAGTGCCTTCTCAATCTCCAGCAGTCAATATATTTTTTTGACTAGGTAAAAGAACGCAAATATATTGTGGATCAAAGAAGCCAAATAAAAGTTGAAAGTTATGCATGAATTACAAGAAGTATTTACACAATTATTTGCTTCTACTTCAAAGATGCTCTCTGCATTATACATTTTTTAAATTTAGATTTCAAGGCAGAAACCTATATGGTCTCCAAAATTACCAATGACTTCTGTATGTTTTGGTAACATTAATATTCTTGATTTCCATGCTCTAAGTAAATTTGGGTTTTGCTGCTGCTATCTATGATCTCAACAAATTCTTGGGGCAATATGTTCTAGAATTTAACCATATTTCATGTGAAGAAGTTCACTAGATTAGAATTTTGTACCTATTGAATCTGCCTAATAATTCCAGATCCTGTGTTACTCACCAGGGAAAATGTGGTTAATAAAAATACTAATTGGAAAACCCAAGACTTTTCACAGCATCATTTGCATTTCATAAAAAATCTATGATGTATTCTTGGGCATCAGTCTGTCATCAGTGGTTTAAAAAAACTGGGGCAGAAATATGAATGGAAATTTTCCTACCAACAACATGAATATATTTCCTTCTAACTGAAAATAACTTTGTTTTGAACAAAATAAAGCAAATTATGACTAATTACTGCCAAATCTACTGTGTGCTTTCATTTCCATTTAGCTAACTGACCTATGACACCCTTGTAACTCATAAAGACTAACTCTCAAAGACTATTACTGCATAATTCTCATCTTTTGATCACCAATAAACATTCCCCAGAAGAATGAAAATCTTTTCAGTGTCATTGTACTGTGCAACTCTGCTACTATTGCTTATGCATTTGGTATGTGACAAATTTCTTACATCTGCAGATTTTACTTCAAAAGAATTATCATAGGCACACAAATAATTTATTGTTTTAGGGTTTTGGTGCAAATTTCCATCCCCTTAGGGCTATGTTTCACTAATGGATCATCTCGGTTCACAAACGCCTCAAAATTCTCCAGCATTCATAACTGTGAAGTTTGTTGCATACACACACACACATACACAAACACACAGATACACAGCACACCAAGACTCTACTACTCTGCTTTCTGACCATGGTTTCCAGCTCAATAATAGTAGTTCACGCTTTGCAGTAGCTGTACCAGTTTACATGCATGATGGGAAAGCAGGCGAGCATGATCAGTGTCCCGTGGACATATTTTTTTCCTTTTATGTAAGAAATAATCTTGGAAGACTTAACCAGTTATCTTCAGAGAGCATCTAAGAGAATTTCTTCTGAATTACATTATAAGCCAGCTGCAGTAAAAGTGACCCTATGCCATCCTGTAGGTTTCTTATGAACTGAATTGTCCTTGTCAAATGCTCAAGTGACTCTTTGTCAATCTAATCCCAGTCCCAAAGGAGGACTATAAATAGAGAGCAGTTACTGCCCGCTTCTGATCCACTGCAGCAGCCAGGAACCCTGCAGTTTCTTGAGAGAGAAAAATATAACCAAAAGCTATAAATATTTCTATTTTATTTTTTTCTCAGGCAATTTTCACCCCAGAGAGTGGAAATAAAACTGAGGAAGCTGATCATATGACCCTGGGAGAACTGAAATTATCGCTCTGGTATGAACAGTCTTTGGTAGGATCCTAAGGAGCAGTATGCATTGGTGACATTAGCAGCAGTCATTAACTTCTGGTGTTGATCATCGGTCCCAGGAAATGTGTGGCTTGCAAGATGCCTCAAAGTTACTGCTGCTGGTCTAATATATGGTTTACCACTACAAGCAATCTTCCGTTTTGGAAGGCTTATGGTTGTCTCTGCTACATCATGTTTAGTGGGGAGAATTTAACAGGAACTTGTGGTCAGTATTCAAAAAAAGGAGATATGTTTGGCACAGACTTCTCTGATTTCAGGTTTATTTTCTGTTACTATCTGTAAAGCCATAAGAGAAGATACTGTAAAGGACAATAAACTGAGATATGGTTTCTAGTAATTTTTTCAGCCCTTCTTTTTACATGACTTTTAAATCTCAGGTATTTCTTCGTTCAAAAACAAAACTTTTTAACAGGCCAGTGCCTACATAATGACTACTAGCACACACATTAATAATTTCCACAATGACTGATGACTGATGAGAAAAGAAGATATCTGGTTTGAAAGTTCTTTTGCAGCTGGAAATATTCACTTGCCTTCTAATTCCCTTCAATCACCAAAAAGGGAAAATTTTCCTCACAATATTTGGGGCTTCAACATCAGTCAAAGTCAAACTTTATTTTGGCATTGCTCTTTCTCTTCCATCAGCTTCAGAGCTGGATCCAAATTTTGCTCTATACGTGTCATAGTTCTGGCATGATCCAACCAAAGGCAGGTCAGCAGATCAACTCAACTGACATCACTGGTGCATAAGTAAATTCTGAAGTAATTTAAGAACAAGTCAGGAAAGAAGCATGGAAATTTACAAGCTTACAAGCAACTGAATCCAGCAAAGACACTAAAAGTTTGAGCAAAAATAAACAACTTCCCAGATCAGGGATTATATGCCACCATAAGAGTACTGACTAGTAGATTGTGTTTTAATAGATTGCACTTTAATGCAAGTTTGCTTTCTGGCTTCTATTCAATTAAAACACTCCCATGTTAACGATGCAATTTAGCTCTACTGCTCTTATTACCATTAACTTATAAACATTAAGTGACGTTTGCCCTGGAGACTGCTCTCATGTTACATACCAGTAATGCATTCTTTCACTCAGATTTGTAGGAGTTTATTTAATGGAATGGAATGGGACAGAAGTGTCTCACAGTGGTTGGTGGTCACAGGCTTGTGAGAACAATGCCATGTCCTTTTAAGGCACGAAAGCATGTATAGTAAGTTAATCAGCGCTTCCCTGGTGTCCAGGGGTCAGGGAGCAAGGGCAAGGCAGTGGGCCCTCACCCTTGTGGCACATAGCCAGCTGTGGTGGCACGGACCCACCAGGCTGTAGGGACAAGCCTGGGATGTGACCTGGCCGGCAAGTTCTTGTGGCAGGAAAGAACTTCTGGAGAAAACTTTACTCTTAATGTCATACCCAGTTTTCATCAAGAATGCATATTCTCTGGGCTGGCTATCAGTGAAAGCTGACACTTCCCAGAAGTCATACTTTAAAAGATGACCTGGAAACTCTAGTGCATGAATTACAAATTATAACCATCTACCCGAAGGAGCAGATTCATCCTCCATAAATAAAGTGCATTGCACAAGTGCAAAACAGAGCCAACTTCTGTTTGTTGCTCACCACACTGTATGTCTGGCCATTTTCAAATTCCACCAGACAGTTAGGCATCAATTCCCTTGGCTGTATCCTTGAACACTGAAATAATGCTTCATTAAAGACACCATGAATTGTTTTGGGTTTTTTATTCCACATTTTTCCCTCCAACTACATATTCCCATGAGCAAGAATAGCATATATTCAACAAAGAGAATGACGCTCTATTTTTGTCTGTGAGCTGGGTGGTCCAATTGGTTACTGCATTGGCCTTTCTTCTCTGAACACTTTGATTTTAATAATAGCTTCAGGAACAACAGAATATGAGTATAACAAATTCATCCTACATGTCCTGACTTGTGTTACAAAACCTCTGTACAATAGACAGTGTACTTTAATATACTAGGGAAATTTGAAAACCAAGGAAAAACATCAGTCTTTCTGCATATGTCAACATTTTGCATAAATTAATTTGACAAATGAAATGAAAGTTTAAATTAATACTTACATTGATTACATGACTTTTAACACCACACTTGTTACAAGTGCTGTAAAATGTCTGTCAAGTTTTACATCAGCTGGAAACTTTGTCATTTTTTCCTCAACAAAGTATGTCTGTTACATTTTACTTCTTATATGCATCTTTCTAACCTATCTAGAAGTCAAGATGAAGGGGAATAGGTAATAATTTCCATCTGCTTACATTTATAAATACCAGAAACATTTTAAAGAACCTTAAATGCTACTTGGTGTATTTCCGAAGGGCAAAAGTTTTTAAGACTCTGTAGACTGCACTGAGAATGAAAGAGAATTAAGAAATGCAGTGGTGGAGTTAATGTTTGACTGACGTTTGTTTAAAGCCATTGAGGTAAAATGAAGGTAAACCTCATTAAAGGAGATTGTTAAGACAGGCACATGCTGTGGTCCAAAAGGAACGTTCTTGTTCTTTGAATTCTCCAGACTGCAGCACACGCTCATCATTGGACTCAAAGGCATTTGAGTCAAACAGAAACGATGCACTGCTCTACTTCTTACCACTCCTTCTCCCTGAAACTTCTCATTGTGGCAATTGGAGTGATATTAATTGCACAAAAAAGGACACATTGTGTCTCCAGACAGAGAGATGGCCCTTTTTGTTACTCCTCTGAGAGAAAAGGAGTTCAACCGTCATCTCTTACCATAAAGTACATTGGCAGAAAACTAGCATTCCCATAATGCTCTATAAATACCATACAATTAGAGAATGCAAAACACAGTTTGGACCTGTACAATTAACCCACCTCTAACCAAGTGAAATCAAAACTTTCACATCTGAGACCTTAAAGTGAGAGACCCAAGTTAAAGGTAACTTGACTTTTAAGTACAGAGAAACTCCAATTCTTAACCAACCTCTATTTCAGCTGCTGATAATGCTGTACCCCAGAGACAAAAATGCATCATCTTTCAGTTGTGCTACTCTAAACTTCAGATTTCACTTCAAGTCAATAGACATTCCGTGGTTAAAACCGTAACACAATAGATAACGCTAGAATGTGACCAGTGATATTTGTGAAAAAAAAAAGGGAAAAAACCCTACACAATGAGCAATGTCGGTTTTTCAACACAGAATTTTTGTTCCATTATTCTCTCTGCAATACACATTACTTGAGTTCCACTATGTTTTACAAATTTTACTTGATTAGCTGTGTTTGGTCTCTTGAATTAAATGTTGTCAAAACTTCTGGAACCCAAGACAAATTAATCATAGCAATCCACAGAAGGGGAAAAGCATTTGACAGACTCAAATCAAACGCTGTTTACCTTTAGGAAACTTCAGCAGCTGATGCAGATCTAGGTCTTTGCTCTTCCAAGCATTCGTCTAACTCTATATCAGGGTTTGGGGTTTGTTTCTTTTCAAATGAAAGCCTCAATTGGCATCATAAACTATTGTATTGGATCCTTTATGTATCTAAGCAAATACTATAATGTTGATTTTTCCTCAGCAAAACCCTCCTGTTTCATTAGGACGCTTCTGCAGCATTAGAAATATTTGTGAACTATCACTGTCTTTGATTTCTATTTCTAAATTTTTACCCTAGAGGAATACATTGACATGACTGCATATTACACAAAACACCATATCTTTCAGTTTTATGATATATCAAAGGATATAGCCAGATGCAGAAGCATTTGCTTCACTTTTTGAGCTAAATAAAAATTATTTCATGATTATTTCAGATCATATAGAGCATGCAGATAGAGAGGATCCAGTAATCAATCACCACATCTGAAGTACTGAAATTATGCTTATTGGTTTGACATTCTCTTGCTCTTTTCAGGAAAAGTAAGTGTATATGGTAGATTTATCAGAGTATTTTGTGTTAAGCATTAGAACTTTAGTTACTAGAAAGGACTGCCAGTTCTGCTACTATGCTCAAGAAAGTACTCCTAAAACATGTTATTTTTGCTAGCAACATCAAATTGTTGAAAGACAGAAAAAAATGGATAGTCTGCAGATATTTGCCAACGTGACTGTCAAGTAGCAGTGTTTCTCCAAATGTTTTAAAAACTAGTTTTAATGCCCAGATTAATTCCTAAAAAGGGCAAAATTTACTGGCAGAGCTCTTCACTTTAAAATAAACTGGGACAAATTAGGCAGTCCAAAAGAACTGGGATTCCCTCTCTTCTGACAAGAAAATTCATTGCAACCACCTAATAAATGTTATACTCTAAGCAAATATCCCTCCTTAGGGATTCAATCTCGTGGGAATGTACTTATTCAAAATCCCAGCAAGGGGACCCCAGTGCACAGGTCTCTAAGATGCTGATCCTATAAAGTTTCTATAAACTGTGGCCTTAATTACTAATAGTTATCCTTAAAAATTATTCTCTTTGTCAAAACACAGTGAAGTTGAGTCTTCCCAGGTGGGGCTTTTCAGTCTGCAGAGTGACTCCAGATAGCCCCAAGCAGCACTCCTACTACAGTGCTCCACTAGGACTAAGGTTTCCTTTATAATCTGACTTGCCTATTCCTTCAGTTCTGCAGGCTCAGACCATGAGCCTGACACAAATTTGTCCAGTATTTTCATCAAAAATAAAACAGAAAGCAAGACACCTACACTTCCAAAGTGGTCTGTGTTAGCACCTTCATGCCTTTGAAAAAGTATCCATGCTGACCTTAAGGAAAGTAATGTATTTTTATATACAGTCAAAATTGCCAAATAAACCCAAGCAATTAAAATAAATAATTTTTAAAATAAATTAGCAAAATTCTTGATACTTCATAAAATAATTTGTCTTTTTTATTTTTCTTCCTTACCCTTCTCTTTTCATTCGGGTTAAAATTCATGCAAATAGCAGAGACAAAAATCAATGTGCAACTTTGCATGCATTATTTTCTCTAGAAGTGAATATTTAGTTTAATTAGATTTCTACAGCTCACTCAAATCCAAGCCTCATTATAGCCATTTGAAATAAGAATGACTGAATGTGCTATTGCTTTCAAATTTAGTTCCTATCCAAGCTCCTAACAAAACAACCTGATTTTTAATTTCTCATCAAAACATACCTCTGTTTTTACAACAATTGACCAAATATAAAAATCCTAACAGTCCTCTTCAATTCTATCTGTAAAAGTCTGTTTTGGTGTTGCAGGAGTCTGATCAGACATAAGCATGCTCCAAGACTGTATCAAGCTTGGCTCTGTGCTCTTGTTAAAGGCTGAAGCATGCTGAAATGGCACATGGGCCTCCAATGGCTTCCCACACACATAAACCAGTGGGATTTCCTCTTTGCAGTGACAGGCACCCACATAACATTTTCTGTTTTATACTGAATGTGTTTATGCATCAAATGTTGGGCAGATATGCCACTCACACACAGTCAGGAGTCTCCATAAGGTATACCAAAACTATTCGCTGGAAAATAGCAGCACATCCCCTTCCAGTTATGTCACAGTCCTGTTAAAGAGTAGGGAGAAATAAAGTACATATTTACATATACAATTAAGTTTTCTCCAGTTGTTTTTGAATGACAAGCTGAGGTTGTTTTTACAAGGTGAGCAATTAAGTGTACCATAATTTCCTAGGATTTGAAGTGATTTGCGCCAGTGGAATTATCTGTGTTCCCACTCATTGTCTATACACCTATGCAGTTCCCTGATGTGCTGTCCAAGAATAGTTCAGTTAGTTTCCAAGTCACTCAACATATTTCACTTTTAAGCAGCTATGTGCTAAAAAGCTTCCACTGTTGTCATTCTGAATCTTTAATGGTATTGAAACTGTCAGGCAAAAATTGCATTCTCCTGCTGTTCTGAGGAGCAAGAGAATGAACATGACAAAAGACCCATGTTAATGCTAATCATAGATGAGGAATACAATGACAGTTTTCAAAAACACAGGGCTCTATTTAAACAGCACTGGTTCCTTATTTCTCTCTTCTAGTCCATTAATTAGAAAAAAAAAAAAAAAAAAAAAAAAGAGGAGTAACTGCAAATTAAAAAAAAAAAAAAAAAAGAGGAGTAACTGCAAATTAAAAAAAAAAAAACAACAAAGAAAAACAATTAGCCAAATGGACTGCATCTGCAATATTCTCCCTGCATGTATTTCCCACTGGATTTTTAACTGCTGTTGTTTCGAATCATTAGATTGTGGTAAGTACGTTCTACAACTCAATATTAAACTTCAAGTAACTTGTGATCATTCACTTTCTTATCCTTACAGCATTCTTCTGTGATTATTCCCTACTCAGGCAGGGCCCTAAAGAACAGAGGTCTCAGGTGCCTGGAAGTATGATTAACGTCCTCTATAAATTTAGATGTCGACTTTGTAGCTGAGGCTACAGTGAAACTGTCACTCGGATCCATTTGAGGGTTCCCAGAGAGCATTTCTGACCATTAATCTCACTAAAACCAAGTGTCTCTCTTGGAGTCTGATGAAACTGAGGTAAGAGAGCCTACTCTCATGCAGATATCTACACCCTAGATATAAAAACTTAAAAAGAAAAAATATATCCACCCTGAAGTGTTGGGTGTTTTTAATAAGCAGGGCAGTGAAATGTGCACAATCCAGCATTAGCTTAGCAGAGCCAACAGAAGCAGCGTTTGTATGACAGCTCACCATCGCTCTAAGTGATTCGTTTAGATGTGTAAACAAGTAGCTAGTAACCAATCTACTGCTTAGATATAGAGAAGTAGAAGATGTATATAAGTAGCCTTCTGATCTGTAATAAACGGCTTTCACCGATCACATTGGTCTGCGTGTGATTGACCCGTGCCCCCGCTACAACATAATGGTGACCCCGGGGTGCCCGAATTAGTTCGTAACGAACGGCTACGTGCGCACGGGGTGCGGGGAAGGCAGTCGTATTTCCCTGCAAGCCCCGGCAGGATGACCCCTTCTCAGGCCTGAACTTTCCCTGCAGTCCCGTGCAGGATGAATTATTAAGACGGAGCTCCGCGAAACGTCAAGACGACGTGGAATCTCACCGATAAGAGGTGAGCGGCTGCAGGGGGAGATGGGGCGGGACCATCATGAACGGGACGCGGTCCTAAACCTCCTCCAACTAATTCTCTCTAAGAGAGAGCAGAAATTTGATGCCTCGACTTTGAAAAGCTTTCTTAGCTGGGTGTGGGAGCAGGACTTGATATCGGGTGCTTCGGTAGCTTTTGAGATCAGCACCTGGGAGGCAATCGGAACAGCACTCTGGAATACTATAGCTGCAGGGGAGAAGGGAGTGAAGGAGGCTACAAAGTATGCTCCTCTTTGGAAGACCATAATTGATGTTTTGCGTGTTATGAAAGCGGAGAAACAGGCGGCTGCCGCTGCAGCGTCAACTCTCGACCCACCCCCTGCAGAGGCCCCACAGGCTTTTCCCATCAATAACTTGTTTTCGACCAAGCTGGACATTCCCTCGCGAGTGCCGGTTCTCCCCCCCCGATCCTGCCGCCCCCCTTCATCTTGTTTGCCCCTCCCAACGGCGACAGGGGTGCAGGTTGATGCTCCCCTCCCCCCGTCACCACCACCACCGGTGGCTGCGCCACTCCCACCACCAGAGGTGCCCAGGGCCGAGGCCAGGGTCTCTCATAGAGACTCCAACTCCCGATCCTCCAACTCCCGATCCTCCAACTCCCGACCCTCCAACTCCCGACCCTCCTCTCAAGGCCCTGATGATGTCAGAGGCGAGGAGGGGGAGGGAGCACCCCCTTCTAGACCGGAGATCAAGGCTGGTCCTCTGACTCCTCCGACTCCTCCCGATCTGTCCGCTGTGATTCAAGATCTAACGAAGACCCTACAGGCGATAACCTTAGATCAATCTCCTAAGGACCCTTCACCCATAAACAGTCCGTATGTCTTCTCAAGCCCCCAACTGTCCCTGCGAAGTGCCCCCCTTGGATCGCAGCCAACGACTGCCGTACCGGCAGCTTCCCCTGGCTATTCAGCCAACAAGTGTCGTGCCAGCGGCTCCCCCCGCGCCTCGACCAGAAGCCATCGTGCCAGTAGCTCCCCCCCCACCACCCTCATCACCGGAGGCTGCCAAGGCCAAGGACACAGCCTCGTAGAGGCTGATCCCCAATCCCCCTCTCAAGGGGAGGTCGAGGCTGGTCCATTGACCTCTACTGATTTTTCAATTGCCATCCAAGATTTAGCAGAAACCTTGCAAGCGATACCTCTTAATCTACCTACTAGAGCTGCTTCACCTGTGAACAAATCGTACACCTTCTCTGACTTTCTCCCCTACTTGAAGATCTACTTTGAAGTTAACATCTCTCCCCCGGGAGCTGCGCGGTGCTCACAGCTTCGACCCCCAACAACCCGTGCTGACAGCTCCCCCACTGCGGCTACTTTACCGACCGTGCAACCTGTCCAGTTACCCTGGCAGAGCCATCTCGGGAAGCAGCACAGAAGAAACAGCAGTTACCTGCTGCTTCCACTCTTCAAAGTGCCTTTTTAATTAGTGTATCTGAGTTGTATTTTGAATTTGTTTCCAACTTTTCAAAACCAGACAGCAGTAATGATAACAGCTTGGTTAAATGAGAGGGTTTAGAAAGTGTTTTATGTGTCTCTTTTATGCTCTGAAAGTCTTGTGTAGATTGTTAAGTTACTCGACTTTTCCCTACACATCTTATCTTATTCCACAGAATTGGAATGTGAACTATGACATTCTGCCTTAAATCATGGCAGCAAGCCCCCTCTCGCTTTCTCACTGTGTATGTTTCCTTTAAGGACTTTTACAAGCTTTCTGTTGAAGTTCTAACATTATCCAACTATGATAAAACTTGTTTTTTCCCACAGGAAAAAATTTATCTTGTTTTCTACCTAGCTTGGCACCACTCCTGCTGTTTGGCCTTCAGATTCCTTGAGCTGCCTGGAACAACCCAAATACTAAAACATAATTAAATACTGCACAGTTATATCCCATACAAAATTAGCAAAGTCCAAAGTGAAATTTTCAGGTTGTTTCCTCAAAGCATCATTTATACTTATATGTCGATGCATCAACTCGGTGGTTTTTTTTTTTTTTTTTGGTTTTTTAGTCTTACTCAGCATACATTCACATTGGACAAGATGCATAGCTACAGCAATTAACTTTAAATCCTACAAGGCCTGACTCCCTATTTGTTATCTGCAGAAACTTTTAAGAATTGACTATAATTAGATCATAGTTTTCTACTGTAAAAAGTGTAGTGCTAGCTTTACCTGTTTGCATACACAGCTTTAATAGAACAATTTTAATGTGACTGTTTTCCCACAAACACGTGACAACATTTCCAGCTAGTACAGCTGTTCAGAGATGTAAATGTGCTTGTTCTTCCTTGTCACCTATAGCTTGCACATGAACTTAACATCAGAATAGTTTCAGTCCTTGATGTCGTCTTTACATCTCAAACCTATTGTATTTATATTTACAGACAGCTGTCTTACCATCTGCGAATTAAGCAGGGTTTAGATGCAATTTTCCAAGATGTACACTATCATCCCTGTGAGTAAAGCTGCACCTCGAAAACATCTTAGTAAACTTAAACTTATCTTAGAGGAGTACTGATTGTTAAACAGGCATTTTCAACACGACTATAAATCTGCCACACTCTAAATTTCTTTCCAGTTAATCCTACCCTCTAAAGTTCTATGTTGCTGCTATTTCATTTACAACTCACTTATTTCTCTTCATATTATTTCCTGATGTTTAATTGCTGTATGATGAATTTTCAGTAGTTTCTTATATGGGAGAGGTCAAAATACGTTGAGTTCTGCTGTACCTGAAACTCTCAAAGTGTACCCTTAACCTTATATCTAGTTTAGTAGGTTTAAAGATAAACGCTTGCAAAGGCATCCAGAGTGACTACTTCTCTAATTCAAAAGATTTGTTTTTTCCTTCCACAGGTATGCTGCAGCAAATGTACTAAGAATGTTGTTTGAGTCTTTTATGTATTCTGAGTTTATAAGTCAGACCTGTCAACTTTAAGTTGATCAAAATTTATGTAAAGTCTGTTGATTTTCAGTTCGATTAAGAAGTTAAATTTTAGTAACCTCTGAAAGAAAGAAAAGAGAAGACAGACGCTTGTGGTCTAGTGAAGAAAATTTCTATGTTTGTGAGTGGTGGTGTTGTTCAGTGAATTTGTAACAGCTGGCAGAGGGGTGTAACTTGCTGCCTCAAAGCCAGAACTGGCAGAGTAGCATCCTGAGGCCAATTCTGTAAAGTATTTTGTGGCCTAAGAGTCAGTGGGAACTTTAGCAAAATCAAGTCAGCTTTTGTTTCCTTGTGCGTGTGTGTGAATTGTCTGTGTTAATTTGTATTTTGCCGGCATGTAAACCTAGGTAAAGGCGCCTATGAGACAAAACTTATTTTTTAAGTGCTTAACATTAATTTCTCTTCACTTTCAATTATTGACTTTAAGCTCTGTTAGATTTATCTTAGTTTTAAGCAAAGTTAAAGTTCTGTCAAAACAAGCAAGACAAGACAACGCAAAGCAAAATAGAACAAAGAAAACATTAAAAAAAAAAAAAAAAAAAAAAGAGGGGGAAACAGGGAAAAGAGTTCTTTACAGTTCTTTTTCTTTACAGTTCCCTTGCTATAGAGATAAGATAAAGTCAACTGAAATGTTCATGATAAAGAATTGGTAAGACAAGTGAAGATGCAATTTTTCAAATCCTTAATTTCATCACAAATCCTATGGTTCTGAATGTTCTACATTAGTCAATCAAGATGACTATAACAACTTTTGCAGCTTTATCTTCTATAGGTAACACAGAAGAATGAACATCAATTTCAAATCATGAATATTATTAATTGTAAGATGCTTAGTGCTTATTTCTTGTTTTCATTTTGCTTTACTGTCACATGCATAGATGTGTAGAAAACATAATCTCACTTTTTCAGAACAGTTACTGTTACTGTATTAACAATTCTAGAGGTGTTGTTAATGTAATGATATGAATTTACTAAGCTTTTATAGAGAGCATTATCCAAAAGATATTATTTGATGCTACACATATGTATTCCTTTGTTCACAACTATTTGTAGTTTGTTTATGGTACCATTGATTATTTAGTTAAAACTAAATTGACAATGATAAATTTTCACATAACTAAGTGTAGTTATCTGTAAGAAGTGTATTGTTTTTAAAAACTGATATTAATAGAGACTTCTTTGTCAGATAGTTTAGAGACACCCTCTCAGTGAAGGCCTAGGCTCTGGCCAAGCCCTGGCCCTAAGCTGATCGGGTACTGAATCTTTAATCCCAGATGTTTCTACCCTAAAACTGCAATTGAGTCATTTTGACTCACCAATTCGGCTTGATAAGAACTGGAACCCCTTTCAGGTAAACTTGAGAGCCTTGCCCGGGAAAGGTCTTCAGGTCTCGCCTGTGAAGTGGGACTCTCCAGTGATTGTAGACTCTGGGTAGTAGCTAATAGCTAAATAGTTAATAATCTGTGTACTTTTGAGATACTGTTCTCTTTCTCTTATGTATTGCACCTGTAGTTGCACCTGTTGCCTTTATCACCTTTGCTCATAATGCAAAACCCACAATTGAGTATGTAATAACACGTGATACCAAAGCTCAAGCAACCTGTTAACCTAGAGAAGGGAGTATGCATGTGTTCTATCACCAACAGGTTCAAAGCAATTACCTGCTCACCTGATCAGAATCAAGAACCGGAGTTCAGAAGAAACCATGGACTCTTTAATCAAGATTTGAGCTTGACAGAGACTTTAGAGCAACGGTGTATATTGTTTTCACAGTTTCAATTAACTAAAGTAGTACTTGATAGAGAAATTATTTTAAGTAACCGTATAGTAACGAGTTAAAGTAGAAAGGTTGCTCAAAGCTGAAGAATCATTGAGGAGCTCAAGAATTTGTGTAAGACAGTGTTGTTGTTGCTTTTGATAATAATAACTTTCAAAATGTTGTTTTGCTGTGCTTTGCAATGCTGCTCTATGCTAATTCACAGAGTGATAGAAAAATACACCAATCAAGCCTGGCTTGTGCAAAAAGAAAACGGGGGATATGTTGGGTGTTTTTAATAAGCAGGGCAGTGAAATGTGCACAATCCAGCATTAGCTTAGCAGAGCCAACAGAAGCAGCGTTTGTATGACAGCTCACCATCGCTCTAAGTGATTCGTTTAGATGTGTAAACAAGTAGCTAGTAACCAATCTACTGCTTAGATATAGAGAAGTAGAAGATGTATATAAGTAGCCTTCTGATCTGTAATAAACGGCTTTCACCGATCACATTGGTCTGCGTGTGATTGACCCGTGCCCCCGCTACAACACTGAAGGATGTAGACAGAATTCAGTTCTATCTGAATGGCATATCTTAAGGAGTAATTCCAGCTATGCCACTGCCAGCCCTAAAGGTTCCAAAAAAAAAGCCCGTAATGTGCCTGGTAGTCTTGTCTGTATATACACATTGCCAGGAAACTCAACCAAGGCACATCTTTTACAAACCCATTTCAAGCTGTCTCCATTCCAGCAGTCATGCCATCATATCAGTGACGGTTTCTGCATAAGGCAAAAAAGGCACATCCCTCAAAGCCGAGTACAGCATCATGATGATGCATCTCCAGACACTAGCGAGAGTTAGCTCTCACAGCCAGCTCTAAGCAGAGCAGTACCTCCATACTGCCTGTGACCACCTGGCTCTGCCTCCACTCCCTAAGCATCTTGGCACAGTTGGTGCTGACAGACTATGCCCATTATGCACCATTACTATTTTTCTCCTTTCAAAATGTTCTGCTGAGGGTTGAGCCAAAAACAAGGTAGTCGCCTCAATGCTCCTTAGATTTCCTGTTATGCAGAAAATTTGCTTTTCTTATCAAATCCAGTTATTCGAGGGTCTCAGTTTAATATTTCAAAATTCTGTTAGAGTAGCAGAAACAGACTAACTAAATTCAAGAGTTTCAAGTCCTGAAGTACTTCTAAGTATTAAGACACCACTGCATGCTCTTAGGTATTTCTGTCAAAGCACATACAAAGCTCCATTCTTCTTTTCAGAAGCAATGACAGTCACTAATTGTCCTTATCCTTCCAACACACCCATGAGATTAAAAAATACAATGTTTTATTTTCCATGGAACTCAGACTTCACAAATACAGGTCAGGACCTTTCATTTTCTAGGACTGAAATACCCTCATGCCTTCCACGATAGAGGCTTAAGTAAAATAATGTCCAGCACTGCAGTGTTACATCTCGCTACCTTGTAAAATTTCTACTTTGCTTCAGTTTCCAAAAGATCCAAGAAATGTATTGGAGCAGGTAGACACCTGCTGCCAGAATCCATGCATGACATTTAGACAGGAAGAGACACCACCTACATCAGTCAAAAAAGGGGCACACCTGCTGGGCGTTCCTGTAAATTCATCTGGATGCCCAGTCTGTGTAGAAGGGCATTTACACCATACACATTCATTTAATTGTGAGGATGCCAGAATTGAAAATGGCTGTTGATTCCCTCTGCGCGAACTTTGGACAGAGGCAGAGAGCATACAGGATTTCGTCACCATTCCTTACCAATGCACCGAGGAACTAACCTGCTTGTCATATGCTTGGAAGAAGTCCCAAATTATTTTGTGTTCTTGACCATCTTTTTCCTTGCCTTGTAGGAGCTTTTTCCCTCCTTTGGCCTCCACTCCGGCTATCTTTCTTGAAAGAGATGATAGCCTTCTCTGCCCTTGTCTTGGCCCTGCCAGTCATTGTCTTCTGTCAACTCTTTGCTGAAGCTCTTATAATCCATGGAAATACACACTTCCCCAGTTGTTCCTGAATGCAGAAAAAGCCCAAAGCTCACAGCAATTAGCAATGTCAGCTAGCTGTCACTTCTCTTTTGGCCTCAACATTACTGGGGATCAACCACTGTTCCAGTTCTAGGAAGGATTTTGAAAAAGTAATTTTCTTTCTTTTTTAATATCTATTTTCCTGAGACTCTGTTTTAACATCAAATTAATTTGCAATTAATAAATGAACCATATTCTTGGTATCAGATGTGATTTTCTTGCCAATGGAAACATGCTTTGAGGGAGAGGTAGCAAGGTCCATGCAGCAGAAAATAACCGCTAACTCTCATTAACACATAGTACAACCTATGTCGAAAGATTCAACAATTATCATTCTGGGTCCCTAATAATGTACACAACTGTTAAAAACTGAATACTGCAACTGCTTTTTTCCTTAAAACACTGTAAGTATTTCTCAGATTTAAACCACTGAGACTACATCAAATAACCAGTGTTGTTTCCCATGCACTGTTTCAACATCTCTGCCGTTCCTCAGGTATATAAAAAGTAATGGAAGACCACACTTGGTTGAGGAAGACACACAAGGATTAAATTTTCACCTCCAAAGCACAGATCAGTAGCAGAATCCACTACCCCTACTCCACAGCACATGAAGTAAAATCTACTATTTCTATTTCTTTGGATCTTACATTTCTTAAGACTCTCTGAACTAGAGATTTTAAACATGGCATTCTTTTAAAGACCACAATATAAATCTGCTGGTATAAGTCATCAAGCTTTCTTCTTCACTTAGTACCGAGGCCAATCTATTTTATAAACTAAGCTTACAAATTAAGCTGACTGGTATCTCTCAGGTGACCTGTTGATCAGGTGAACACAATTTCAAATGAGTCAGAAATGATCAGGAATTTGTCCCAAACACAGCAATTAGGTTGAAATTAATGTGGTTTTTCAAAAGTCAAAACTTCTGCTATGTGGTTTCCAAACCAAAGTTTTGAAACTTGCTTTGAAGCTTCTTAAAGCTTAAGTAAAATGAAGGTTAAAATGAAACTCCATGCAGAATATAAAATTATTTGGTTTCGGCCACACAAAATGCTTAACCAAAAAATATTTTAGATAAAATGAATGGGTTGGGTTTTTTAACTGACCACTAGTTTTGGTGGTCCAAAGCATTTTAATACAGAAAATAACAGTTAAAATTAATCCAAAATCCTCAGTACATTATTTTATTCTTTTTACAAAGAGCAATTTCTGCTAGCATCTAGAGAATGAAAAAGAGTCTTTGGAAAAACACACAGAAACTCTTTTGAAATTGAATCATTCCAACATTAGGGTAATGAAAAAACAAGTTGATGCCTTCAACCCTTGTGAAAGGATGTGAAAAAAAACCAGTACAGCTTATAGGGGTTATTTATTTATCTACTTACAATGCATATAGATAAATAATCTAGTAAATGGAGCACTTCTAATTTGATTCAAGCATGGAAATGCTTTTCATACTCACAGACCTAAATCTCAAACAGAGAGCCAGAATCTTAAAGAAGAAAATATAACTATAAAATATATGAAACACAATTACTTGGCCATTCAACCATATTTTATTTGTGTGCATAAAGTATGAAAAAATGAAGAGTCACTTGTAACAGATACTGCACACTTGCAATAGAAGAGCATTGTGGACTGAAAGGCATTTTGTGAAAGGAAGGTTTGCAACACAGAGAAGTTCTTTTGTTTTGAGCATATGATCTTTATTTCGACTATTACATAAGAATAACTTTATAGAATAAGATTTCTGAGTTTAATTTTTTCTCTTTCCTCCTACGTCTGTTCCAAGTTTTGATGTTCATACTTTAATTCCCACACTCTTCACAGGACGAAGAATTATTTATGTACAATACTCTGAAAGGCATCTCAATCAACATGACACCTTTATATTTATTTGTAAGATATCACTTGCACAAATTGAAGTGAGAGTAGGGAGTATACAGTGAACACAAGTCATCAAGAATAATAATCATAAAAGAGGAAAAATAAAGAGTCTGGCATATGAAAGTTTCTTCATTACTCCTTAGTATATTTATAATCAACCAATTCCCTCTCACATTTTCCAGCTCTGTAAAATAAGACCTGCACATCTTCCCAGAGTTTGTTTGTAAGACATACAATTCCAAGTAGCCATGCTTAAAAGAATTTTATAAACTGTTTTATAATGTGGCACGGTAGCTTCCCTTTGCCGTGAGTCACTGGACACATAAATTGTTTCTTTGCCAGGACAACACTTCCAGTTTTTGATAATGATGATTTTGACTAGCTTCCAGGACAAGCTGCCACCTGGTTACATCCATGTTCAGCTCCTCTGCCAGTGATCTCTCCAAGTCACAGGGTTCACAGATGAAAACCTTGAGTGTCCTGCACAAAACCTCAAGAGATATCACTTCCCCCACAGTCAGTATTACACCATGCATTGCATACATGCAAAACTTTACCAGCCAGCTTTACCCATAGGAAAGTAACTTTACTCCTTTTGCAGACAAGGGGTCCGTTTGCCTGGGAACTCTCCTGTTTCTGGGAGCTGCCTGTGAATTCCATGCTGATTAGGCTCGATGGAAGAAGACTTTTGTACCAGCAGCACCCATGGCCAAGACAGAAGCAGTGACTTCCAGCAGCAGCAGGCAGCTCTTCATCCACAGGACCACAGTCCCTGTCTCAGTATCTCACTGGTTCCATTTCAGCAGATCTGAAATCTTTATGCTGAGTTCCTCTCTTCGTCCGCCTTTCTTAGTGTTTAGGGAAGAAAGTAATGAAGAAGAAGAAAGCCCAGAGGAAGAATTTACACCAGGATATCACTTCTCTTGCTGCACCATACTACCAGTGTTATCATGGCACATGTCAACATGACTGGGATCAAGATCAGTGTTATGAGAATTTCATCTGGTGGATCTTCCCAGTGAACCTTTTCTGAAGTACAGTTTGAAAAGAATTGTTTATGAATTCCAGTGATAAAGCCTTCTGCAAGGGGGTTTGGCCAAAAGCAACTTGCATTGTTGGCTTCACGTTCTGTGCACTGGGTAAAGTTGTCATAATACCTGGGAGAAGAAGAAAATTAAGAGAAGTTTAAATGGAATGTATATGCATATTACACTTAGAGAAAGGTATGGAGTGCGCCATATGAAATCTCCAAGAACGCGTCTATCATGCAGATACTCTGCTGAAAGACCCCTTATGAAATCAGTGGGTACCAAATACTACACAGTGAGACAGAAGGAGAACTAACTCACATGTACTAACACAACTGAAAATTCTCATGTGAAATTCTGAGATCTTGGGTGGACAACAGTCAAACCCTTGTCCTTTGGACCTCCTAATGCCCCTTAAGTAGAAACAGAACTCCCTCACTAGAGACACTGACAGATTCTTTAAAAAACACACACACAAATGTGCCAAAAACAGGACATTTTGAACAAAATATGGATAATTCATGCCTCAACTGCCACTGGACATGATGGTGAGGTGAAAATTACGATGTGACACTACATGCAGTAGAACTGAACCATAATATGCAATACTGTGTAACAAAATTTTGGTTCTGTTGCACCCTTAGACAGTGAGAAAATAATTGGAAAATAAATACACAGAAAATTTCTCTTCTTTCCATCTCCAGCAAATGTCCAGAAGGGAAAAAATAAATAAATAATTTCTAATCACATGTTTGAAATGTTTATGAAAGGCTGGGAACTCCTTGTAATACCTAACACTTGATTTCAATGCTGCATGTGCTGAAATTTACCTGTACAGGAATAACTTCTATTTAGATAACTGGCTACTCCTCAGGGAAAAAAAAAAGGCAACAATAAGCCTAAATGAGTAATCACATGGGTTTTGTGGTGTTCTTATAAGCAAAAGAAATTCAGGAAGTGGACGAATATGGAGGAGGAGATCGGAAATTAGGAAGAGGAAGAGTGTCTGGTAAGTGCTTCAACAGGGCAAGAAATAAGGAAGTGGAATTATTGTCTGTTGCATTTCTTTTAGTCCTGTGTGACTCAATAAACTCACTTCAAAGGGGAATTAAAAACAGAAAGAAGAGAGCAAGAAACCACACGACATCTCCAGGGACAGCATCCTGTACTATTATTATGGCATCTGAAGACCCTACTCTTCCTTATAGTCCGTACAACTGTGGTAACTCCTGATGAATGACTCGTTCCGACATTAAGTCCTACAGGGGACTAATGTTGATTCAATCCTTTGCTGTGAAGTAGAAGAGGAGAGTCACTCAGTGTTTGGGCCAAGAATGAAGTCTATTGTCTAATGTGTGTCTGACAGGGGAAGTATCTGCTTGCCCATGCTACAGGCACACAGGTTGTGAACACAGCCTGCTGAGCATCTAAATTCTTAGGGCTGCGTTTGCAGAAGAAGGAAAAGCCTCACAGAAACGCCCTTCTGCAAGTTCCTTGCAGTTCTCATTCTCAAGGAGTTTGAGCCAATACTGCTTCATTCATAAGCAAATATATTAGACAATTTAACAAAGCCAAACTCCGGCATGAAGATGCATATATGTGCAATGTATGTATATTTTAAGCAAAGCAACTAGAAAGGAAGCTTTTGTGACATCAGCAGCCACAGGAGAACAACAGGAAATAAGCTAAAAATAAAATACAAATATCAGCTGTTTGCTATTTTAATAGTGTGACCTGGTGGCATCCATTCTTTATGTCCTTGGACTAAATTAGAAGCTGGAGATGAGTAGCTGAATGTGGGAGAGACAGTCCCAGAGGACCTGAGCAATAATGCATCTAAAGGCAGCACTACAAGGTTCAGCAGGCTACAATGCAGAGATGGAGGAGCATCCAGCTGCACAGACAGGTCAGTGCACAGACACCAGGCAAGGTTCCAGAGTGCTGGATTCTGCTCCAGCCTGCTCTGGAGCCATGCTCTTATGGGCACCCTTGTGACATCAATGGCTGCTGTTACAGCCGCCTCAGTAAAAAACCAACAACAAGTCCAGGTGATTTCAGCATAGAAGTACCCTAAACTCAAAGATTTAATGATAATTTTTTTTTTGTTTTACTGTTTTTTTCCTCAGTGTTTAAAATCCTATAGAAAATTCACTGTTCTACCAAGAATTCTGTAGACTTTTTTTCCTAAATGGTGTAAAAAAAAATATTTACCACTGATTTTTTATTTCAAATACAACATAGCTAGAAAAAGCTGGTTAAGTGTCATCAAAAGGTCAGAACTTGGGAGATATATTGTACTTGAAATACTGAATCCCTAGGAGCCAAAGCAGGATAAAAATGTTATCTTGATAGTTGGAATTCCTTACAATTTTCTCTTAAAACCTTCTCTCATGAAAACAAAAAAAAAGGGAAAAAAGCTGCTTGCACTATAACTCTTTGTTCATGCAATTGTGAGAATGTAAAGGAAAATCTCAACTACCAGAGAATTGCAAGTCTGCCAGCAAAGCTGAATTCACTTAAATATTTATGTAGTTTAGTAATTTAGAATTTATGCACTGCAACAGTCAGTTCATGTGAAAAATAACAAAGATCCTCTGCGTGGCACTGTGGAACAGCTGCCTCAAAAGTGAACAACTGCATCCTCATTACTACAATATGGGTCAACTGGTTTGAAAGTTGTTGGGCTTTTTAAAGAGGGAGATGGAGATTAATAGATATTTAATTCCAGTTAAATTCTCCTATGCTTAATTCCTCTGTGCCTTATATAATTCTCTTTATTCAAATGGTAAAGGCTGGGGTAGGAAACAATTTCATTCTGTATAATAAAATGGATATCGCAGAGATGCCCTGGCCTCTGACTGGAGATACTCCAAGAGAAGTGCATTGAAGTTACACAACTTGTGAACGGAAAGAACAAGAAATGACAGTTTCTAATTATTCCCAGTACAGGTAATTGGAGAGCACATTGGAGCTCAAGCTCCTTCACCTCTTGGATTATAAGATGCCGTGGGAATGTTCTTATTCTTTGTGCTGAATCACATTTTCATTTCTTTCAGGCTAGCTATGAGGGACCTAGGTAGTACTCAGGAAAGGGATATTCATTGGGAGCCTGGTCACAAGCTTTGTGACAAATGGACTGAAGAAGTACAGAGTTTCAACTCAGCTAAGTAGTCCAATACAAAAAAACCAAAATGTAAGCATAGTCTGAGCAGCAAAATTCACATAAAGATGTGCTTTACCCTAATACATTCAGGACACTAGTTTCTATTGAGGAACCAACTCCTTGGTCATAGCCCACATTATTGAAAATACTTTCAGAGAAGACAAGAAACAATTCCTTTCAGAGCCATCTCTGAGCTATAAATTCTAGAACAAGACTTCATTTTCAGAGCACACACACTTTTTCTCCTGTACTTAAAGTTTCCAATAAACCAGATAATAACAACCATGTGGTTGGTTTTAACTTTGTTAAGACCGTGGAAAATCTTGTTTTCTATTTTACCCATGAGAAAACATATTTTTACATATTACCTATAACCGAGAACCCAGACAGCAGACAGATATTTTGAGGAATGGTAGTAGACACATTTGCCTTAATGGGACAGTGTTTCATGGAGTGTCCACTCAAACTAGCTAAATAGACAGCTGGGTTTAATACATCGCATCCATCTCATGCTACACAGTTGCATCTCACTCAGGGCACTTCTCAGTCTAAGCTGGGGCTTGAATTTCACCTGTAGTTTCCCACATCTCCAGAAAGAAATGTGGTAACTTCTTGCTCTTTCTTCCTCAACATCCCTGCACAAGAAAACTGCAGAGATGATTGGTTTACAAAAACACAAAACCCACAACTCGCTCCTCCAAATTTTCATGAGATCAAGCAAACAAATAGATAGTTTAATTAAGAGGTTTAACAAATAAGCATTTTCCAAAGAAAAACTGTTATTTGAAAGAATCCCAAACAATTCTCAAATACCATATATATATCCTACTTAAGACAAATATTTGAGGGCATTTTCTGAATGCAGCCAGTAGATCCACTGTCAGTTCCAATAGGAGAATTTTTCCACCTCTCCAGCACTCATGGATAGGCCACCACAGAGACACTCAGCACATAAGCAGTCAGGAATGTTTTGTAATTGCTTAATGAGGAGGGACAGGAGTTAAAAACCAAAAAACCACACCTTCACTACCCCATTTTAAATAAATCAGTTTCATGGTTACTGATAAATTATAGAAGTGTAGTGCAAGATACATATAATACATTGCAAATAATTTTTATTGGTTTAAGTCTGCTAAGCACTCAGATAATACAGTGAAAATCCTTCTCTAGCATAATTGAGCAATCTAGAGGCACCATTCCAGGACACCACAAGTCATGCAGTGCATTTTAATAAATTTGCTTTAAAACTATTTGCTTTCCCCCACATGATTCAACCAAAAATTTCTTCATAGACAGTCATATATTAAATCGAATTATCATCCCTGTAACCTCCACCCAGTCTGGAGTACAAAATGCCAAAATAATAATAATATTAATAAAAACCATCATATGATGAGAAAGGCTTTTCATGCAGCATTTCCAGATGAAGTGGAGGCAGGAAGTACCAAACAACCTCACAAAAATGAAAAGCCTATTTTCATGTGAGATGCAGCCAGACTGTATAGAACTTCAGGGTGTAACTGTCTGGATGAATAAAATAAATATTCAATATCTTCAAATAAAAATCCAAACCTTAAGATGATAATTTCCTGAGGTTTCACCATCATGTTAAAAGGATAGCTTCAATTTTATAGTGAGTTATGAGCTTACAAATATGGTGGAATATTTCTGAGATTTTCTCACTCAACAACTCTCCAAACAGATTTGTGTCTGTATCTCACCATTCCTTTAATCATGTATCTTCTGCCAAGATGAGTATTCTGACAGTCACATTTTTACCTCCCTAATCAAATCAGATCTACTGCTGTGCACTCCAATACAGAATTCAGCCTGAAGAAAATAATGTGCTACAAAAACATAAGGAAGGAAACGAATGGGGGAGGGAGGAAACTGGTGCGAAGACAACATTATAAAGTATAGTTTACTCTCATGCCACTAAATAATGGATATTGTGACAGATTTACTCACTTGGGTTGAAAATAATAAATAGATTCTGGTATCCTTTGAA